>JAPFRF010000001.1:123577251-124818917 GCA_029282475.1 Phrynocephalus forsythii | reverse complement strand
TGCCGAATACAGTACAGTAATTGTAACAGGCTTTGTACATCAATATTTTCTGTGTCCAGTGCTTAAAATGTTGGAGATATTTATGTTACTGCTTGGCATTGACAAGACACCAATGGTGCCCACAGAAGGCTTCAGCTGCTGTTAACTGGAACAAACCTGTCCCACCCAGCCAAATGACCAGAGGTCACTTGGGAAAGTATTAGGTTGTTTATTCCAGATATTTTGGGGTATAACATTTGTAAGCAAAAAGGTGTACCCAGGCAAATGGTCCTAGCTGGTGTTTTGTCTCCAAGTCCGAGTCTGCTGAACCTTTGTGTCTTGTTTACTTAGCTTTTTCCAGGTAGCGAAAAATAAGCCTTTGACAATTAGACCAAATAGAAGAGTGTTAATGAACAGGTACACTGCTGTGAAAGATTCTGTCCATTTCTGAGCCTTGGCGTAGTCAACGTTTCCAGAAGAAGCTACTCAGCTAATTTCAGGGGTCAAACACCACTGTATAAAACTGTGCCCAGCTTTGAAAAGCCACTTCCGCTGTTCACTATGAGTATACACTAGTTGAAATAAATTCTCAGTTACTAGAGAAGGGGTCCATTATTTTCATTCCTCAACTAGAGATGGGCACAAAGCAATTTGTGACTCTTCGTCAACCTTTGTACGCATGGCAAGCTGCCACATGTACAAAGTTTGACGAAAAGGCACAAATCGCTTCATAACCACCTCCAATCTGAACTGTTTTCTCAGTAGTCAGCCTGAATTGTGAACATGCACTTTCTAATTATAGTAGGCAAATTTTAAAACTGTTCACATTTCATTTCTTATGAAAATGTTTTCATACAATTAGTAATGGCCCATGCACAATTTAAACCAAAGTAAATTAAATCAGATTCACCTGCCAATAAATCAATTAAGTAGCAACCTGTTTGATGCTTTAGTTTAGAATATCCTTATCGGCTATAGAAGGGGTCACCCACATTCCAGAAATCCAGAAGCTATATAAATCCTGGACATTTATGGATCCCAACATGTCACCCATATCTCCCTAATCTTTTTGACTTAGAAAGGCTTGTCACACTTCTTAGGGGATATGGAGACAAATGTGCCAATTTTCCTCCCCTTTGGAGCTGTTTTAGGAACAGGAGAGCCCCCACCCACAGACACACACTCAAACTAAAATGGTTAGAAACTGTGTTCATCACTGAGGCAGGGAAGACCACTCTGGCCCCAAATCACCCAAGAAGGAACTCAATAAACTCTCCTCTGCACCTCAAAAGGGGCAAGGGGCCTGACAGAGATTTTTAAAATGGTGGTGCCTTAGATGATGTACTACAATTGGAACCCTGGATTTCATCCTGAGCCACAGAGACATATTGGCTGAAATTCAGAGGCAAATTGCAGCTAACATAGGCTCATTGTATCAGTTGAACATATGAAGAAATTTACTCACTAAATCCCCACTGACTCTAGTTGTGACTTATTACTATATACATATTTTCCTTCCTCTTTATTTAAAAATAACAAATATATTGGAATTCCAGTTTTAAAAAAACTGCTTTAGTTTTCATTCTAACCGTCAGAATATCAAAGCATTTTTGACCATAAGACAATTAAAGCATTGGGTGAAGGTTTAAAAGCATTTTAAACCTGCCTACCTTTCAATATTGATGGCAGTTGACCTTCTTATAATACCCTGCTTTGGGGGGGAGGGCTGTGTTTTGTTTTTGTAACAGGGGCATCCGACATTTTCAAATGTGATAATAAAGATTGCTTTTTCTTCTAACAGTTTGTGGCAGCCTATCCTTGCAATGTACAGTATCAGTGAGGAATACTAACAATCGATATAATAAATCCTGTGATAAGCATGAAAAAGAGGAAGAAGAAGCCATGAGGATTATGGTTTGGGAAATACCTCCAAAACAGTAGGAATTTTCAAATTCGGGCAAGAGTATTTACTGTGATATTCCCAGGTTTCAACAAGATGTATATAAATCGGACTGACTACATATAGAGCAGAAGGAACAGCAATTCAAAAATCCCTTCTTTAGGCAACTAATGCATGAGAGACAAAACCATGATATCCCTCACATAAAGAGTGCCTTCATATAAGCAGAACACTTTGTTTTATTGATTCACCCACCCACCTCAAAACTCCCAGCCAAACCAAGCAACAAGTCAAAGCAAACAAGCATCCACCTGGTGTTTTTGTGTCTAGCTAACTTTCCTGGGTTTTAAATGCCACACCAATTGTGAAAACATTTGCAGTGCAACATAGACATGTAAATACTGGTTTGGATCAAAAAGAGCCAAGGGGATTAAAAGCAGCAAAAGCAGAAAGCCAGTCAAAATTCTACTCACAGGCTTGCCACCCATGCACTTTCATATTTTGAATATACGGATTTCAAAATTGCTTGAAAAGAAGAGATGGGTAAACTCAGAGGACACAAGGCTACATTTTTGCACCACCTCCATTCACTGGCCACACCAGGTCCAGAAATGGCAAATTTTAGAAAGTGAAAATGTTCTGGTTTCATTTTTGGGATGGCAGGAGTTATAAGACTCCCTTGCAAGTCGAGAAAGCAAAAACTGCCATTTTGGAGGTCTTTAGGAACAGAAATGGTTTTTTTCCTCCTCTCCCCTCTTTCATATATGCTGGGTAGGTCTCAGATGGCTTTAGAGGCCACAAACTGCCCTTGATAGGCCACATGTGGTCCCTGGACTACATATAGTTCCCCTGTGCTTTAAAGCATTATTTTAAAACCCCATCTGGAGTTTGATGACCCATAAGAACATAAAACAGTCCTTAGTAGCTCAACACAGCATACCTCTGAATAATCACCTTGATGGTTCAGTATAATGTTTCCCCAAAACCTAGATATAAATGTGAAACCAAATTGGAAAAGGCAAATTAAAACACTCATGGATGCAGTGGACAAAGAGCTATTATTAATGTTGGTCTGAATATATCTTGTGCAACAAATTACTTGTTCAGATTGGCGTGGTAAATGACCTCCTCTAGAAATATGGAACCCATTTGTGAAATGTGGGTGCCATTAGAATCCAGAGACAGTAACACACCAGTTATACAACTGTTCCTGCCCCTTACTAATAATGAGAAGCCCAGACATTTCTGCATGGAGGAACAAATGAATCTGCTAGCTGATAACCCTGGAAACATCTTAATATGCTATGTTTTCCTCAGGGGTATTGATATGAAAGTAGCTGATATTATATGCTAGTAAGGTTTTTAATAAGCACAATTACAAAGTGCCATTCTCAGGTGTCCTTCCAAATTAAACCCTGCATTCTCTATGGAACACTTCTCAGCGTCTCAGGTGCGTAGCTACATCTGTCTTGTTTGGATTCTGTAAGCTATTTGATTGCATTGGTTAGGTTCCTGTAAAATGCTGGGTAGGTACTCAGGAAATCTAAAAGTTGAAATCTCCATACGGTCAGGAAGGGTATGCAGGTTATGTCCAGTCCAGGATTTGTAACAGTGCTTTATCCAATGGGTGGGTGGGTGGGTCTGCGTGCACACTTGTGCACTTGTGTACTAATAACACTGTCTCAGTATGACCTGCATCATGCAGTTGTTTTGAGGAACAAGTGGGTAGAAGGTGAGCCCTGTATTCCACTTTGAGCTCCTTGATTTAGAGAAGGGACAGACCTGTGAAAATCAAATAAATAATGAAACATTTTTAAAGACTAAAAGAAATGAGGGAGGTACCCTGGGAAGTGATGTGCCTTGATTGCACTCCACATCAGCAAGGTCTCACATAAGCAAGAACCACCTTCTTATTGTAATAAATCAGTATATAGCATTTTGTAAGGAACAGACAACTCAAAATAGCATCCAGAATCTTCTGCAGAGCTCGTGCACCTGTCTTGAAAACAGCTATGCCTAATCCTGGCCACCAGCATAGTAATAGTTCCAGTAACATTTATATGGCACACCTTCCTTCAAAGAATATGTGGTTCATTCTGCGCTTTTATCCTTCCAACAACCTGCAGGTTGACCTGACAGGTAGCAACTGGCTCAACCCAAAAAAATCAAAACCAGTTCAGGGGTTTCCCATATACTTGTGCAAATTTTGTAGATGATGTTGTTGGCTTGCCTCAGCAGGAAGGACTTTAAATGTACAATACTCATGCAAATCTTGGCTCAACAGGAAGGACTTTAAAGACTTCCTGTCATGCCCTAGAGACAATGCCTTGTTAATGGCAGTCTTTCCTGCTCACACTCACGATCTACTCACAGTTGTAGCTTAATCCTTGGCTCTAGTTTTCTGGTCTCAGCTTGTGCTGTGGTTTCAGTCAGATACCAACACATCTTGTTTTCTGAGTGAGTACATTGTCATGGGGAATACTTAGTATGGTGGAGGGGAATAAAGTGACAGACAAGGACTCAGAAGGCCTGGGTTCAAACCTCTGCTCAGCCATGGAAACTGCCTGGGGCCTGGAACTGTTAAAACCATTCCTTAAATACATCACTTATTATGAAAGCCCTGTATGGTCACTATAAGGTGGTTACTTCACGTCCGTTTTGTCTCTCTAAGTATTGCGCTTCGGAGCAGTACAAAAAATAATCTTACTTCATGTTTGTCACACAACACACTCCACTGTCAGAGCGTATCTCCCAGAGGTCAACTGAGGCCAGGCCCACTCGAATGTCACAGGCGCGCTTGCTCAGGGTGCCCACTCCCAGGGAGGTGCGGAGGTGGGCCCCTCGTTATGGAACCACGTCCCGAGTGAGTTGCACTTTGCACAGTCCCTGCCCGCCTTCAAAAAGGCTTTGAAAACCATGCTTTTCAGGGAGGCATATGGCGACCTTTAATTTAATTTTAAAAAAAATTCTTCTCCCGCCCTTTGATCCAACTTGCTTAGGGTTTTCCCTTTCTCTTCTGTATTGTAATGTTTTTAACTTGTAAACCACCCAGAGTTCCTGATTGGAAGATGGGCAGGATAAAAATGAAATAAATAATAAATAAATGAATACAACAGCTGAAATTCGTCTCGATCACGCCCCCAGATCAGGTGCTAAGCGAGACAAATCTGTACCTGGCTCTGGGGTAGGGTATTTCCTTGTCCCTGTTTGTTCCCGGTTTCTGTTGCGAGACAAGACACCGTGAGGTAACAACTGTCACTCAACAAAACATTCGTTTGTCACAGAAAACTGTGTCACAGGGTTGGGTGTTACGTTCAAAGTGCCCACACAAACCAGATGATCACCACCCCCTTGCCCTCCTCCGTTAAATGCCAATAAAACAAACAAAACTTCAAAGCTAGGCAAGAGGGACACCAGGCATACAATTAATTAGCAAGCAAAAGGAATAAAGAACAAAAGCCCTTTGTACACGACCCCTAAACTCCGCCACAAATGGCTCCCAGCTCCAGAGCTTAAAATTGTTTCCCCACCAGCTCCGGAGTTTACAGATAATTAAGTGCGACCACGCCCACCAAAGTGCGTTCCAGCGCACTTTTCATGTACCTGCTCTTGGAGGGTGAAAATCACCAAATCCGGATGTAATCTGGTGAGTGCGGGCTCTCCTCGCTTCTTTGTTGTTGTTTTTGCCTCCCGCCCCTTTAAGAGAAGGAATGCAGCTCAGGGCGGCTTGGACCGGCAAACGGAGGTGAGCCTGCATTCTTTTGTCCCTTTTTTTCTCCCTCCCCTCACGCAGACAGGAGCAAGGAAGTGCGGAGGGGTGGGGACGCAGGAAGAGCAACGAACCCCCAAGATCTCTGGTCCGAATTTAAGTGGCCAGTGGATCTTAGGGGTTGTGTGAAAAGGCCCAAAGAAAGCCTGAAGGCTATCACCCAGAGCATTCCAATGCGGCCACAGGGAGAAAGTGAAAGCTAGCCAGACGAGCCTCAGACTCCTTCCCTGCCTGCAAATATTTTGCCTTTTTAGAAGCGAAATATCAAAAAGATTTTTAAGCCCCCCCTCCCCCCAAAAAAGAAAAAGAAAGCTAGACAAATTCAGTGTTTGTCACGGTACAAGACTGTGAGGTAACACTTGTCACAAGACAAGTTATCTTGATCATGGGAACACTGAAACAGGGACAAAACCACGTGATCGCGACCAATGCTGTCACGGTACAAAACTAGTCATGGAACAAAGAAGGACGTGAAGTATCCACCTAAGACAGTTCTGACTTGAGAATGTGTAACATCTTCAAGGACCATTGGAATACACTGTGTGGAAAAAATGTTGAACATTGGAAGCAAGAGTTGCATCTCAGTGGCCTTTCTTCACCTCATGTTAGTGTCTGCTGTATCTGACTGTTCTGCAGTGCAGGCCATGGCAAGACCATGTGGACAATATGTATGTCAGAGTGGGGGAACACATCTGGTGTGCTTCTCTTCTTGAATTCCTGTATAATACACTAAAATTGGAGGCAAGTTCTCACATGCTCAAGTATCTTTTAATCTGACATCACCTGATCTTTGTCCTGGGGCTTGAAATGGTGCCACTGAATGCATAATCACCATATACTGCAGAACAAGTTGGGAATATGTTGAATGCATTGAGGGAAGTAGTTGCATGCCAGCATGCATTGTTCAGGTTGCACAGAAGCCCGACATTTGTCGAATCAGGCCCTTTAACGGTTACCCCAATTTGATATGATGAATACTCTGAATTCTAATTGTCTGGAAAAATTGCTCGGTGACTGCATAAACAATTTTAATTGGCTCCAGAGCCCAAAATCTGTTTTTTTTTGTTTGGCTGCCAGGACTGCTTTCTCGCTCACTAATTATGCTGAGCTCTAGCTTTTAGCAAAAACAGGAAAGCAAGCATCCATTACTCAAATGACAACTTCTCACCCGGCCTGCATTTCAACATCCATTGTGTAATTTCCTACTCCCAGGCCCAGTTAGAAGCTCAATGTGTTTGTAAAACAAGTTGCCCCTCTTTGCAAGGGCCAGGGTACAGTTTGTGATACCCATTAGTAGACTGCAGTGCTTGCAATTCAGTGCTTATGAAACCACTCAAAAGACACCCAGCATGCATCCCTGATACAGAAGTCATTATCTCACAGTATGGCTCCTGCTGCCTACCTTATTTGCAATAAATAAGCCCACCGCAGGACTCATCTCAGCCTTCAGCAAGACAACAGATAAAACTGCCCTGTGGGATTGTTAGCCAGTGTCCTTCAGGAATAACCTCTTCCTATATTTCTGAACAAAGGGTCATTGTCAAGCATCAGCCGCTGGCACTATATTCCTCCTACCCCTGCCCCCAGATTCAGGAGATTTGCTCCACTTAATCAAGTAGCAAAGAAACAGATTATTGGCCGTTTTACACAGATATAATTGGACAATTGTTCTCATGGGAAGTCTCTGCTTTTGAAGTGAGAACTGAGAATAGGAAGGAAGGAAGGAAGGAAGCAAACAGTTGTGACCTCCTGGAGGTGGAGAGAGGCTTGAGGACTTGAGATAGAGCTGTGCCTTCTCAGTCATGGCAAATTATAGATATTTGCTAGAACGAGAAAACTGCAGCAAAACAGCAGATAAGTGATGCAGCTGATCTGAACTTGGCAATTGAGGTTATCGGTGTATTAGGATAGCATTTGAAGGGTGGATCTGGCTGGTGGGATGCATGGCAAGAAAAAAGAATGAAAATACAGTTTTAAAGTGGATTGGTTGGTTATGCACTTCTAGCATATCAATCTGAAATTAGGTCGCTGTATCACAGAATAATTGCAGAAGTCATATCCTTAATAGTGGTCACAGCAAGCCTTTCATTTACTGTAGGAAGTCAGTTTCTCAGCCTGACTGAGATGCCTATAAGGCAAATAATGGGGCAGCTCATAGTTACGCCTTAATCCTTCAGGCAGTGTCTCTGCCCCTCCCTTTAATGTAATAACAATAACAACTGTGTACTGCCAAATTAATTTTGACTTCCAGGGAGGTGACACTTTTCAGGATTTTCCAGAGAGAGAGAGTACCCACAAATATCTGGCAACATCCTGAGATTATATAGCTTGTCCAAGTCTAGAAAAGCTGTTGCTTCTCCCGAAAGACGCAGTGCGGAATCCAACTCCCGACACCTGGCTCTGTGGCAATTTACTTAACTCACTGAGCTGTTACTGTCAAGTGTCAGAAATCACTGGATATACCCATCCTTCTCCTTATGTTATGAATAATTTTGAAACCATTGTAGACTGGGAAGATGTATACGGGGATCCTGTGAGTGTTTAGACTATAAACAAAACTTGCCCTTGCCTTTCCAAGTTTCTCTGTGCTTCTTCTAGGACTCCATTGTGCGGTGTTGGGGTTTTTATTAAAGGCAACAATGGTGCGTTACAAGAGCACACAGACTGTGGCAATGCAGGCATCCTCACCAACATGTAGTCAGTCTGGTTATGGAGACATCTGGGCCCCATGCCTTCATTGGGAGCTAAGCTATTTGCACATGACAGAGGTTAGTTGCAAAAACCAATCACGATTGCCTTGTTTATCAAAGAGCCCAATGAAGGACTGACTCTTCAGATTCTTCTTTTGTTTACATACATAATAAAGAATAGTTTATTCTCATGCTTTAGTTCACATAACGCTGTGCCAGGAATAAGATGCCTGGCTCCTTATGGCACCACAAGAAATTGTGTTGCTTTTATTGCAACAATAAAATAGCATGGCTGCTCCATGGGAATTTAACATTATATACTTTCTGCTATACGGTACTAGTATAATGGTGACTATATGTTGTCCTTCCTTCTATTTATTTCTGAAACAAGGAAATCCGAGGCATGTCAGCTGAAAAATCTGGGTCTCTCTGGATGAGAGATTTGTACTGCCAACAAATAGACATGTTTCTTTTTTACTGTGTCCACTGTCACCCTGATGATGCATCTGCAGTATCACATTTTCAAGCAAACTGCAAGATTATCTCAGTGGAAAGATGCAAATCTTCCCCAAGATAGAGCATCTGTTCATATTGAAACTGCTGTGTGGAATGTGTGTCCCAGTCCTCACTGGCCAGTATTTGAAACATCCAGCCCTTTGGGCAGTACTATGTTGTAATCTCTTTCCCATAGCTCTTTAAATTTGTTTTAAAAATCTTTGACACATTGTGTTCTTCCGGTATGTAGAACAAGTAGAAGGTGAAGTTACTGAAGACTATAGGCAAGGTTTGAGATTGTTTTGGGTGAATTCCACAGGTGCCGAAAACTACCGGTTCGCTTCTCTTAGGGAGGTTTCAGAGAGGGTAGCCGTGTTAGTCTTTTCAAGAATTCCAGGCAACAATCCAAGAAAATCAAAACAAAACAAAACAAAACAAAAGACGCAAACATGTGGCACCTTAAAGACTAACTTTCATATTTTAAAGTAACATTTCGTGGACTACACGTCCACTTCTTAGGGAGTGTCTTAGGGAGAATCCTTTATCTGAAGTCTCAAGTGCCTCCTCTCAATTCCACCAGAGTGTACTTCATACAGGCACTGAAAATGCAAGTGGATCCCCACTGCTCTGTGCTATACCCAGCACATTGTTAGTCTGTGGAACTCCCTGCCACAAGATGTGGTGATGGCATCTGGCCTGGATGCCTTCAAAAGGGGATTGGACAAATTCCTGGAGAAGAAGTCCATCACAGGTTACAAATCATGATGGAGATGTGCAATCT
This sequence comes from Phrynocephalus forsythii, assembly GCA_029282475.1. Taxonomy (NCBI): domain Eukaryota; kingdom Metazoa; phylum Chordata; class Lepidosauria; order Squamata; family Agamidae; genus Phrynocephalus; species Phrynocephalus forsythii. The sequence goes on along the minus strand of JAPFRF010000001.1, from coordinate 124,809,303 downwards.
CCAGGCTTAAAACCAGGGTACTTCGAGGGCCAGATGCAGGGGAGTGGTATCAGGAGAAGGATATCTAGTCTCGTGCGCTCCCAAACGCATCTGGTGGGGCCACTGTGAGATACAGGAAGCTGGACTAGATGGGCCTTTGGCCTGATCCAGCATGGCTCTTCTTATGTTCTTATGTTCTTATGTTTGGGCCCAAAGCAAAACTATCTGTCTTCTGAGCCTCTTCATGCCCACCAGCCTATCCAACATGTCTATGAAGGATATTGTGCTTTAGGGATTTATGGGAATATTTCACAAAGGATAACGTTGTGACACTCTTTGCTTGATGATGTGAGGGGGGAAAGCTTTATCAAGGTGGAGCCCATTTATGTTCTGTCCATGATGATTTGGAAAAGCTGCACTCTGAGGAAAAGAGATAGGTCCAATTCCTGATTCCGTGTGGCTGAGGAGCTGAGTTCAGCCCTTCAGAATCCTTTTTTCCCCATAGCTGTTTATTTTTCATGATAACATTTGGTGCTCCAATCGCTGTTTTAGCTATCATTTCACAATGGGCTGAAGATACGCCTTCAGAAGAAAAAGCTCATGCTATCCAGCATTCAAAAATGTAGAAAGCATAGAAAAGGACATTCACTCTTCAGACCCAAAAAGAAACAACAGCAGGCCAAAGATCCTGGATCAGTTTTTCTCCAAATACATCGGGAGACAACTTTAGTCATTTTGGGAGTGCAGTGCTTCCATATGGTATATGGGCATTTATTCAAAGTTAAAAGACTTTTGCAAATACTTTTTCAGGCTTTGCACATATTTTCCTCTCACAAGGTGCTTGTTTACAAGACAGCACCTTTAAGCAAATACTCAGCAGCAACCATAGGCTCACATCACAACACAATCCTGCTGCAAAACATCTTGGGACACTTTGAGCTCAATTGTGTGTGTGTGTTGCATCATTACAGTCGTGACCGACTCTTCATGACCCCATGCCCATGGAGTTTTCTTGGCAGGAATACTGGAGTGGTTTGCCAGTTCCTACTCCAGGCACCTACAGCACCTGGTATTCCCTGGAGGTCACCCATCCAAGTACTAGCCAGGGCCGACCCTGCTTAGCTTCTGAAATCAGGTGAGATTGGATGTGCCTAGGGCATCTAGGCAGCTAGAGCTCAATTACACTTGCCAAAAGAACCCCACATACCAATTTGGCTGGGTTTTGTTTGTGTGTTTGTTTAGATTGTTTTATTATTTCCCATTCACATGCTGCATAGCCAACATCGATTCATTTGCCCAAGCAACTGGTTTATTTTCCCCTTGCAGAAGGATTTTAAAATGTACTGATGATGTATCACTGCATTCTTTATTGTTTTAGTGCATGTGAACATTGCTGTTGATTTACTTCCTTTGCAAAGGTTGGGTTTGTGGTCACTCTGGCCAATTCATGGTCATTGTGCTTGTACCATTAATTTTTTAAAATAAATTACTAATAGCAGTTGCCACCAGAAAACAACATGAATGTATTGCTCATTCACCTCCCTTGCAGTGAAAGAGGGCTTTAGCAAAATAAAAGTGACATTTCTTGCCTTGAAGTGCAATGAAAGAGGTATTGCATTAATGTCTCCTCAGTCTTTTTTTTTTAAACCATACTCTTCACAATACTTTGCAAGTCTTTTAAAACTCACTTCCTCCTCCTGATGCTTTTCAAAAGGAAAAAAAACCAAGGGAGAAATCTGCAGGAAATAAGGAAAAGGGGTGTGTGAGTAAAGGAAGGAAGGAAGGGAAAAGGGGGAGAGGGGAAAGCCAGTAGAGTTTTATTGAGATCACTTTTGTAATTTAAAAAAAAAGTGAGAGTAGAGAAAACAGCAGACAAAATTAAAGAGCAGTGTAACCTGCTATAATGCTTCAAATAGAAATTACTATAGTGATGCAGTTGAAAGCAATATACAGTAAATGCCCTTGCTGATACACACACACACACACACACACACACACACACACACACACACACACACACACACACACACACACACACACACACACACACACCATGTTATGACTGAAAAATGTTTTGGTACAGAAGAGGGATGAAAAGAATCCATATAACTGAGGTTCTTTTCTCATGTGTGATTGAGCCTTTTATCTCTGATTGAGAGCACAGCAACAGTCTGGTAAGCAGAAATTCATAAGGAGATTCTAGTTTTTCACCAGAGATTTTAACAGGGAAATCAGATTATTTGCATGTGTTAATTACCTGGCCAGTACCAGGTTCTTTGTGTTATTTGTGGCTTTTATGAATAATAATACTAATTGCACACAGTAATGTCAAACAGCAAGCTGCCTAAGGGCTTTCTAGGTATAAAGTGATTTACGATTTTCTTATAAGGGCACTCTGGGGCCATGTAGCTTGCCCATGGCAATATAGGTGGGCTGTTCTCCTATAAGGATCAGTGGGGAACTGAATTCTGATGCCAGCAAAGTATTGCTATCCAACTGGGTGACCAAAGGAGCCACAAGTAATTATGTGTCATGAAGTGAGTTCCAACTGTCTTACGGAAACATTTTCCAAGGTTCTCTAAATACAGGCTGAAATCCTGTTGGCTTGGAGTATTAAGTTGCATTACAGTGGGTCTATAGAATCAGTGGGGAATTGGGAGAATTAACTTTTTCATAAATTCAATTGATTCAAATGGGCCTTCTCTATTTGTAACACCAAATCTGGAACTTGAGTCATGGCAACTGGACTGAAACATTTCACTACTCATCCAAACAGCTTCATCAGTCTGAGGAAAGCTAGTTGTGAGTCCTCCATTTTAAAGGTCACTTTGACCTCATGTCACCGTGGTCTGACAGATACTGTGCCTGAGCCCCCCACCCCACCTCTGTTGAGAGAGGGGTTTTCAATACTCACATGAATGGTTTCAATGACCCCTCTCTCAAACCACCTCTCTTCTCTGTCTAATATGTATGTGTACATCCTCATCTTTGAATGAGTGCCCTTTGTCCTAATTGCCACTTATTAGGCAGTGATTTTAACAATATCCAGACAAATCAGAAATACTCCAGAGCTCCACCACCAAGGCCATAACTAATCACCCATACTTAATGGGTGTTGGGAAGGTTAAAGGTGGGACTTTCATGCACCTTAGCCCATTGTTCACCTAATGAGCCTGTTGTGCACCTAACAAGCCTATTCCTGCATTAAATTTCCCTCAGTGTCACAGTATTTGTTACGCCTCTTGTAAAACTTTGAAGCAGGATTGTATTTAGGGTGGGGCAAGTTGAGCTTTGCCCAAAACCTAGAAGTTGCTGAAATCTAGAGGTGAAATTATTGGTGAGCAGAAAATAAATTGAAATACCTTCTGGTCCTTTTCAGTTCTCATATTTATTATTTTTTTAAAAACAAAAATCTTCCATTTCTGTTTTTAAGGGAGCAGCTTCCTCTACTTTTTAAAAAGATGGTGATGCTAGTTCCAAGTGACAATAGGGCTAGTTCAATTTCTACTCAGAGGTACTGTTATAGCGCCTTCTGAAAGTGGTCTTCACCAGACAAGCCATTTTACACAATTATTCACATACAAACATCTTCACTGTTAAAAGAACCAAGAGTCTTGTGGCTCATTATGCTTTTTTGGCATTGGCTATCTGGGACTAGCCCACTTCATTGGCTGTATCAACCTTTAAAGATGCTATAAGACACTTTGTTTTGTTTTGTTTTGTTTTGTTTTTGCAGCAACAAAAGCATCTGTGGCTACTTCTCTGGAAACATCCTAAGAATAACTTCCTTCTCTTTGTATAGCAGTGATAAAAATGGAAAGCTATAAGCTATATCTGGCCAATGGCTTCCTGCAGTCCACCCTGTTGATCAGGAGTCTCAAGTGGAATCCTGCTTCATAACTCAATAAAATACAGCATGGCATAACCCTGAGTGTACTTTATGCTGTTTTCCTGACTTTCTTCTTCTTCTTCTTCTTCTTCTTCTTCTTCTTCTTCTTCTTCTTCTTCTTCTTCTTTGTGTTGCTCTCTCATGTACTTTTTTTTAACAATCTTGACAGCTGCCCCAGAACAGCAGTCAGAAAAGAGACAAGCCGTGTTGCATAAACATAAATAAATGAGTAAAATAGACAACTAGGGCAAAGCACTCTTGGTAACATGTGACCTGGCAATTCAGGAAAGGGAGAAGAGAACTGGAGAAATCACATTGATGGCTACCTATATTAAAAAGGGAATTCAAATTCCAGGTTGAAATAAAGTCCCATTTATTACAAGCTGGGCCCTTTCAGAAGGCACAACTGGCCTGCTGATCACTGTAAATGTTCAGGTCAATGCCAGATCTCTCATCATTCCTTCTCCTTCTCCTCCTCCTCCTTCTCCTCCTTCTCCTTCTCCTTCTTGTTATTCTTTCTCCTCCTCTTCTTTACCTCATCATTGCACTTTGGCTGGCATAGGCACCCTATGCAGTTCCCTAGGGGACACTCTGCCTTCCATCTTTTCTCATACTTGCTTAAACATACATTTTCCTAACTGAAACTCTTTCACCCTGGTCATGGTGGCACTAGGTTGGGCAACGGATGGTCTTCTAAATGTGGCAGGACTGAGGTTGTAGGTTCCCAGGAGGGCTGATAGAGGCAGGTGAGGGAATGAGGTCAGCCAAGCCATTCCTCCTGGAGCTTCCTTTGCTGAACCACTGGCACTTGTACCTCCAGTGGTGGAGTTGGGTTGCGGTGGATGCTGGGGGTCCCACTTGGCATCAAGTGTGCCAAGACACGTGGTGAGAGATCACATTACAACCCTATTAAAACAGCTCCACTGGCTGACAATCAGCTATCGGGTACAATTCAAGGTGCTGACCTTGACCTACAAAGCACTGTACGACCTGGGTCCTAGCTACCTGAAAGATCGAATCTCACAGTATGAACCGACTCAAGTGCCAGGATCATCAGGAGAGGCCCTTCTCTCCATCCCACCACCCTCACAGGTACATCTCATGGGAAACCCATGAAAGGACCTTCTCAACTGCTGCACCCAGACTCTGGAACTCCCTCCCACTAGAGGCCAGGACTGCTTCATCTCTGTTGTCCTTCCGGAAACAGGCAAAGACCTTTCTCTTCAGGCAAGCTTTCCCTCGATGATGGACTACCATGTGTATTTTATATGAATCTATAGGTTCACATAGACTTTGTGTTTATAACTACTTATAACCTTGTAGCTTTAATGTAATGTTGTCTATTAATGCTGCAAGATGTCCCTGAATTCCTTGTTCTCAAATATTTGAACGTCTTAATTGCACTGGACTGTATATTATCCCTCATTACTATAAGCCACCTTGGGTCCTTTTCCAAGGAGAAAGGTAGGGTAAAAATACTCTAAAATAAATAAATAAATAAATAAATAAACATAACAATGAAGTACTTTAAAATAGTTAGCTGAGAGTATGCAGTTCTGTTACATTTACATCTTCTTTAACTTCCTTGAACTCTGTGTTAACATGCCTCCTCCTAACATCATGCCTCACGATTCAAAACTAAATGCCCTCTCCCTAATGTCTCTTTTCTGTCCCACTCTCTACAAGCTCAGCACTGACACTAACAGCCTCTACTGCCTGTAGCCTCACCCGCCACAGCATTCCAGAGCCACTGATAGGCTGAACCTATCCAACAGAGGAGACATGGCTGCTTTATGGCCAAAACCAATACTGAGTGCAGGCCATTAACATCAAGCCAAATAAAGGTGGCCTTTGATATATCTATAAAAGCACTGGGCTCAGAGTACCTGGGTTTCCATAGGCAATTTGCTCAGCTTATTGACTGTCTTCTGTTTAAATTAAAGTTTGATGTCCTGGAACCAGCTATTCAGTGCACAGCACTAATGGAATGAGATACCTGAGATATACAGGCACACACATGTGCACAATGGAAGCAATAATGTGTACAAAGCAATAAATTATGTGTACAAATCAACTCCATAGACTGGTTTGTACTTAAGAAGCTTACAATAGGAGTTTGTAAGTGGAATCTGAGAATGTCCCTTTAGAAGCAGAGAGCTAGCACATCAGAGAGGAAGGTCTGTCATCAGCCTCCCCATGAAACTAAAAGGAAAAACTCCAGTGGCACCTTAAAGAGTAACATAAACTTTAACATCTGACAAAATAGGTTTTGGTTCACAAGTGCTTATGTTACAAATAAATCTGGTACATATTTAAAGTGTCATAAGACCCCCTCCCTGCTTGATCATCATAGTCATCTCTCTGGAACAACTGTGGTGTGGGTGTGCAGAGTAAAGACCTGCATGTATAACCTCAGAACATGATTTCATGTTACAAGTCTGTATTGTAAGTCCTCACCCCAGCTATATTTGTAATATACTGTATACTCCTTGGTTAACATCACAACCTGTACAGTTTTACCACCTTGAAAAGAGGTTGTACAGTAGATGAATTAATATTTAGAGGGTTTACTCATCCATTCTGTAGGATTTGAAGCCACAATTTATTCAAAGAACCATTCACTTCTTATACCATAGTATCTGCATGTTAACAAAGTGGAATGGATGAGAAGACACTGGAATAAGACTACTTTTAAGGAAGCAGGAAAAAGAAATGTCTCTTACTGGGAATATTTTGAATGGGGTGGGTGGGGAAATGAGAAGAAATATAATTTCTAAAACTGGTTCCATTTGCTGTTGAATATAAAATGACTGAGTATTAACAGGAAATCCAAATACACGGGATTTCAAACTGGCCACTAGTTTGCCGAGTACATTAGAAAACAATTTAGCTTCGTGAACAAAGAATATATGTTAAGCACATAGAATACAGTACTTGGATATATGCTTTAGGTTTATAGGATTAATGCTGATGAATTTAAATCAGGCTTAGAAAGTCAAATAGTGAACCTCAGCATTCTTGAGGTTTGAAATCTCACAAGAACATAAGAACATAAGAAGAGCCATGCTGGATCAGGCCAAAGGCCCATCTAGTCCAGCTTCCTGTGTCTCACAGTGGCCCCACCAAATGCGTTTGGGAGTGCATGAGACTAGATATCTGTCTCCTGATACCACTCCCCTGCATCTGGCCCTTGAAGTACCCCGGTTTTAAGCCTGGAGATTACACATCTCCCTCATGATTTGTAACCTGTGGTGGACTTTTTCTCCAGGAATCTGTCCAATCCCCTTTTGAAGGCATCCAGGCCAGATGCCATCACCACATCTTGTGGCAGGGAGTTCCACAGACTAACAACGCGCTGGGTGAAAAAAATATTTTCTTTTGTCTGTTCTTACTCTCCCAGCCCTCAGTTTGAGTGGATGTCCCCTGGTTCTGGTATTTTGTGAAAGGGAGAAGAGCTTCCCTCTATCCACTTTACTCATGCCCTGCATTATTTTGTACGTCTCAATCATATCCCCCCTCAGGCGCCTTTTTTCCAGACTAAAGAGCCCCAAACATTTTAGCCTTTCCTCATAAGGGAGGCGCCCCAGCCCAGTAATCATTTTAGTCGCTCTCTTCTGCACCTTTTCCAGTTCCACTATGTCTTTCTTGAGATGCGGTGACCAGAATTGTACACAATACTCCAGGTGCGGCCTTACTATTGTTTTGTATAATGGTATTATAATGTTGGCTATTTTATTCTCAATCCCCTTTTTGATAATCCCTAGCATGGAATTGGCCTTCTTCACCACTGCCACACATTGGGTAGACACCTTCATGGAGCTGTCCACCAACACACCAAGATCTCTTTCCTGATCCGTCATGGATAACTCAGAGCCCATGAGTTGATAGATAAAGTTTTGATTTTTTTGCTCCAATATGCATTACTTTACATCTGGCTACATTAAAACGCATTTGCTCATCCGTGTGCCATCGTAAGTTGCTCAATATGAGGTATCTGAAGCACTTCGAAATCAGTAGCAACAAATGCCCACCACCCCAATAACTGTGGAAAAGACCGGTGAGATGACTGCACATTTTAGGTGTTGTAGGCCAGTCATGGATTAAGTGGCACAAACAGCAGAAGAGAATGGCATTTCAGGACCGAGTCTGTGAAACCAGCTGTAACACAGAACCAGATTTTCTTTTGCACCAGCCTCTCCCATTCAATGATGTTTGGTGCTTCCTTTTCAAAAGCAGGGGAAGGAGATTCTCAGAAGGGGAATTCCCACTGTTATCTTCTGTCAAACATTACTAGTCACAGATGCATGGGGACATTTTGAAGTTGTACAAAGAGCTCAGTAATAAAAGAATAATCCCGTGCCATCGAGACAATTTTGATTTATAGAAACACTTTCCATGCTGCAGAGAAGTGGTTTACCATTTCCACTTACAGTATAGGGTTGTCCTGAGGTTGTGCAGTTGCCCAAAGCGACACCTAAACCACTGAGCTACTCAGCCAGCTCTAGAATTCAAAGACAGTGCAACATACTGGTTGAAGTCTTGACCTTCAGCTTGGAATGCCTCCATTCAGATTTTCATTTAAACTTGGGAGGCAGCCGGTTTGAACCAACCTGTCCTTCAGTTTAGCCTTCTTCAAAGTTTTAGGACTAAATAAATGTATTAATCTTTGGGTGTCATAAAGATTAAAAAAATCCCTTGAGTGGTTATGAGAGCAAAGTATGTCACCACTGCAACACAATGTTGTTTGTTGTTGTTGTTGTTGTTGTTGTTGTTGTTTTGGTACTCTTGCCTACTGCCTCTTAATGTGCTGCCATGTTATTTCTCCTTCCAGCTACTTCTTTTTTGACTAACACTCTATGAACCTTAAACTTACTAAACACATTAAATATATCATGGAATACAATTGTGTGGGGTTGTTTTACTGGGGAAAGTGTTAGCTTGTTTTCCACTTATGATAGTCACCAACATGACTGATTCACATTACAGTCACCCCCCGCCATTTCGCGGTTCAGGTACTGCAGTCCCACTATATCGCGGGATCACAGTACCTGCGGGGGGAGCAATCGCATCGCTCCCCACCGCCCCCTCCCCCTCCAGGAGGCCTTGGAGCTGCGCGGGTGGTGGCGGCGGGGAGCGATCAAATCACTCCCCGCCCCCTCAGGCCCCTCTGGGAGGCCTCAGAGCCGGGCAGGGGTGCCGTGGGGAGCGATCTGATTGCTCCCCGCTGCCCCGCCGCCCCTTCTGGGAGGCCTCGGAGCCACGTCGGGGGTGGCGGGGAGCGGTCCGATCGCTCTCCACTGCCCCCCAGGCCCCTCTGGGAGGCCTCGGAGCTGCGTGGGGTGGGGGTGGGGGGAAGCGATCCGATCGCTCCCCGCCGCCCCCACCCATCTGATCGCCCCTCACCCCCACCCCACCCGCTTCCGCATATCGTGGATTTTCACATATCGCGGGTCAAGTGGGTCCCTAACCCCCGTGATAGGCGAGGGGTTACTGTATCTGCATGCAGGTTTAGAACCTACCTTTAGAACTATTGAAGTGCATGTTCCATCAAAAAGAAATGTATCTAATGATTGTTATTATATATTTATTTGCTTTTATCTGTAGCCCACCTTGCTCCTGTTTTATGCTGTTGTTATATATTATTTACTATAGTGTTTTTATTTATATACTTGTGCTTATTTGTTATATTGTATTTTACTGCATATGGTTTGATTTCTGTTCAGCTTGTAAACCGCCCAGAGTAGCCATGTAGCTAGATGGAGAGGTATATAAATAAATAAATAAATAAATAAATAAATAAATAAATAAATAAATAAATAAATAAATAAATAAATAAATATTTGTTTATTTTCAAGCAACATTCCTCATTCTCCCCATTCCTGCTCTGTTTGCCTAATACACCTTGGAATCAAAGCTTTACTGTTAATGAAGCACAGCTTCATCCTTCACACTGGTCCACGGGACCAGAACGGTCACAGCATGTTTACTGATAGCTGAAGCATTTACCTCACAATGGATGTTAGTCTCAGACAAAACCAGAAGAGTTCTGAAAGAGAGAAACAGAACCGGGAAAATCATCTTTTGGAACACAGTTTCCAGAAGTCTTGGAGCAAGAATCCTCTTTTTCAAGATTACTATGCATGACTTTTTCTAAGCAAGGAGAACTGAGGTTTTTAATTGATTTCAAGAGTGCTAAACTTTGTGGTGCAGTGATTAAATTGCAGTGCTGCAGCCAAAACAACTGCTCACACCCTGAGTTTGATCCTGGTAGGCTCAGGCAGCTGGCTCAAGGTTGACTCAGCTTTCCATCCTCCCAAGGTTGGTAAATCAAGGCTCCAGTTCACTAGGGAGAACATGTGTATCCTACGTAATTGAATTGTAAAACATCCATAGAGTGCTCTCAGCCGTATGGGGCTATATAAGCAGCACACTTTACTTTCTTTAATATGTTTAAACCTGATGCAAACCCAGGAGATTTTTGTGGTGTGTAGTCCTCTCACTAGCCTCTCTACATTTGACATAGCATGCAAGATTGTTTCTTAGGATGCAGTGGGGAGGAGGTCCATATAAGCTGCCTTCAGCACTATATAAATAAAATGGATAACAATGTAACTAAATCTTTTTCTTAGCACTTGTCCCAATTAGTGGTGGGGTATGCTAGACAATGTAACTAAATAAGAAACATAAAACAGCAAGAAAATGTTGGCTTAATCCTGTTTGCTCCTATCCCTGAGGTTCATTGGGGGGAAGTTTGTCTTTCATTAAAATATACCAAACTTTAGCAGAGGTCGCAGGGAGAAGGCATGGGTGCTGGTGACCTCATATGTGTCAGGTAGCAGGTGGCCTGCAGAAAAGGACTCTCGCCCACCTTACTTTACACCAAGCACTGGAACAAATCAATGTAGGTTTCATTAGCAAGCAGCAGCACAAGCTCTGCTGCCAGACGGAAAGTATTTGTTTATGATGGATTAATGCACCTTAATGAAACATCTGTTTTGCTACGCCAACATTCTGCACTGCCGCTAGACTGGAGGATCTTTGGCAGGGAGACTGCTTGAGGAATGTCCTCACATATTTTATGCCCCAGTGCCTTCATCTGAATATATGTGCTCATCTGAACAAACGAGAAAAGCAAATTTCACCTTAAACCTCGCAGTATGAGATTTAACTCCCAAAGCTTATTAAAGCACAGACAGGATAGGTAAATATTGGGACTGATGGGATGTACATTAACAAATCTTCTTTACTCAAGAGTTATGGCTGGGCAAACTGCCTGTTCCTAATAACTTTAATAATAAGCTTTTTTAAAACAAGTGGGGAGAGGGAAGAGAAAGGGCAACTCAAGAACTCAAGTGTGCAAGGGTTACTAAAGGATTGTGATGTTCTTGTTATCTTCTGTGACGGCATCATTCCCCATTGATGCATCAAGCTACAGAGGGGTTGGGGAGGAATCCATATGATACTGGATATGTGAAGAAACCCTTTGTTCATATAAGGACACTTCTTTCAGTAAGAAAAGCAGCTCCCTTATTGGTCTACTGGTGTGCAGAACACCAGTTCTGGACTATCACCATCAAACAACTGCAGATCTCCTGGATGTCAGAAAGGACCTCTTTTCTGACACCATATGAAAATGTCAGTGACTGAACCCAGGAACCAGACACATGTAAGAGCAGTGCTCTTTCCTTCATATGTTCCACTGAGCATTCACCTTGATCCCATCTTCCATTTTGAACAGCACAATCAGCCCTAGCAGGAGCAAAGCTTAGAGCAGGAGTTTGCCTGGTTTGTTGCAGCACCAAACTGGAAATCTAGGTAATGCCACTCAAGCAAGTCTCAGCTCATGCTGCTGGCACCTTCAAACAATGTGTACACAGGCTATAAACTGACTCCAATTCAACACCAATACCTGTGGCTTGTGTAGGATACAGTGTGTCACATGTGATAAAGATAACTGCTAAAGTACATCTTGTGGTTATACCTTTGGGAAGCTTGATCCTATAATATGCTTTGTGGGATACAAATGGATAGAATGGGAAGGGACATGATGGAACTCATTTTCATGGGCTAAAGTTTTGCACTAGTGTATGGGTAACCCAAGATGTTTGCTAATGCATGTGCACCATGTCAACAATCTGTCATTGACTCTTATCTAATGTTGGAGGCATGCAGGCTTAGCAGATTGTTCTCATATAACCACATGATGTGGGTAATGCAATGTGTATTCCCCTGCAACTAGCCCATTTTTCTTTCCACAAAGTAATTTTCAGAGATATGTACCCTTGCGGTTAGATTAAGTTTGTGTCTACCTTCCATGACCAGTAACCAAACAAGGTACATTGCAGGGCAAGAGTCAGAGGGAGGAAAAGCATGAACTGTTACAATCACATCTGTTCATCAGTTGTAGAAATACTGCTTCTAAATGAACACTAAGTGTATGATTAAGTTTGACCCTGAGTAGTTCCTGAAAAGGAACCCCAAAATATATAGAGAGAAGCAGGGGGATTTTATCTAGAACAAAAAAAAAAAGGGTGAGTAAAAGATCAAGAGTGAGAAGTTATAAACTTGTGGACATGTAAGTAGAAACTGTAGAAAGAGAATAGTAATGTCGTAACACCGCCAATAAAAGGATGAGTGTTTAGTCCCCTGCATTTTTTTCAATTAAAGTTTGGTACTTCATTACAGAACCTTTATTGAAACCTCAAATGATCACCTCCATTTTTTCTGCAGTTAATCAACAGGCCACTGAAATGTAAGAAAATATTTTATTTTGCCCACATCCACTAGACAAGTCCCCTCTTTTCTCAGCATAGCTCTGCATGAAAAAAATGACAACTAATGTTCTTAAAAGCACCTTGCAAAGGATAAATACAAAGCAAGCCATAGGATGCTGACTATGGCCAGAATAATAGTTAGTTTGCACTATTATCAGGGCAGAAGCAGCACTAGCCATTGGGTCTTCGGACTGACTACAAGAGCTGATTTCTGTCTTGCATATTTAGATCACATAAAAGGAGATCATTAAATTGACCCTGTGTGTGAAACAGTAGGTCTTCTATGTGTCTTGTGCATAAGGCATCCATCTGACAAACTTATTCTGTATTTTCATCCACTGTTTGAAAATAATGCCAGTGACTGTGAAAAAGAAGGTGCCTGGAAATCCTCAGCTCTGGTTGCAAGTCATGTCTTAGCCAAGCCAGGCAGTGGCATAGCAGAGTCCGGACCTGCAGGTTCATAGCACTGAGACTTCTTACTCCAGAGGAATGAAGACATCATCTGTCCTCGCACTTCACACTTTCTTGTTCCACATGAGCTTAGCCACACTCCTTACAATAGACAGGAAGGAAGCAGAGTTGGGATATTCCTGCTGAAAATATATTGCTGTGAGATTGGCTGTACTATGAAATATTTTGCAGTGGCTTCACTTCAAATTGGCAGTTAAGACCCATTAGCTTCACAAAATACCTGACCCCAATAGAGATGGCAACTACTAAGACTGTGTGTGTGTGTGTGTGTGTGTGTGTGTGTGTGTGTGTGTGTGTGTGTGTGTGTGTGTGTGTGTGTGTGTGTGTGTGTGTGTGTGTGTGTGTGTGTGTGTGTGTGTGTGTGTGTGTGTGTGTGTGGTGTCATTACAGTCATGACCGACTCTTTGTGACCCCATGTCCATGGAGTTTTCTTGGCAGGAATACTGGAATGGTTTGCCAGTTCCTACTCTAGGCGCCTACAACACCTGGTGTCCCCTGTTGGTCATCAATCCAAGTACTAACCAGGGTCGACCCTGCTTAGCTTCTGAAATCAGGCAAGATCAGATGTGCTTAGGGCATCTAGGCAGCAAATGCTAAGACCAGTTTGATATAAATCAGCATGGCTGCCTGCATTCATGGACTCTCCATTGGGAAAAGCCAGTAAGGAGGGGACCGTCAAGATGAGCATCCACAGCTCAGAACTTCCCACTACATGGCTGATACACAAGAACACCACACAAATACACTATTGCAGAGTCTGCAATAGAGATGAGGTTCACCTACTAACGCTTTTGAGTGTTTTTCCTACACACAGAGAGACACATTTTCATTTATCAGCTGTTACAACACACTTACCATGGTATTGTAAACATAAAGCATACAGGTGGCTATAGGAAAAAGAAAAAGAAAGAAAGAAAGAAAGAAAGAAAGAAAGAAAGAAAAAGAAAGAGTCTCTCCAGCATTCTGTGGTGACCAGAAAGAACTATCACAGGAAACCATCTGTAAAAAGCCGCCTATCAGTGTATTGCTTACAGTTGGGGCAGAAGGGACAAAGCGGGTAGGGCACAGGAAGTCAGGCATGCAGGAAGTCAGCCAAGAGGTGATTGATGCCTGGCCAGTTGCATTTTCAAGCAAAGCCTGTCATCCTATTTTGTCCTTAACATTGTCCGTAAGTCCATTCAGAGGAAAGAGAAATCTAAGATGCCTGTTGAAATGCATTATCGTATTCTTCAGTGTGGAATGCAAAGCATGCTAGCAGGCAGCCTGATGAATTACAGGTTTTGGTTTATTTCCTCTTGGGTGTGGTTACAGGATATTCAGCTCATTAGAAGACACTGCAGGCAAATCATATCAAAAAAACAAAAAGGAAGACCCCAGGACTGTTATTAATTTTTGCAGGGAATGAGATAGGGGGGGAGAAGAGAGAAGAGTTATGGGAGACTAATTTCCCATGTGTAGAGAAGCAAATTTTTTTCTTGCATGGTCACTGTTCTCGGGTGAAATGAGTTTGGCAGCTTTTATTAATAGCAAGTCTAAGCAAAGTGTGCACTATAAGAAATTGTGCTTCTATCAAAATGCATTGGATCATTTTCTCCTTTGCTGGCTTTCCCATGTTTCTCAGATTCCTTCATTTCCATATTGGGGAGATAACTGTTAAAGAAAGGTGGTCGTTCAGAAATTAAGTGGGGTGCTAAGCTAATAAGTCTGGGCATAGATTTTTGCTGTTACAGGTAGGTAGACATTTGGTCATCAATTGCTTTTGAGACTTGCAGATACAGTTCAAGGGCGGTCTAGAAGAATATGAGTGAAACTGCATGGAAGCCAATCAAGCACAAAAACCAACGCATTCAGAACAAAGTCAAGAAAGCTCCAAATAAAATGGAATGGGTTGTGCACAAACTGCTGATTCACTCCGTAGTTTAGGCATCTGTCTACAGCGGCAGAGGCTGGGAGTTCAGTGCCTTACTGCATTGCCTTGACAAGCACTGGACTCAATAATCCATAGGGTCCCTTCCAGTTCTGCATTGCTAAGATTTATTGGTATTTATTTATTGTGCTGCTTTTCTAGATTGTACTAGAAACAATATATCCTTTCTACTGTGGGTCATAAATCAAAGAGGATTTTGTACTCCACAAGAGGAAGTGTTACAGTCTACAGCAATTTCCTTTGTAGAATCTCACCAAGCTCATGAGAAATCTATTCTTACTATGCCACTCTTGTAATTTTATATACAGTACTGTATACTGTAGGGCAGCATGGATATTAACAGAGGAGAAATATAATTTGTATCTTCTTCTCTTGAAATTTAGGAGCTGCGTGTCCCATCTGTTTCCTAATTTGGACACCACTTCTTTCTCTTTGTTATTTTTTTTTTAAATTGGCTCATCATCTTATCTGGCATATGCTACTAATGAGGGAGTGTCTGGAGAAGGACAGTCCCATATACTGCTGTGATGAGATAAGGTAGGCCTTGTTTGTAGAAGAGTGTCAACAAAGACCATGAACATCCATTGCCAGAAATGTCAGAATAGGAATCCATAGGAGACTTCCAGATAAGGCTTCTATGGTGCCATCACTCTATTTCATTCATAGATTTCTATCAAAGATCTTAGCAATGGTACCATGGTGCCCAGTGTTAACCAGCAGCACTAGACATGCACTCCATCTGTACCTTTGTGGAGTGAGAATCTCCATTCAGGAAATCACAAAAATAAGGTGAATGTTAACCAGAGGTGGGGTGATGATAGATTGGCGGAACTGTGTCACTAACAATAATAAATGATGCCCAGAGACAATGACCTCAAGGTAACTTTGCACTTGACATTGCCACAGAATTCTAGATCCTTTCCCAGCTAGCCGCATGCCCAATAATTAACACCGGAGGGGTTTCTTCACAATTGATTTGGTTGGAGGGGGGGCAGCTTCTGATTAATTCTGCCATTCTGCCACCAGAGGCTCATGACTGGAGTTTGCTCACAACCAGATTTTGGCTGAAGTCCTGTTTCTGCAGTTCCTCCATATAAAGGCTGATCAGCCAGGACAATTAAAAAAATTCTCCTTTTCCATTCTGATCCCCCCACAAAATGTTGAGTGATTTCTTTCATCACTGGGAACTTGTGGGGATCACAGGATGGGAAGAAGGAGTTGTTAAGTATCTGGCATAGCACCTGTGGATAATCTTGAAAATAAAATGATTGTTACGCAGAAAAGAGTTGAACCAAAAAAGTCTAAACAAGCTATCGAAAGAAACATCATCAATGTTCACCAGTAGAGATGGGCACGAAACGAACAATTTTTCATTTCCGTTTTCATTTTTTCATTTCATTACGTAATGAAATGACAAACAAATTTTGTCTCTAAAATGAAACGAAATGAACAGAAACACCGGAAATTTTGTCGTGCGTTTCGTTTCCATTACTGCAATATGAGTGAATTACTTAAAATCCTTTAAAAAATCACAAAAAATGAAATAAATGGTAACGAAATGGTAACAAACGGATGAAAATGAAAATGAATTTTTTGCAAAAATTCACAAAAAATCGGAAACGAACCGAAACAGACCCTCCAAATGACAAACAACAAATGAAATGCAATTTTTTTATTCGTGCCCATCTCTATTCACCAGTACCTGTCCAAAGAAACTAATGTGGCAAAAATTGGGAAACTGATTAAACCAACATAAAAATGAGGAAGGAAACAAGATGTTAAATCGTGTTATTGTCTGAGCTTATTCTGTGCCTGACAGATAGAGGCTTAGAATCAGAACTGATTACAGTGGAAGGATTTGATTAAAGAACATGGAGAGAAGAGTGATATAATATAAAGATTTCTATCCTTTCTAAAGGACACTGTGATATAGTAAACATTCTCCCTTGCAAGAGATTTCAGTAATTCCAAATGGATTTGTTTCTTTAAATCTTCTTGAGACACACTGCTACAAATGAGGATAAATATATTTTCTTTATACATTCATGCCTTCTGTGAAGCTCACTTGGTTTTTCAAATAAATGAATAAATAACAAATGTCTTTTCCAAAAGTACTTGGCTTATGCTGCTAATCTATATTATTACCAAGTACAGAAAAACAGGGAGTCCTTGTACACATTCTGAACACCAGAGTGGGTGGTGCCATTATTAGACCACTAATATAACAAACCTAAACTAGCTTTCAACTCTGCAGGCGTCTTCATCAAGCTGTGCATTACAGAGCTGGGGGCAGTGCAGAAGATACTGTACATAAAAGTTCCAAATATCATGGCTGAATGTGTGTGCTAGATTAGTCTGTTTCAAGCAAGTTTCAAAATGGGAAAATTGGTCAGTTTGGAGGTGCATGTTTCAGATGTCACTCTTATGATATAGACTACAATATCCCTCCCAACCTTGGTAGATGAAGAGTTGCTGTAACTCAACACACAGACACACAGACACACAGACACACAGACAGACAGAGAGAGACAGAGACAGACACAGACACACACACACACACACACACACACACACACACACACACACACACACACACACACACACACACACACACACACACACACACTGATAGCTATAACCCAAAACATATAGTTCTTTTTTGGCTGGGAATAAAGATTTAGAAACATGGCAAACCAGTATCATAAACATTGGATTAAAATTTAGTTTGCACACCACCACAAAATCCAGTTTCAACCAATTTAAAAGTATTAAAGATTGTGCTCAGTTCACCGTCTTGCTTAGTTGATGTTAAATGTCCTTGTGTGGTTGTAGATTCAGCCCAGGTCAACTATTCCAGGTATCCTCCATAGTCTGCCTTCAGTGTATCAGATGGGATAGCAGTGCCATGGAAGCAAATACAGTGGACCCTTGTATAACAAACGGTTTGTATAACATAAAATCTGTACAACATAAAAAAATCCGGAGATAAGGGAAATTTGCTTAACATAATTGCCTGTGGTGTGAATCCATACAAAATAAAAATGGGATCACTCCGTTTTCAATGCATTCCTATGGGAATTTTTATAAAGGAAAATTTGCTTAACATAATTTCATTTGGAACAAATTAATTCCTTTATTCAAGGTACCACTGTACAAACATCTGTTCCACTTTGCCAAAGGCCCAGTTGATTGGCAGCCACTCAGTTGGGGTCATGATAACAACACTGTTGTTATCCTGTGTGGGAGAGGGAGAGGGAGAGGGAGAGGGAGAAAATGATTTTTAATTATCATTGTATAATTAGTAGATAGTTGTTTAATTATTACTGTATGTTTAATTTTTTTAAACCTTGTCATGCATTGTGATTTAGGAATGACCTTTTTAATATTGTGAGCCACCTCAGATCCCTTTTGGATGGGGAGAAAGGTGGCCTAAAAAGCAAACAAATAAATATTAAATAAATTCTAAATACATTTTCATCCCATGCTTCTTTGAGGAACTGAAGAGGGCACACTTGAAATTAGGCCTCTTGAGCCTGACAACAAAAAGGAGTGAGGCCTATAAGGTAGCCAGCAAGTTTCATGACTGAGTGGAAACTGAACCCTCACCTCTCTGCTGTCAAAAAGAAGGCCCTTGAAGTTGAGAGGAAATTTACTCACCTGGAAAAGAGACAATACAGTTGTCCCCCACTATATTGTGGTTCACATACTGCTGTCCTGGTATATCGCGGGACCATCGTACTGTGTATGAAGGAAAGGGCCCCTAGGGCAAGTTGCTTGGGCCTGTTTGGGGCCTTCAGCACTTACTCCAGGCCTGGCGCTGCCCTGAACGGAGCTCCGACAGGCTTCCCAGGCCTGTCAGAGGCCCCAGAAGTGGTTTCCGGTGAACTTGAAGTGGCTTCTGAAAACCCACAAGTGATTTACAGTTAACCGGAAACCACTTATGAAGCCTCCGACAGGCCCGGGAAGCCCGTCAGAGGCCCGCTTGGGGCAGTACCAGGCTTAAGGTAAATAGAGGAAGCCCCAAACAGCCCCCCCCCAGTCCCATCCCAACCCAGCATCCACATATCGCGGATTTCCCTTTAACGCGGGTCACGTTGAGTCCCTAACCGCTGCGATAGGCGGGGGATTACTGTAACCGAATGCAAAGAAGATGAGGGCAAATGTCAGGGATTGAGGGTCAAGTAAATCCAGGCCAATGCCAGACTTTGGTTGCAAGGGTTGGATTTCATGAAGCGCACAAACTCATACTCAAAGCAAAGGCTGCTATGAATAGTAGTCGACTGTGGAATATTTATTTATTTATTTATTTATTTTATTTTTACAACTTATATGCCGCCCACTACCCAAAGGTCTCTGGGCGGCTTACAATCAAGGAATTAAAACAGTTAAAAACATCAAACAACAATAAATAATTAAAACAACAATAAAAACCTTATACTAAAACATCACACTAAAATTGCAATCAGAAGAACCACAATCTAAATTGTATCAATTAAAAAACTTCTGGAACAGGAAGGTTTTTACCTGGCGCCGAAATGTCATCAATGTTGGCGCCAGGCGGATCTCACTTGGGAGGGCATTCCATAGCTTGGGGGCAGCTGCCGAAAAGGCCCTGTTCCTACAAGCCATCCCTTTCACCTCCTTGAGGGATGGCTCTTTCAAAAGGGCCCCCTGGCTCGATCTTAATTGCCGTGTAGGTTCGTATGGAAGGAGGCGGTCCTTCAGGTATCCAGGTCCTAAGCCATTTAGGGCTTTATATGTCAGAACAAGCACTTTGAATTGGGCTCGGGCAGCAACTGGTAACCAATGTAGGCTACATAGAATCGGCGTGATATGATCCCTAGCGGCCCCACCACTTACTAGCCGCGCCGCACGATTCTGAACCAGTTGCAATCGCGTCTTCAAA
Organism: Phrynocephalus forsythii; assembly: GCA_029282475.1. Classification (NCBI taxonomy): domain Eukaryota; kingdom Metazoa; phylum Chordata; class Lepidosauria; order Squamata; family Agamidae; genus Phrynocephalus; species Phrynocephalus forsythii. The sequence continues at coordinate 124,789,357 of JAPFRF010000001.1, read as the reverse complement.
GGCAGCCCCATGTCCAGTAATCAATACGGGATGTTACCAGTGCATGCGTAACTGTTATGAGGCTCCGTTCATCCAGGTAGGGGCGTAGCTGATATATTTTCCGCAGCTGGAGAAAGGCACCCCTGGCCACCGAGTCCACCTGGGCTTCCAGAGTTAGACCGGGGTCCAGGAGCACCCCCAAGCTGCGGACCCTGTCCCTTAGGGGGAGTGCAACCCCGTCCAGAACAGGGAAGTGTCCCTCTAACCTGTCTGGCGAAGCACCCACTAACAGCACGTCCGTCTTGTCTGGATTGAGTTTCAATTTGTTAACCCTCATCCAGTCCATTATCTGGCCCAGACACGAGTTCAGCACAGAAACCGCCTCACCTGGATTGGTGGAAAACCAGAGCTGAGTATCATCAGCATATTGCTGAGTCCTCAGCCCAAACCTGATGACCTCTCCCAGTGGTTCCATGTAAATGTTGAACAGCATGGGAGACAGTATAGAGCCCCTGAGGAACCCCATGACATAAATGCCAAGAGCAACTGTCCTTCTGGACACGGTCAGCCAGGAAGGAATGGAACCATCGCAATGCCTCCAACTCCCAACCTGGCCAGCCTATCCAGAAGGACACCATGGAATGGTGTCGAAAACTGCTGAGAGGTCCAGGAGTATCAACAGGGTTGCACTCCCCCTGTCTCTCTCCCTAGGTTTATATTCTGTTCCCAGAAAATTAGAACTGGATTCAGTGGAGTAACAAGAAAAATTAGAAAACATCCTCAGTACAGTTTATCTTGTAGTGGCTGTTTAACCTTTCTCCTTGTGGTTGCTCTGACTGCCGTAACAGCCGGTTGTTCGTATTCTTTGTTTTGTGAGCCATGCATCACCACCACCCAATACCTTTCTGTATTTTTTACTTATTTACAAAAGCCTAAGTGCACTTGTCAGTGTATGGCTGGAAGGTTCAGTCAATCAGTTTTCCAAATGGCTGGAGAGCTGATATGGATGAATTTTCAAGCAGTCTCGGTACAGTAAAATATGAAATGACAACTTGCAGCCTACAGTGGACTTGCATATAGAAAGACGCATCAAATCAAGCACAGCTCATAAGCAACCCAGAGTGGGGTCATACATTACAGAAGACAGAAATTATGGAATACACCCCACCCCACCCCACCCCCATGAAACCACGCTAAAGCATCATTTGGACACCAGTTCAAAACATTGTTGTTCTTGTTGGAAGAGCTGGAAGGGAACGTATGGTTCATAGGGACCAGCCCCTGCCCACAAGGCACAGCGGGGAACCAAACTCTCAACCTCTGGCTCTGCAGCCAAAGGCCTAAGCCACTGAACTACCCACCAGTTCTTACTCAGCCTATTCCATTTTATCTGATGCTTTCTTGACTTTTGCAGTTACTTCACGTCTGTTTCATCTCTGTTAGTGTTGCACTTAGGAGCGGTACAAAAATGTTATTTCATGTCCATCGCGCAACTTCTGAAATTTGTCTTGACCACGCCCCTGGAATGGGTGCTAAGTGGGACAATCCTGTACCTGGCGCTGGGGTAGAGTTTTCCCTTGTCACTCTTTGTTCCCGCTTTCTGTTCCAAGACAAGACACTGTGTAGTAACGTCTGTCATGCAACAATACATTTGTTTCTCTCAGAAACAAATGTCCAGTTTTTTTTAAAATGACTGCTGCATTAGCGTATGAAATCCCGATCACCAGTAATTTGAAATATCGAAAACTTTTTTTAAGCCTCCCTCCCAAAAAAGGAAAAAGGAAGCTAGACAAATGCTGTGTTTGTCACAGTACAAGACTGTGAAGTAACACTTTTCATGAGACAAGTTATCATGACCATGGGAACACTGAAACAGGGACAAAACCATGTGATTGTGACCAACGCTGTCACGGTACAACACTAGTCATGGAACAAAGAAGAACATGAAGTAACCACCTTTGTTCTGATTATGTTGGTTTGGAGCTCTACTCTCTTCTGTGCAGTTTCAGTCATATTCTTCTACATTATCCTTGTTTCTACCAGCTAAAAGACAATTTAGAAAGGTTGAAGAGTTCCATCCGGAAGATGAGCGGTATATAAATGTAACAAATAAATAATAAATAAATAGTTAGAAGACACCCCTATGAAAAGCTGTCCTCCATTTGAAATCATCCTCCTTTTGAAGGTATCCTCTGTTTGTAGGGCTGCTGAGCCCATGACCATCTTGTACCAAAAGAACTATAGAAAAAGAAAGTGGGGGCCTTTAAGTTGCTGTCCATTGAGTACCACCTCGACCAGTGATGGTTAACCTTTTAGAGACTAAGTGCCCAAACTGCGATTCAAAACCCACTAATTTTTTGCAAAGTGCCAATACAGCAATTTAATCTGGATACATAGGTTCGCCAATACTAACCTAAACAGCAGATTGCAGAGGCACTCACTTGGTTAACTCTTCCTTACTACAGTGGAACATACTGTATTTGTCCTTAAATTTATAGTGGTTGGACTTCTATTGTTGTATAAATGTGTATGGTTAAAGGATATGTCAGTGTACACCTCAGTTGTACAATAACAACAACAACAAGTTTATTGATTAGCCATTCAGGCCATATCAAGTGCTAAAACTACATAGGTCCAGAAAAATATGAGAAAAATACAAGTTGTGACTGAACAGTTTCCAAAGAGCTCTTTGTTTAAAAGTAATTTTGGCCTGCTGACGACTGGCAAGTAGGCCCTGGGTTGAGAGCCCAAAATGTGCGATAATGATATCAATTTGTCTGGCCCAGGAATTGGGGATAGCGGAGTTAGCTTGTTCAATTAAACATAGCTTGGGAAGTCTGTCAGGACCCATTGACTGGATTTTCAGCCAGAAGGAAAAAGCTCTAGATACTGTGAGACTGGAAATAGAAGAAATTCCTGTTGTACCTCAGTTGTACAATTAGGCTGGTGTTTAGGTATGCCTCTGAAATGCACCATGACACCTCATCAATTAGTCGCAGCAAGTCACCAAAACCATACATAAACACCAGTAGGACTTCAGCTAGTATGCAGCTACTATTTATAAATTCACACTTATAAAATATGTCTCTATGTCTTCTTTGTCCTCTTTTTTGATGTTACATTTCTTCTTTTTTGGCCATGTGAATTGTTACCCTAATGTGGTTTGTTAGGTGCTCCCATAATAAGAAAAAAAGGTGCTTTTCCATTTAGCACAGAATATAACAGTTTGAAAAAGAAAGAAAGCCATTGCTCATATGCTGTTATTTGAAATAAGACAACTAACTGCCATTGCTCATTGTTAGAGCAAATTGGTTTTGTTACTGTTTCCCATTGGTATACTTAGGAGCAGCTTAGGGAGCTGGGGATGTTTGGCCTTACAAAAAGAAGGCTGAGAGGGGATATGATAGCTATGTTTAAATAGTTGAAAGGATGTCATACTGAAGAGGGGACAGGTTTGTTGTCCATGGCTTAGGACTTGGGGTAATGGTTTCAAACTAGAGGAAAAAATATTCAATTTAAACATTAGGAAGAACTTCCTGATGGTTAGAGCTGTTCGGCAGTGGAATATGCTGCCATGGAAGGTGGTGGAGTCTCCTTCTTTGGAGGTTTTTAAGCAGAGGCTGGATGGCCATCTGTCAGAAATATTGTGATGGGATTCCTGCATGGCAGGGGTTGGACTAGATGGCCTTTGAGGTCTCTTCCAACTCTATGATTCTATGATTCTGTGATTCTAATTAAGAAAAATACTGAAAATTTTGAAAGCAGCAAAACCTTCCCAAAATTGCATTTTAGGTAAATGTTAGGTATCACCTTTAGGAATATGTTTGCCACCAGTCATTGTGTTATTTGACAAAAATAATGTCATTTCCCCCCTTGGATACTACCAACAAGCAACATGTTATAGAGATGCTTTTCAGCACACATATTCCATTCACATGCTGGCTTTCTGGTTCTTGGGTGGTAGTAAAAACATAAGATCATCTGTTTGTTGACCCCCCCTTGTGACCATCTTGGAAAATATATTTGGCTTCAAAGTACCTGATATTTGCGGCATGTGACATGTATTCCAGGTTGTACCATTTCAGCCGATAGAATCACTGTTTAAATGCTGCCCCAAAAGATTTTTTACTGACACTCCGTCCCACTGAAATATCTGCTTCCAGGCAGGTCATCACTGCTTCTGCAGCACCTGACAAGGCCAAATGCTTCTCTCCTGCTTCAGGAAATTAAGGCAGCATTTCTTTTGTACTACCCAGAGGTTTTTATGCTTTGTGATAAAGGTGAGGTACAGAACTGCCATTCTCTGTTTCATTTAAACAAACTGCCCAACCATTGATCTCCCACAGAAATCATTAGCCACGTAGTTCTTTGGTCTCTGCTCTGAACAACAGGAAGCCAGGCCAAGAAGCGGGCACATTGTAGAAGATCCCACTTTTCTCTAGGTTCTCTGAGATGGCAAGAAACCAGGAGAATTTCTGCTCATAAACATATACTACCATTAAATATATAGTCAATCAGTAATTCTTAATACCATCCAAGTTCTCACTGAAATGGAAAACTTCATGGAAAGTGGCCGTTTTCTCTTGAGCCTGCTACTGTGCTAGATTTTTGGAGAAAGATCTAAGTACAGGATTGTAGGCAGTGTAGCTTTTATTTTACTAAAATGATCCCACAGCAAGTAAAATTCATACCGGCCAGTAGAATTTAGCAGTACTATATAACTGTTGAAATCTGAATATAATGCAAGAAGAGACTGTGGTGTCAGGGTGTAAATAATATAGTATGCATTTTATTCAAAATTAAAAGCCTGATGCATTTTGGGTTTTTACATCCTGGGATCATCATCTCTTCTTGCATTACTGCTTTGGCAGATGTGCCAGTTCTTTTTTATTATTGAAATCTGGATATACCATGCTGACTCAACTTCCTTATTGTGTGTAAGCATTTCGGTTCCAAGTATAAGACTGCACATCAACCAGGGGGGGAAAGCAGGGTTGTTGGGGTTCTTTTGAAACAATCTTCTGTGGCAATTGCGGTGCATCCCCCAAATGTTTATCTGGCCCTGAAGTGCTCAGCCTGTGATTGCTGGTAAGGGTGGAAGCAGATGCTGTTTCAGGAATGAAAAAGGTGAAGCTCAAGTGGGGCAGCCTTGCATACATTGATCAAGCCCTGCCTCCCTCATCATGGACAACACAATCCGTTTCAGACATCCGTAAAACAGCCCCTTCCTAGTGCTGCCCAGGATGTCATATACACAGGGAGTGGGGGGGGGGAACGACCCAATAGTAATTGTGACATTTCAGATTCCCAGATGGTGGGTGGGGGTTAAAGGAAACACTTAACATAGCCATCTCTTTCAATAGTATGCATTGGGTCTGGTTCTTAAGTTATAGGTTGCTTCACAGTGAAAACAATATGACTTGATTGATATCATACCCTAGCAACACAGTCACCCCTTCCCATGGTCACCACCGGGCAGGGTCACTATTTCACAGGTGAACGAGTGTCTCCATATGTTTTGCCATTTTTACACAAGCAAAGCCAGCTGCTGCGTTAGTTCATCCTGTATGACATGAGTCCTAATTTAGACACTGGGTCTTTCCTCCAATAAATATCACGTGGGGGTTGAGTAATATACAAATATATTTATACATTATATATTTTTAGTTATGTAACAGCCAGGGGGTTTACACCAACATAATTTAATTGCATAAAGCACAGTGGCAGGCTGCCAGTAATTAACAAGTTGCTTCTTTTTTAAAAACTCCTGGCCATGCACCAAATTCTACCATTCGAACATGACACAGGGTAGAAGTGGCAAGTTGATCACGGCAACTTATGTCCCTGTAGGATGCTGCCCAATACCACCTGCTTGCTTTATGTGTCTTGCCACTTAATTTCCCGCTGTACACAGAAGGAGCTGACATGAGTAAAGTGGATAGAGGGACACTCTTCTCCCTCTCACAAAATACCAGAACTTGGGGACATCCACTCAAATTGAGGGCTGGGAGAGTAAGAACAGAGAAAAGAAAATATTTTTTCACCCAGTGCGTTGTTAGTTGGTGGAACTCCCTGCCACAGGATGTGGTGATGGCATCTGGCCTGGATGCCTTCAAAAAGGGATTGGACATATTCCTGGAGGAAAAGTCCATCACAGGTTACAAACCATGATGGAGATGTGTATCATCTCCAGGCTTAAAACTGTGGTACTTCAAGGACCAGATGCAGGGGAGTGGTATCAGGAAACAGATATCTAGTCTCATGCGCTCCCAGATGCATCTGGTGAGGCCACTGTGAGATACAGGGAACTGGACTAGATGGGCCTTTGGCCTGATCCAGCATGGCTCTTCTTATGTTCTTATGTACATTAAACTTAAAAGTGCAGCGTTATCAGGAGTCCAACTACATTCATATAAGGTACAGACTTCTCCTTATAGGTTCATGTCTTCATCAGCGAAAGTTATCGGAGTTCAGCTAACATAACGACAGTGGATAATGCCAAAAGGGAAGGCCCGTTCTACCTCTGAAGCTCTAAAACTGCATCATTTTGTTAGGAGCTGCTGCATAAGTGATGGTCTTCTTGCTGACAGGCATCTAATTGGAGAATAACAAGGAATATCAGGGAATAGTGTAGAAAGACATATTCGTGCCAGCACTTTCCTGCCAAAGAGACTTTGTATCTGGAAAGCCCCTGGACCTGCTTCCAAGCAATGCAATTCTCATTCTCCAGACTTTGTGAACATTTAGGTCATAGCATGAATAGATGTAGCAGGAAAGCCCCACGGTCTGTGGTATCACAATTTCTCAGCACTCGTATCATAGGAGATGGTCACAAGGGAACGATAACACATATATACACCCTTCTACTGCAGCCACATCAGCCATTCAGAATGGGGTGGGGTGTCAGAGTCACCTTTTTAAGGTGCCCCTTTGTGTAATGGGAGAGCACAATAACTCCCGTGTCATTTCTTGAACTTTTACAAAATGTTAGAGCTTTAAAAATATCTTTACCCTCTCTGAACTTTACCTGCTACACCAGTCCAGTGCATGAATCAGCTACTGAGTTGTGTGCCATTGAGTCGGTTCCAATTTATGATTATCCTGGTAGGATTTCTGAGGTACTGGAGACATTTAAGGGGTGGTTTTACCTGCCCCCTCACTGTGTATTTCCATGGCCAAGCAGAGGTTGGAAGAGAAATCTCCTGGGTCCTGGTTAGATACTAGATCCAGCACACTACACCGGCTCTCAAATCTACTAGTAGTTATTTTTGACAAACACAAAAACAGCTCGGTTATGCTTCTGCTGCTGTTTGAAGGGGCAAAACTACTTTTTAAAGGAATTAGTTATAGCTACCTCTGCAAAACTCTGCCACAAGAAACTATATTGTTGCAGTGACAATTGTGTAATTTTTCAAAAGAAACTAAGTGAGCTCTGTTTTAGCTACATTTAAATATATTATATAAATATACTTATCTCCTATTATCTCCACAGCCAAAGTATACAGGGCACAATGCAAGCCAGCTCTTGAACCATGTGACATTCCTTTTCCATATTTCAAAATTATGCAAAAATTTGCAAAATTGTAAATGCAAATTTTTGAAAATTAAAGTTATTCTGCAAAAGTAAATGTTTGTCTTTAAGAAGAAAATAAAAAAACAAAGGCTGCATCCAGGCAATACTTCTGTTTCAAACAAAGAGGGTGGGGAAGAAGGGAAGTCCAAAAGTTTAGTCAGGAGTGACTATGGCCATGCAATTTGAGTTTAAAAATGTACTACACTGCCATAATTGTTGACCTGCCTGCATCGTCCTCTCTCTCTCTCTCTTTTTTTCTATTGCCTAACTTGAGTAACAGTTCTAGAAATCTTAAAAGCATCTACATTGGAATTTTAGTTGGTCCTGATGAATGTACATAATAAGGAATTAAGGGCTTTTTACATGACCCCTAAGATCCGCTGGCCACTTAAATTCGGACCAGAGATCTTAGGGGTTCGTCGCTCTTCCTGCATTCCCACCCCTCCGCTCTTCCTGGCTGCTGGCTGTGTGAGGGGAGGGAGAAAAAGAGAAAGAAAAGCATGCCGCTCACCTCGTTCTGCCTCTCATCTCTGTAAAAGTAGCTCTTAAAGGGGCGGGAGCCAAAAAACAACAAACAGAAGCAAGGAGAGCCCCGCACTCACTATCGTTACACCGGATCAAATAATTTTCACCTCCAAAGAGCAGGTACTTGAAAGGTATGCTGGGACACGCTAAAGTGGGCGTGGTCGCACTTAATTTCCTGTTAACTCCGGAGCTGGTGGGTAAACATTTTTAAGCTCCGGAGCTGGGAGCCATTTGCCCCGGAGTTTAGGGGTCGTGTATAAACGCCCTAAGTTAACCATCATTTCATTGCATCACAATTGTAACGTACAGTAATCTAGCAATAGTTGTATCTTAGTCATTAGGAGGAGGAATTACTCAGAAGTAACTGACTATAACATTACATGCAAGTTTATGCAATTTAGCTCTGACTAAGAATGTGGTGGAATTTCATTTTGTGCGGGGGGGGGTTGTAAAGCAAGCTGACCAAATTCCTACTCCTTCAGCAAACAATAGCTTGAAAAAGTTATTTTTCAGACTCTGCAGTTTTTTGAATTCCAGAACCAAACTTCTAGTTCAAAAAACGTAGACAAAAATATTACAGACAGATTTTAAAAAGACAGAAAGCAGGGACATTACTCAGTCCTTGGGCCTGAGTGCCAAGTACCAAATCCCAAGGCCCTATCAAAATTAAGTCTCTCCCCCCCCCACTGAAAAAATGGAGATTGCGGGTGGGTTCCAAGTCAAACAACCAATTGAGTCCAGGTTGAGTCACGGGTGCAACTTAATACCAACTTGGCAATGAATCCCATGATTGGAATACCCAGTTTGGAAGTTGAGTCATGGCAACTAGACTTCTTTTTCTTGAGAGATAGAACTGTTTTGCTGCTCATCGAAACAGCTTCATCAGTCTGAATAAAGCTAGTGCAAGTCCTCCATCTTATAGTCAGCTTTGACCTCTTGTTGCCCTGGTCTGAAATAGGCTCATAAGATGAACAATGGCCTGAATAGGCTTGTTAGGTAGACAACAGTATCCATAGCCCTAAGGTGAACAATGGTGGTTTGAGAGAGGGGTCAGGGAGGCCATTCATCTGACCATTGAAACCCCCTCTCTCAACAGCGGTAGGGGCCTCAGGTACAGTCTATCTGCTACTTATTAGGCTGTGCTTTCAACAATACCCAGACAAATCAAAAAGCCTTCACCACCAAGGCCATAGCTAATGACCCATACTTAGGTTTCATCGCCTTAGGCCATTATTCACCTTAAGGCTATGGATACTGTTGTCTACCTAACAAGCCTATTCAGGAATAAATTATTGTCACTTGGATCATAATGGGTCCCCCCCACCCCCCCCACACACACAAGAATCACCTGAAGTGGAACTTCAATATTCTTAAAACAAACTACTTATTCACAAAACCTTGGAGATAATACAATTGTCAGATAGTTAAAAGGATGCAACCAAATATGCTGCCAGATGAAGATGGATAAACTAATTTCAGCATGGTGTGTGTGTGTGTGTGTGTGTGTGTGTGTGTGTGTGTGTGTGTGTGTGTGTGTGTGTGTGTGTGTGTGTGTGTGTGTGGAGAGAGAGAGAGAGAGAGAGAGAGAGAGATTAGATATGGAGGCAGAGAAGTGGTAACGGAACTATTTTGGTTCTCTAATTGCCTGGTGTGAGTTTGTGTTGTGTCATTAGAGTTGTGACTGACTCTTCATAACCCCATGTCCATGGAGTTTTCTTAACAGGAATACTGGAGTGGCTTGCCAGGTCCTACTCCAGTTGCCTACAGCACCTGGTATTCCCTGGTGGTCTCCCATCCAAGTACTAACCAGGGCTGACTCTGCTTAGCTTCCAAAATCAGGTGAGATCGCATGTGCTTAGGGCATCTAGGCTGGTGTGGTGCCCATATCCTGGTGTGAAAGTCCATGTGCCAGGACCCTGCCTGTCACAGAACCTGACTCTGAGGGGTTAAATGGTGAAGAGCTGCTGGAGGAGCCTTGCAGCTCAAGTCAGCAGGCAGCTGGGTCTGATGACTCAGCTGAAAACATATCTTCTCCCCCTAGAACAGCCATGAGCAGGATTCTGCAAAGATGTGCTACCAGGAGGGCTAGGGAAAGGGTCTTTGATGCTAGACGGGGAATCAGGGCAGCAAGCCCTGAGTACTAGCAGGAGCCTTTCCAGGGGTAAGGGTGTGTTCCCTGTTTTGGGATGAAGCTGGTAAGCTCACCTTGAGTTCTCTGTGGGAGCAACAGGTCATTTGAACTTGCAACCATGTTCCTGTCTGTGACCTTGGCTCTGTTTCCTGATTTCGGACTGGCTTCCTGGACCACGGCTTGATCTGTTCCCTTGGGTTTGGCATCTGGTTTCTGTGAGATATTGTGGTTTTGACTTGGGCTGTTAATTGCTGGGAGTTGGATTCTGTTATTTATCTGGCACTTGATTGTTAGCAACGGACTTGAACTTGCCTGGCTTTCCACTAAAGATCTTGGCAAAGAACTGAACCCTGTTTGTGTGTGTGCTCTGTGTGCGGGGCTTGACACCATGTTTTGCACATAGGTTTCCCAATACAAGTTTAAAAAAATCTCAGATAATAGCAGTGCTAAAAAGACATATAAAAGTGTAACTACTCTATTGTGATGGAGGGATTAAGAAGTTTCACTGCAATCGGGGTGGCAGCAATCCTCTGCAGCTGATGTACTATTGTGTGAACTGATCACTGGTGCTTGTAGCTGGGTGGGAAGCACTGAACTTTGATCTTTTGCAGGGTGTAGTTTTCAGTACTGGAAGCCAGGCTTTGTTGATTTTTAGGCTTCCAGTTCTATTTTTATTTATTTATTTATTTATTTATTTATTTATTTATTTATTTATTTATTTATACTTATATACCGCATGTCTTCCGGAGGAACTCTGGGCAGTTTACAACAATTAACTATAACAATAATACCAAAAAGAATAAAACAATGAAACAACAATGATGAGTAAACAAAGAAACGGGGAAAAATCATAATATAAACGACATGGTGAAGCCACAATAAGAATCACTGGGAAGAAGGCGGAGCAAAGAAAAAAAAGATTATTATTAACAGTCGCCAAATGCCTTGCGGAAAAGCCAGTCTTTTTAAAAGGCTGGCAGGGACTGTGCAAGGCGCAGCTCACTTGGGAGATGGTTCCAGAGCACAGGACCAGCCACAGAGAAGGCTCGGTTGCGTGTCACCATTTTCCGAGCCTCCCTGGGCGTGGCCACCCAAAGTGAGAGCACCCGCGACATTCTGGTAGGTTGGGCCTCAGTTGATCTCTGAGAGATTTGCTCTGCCAGGTATTCTGGTCCCAAGCCGTGGAGGGTTTTATAAATTAAAACCAGGAACTTGAATCTTATTCTGGACGCAACAGGTAGCCAATGCAAGCGGGCCAGTACTGGGGTGATGTGGTCATATCAACGCACACCCGCCACCAGTCTGGCCGCAGCATTTTGCACCTGCTGAAGTCGCCGAATAAGAGACAAGGGCAACCCCATGTAGAGAGTGTTGCAATAGTCTATTCTCGATATCACAAGTGCTTGCACTACAGTTCTCAGGGAGTCCTCATCCAGATACGGAAGAATCTGGGCAATCTGTTGAAGATAGAAAAAGGCGGTCCTGGAAACGGCAGCCACCTGGGCCTCCACAGAGAGAGCCGAGTCCAGGAACACACCCAGATTCTGGACTCTGTCTGCCAGCTGGAGGGAAACACCTTCCAGACTAGGGAGAGGGCCTCCGCATCTGAAAGAGAAAGCCCCAAAGAACATAACCTCAGTCTTCTTCGGGTTGAGTCTGAGTCTGTTAGTCCTGGTCGATTCCATGACTGCGTCCAGGCACAAGTTGAGGGTCTGAACAGTTCTGACAACTACAGCCTGCAAAAGATCAAAGTTCAGTGATTCCCACCTAGCCACAAGCACCAGTGATCAGTTCACACAATAGGACAGCTAATGACACCTATCAACTGCAGAGAAAGTTCGGGGACACCCCTGATTGCAGTGAAACTTCTTAATCTCTACATCACAATACAATGACTAACACCTATTCTCCTGCATAGGACACGTTTCCTCTTTTCCACAACTTTAAAACCCCACAGTCTCACTCACTCTATACTCCAGAGCACAGCAAGAACTCTTGAGTTCCCTGAGCTCCTTGCTCCTTGAGGATGCCAGCCACAGTCTGGTGAAACGTCAGGAAGAAAAAACTTCCAGAACATGGCCAAACAGCCAAAAAAACCACCCCCTCACAACAGCTATCAAAACAAAATAATTTCACTTCCCCTGCACCTCCACAGAAGAGAAGGATGAGTGTTCAATTTGCTGATACTCTGAAGTAGCTTCCTTATCAAGCCACTTCAGGACACCATAAATTGATGGAAGAAGGAGCCTTGGGAGCTTTGACAGCAGCAAGTCTCAATTATGATCTATTCCCAATGATTGCACATGCTGGAAATGGACCAAATTAAAGCACACCCACCCATGCTAAAAACACAGAAGCTTCTGATGCAGGCTCAAAGAATATAAGCAGAGGAACTCCAGGGACAGATTGGTTTTCTCTAATGATCAGGTCATCTGAGCACTAGAAAAAAAAAAGAATGAATGAACCCTTCCCTGAAAAATTGGACAACTGCCAAACTGACAGACTTCTAACTGAGCCCTCCTAGTAATCAAGGTAAATAGTATCAGGGGAAATAAACCTATGGTCAAGCTCATGCAAATATCGTATGTAGTTGAGAACATAGGACAGTGATGACAAACCTTTTTGATACTGAGTGCCCAAACTGGGATTCAAAATCCACTAATTTTTCGCAAAGTGCCAAAACATCATTTTAACCTGAATAATAGAGGTGGCTGTGAAGGGGCAATGTTGGATGCCCACAGAAAGGGCTCCGGGTGCCACCTTTGGCACCTGTACTGATATAGGAAGAGGCCCATATAGTCTACTGTCTTTTATGCACAGTGGCCAACTCAGTGTCTATAAGAAGGTCATAAGCAGGAAACAGCCCTTTCTCGCCAATTATCTGCCAGCAATTTATATTCAGCAGCATGGTGCCTCTGACCTTAGAGATGCCATACAGCTATCCTGACTAGTAGTCACGGGGTTAGATCCAACATAATCTGTCTGCAGACAGAAGTGCTCCTCCCATTGGCATAAAGCTTTTGATTCAGTCAAGCATTTCTCCTGGTTGAATTTGAGAAGATACAATCTTCATGGATTCCCCTCCCCGACATCCCTAATATGCCCTGGTAATCTGTTTGGAAGGGTTGGAAGGATCTTCAGGAAGATACAGAGAGATGGAAGTAGGACCTCTGGTAGTAATGAGCGTCTATTAAAAATGCCTCTCCAATTTCTACTCATAAGAGTATTCTTGGCAAAACTCCATAACATAGTGGAGTGAAAACTCCGGGTTTCATTCACATGCATTTGTCATATCCCGTTTTAAAGACATCTAGGTTGGTGTCCATCACCCCCATCTTGTTCATATGAAGAAAGAGATGGGGATGGAGGTAGGTGGGATCTGAGTGCCTGGTGGTATTTGAGTGTTGTTGGTGAAGAACTCTCTCACTGAGACGCTCCAGGTCTTCCAGCAATCTTTGGTATGCACACAGCATTCCCTTTTTTTGGTGGCAGAGCAGAGCGGCGGCACTGACAACAGCTGGAGAGGGTCTCTTGAGATGAAACAGGTGTTGCACGGCAGCAATTAGGGAGAAAGCAAGAAGGCAACATAATAGGGAATTACCAACCAAGAGCTAAATCCTTTCCTCCCGGAGAGTGCCTGACCTCATGGAAGGCCACGAGGCATCCAGCTGGACTGAAAGACAAAGGCAGTCCCTATAATCACGCATGTTAACCACCCCAATCACATTTCCCTCTCTTATATTCTAGGTGGTAATGAAAATCTCCAACAAATGATAAGCGAGATGTTGTAACTACTGTAAATAATAGCACGAGAGACAAAGAGGGGCTTGTAGACAGCTTTTTAGGTTACTTAAATTGAAAGGCTGTCCATTTGAGATTTTGGCTGTCGTTAAAAAGGAAATCAGGTAATTTCATGCCACAGCAGTTAAAGGCAGCCAGTGTTCTGGTCACTGGTAAGTACCATGTTGTTGCTAATGTCTCCGGCAACTGCTAATTTACTCTTCCATTTTGCTCCTCTACACCCGCCACAAAGGGAGCAGACTCCAATTATTTTTCAGACAGAACCCAGGCTGGTGTTTACCATTATCTCCCTGACAACCCCCTTCGTGTGACAACATTATGCAATGTAATTGCAAAGCTGCTTCATCTCACTGGGGTTGTTATTTTCGGTTATTTTTCCCAAGGTCAAGGATAATAATTAAGGGATTGGAATGCCTGCAGCACAACCTTGTTATGTACAAAAAAATAACTCCAATAGCTCACCCACTGTTCCCATGTGAGAAGATTTCTGTCCTGTTAAGAAGTAGTGAAAGATTATTTGAAAGGGGATGAAGGAGAGGGAACACTCAGGGGTAATTTGTACAGATCACCATCCAGAAGCCACCACTATTGTAGGTTTTGAGTGCAGAAATAAAATAGCTGACTTGTACGCTCATTTCTTGGTTTTGTCTCTGTCTCACACTGACCAAGAAATGGAACCAATGAAGGGGCTTTAAGAGGAATGAATTTAATTGCTATCCAAATAAATATAGCTCTGATTCTGAAGAACTTTTCTGGTATACTATGGAGTATGGATGCATGGGAAAAATATTTGGATCCATGCAAATTCCAAGTGCAAATATAACTGAATTGCACTTTTCAGATGAAGGTGTGGGTGGGAATATTTTTTTTCAGATTTCATACCCAGATTTGCATTGCAGTTCCCAGTTTCTAAAAGGTGGCAATAGAAATATTTGAAAGCCACATATTGTAGTGCAACCTACTCTCACAACAGCCACTGAATTACATCACCAGCATTTGTAAATGGGAATTCTTGAGAACTTTGATTAAAAAAATTGAAAAATAAATATGCACAAACTGTTATTTGATTTCTTCACATGATATAGACGTGGGTGGGGGGGGCAACAGATTTAAGTGTTATTGGCCAAAGAGAAACAGAGAAATCCCTTCCTGCAAGCAGACAACCATTTGTGGCAGTGATAAGAGCAAGCAACCGCTGTCTTTTCCTCAACACCCAGGAACAAGGAACTGGCTCTCCTTCCCTCCAATAATTCTCCCCTGGGAATTACTGCAGGCTCTTTATACATATTTTGGAAGATAGTCAGGCATTTAACCCATCCAGACATGGAGAAAAACACTCAGCTCATCTCCTGAGGATCAAGCCCATCTGTCTTTCTTGCAGAAGAAGGGGAACCCCATGTCTCACTGACATGCCTCTGCAGTCTTGGTTAAAGGTGAAGGGATGGTTAACAGAAAAGAAGATGCTCCATGCTCCAAAAAAAAAAATTTTGAGTACTGCTCTGCTCCATGACAAGTATTTAAAATACATCTCCCTCTCTACACCCTGGCCCAAGGGCCAGAGTAGCACCAGACGTTCATGCTGAGCATGTTCATGTTAGCTCTTTTCTGGAAGTTGAATCATGGCAACTGGACTTCTTTTCTTGAGAGATTGAAACGTTTCGCTGCTCATCCAAACAGCTTCATCAATCTGAGGAAAGCTAGTTGTGAGTGCTCCATTTAATAGTTCACTTTGACCTCATGTCACCCTGGTCTTTGACATGAGTTCAAAGTGAACTATAAAATGCAGGACTCGCAACTAGCTTTTCTCGGACTGACAAAGCAGTTTGGATGAGCAGCGAAACGTTTCAATCTCTCAAGAAAAAGAAGTCCAGTTGCCATGACTCAACTTCCAGATAAACTCCCCTGGATGACTGAGGGTTTTCACAGACATATGTTAGCTCTTCTAGTCCTTTAGGTGAGCCTGCAGTAGTTTATTGGTTACTACTAGCGTTCATACAGGCTACCATCAGGATGAAACAGTGTCTGATGATAGGCAGAGTTCTCCTGCATATTGTAGTTGTTTCTTGAAACAATTCCTCAAGTTTCCAGTTTGGTTCCAGGAAAGAATGAAAAAGAAAATGGTAATCACTGCCATCCTGAGGTTTTTCCTCATTGGTTTATACACTATAATGAATGCCTGCTGGTTCTGGTTTATTACCACACAATTCTGGCCAAAAACTGCATTCTGGTTTGCATATTAATTGAGAAAGTGTTAATTAGGTGGCTTTGAATCGAACTATGAATCAAATAAAACTTCCCCCCATCCCTACTGAGACCCCAGCTGTCACCCCAATACCATGAGTGGCTGGTGTGTGTGTGTGTGTGTGTGAGACTTTATCTATTGCAACAAAGCTTGAAAATCATTTAGCTGAAATGCAAGATATAAATCTTCTAAATACATAATCAGTAAATACCAAGCTTGCATTTGTGATTTTGATACAGGACCAAGAGGGTGGGAGATCTTCCAAACAACTTAATTTAAATTAAAATTGTGTCTGGAATCCAGTAATGTAAATTTACACAACATGATATGGATGGCAGTGGGAGCAATTTTTTTACATTAAAGACTTCTACTCTCCATTTTGTGGCCCATAAGACTTTCCAGCATGAAGGGTATACCCAGGGAGCCACAGAACCTGGGAGAAAGAATGGAATTGTTATTTCCCAGAAATGGCTGCGGCTGTGGATATTATCAGCCTTACAGCATGCAGTGTTGGACAACAGTATATCAGCCAACATTTGTTTGGTATAAACTGAACTACATAGTATCTCATTTGAATATAGGCAGTGCCTTACTTTAAGCAAAAAACACCTTGAATTGCTACTTCTGAAATACCATCAGAACACGGGAAGCTGCCAACTTTAAGACAGGACATTGGCCCATCTAGAGAATCACTCATAATGTCAGGAGCATTTCAGGGTTTGAGGCAGGGACCTCCAAGTTCTACTTGGGGGGGAGTGGAAGTTCAATTAGGCCCTCCCTTCTGCATGCAAAATGCTTGGTGCACCTCTGAGCTCTAGCGCCCTCCCCACCACCACACTGACTATATTCCCACAGTATCAATTAGCTACCAATGTTTTTCTGTCAGATGAAACTGTTTGGTGGGATTCCTAAATAAAAGCACACAAATGTTCACAGAGCAGTAAAAGGAAATGGCTGACTGGGGATGGTCAGGGTTTTAATCGGATTATCATCTTTGTAGGCCCTAAACTAACCAGATGTTGTGGGCTAAGACCAAGGAATGGTCATCCTCCCCATGGCCTGTATGTGTGCTGTCTTTGAATAATTGGCATGTGCATTCTACTACTAGAGGCAAAAACAAACAGTGCAAAAACAAGCTACAGGTGGAGCAAAAAGAAAAGGAAAAGAAAAGAATAGATCATTCCTATCTGTGGTGTAAAGAATACTGTTTATGTCTATAGCAAATAGTTCATGTGAAGCCATTTCTTTACTGCTTTAATATCTTATTGAAACTTTGGTATGGTAATAGCAAGTCATACTACCCCAAATGCATTGACCAAGATGGCAACAGAAACAGAGAGAGAAAGACAGAGACAGAGAGAGACACACACAGAGAGAATAAACACACTGGCACAGAGCAAGTGCAAATCACTTAGAAGGCTGACACTGATGAGCAATGGCCTTCTAGAAGAAAGTAGTGTGTGCAGTAATTGGATCCCACTTGTGTGCGAGGCAGAAAGGTCTTGATGGGAGCACAGGAAATCAATGAAACAAGATAAAGGCAGGATGAGGGCAGGAGTACCCTGAGCGTTTGGCACCAGTAAAACATATCTTCATTTTCTTGTGTCTTACTTTTCATTATCATTAGTGTGGGCAGAAGCAGATCTTTTTGCAGTTGTAAAAACAGGTTGGTTTCATTTTCGCTGTTGGCTGAATGAAATAAAGCAATATATTTAATAGGTGTGCAGAATAGATATCCGTCTGCACTGCTCACATTCGTTTCAGAGAGGTCTGGGCCAAGGTGTTTCTGTTCTGCCTTTTGTGCATAAAGATTCCATCAATCTGAGCTATCTGAGCTATTCGTGAATCGTGACAGATCAGGAAAGAGATCTTGGTGTGTTGGTGGACAGCTCAATGAAGGTGTTTGCCCAATGTGTGGCAGTGATGAAGAAGGCCAATTCCATGCTAGGGAATATAAAAAAGGGGATTGAAAATAAAACAGC
Source organism: Phrynocephalus forsythii (assembly GCA_029282475.1). Lineage (NCBI taxonomy): Eukaryota > Metazoa > Chordata > Lepidosauria > Squamata > Agamidae > Phrynocephalus > Phrynocephalus forsythii. The sequence goes on along the minus strand of JAPFRF010000001.1, from coordinate 124,771,124 downwards.
CAACATTATTATGCCATTGTACAAAATGATAGTAAGGCCGCACCTGGAATATTGTGTACAATTCTGGTCACCGCAACTCAAGAAAGACATAGTGGAACTGGAAAAGGTGCAGAAGAGAGCGACTAAAATGATTACTGGGCTGGGGGACCTCCCTTATGAGGAAAGACTAAAACATTTGGGGCTCTTTAGTCTGGAAAAAGGCACCTGAGGGGGGATATGATTGAGACGTACAAAATAATGCAGGGCAGGAGTAAAGTGGATAGAGGGACACTCTTTTCCCTCTCACAAAATACCAGAACTAGGGACATACACTCAAATTGAGGGCCTGGAGAGTGATAACAGAAAAGAAAATATTTTTTACCCATCGTGTTGTTAGCCTATGGGACTCCCTGCCACAAGACTAGCAGCATTCTACAGATCAACATATTTTATTGGGCATTTTCTTTCATCAAGTGTACTGCAACTGACAAAATCAAATGCTAAACAAGACTTCTTTGTCTTTATGGTCAATAGAAGGATAGTGCAGTGTAGTGGATAGGATGTCACAGTAGGACTCAGTAGACATGGATTCAAATTCTTGAACAGTCGTGGAAAATTAGATGTGTGGGTGGGTGAATGGTAAATACAGTAGGATCTCCATAGCCACGGATTCATTAACCACTGATTCAGTTAACCACGGTTGGCAGAGGAAAAAATAAATAAATAATTCAGCAGCCACAAAGCAAGCTACTGTTACAAATAGCAGCTGTAAAACAAGTTACTGTCACAAACAGCAGGCTTAAAGCAAGCTACTCTCGCAAAACAGTAGCCGTAAAGCAAGTTACTGTCACAAAACAGCAGCTTGGTGGTGGCGTTCTCTCTTATCCATGGTTTTCATTGTCTACGGGAAGGCCTGGAACTGATCCCCAGAGGATACCAGGGTCCTACTGTAAATTCTTAAACATCTCACATTCCTCAAAAACCTACTGGGGTTTCCATAAGTTTGAAGTGTTCTGATGACCAATAATAGATAAGAAATTATTGCAAATAATAGTGGACGTGTCCACTGCAGTTCAAATTCAACTATAATCATTAGTCCTTAAGGTGCCACTTGTTTTTGTCTGGTCTTGTTTTGTTTCTTTGGGTTTTGTCTTGTATATCAATGTACTGTGAAGCTCTTCCAATCATTTTTAAGCATTTTGTCACAAATTAGGAAAGAACTGGAAGAAGTACAGATACAAAGACTTAAATTTGAAGACTGCAAAGACTGCTTTTAGATATGAACCATTAGAATTAGAATGTAGCTTCCAAAATGTACACCTGGAAGTTTGTCTATAAAATCCTCATTCATCTTGGTATGTCAGGAAGAACCCTTGCATTTAATTAAATTGATTCTAGCCATAGGTTCAGATGTTACCTTCCATCTGATCCACCATGTTTTCCATTTCAGACCTTACCCACCTATACACACTTCTGATTTTCACTCCCCAGGGTGGTTTTGATTTATTTCTTGTGTTACTTCAGAAACAGGTAGGTTGTAATATAATCTTATTTTACTGCTCAAGCACGAAGATTGTTTCACTGTTATCATCCTGTGAACTCCTCTGTAGAATGCCCTATAATATGAATCTCTCTCTCTCTCTCTCTCTCTCTCTCTCTCTCTCTCTCTCTCTCTCTCTCTCTCTCTCTCTCTCTGTGTGTGTGTGTGTGTGTGTGTGTGTGTGTGTGTGTGTGTGTGTGTGTGTGAATCTCTCTCACACATACCTTTGCACTGTCTTATATGAATATGCAGTTTTCTGACACTTTCCCTAGGCAGCCCCACACAGAGCACATTATAGTAATCCAGCCAAGATGTAACTAAAGGCATGTGTCACTGTGGCCAGATGATTTTATGTGCAGCTGGCCAATCTTTCCTATCCAGAATCATTTTCAGGGTAAACCTGCTGATGTGCAAAAGCGTTAGTGCTACAGCACCAAGAAACAAATGTAAAAAACAAGAATCCAACACAGAATATCAGAATATATTTTTAAATGGTGTCCTCAACATTTTCCAAAAAGTTGGTGTGACAGGAAACTGATTTGCAAAGGATATTAAAAAGCCAAGGAGCCTCTGCTGTCAAGGGAGGAGATGGAAACCTGACAGTAGCAGTGCTAATCTCTTCCTAAAACAAAACAAAATCCAACCAAGAGAAGACTTTTAAACACACACACACACACACACACACACACACACACACACACACACACACACACACACACACACACACACACACACACACACAGGAGTCACCAACATTTTTCAAAGTGCTGTTGTCAATGATAGCTGGTTTTCAAAGGTGATTAGCAGTGCAACAAGATTCTCCTATCCATGATTGAGACTGGAGGCTGTCAATGGCAGCAGCGGAATAAGAGGAGCAAGGTGGAATAGACACTCCTATGTTGCACTCCACTTAGTGACATCATGAAGTGTGGAACAAAGACATACCCATCAAAAGTATGCAGGGTGCTGACATGTTCGACTACACCGTCCATAAAAGGGTGATAAAAAGGAAGAAAATCAGGCTGGACAGAAAGACCCAGAAAGGGCTTTTAAAAGATGTGCTATGATTGATATAAGCAAGAATGTCCAGATAGACATAGGAGAAACAGTGATACCATCCATGTAGGACCCAGTAACTATAAAGATGTAATGCCAATGTGGATAAGCTGTACACTGTTTTTTGCTTTTTTTAAAAGAGGGACATTTTCCTATCAGAAGGTCTAATATAGTGCGGTGCTTTTTTTAAAAAAAACAATCAGCCTTTATCTAAAGCGTCTGAATGAGTTTCAGTATTGTATCAGGAATCTTCTCCATGACCAGAATTACAAACCCATGCTTTTAAAAATACAGATGTGCCTGAGCTTGGAAATAACAGATAAAAAGGACAGGGTGCAACCAGGCACTCATTTGTCCTACTATGTTTGCCGTTGATTTCGATGGTGTCCCCCCCCCATCAGTTGTTTGACATAAAGCGAATGGCAAGTAGACCCAGTCTTTTATTATTAATATTCGGGGGTAGGGTGGCAATGCCTAGCAGATCTTGGGGGTTTTGTAGTACAGTGGTCCCCCATCATTTCGCGGTTCATATACTGCGGTCCCAGTATATTGCGGGACCGCAGTACTGTATATGAAAGGCAAGGGCCCCTTGGGTAAGCTGCTTGGGCCTGTTTGAGGCCTACTGCACTTAACCCAGGCCTGACAGGCTTCCCCGAATGGGCCTCCATCGGGCTTCCCGGGCCTGTCGGAGGCCCCAGAAGTGGTTTCTGACAAACTGGAAGTGACTTCCAAAAACCCGGAAGTGACTTCCGGATTGCAAGAAACCACTTCTGGGCCCCCCAACAGGCCCGGGAAGCCCGATGGAGGCCCATTCAGGGTAGTGCCAGGCCTCAAGTAAGAGTAGGAGGCCCCAGAGAGACCCCACAGTCCTGACCTGACCCAGCATCCCCATATTGCGGATTTTCAATTATTGCGGATCTGATTGGGTCCCTAACCCCCTCGATAGGTGGGGGATTGCTGTATTTCCATTTTCATTGTGTTGTCTTGCTTTTTGCCTTGTGTGACTGCCTGTATTGGTCCATTGGGGTAATGCCAGGGTGTGTCACAATCACACTGAGTGTAATGTCTGCAGCGGAGCAAGATATGATGGCTCAGCATTAATTCAGTCCCTCATCTTTAAAGGTGCCCTTATCTTCCAAAAAAAATTTTAAGATCCTTTAAATGTCACTATCTTAGCACTGACTACATCCTATAATTGATACAGCAATAATGGAGAAATGGCAGTGTATTGTCAAATCAGCACTATGTTACTTCATAAACTGAACATAAACTGGTGGGAAATATTATAAGGATAACAGCAGGGGAGGGTTGATGTACTGTGAAGAGAAATATATCTAATTTGGCCTTTCACTGTATGGACACGTGCAATGCACGTGGCCAGGATAATTAAATACTTCTGTGAATGATAACAATTTCAGCTGATACAAATGGTCAAGGTGTAGAAAGCTTGCCATCAATCAGCCTGGGCCAACCTCCTGTCTAATAGCTCCCATCGTTTCCTGTGATGGCTTGCCTTAATTTTGGTAACAAGGGATAGGCAAACTTACAACTGGAAAGTGAAACAAGGACTGGGAAGAAGTCTCTGCTTTCTGCATACTATTTTAACTACTCTGGTTGGGACCTTGCTGTAAATGAACAAAAGTTCTCCATTTTTCTATTTGATGGCTCTAGCCATAGAACCGTGATGAATTTTCCAAACAAATTAGTATTGCCTCCTGGTCACTTACCCCAACCCCTAAGACTCAATAACAGGTTCTCCTTTACAACTAAGCTTATAAAGAATGATACATAGCAGCTTTTTGCTTGTAAGTCTGCAGGCATCAAGGTATAGGTTTCTACAGTTGAAAGAAAGAGCACTTGGAATGATGTAGTGCAGCACGTTACCAAATAAAAGAGCTTTGAGGAGCCTTGAGAAGATAGCAGATTTAAAAGAAGGAATTGTTTTTATATGTTGCCTTTCACACTCGAGAGACTTCGGAGCTGCATTGTTCAGAGTAATGTAATAGCTATTGGTGGTGTAATAGCTTGCCACAGCCAGGATATGGACAACAATAGAATTATAGTGCTCCAATGGACTTAAAGGGTCATCACGTCCTCTCTTCTCTACTAGCGAAGGATTAATGTCTAAGATTGCAAGTTTCTGCGCACTTCTCTGAGAGAAAGCCCTCTCAAACAGGGTCCAGGAAAAGATGCTTCCTTCCAACTGAGATTTTTTTCCCTGTAGATCTATCTTTTCCTATTGGAATCAGACAAAATTGGCTTCCATTTCCTTTCTTTAATAAACATAGTTTCTTATATGCAGTTAACATCTAGAATATTCCTCCCTGTCAGTGTAATTAATCATCATCATCCAAATAAAATGCAAGTCTTGGGCCTACACAGTCATTAATTAAATGTAAAGGTGGCTGATTTTTTCTTCACATGCGACAATGACAATCAAAGACTACAAGAATCATGACAATTTTAATCCCTTATCCTGTTATCATAGGAGAAGTTATCATGGGAGAATGTGATTCTTTAGGTTTGTTGTTGTTGTTGCTGCTGCTGCTGCTGCATTAAATAAAGACGGTAAATAGGAAATTACTACAACAGTATCTTCTGTTTGAAATCCTGTTGTGTAGTTATGCAAATGGCATAGTTTTTAGAAATGAATGGATATAATTTAAGAAACCTCTGGAGACAATAGTGGCATACTGGATTATGTGACTTGGTGTGCAAAAGACAATGCAGATTGACATTTCTTACCTTATGGCAACAAATTCAAAAGTTACTCTGTTGTTTTAACTGGGCAACTGTATTTCACCCTTTTATAATAATGGTTTCCTTCTGCAAATACACTGTTTGGGGAACAGGAACCCTGCTTTAAGACTAGTTTATATGATTGGTATGTGACGCATTCAGATGTAGTGAGAAGTGCCTGCACATGCAATTCAATGTTTATAGGGGGAACTTGCATGTCTCCATAGTATTCAATTTCGTTGTACTATGTACAATGACAATAAAGTATCTATCTATCTATCTATCTATCTATCTATCTATCTATCTATCTATCTATCTATCTATCTATCTATCTATCTATCTATCTACAATGAAATGCATCTTTTTATGCAAGGATATACATTTGCTCAGAGATGAAGATTCATTTATTCTATTTCTATTTATTCTATTTCTATTTCTATGTTCTATTATATTTTATATATACTGAATAAGCATTCTGAATTGCAGCAGGGGGATGTACCACCCCCCTCCCCTTGTGGATTTCTCCCCATGACTAGTCAGAGTCGTTTCTGGCCATCCCCTTGGTTTAAGCAGGGAGGAGAATAGGGTACCACCACTGCTGGATGCAAATACAGTATCCATTTCTCCCTCCTTTGAATTTAATATGTCTATCTGAATTCTCTCCATTGCCATATATTAAGTAGAGGGAAGGGAGTAAAAAAAAATCCCCCATGCCTTGTGGAGGGGCTGCAACATCACCTGTGCCTTGCTGCATTTGGGGTGAGCTAATTATGCTTACAGCTTGCATTTGCTGTGCCAAGGTACACACGTGCACACACAAGCATATTGCTGAACCAATATATATAAAAGAGTAACTAGTATATCCATTATAGCCTCTCTCTCTCTCTCTCTCTCTCTCTCTCTCTCTCTCTCTCTTTCTCTCTGTGTGTGTGTGTGTGTGTGTGTGTGTGTGTGTGTGTGTGTGTGTGTACATACATAAGGTAACTGGTCTTGTTCTGGAATTTGCTTCAAAACAGAATAAACAGTATTATTCATCTTCTTGAATGTCAACTGACATTCATCTTGCTTAATTCTCAGCTGAACAGCAAATCAACAAAATAAAGAATATTTTTAAAAACGCAGCAGCCACAGATCAAAAAGAAAATGTGATATCTGTTTTGCTGTTTTGAAGGAAGAAATGAAGGCACTCTGGTCCTTGTTTAAAGGTATAATTTGTAGATCTATTTATATCTTCTTAATTAATTAAATTAGTGCAGAATTCCATGTAGAACTACTATAATTAGGATAACCAAGAGATTGCCTTGTATCTGCAAGACCAAAGAAAACAGAGGTATTTTATAAAAGAGAGGGAACCTGGAGGTTTATTTCTCTTGTTGGAAAAGAAGGATTCAGACATGTATTTTGTTTTTTTTAGCAAAAAGATATTTTATATGCTGTATGTGGGAATATACCGCTATAAAGTTATTACAAATCCGACACAAGAAGAGAAATAGTATTCCTGTGAATCAAGCTTCCACAGCAGTCTCTCTTTTCTTCATTTAAAAAGAGAAGCCAGATAACCCATGATAGCTTCAGAATGCTGCACTAATGCTTATTTTGCTTCCTGTTCTTTTATCCATGGGGAAATGACATTGTGTGCGGCCACTGAAAGTTGGGAAAGAGCTTATTTTAGGAACAAATGGAAATTCCACTTAGAGAAATGCTGTTTGTGCTTATTGCAGCTTCCCAAGTAAAGAATACAGCCTTCTGTATTTACAACACTTTGCATAGGATTCAAGAAGGGCCCCTCCTGAAGTGTGTGTGTGTGTGTGTGTGTGTGTGTGTGTGTGTGTGTGTGTGTGTGTGTGTGTGTGTGTGTGTGTGTGTGTGTGTGTGTGTGTGTGTGCCACAAGAAACCCAAACAGTGTTTTGTGTTTCTACAGTGATATTTATCTTAAGGCAACTACTCATGAAAAACTACTTGCTTAACCAGCTTAATTCACTGGCATCGAACATGGAAGAATTACATGCTGATTCTCTAAAACCTCTGGTCTGTGGGCTGTATATTTAAAATTTTGATCACAAACTAAGCATGGGAAGCCCCTCCACCCTGATGGAGGGGGGTTGGATTCCATTTCCAATATTAAAGAATATTCCAATGATAGGAAGGGAAAATGGTAAAGGTGTCAGCAAAATACCAGCAAGTACTAGTTTAATATGCTTACTGCAATTGAATCTTAGGGCATGCATTTTAGAAAGTGGGAAGCAAATGGACACAACCTAGGAAGCCACTAAACAGTAGTGTAGTAGTTGATGTAATGACTGGGAGAAACTGGCTGGGAGAGTCAGATTTGGAATGAGGATATGATATTCTCTACTCCTGGCAACTAAAAGACTTTTGGACATGACTAGATCCCTCTATACCCCCATAGGCTGGGCGCACAGGCAATTATATTTAACAAATCAGAGTGTTGGTTCAACAGGGAAACTCTGGTTTTGTTTGTATTCTAAGTACTCTAAGAATAAAGAAATGTCTTGGAAGGAAAAAAAATCAAGTCTCTATTTAGGGTATTGGTTGCATAAATTCTGGTTTAATTGGGATCTGATCTACGAGGCCACATTCCCACATGTTTATCACTTGGCAATTACAAAAATAGAGATTCTTCTGCAGAAGTCTTCCCAGATGTAACTGCTACCTACTTAAGTCCTTGTGCTTTTTGAGCTTGTGCACATTCCAAAACATTGTGAGGTAGAGGCTTGTCCTAGTTGCAAGATTCCATAGGGCACATATGTGGAGAGCAGTTTGGTCCATATATCCACAGGCCTTCTGTCCAGTGAACCCTTGTGCCATAAAAGTAGACCTGATTAACACATGTGAAAACCCCAGCAGGCAAGTAGGGATTGCCTAAGCTGCACAAGATCAGTAATCAGCAATGATCAGCAGACTGTTTCTGGGTCTAGATGTGGGTCTATTCCTGAAGGCTGCTTGTGGGGTGGGATGCAGCACTCTCCCAAACTCCTTTTGCTCCCTATTAGAGGCAACGTATTCATCAACATTAGATAGCTCAATAAAAGGGGCTGCTCAGGCAAACATGTCAGACTTTTCTTTGTTCTGTGTTTGAATCTCAGAGCTGGCTATGCACATATAGATTTGAAATATCTTTTCCTTAAAGACAAATCGCCTTAAAAATTACTGTCCGCTTCTCAAATCGCTGTTTCTGAAGAGCCTCCTTGGCCATGCCCATTTTTGACCGATGTGTCGTTTTTTCTTGTGATGACCACTGGGGGTGGTGTTTTTTTTAAATCGGTTCCTGCCCCCCCCTTTCAAAGCTATTTAGTTGTATTTGCGGACATACTATGCCGCCTTTAGGTTTAAAGCCTCTAGGACCTAGAGTCTAGGTTTACAGCGGTTCAGCCAAGTGCGAACAGGGAAGCCGATTGCTAAGCAACCGCTGAAGTGCGGACTGCCGAACCGCTGTAGGCACCACGTGACCGCGGGAGGAGATAAGGCGATACAAAATAAAAAGTGGCTGCTCATGGAAGTGTGTTTGCTCTCCTAAAGTTTATTCTTTGCTCTCCTAAAATTAGTTTGCTTGGCACTTTCCCAGCAAACTCCCACAAGATGTGCAGTTTCTGGAAGCTTCCCTGGATCGTGGTCCTTTAAATAGCTCAAGTCCGCCCCCCCATATATATATATATATATATATATATATATATATATATATATATATATATATATATATATATATATATATATATATATATATATATATATATATATATATATATATATATATATATATATATATATATATTTTTTTTTTAAAAAACTATGTAGTCAATTCCATTGTCTTTTTTTTTAAATAAGAGGACATTTGGCATTTTTGGTATGGCCTCCAGAGAGTCCTTGGGAGAAAAAATGTCCAGTAGATGGTGAAAAGTGGTGATTGGCTGGTCCTGGTGACAATTACAAAGCCATGTGTACACCCTGAACAACAGCAGCAGCAGCAGCAGCAACAACAACAAACAAACAAACAAACAAACAAACAAACAATCTTAGAACTGCAGAGTTGGAAGGAAATCTATGGATTATCCATGTGTTGTGGCTCAGTGGACTAGAGTGCTAAAACGACCAGCTGCAAAAACGATGCCACACAGTGGAGTGAGCTCCCGCTCTTAACCCCTTCTCCTGCCAACCTAACAGTTTGAAAGCATGTAAATGAAAGTAGATAAATAGGTATCACTGTAAAAAGTGGGAAAGTAAACAGTATTCCATGCAGCCATGCTGGCCACATGGACACGGACTTGCACAGCACTGGCTCTTTGACTTGAAAACGGAGATGAGCACTGCCCCTAGTGTTGGACACGACTAGCAAGAACTACCTGCCAAGAAGGCACAGTGGGGAATCGAACTCCCAACCCCTTGGCTTCACAGCCAGATAATTAAGCCACTGGGCATTCCTGAATGTTTTTAACTTTTTATTATTGTCATTGTCATTTTGATGTATGGCTGAGCTTTTAAGGCAATTAATAAATTTCAAACTTGAGAAAGATAACGAGTGTTATATACACTTCTCCCTTGAATGGCATGGGCCTGAACAGCACAGTTTGGGTTACACATACATACAAACAACCAAACCAAAACAAACGCTATGGTTATTTTTCTAGAAAGTAGCCTGACAAAAGTGGGCCTTAGCATTGAAAACAGTGTTTGAGGCATACTTCCAAACCGGTATAAATGTGAAAAGTTGTTGTCTACCTTGCAATTAGAGATGGGCACGACCAGAAAAATTTTTTTTCGAGTTGTCGTTTTTCGGGACGGGTCCGTTTCGGGTCGTTTCCGTTTTTTTGCGAAAATTTTCAAAAATTTGTCGGTTTGTCTTTTCGTTTGCCGTTTGTCGTTACGGCCGCGATTTAGCGCAACTTGACTTCCCAGAGCATGGGGTTAGGGGGTAAGGGCTAGGCTTAGGGTAATGGTTAAGGTTAGGGTAGGTTAGTGGGCTGTACCTCTGGGTGCCTCTGGCCCACTAAGAACACAATGTACTGGCGTATGGGTTAGGGTTAGGGTTGGATTAGGCTTACGGTTGGTGGGCTTTTTATGCCCTCTCTGGCACATCCAGAAGTCTCAGCAAAACCTGGCCATGCGATTGGTGGAATGGCTCCAAAAATTTGCATGGTCCCATCCCATGGCCAGCCCATCATTGCACGTGCACAGGTGTAAAAAAATAAAAATAAAAATAAAATAAAATAAAATCAATGGAGACGTTTGGTTGCAAGAAAAACCCACTGCTGCTACTGTAAAAATTCAAGCATTTAAAATAGCTAATTTTCGCATGTTTCTGTGGTGCTTTGGTGGGTTTTTGGACCACGATTTCAAAAAAAATATTGTGGTCGCCATTTTGGATCCCCCCGCACCGCATGGCAAATGGAGACGCCGAGGATGCCCCCTCCCAGCCCGGTACCAGCAGCCCAGGACAGGAGGGGGGGAGGCTGGAGTGGGGACCCCCCCCCGAAACCACCCCTCTGGTAGGTGCCCTCACTCAGGCAGGCATATTTTCGCCTGCTTTTTTGGCCGGGAATCGGGTTTTTTTTTTATTTCTAAAACTTTTTTTCTGTGCTGCTTGGCATCGCGCGATCGCTGCAATGCCAGGAACGACAACGACAAAGCAGACCCAATTTTTCTTTTGTCGGTTCGAGTTCGAGTTCTGGGGGAGTAATTGTCGTTACCGTTTCCATTGCGTAATGGAAACAAGTAACGGAAACGAAAATTTCGCCAAGTCGTGCCCATGTCTACTTGCAATGTTTGAATTGGACAAAACAATCGCCCCTAAAACCAGCTGCAGCTCTCAGGATCCTCCAATCAGCATAGAGTAGCCCAGAAAAGTAACATTCCCAGGCTCTGTGCCAACCCATAATTGTTTTGAGATTAATTGAAGGGGTAGTGGTGGCTCTAATTCAGAAAAGCTTGGGGAATAGCTTTATTGCATCACTTAGAAAAGGTGGCATAAAATGTGAGCTTAAGACAAATAGTTCAAAAATTTGTCAAGATGTGCTCTTGTTAATTGGAGATTTATTTTCGTTATCAGTGACCAGTGATCAGTAAAGCTATTGCCCAACATCAGAATTTGCTACAGCTACCTTTTGTCCTTCCTTTTGGAAACACTGGGGAAAACTCAACTGCCTCTTGTAAAAGAGGCTTTCACAAGGAAGATTCCTTCTCCTCTCACCCAAATGATTTTTTAAACTCAGCACAGGATACCACAATTTATTCTCCTGTTTTGCTGGTGCAAATAAGAGACTTTTCTGCTTCAACTTTTTTTTCCTGTCTACAAAAGAGGCCTGTGCCAGTTTGCCTGGCCAAAGGTAATAGGCAGATCTGGGGGTAGACTTTTATCTGTCGGGTGGGGTGGGAGACCTTTGATGATACCTTTGATTCAAATGATACCTTTCTCACCTCCATTTGATGTGGAATCCTGGTCTGGCTTCCTGAGTCCTGGGCAACACAGGTGGCCCATTCTTTGAACTATTCTCCTTAACCCCAAATTGACCAAGCTAAAAGCTATGGCAAATTGGAAAACCTTATTTGCAAATTTTTAAAGTGACCCAATCAATGTGTTGCCCAGATACCAACTTGTTCCCTGGTGCTCAGTTGTTTAGATGGGGTCAGTTGGAAGCAAGAAGCACTGGGCAAACCAGTCCCTAAACCTACTGAAACCCACAACAGGGCTTTGCACCTCATGCCACTGGGCCTTTAGGCATTATTCCCCAGCAGTTCAGGTAGAAGATATTTTTTTGGGAGAAAGAGAACTGCCAGCAACTAACATAAACCAGTCACAAAGCAGCTTATTTTCTTCATCATCAAAGTCTGCCCTTTTTCAGCAAAGACGTTTATCTAAGCAATACTGAACTTACACTTAGTTGGGCTTTTTTTTTTCTAAAAAAATGTTTTATTATTGTTACTTATACAGGAATCACCAGAGCAGATGGTGCCTCTCTATTTCAAAGGCACAGTTTCAACCTGTCACTGCAGTTCTAAACACGCACCTTAATTTTAACAGGGGATGCAGAATGCTCCACTGCACGAATTACCCGGTCTGGGTGGAAGGTGAGAGGTGAAGGGGGCAAAGGAAAAGAGGCGCTGGGAAAGATGATGGGATCGCGGTTTTTCTTGCTCCTGTCTCTGTCCACGCAATTATATCCATTACAATATCTGATATACACAATGCTCGATCAATAACACTTCCCGTCCCGACGTTTTCATCCCATTTGCCAGGGACAGATTGGTTAAATAACCATCTTGGGTTCAGATGATGCAGGAGGGAAGGGTGTGCAGAGGCTTTAATGTCCAGCTAGTGCCGTACAGGGCAATTGTCCTATCTACGCTTTTAAATGACGCCCCCTACCCCTTAAAGGGCAACTTTCTATGCGCCCGATTTGGCTCCTGACCTGGCTCTTGAACAAAGGAAGGGAATTAAAAGGGCGTCCGTATGAGCAATTTAATGGTGTTGGTGTTGTTTTGGCGGGGAGGGCGCGGGGGTTGGGGGGGGTTGGGGGGAGTCGGTCTGAAGGAAACGCCGAGTCAGCGCCACCGCCACCACCACCACCCCCGGGCGTCGGCTGGGTGAGCGTCGAGAAGGCTGTGTCCCTTTAAGGCGCCCACTGAGTCGTGAGAGAGATGCTGCTGCTCTGGCTCTGCCTTCAATCCCCAGGAGTCCAGTTAAGAAACAGACAGCTGTCTCTTTAAATGTCATTTCCTTCTATTGTATTTGAATCGTGATCAGGAAAGAGGATGTGAAACCAGAAGAGAGGCTGCCTGGGAGGCGAGCGGGGCAGACCACGGAGCCGCGCGCGCGCGCGCCTGGCTATTAATAATTATTAGAAAGGCGACTCTCAGCCTCAGAATAGCCCGCGCTCGAGCAACAACTCCCACCGCCGCCGCCGCCACCACCACCACCATCATCATCACCACCATGGTGGAGGAATTGCTGGCGATGCGCGGAGGTGCCTCCGCGCGGCGGGAAGCGGGCTCCCGGACGTGCCCTGAGCTGTCCAGGCAGAAAACCTAAGGCAAGCCAAGTCAAGCGGAGAGAGAGAGAGAGAGAGAGAGAGAGAGAGAGAGAGAGAGAGGGATCCGAGCAGGGCACTGACAGCTGACTGGGAGAGAGAGAGAGAGAGAGAGAAAGAGAGAGAGAGAGAGAGAGAGAGAGACGCCGCCGCGCACCAGCAGCTTTTGCCCAGCCAGTCGCGCGGGGAGCCCGAGGATCCGGGCACGGATGGGCGATCCTGAGGGTTAGGCGGGCTCCTTGGCAGCAGAGGAGCGGCGTCGACCGCACAGCAGCCCACCTTCTGTTCCCTCTTCCCCCTCCCCCCCCCACACATCTCCTTTCCGATTTCTTCCTTTCTTTCCCTCCCTCCCTCCCTCCCTCCCTCCTTTGGTGTTACAGGAGGAAATCCTGTGAATGTCATTGGGGGCTGCTGGGGGTGGGGTGGGGTGGGGTGGGGGCGCGTTGGAGGCGGCACGCGCGCCGGAGGTGCCACTCCGTCCCTCCTCCTCCTGCTGTTGCTGGTGGCGGTGCTGGTGAAGGCGGAGGAGGAGGAGGACGAGGAGGAGGACGAGGAGCAGGCATTCCGGAGATCGCCAGCCTCGAGGGGACCCGCCGCTGCCGCCGCCGCCGCCACCCCGTCCGCCAGGCGACAAAGGAGCCCGAGATCCGCCAATGTCATCGGCCATCGAAAGGAAAAGCCTCGAGCCCTCCGAGTAAGTGCCCCCGCCGCGCGCTCGCCTTCTCTCTTTGGATCGATCTCTCTCTCGCGCGCGCGCGCGCCAATTTCGCCTTTGCAGGGAGACGCGTTTCCTCGGGTGACCCGTGGAGTGCGGGATAGGAGGTCGCGGGGAAAGGTGAGGGTGGGTGGATGGATAGGGTGTCGGGGAGCTCCGATCCTCACCCCCCCCCCGCCCCAAACACACACACCACCTGCAACTTGTGTCGAGGCGCCTGCTGCCCGCAGGAGCGTCTTTCCAGCTCGCTCTCTCCCGAAGGTGCCGCCCGCTGGTAGAGCGAGACAACCGGGCCGTCATGTCCTTCTAGCGGGGTACGTTTCTGGCACGCTGGACAGTCCCCTTCTGCTCCCTCATCGCGGTCCCCTGTCGTGAGTTGCCCCAGCTGTGGTTACGGAGGAGTTGGGCGCTGCGCCTGCCTGCCTTTTTGTTGCATTTTCCTGGGCTTCTACTAAGTACGCCAGGAGTTGTGGGGAGGGCAGCTCAGAACCAGAGGCATGCACGAAGTTCCCCGTTTTGAGTTGGCGACGGATGACCAGAGTCATCCATCAGGGTTCCTATCAAGCTCCTGACAAGAGGAGAGGTGGAGAAGGAGAAGATGGGCCATGAAGACCAAGGAGACTTCTTTCTTCCCATTCAACCAACAACCTCCCCCCACTCCACCCTGTGCCTTCTACTCAGGAGATGAGAGGATGCTGATGCAAGTGGTTTGAGAGGGATGAGGTGAGGAGAGGTGTAATACTTGGCCAAAGCCTTGCTCCTTTAAGCCTCTCTTTCCTTCCCTCCCTGCCCAGCTTAATGGGCTGATTAGACTGAAAGGTCACATCTGTTATCAGATGGGTGCTGGGTTGCCACATTTCCTAATTGCAAACCACCAGCTGAAAACTTACTGCAAAAACACATGTCAGTCTGTCAGCCTGGCACCAACAAGAAGAGAAAACACCATCATTTGTAATATTAGCTGCCATCTGAAAGATGGATCTACCGATGAAGGAAGTTATATGTCTATATGTTATATAGAGTAAGGAAGGATTTCTAATTTCAACCCTGGTGTACTCCCAAATAAAAAGATATAAACTATTACAGAAATTATGGATTCCTTTTACTGAACTTGAAATTCAGAATAATAATCCTTTGAACACATACCTGGGAGTAAATTCCCCCCCCCCCGCCAAACTCAGTGAGGCTTATTTCTGAATGCACAGGATTCACGTTGTTTATTTGCCTATATCACAGTTGCCTATATCACCGTTGCTTTGCAGAGGGGGGACTTATTTCAGCTTGCTATTTATGAATGTATTTATTCACTCAATTTATACTGTACCTTTCTCCCAAGATGGGGACTCTTTGCAACTATGCATGGCAATTGTTTTTTAATCAGCCAAGTGCTGCCATAAGATATAACAGTGTTCCCCAACCCCCGGGCCGCGGACCGGTGCCGGTCCGTGGATGAATCGGCACCGGGCCGCCGCCGCGCCACCCCCACGCAATTGCCCCCCCGCCGCCGCCGTGACCCCCATAGCGACGGCGCCCGCCGCGACCCCCGCCATCGGCCCCGCCCCAGCCCCTGCCGCTCGACCCCCGCCGCCGCAATCCCCATCCCCGCCCCGCCCGCGCGCGACCCCCCGCCGCGCGACCCCCGCAGCCGTCACACTGCCGGTATACGCCCCGTCCCCGCCGCCACCACCCCGCAAGGAAAACAGCAATCCCCCCCGCAATCATCCCGCCCCACCGTCGTCACCGCTGCCGCAATCGCCCCATGCACGCCCCGCGACCCCGCAATCAACGCCGCCGCCGCGCCATCGCCCCGTCCCGCCGCGCCACCACGACCCCCACACCGCGCCCCGTCCCGCCTCCGCCGCCACACCCCCCAATCGCCCCCCGTCCCCGCCGCCCACACCCCCGCAATTGCCCCCGCCCCGCCGCAGCAATCCCCCGCACCGCCCCGCGACCCCCCGCACGTCCCGCGCTGCTGCTGCCGCGCACCGCCCCCATCCCGCCGCCCGCCGCCGCCGAGACCCCGCACCGCCCCGTCCCAACGCCGCGCGACCGCCGCCCACCGCCCCCAATAACCGACCCCGTCCCCGCCGCCGCCGCTGCGACCCGCAATCACCCCCGCCCCGCCAGAAAGAAAGAAAGAAAGAAAGAAAGGAGGGAGGGAGGGAGGGAGAAAGAAAGAAAGAAAGGAGGGAGAAAGAAAGAAAGAAAGAAAGAAAGAAAGAAAGAAAGAAAGAAAGAAAGAAAGAAAGGAGGGAGGGAGGGAGGGAGAAAGAAAGAAAGAAAGGAGGGAGGGGGGCAGAGAAAGAAAGAAAGAAAGGAGGGAGGGAGAAAGAAAGAAAGAAAGAAAGAAAGAAAGAAAGAAAGAAAGAAAGAAAGAAAGAAAGAAAGAGAAAGAAAGAAAGAAAGAAAGGGGGAGAAGGAGGAAGGGAGAGAGAGAGAGAAAGAAAAAGAAAGAAGGGAGAAAGGAAGGAAGGAAGGGAGGAAGGAGAGGAAGAGGAAGGAAGAAAGAAAGAAAGAAGGAGGGAGAAGGAGGAAGGGAGGAAGAAAGTAAGTAAGTAAAGGAAGGAGGGAGGGAAAGAAAAAGAAAGGGAGAGAAGGAGTGAGGGAGAGAGAGGAAGAACGAAAGGAGGAGGAGGAAGGAAGAAAGAAAGAAAATGAGGAAGCCCATGGGGGAAAAATGCAAGGAAGTAAAAACAGGGTTTCCTTGCAGCGATGCCAAGGACTCATCGCACAACACTGGCTCTTCGGCTTGAGTACGGAGATGAGCACCGCCCCCTAGAGTGGGAAACGACTAGCACGCATGTGCGTCAGCGGCCGGGGGGGGCATTTACATTTTTTATCTTATTAAACCAAAACAAGCGGGCCAGGGAAAAATTATCAAGCATTTACCGGTCCACGGTGATAAAAAGGTTGGGGAGCACTGAGATATAAGACAAGGTATAAAGGAAAAACAGAACGTGGGCCCTTGATCAGCTAAATAAAAGGAAACTGTGTAGGAATAATGGAAATAGAAATAGTTTGGGAACCTTTACGCCTCAATCCTGACCATGCTTTTTGAGAAACAGGTCCTATTTATTTCAATCAGCTTTTATTCTTGAGTGAATGTTTTCACAATCCATTCTTAAAACATTTTGGCAAAAGTATATACATACTGTATTCTGTTACTGTTATTCTTGTTTTCTATTTTTCTCTCCTATATGAGCCTTCCTATTCATAATTTTAACCTACAGTCTAGTATCTGGTTACTCTGGAGTAAACCTATGAAACTCAAAGGGACTGACTTCTGAGTAGACATGCATAGGAGCGTGCTGTTCATTTTATAAAGAAATTTGTCCAAATGCCTATAAAAGAAAATGTGAGAATTCTCTAATACTGTATCTTCCCGGGGGTCAAGTAGTGCATACACTATACCAAAGCATTAAAGAGAATATTATGGGCATTTCTTCTTTTTTTAAAGCACTCATTGTTCTCACCTAAGAAAAATATGAAATTAGTTTCAAACAAGTATTACAAGCTGCACAGCATAGATGCAAACTGTAAAAATGTGGGATATAAGAAGTACACCTGAAACTTCAAAAATGATAAATTTGCTCTCAGAGAGCTTCTGCTTCTCTCTGTTCCAAGATAGTTCATGTGCAGCCATTTCACAAAATGCTTTTCTTCTCCATTGTTAAATATACAGACACTTTCATGACAAGGTGGTAAAAAAAACAACAGCTGCTTTCCCTTACTGTAGGCTGGATAAGGAATGTCAAAAATAATGTCCAGGTCAGATTCTCCCTGCTTTGTGGATTTTGGTTTGATCCTGTTCAGAATATCAATGACTACTGACTTCACCGGGAATATGACCAAAGGCTAGCAGGATTAAACAAACTAGAATATAGAATCCAGCATATTAATGACTGAAACATGCCACCTTCTCACCTCAATACAATAAGTATTTTTTTCTTTAGAGCTCATTATGAACCATCTGGATAACTTGATTGTCTTTTGAGTGCCAAAGAAAATATTTGAAAATATTATTTCCCAACTCAATTCAGCTTGAACTTATACTTTGTCAAAATGCAATTTTGGCACAGTATAATAGTTCTTTGTTTTCTTGATTTGTGAGATTTTTCTGAGAAAGTACAAGCGAGAGAAATGCCAAAATGCTGCTTCATTATTTCTCCAACTTAATGTAACCTTCCTTTGGATGTTATTATTGCGGCCAGTTAAGGAAATGGCTGCTAGCCTGCTATTGTTACCTATTAGTGAACAGGGATATAAAAATAAATAGCAAATGGGAACTCAATTACCGGTAAATAATATTTTAGATTAATTGAGAGGGAGGGATCTTTAGATCAGCCTGAAAGAAACTACAGTACTGTACTTGTTAGTCTAACACTTAATGATATACACTAGCAGAGAGAACAGCTTCTTAGCCTATAGGTCAGGAACAGAATCATAAACAGAAGGGGCCTTGGTGGAAAACATTTCTTGTCTTCGTTTAAAAAAACTTGAATATGAAGGTGGTAGGTTTCTAAATTTATTGAGCTAAGACTTGAACCAGGAGACGAGCAAGATCATCCAGTCTGGATGAGTGGAAGTGGGTGGAAGGACCCTCAAACATGAATTGCTGAAGCCCAGGTGGGTTGGGGTATTTTGGGGGGCAATGTTGTGCCACGGGGTAAATTTAATTGGATACATCTGCTGGCTTATATTTCTCTGCTCTTAAACTAATCTCTATGACAAATGTAACATCACCATCCGCTAGAATGTACTTTTGATTTATTCTCCTATCCCATGTTACAATTGCTCACATGAGGTACAAACACCCTTAATTGAGAGGAGTCTGATCTTACTCATACAGTCTTGAGCAATCAAGCTGAAAGATGGAGGGAACATGGGATAACAGTCTGAGCAGGGTGGATAATTGAAGCCAGTAAATCACATGATTAACTTTGATAATGAGAAGCTCCCCCCCCCCCCATGGCAGTGTTTATGAGCTTAAGGTTAAACATGTGCTAAAGTGCCTTACTGTGAGCTGCTGACTATGCAGGCTGTTAGCATTTTGCCGGGAATTCTTCTCAAATGGGGTATCCAGTGAACAAAGATGAGTTCATGGAAATAAGTAATGTATATTACAACATGGCTTTCTTTTTTGCTTCGTTCATCTATTCCTTCTTTTAGATTTGCTCCCAAGCATTTTCCCCAGAGGAACATGAGGTGGAATGTATTGCTTTCTCAACAGCAATTGCTACAATGAACAATCTGGGGTTACCTTTCCCGCAATCATATGAAATATATAACTGGTCTTTGAATGAAAACGAGGAATATTAAACCGGAATACTACAGGAATACTACACGGGTTCAAGAGAAAACATTGTGTTGTGGACTTCAGGAGATGGTTTGATGGGGACATGAGACAGGCAAAGACCTACCTCATCAGACTGTTTTTTAAACAACTGTGGAGGTTTTTAGCGACACTCCCCCCCACGGCTGAGGGTTGGAGCTTCTGACTACTTCCTGCCCCTACAGTGATTGAGGGGGTGGAGTTTTACCTTTAAATAACTGCTCCTAGCAGCACGGGAAACTAAAAAAATAAATAAAGACCATTCTGTACTAATTTCTTCTGAGAGGTACAAGAATCCTTGACCTGATCCTGAGTAATACACAGGATCTGGTGGTGCCAAATGTTAATGTGACTGATCCAATAGGGAGCAGTAACCATGACATAATTACTTTTAATTTAACCATAAACTGCAAATCACTGATAAAATCCAACACAGAGATCTTAAACTTTCAAAAAGGGAATTTCCCAAAGGTGGGGAAACTAGTAAAAAAGAAGCTGAAAGGGAAAATTGAGAGAATCCAAACACTCCAAGAGCCATGGCGGCTGCTCACAAAAACTATAACAGAGGCATACCCAAAAGGAAAAAGGGCACTGCCAGGTCCAAGAGGACTCCGATATGGCTTACAGGAGCTGTTGGAGAAGTGATCAAAAGCAAGAAAAGCTCATTTAGAAGATGGAAGGCTTGTCCAAAGGAGGACAACAGGCAAAAACAAAAATTCTGGCAGAACAAATGCAAGGCAACAATCAGGAAAGCAAAGAAAGGCTTGGAGGAGCGTACAGCTAAAAACACTCAAATAAATAACAAGGAGTTCTTTAAGTACATTAGAAGTAAGAACCCAACTAGGAAGGCCATTGGACCATTAGACAGCAATGGAAGGCAAGGGGTTATTAAAGAGGAAACAGAGATTGCAGAGGGACTCAATGAATTCAGTGAATACTGAAGCAAAGAATTCATTGAATCCCTCTGCAATCTCTGTTAGCATTTAGTTTAATAAGACATGCAAGGACCTCCTCCCTGGTTATTTCTATCTCGCTAAGTTCTTTGGCTCTGTTTGGGGAAAGCTTGTCCAAAGGAGGACAACAAGCAAAAACATAAATTCTGGCAGAACAAATGCAAGGCAACAATCAGGAAAGCAAATCAATGCTTGGAGGAGCGTATAGCTAAAAACTCTCAAAGAAATAAGGAGTTCTTTAAGTACATTAGAACTAAGCCAGATAGAAATAACCAGGGAGGAGGTCCTTGCATGTCTTGTTAAATTAAATGCTAACAAATCACCAGGACCAGACGGCATCCATCCACGAGTTCTCAAGAAACTTAAAGATGACATTGCTGATGTCCTAGCCAAATATATATATTTCCCTTGAATCAGGCATTGTGTCTGATGACTGGAAGTAGCAAATGTAACACCAATCTTCAGAAAAGGATCCAGAGGTGATCCAGGGAATTACCGACTGGTCAGTTTGACATGTGTCCCAATAAAGTGATGGAAATAATCCTTAAAGATACAATTAATAGGCACATAGATGAGAAGGCACTGCTGAAGGAGAGCTTCTTCAAGGGCAAATCATTCCTCACTAATCTGTTGGAATTTTTTGAGAGTGTCAACAAGCATTTAACAATAGTATTATTATTATTATTATTATTATTATTATTATTATTATTATTATTATTATTATTATTATTATTATGTAATCTACCTGGAGTAAAGGCAACAAATAAAATAATGGATTGAATTGGAATTAATTTTCCAAGCAGGCATGCCTTTTTCCAGGTTATTCCATTGCCTCTAGCTTACCTTTTTATGTTTTTTTTGTACAGTGGTATCTCTAAAACAAATTTAATTAATTCTATGGGTCAATTTGTTTTAAGAAAATTTTGTTTTATGAAACACGGTTTTGCATAGGAATGAATTGAAAATGGATTAATCTCTTCTGGAGGTTATGAGTTGCTTCGTTTTACAAAAATTTTCTTACGAAACATGGTTTCCCATAGGAATGCATTGGAAACAGATTAATCCATTCCAGAGGCTCGAATGAAGACAAAAATAACGGGTTTTTTTCCTAGGTGAATGCATTTTTTTTGTCTTGTGAAGCATCCCACAGGGAATTTTTTTGTCATGCAAAGCATGCCTCTTCCTGGAAATTTATTTCTTCCTACAAGGCTTTTTTTGTCTTACAAGGCATTTGTCTTAAGAGGTACCACTGTACTTCTTGTGTTTCTCCAAAGGTGATTCCATGTATATGGATGCTATTTGGATTATACAAGGACACTCAGGTAATAAGTTTCCTTTCAGTATATAATAAAGATAGAGCATCTGTGGCCTTTCAGATATTATTGGACTGCAACTCCCACTCATCATCCTACTTTTTTTTTTAGGTGGGTGGGACGGTTATTCCAATAACATCTGAAGGGCCACACAACCCTCATCCCTGCTTTAAATGATATTGTCTAACTGGAATTCAAGAGGATGTAGAAGCAAAAGGGATGAAAGCAAATTAGATTTTTTTCCTCCCTAGGGAAGTCAGGGACTTTCTAGTCAAAATTCAAAATAGTGTATATGCAACTCAGAAGCCTCATGAAGTCCAATTACTGGGATATTTTTCTATTTAAGTAGCTCCTTCAATCAAATGTTTACCACAATCCTGAAGTGAAAGTCCTTTTGAGTGTACCAAAGCTTATATCCAACTCTGTGTGTGTGTGTTGTGTTGTTACAGTTGTGACTGACTCTTTGTGACTCCATGCCCATGGAGTTTTCTTGGCAGGAATACTGGAGTGGTTTGCCAGTTCCTACTCCAGGTGCCTACAGCACCTGGTATTCCCTGGAGGTCTCCCATCCAAGTACTAACTAGGGCTGACCCTGCTTAAGTTCTGAAATCAGGCGAGATTGGATGTGCTCAAGGCATCTAGGCAGCTTTATATCCAACTATCTGTGCATAAATATGCCATCTTTAACATTAACAACCTTTCTCCAGGCAATTTCACACATGATGCTCCCTGTGGTACATACAGCCACAGGCCCTTGCCAAAACACTTGCATGGTCCATAGACCTTCAAGTTCAGGGCTTGCATTCACCTGTCTTATTTAGGTTTTTTAAAATTATCTGAGAGGTATTAAAATGTACCCAGCTTGCTGGGGGGTGGGCAATGTGTAGCGTGCATAATTAAATTGTAAACTGCCCAGAGAGTACTTGAAGTGCTATGGGGTAGTATATAAGCAGAACACTTTGCTTTCTTGACAGTAGTCTTTAAAAAGCATGTAGGACCTGCAACAAAGAGTCACAGTGCCTCATCCCCCACCCCACCCCACCCCACCCCACCCCACCCCACAAGGGAAAAACTCCTCTTCAGGATCCCAGCCAGTTGTGCAGTCCTCAAAGATACTCCTAAGATGTCCAAAAGAAGAAGGGCATTCCATTCTCTCCTACACCCAGTTTCCTGCATTTAATTTCCAAGGACTTAGCTGAGTGTACAACTACTGAGCATGGCCATTTCTCATGGAGATTTTATGGAAATTGATTGTCTGGGGTTTCTCTCTTTTTTTGAAAAATAATAATAAAACAAACAGAATATTTGATTGTGTTTCTAGAAAACCTTTTATTTATTTATTTATTGACAAGATATTTTTAGCCGCCCCACTACCAAGAGGTCTCTTTGCTTTTCTAAGGACTGTGATGCCTCTCTCTTGTTTCTCAATAGCCCCACTTTGTATTAAATCCAGTTGCAGTTCACTATTAAGGTAGTGATTAATAACCCTCAGCACCCCTCAAGATGTGGTTTAGTTTTAATCTCCAAATTTCTATTTAGACATAATAACCGACTGGAAAAAAAACAGCGAGGGAAAGGGATGTTGGATCTATCCTACTCTCATGTTGTGCCTCAGTCTGGAGTATCTTATAAATGGGGCACATTTCTACTTTTGTGTCCCAGTTGATCAGTGAGGCTACAAAATAAAACAGGCTGAACTGTGCTTTCATCATTGTAAGGCTAATTACACTGCTGACAATGAGGCCTGTAATAAGACTTCCTGGGGTAGGAACTGGCAAGCCACCCCGGTACCCCTGCCAAGAACATCCCATGGTCAGAAACAAAAGGCTAAAAGATATGACGCTGGAAGATGAGCCCCTCAGGTCGGAAGGTGTCCAACATGCTACTGAGGAAGAGCGGAGGAGAAGTACAAGTAGCTCCAGAGCTAATGAAGTGGCTGGGCCAAAGCCGAAAGGACGCTCAGCTGCAGACGTGCCTGGAAGAGAAAGGAAAGTCCAATGCTGCAAAGAAATATACTGCATAGGAACCTGGAATGTGAGATCTATGAACCAGGGTAAGCTGGATGTGGTCAAACGTGAGATGGAAAGAATAAACATTGACATCCTGGGTATCAGTGAACTTAAATGGACAGGAATGGGTGAATTCAGTTCAGATGACTATCACATCTACTACTGTGGGCAAGAATCCCAAAGAAGAAATGGAGTAGCCTTCATAGTCAACAATAGAGTGAGAAAAGCAGTGCTGGGATACAACCTAAAAAATGATAGAATGATCTCGGTGCGATTCCAAGGCA
Organism: Phrynocephalus forsythii; assembly: GCA_029282475.1. Classification (NCBI taxonomy): domain Eukaryota; kingdom Metazoa; phylum Chordata; class Lepidosauria; order Squamata; family Agamidae; genus Phrynocephalus; species Phrynocephalus forsythii. Next base: position 124,747,161 of record JAPFRF010000001.1, on the reverse strand, counting down.
GCCCTTTGAACATCACAGTAATCCAAGTTTATGCACCAACTACCGGTGCTGAAGAGTCTGAGATTGACCAATTTTACGAAGACTTACAAGAACTTCTAGAACTGACACCAAAGAAAGATGTTCTTCTCATCATAGGGGATTGGAATGCTAAAGTAGGGAGTCAAGTGATAAAAGGAATAACTGGCAAGTTTGGCCTTGGAGTTCCAAATGAAGCAGGGCAAAGGCTAATTGAGTTTTGTCAAGAGAACAAGCTGGTCATTGCAAACACTCTTTTCCAACAACACAAAAGGCGACTCTACACATGGACATCACCAGATGGACAATACCGAATCAGATTGACTATGTTCTCTGCAGCCAAAGATGGAGGAGCTCTATACAGTCAGCAAAAACAAGACCTGGTGCTGACTGTGGCTCAGATCATCAGCTTCTTATTTCAAAATTCAAACTTAAACTGAAGAAAGTAGGGAAGATCACTGGGCCAGTTAGGTATAACCTAAGTCAAATCCCATATGAATACACAGTGGAAGTGAAGAATAGATTCAAGGAACTAGATTTGGTGGACAGAACACCTGAAGAATTATGGATGGAGGCTTGTAACATTGTACAGGAGGCTGCAATGAAAAATATTCCAAAGAAAAGAAAATGCAAGAAAGCAAAGTGGTTGTCCAATGAGGCCCTACAAATAGCGGAGGAGAGAAGGGATGCAAAATGCAAGGGAGAAAGGGAAAGATACAGAAAATTGAATGCAGACTTCCAAAGAATAGCAAGGAGAGACAGGGCGGCCTTCTTGAATGAACAGTGCAAAGAAATAGAGGAAAACAACAGAAAAGGAAAAACCAGAGATCTGTTCAAGAAAATTGGAGATATTAAAGGGGTATTTCTGCAAAGATGGATATGATAAAGGACAAAAATGGTAGGGACCTAACTGAAGCAGAAGAGATCAAGAAGAGATGGCAGGAATATACAGAAGAATTATATCGGAAAGATCTGGATGTCCCTGATAACCAAGATAGCGTAATTGCTGACTTGGAGCCAGACATCCTGGAAAGTGAAGTCAAATGGGCCTTAGAAAGCATTGCAAACAACAAGGCCAGTGGAGGTGACGGCATTCCAATTGAACTCTTTAAAATCTTAAAAGAGGATGCTGTAAAGGTGCTGCATAAGATATGCCAGCAAATTTGGAAAACCCAGCAGTGGCCAGAGGACTGGAAAAGATCGGTCTACATCCCAATCCCAAAGAAAGGAAATGCCAAAGAATGCTCCAACTATCGCACAATTGCACTCATTTCACATGCTAGCAAGGTTATGCTCAAAATCCTACAAGGCAGGCTTCAGCAGTATGTGGAAAGAGAACTTCCAGAAGTACAAGCTGGATTTCGAAGGGGCAGAGGAACTAGAGATCAAATCGCCAACATGCGCTGGATTATGGAGAAAGCCAGAGAGTTCCAGAAAAACATCTACTTCTGCTTCATTGACTATGCCAAAGCCTTTGACTGTGTAGACCACAACAAACTATGGCAAGTCCTTAAAGGAATGGGAGTGCCTGACCACCTTATCTGTCTCCTAAGAAATCTATATGTGGGACAAGCAGCAACCGTCAGAACTGGATATGGAACAACTGACTGGTTTAGAATTGGGAAAGGAGTACGACAAGGCTGTATACTGTCACCTTGCCTATTTAACTTATATGCAGAGTACATCATGAGAAAGGCCGGTCTGGATGAATCACAAGCCGGAATTAAGATTGCTGGACGAAATATCAACAACCTCAGATACGCAGATGATACTACTCTAATAGCAGAGAGTGAGGAAGAATTAAAGAACCTCTTAATGAGGGTGAAAGAGGAGAGTGGAAAAATGGGCTGAAGCTCAACATCAAAAAAACTAAGATCATGGCCACTGGTCCCATCACCTCCTGGCAAATAGAAGGGGAAGAAATGGAGGCAATGACAGAGTTTATTTTCTTGGGCTCCTTGATCACTTCAGATGGCGACTGCAGCAATGAAATAAAAAGACGCCTGCTTCTTGGGAGGAAAGCAATGGCAAACCTAGATAGCATACTAAAGAGCAGAGACATCAGTTTGCCAACTAAGGTCAGGATGGTTAAAGCTATGGTTTTTCCAGTAGTGATGTATGGAAGTGAGAGCTGGACTATAAAGAAGGCTGATCGCCGCAGAATTGATGCTTTTGAGCTGTGGTGCTGGAGGAGAGTCTTGAGAGTCCCCTGGACTGCAAAGAGATCAAACCTATCCATTCTGAAAGAAATCAACCCCGAATGTTCACTGGAAGGACAGATTTTGAAGCTGAGGCTCCAGTACTTTGGCCACCTCATGAGAAGAGAGGACTCCCTGGAAAAGTCCCTGATGTTGGGAAAAATCGAAGGCAAAAGGAAAAGAGGAGGACAGAGAATGAGATGGTTGGACAGTGTCATCGATGCAACCAAAATGAATTTGACAAAACTCCGGGAGGCAGTGGAGGATAGGAAGGCCTGGCGAGCTCTGGTCCATGGGGTCACGAAGAGTCGGACACGACTGAACGACTAAACAACAACAACAACACTCTCATGTGCTTAAGAATTGTCACCCCCTCAAACATTTTGGTAACATCCAGGACAACCTCCACATGTTTGTTCAGAAGCAAATCCTACTACATTACTTCAGTGGGCCTTATTACAGGCAACAGTGCATGGCATAGCACCGCAGCCACAGCTCCGGTTCTGTGGAAAATTATTGAATAGACTTGATAAAAGTAGTTGACTTAACAGTGGCTAAACTATAAAAAAACTGTAAATATTACTGATCTGTGGGATTTCTGGAAGGCCAGATATGATCAAGATGTTAAATAACTTTTGACATTAAAGATAATGTACATATCATAGATGCCAGAACACAAATAAATATACTTGGTGACATACTCACAGCTGTTGCTGATGTTTCTTGTTAAACAGTTACTCAAAATAGTCTTCACAGCAGTGAAATACGGCTCTGTTTGGAAAAACAGAAAATGATAGCAAATATAAAAATCTGTTTTTTTCTTTACAAACTGGTGCACAAAACTTGTCATTTTTCTTTATGGGTCCTCAATTACAGTTAAAAGAATACAGTCTGAGTCCTTACCTCATGTAGAAGTTGAATGACACAAAAATCTTACCTGATAAAGCCATCACTCCTAGAAAACAAAATCCTATTTAAGGGAAACCCCAGTTCACTATTTGAACACAATGACTGAAATTATTCCTGAGGCAGCAGGGAATTAAGCAATTCATTTAAAAAAATAGGTCACGTGATTCCCATTACAAGCATTATACAATGTGCTAAGCAAAAGGGCTTCAAGGGTAGCACTTCCACCTTGGTTCTAGACTAGCATCCATGGATATTTATAATTATTATTTATCTTTATTTATTTTATTTCTATACCACCCATCTTCCAGCAGGAACTCTGGGCAGTTTGCAACAGAGTTAAAATAACAATACAGTAAAAAAAATGAAATAAAGCCAGGACAATAGGAGGGAAAACCCTCAGCAAAAGGCATCAAGAGGGCGGGGAAAAAAACCTGATATGATGCTGAGTGATGCCTGCATAGCTACATCTACAATGTGTTAGTTACAGACATAGTAATAGTTAACAGTATCTTCTGGGCTGATTGTGAACCAAAACAAAAACAATCCATAGACCACAGACATCTTGTATATGACACAGTTAATGGAAGCAAAATATGTTCAGAGTAGCATTTAGGTTCCATACTGAGATACTTCCAATTTCATAAACTATAGAAATTTAGCATTTTTGTAAATATTTGCTTTTGAAACATTTTTCTGTTCTGAAAATTAAGAGAAACTGCAAAAGGCTAATCTACCTTAGGCCACCTTTCCTCAGGCACCCGCCCCTTTTATCTGAGATTTGCCAAGACAGATTCCACATATTTTTCCAAGTTTATTATTCTGCCTCAAGGGCTATATATGCGGGAAGTTGAGATGCTCTAGATTTTGAATCCATCTCTTTTTCTTCTGCTGTATCACAGGAAATACATTCCTTTCCCACAAATCACTCTGTCTATTAGCTTTTCATCTGGTGTGCATTAGTGTGTGTGTGATTTTTTTACAAATCAGAAAATTTATTTTTCAAACTAAGGCTCCCATAATCCCTTGGGTGGTTCCTGAAAACTGTCTCTTTTCGCCAGGGAGCCGGTGGATGAGGTGCTCCAAATACCTCCTTCTCTATTAACATGTGGAGGATGCCAGCAGAATATTGGGGATCGCTATTTCCTCAAAGCAATTGATCAGTACTGGCATGAAGACTGTCTCAGCTGTGACTTGTGTGGCTGCAGGCTTGGAGAAGTGGGAAGACGATTGTATTATAAGCTGGGCCGAAAACTCTGTCGAAGAGACTATCTCAGGTAGACCAATATTTTGTTACCTCTGTCTGTTGTTCTGTGTTGCTTTTGTTCCTTCTTCACCATTAGTGAGAACAAAGGGTATTTGTACATGACCCCTAAACTCCGCCACAAATGGCTCCCAGCTCCGGAGCTTAAAATTGTTTCCCCACCAGCTCCAGAGTTTACAGATAATTAAGTGACACCACGCCCACCTAAGCGCGTCCCAGCACACCTTTCAAGTACCTGCTCTCCGGAGGTAAAAATTCCTGATGCAGATATAACGTAGTGGCTGGCGTGCTCTCCTTGCTTCTGTTTGTTCTTTTTTTGCCCCCCCCGCTCCTTTAAGAGATCTGAATGCAGTGCCGGGAGGGCAGAATGGAGGTGAGCGGCATTCTTTTCTTCCTTTTTTCTCCCTCCCCTCACGCAGACAGCAGCCAGGAGTGCAGAGGGGGTGGGAACGCAGGAACAGCAACAAACCCCTAAGATCTCTGGTCCAAATTTAAGTGACCAGCGGATCTTAGGGGTTGTGTGAAAGGACCCAAAGCTAGTGTCCACCCTTAGAAGTATAGCACTAGAACCAGAGGGCCTGGCCTGCAAAGATGCAATTCCCATGATAACTGGAGTCTAAACTGCTTTGAAAGCCACATATGGATAAGAACGTCATCAGATTAACTTGAGTAATGGGACTCTCAAGGCAAATTGTGAAGAAATGCCATAGGTGGTGTGGTGGGACCAGCATGTAATGACTGCATTGTACAAGGCCCCTAGGCTATAACTAAGCTTGAGTAACTGGGCATTTGCTCCTGGGCACCACCAACATTTAGAGGTCATCAAAATCTAGAGAAGTGTTAGGAAAATAAATGGCAACACCTCATGGCCCTGTTCACTTTCCTTTCCCACCAAAAATATAATCTTTCTCTTTCTTTGGAGGGAATACCACATTCTTCGCTTATTTCATAAAGGATTAATTCCATGGCTCAGGTAGAGCCAGCGCCATTAGCTCCAGTGCCAATGGTCCTAGGTACATAAGTTCTACACAAGACTCGGTTTCTGCAGGCTGAGAGAGGAATGATGTCACGTCACATCACAGTGCAGGGTGGAGGTGGAGGCCAAAGCAGTAAGAATTAGGTTCACTTTACAGGCATACACACCAAGGCAAAGTCTGAATTAGCACAAATTGTGGCTGAGTAAGGATTACGTAACCTGTGTTCATTACACACTCAGTACACATCTTAGGTTACTTTTTATCTTTTCTATGCAAAAGTTGTACAAAAATGTACTATAGGTTCAAACATTTGCTTTATTCTCTTTTGCTTGCTATTACAAAAGAAACATGTTCTTGGCTATTATTCCGCATTATTTGTTGTTTGCATATCCATTATATAAATGAAGCCGAAGCATAGGGCTATACATATATGACCTGATCTAGATGTATTAATGAAGTAAAAAATTATTTATTTATTTATTTACACACACACATACATACATACCCTTGCCCCCCAAAAAACTGGGACCAAAGGTGGCTTAAATAGCTTATAATATTGTTCCTGATACATGCCTGCCTACCTGAACCTTTTTGGTACCTGTCTGGGTTTGCTGATTTAGTTTAGTTTTTGGTGTAAGTACAATTGTGCACTTTTGGTTTACTTTAGCATGTGTGATTGGCAGGATCACAACAAAGTGGGTGGTTTCAACAGATGTCGGTTTTCCATTATCTTGGAAAACTGAAAGCTTCCTCCACTCCCCCTGGATAAGAGAGAGGAATCAAAGGTGTCTTCACATGGCCCTTATAAGGCACCACTGATGAGCTATGACACTTAGGAATTTTTTTTATCTGAAAACTTCCTCCTGCTCCCCCAGAAAGGAGTTGACAGGAGAGAGGGACTCTTTTTAAATTATTATTCCCTTAAAGAGAGGAAGGGAGAAATAGAGTTGTTTGAGGTCCAGTATGATTTCCTCTCCAAAAACCAGCTAATCCAAATAAGAAACCACACATCAAAGCAATCCTGTGTATCCTATTTTCATTCAATTCAAGCCTGGACAATTTGGCCATTTGTTATAAATATTGAGGCAGAATAAAGATAAAATTAAACTCATGACGTTAAAAACATTTTTAAATAACTGACAATTGTTTTAACTAGCATTGTTTTAACTAGTAAGCAAGAAAACTAACATACAAGCTGAAATTCAAGGATTTACAACTATTAGGTAATTGGCAAAGGTCTGCATAACTAGAAAGGTTTTTGCCTGCAGGCTAAAGGAGAAGAGGCGGAGTTCCAAAGCTTTGGAACAGCCACAAAACACACTCAAAATTTATCTTGGGTGACAGACATACAATGCTAACTACCTAATAATCCCACTCCATAGCTTCTTTCAGGAGCAGCTCTCTTTGTGTAGGACTGACTTTATAAAAGTTAATATGCCAACATACATGCAACATCCTATAAGGATTCAGTTCTATTTCCACTAGCTGAATATTTTCTAACTGTAATGGCAGAAAATATGAGGTGTTAAAGTAATGCATTTTCCTTGCCTTGTAATTGGATGTGTTCGGTCTTTTCACAGTATAATTTGTTTATTATATGTGTCTGCTAATGAAGAATTTCATAGACACAGGCTATTAAATTGGCTTTTGTGTTTCCTGCATCTGCTACTCAAATGTAAAAACCAACAATGCAACTGCACATGCATGTATTATAAGACCTGGTTTTTAAAAGTTCCACTTTTTAATCCAACAATTTTTGCAATGGAAGCATTCCAAAATAAATGGTATTCTTTGTTTCAGTTGCAAAAGCACTCAAATGCAACAATTATATTATTGTATTATGGAGAAACAAACAGTGACACCTCCTGGAAAAGATGGGAACAGTTATTGTTTCCTTCCAGGGATAATATATTGACCAAGCAGGCTTATTAGATCTGTGCGTGGCTATAGTTTTTAAGGTGCCACAAGACTCCTTGTATTAAAATGAAACACCAACTGAGAAACTTTTGGCAGCAACCAACTCTGCCTTAGCACCTTTCCCCATTTCCTTAACCAGCTTCACAGAATTCCGGATGCCCTGCCTCCAAGTCTATACAACATTGTGAGACAATTCAAAAGCATAAGCTGATGGGCTTCTCTGTTACTTTCTTAGCGGGGAAAGTCTGACTCTTTGGGTTTTTCCCCCCTCTTCAAGGCTTTTCGGCCAAGATGGCCTCTGCGCCTCCTGTGACAAGCGAATCCGGGCCTACGAGATGACTATGCGAGTAAAGGACAAAGTGTACCACCTGGAATGTTTCAAGTGTGCAGCCTGTCAGAAACACTTCTGTGTCGGTGACAGATACCTTCTCATCAACTCAGACATCGTGTGTGAACAGGACATCTACGAGTGGACTAAGATCAATGGGATGATGTAGCCCATTTGTGCCTCACCCTCTCCAAAATACATCTCACAGGTGACAGAAAAACCTAGCTGGGTTGAGGAGATCAATCACACGCAACATCTATTCGGCTTTTTTTTTTAAAGGAAGGGGAATACATAGCAGAATACGCTGACACTACATCACGTATAAATGATGACTGGAAACTGAAACAGTAGCAGATAGACAGATTTATATTAGCCAACAGACTCTGGTGGTAAACTGACATGCTCAGAAGTGATGGTGAAAGTTGGGGGGGGATATAAAATAGCAGTGGATTCTCCTGACTTGGAAATACAATAGTGAGGTATAAAAAGATATTATGGCATTCACACTTGCAGACTAGATTATACAACTGAATTTTCTTTACATTATTTACATAGACCTCAAATCCCACAATAATGAAGGAAGGGACTGTGTCAGAAGCATGTGTGCACATGTGTATATATAATGGGGGGCATATGTTTTGGTTGTGAAAAGAGAGCTCATCTCCCCTGTATGGTCCACCTTTTTTCTATTTGAAATGCAGATTACCAACTATCTGGAACATCACATAAGACACACCCTCTTATATACAGTGAAGGCCTTAGATTGAAGATCAATGGGGATTTAATGGCATATGATTTGAGGGAAGGACTGCAAAGTTTAAAATGCCAACCAGTTACTTTTAAAAAAAATTGCTTTTAAGAAATGCCATCATTCATTTCTATACAAATGCAGAATGTTTTTTAAAAGTTCAGCTATTTTATTAACCAAGGCAATACCAATAAATATTTGTTGTGCATAGTAAAAGCCTGTAGATTTAATTTTAAAAATGAGTCATTGGAAAACTGTCATTCTTTTTATTAGTGACACAAGTGGCTTTTCTAGGCGATCAGTTTTGAATACAACAAACATGAAGCATGTCATTTGTTGTGTGCAGTCAGAGACTTTCTTCAAATTAGTTATGCTTTTGTTGCAGGGTTACTATATTTTTCAGTCACTGAATATGCTGGCATGGAATATGTTATCTCATTGCATTGCTTTTCTTGCAAGCCACTGTGAGCAATATAAAAGCAGCGGAAAGACAGGCTATTATTCCTCCTATTTTTAATAGAAAAAATATTATTCCAACAGTCAGTAAACCAATTGCTTTTTTGTGATTATCCTACAGACAACAATGGTATGAATGTCATTGGTACCTCTCTTATTGCTTGTCACCCGACTGGGTCTACACGGCACGGTTCCAACCTGTACCACAATCATGCTACTTGAAATTTTCCTTCAATACCTTATTAAAGTGCTTTCTGGCTGAAATATTCTCCTTAGAAGGACAAGAAGACAATGAGTAGCACTTGTGATGCAACCCTTTCTGACTACATAGCAGTACATAAATCAGTATACCTTTGCATATTTAGATATAAGTTAAATCTTATTGTGTTCTATAGAGCTCACTCCTTAATATGTACATTTAGGAATCTGGATTGCAGTGCTGATTTGAGTTTTTAAAACTCAGTATGCGATTGCTTTGAACACTAATATGGCTCTTCAAAAGGCAAAATCACTATAACTGCACTCTCAGGGCCTTTTCATACGACCCCTAAAACCCGCTGGTCCCTTAAATTTGGACCAGAGATCTTGGGGGTTCGTTTCTGTTCCTGTGTCCCCACCCCTCAGCACTTCCTGCTCCTGTCGGCGTGAGGGGAGGGAGGGAAAAAAAGGACAAAAGAAGCCTTTACTAACCTGCCGATGCCGGTCAAAGTTGCCACGAGCCCCGTTACTTCCTGGTTCCTTCTCAAGGGGCTCTTAAAGGGGCGGGAGGCAAAAAAACAACAGACAAGCGAGGAGAGCCCGGCACTCTTATCCACATCAAATATTTTTCACTTCCAGAGACAAGGTACAAGAAAAGTGCGCTGGGCCGCTAAAGTGGGCGGGGTCGCACTTAATTGTCTGCAAACTCCGGAGCTGGTGGGGAAACATTTTAAATCTCCGGAGCTTGCAGCCATTTGCGGCGGAGCTTAGGGGTCGTGTATAAATGCCCTCATTAGCTATATATGGACTGGATATTGTGCTCTTTTCTTTGAGTGGGAACATCAACAAGTATTGCACAAATACTAGATGCAGCTGAGGCACTTAAACTATACCAAATCACATCTCAGCAGGGTCCAGTATAATTTTGTCTTCAGTTATATACTAGAGGGAACCATCAGCACCAATTTGTCTATGGATAATAAAGGACATAATTGAAATTTTTGTTTGCATTGGTTTTGGAACATTTGTAACAGTACAAATGCTCAATGATTTAACTTACCCCAGTGGAATTGCTATAAATCCAAATAAGCAGCTCAACATTATTTGCTGCATGGTACTATTCTATATTAAATTCATGATAGTGCAAGTTATCTGACCTATGAAAACTTAAGAGACAACTGACATATTCCTAAACAAAGCTCAGTTATGCCAACATATATGGTGACTGCAAAGAAATAACACAATATGGCAGTCATTTATTCTGCAGTAGCTGATGTAGCATAAGGTCAGGAATAAGAAGAGACTCAGAACTCTCTAAATAAATGAAACCAATGTTAAGTATGGACTATACAACTATGAAGTATATAATGCCACAGGAAGGGCAGAAGGTTGCTGAAGAAAATTAGGATTTTCTCAAGGGGTAATTTGAGAAAGAAATGGAGAACAATCACCCTGGGCTTGCTCATGCAAAACTCTGTCATATACTTTTTATGGCAAATACTCTTTGATTAATGTCCTTCTAGAGATCCATGTTTTAATAGAATCTACATTTTCTTTGACAAAAAGAATAGTAAAGCAATAAAGAAATTATGCTGGAAAACCAAGCCCTTTGTATCCTTTTAAAAAAAAGAGAGGGGGGGCTAAAACAATCCACCATGATCTATCAAAATAAAGTAAGAAAATAGAAAGACATTGACACAGAATTACACTGTCTTTTGAATGTGTTCAGTACCAGCATGATTTGGAAAAGCACATCATTATTCATCGTATTCTTCCCTTGTCCTCATTATTCATTGTCATGGTTTGAAGATGGGGACGTTACTGGTAATATAACTTTTTAAGTTGGTGCCCCTGGAAAATAAAACTGCGGTTTTTAGTAGAGAAAGTTAATGGGATGCAGTTGAAAATGCAATATCTTTAGCAAAAGCTTAGTACAGCAGCTATCTTTCCTGTCGCTTTTTTCAAGGTAATACTATGCTCCCAATTGTCAGTTCCCAAGAATCAAATTATTTGAATTCTGGACACATCAGCAGAACACTGAGGACACTGCCAAATCCACAGTGTGCTCGGAAATGAACACTGGGCAACATCACTCATTTATACGACTGTCAGTCTGATGCAGTAAATTCACAAAATGAGTCAGCCTTGGGTGCCACACTTTTTGCTCTTCTGTTCCTGAATCACATTCTTTCCAATATTTTTACCCCATACACCCAATAGTTCATCACTGACTACCTATCTGCTCCATGCTTTCATTCTTGTGCCAGCCTTTTGATACCCAGAGATTGTCCACTAATGACAACTGTTGAATAGAACAGAAAAATGTCTTGCTACCTCATGCATGACATTTTGAAAACAATCTACATAAATGTAGATTGGTGCCCCTAAATCCACAATATAATTGACAGGTTTACAGGATGCTGCCTTGCAGGTAATGAGTTGGATTCAGATGTGGGTGTATGCACCTAAAATGGATTCTCCCACCCTTGCTTCTCCACAGCAGTCTTTCCACCTGCCCTGAAAACAATACACACAATTGTCAGTGCTGAATAAGGTAACTTGTGGGGCAGAAAGAGAACCCTTGAAGATCAAGTGACGAACTGTGATTCTTCTGCTAATGAAAGACAGAATGGGATCCAACCCAATGACTAGACTCCTATTGCAGTATCAAAAAGGGATACTATACAGCTTTGTCCAAAAGTGAAAATTTCAGCAGTGAAGTTACGAAGTAAAAGTCTGCATTTTCCCTACACACTAAGTCATGTGACTGGCATGTGACAAGGTAGCTGCAGGCCAAAGATAATCTGGACAAGGGAAAATTTAAATTAACAATGTTTTCATTCCTGTTCTTGATAAAAAAGTAACAGTTTACATCTTTATATATAGTATTTAGTTTAATACCTAATGAGAAATATTTAAAATATAGATTTAGTTAACATGCAGCAATCAAATACCTAGATTTATTTCCAGCTGACCAAAGTATTTCAGCAATCTTCTTAATGTTTAGGATTTACTGGCTAGCACCTAATATAGCTAAAGAATTCACAATTTGTTGGATTAAAATAAGTAAAAAATTATTTTGAGTCCACGTGTACAGTACTGTATATGAGATCATACATTTTGAAATCATTAACCTTACCATGTTAGAAAGATGATGCATTTATTCACCACCTTCCTTCCCAGTTCATCATGTTGAACTACAAAACTTTTGTTTTCACTGTGATGACTGTATTATTTTGAAATACAGTAATTTATTTATGTTGGTTTACAAGTACAGTGGGCCCTCATATAACAAATGGTTTGTATAACATAAATTCTGTACAACATAAAAAATTCCGGAGATAGGGGAAATTTGCTTAACATGCCTATGCGGCAAATCTGTGCAACATAAACATGGTTGTGATTAGGGATCACTCTGTTTTCAATGCATTCCTATGGGAAATTTGTATAAAGGAAAATTTGCTTAACATAATTTCATATGGAACAAATTAATTCCTTTATACAAGGTACCACTGTACCTTGGTGTATGACTGTTTTGCAAGACAAGCAAATATTTCTGATCAATATTGGCTTGATGAATGAGCAATGTCTTGCAACTCAAGCACTGAAACAGGTCACATGATCACAAGTGAGCCAATGATGGCTCTCTCTCGCTCTCTCTAGCCCTGCTGGATTGTGGGTGATTGTCTGGAATGTTCCATCTCAGGTAAGCCTCCAAAGCAGAGGGAGGAGAGAGGAAGGAAAGTCTTTCTTGTACCAATTTTAAAAGGTGACTGCAAGTTAGGGGTTTGTTTGTTTTTCTTTATTTTTATTTAATTTGCTTTCAACATTCCATCTTATTTCTCAAACAATTTCTAGTCATGGGGCAGCCACTTAAGTGTGCATAGGGCTACAAATTTATTACAGTATTTGCACTTTATTATTGTCACATTAAAAACACAGAGTAAAATCCAGTTGTTAGTCCCAGGCAGAGATTTTGCAGCCAGGTACCTAAACCAGGGTGTGTGCATGGATTTATCGCCAACTTCTTTTGTGGGTTTTGGCATTTTGTGAGTGCGGTATGTGGTCTATGGGACCTCTGGATGAATCGTCTGAGTTTCCATTATTTCTTGTGGGGAAATTTGCTTTGATATATGAGTGCTTTGTTTTACAAGCATGTTTCTGGAATGAATTGTGCTCGTAAACCAAGGTATTACTGTAGTTTATTTATTTATTTAATTTTTATGCCGCCCGTCTTCCCGAAGGAACTCTGGGCAGTTGACAATAGGGGTAACACAAAACAAATGTAAAACCCAATACAACAATCAACACGAAATCGAGAAAGAGATAAAGAGAGAGAAGAAGAAGAAAAAGACGAGATAGTAAACAAGATCATCGGCAAGTAGGCGACTCAGGAGGGAAAAAAATTATTAAAGGTTGCTAAATGCCTCCCGAAAAAGCAAGGTTCTGAGTGCTATTTTAAAGGCTGGCAAGGACTGTGCAAGGCGCAACTCACTCGGAAGATGGTTCCAAAGCGAGGGGCCAGCCACAGAGAAGGCATGGTTTCAGGTTCCAATATTGCGTTAAAAGGTATGCCAGCATCGAGGGAACATCCTCCTCAGGTGAGTGCATCTTGTTTTTCCTTCTAACATTTCATTAGCTCTGTGTAAGATAAGCACTGGAGTTCCACAAGTTGTTATATGTCATTTCATTGCTATGTCACTTGCCAAACTTTTAGAGGGAAGAAAGTGTGCAATGTCAATAACAGAGGAGGGTGTGCTGTGACCACAGTGAGAATTGTTGTGATTTGATATGTAGCTGGGACTGTTGCCCTGAAAACTGCCTGGGATAAACAAACATTCCATGAGAAAGACAATAGTGACTAAACTGATATAAGAAACTCTGAACTAATCAAAAAACCTTCCCGGTTTTATTGCACCCTAAAAAACCAAACATATGACTGGTTGTGTGAAAGTCTTAAATTTCAATGTGTTTGACATCCAGTTTAGGGAGTATTGGGCCTCCGGTACTGACTCAGTCCAGGGACTGCACCAGCAGTGAAACGTCACTCCAGCAGCACACACGAAGAACCAGACTCAGACAAGGATGTCTTTGTACAGCTCTGTTTACAATATATAGGATAACATACCAGCAGAGTTTCTAGCCTTGTATCAGCATATGTTGAGAGAGAGATTGAGAGAAAGATTGAGAGAGAGATTGGGAGAATGAATACAGAGACTGACAGATTTATATATTGTTCAGTCGTGTCCGACTCTTCGTGAACCCATGGACCAGAGCTCGCCAGGCCTTCCTATCCTCCACTGCCTCCCGGAGTTTTGTCAAATCCATATTGGTTGCATCAATGACACTGTCCAACCATCTCATTCTCTGCCATCCTCTTTTCCTTTTGTCTTCAATCTTTCCCAACATCAGGGACTTTTCCAAGGACTCCTCTCTCCTCATGAGGTGGCCAAAGTACTGGAGCCTCAGCTTCAAAATCTGTCCTTCCAGTGAACATTCGGGGTTGATTGCTTTCAGGATGGATAGGTTTGATCTCCTTGCAGTCCAGGGGACTCTCAAGACTCTCCTCCAGCACCACAACTCAAAAGCATCGATTCTGCGGCAACCATCCTTCTTTATAGTCCAGCTCTCACTTCCATAAATTACTACTGGAAAAACCATAGCTTTGACCATCCTGACCTTAGTTGGCCAAGTGATGTCTCTGCTCTTTAGGATGCTATCTAGGTTTGCCATTGCTTTCCTCCCAAGAAGCAGGCGTCTTTACATATTAACACCCACCAATCCACCAATCATATTGCTTGATTGCTCACCATCATAGTCTTCAGGTGTGTCCTTCTCTGTATCTCCGTGCAGAACAAATTTAACTCTTTGCAGATACCAACAGGGAGCATAGAATTGGAGACCAATACTGTCCGTAGGGTTTTTGTAGCATATAAAATTGTATGAATTATTATTATTATTATTATTATTATTATTATTATTATTATTATTATTATTATTGTTGTTGTTGTTGTTGTTGTTGTTGTTATTATTGTTATTGTTGTTGTTGTTGTTGTTATTGAGAATCATCATCATTGGCATCCTTCAGTCTCGAAAGACTATGGTATCATGCCTGGAGTAGAGATCCTAAAAACAGCACCTAGTGTGACTAAATAGACCAATTCGGGAATGGCAGTCTCTACCGCACTGGGGGCAGATGTATTCTGTTTCCTGCCTGGTCCTCGAGAATAGCTATGGGAAATAAGGCATAAGGCCTTGACTTCGGGAGTCCAACTCTGGCATAACGAATCAGTCTGGTGGATAAAATAGACCATCACAGCCCTGCTTAGGAGCATTGCAAGAGGACCACAGATAACTTAGAAATGTAATGCTGTTACTATCATCACCATCACTGCCATTTTCAAAATGCTGTAGTCAGCTGAACCATAACAACACAATGTATTATGCCCTGCTATGTATTTGAAGCTACTTATCTCTCCAGACTTTGCCCTGAAAGGTGCCACATAAGCAGTTAAATACTTTATTGCTATTATGTGATATCAAGTTTCTGAAATATATGAGCCACTCAGTGAGTAGTTTACCATTACTGGTGACTTTCCATGATGAGCAGAGATTTGGAAGGTCTCCCAAGCCCCAGTCCAGCATTTTATTCACTGCTGAGGACAAACATGGCCTGCCTCAGTTCATGGAAATATGCTTTTGTAGAATTGGTGCTTAGGATTGGCCATGTTGGATGGGACTGATGTATGTTAAAATATCCGGGGAACGAGGGCCCACCACCACCACCATCTTTGTCATATACATCTAAAAGACAGAAATTTTGCAGTGGTGACCCTGTCTCTTTGCAACTTTTTCCCCTTGGGATATTTCTGATTTTCAAGAGGCATTTAAAGACTTGATGATTCCTACTTACTTCTGACTGAAAAGGGTTCCTGACTTGCAACTTTAACTACAGTATTGTTAATTTACCTATGTGTTATGTTTCAGGACTCCTATTTCTGTCTGATACTTTACATTGCTTTTATGATTTTAAAAGTATGGATGGTTTTTGGTCCCATGTGAAAGAAAATTGACATGTTTAGGACTACAACTAAACTCATAATATTAAATAAAACCCTGTAGTAAATATACTAAGAACTATCCATTACATTGGAATAACTATGACCAATTAGATTTGCCAGATATGGAGAGCTGATATATACAAAGGTAAAAATATCACCATGCAGCACAGGCATTTGGAAATGGGGTGGCAACATATGTGTTATGCAGATAAAGGCTCACATGGCTCATCAATGCATTTAAAAAGATAAGTTTTGCTACAAGTTATGGGTGTGTACCTACTTGGGAATTAGTCTGACTTTACTCTGTGAGAATGGCTCTTTACATTAACATGCTTGAGTAGGAATGGATGGAATTATAGATTGCATAAAAATTATATGCTGTAGTTAGTTTCCAAAGAGTTGTTGTGAATCAAGGTTGCTTAGTAACAACATTCCACGTGTTGGAAATCTAAACATGATGGGTCCGAGAATCTTGTACTGTATTATTCAGTAAGGAAAAGAAAGGGCAAATTCACTATAGCAACATTTCTACAGACACTATTTTTTATTTTCTCATGCATTCCAAGTCCCCATTATAGTTGGGAATGGAACTCAACATTGACTGTAATGCCATTTAAATCCGATGAAAGTCAGTAGAAATAACGGATGTCATTTTATTGCTCCCCTACAAAGGTCCTCTTTATAGCAGTGATGGCAAACCTTTTAGAGACCAAGTGCCCAAATTGTGGTTCAAAACCCACTAATTTTTAGCAAAGTGCCAATACAGCAATTTAACCTGAATATAGGTGGCTGTGAAGGGGCGATGTCAGGTGCCCACAGAAAGGGCTCTGAGTGCCACCTTTGGCATCCGTACCATAGGTTCACCAACACTGCTCTATAGCATTTATTTTGAGACAACAGAGTTAGCAATAAATTATCATGTATGTAATCCATACAGGTGTTCTCTTCAAACATAAAGCCTCTTCTTTTACACCATCTGAATGTTATCTAAATTCTTGGAAAATTCAGTACACAGAAGATGCATTCCTAGATCAGGGATAGCAGCCACCTAATTATGTTAACAGACTATAACATTTGGATTAGTTTTGCATAATTAAAATCAGAACTTCATACCCAAATGTAACAAATGAAGGACCTGCATTTCCTCAATATACCAGCTTCGCCCTTACCTAGACGAGCAGAGCCTCATGACAGTTACGCATGCACTGGTAACATCCCGTATTGATTACTGCAATGCGCTCTCGTGGGGGCTGCCTTTGAAGGACGGTCCGGAGATTGCAACTGGTTCAGAAGGCGGGCGGGTGGGCGGGGGCTGGTAAGTGGTGGAGCTGCCAGGGATCACATCACGGTCCATTCTGGTAACCTGCATTGGTTACCAGTTGTTGTCCTTGAGCCCAATTCAAAGTGCTTGTTTTGACATATAAAGCCCTCTGTCGGCTTAGGACCTCTCTCTTTCCTGATTCACCGCCTCCTTCCATAGAAACCTACCCTGCAATTAAGATCGAGCCTGGGGGCTTTTGAAAGAGCCATCCCTCAAGGAGGTGAGAGGGATGGCTTGTAGACAAAATACCTTCTTTGTGTTTAGCTGCTTCCTATTCATGGAATGCCCTCCCTATTGAGATCCGCCTGAGTTAAAATTTTGATTAATTTCTAATGGTGGTGCCAGGTAAAAACCTTCCTGTTCCAGAAGGTTTTTAATTGATCTATAGCATTTATTTTGGGTCTGCTGATGACAATTTTAGGATGATGATTTTAAAGAAGGTTTTTATTACTGTTTGATGATTTATTGATATTTTATTTATAACTATTTTAAATTGTTTTAATTCTTTGATTGTAGATCAGGGATAGAGACCTTTGGGTAGTGGACTATAACATTTGGATTAGTTTTGAATAAATAAATAAATAAAATAAATAAATATTCTGCTTCATTTCCTCATATTCTGCTTCAGAGAAGTTTTGTCAGAGAAAAACAACTTGAGCTGTGCTGAAAATGCCTTCCTTTCTGGTTCAATCTGAAAGATAACTCTTTCTCAACAAATTTCAAAAGAAGAGATATTTTTAGGGTAATTATCATGAGGGAGGTTCAGGATCCTTGTGCTTATCTTACTTGTGAGAGACTAATTTTTGTGACAGCTGGCAGTGTCACCACCAGCTTCCCATACTTCAGTTAAAGCCCAGAGGAAGGCAACATAAGGAGGCTGCTCCCATAAGGATTTTTCATATCAGCAAAAAGGGGCAGCCATGGCAGCTGCTGAGAAAGGAAAAGATGTATAATAGAAAAAAAATGGAACTGCCTTAACTACATTGCAATGGTTTATTAAGCTCAAAAACACTACCAAAAGAAATTAAAAAGAGCACTGAAAATGAGGCAGAATCTTTTTAAATGGGGAAATGAAACTAAGGAGAAACCTAACAAGTTATGATGCAGCTTTGGTTTCTGCTTTTACCTGGAGGTGGACCTCCCACATACCTGCTTTATGATTTCGAAGGACAACTCTGTATATAAGCATCTTTTAAAGACAAAGTGTATCCACAATGCACCATTTGAAGTGTAAAAATACAGGAAGCAAAGAAAGTGCTGAATTATGAAGAATGATAGCATTGAGCCCACATTTCTCAAAAGAAACATTGTGATTCTTATTTTCTCTGAAACAGATCACTTTGCAGATTCCCCCCTCCTTCAAATATTCTTCCACCCTTCTTTTTGTGACTGACTCCCCAATATATTCCAGGTAAAGGCCAAGGGCACTGGGGCTACCACGGTGGCCAGGCCGCCAAGCCAGTTATGGCTGTTGCCTACACAGTATCAATATGAAAACCAAAAACCTTTAAAGGGGAAAAGAAGACCACTCTGCTGCTCTTAAGTCCCACTTTCCAGAAATTGTTGGCGGACTTATCCTCCCTTTTTGTGAAGCTTAATGACTCCCTTCCAATTTCTCTGCCTGCAAAGCGGGCGGAGGCCAATTGACCCCATCCGTCCATAATCCCGAAGAGGCAGGGACTCGGTGGGGGAGAGAGAGGACACTATAACTCCTTCTTTTGTGCTCTTTTAAAATTAGGTCGTCCCCCCCTCCCCCGTGTCTTTTAGGGACTAGTGAGGTGGGTCCCACTCGGCTCAGCAGAACCTACTACTTCTACTTTCAAGGCCCCTGCCCGGCTGGGTTTCGCGAGACATTTTTGAGGCATGATGACATCCCTCAACAACTCCTGAAGGGAGAACACGCGCAGCTTGGGCGCTCCTCACGTACCCCCCCCCATTCCGACGAGGTGACCTCCTCCTCCTCTTCTTCGACGCGTGTTTCGGCCATTAATAAAACCGAGTGAGGAACCCACCCGCCACCCCGCACCGGAGGAGGAGGAAGACCAGGAGGCCCGGGCGCCGGCCCGGCCGGCCAAAGAGAGGAGGAGCCTCAGGGGCGGCGGAGGAGGGAGGCGTCAAGATGGCGGCGTCCGTGGAGCTGGACTTGCCTCCCCTCAGCCTGGAGCTGCTCCCCACCGACCCGCTCCTCCTCATCCTCAGCTTCCTCGACTACAAGGACCTCATGAGGTGCGCCTTCCAGGGAGCCCGGCCGTGCGGCGGTTGGGGGAGAGGGGAAGGCGGGCGGGCGGGCGGGCGGAAGGGCTCCCCCGCCGGGGAAGCGGCGTTGCCTGGGCCCCGCCGCCGCCGGTGCTCTGGTGCCGCGGACGGGAGTCCCTCGGTTTCTCAGCGCTTCCTTGTGGGGAGTTTGGGGTCGGTGGGTGGGTGGGTTTGGGGACTGGGGGTAGCGGCGTCGGCGAAGAGGGCGCGAACGGGCTCCCTCTTCCGCAAATGTCGGTGGGAGGCACGGCTCGCCTGCAGGGTCTCCAGTGGGGAGGTATTGGGGGGGGCGATGTTTTCTGGAGTCATGCTGACAGGAGGGGAGGAAAAGGGGTGAAGGAGGGGGGGGGGCAGGCGTGAAAAGCGTGGGGAGGCCCCCGTCGGTGGGGAAACGTCGCAGGTCTTGGCCCTGGCCGTGTGGAGTCGCGGGCTTTCCTGCCCTGGCAGGAGGCGGGAGTCCCCAGAGCTTTCAGGAATCCACCCCCAATCCCCCAAAAAAAGCTGCCGCTGTGGAGGTGGCGGGCAGGTTCCTTTCTCCGCGGCCTGGCCGGCTCAACAGGTGTGGTTGATCCGCTCCACCTGGGGAAAGCTGCCCTGCCTGCTGGGCCGCCGCCACGGGATGGGCCTTGTCCAAGCCCCACCTTCCCCCTCCCCAGGGAGGGTCAAGAGCAGGAGCGGGAGCTTTCTGCTTTCCTGCGATGGGGAGGGGTGTCAATGAAAGGTGTGTTTGGCCTGGGAAAGGCAATTCCATGCATGCCTCACAACCCCCTCCCCCTCCCCAGTATGGGAAGTCAAACTTCCAAGAAGGAGCTGCTGATGCAGAGTTAGTGGGGAAATGGTGCTCTCCCTGTGGCAGAACATCAGTCTTGCACAGTTAAGAAAGCAAAGTGTTCTGCTTATATACTGTACTGCCCGATAGCACTTCAAGCACTCTCTGGGCAGTTTACAATTTTTAATTATGCAGGCTAGGCATGCCTCCCCAGCAAGCTGGGTGCTCATTTTACCGACCTCAGAAGGATGGAAGGCTGAGTCAACCATGAGCCTGCTACCTGGGATTGAACCCCAGGTCCTAAGCACAGTTTTAACTGCAGTACTGGCATTTAACCACTGCACCAGGAGGCTCTTAAATTTGGCTTCTGCATTCTTCCTAAAGGCAGCTTTCAGTTTTGTGACTAATTTCAACCTGTAGGCAGTGCTATGTGGAAAATGTTTTTTTTAAAAACATCTGGACTAGTCTTTTTAAAAAGAAAAGTGACCACAGGTGTTCATGGGATCAAATAATGGATGATAGAATCGGCTACTGAACCTTTTTTTGCTATCTTTTCCACCACTCAGAATTGATCTCTTCCAAACTGTTTTTCTATGAAAATATGTTTGTTTCTAAGTCTTTCCCTCTGAAAGTGGAAAAGCAGTTAAGCAAGTGGATTTCCGGGGATGTAGCTGGAGAAGTATAGGTTAAGCAGAAGCTTCTGTTGGTTATTCTTGTGATCAGATTCCCAGGGTACTTAGTTTTCAGAAACACCAGCAGATTGTGCAAGAATGTCCACTTGAGCCATTCAGTAGGACTACCAGCAGTAGTAAGAACTGATGACAGAGGGATGTGATGCCATAATAGTTTGACACCTTTTTTCATCAGAATTTCCATAGATTTCTTGTTTATCAAAAATGCTGTTACACATGCACAGAACTGTGAAGTTTCCTAAATCCAGAGGATTATTTCAGTATTTTAACTTTCTCATGGTAATGGCACATTTGCTCAGAAACAATTTCCAGTATGGTCACGGGGCTTACTGTTTGAGAAAGTATGTACTGTACCGTAAGACTGCAACTGTTGGGTTCATGAAGAACTGCATAGAAAAACTGAATAGAAAATAAATGAATAGATGACTAAGTAACAACTTTGCCAAGAATAAGAAGAAAATTTGGCAAACAGGATTACTGTACATGAGGCTATAGCATTGCTTTCAAGCCATTTGCTTTTGTGCAGTCCAAATGTGTGAGATGAAGAGTGTGTGCCAGCACCACCACCCCCAATTCCATGCAAATATCTATTGCTCTCATTACATGGAAAAGAGCTTCATGCAGAGGAGGGTCTTTGTCTGTGGATGGTCTTGACATAAAGTGTCTTACTGCAGTATATGGGGTACATGGAAGGTGAATAGCAATCCGTAACTGTTAATTTGAATGTTAAAAATAGAAAACCAACAGTGGTGGTTTTTTTTATTAAATATGATTTCTGAAAATATCACATTGTCAGTAAAGCTTGGAAATTACTAAAGGAGAATATAGAAAGCAAAGGTAAAATATTGAAATAATCCTCTGGATTTAGGAAACTTCACAGTTCTGTGCATGTGTAATAGCATTTTTAATAAACAAGAAATAATGGATAAGGAAAGTTATCTCAAAGAAGGGATGAAGAGATATCAAGAAAGATATTCAGTAGAATGTTAGAAAGAAATTGGATGATAAATATATTACATATAACAATGGTCAGGGATGTGTATTAATTGTTGTGTGGTATCAAGTTGCTTTCAATATATGGAGACTTATGTAGAGCGTTTTATAACTGACAATTACCACTTCATCCCACTTTTGTGTTTGAAAGTTCAATGCTATTTCTTTTTAACTTTAATATTAAACACATTGTCTCATTTGTTGTTGGTACCATCAGTGTTTTTATCCAAATCATGCAAATGCATAATGGTCTATAAAGGTATCACCCATTTTTATTTGTATTTTATTTTGTTTGGACCATATGGCTACCCATTAGAGTGGAACCTTGACTTACGTCATTAATCCGTTCCAGAGGTCTGGACTTAAGTCAAACATGACTTAAGTCAAATGAACTTTTCCCATAGAAAGTAATGGGAAAGTGGATTAATCCATTCCAGATGATGAAAAAGATCCCCGAAAACAGCAATTTAACACAAATTGACTGGGATAGGAGATTCCTTCTGGGGATGTAAATGAAATGTCTCTTCAAAGAGAGGCGGCGGCAGTGGAATTATAGTCCACAAGTTATACGCCTCCACTTTTTAATGTTCATAGCAACAATGTCTAACATTTAAGTTTTACTGATTTTTAACCTGACGTTCCAAGTTCTGAACAGCTCTATGCTTACCATTCGAGTCCCACAGCTGTACAGCTCCCCAACTAAAATGCTTCCATTGTGGACCAGACTTCTGCAGCCAGATTTTTTACAAGACTGAGCCGACTGTCTAACCAGCGAGGCCAGCCCCAAGCTCCCGGCCCTTCTTCTCCTCTGGCAGCAGCGGTGGCTTCGGTGAGGCCGAGGACCAGCTCCAGGTGCTCGGAGCTGGCCTCACCGAAGCTGCCGCTGCCGCTGCCACTGCCGGAGGAGAGGAAGAAGGCAGGAGCAGTTTGGAGGCGGCAGCCGCAATGCTGGGTCGTGGCTGCCGCCCGATTCCAGTGCCTTGCGCTGGGGCTCCGAGCTGTAAGTCAAAGCCTGCGACTCAAGTCAAACAGGCCCCTTCTTGCTGCAAGTCAAGCAGCATGTAAGTCAAGGTTCCACTGTCCTTTAATTCCAATTCATGGTGATCCAAATAAGGTTTTAAAGATGTGAAATATTTGTTGGGTGATTTATCATTGCCAGCCTCAGTAAGTTTTCATGACCATGAGTTTGAATCCCTGTCTCCTGAGGTCTAATCCAGCTCTTGATCTCTGAAATCAGATTGGTTTTCATTTGCCTTCTAAATATGAATGTATACTTTGTGCCCTACCCAGGTTTCACTTGTTCTACTTCACACCTTGATAGTGTCCAAACTAGGGCACTGTTACTTGTTTGAAGATGAATCCTCTTTATTTTTGGTATGTTGTTACATCCGGGTTTCTTTTGCTGAGAATGTTCCCATGCTCACCATAAAAAGCAAAAGCAAATGAGGAAGTGCAAAAGGAGCCCTTGCAGTCTTTGCAAATGGCACGGGGAAAGCCTACCTACAGAATAAAGGCCCCAACTGCTGCTAATCCAGTTTATTGCACAGATTTTGCCTGTCTGCTCTGGTTTTAAATAATGCACTGGTTACAGTGATAATCTGTAGTAGATACAAACACAGTGTTAATCAGTCTTCCAAACTGAAGAAGGTTATATATTCTCATTTATAGACATAAAATATATTTCTGTAAAAGTAAATACTGTGATGGTGGTGTAAAAATATATTTTAGGCATAGTATTTCAGGGTATACTTCGTCATGTATTTGTATCACATAAGATGGGAACAAGGTCCTAGGTGAAGGCAGCTGGGAGCATGAGGATGAGAACAAATTTCACTACATCTGTGTACTTCGTTGTGTGTATATATAGCTTGTACCTTGACAGTTGTATCTAGGGGTGCACTCCTGTTTGTTAGGTAGGGTGGGGTATGTCATTTCCCCCCTTAATCAGCTTTTGCAAAACTGATTAGCTGAACTATATGTGCTGACCTGCTCCATGTGTGCAAGTTGTATTCTTTAATAATAATTACATGTTGGTAAGGTTTACCAGCTGTAGTGTACTCAGGAGCGGTTTCCATTCCACGAGGGCACTGTTCTCTAAATTAAAGATATTATCAAAACTTGCCGTCTTAAGCATGAATAACTGGTTTATAAACTTGCAGTGGATAATGATGTTGGCTGTATATTTTTATTGCATTTCAGCTGAAGTTCAGAATACTGTTCAAGTGTTTTTTGTATGTTCTTTTTTGAACAGAAGTAGATCTTCAAAATCAGTTAATGAAGCCTACTTTAAATTGGTATGACTTTATCCATACAATTAATTCATACTGTGCCTCATTTATAAGAAATATGGATAGTGTTACTATCCAAATAGTGTTACTCAGGTAGGCTGTGCCTTTGTTTAGATAAAAAGTATTAAAGATCTGCAAAAACAACGTATCAGTTTTAATTACTGAAATGAATATTCTGTTGCACTACTGCTCATGTCCAATTTATGAGCCTATTCAGACCAGGTTGATGTGAAATCAAGGTGAACTATAAAAGGGAGGATTCACCACTAACCTTCCTCAGACTGATGAAGCTGCTTGGATGAGCAGTGAAACAATTCAGTCTCTCAAGAAAAGTACAGTTGCCATGAATCAACTTCCAGATAAACTCACCTGGATGACTGAATCCTCACAGACATGCTGCTCATGGGATATACTATATAATGTAACTTCTTTTTATTATGACTAACACAAAAATTGAATCTTTATTTACAGCTGCTGCTATGTAAGTCGTAGATTAAATCAGCTTTCAAATCATGATCCGCTATGGAGAAGACATTGTAAGAAATACTGGCTTTTGTCTGAGTAAGTATGACTTGGTGTGTATATCTCTTAAATTAAAGATACCTTCTATTTGTTTTACCATGCTCATGCATGTTCTATGCAAAACAATCCTCTATAAGAAGGGCTTTCTCTTGAAACATTTTTAAAAGCCATTTGGAGGGAGAGTATGATCTTTGAACATGATCTCATCAACTGTATTTGAGCAAACACAGAGCTCCTTTGGAGTAGTCTACATCACATGGTTATAGCAGTTTACTAGCAACTTAACTACAGTAGCCCCCCTGGCCCGCCCTTTCGCAGTTCATATACTGCAGTCTCGGTATATCAGGGGACTGCTGTATATGAAAAAAAGCCGCCTGGGGTAAGCTGGAATGCTGCCCCAAATGGGCCTCTGATGGCCTTTCCAGGCTGTCAGAGGCACCAAAAGTGCTTCTCGCTGAACTGGAAGTGACTTCCGGAAAACCAAAAGTAACCTCCGGATTGCTAGAAAGCAGTTTTGGGGCCTCTGAGGACCTTTCTGTTCATGTCAAAAGACTCAGAAATGCTTTTCTGTGAACTGGAAATGAACTGGAAGTCACTTCTGGTTCACAGAAAATCATTTCTGAGTCCTCTGACATGACCAGAAAGGCTCTTGGACGCCCCAAAAGTGCTTTCTAGCAATCCGGAGGTCACCTCTGGTTTTCTGGAAGTCACTTCTGGTTCAGTGAGAAGCACTTTTGGGGCCTTCGACATCCTGGGAAGGCCGTTGGAGGCCCATTCGGGATAGCGCAAGACCTGGGGTACCGTATATACTCGAGTATAAGTTGATCCGAGTATAAGCCGAGGCCCCTAATTTAACCCCCAAACTGGGGAAATGTATTGACTCACGTATAAGTCTAGGGTGGGAAATGCAGCAGGGCCTGGCAGCTCTTCCTTTGTGAGCTGGGGAATAGTGTGTGATGTTTAAATTTAGCCACTGATGCAAGTGCTTGGGTCAGTGGCTAAAAGTCATTTTAAACATCGTGTGCTGTTCCTCTGTGATGCAGGGGGGGGTCATGAGAAGTGGCATGCAATATTTAAAATGACTTTTAGCCACAGTTGACTTGCCTCAGTGGCTAAAAGTATTGACCCGAATATAAGCTGAGGGCCCCCTTTTTCAGCCCAAAATTAGGGCTGAAAAACTAGGCTTATAGTCGAGTATATACAGTAAGTACAAGAGGCCCTGAACAGCCCCCTGACCCAGCATCTGCATATCACGGATTTTCAATTATCACGGGTTGGGTTGGGTCCCTAACCCCCGTGATAGGCAAGGGGTTACTGTACCATGGCTTTATGCAGCTGCATCTTGACATTTGTCGTATATTGAGGTACTTATAATTGTTTTCTAAAGATCCCTTCTGAACTCCTCTGAAAACTAGATTACTCTAGCAAATAATTCTAAACAATTTAACAGACTACAAGGGGAGGGGGTAGACCACCATGTTAGTGTGTTACAGCAAAAACACAAAGTTATTTTGCTCCCAGAAATATTAACAATATTTGGGGATTGTAGATAGCTGCTTCAGATGCATCTGAAAACTGCACAAAATTCTACAAAGCTCTAGATTTGGTACGATGGAGCCATAACAGTTACAGTACTTTCAAACTGCTGTAGTTTCTCAAACTAAGGACAACAAACTATTATTGCTGTCTCATAAGCTTTAATGGGGATGTAACATCTTGTTCACTCTCAAGAAAGAAAAAGTGTTACTGTATAACCAGGTTGATCTGTCATGTTCTTGAAATATTTGGTAATATTTTTGGCTGCTGCTGTATATGCATATAGTATATATCATGCTTCACAATCATTCGCTGTAAGAAACTTGAGCACTCTTTGTTTTTGTTTTTAAAGTACCAGTGTGTTGTTTCATTCCATAATCTGCCCACCAGTGCTTTGAAATACTAGTTTCATTGTTTTTAAAATGGGTTACTCCATACACTTTGCTGGATCCATGGAAAAATATCTGGTCAGCAAAGTGACTAAACAACAAGAGGAAAAACACAACAATATTTCTATACTGCTTGAGAACAATAAGTTACTGTTTGGTAAATTATCCAGAATACACTACTATGTGATGCTAGGGGTATCACTGACTTATTCACATTACATCTTGAGCCTTATGGCTTTCAATCATGCTAGCTCACAGTTGCAGCCCAGTGGGTTGGGCATGTTGGCCAAACTTCTTCAGCACAATATCATTGTTCAGTTTTGGTCCATTTCTTGCTGGTAAATAAAGAATCCCTGCAATGATTCTCAGGGGCATGCATGTACCTGTCTCCGAGAATTGTGATGGTCTTGATCTGTTGGTAAGAAGCCACTAGAAATGCGATATTTTGTGTTTTGTAACAGGATTTCTGCCATTGTCTTATTTTAATACTGAATGCAGTTGGATCTGCATGCAGCTGCAGTCGACTCAGAAAGATGCCATGGGTTGTAGGTTATTTGAATATGTCTTCAGAGGTTTCTGTTTAGGTTTGATCCTCAAATTAATTGTTCTTCAGTTTACTACACCGTGCCTAGATCAGGGGTATCCAAATTTCGGCCCTCCAGATGTTTTGGATCACAACTCCCAGAATTCCAAGCCTAGATGGCCAATGACAAAGGACTGTGGGAGTTGTGGTCCAAAACATCTGGATGACTGAAGTTTGGACACCACTGGCCTAGATTCCAGTTCATCCAGGTATAACTGGGTGTTACTGCAAAAGGACCTGTACAAGGCAATTGTGCAGTCACACAGTTCCCATTTTGACTTATTGTGCAGTGTGCTGGAAGAAGTGCTTTATAGATAACAATTCAACCTAGGTGCAGTTATAGCTGTGGTTTAATGTCAACTAATACCCACATAGCTACTCAAATACTCCTTTCTTTTTTTTTCTTTTTCTTTTGAAAATTCATACTTTGCCAATTTTGGGTTGGGAGTTACTAAATCTGAATATAATCTGATAAACAATTCTTCATTAACACATGTGGTAAAGGGTTCCCTGTCTTCATTATATATTTGGGAGTAGAACAATGGTCATAGTGTTAGAGTGGCATATGCTTTGAAGCCATGTAAAGGTAAAGGTTCCCCCCGCACATGCGTGCTAATCATGTCTGACTCTAGGGCGGTGCTCATCTCCATATTCAAGAGCCAGTGTTGTTGCAACTCCATGGCCATGTGACCGGCATGGCTGCAAGGAAACATTGTTTTACCTTCCCGCTTTTTATGGCAATACCTATTTATCTACTTGCATTTTACATGCTTTTGACCTGCTAGGTTGGCAGGAGCTGGGGTTAACAGTGGAAGCTCACTCTTCTTCTGCGTGGCACCCGAGATTCAAACCGCCGAGCTGCTGACTTGAAGTCAACAGTTTTCGGAGTCTTAGTCCACTGAGCCACCACGCCATGACCCAGCTATAATTAAAATCTTATATCCATTGATTTTAGAATATAAGAATGAAGTATTTGTTTAAATCTCTATCTGTTTCAAAAAAAAGTAAGGTGCTGAACTTTGACTGGGTTGTAAAATAAGTTCAGTATGTGTGTATGTTAGCTTAAGTGCACATGCATTGTCTTTTTCTGTTTTTAGGAAATTATGGTGTAGAACGTATCTCTCGCCAGTGAAAATGAACAAAATTGGTAGTATCTAAAGTGCAAAAAATGCATATATCTGATATTGTTATTGCTATTTTGGTTCTTTTAAAAATTGTTTGTGTTTTCCTGCTTTCTTAGAGCTGAGAAGTCTCGGAGAAATAAGAGCTGGAAAGCAATCTTTATCGATATTTATGCTGATTTAGGAAGATATATTCAGTATTATTCAACACTTAAAAAAGCCTGGGATGATTTGGAAAAGTATTTGCTGCAGCGTTGTCCGCGAATGATTAGTTCCTTGAAAGGTATTATGTGACATTTTGGGTAACTTCTGTTTGTACACATTTTACTCTCAAGTTATTGCACATTATGTTTGCAGCTTTGCATTCATGCATATAAGAGGTCAAGTGGCAAATATTATCTAATGACCACTTTACACCACAGCAACTAAGAAATTTAGTTTATTGTGTAGGGTTCCTTTTCTGTATTAACTTAAGGTGGCAGCAATTCATTGTGCTGAGCTTTTAGTTTGGTATAACAGTCTAAAGGGGAGAAGAGAAAAACAAAATGACTTCTGGTGTCATGATGACCTTCTGATCAATCCTGCATCCATAGGTGAACCTCAAGAGCATGTAGACAGTAGCATGCTTCAGCTTCCTTAAAATTCTTACAGGCACTCAACTGATGATTAGATTGTTGTGCATAGGATTTCTCTCAGGCCATCTCATCTTCCTAATGTTAGATGTCATTAATGGGGTGCTATATGTTGGAAATAACTTAGAGGCATATAGCCACAACACACAGCGCTGTTTATAAATGGTTGCCTTTCAGTGTGATTTTGTCACCCTCCTGTGCTTTTCTTTCAAATTCCGAACTGTGCCAGTATTTCTGACTTGGGTTAGGTTAAGTGATAATTATTTCATTGTTTTCCAGTTTTACTTGAGTTTTGGGTTTTTACAAAATTGAGAAAGGGACTATGGGAAAGCCAAACATTGGGTCATTAAATGCAGTATGCATAGTTAATACTTTCTGATGGTGCTTGCTAAACTATTTACATTTTGAATACCCATAGAGAGTGTTCAGGAAGAAGATCTGGATGCCATAGAAGCACAAATTGGTTGTAAACTCCCTGATGATTACCGATGTTCATTTCGGATCCATAATGGACAGAAGCTAGTAGTTCCAGGGTGAGAAATTAGTGTTAACTGTAACTATTCTTTACTAGTTTGCTGTTTGCATATGATGAGCATGCTTGAAATATATGTTTATAATTATTTGTACTAATTTTTTCAGAGTTCTTAAAGAAGCAAACGTTATTTTTCTTTTTATTTCTTGTGCCACTACAAAGGTTGATGGGAAGCATGGCACTTTCCAATCACTATCGCTCTGAGGATTTGTTAGACATTGACACAGCAGCCGGTGGCTTTCAGCAGCGGCGAGGATTAAAACAATGCCTCCCCTTAACCTTTTGCATCCACACTGGATTGAGTCAGTACATGGCTCTGGAGAGCGTGGAGGGTCGCAGTTGTTACGAGATCTTCTACCAGTGTCCAGTAAGGAAGTCTTCTCAATAATTCCTTTAGACAATGCTAATGTTGCTCACCCATTGGAGTAGGTGATATGGGAGACAGAATTTGACTGTGCATGGAGACTCGCATTTGGTATCAGTTGTCTTTCATCTTTGAACATTATTCCTGTCACTGGAAAAAGGGCACGGGAATATTCATGTACTGTGATGAAGAGGAGGAATCAGGCTGGCAGCAATAGCAATGGTTGTAGTTACTTTACTATCAGAGAAGTGGAAGATTAGTTAGATTTTAGAAAGAAAACTTTGTACAACAGAAACTACAGCCCAGTTGCTAAAAAGGCAATAGAACTGTTAGACCAGGGGTCTCGAGGCCTAGTTTGCAGCCTGGTCCTGGTTTGTGGTGTCTTATAAACCAGGCCACAAGGCTCTCTGTGTGGTGCACACCTGTGTGGGTTTTCCCACTTTTCTCCCTTTGCAACCGTCACAACAATTTTTGTTTAGGTAGCCATGGACATGGGGGAACTTCTGTGTGTGCATGTCTGAAAAGAAGCCTTGTGTGCACCTGGCCCAAGAAGCCCTGCTTTGGGACAGAACCGGTCCCTGGACCCAAAAAAAGTTGGAGATTGCTGTGCTAACTATACAAAGAGGCTACTCAAGACCTTTCTTTAAAAAAAAAAAAAGGAATAGCCTACGGAAATGTTGATCTTCATCTCACTAATACATGTAATTTTGTATTTCCCATGATATTTCATTAAGAAAAATGTCTTTGCCACAGTGTTTCACGAAAGATGTTTTTGGAATGTATGGTTTAATTTTGGTTATGATTTTGGTAACCAGTTTGTTATCCGTTAGTTTAAGAGAGTCTGTCCAAGGTCTGCTATGTTTCCTACCTGTACCCATTTACAACAACATGTTACATTGTGTTTTTGCTTCTGTGTTGCCATGTAATCTTTGACTCTTCTATCAAATAACCGGGTCTATGACCATACAATAAAATTTGATTTTATTTGAATAATATATTACTATTTAGCCGTTCAATAGGAAATTAGTGCAGTTGTTGCCCTTTTATTGATGGTGATATATAAAACAGATTCTTGGCTTTTACATCTCAGATTGTTTTTACCACCCTGTTACAGTAAACCACAGTTTTTGCTTTTGGATAGCAGATCAACATCTTAGTAGTTCGTGGGCAGAATCCTGGCATAGTTTGGCCATCATAAACCAGATACAGGCAGCGAAAATAAGTAATTAATCAAAAGCTTTCTGTTTCAGGTTTCAAGGTTCCCTAGTGCTACATTTTGCCCTGGGAAGGCTTTTGGGAGTCTCAGAACAAAAGGGCAGGCAATCTTTAATAGCAAAAAATCACCAGTGGATTGGGATTGCTGGTGGTAGCTAGGCAGAAATTGTTGAGTATTAAAGTCTTCATTTCCTTTTCTAAGACTGCCAAAGATTTCTTTTAATTAAAAGTAAGCCCAGTAGAGCTTCAGAATCTGAAACAAATGGATTGGAAGCTTTCAGTTACCTTAAATTATTTGCAGCAGCTGGATCCAGTTTACCATTGAGTAACTTTATGCAACAGTATATCAGCCAAAGCAAAATAAAAATAAAGAGGCCAGAGCATTGTGGCACCTTAAAGACTAACTGCTGTATTTTAATGCGAGCTTTTAATGTGATGTCTGAGGAAGTGGACTTGATCCATGGAAGCTGACATTAAAATATAGTCACTAGTCTTTAACGTGCCATATTTTTGTCGTTTATTTTCTGTGCTTTTGCCTAACATGCTAGCATAGACCAGTGTTTTTCAACCACTGTTCCGCGGCACACTTGTGTGCCGCGGGATGTTGCCTGGTGTGCCGTGGGAAAAATGTTTGACCCCACCCTCGGCCAGCAGGTCTCTCTGCGCCTCAATCCACTTTTTAAAATCTCTCTCCCTTTTTATTTTTAAAAGCCCCTTTGGCTGCTTCCCTCCCTCCTAAGGACAGAAGGAGGTGAAGTTTGGCGCGCGCAGCGGGGGTCGGGGTGGTGGTGGTGGTGGTGGTTGCAGCAGCAGTGGCGGCGGCGGCAGCAGCGGGAAAGGTGGCTTCTTGGCTGGGCGGGGGGTGTGGGTGGATGGTGCTGGCCGCGCGTGTGGTGCCCAGAGTGAGACCGATGCGAGTTTGGGGCTTGCCCGATCGCGACCGGCACCGGTGGAGTGGAGTTCGCCCGCAGTGCCGTGCAAAGGAGGAGGAGGAGGGCTGAGGAGGAGCATAGGCGAGGTGTGTGTGTATCTCTCTCTCTCTCTCTCTCTCTCTCTGGAGTGGGAGGGGCAGGGTCCTTTTTAATTGGCATTAACACTTCCCTTCCAAGACACCAGGGGTGTTGGGGGTGGCGGCAACGGGCGGCTGCCTGGGACATCATGCTCGGGGATGGGTGGCCGGAGTGAGCAACCAGAGGAGGAGCGGGTTTGATTTTTGCAAGGCAAGGGAGACTTGGGTGTGAGTGGGGGCGGGGGAGAGAGAGACCTGCCAGCTCTTGCTTCTAAGCAGCTGTCAGGTTGCGCTAACGTGTGGCATGCGTGTTTGTATGGGGGGGAATTTGGCATTTTAACATTTTCTAATGGTGGTGTGCCTCGTGATTTTTTTCATGAAACAAGTGTGCCTTTGCCCAAAAAAGGTTGAAAAACACTGGCATAGACTAACACAGCTAGCTCTTCTAAACCTTTATGCAACAAGATTTTGATCCATGTTAGATTATGTAGTTTGAGTCTGTCATTTTAAAATGTATACTAATCCATTAATTGTTAATGTTCATGTGCTGACTTGAGACCTCCTAAGAGCTGGAAAAACCCATTTTTCAGTTTGTAAAATTATTTCTCTGATCAAGGAACTTAAACTCCCACATATTAAATATATCGTAGTACTGTACAAATTCTTTTGTGCGGTGCCAAACCCTTAGCCTCCCTTCTTGTATAATATTCTGATTTTGAAATTAATAATTTAAATTGTTACAGTCCATGTAAAGAAATCAATAACAATAAAATTCAACAGCAAATATATAAGTAAGATAAGAGGCTGTTCTGTGCTTATTCCTAATAAACCTAACATGCAAAGATGTATCCTAAAATAGTCATGATTAAGTTTGTATAAGGATCAGTTGTGTTAATATACAAAAGTCAACAATATTTTAAAAGGATTGGCTATTTCAAATGACTTGATTAAATATTTTCTTGAGTAACATTTCAAAAAAAAATTGAAAGTGTGCAAGCTTGTTTATGCGTCACAAATCCTCACAAATTTGAGATCTGTGCTTATCTCAGGAGGACAGAATTAAAGGCTTCCTTCCAAATGTTCATAGGAGTCACCAACTTGATTGTACATCTTGAAAATGTGGTTATTAAGGATATTAACAATCTACTGTTTCTTTCTGTTTTTAGGATCAAATGGCCCGAAATCCCTCAGCAATTGATATGTTTATTACAGGTAAAAGTATTTTGGAGCTCAAAAATAGGAAGAATTTTGGAGAAGACAAGCTGAATTTTAGTGACATGAAATCTTTCCACTGCTATAGTGTTTTTAACATGCAGTGTTTATTTATACGGTACTACATTTCTCTATTAACAGCTTCAAAAAAAAATCACACATTTTTAGTAGGTGACAAAAACCACAAAAGTTGCCTTGAAGGCTGCATTTGAATCACTGCATCTTAGAAGCAGAAAAGAAATTGAGAAACAACATAGTGCTTAGCTCCCCTCTCTTGGTCATGTTTTCCTACATCTTTCCTCTGCACAAAAGTATGTGAAAGGTAGTTTAAAAAAAACCCACCCACCCTGGTGAGGTATTTATAGGGAGAATGCATCTTAATTCCCTATCCTTGGTACTTGTTCCAAGATTATATATGCTGCATTTTTAGGGGAAAGTACTGTCTGAAAGAAAGTTGTTTTTGTTTGTTACAAATATATGATTTGTTTTTGTTGTTTTTATAGAATTTTGAGTCAATTGATTGAACTTTTTATTTGTAATATCTTTCTCCTTGTCCTGCACTTAGGTAGCTCCTATTTGGAATGGTTCACTACATATGTAAACAATGTAGTAACAGGTGGCTACCCCATCATCAGAGATCAGATTTTCAGGTATTGCTTTAGTCTACAGTACATGATCTGTGGTATCTTAATGAGAATAATCTTAAACCTGATCAAAATTAGGAAACTGATCAAAATTAGAATTTGGAGAAGAGCTGAGGACTAAGAAGTATGTTAAATTTCCAAGTCATAGCATTGCATCCATGAGTTCCAGAAGTGTGCAGTATGTAATACACAACTCCTGTCCCTAGCTAGTAGTAGAATGTGATTGAAAGGGAAACTGTGTATATTACAATTCATTATTTTCCAAAAATGTGAACAATTCACAAATGGATTCTCTAACTATGTTACCCATACTAGATCAATACACTATGGTTATTATGTCCTAGTCAGCTTGCTGATTATGCAAAGAAAGAACTATAAAGGGAAAGTTATACAGGTCAGTGGCACACTGTATATCTTAAACAAATTTACATTGCTAGGGGGAGCCTTTGGATGGCTGGGATGCATAACTCTTCTTAATGGGCAGTCAACTTGATTCCAAATTTTGGCACTATTTCCCAGGGTGGTCTAAGAAATCAAGTACTCAGAAATGGTTTACCATTGCTGCCTTTGGGGTATTGTAAAACAGTGGTTTGCTCAATGCCACACAGACTGAACACATGATCCTTGATCTCAAACCCAGATGCTGCAGCACACGGAATTACCCAGCATATCTTCTTAGACAAGTGTATTTCTATGTCAGTTTTATGTGACATGTTTGTGTAGACTGTTAGCCCATTTATTAGAATAAAGTACAGTGGTACCTTGTATAACGTAATTAATTGGTTCCAAATCAAATTACGTTATACAAAGTTTCCGTTGTACAAATTCTAATTTCCCATAGGAATGCATTGAAAACGGATGTAATCCGTTCCAATGCATAGTCCCCCCCCGCGTCTGCCGCCCCTCCTCTCCCCTCCCTCCTTCCCTCTTTCCCCCGGCGGCCAGAGGTGGTCGGGGGAAGGTGGCCGCAGGGTGGGGGAAGGGAGTGGGGTGCGCCGGTTGTCCTGGGCGCCCCCTCCTCTCCCCTCCCTCCTTCCCTCTTTCCCCCGGCGGCCAGAGGTGGTCGGGGGAAGGTGGCCGCGGGGGTGGGGGAAGGGAGTGGGGTGCGCCGGTTGTCCTAGGAGCCCCCTCCTCTCCCCTCCCTCCTTCCCTCTTTCCCCCGGCGGCCAGAGGTGGTCGGGGGAAGGTGGCCGCGGGGGTGGGGTGACGGAGTGGGTGCGCCGCTTGTCCTTGGCCGCCCCCACCGGAAACGGATCGCCTCGCAGGGCGGCGGCGGGGGCGAGGAGGAGGAGAAGGAGGAGGAGGAGGAGGAGGAGGAGGAGGAGGAGGGGCTGCCCAGGCCGGGCTACTCCTCCGCTCTCCGTGCGGAGGCAGGGGGAGGAGGAGGAGGAGGAGGAGGAGATAGAGGAGGGGCACCGGAGGAGGAGGAGGGGGCTGCCGGCCGTGAGCCCCGGCCTGGTGAAGAGGTGCCAGCCCCTCCAGGCTCAATTCCATCACCTGCCCTCCCCGCCCACTCTTCCTCCTCCTCCTCCTCCTCCTCCTCCTCCTCCTTCAATCCCACCCGCTGCGCATCTCAAGCCGTGGCCATCCAGAGTACCCGGCAGCCTCCCTGAGCGCTGTGCCTCTTCGGGGGATGGGGGGTTGGGGGGCGCTCCAGCTTGCTCTCTGGCTTGCGTGGCTCGCCCTCCCACTGGCCCGCTCTTTCCTCCCTCCTCCTCTTCCTCCTCGTCCTCCTCCTCCTCTGACTATCTGCTGCGAATCGCCGGGCTCCGGTCTTTCTCTTCTCTCTCTCCGCCCCCCCTCCCGTCAAACACACACACACACACCTCCTCTCTTCCGCAAACCACCCCCTTCACACAGGCACCCGCCACCCGGGTTGTGGGGGAGGGGAAGAGAAGGGGCACCTGCCGTGGGTGGTCATGGCGGAGCTCATGGGGGAGGGGGGCGGATTTTTTTACGTTGCACGGATTTTTCATTAAACAAACCCTCCGTTATACGAGGGTCTACTGTATTGAGTTTGCAAGTGTCTGTAAATCAGTGGTTTGAGAATTATAGATTATAACATTTAATCTGGAGATTGAATATTGGCAACTGGATTTCTTTTTCTTGAGAGATTGAAATAACATTTAGTATTTATACTTTGATTTATTTAAATTAATGCAGATGAAGATATTGATCTTAATACAACAGAAAGGATAGATGTAGGTATTACTGCCAGATGGATAAGTGTTCATGCTGAATTGTGCAATACTTTAATTGCAGTGTGAAATATAAGCGTCTCTATACTATTCTGTGTTTTGGTGGCCAACATCCTGTTCTTTTTGCTAGTCAGTTTCAAGACAGCAGTACATTAACCCCCCGCCAATCGCCCTAACCGCGATGCATGAAAATCCGAGATATGCGGAAGCGGGTGGGGTGGGGTGGGGCGGGAGCCAATTGTGCGCCTGTCCAAGAAGTCTTGGGGCAGCATGTGCAGGCAGTGTTGCGGGATCTTACCTCCGCAGCCTGCCCGCACGGCCCCAA
Organism: Phrynocephalus forsythii; assembly: GCA_029282475.1. Classification (NCBI taxonomy): domain Eukaryota; kingdom Metazoa; phylum Chordata; class Lepidosauria; order Squamata; family Agamidae; genus Phrynocephalus; species Phrynocephalus forsythii. The sequence goes on along the minus strand of JAPFRF010000001.1, from coordinate 124,710,492 downwards.
GTCTTCTCGGGTCAGCCTGGTTGAGCGGCACAGAGCGACCTGATAGCTCCTCGCCACCCCCCACACCTCCCCGAGCCTTCTCGGGGGAGCCTGGTTGGGTGGCGCAGAGCGACCCAATCGCTCCCCGCCGCCCCGAGGCTTCTTGGTGGAGCCTGGTTGAGCGGCGCGGAGCGACCCGATCGCTCCCCGCCGCCCTGAGGCTTCTCGGGGGAGTCTGGTTGAGCGGCGCGGAGCAACCCGATCACTCCCCGCTGTCTCCCCACACCGTCCTGAGGCTTCTCGGGGGGGGGGGCTGGTTGAGCGGCGCAGAGCGACCCGATCACTCCCCGCCGCCCCCCATGCTGCCCCGAGGCTTCTCGGGGGAGCCTGGTTGAGCGGCGCGGAGCGACCCAATGGCTTCCCGCCACCCACCCCCCACGCTGCCCCGAGGCTTATCGGGGGAGCCGGGGGATGGAGCGGAGCGACCCGATCGCCCCACGCCACCCCGAGGTGCAGGTTCTGCGATCCTGCGATGTAGTGGGACCGCAGTACCTGAACCGCGAAATGGCAGAGGGTGACTGTATAAATTTCAATTAGAAATTGCTATGTTAACAAGTCACAAGACATTTCTGTTGCACAGCAAATCTCATGACTGCTGTCCAGTAGGAAATACTGATGCTGACTGCTTTAATTTGCATCAGTTCCCTATGCGAAGTTAAAGAATTGCTCTTTTGCTTGTAATTTTGACCTTTGTATATATGTGTGTGTGTTTTCCTTAAAGTATTTGGGAAGAATGTTCCATTTCCTTTTCATTTCCTAGATATGTTCATGATAAAGATTGTGTAGCAACAACTGGAGATATTACTGTCTCTGTTTCAACATCTTTTCTGCCTGAGCTCAGTTCTGTACACCCGCCTCACTACTTCTTCACTTACAGAATCAGGTAGGAACAGTACACAAACTTGTTCACTTTTTAATGTTACTTACTTATTAGTGATAAGCCATGAAAATGTGTTGCTAACTAATAGCAAGCAACTTAAAATGTAAACTTATCCTCACAGTCATAATTTGTTAGTGAGATGGGGAGCTGTCATTTCACTGATGCGACTGACATGAACAGACCCAGGGAGAGGTGATATCCCCTCTTCCTCTTGGCTCCCCCGTGCACTTGAAACTACCTCATGGACTAGGGAACTCTTCTGAGCATATTTTTAGTTGTTAAGGGACAGAAAGGAAACAAAAAGGGAAGGTTTGAAATGCATACCCAGACATTGATTATAGCACCATTCAATTTAAGCCTGTGTTTTAAAATAAGATGGGAAGTATGGAAGATGGTTGGATTGCTGAATTATTTTTGTTGCAGTAAGAAGGCCAGACACCTCTCTGCTTTTGACGCGCCCTATAATCTGGGGTGCATATTCTTATATTTCAAAACTATTTCTATTTGAAAATAGGAACTGTTTGTATTTGAAAACAATAGTTCATCATGCAGATATCTCTTCAGGATAATATTTCTTGGGATGGATTATTAAACTTTTTTGTGCATGCACACAACTACCCCCTTTCCACACTGGTTCTGTTGTGACAGGTTCATGGGGGAGGAAAAGCCTTGCATGGAGAAGGGGGAGAAGCATGCACACTCATTCAGGTGCAGGCCTTACAGGAAACATTGCTGATTCTGAAGCCCGGTTTCTAACAGGCCATGGACCACTACTGGTCTCTGGGTGGGGGGGGACTTGGGAACACCCGGTTTATAGGATACCCTCTTCTACAGTTTGCTTTGTGCTTGGGTGAGAAGTAGTTAACTGTCTTAAAGTCAACGTCTGGGATTTTCCTTTGTGTGGTGTCTGTTACTTTGTAGTGATAATGGTGCTGGTGGACTTCTGCAGGTCACTTGGTTCTGCACAGGGTAAAAAAAAATGCTACTTTAAAAAAAGTCAAACATTTTGCCAAACATCCCCAAATTTGGCACAGAGCAAGTGCAAACTTTTTGCTACATCTGTGCTAGATTTAATGCTGACCCGAAGCCCAGTTTTTAAGTTAGCTATTTTTGGCTAGACTGCCACTCGTTTAGAGTAACCTGGTAGAATGCTGTTTTTCTCACAAGCTCATAATTCTGTTCTTGTTTCTTAAAGTTATTTAGCTCTGTGATAGAATCTGAGTATTTCTTCACTGTGCCTATTATACACAAGGAAATAGCCCTGTAACTTCACAGCCATTGCTGGTATTTAATGTCTTCCACTGCTCTTCATTTCATTTTCTTGAATGTGTTCTTTTTTGCCAATTGCAGCATTCCTCTACAGGCTGACTTAAACCGTCCTTCATGAAAAAAAAATCATCTTCTCCCTAGGTCCAGAAAACTATTAAAAATTCTGTGTAGTATTTATAAAAATGTTACAAGAATTTTTATTGCTGCCTAAGATAAACATAACTCATGTACAGTAAGTGTTTCGTTTCGTTAGAATTGAGATGTCCAAAGATGCACTTCCAGAGAAAGCTTGTCAACTAGACAGTCGGTACTGGAGAATAACCAATGCCAAAGGTGATGTAGAAGAAGTTCAGGGTCCTGGAGTAGTCGGTAAGAAATGTTTTAAGATTTTGATGGTTCAGGGAAATATTTTGGAATTTAAATGCAAGGTTTCGTTTACTTATTTTGAAATATCAAATAAGGGCTTCAAGAACACCTATGCTTAAACTGGAGGGGGAGGGGGTTGAAGAGTGATAAACCATTTGGAGTTCTTTGTTGCTTCTCTTGATCAGAACATAGCACTGAATTCTGTTTAAAATGGTCACCTTGTGACTCCTTCTTGATTCAAACTGTGGCATTAACAGACAACCCCATGTTCAGGAAGCCTTACCAGCAATAGAATGGTGTGATCTCATGGCTACATTTTCTGCTTCTTACCTTGGTACTCTAATTTTTTTAAAGCAGTATGTTTATCATAACATGTTGTTTAAGCCCAACCAAAGTGTACTTGATTGCAAAAACTGAAAATCCGTGTTTATATGGTTTGTATAGGAGAATTTCCAATAATTAGTCCTGGTCGAGTATATGAATATACCAGTTGTACGACATTTGCCACTACTTCAGGATATATGGAAGGATACTATACATTCCATTGCCTTTACTACAAAGACAAGTTTTTTAATGTCACCATTCCCAGATTTCATATGGTTTGCCCAACATTCAAAGTATCAACAGCATGCATGGTAAGTTGAAGTGACTGTTCCTGAGTCTCTATCTTAAACAGTTAGTTTCTGATGAAGAATGAGAGGGATTTAAAATTTTTAAATGAGCATTAATAAACATTCTGGATAAAACTGGTATAATATATTTTAGAAGATGTAATATGAATCCTAACCTTGTACTGTATTGCAGTATTAGGTTAGCAAGTACTTCTTATATTAATCATGGGCAAAGAGGGGCTGAGAATAGACAACTGAATCTTCATTGTGGGAAGGTTTAAGTACAAAGGGGCTTAATTTATCCTAAATCAGAGTAAATTTGTTAGATCATTTGATAGTGCTTCAGTACTATACAATTGCACTCTTGTACTAGGATGAGTGGTTTAAGTTTAAATAAGTGTGAGCTTATTAATTGACAAGAAGCATTATTTTGGCATTTTTGTGAAATTAATTTCCATGTGATTAATTAATGCCTTGCAATTAATTATTTAATTAGTTGATATAATTGGTTGCCTTTTGGTTAGCTTGAACCCAATCCATTTAGGAGTTTATAAATTAAAACTAGCACTTTGATTTGTGCCAGGAAACAGATTGGCAGCCAATGGAGCGGCTGTAACACAGGAGTTGTATGTTCCTTATAACCAGCCCAGTTAACCATCTGGCCGCCCCATTCGAGCTTCTGAACACATTCTAAAGGCAGACACATAACAGTATGTGCATGTAACAGTAATCCAGCTGAGATGCAACTAAGGCACATATCAGATTGATTAGCTTCTGACAACTGACATCCAGAACATCTGGATGGCCAGAGTTGGAGAATGTATGGTTTAGTATGTTTTTGAGGAATAAATTTGTTAGTTTACTGCAACCAAAAACAGAACAAACCAAAAAACAAAAGCCTAACAATTTGGATAGTGGATAGTGCTTACATGTTTTATTTCTATCTTTGAATTAGAAACACTGGAAATACTACTCAGCACTAAAGCAAGGCACTGAATCTTTCTCAAGAGATAAATGGCTGTTCCTGGAAGCTTCCAGGTTGACGGAGTCATGCAGACAGCCCTATGTTTTTGATTCTGTTCTGAGATAAAATAATTCTGTTTCAAATGGGAGCAGTGAGAATTCAACCAAGGCCCAAACTTTATACTGAATTGTATAGTGGTTGAAGAGTTACCGGTGGATAAGATGCAGGCTTGCACATGCTGCTGTATGCCAACACAAACTGGTCCATTGACTATGCAGGCCTGGGACACGTAGTAGTTGACACTTCGTGACAAAATAAGATGTTTTTTTTTTTAACTTTTTCTGTGGCTCCTTTTGGAGGGCTAAGATGTTAACATAAACATGATTGAATTTAGTTAAGAGTGATTTTGCAAATAAATTCTGTTCAGATTTAGATAATGTTACTTTTGTTCTTTAGGAGACCAATCATAACGAATATGCTATGGATGAGGATGAAGATTCTACAGACACTGATGACTATGAAGACAGGTGTAGGATTCTGGACATTCCTGCTCCTTCTGGACGTTGTCCACGCCAGACTTGACTTGACTTCCCCACCCCCCAGGTTCTGTGGGGTGACGACATGTACAAATATTTCTCAGTATCAAATAATTATTTGGCAGTGGGAGCAACTAGCATGATTTGCTGGTTTTGGTTCTGGCTTGCATCTGATCAGATATACAGATTGGGTTTTATTTTTGCCTTGTGTTTATTATCAGAGGGGTAACTTGTGGGTGGAAATGGAAATACAACAGTGTGGTGAACGTTATACTTTGCAGCTTTACAGTCTTCTGGGAAGTGGGGGGGAGAGGTCATTGTACATTTAAACTTATTTAAAACCAGAATGGTGCTTTCATTTTCATTCTTTTTAATAAAGCAGTATTAGCTGACAACAGCAAAACAAAATGGGGAAGATGGGCTTGCAATTTTCCCAGTACTCATAACTAATAATCATTGCTGCTGGGAATGAGCAAAATATCTGAAAATTAGAACTACATAGCTGTTGGGTTTGGTGTGTTATTGTATATGTTATTACTAATGCACACATACATGCACCAGAAATCTCAAAATATTTTAAAGGAATGTTTAATCCGTCATTCTGTCTCTGATCATATACAGGCCTTCCAGAATGCAGGATGAGCATCTTGTCTACTGCATTTTTCTCATTATGTTATATAAATATGTAAATAGCTTTATTTCAACCTCTCAGATCTCATTTAACTGTTGTGATAAGTGAACAGAATATCATTTAAATATAAACCATGTTTTCCTGAAAACTGTGTAGATTTTTTTTCATTTGACAAGGTACACAAAGGTAACTGGAAATATTTATATCAGCTGGTATGTGTTGTATACAGCAAAGAGAAAATGGAAAGTATGTTTGTAAAGCAATTGTAGCATTTAAAGTCACAAAGGAGAAGGTAATAAAATAAAGATACTGTAGTTTAAGGCCACAACACAGAGCTTGCAGTTATAAGTTACATTTGGGATATTCGGGATTGCCCAGGACTACCGCTTGAAGATATGCAGAACACATCTAGTGACTCGGAGATGGTCTAATGAGAAAACATTTCCAGTGCAGCCATTTTTTATGCATACAAAGTGCAGTTCAGCTCAGTGTTCTGCATTTAAGCAGAGTGCTCTGCTTATATTAAGCAAAGTGTTCTGCTTATTTAAAGTAGAAATTCCTTATTTAAACAACTTTAGAATTTAAATTGATTTGGCAGGATACTTGAAGTTTGAATTGCTTTAAATAGTAATTCTTTCTGATCGCTGATAGGTATAATAAAGTGGTGTCCCTGTTTAGCTTTATTCCCCTGTTTCTGTAGCCCCAGTCTATATGACTGCAAAGTAGACTGATGAGTTAGGTGGGGCTTCTGAATAGATGTGTATAGAACTGCATTGCTAAACAAAGATGGTAGAGGGATTTTGCCTACAAAATTGCAGATGCCTGTTACGGAGCTGCCAGCTTCATAGAAAAAGCAAACTATAAATGATTGACTAGGCTACAGGAAATACTTTTATAGGCCACTAATAAAAATAAAAACATTGCAAGATTTTGAGTGCAACACACTCTTCTTCAAATCAGTCCCAAAAGTTCAAACATGGCAACAGATCTGCTTTGCCAGGAGGTTGTTCAATCAATCAATCAATCAATCAATCAATCAAACCTTTAATGGCATAAATAAGACACATATATAAATAAAACACACATATAAAACCTAATTTAGGTTTTCTTCATTTTTGGACTGGAAAAATAAAGCCAAGTCAATGATTGCAACTGATATTCAAACATTTAGCTCAGAGTGGGCAGTATTGATACAGGCTGTAGAGTTTCAGCATGATTCACTAAAATTGTGTGATAAAATTGGTAGATAAAAAGTACCAGTTAAAACCTTAAGACAAGAGTATTAATATTCTTTTCTTCATTTATCTTCCACTAGATCATTTAGCATTAATTGCATTATTCCTGCATCTGGCCATCCCTTCACCCTAGATAATATTGGGCCCACAGGTATTGCATGTGGGGTACTGAGTTTCTTTAGCGAGGGCAGTGATTCTGTAAAGCTATGTCAAACACATTAATGGCCAGGAGGTTGTTATTAAAGTTCTTGGCTAGATGATGTACACCAGGCAAGGAGTCTTCTTAGAGGAAGGAAGTCAGAGGGCAGTTGTGAAAGATGCTTAAGCATTGGGTTTCACACACCCCTTCTTCAAACAAAGGAGCATGGGTCTCTCTCTCTCTCTCTCTCTCTCTCTCTCTCTCTCTCTCTCTCTCTGATGACCATTAAGAGACCATTTGTGCTTAATTCTTCTTCTCAAACACACACACACACACACACACACACACACACACACACACACACACACTTCATCTCCATTTGGCTCTATGAGACACAACTTCCTGTTAGCCAGGGGCAGGGGGAGAAAGCGGTTGATGTAGAGGACCCATGTGCTTCATTTTTGGACTGGAGTAAAATTTAGTAAGCCCACTAGGTTTGCCAATTGGAACTAGATTGAATTAAAGTGATATTACCTAGTGGTTACAGTCTTGCCCTTTGGTGTTGAGAGTATATGATTGAGTGATCAGTGCTTAATGTTAGTTTCAGGGCATGTGTGTCAGTGGATGTGATAAACTGGAAGTACATGCTATGTCTGAACATTCAGAGTCCTATGTTACCCAGTTTTACCAAATTGTCACTTAATTTACAAGAATAAAATCCTTTATTGGTGTGTATATATCAGCTTGTTAGCCTCAGATCAATACAACTGTCAACTATTTAAAAATATGATTTTCAAATATTGGAATAAGTAGGACAATTTGTTCCATACATTTATAATGTTATGACAAATTATATTGTGATAGTGATGTCATTCCTATAAGTGTATGTCTACTCAGAAGTAGCGCACTGCATTCTATGGGCTTGTTCTTCAGGTAAATTATGGGATTGATTGCAGCCTTTCTCCATTTGAATGATTTAATGTGCTACAGTTATACATACCAGTATTATCATTCCAAGGATTTCACCTGCCTTCACTGAAAATACAATAATGAGAGATTTCTACCTGGAAATTGGATAGCACTTTTTTGCTGCTGTGTAAACTTGGTGTTGAGGCCTTGCACATAGGAAAGCATTTAGAGAAATTCTCCAGCCGATTTCTGAGTCACCATTTAGTGCAGGACTGGGAACGTTCCAGGAAGTGGGGCCATGTTGCTTCTCCCAACTGTTGGGCCACTTCTCTTGAACTTCAGACCATCTTTCCTTCCAGAAGGATTGATAGGAAATGCAACTTCTGGTTCGGCTTAAATGTGACAGCATTGTTCTTTCAGTGGTACGGAACTGCAAAAAAATGATTGGGGCAGCACATGTTCGCTGTGTCGGAGGAAGAAAACATAGTGTTTCTATAACATGATCTTTCTGACTATTAAGGCAGTTTTTTTTTTAAACCAAAGATGTGGATTATTAAAAGTAAAACTAATATTTGGGGTGAGGTGGGGAGTAAGAGTCGATCACTTTTTTTCAGTGGTTCCCAACTTTGGGTCCCAAGTTGTTCTTAAGACCGCAACTCCCAGAAGCCCTTGCAAGCACAGCTAGTGGTAAAACCTTGGGGGCCCAAGGTTTAACCAACTCAGGGGAACCAAGTTGCCATTAGATTCATGGCAATGTCAGTGAGTGTTACTGTTCTGTTGTTGAGTGGGACACAACTGAGTAGCATGCTTCTGCCCTTCTGTGTATTTGTTTTGACATTGCAGGAGACATATGAAAGTTCATTATTACAGAATGTGTTGTCACTTAACAGATTTCTTGCCCCCCCCTTTTGTTAATGGTTGAGGAGTTCAGATGGAAAGGATTGGGGTGGCTGGAACTGGCAAGACTTCATCTCATCTTCCATCTTGTACCATCTTTTGATGCCTCTGCATGCAATTAAAGTGATAAATTATTCTATGAATGAACCTTTTCTAGATCTCATCACGGAGATGAAGAATAAGTGTTTCATTATTGGCTCAGCACCCGTCATTTGTATAAAAATAGAATTTTGAGGGCCACAATGGCAGAACCTCCCCCATTTTTGCAACTTTTAATTATAAAGGCACTGCTGTGTCTCTATTAATAGTTTGATACATTAAAAAAAAAGATACAGACTAATATTCTGGCATTTGAAGTGCTGGGAGGCTTAGACCAAACTTAGTTAGAACCCTTTAGTTTAGAATACTGTACTACCTACCAGCCTTGCCTGAATGGTTGTGGAGTTGCATTACTTCAAAAGATCTAAAAATGCTGTGTCTTGAAAGATGAGATGAAGTTTACATCTGCATTTTTGAGGGGAGGAAATTTATTCATTTTGATCAAAATGATGTTAAATTGGCAAGTTTATGTAGAAGGTGCTGAACACAGTGGATGCTGCATTAGAGTAAATATGACTAAGATTGTTCTAGGCCTTTTAATAAAATCAGAGGAACAAATTCAGTAGGACTTAAGGAAATGTGTTAGTAGGATCTGCAATAAAACATTACAGTTGTTCCAAACATTTATATCTTTTTCAAGAATATATTGTTCTCTTTACTCCCATTGGATGTCATTGCTGAGATTCATCACCACTAAAATATTTTTTACTTTTTTTACTTTTTACTTTTTTGTATTTTCACAAAGTTTGGAATTTTCTCCCATGTGCTGATCCCTCAAATTTCTTTATGGGTAATGCTGGTTTGGCTGCATAAGGTCATACATAGAGAATAAAGCTAGGTTTTATCAATACGTTCTCTATAAGCACAATGGTCTCTAAACACAAATGGACCGATAGTGATTGATCTTCAGATGGTCCCTTTGTCATGGTTGGACCACCATCTGATAAAATTCAACAGCCTCACAATGACACTCCCCCCTCCCTGCAGGGGGCAAGGACTCATTAAGATGGTCCACCTTCGCAAGCTACTGGCTTCTCTTGGCTTCCAGGCAACTATGGAGGGGACACAATCTGATTTGGTTGGTGCTCCTGTGGAGGTTCTGGTGGACAACTGGCCCCCTCCCCTGCCAAGTTCACCCTGTCCCATGGTATAGTCAACATCTTCGAGCAATAAAGTGGGTTAGGAGGTGGGTCCCAACAGAAACTAACTTAAATGCTGCAAAGATCATTGCATCTAATATCTATCAAGCTAAAGTTAAGGCTGCCTGAAGGTCACATTATGCTGTGTGGATCAGCAAAGCTAGTAACCACCAGACTGAACTTTTTCATATTGTTTATGATTTATTCAGTGATAGTCGATAAGCCTCCAATTAGTATATCCTGTGGCCAATTTACAACACTCTTTAAATCCAAAGTGGAGGCCATATGCTGGGACCTAGACCATCACCATTCGGCGGTAGTACGATTTGAAATGTCCTCTGCATCTTACTCAACATTGTTAACACACTTTCAATTAATGACATAAGAACATAAGAACATAAGAAGAGCCATGCTGGATCAGGCCAAAGGTCCATCTAGTCCAGCTTCCTGTATCTCACAGTGGCTCCACCGGATGCTTTTGGAAGCGCATGAGACTAGATATCTGTCTCCTGATACCACTCCCCTGCATCCAGCCCTTGAAGTACCCTGGTTTTAAGGGTGATGGACTTTTCCTCCAGGAATCTGTCCAATCCCCTTTTGAAGGCATCCAGACCAGATGCCATCACCACATCCTGTGGCAGGGAGTTCCATTGACTAACAACGCGCTGGGTGAAAAAATATTTTCTTTTGTCTGTTCTTACTCTCCCAGCCCTCAGTTTGAGTGTATGTCCCCTAGTTCTGGTGTTTTGTGAGAGGGAGAAGAGCTTCCCTCTATCCACTTTACTCATGCCCTGCATTATTTTGTACGTCTCAATCATATCCCCCCTCAGGCGCCTTTTTTCCAGACTAAAGAGCTAATGACCTTTGAGATGGACAGGGTGGTTGATCACTGCAGGGCCACCTCCTCCTCCCTTGACCTTTGACTGGCCTGGCTAATAAAAGTGGCTAAGCTGGTGACCATTGCCTGTGCCAAAGCAATAATGAACGGGTCTCTGCTTTAGGCTCAGGTACATCTGTAAGAAGGTGAATGTGGCAGCTGATGATATTAACAACTTATGGACCAGTCACCAATGTTCCCTCCATGAATAAAGTCCTAGTGAGGATTGTGGCGGACCAGCTTCAGGCCCACCAGTGTATCTTTCAGCAAGACTATCCTTTTTTTCTTGAAGGTCTACTGGTGCTATTTATAGTTGCCACCTGCAGTGGTGGTTCATGTCCAGTGGTTGGGTCAAGACCTTACAATGAAATCTTGGGGGCAGGGTAGGTGGGGGTGGGGAATGACTCAACCCACAGCATTAGGACCTTTCAGGAGCCAAGCTGCCCCCCTGCATCCTGTCGCCCGGATTCAGACGGGCATCCCCCGACCGAGCACCTGGAAGCGAACGGGAGCGCGCCTCCTACCTCCCGGGCGCCCCCTTTGCCGCAGAGTGGCGGGAGGCGGAGTTTGCTGGTGCCGGGCAAAGGAGCGCCAGAGCCGGAGGTGGATTCCAAGGGAGCGCCTTTGCGGCAGAGGGACTGCGGCGGCGGAGCTGGGCCGAGGAGCCGGAGGGACCGCGGCCAGGTTCCCTTTGACACCAAGGGGCGGGACAGCCAGGTAAAACGGCGGGACCAACCCCTGCCTCGGGCTCTTGCTGATCCTCGTTCCCGTTGCTTTTCTGATGTTCTGCCCGATGAGATCAGCACCGCGGGCGACGCCCCGGCGGGGGACAAGGGAAGGGGCTCTTGGCTACCCTCTACCTCAAATTGGGCACCTCTAGGCTGTCGCCAATCCCCCCCACCCCAGGGCATGACTGGCGGAGAGCCTTAGTTTTCTACCTTGCTGCCCCCTTCCCCCCATGTCGGGGAGGGCAGCTCCGCGGGTCTTCGCTTGCCCTTCCAAAGATGCTCGGGGGGAGGACCAGCCTGACAGTGGCAGGCGCGGGGAATCGAACGCCTTGGGAGCATCAGGGGAGAAGCGGAGCGCCCGGAGAGGGTGCCGCCCGCCTTATGCCAAGTGGCTGCCAGGGACGGCGGGGTGCGTTGGCGATGAAGAGGAGGAGGAGGACGCCTCAGGTAATGTGGTGGTGGTGAGGGTCAAGGGCTGCCTGCGGAGCGGTTGTCGCCAAAGCCGAGGATCTGGGGATGAAAACAAGGGCATGTGATGGTGGCTGCTATTCAAGACCTAAGCTCTTGGCATGGGCTCTTCCTAAATGGGGCCCCATCCTTTAACCCGTCCCCCTCCTTCCTCACCTTGATTTCTTGGGGGCTGCAAACACGTAGAGAGCTGGGATAGTTTCCTCTCTGTGCAGTGATGCAGAGAACATAGGCGGCAGCTGTATCTTCCTGGCAGGGGCTTCCCTCTTCCAGTGGAGACAGACACCTGCTCTTTCTTCTTCTTTTTTTTAACTTTTTAACAGAACATGACAGGGTCAAATATCTTTGTCATGTGCTATTATTTCTAATGAATTCCAGCCCTGGGTTGTAAGTCAAATAATGTAACTCTAAATATTACTACCACTATTATTTGAAAGAAGTTTCATCCCTTTCCTCAGCCAAAATGTTTACTAGGGTGGTTATGTAGGAAAAAAAAGTCTGTCTCCCCTCAGGTTTACCATAAAAGCTGAGGCAAACACACACAGAGAGAGGAGGGGGATGGGGGGTTGGAAGGGGAGGGAGAGGATGGGAAGAGGAAAAAACACAGGAAAAGCATGCAATCTTTCAGGAGGGCTGCTGGAATGTCCTCCTCTGGAAGGAGCTTGGTGGCACAGTGGTTAAATGCCTGTCCTGCAGGTAAAACTGTGCTCACGACCTGGGGTTCAATCCCAGGTAATAGGCTCAAGGTTCAATTAGCCTTCCATCCTTCTGAGGTCAGTAAAATTAGTACCCAGCTTCCTGCGGGGGGGGGAGGATGCATAGCCTGCATACTGTAATTAAAACTGCAAACCTCCCAGAGACTACTTGGGGCGGTACATAAGCAGAACACCTTTTTGGGCAAGTAGTTGTGAAGCATGTTTTCCCTTCTTTGCCCTTTTTCTTTCCATCATGATATGCCCTGCAGTGTTGCTGCTCTCCAGACATTCTGGAGATCTGTTCATCCTGGCTCAGCTTTGAACTGTGGGTGGGTGTTTAGTTGGTCTTTACATGCTTTAAAGTCACTTGCATCCTACAGCAATACTGAAGTGCGGTAGTCAAGTCCCCCAAAGATCCTACCAACAAGAGCCCTACATAGCTCTTGCAATTACATGACATTGGTTTCTTTTTATTGGCTAAATCCATATCACATTTGGCCTTTCTCTTTTACTGCAGGCTTCACTTATTTTCAGCCTTATTTTCCTCCAGTTATCTTTATCTTTTCATGATGTGCTCAAAATATTATGTCTTCAGTTCACTTTCAGTTTTGCTTCCAAAGAGAGTTCAGGGTTGATTTGACCTTGAAACCACTTATTTGTCCTTCTGGCAGACCACAATATCCTCACACTCACTACATTTCAGGTGAATTAATTTTTACCCTACTGCCTTCTTTGCCCAGTGTTCACATGCATAGAGAGAGCAATGGAGAATACCATAGTATCATGCCTTGACTATGTGACCTCTATTTAAGACCCTTAAATGCTAGGAAAGAGTTAGTCAGAATTAATAAACACATCATTAATAGGCATTTGTCTTTGCAAGGTTTGATTTCCTTCCTTTTATCTTCCTTTTCCTTTTTTCATTAATGAAGATCTGGATCAGTGCATGGAGGAAACCTTCCCCCAGAGACTATGGTCCTGGCCTCATGTATGTTTTCATTTCCAGACTAACAAGAGAACATGGACAAATCAAACTGCATTCTACTTACAGTCTTCATTATTGTAACCATATCCTTCCATTGTGGTATGTATAGCATCTGTGTTTCTGTGCTTATCATTTAACATCCCAGTTACAGCGGATGTTGCATTTTATAGGGTTGGGTTGATAATATCATGGGATAGAGACCAGATATGAGGAAAAAATCCCTTTTATGGTATTGGAATTAACCAGAATATCAGCAGAGCCACTGGACATATTGATAGGTCTCCTTGGAATTATAAAGCAAGGAAGGAACTTGTCCCATCTCTGGATATTACATGACAGGCAGAAGATGCAAGAGTGAAATTGCATGGCTGTGAAGGCAGTCTCTTTAATCCACTAAAATTTCCAGGAAACCTCTCTGAAGACATGACATATAAATGTTTCATTTAATCAAATGTCTAATGTACAGTCTGGAGATGCATAATTCTATGCAGTGTAAGATGATCATTGGACCACTGGTCTGTCAAAAAGCCCAACGAGTTCTCTGCTGGACTGTTTTGCCCAGCACAGGCTCTTCCATTGTATTTGTCTAATTATTTACTTTTACTTATTTCAATGAATAAGAGTGATGAATCCCTTTCATTTTTATGGAGATCCTGTAGGAGAGGGACCTCCTTCTGAGGTCTTCTTAACAGAAGTCTAGTTGAGCAATTAATTAAAAAGTAAAACAATCCTACAGTACTTTGCACAGGTGTGTTTTGGAAAGCCTTTTCATCTTCCATGTCAGTCATCCATTCTGCAAGATGTTCTAAAGTATATCCTTAAATTAAAACTGATTCTCAGAAAACTAATTGTCTTGAGACAAATATGCTAGCTCCCTGCAGCATAGCTTTTACTGAGCTAAGGTTGAACGTGATTAGTCCTGTGGCTTTTTAAGGCATGTGCTAGAAGAGCCTCCACGTGGATGTCATGTCTGTGCTTTCTGTAAAAATATAGTAGAGAGTGTTGTACACAATCTTACTCATTGTCCATTATGTGACAAGCCTTGTCTGAAAAACCTGCCTGAGATTGCTGCAAGAATGTGTTTGCTTTTTGTGTTTGGACAGAGATACCGGTACTTATGTAAATGTACATATTTCGTTGTGTGCATTAACAACTGGGAAGATAAGATCTAAAACTGTGTATTCGTTTTGGGTTTTTCCCTGCTGTAAAAGCTTTCAGCTTTGCAACATTTGAACCAAAGTGAAATATAGGTCAGATAAAAGTGCTGGTCAACCGGATAGGGCAATCACTATGTGAAAGAGGCAAATGCTTGCTCTGTCATTTGGTTGAATGGAGCAACCTAATGAAACTGTTGAACAAAACCTCTTTTTATGTCTCAGGCTATGCATTAAGATGCTATACCTGTGAACAAAGCCCCTTCCTGTGTAGGACCAACGTTACTTGCCATGAAGAAGAGGATGCCTGCTTGCAAATCCGGTTTGGTATGTACACTACAGGATTAAAAGGGTCTCATTCAGCTTGCCTCTGCTAGTGTGTGTGTGTCTGACTGACTCTTCATGACCCCATGTCCATGGAGTTTTCTTGGCATGAATACTGGAGTGGTTTGCCAGTTCCTACTCCAGGTGCCTACAACACCTAGTATTCCCTGGTGGTCTCCCATCCAAGTACTAACCAGGGCCGACCCTGCTTAGCTTCTAAAATCAGGTGAGATCGGATGTGCTTAGGGCATCTAGGCAGCTGGTGTAAGAGTGCCTAAATGCATTTGTTTACATCTACTCGGAAGATGCCCCACTGAATTCAGGTCTTCTTACTGCTATATACTGATTATTTTCTCTTATTTATTAAAGGTATTATCCACTTAGAACAGTAATCCCAAAATAGAGAACAATAAACAGAGCCGCCTTGGGTCCTTTTCCAAGGAGAAAGGCGTGGTAAAATACTCTAAAATAAATAAATAAATAAATAAATAAATAAATAAATAAATAAATAAATAAATAAATAAATAACGCCAATGAAACATGTTAAATTCATGTGACCCATGCATAAACAATAAAATAGGTAAGCATAATTTAATGCTACCTTGCAAAGTATGGTAATCCAAATCCAAGCAAAATATTGGGTGAATAAATAATTCTTAATTTGATGCTGAAGGCTTATAAGATACAGCATCAAATACACCTGAGGAGCAAAGGGATCGCACGGTCAGAGGGCCTACCAATCTTCATATGAAATCCCTGCCAACTGTGGCAGCATCAAGAGGCTGTCCATATTAGGCCTTTTTATCTAGTCAGGTACATAAGAGAAAAGGTGTACCATCAGATATGCAGGTCCTGCACCATGTAAGGTGGTGTTTTTTGTTTGTTTTGTTTTTATTTCTGCAGTATAGGCGCCTGTGCCTCCAAATGGAGCTGCATAGTCTGAAAGGACTAAGCATAACTAACATTACATTGGCGTTATGTCATATACTGAGGTGCAGGCATATTTCTAACAGAAAAACATGAGGAAATTTTTTTAATTAAATCATATTCCTGGCATCTTTGCTTAAAAGAGGTTCTCTTTCAATTTAGGACCAAGAAGGTTGAGATGCCAGCCTCAGGATTACCATTCGTATGGATGGCTTATTCCCCCACCCCCAAAGGGGAGGCATTCCCTAGCATGGGTGTCAAGGGCTTTATGCTTGCTTTGCTGCCAACATTGTGGCTGCTTCCACACAACCACTAAAATCCGCAGCAAACTTTGATCCGAATCACTCCCCCCAGAGTGGTCACGTGGTTGATGTCGCGGATCAGATGTTCCCATGGTCACGTTTTGAAAATCTGCAACCGTTCTGATCCCATGACTGAGAATCACAGCAAAAATACCATAATGGGGGTGAAAAGGTTTTGGTGCAAATTTCCCGTGTTCCCACAGACTCAAGTAACGTTTTAAAATCCGCATCGGAACAGCAACAAGGATTTTACCACCTTGAGACCAGGTACTTGTAAAATGCACTGGGCTGCGCTTGTGGGCGTGGTTGCACTTTTTTAAAAAAAAAAAAGTGCTTGAGAGAAAATGATTGTATGCTCTGCATCCGCAAGCACTTAGCAGCGGATTTTAGTGGTCGTGTGAAAGCAGCTACAGTGATTGAAGTCTGGCTCCTGAACAGATATTTACTTCCATACATTTGCAGTTAACTCTGAAGTAGCAGACCCAAATAATTATGGGTTCTGCGGTGTTTCACCATCAGTGTTAACACCTTTTATATTATTTAGCCTTTCTTTAAAACCTTAAATTCAAGCATTTTAACAAAATTTTGTTATACTGATATTAAATGTTTTGTGTAGGCTGTAGTTATTTCATTTTCTAGAGCAGGGGTCCTCAACCTAAGGTCCCGGGGCCGGAAGTGGCCCCCCAAGGTCCTGAATCCGGCCCCTGGGACCAATTGCAACCCCCCCACTTACCCCCTGTTTTGTGAGCAAGCCAGCCTCCGCAGCTGCTTTTGGACTGTGGTCCAGCCCCCAGTGGTGTCTGGATGGTGGTGGACCGGCCCGCTGTTTGAAAACTTTGAGGACCCCTGTTCTAGAGAGTTGGCCTGCCTTCTGGAACAGCATGAAAAGTGAAGCAGTAAAGACAATTACCTTCACTCAGCTGTTTCAGTGGGAGCATTATTGGTAGATCGGATAGAAACATACTGTAGAAAGCTGCTATGTACTCTGTCAAACCTTGGGCTGTTTAGCTTACTCATAGTCGACACTAACTGGCAACAGCTGTCCAGGAATCTTTCGTAATCCCTACCTGAGGGATTGAACCTATAACTCTTCCCCTGAGATCAAAAGCACCTCTTGTATTCACAGAACAGCAACTCAGGGTGTGTAGCTCAGACTAATGTGGGCTGAGCTGTGGTCATTCCCCTCATATGTCTGGAATCCATCACTCCAGGTTTTTATACGTGTATTAGCTTTTCCTTGGAAATATTCTCTACACTTGCCTGAGAAAGAAAAATAGTAGACATTACCAAGAACAGAAACATAATCAGCTTTCTAAAACCTCATCCTAAACAGTATTTCACATTTGGGTTGTAGTTTTTTTATAATGACCAAAATAGTTGATTTTGATTAAATTGGTCCTTTGAAATGTACCCCTCAGTTCTAAATTCCACAGAAAACAAAAAGTAGTCATCACTGTAAATGTTTAATTTTTTCTAACAATGGGTTATCTTTATCTTTTATTTTTGTACAGTGAATTTGAGAACCTATAGCTGCTGGAAAACGTCACGATGCACCACAAAAGAGGTTGCTGATCACTTTAATGCTGACAGTTTCAGATTTCTCTGCTGTTACCGAGATCTTTGCAACAAGACTCCAGGTCTCCTGGTCAGTACCACTCCCCTCGGCATTTCTGCGGTGGCTGCACTTTGGATGAAGTACCTGTAATACGGAGATCACAAGACATGTGCTCTTTGCATATCACCTCTAGATATTTCAGTTGGTACGTCTGCTGCTATTTGGAAAGAGGTATATTATTTTTACTATATAAATATTAAGATATATTAAAAAGAGACAGCTGCAGAGGGGTGTTACTAGAAGACTGGTACAGTCAAGTCCCAATTCCAATAAGCCAGGAAACTGGAAGATGTGCTTTGGAATGTGAGAAACCAGTCATAACAACATGTATTCTGATGCTGTTCAAGAATAGGTGAACTCCATGATTAAACACCCACTACTTAGGAGGTCCATCAGCACCCACTGACTTTCTTCCTGTGGTCAGTTTAAAAGCACTACCATGCCAGATGTTTGGCACTGGAGTTCTGTGTTCCTTCTGATTCAAGCAGAGCATAGCCTAATTAGTTCCTAAATTTTCCCCAGTGCCAACAAATATAAAATGATCCTCCCTGTGTCATTGTCCCTTTCACAGAGCTCAGTCAGCCTTTATTTATCTAGCTAACCATGCAAGTTGAAAATGTAGCACTGCAGAGAAGGCAACCTTGGTGCCTTTATGGATTCAGTTTTGGTTTCCAGGCTTTCAAATCCTACACCCCACTTAGAGATCTAAATATAAATTTGACTTATAGGGTTATAGAAATCCATGTTCCCATGTCACTTGTGCTGACATGAATCATGGTCATTGATACCATCACAGTTTCCTACGTGGTGCATATTTTCAACATTTGCACCAGGCAAATGCTATATGCACAATACAAAACTGAATGTCTGTAATTTGAATATTTCAATTGCCTTCTCTCCAGACTTCTTCTTTCTACTCCTCAGGCTCACACCCTAGAGCAGTGGTTTCCAACCCTAAGTCCCCAGATATTCTTGGACTATTTATTTATTTATTTATTTATTTATTTATTTATTTATTTATTTATTTATTTATTTATTTATTTATTTAATGAATATTTTTTACTCTGACTTTCTCCTTGGAAAAGGACCCAAGGCGGCTTAAAGCATGGAGGGACAATATACAGTCCATTACAATTAAGACATATTCAAATTTAAGAACAGGGAATTGAGGGGTATCTTACAGCATAAGAAGACTACAACTCCCAGAAGCCTTCAGCAGTAGCTGTGCTGTCCAGGACTTCTGTGAGTTGTAGTCCAAGAAGATCTGGAGATCTAAGGTTGTAAGCCACTGCCCAAGAGCAAAGCTCAGAAAAGCATTTCTTTGAATTACAAATCCCAGACTCTCCGCAATCAGCATATAGTCTAAAACAATGATTCCTAGCTTGGATCCCAGGTGTCATGACACTACAACTCCCAGCAATCCTAGACAGCACAGCTAGTGGTGAAGGCTTCTGGAAGTTGCAGTCCAAGAATGTCTGGAAACTACTGCTCTATAAAGGAACTTTTCAAAGCTCTGTCCTTAAGTTATGACATTTTCAGTCTCTGTCCTACATGGCACAAAGGAATGCATTTGCATCCTGAAAGAATTAGTTCCTTCTACAGGACCATTTGCATCTTCTTCCTCACAGATCCCACTTCTTCCTCACAGATCCTTACTCACTGTGATAGCAAGGTCAACTTCCTTGGAGGAAGTTGAACTTAGAAGTTGGACTTGACTGTAATGTGCTCAAGACTTTGTCTACCAGACTTGCTGTGCTAAGTTAACTAGGGCAGATCCTTGCACATACAATCCACTTATGACAAAGGACTGTGGGAGTTGTGGTCCAAAACATCTGGACATGCCTAACTTATCCAATGAGTATCCTATCAGCTGCTGTTTGATCATTAACTCAATTATTAGTGAACATGCGTATCATCTCCACTTACATCACTGGAATTTACTTCAAAATTGCAGCCTCATACATTTTTGCCTTCACATTCCATCTGGAGTTTGATATGAAGATTATTGGTGAAGCCTGCTGGACTGTACTCCAAAATATGAAAAGCATTACACAACCATTTCCCAAAAATAACAGAGCCTGTTATTGAGAAGATACATATCACAAGTGGGCATCTGTAACTTTCCTGGTGTTATTTGCTTATAGCTCCTACCAGCTTTAGCTAGCAGATTCAGGGTAAAGGATTTGGGAGTTGTAGTTCAAAAACATCTAGAGGGCTACAGGGGAATATCTCTGCAATATATGATGCCTTGTAGTTTATACAGTAGTAAAACTAGGGCATCTAATGTGATAAGTGGATACAGACATGAACTAGGACTCAGGAGACTTGGGTTCAGTTTCCCACAGCATTGGAAACTCATTGAGTAAGAGTAAAACCATTCCTTAAATAAAATATTTCACTAACCTTGAAAACCCTGTTAGAGCTGTTATCATTCACTTCCGACATAGCTAATGTTTACTGCTTTTTTGACAATCCAAGATATGGAAATGCTCTTTTCCGAAGTTTTTGCCATATTTGTATCACTATTAATATCTTACTAATATTGCCACAAATTACAATAGGAATAGTACTTTTACTGGTTCCTGAGCTAGCACTAGCTTTATTTGCTTACAGCTGCAGCCACTAAGGAGGCGAAACTACATTTTGAGCGATATTTTTTAAAAAATATATATTTGTTTTCCTTTTTATTCCCCTCCCTTCTTCTGGCTGTAGCCTTCCAAGATCACGTTTTCAACATATGGGTGCATATATCTTTCAGGAGGCAGTGTGCCAATTATGTAGGCTTCAGCTTTCTAAGAATTATCAAAGAAAGCATTGCCACTTTTTTCATTGTACTTCTTGCTTATCTGGTCAGAATGCATTTGTTAATTTTCTGATAAATTGCAGTCACACTTGGAATATGACTATTGTCATTTCCTAAACAATAAACAGTTAAACTAATTTCTGTGTCACATTCAGTTTTGTGGGAATGAGAAACCTAAAAAGCTGTCTTATTGTGAGCCACAGGTCATTCTAATTCTGCTTCAAAGGTGGGCAGTTTTGGTGGGCTTAACAGCAAAATATTTGCCCCCAGCAGCCATAATGGGGTCACCCCAGTGTCAAGGTCAAAAGTATGACACTCAGACATTGGCCTCAAAACACTATAAAGCTTAAATCAGTCATGCGGAGTCACAGCTGACATTTATTCCTGAAAGGGTTGATTCTAGCATCAAACCAGGTTACCATGTTAATCTCATCAACATTCATCTGGGTATCATGGTAGAAGTTCCTTCATTATTGAAATTATTCCAGGCAATATCAGCTTGCTTAATTTTACAAGCTTTATTCACCTACATTGCTCCTATGTTCCATATGCACAACATTACTTCAAAATTAAAATCTTTCCTTCTTTCTTGGAGCAATCTGAATTTTAAACAGTGGTAGACCAATATCAGTCAACAGACTGGCAAGATCTACAAAAACCTTTAACGAGGTTAGCTTATAATTAAAAACTTTTTTTTTTAAAAAACTTTAATATAGTTAAAAGATCATGCTTTCAGCATGTATACCTGTCATGCCATCTTCAGGATATCAGAAACAACAATGATTGACTAATATTCCAAATTAGATGTAACAGAACAGTCAGGTGGACCAGTTTGTTCAATTACCTTACTGCTGATCTTATGTAATTAATTACAGGCAGCCACGAATCACTAAGTGTTTGCCCATCCTCCCGGTTCATCACATTCTCCCTCAAACATATCTCTAAAGACTCTCTTATCAGCTTTAAATTCCACTTGTGAGATTGGAACAGCTTTTTTGTTTTGTTAAAGCATGCGCTATGCCC
Source organism: Phrynocephalus forsythii (assembly GCA_029282475.1). Lineage (NCBI taxonomy): Eukaryota > Metazoa > Chordata > Lepidosauria > Squamata > Agamidae > Phrynocephalus > Phrynocephalus forsythii. Next base: position 124,688,877 of record JAPFRF010000001.1, on the reverse strand, counting down.
AGTTTCCCATCCATGTTAAGCTATCACAGACTTTTCTTCTCCTGCCAATCTAAGGGCCTTTTCACACGACCCCTAAGATCCGCTGGCCCCTTAAATTTGGACCAAAGATCTTAGGGGTTTTGCTCTTCCTTCCTCCCCACCAGAGAAAGAGAGGAAAAAATGCAGCTCACCTGGAGGAGCTTCCCGGTTTGTTTCTCTTCTGCTTGCTTTTTTTCCTCCCACCTCTTCTCTTAAAGGGGCGGGAGGCAAAAAAAACACAAACAGAAGCCAGGAGCCCCGCACTGACCAGATTAAATCCGGACCTGGGGATTTTCACCCACCTCAAGCAGGTACAAGAAAGTGCAGCTGGGTCGCGCTTAGGTGGGCAGGGTCGCACTTAATTTCCTGCAAACTCCGGAGCTGGTGGGAAAACACTTGTAAGGTCCGGAGTTTGCAGCCATTTGCTGCGGAGTTTAGGGGTCGTGTATAAAGGCCCTAAGGTAATGCTGATGATGTTCTTTACATCAAACCTCAATGCTTCTCCCTGTCTGTCCAATGTAACTGAAACCACAAGAACATGGGATCTCATAAACACCTGGTACTTTTAAACCCAAACTATCCTTTCTGATTAATCTTTCTGAGTATATCCATACATCTGAAATATTTTTCTCAAGAAACACAGTTCTTTTGCTATATAATTTTTATCTGCTATGGTTTTTGCTCTCTCTTAAAGTGTGCATCACTGAATGCTTTTCTGTTAGGTGATGATGAGTAGCACTGTTCAAATAAAGGTTTGTATGAGTATAAGTGTACCAACTCACACAAGCCTTTATTTGAACGGTGCCAGTCATCACCACCCAGCAGAAAAGTGTTCAGTGATGCATGCTGGGTTTCTTGAGAAAAACATTTCAGAGGAATGTGTATATTCAGAAAGATTAGTTTATAAGATTCCTCCAGAGCACAGAGAGATTGGCCCAAGAAGAAAAGTCTTCATCAGCTAAACATGGCTGGGAAACTGGGCATAGCATATGCTTTAACAAAACAAAAAAGCTGTTCCAATCTCACTCATGGAATTTAAGGCCGATAAGGGAGTCTTTAGAGATACATGTGAAGGAGAATGTGGTGCACCTGGAGGATGGGTTGGGTGAAAAACTTAGTGACTCATGGTTGCCTGTAATTAATTACATAAGATCAGCAGTGATGTAATTGAACTAACTGGTCCACCTGACTGTTCTGCTTTATCTAACTTGCAATGTTAGTCCGTCATTGCGTTTCTGATATCTTTAAGATGGCATGACAGCTATACATGCAGAAAGCTTGATCTTTCAACTATATTAATGGTTTTTAAAAGTTTTTACTTAGAAGCTAAACTCAAAAGTTTTTTTGTAGATCATTTCAGTCTGTTGGCTGATATTGGCCTAGCTCTGTTTAAAACACTTGAAAATTATTGAAATATTTAACTTCCGAGAAATCACTTTACTTTTCACCTGACATCACAGAGGCCTTCAACGTTCTGTACATTTACACAAATTTGAGGCCCCAGGTAGTGGAAGGCATCTATTTATCTTTGCTGAATTGTGTACCCTTGTATGAACAGAATAACGAGTGTGTCAGTATTTGTTATGACAAACCTCACAACATTCAAGTAAATAAGCACCACATCAGTATCATTGCTGTTAGAATGAAGACCAATCAAACCAAATCCATGGCATTTCACTTCAAAAAGCGATAAGGTGCATTTTACATATAAAACGCATACTCCACCACCATGGCATGGTGGCACCTCCTTGGGTTCTGTTGTATTTAAATAATAAGCAAGATGCTTTTTTGAAAATATGAGATACAACATCTGTTAGTGGAAACAGAAACTGAGGCTGCGCTTCTGCAATCATAATCATCTAAGAAATGTAACGCTGAAAGTGGCCCTAAGAATCACTGAGTCCAGCTGCTGTCATGGAGGCACAGAGAAGAATCAAACTCCCAACATTTGGCTCTGCAACCAGATGCCTAAATCATACTAAACGATATCTAGACAACAAACAATGTATGTAACATTGATCTTTTTTTATGTTGTGAACTGCCCAGAGTGTTCTGGCTATATGGGTGACATACAAATTAAACAAATAAACAAACATTCTTTGCTATCCCTATTTATACCCCATTCTCTTCTCCAATGCTTTATGTAGGAATGTGCTTCACACTGAGACAGACCCTTGGTCCCACACAGCTCAGTCTACTCTGCTGTGATTGGCAGCACTCTTCCAGAATTTCATGCAGGGGCTTTTCCCGGTACACCTGGAGACTGAACCTGCAGCCTTCTGAGTTTGAAGCATGGGATCTAACATTAAGCTACAGCTTTCCCTGATTAGGCCACACTGATGTCTTCAGTAGCTTCTCTGTTCACTGAAAGCTTCACTGCCCATTTGGAGGTGGCTTCCTGAGAAATGTTACAATACTGCTTTCTGTATGATGCCACTGACCTCAGGGAAATGTTGCTGCAGTTTGACAGTGCTTCTAACCTTTGTAACTTTCGTTGACTTTTGTCCAAGAACATCATGCTTCTCAGCATGCATATGTGCTAATGGAGACCAGCTAAAATCTCAGGAACTTTATGTTCTTTATATGTCTGCTTTTCTTAACATGAGTTCGAATGTTGGCTGTAAACGATGTTTCTTACATTAAGTGATACAAGTTTAAAAAGAACACCAGTATTTGCTGAAACAGACTAGAATGGTTGTTGTATCCATAACTTCCCATGTTTCATTTTGCCACTTGACCAAAATCAGAGATGTTAAACTGCATGCCACAAAACTGTCAACTTGAGTTGAACAGGTAATTTTCAGTTCTGATTCAGATTTAAAAGTAAAGAAATGAGGTCATTAATATAACAGTATAAAATACTGTTGGATTTTGAGAACATTAGATTTAAAATTTCAGTGGACAACACATCTTGATTATGATATACCATAGAGTCGTGGACTAGAACTCAGGGGAGCTTGGTTTGATTCCCCAACTCTGCCTTGGAAACTCACCAGGAGGCTAGAACTGGGAAAACCACTCTTTAAATATCTCACTCTTGGGGTCACTACAAGTCCTGATTTGGTGGCACATAACAGTCAGCAAATGTTAAAAAGACCACTCTTAAAATAATTTAAAAATGGCACCTAGCCCCTTTTTAATTGTCATTAGCATGCTGCTTTATTCACTCTAATAAAGATGTTGCTCACTTGATGGGTTTCTGTGTTTCATGGACTAACATGGCTACTTTTGTATTTGTATCAGCCAAAATGTCACTATTTCCAAGTCAGAAGACCACTTTACGCCTCCCCACCCACATTTTGGGTCTTCATGAAGCTAAAGCAGTGCATTAATTCAAGTGACACCGATTTTATTGGGAGATGCAGATATTTACATCTTTTTGTTGCTTTTTCTGATCATTTTCAGATGATTTCAGTTGTAATGCAGGATAGTTCATACTGAAACTGGTTATTCTTGAAGATCTCATAATGCTCTTAGGGTTTTTGGGTTGTGTGCCTCAAATAATGCTGGTTATTCTTGAAGATCTCATAATGCTCTTAGGGTTTTTTGGTTGTATTCCTCAAATAATGCATAACATTTAGTTGGTGTCTGAAGAACTGGATGTTGGTTCTTCTGGGTGTTGGTCTGAAGCACTAGATGTTTGCCCATTCTCCCAGTTCATCACATTCTCCCTCAAATGTATCTCTAGAGACTCCCTTATCACTAAAATAAATATCAAGAAACAACTATAAAATGCCACAGTACGTATATTGACTTTTTTCTTCTCCCCATGCCCTTTTTCCTCCTTTAATTTTGACAATATTTATTTAATTCCAATGTTGAGGATGTGACTGCTAAATCTAATACTAGGTAGCAATTAGAGTAGGCCTATTAAACCTCTCAGGATTTGGGGAATCAATAAGTTCCATCAATTCAGTGGGGCCACTCTTGTGACATCCTACTACCATTGGCCAGTGTCTCATGGTGGGAGTGAAAACAGGCTCCAAACCCACACAGGATGACTATGGGTGTGACTACACATTTAATTTGCAGGCTGCATTGTGTTTGAAATTGCAATCCATGCTCGCAGAGGGGTTGCAGATTGATTTGGGAGTTCAAACTAGATGCTAGGTGAATTAACATTCCACCTTCCAGCTCCCCCTTCTTTCCTTTCTTCCTCTGGTCCCACCTCTACCTTCTTGCCTCCAGCCCAGCCCTGCTGATCCTTTTCTTGTTCTCTGTGAAGCCACTTTTTTATTAAAAGCTTCAGACTACATTTTCCAAAAAAATTTCTATAGAAAAATATATAGGGAAAGGTAACTCACACTCTAAGGTACAGAACATCAAACTTCTGAAGTTTGCAAAATACATTATAAATTACACATCAGCATGATTCCATAGCAGGAATTATCACCAGTGTCTTCCTATGTGTTATATTAACCCCTTTCAAGTAACACGTGCAGGAATTATCTCTGTTGGCCAATGGTTTTTAACTACTGATGTGATAAACTGTGACCAGAAATGTCATTATAAAGCACAATACAGAATACTTTCAGGATTACACCACCTCAGATTCTCAGCTGAATCTTTCCTTCCATAATGTGTTTCAGGGACCCAAACCAGCTGGAAAGAGAGCTATCTTTATTTTGCACAACTGTGAAACTGCTGACAAGATAGGACAAAATCTTTATTGTGTAATCAACAGATCATAGAAAGATTAATTCAGCAACCAATTTCTCTAAGCCACTTCTATGTTCAACTTTGTTTTGAAAATACATATTCTTCTCTTATGTCTATGTAAAAAGGGCACTCAAGCACATAATGAATCAGGTCCTCAAAACTGTATGCTAGTCTATGTTGCATACAACTAGTACTGTATTAGTATCCCACTATTTAAGAAAGGAAACTAGTAGGATGCCAACAATTATAGGCCAATTAACCTCATTGACATTCCAGCTAAAATATATGAGAAATGTCTTTTATATAAATTAGAGTTTTGGGAAGAAGAAAATACCAATCTTAACTGGAAGTTGAATCATGGCAACTAGACTTCTTTTCTTGAGAGATCAATATGTTTCGCTACTCATCCAAGCAGCTTCATCAGTCTGAGGAAAGTTAGTGGCCAGTCTTCCAATTTATAGTTCACCTTGATTTCACATCACCCTGGTCTGAAGAGGTTCATAACTTGGACAACGGCCTGAATAGGCTTGTTAAGTGGACAATGGCCTGAATAGATTTGTAGGTGGATAATGGTCTGAATAGGCTTGTTAGGTGGACAATGGCCTAGGGTGCATGAAGGCCCCCAACTATGCAACCTTTCTCAATGCCCATTAATTATGGGTTGTTAGCTATGGCCTTGCCAGTGGAGCAATTTGATAAGTAACATGCAGATTTGTCTGTGAAGATTCTCAGTCATCCAGGTGAGTTTATCTGGAAGTTGAGTCATGGCTACTGGACTTCTTTTTTGAGAGATAGAAACCTTTCGCTGTTCATCCAAACAGACCGATAAAGCTGTTTGGATGAACAGCAAAATGTTTCTGTCTCTCAAAAAAGAAGTCCAGTAGCCATGACTCAACTTCCAGATAACATGCAGTTTGTGTCTGAGTCCCCCACCTGTGTTGAGAGAGGGGGTTTCTATTTGCCTTTCTACTTTGCCTTCTTTAAATAATTCCTTTCCCCATGATTTTTACACAACTCCAATAGGGATACTGTATCCAAAATATTTAGATTTTTCTTCATATAGCCTGCTAGCCACTAGGTGGCAGAAATGTGTTACATTTAACCCTGTATGTAGCTGTTAATTCAAGCTCTGCCCAAATAGATTGCTTATGCTTATTTTTCCAGTAATTATTTATAATCACGTCTACATCTTGACATTATATGAACTGCCTCCTGATCATGCACTGATTGCATTTTCCACATCTGTCTTCTTTCTTTCTTTCTTTCTTTCTTAGTGTTCTAGATTCCCAGTCAAACTATTGGGACTTTGAATGATCCATATGTGTTAACTTTGCATCTGTTGTTACCCAAAGTCTCATATTCTCAGAAATTTGATAATATGCTTTGATAACTCTGTTTATATCAACAACTGGAAATAAAATTACATGTCCTAATTCTGAACAATGAATTGAATTTTGAAATTCTGCTATTTTAACTTCCACCTCTTGCCATTTCAATCTCCTTTCCCCTGCTACTTTAAAATTCTGTGCTAGCCATTGGTTTTGTGGGGATACTCTCCTCAAATCAGTTTTAGCTGTTATTGCCAGCGTTATCAGTTGGTGGTTACTTTCCAATTTAGGATATACTGTAATGCCAGAAAATAAATGAACTTTTCCTCTAAGGAAACATAGGTAATCTAACACAGTGCTCCCCAACCTTTTTATCACCGTGGACCGGTAAATGCTTGATAATTTTTCCCTGACCCGCTTGTTTTGATTTAATAAGATAAAAAATGTAAATGCCCCCCCCCTGCCGCTGACGCACATGCGTGCTAGTCGTTTCCCACTCTAGGGGGCGGTGCTCATCTCCGTACTCAAGCCGAAGAGCCAGTGTTGTGCGATGAGTCCTTGGCATCGCTGCAAGGAAACACTGTTTTTACTTCCTTGCATCCCATTACCCAGCCGCCGTGAGGTCTTAGGACCCTTTGCCCTTCCTTGACATGAGGCCTCCCTCCCTCCCTCCTTACTTTCTTTCTTTTTTTCCCTTTTCTTTCTCCCTCCCTCCCTCCCTTCTTTCTGTCTTTCTTTCTCTTTTCTTTCTCCCTCCCTCCCCCTCTCCCTTCTTTCTTTTCTTTCTCTCTCTCCCTTCCTCCCTCTTTCTTTCTTTCCTCCCACTCTCCTTCCTTCCTTCCTTCCTCTTTCCCTTCTTTCTTTCTTTCTCTCCCTCCCTCTCCCTTCTTTTTTTTTCTTTATTTCTCTCCCTCTCCCTCTCTCTCTTTCCTTCCTTCCTTCCCTCCCACTCTACCTCCTTCCTTCCCTTCTTTCTTTCCTTCCTTCCTCATTTTCTTTCTTTCTTTCTTTCTTTCTTTCTTTCTTTCTTTCTTTCTTTCTTTCTTTCTTTCTTTCTTTCTTTCTCCCTCCCTCCTCCTCTCCTTCCTTCCCTCCCACTCTCCTTTCTTCTTCTTTCCCCTTTTTTTCTTTCTTCCTCTCTCCTCTCCTCTCCCTTCTTTATTTCCTTCCTTCCCTCCCTCCATCCCTTTCTTTTTCTTCCTTTCTTCCTCATTTTCTTTCTTCCTTCCTTCCTCCCCTTCTTTCGTTCTTCCTCTCTCTCCCTCACTCCTTCTCTCCCTTTCTTTTTCTTTCCCTCCCTCCTTCCTTTACTTACGTACTTTCTTCCTCCCTTCCTCCTTCTCCCTCCTCCTTCTTTCTTTCTTTCTTCTTTCTTTCTTTCTTTCTTTCTTTCTTTCTTTGTTCCTTCCTCTTCCTCTCCTTCCTTCCTCCCTCCCTCCCTCCCTCCCTCCCTTCCTTCCTTTCTCCCTTCTTTCTTTTTCTTTCTCTCTCTCTCTCCCTTCCTCCTTCTCCTCCTTTCTTTCTTTCTCTTTCTTTCTTTCTTTCTTTCTTTCTTTCTTTCTTTCTTTCTTTCTCCCTCCCTTCTTTCTTTCTTTCTCCCTCCCTCCTTTCTTTCTTTCCCTTTTCTTCCCCCCTCCCTCCCTCCCTCCCTCCCTTCTTTCTTTCTTTCTTTCTTTCTTTCTTTCTTTCTTTCTTTCTTTCTTTCTTTCTTTCTTTCTTTCTTTCTTTCTTTCTCCCTCCCTACTTTTTCTTTCTTTCTTTCTGGCGGGGGATTGCGGGGGTTGCAGCGGCGGCAGCGATGGTGAGACGGGGCGATTGCGGGGGCGATGGTGGGGGTCGCAGCGGGGGCGGGGCAATTGCGGGGCGCGGTGGCGCGGCGGCGGACGGGGCGATGAAACGGGCGGCGGCGGTTGCGGCGCGCGGCGGGCGGCGGGGACGGGGCGAAGGCGCGGGGGGGGGCGAGCGCGGGGGGCGGGGGCGGGGGCGGCGGGGCGCGGGGGACGGGGCGGCGCGGCGGGGGACGGGGCGGCGCGCGGCGGCGGGAGGGGCGCGGCGGCGGGCAGGGACGGGGCGATGCGGCGGCGGGGGAGTCGCGCGGCGCGGCGGCAGGACGGGGCGATAAGATAGTGGCGGGCGGGTCGCTTGTGGGGGGGCTCACGGCGGCGGGGGGGCAATTGCGGGGGGGTGGCGTGGCGGCGGCCCGGTGCCGATTCATCCACGGACCGGCACCGGTCCGCAGCCCGGGGGTTGGGGAACACTGATCTAACACATCCCCAGATCTTTGAAACAAATACAGATATGGGTAAGGTGAATTATTGTCATTGCTTCCTAATACTGTATATGAAGACCAAACATGTATGTTAACCTGAACAGGGTTACCCCTAATAATTTGAATAATGAATTGAATTATTGAATAACTTGAATAATGAAGACTTTCCTCTTCAGGTAAACTTTCCCTGAATGATGGATTACCTGTTATGTGACTTTTAGATGGATTACCATGCATGATTGCATTGACTGATTTCACAAGAACACCTGTGTTTTCCATGCTAGTTTCCATCCCTCATAATGGATCCCCCCCTTTTAATTGTTCGCAGGCTTTTTCGTTTTAATGATGCCCTTTTAATTGTTGTAAGATGCCTCTTCTAATTCCCTTTTCTTAAACTCGAATATGTCCTAAATGTTCTGGGCTGTATATTATCAATGTCCCCTGGCAAATCCTTCTTCCCACCATTTCTACAGCTAATCATCTCTCCCTCCTCTTCCCCCTCCCCTATCTACCAATGAACATCTGGTATGAAATGTATATATCATCACATATTATATTGCACACCTCATTCTGCTGCTATATGTCTGAAGAAGTGGACATATCCATGAAATGTTACATTAAAATATGAAAGTTAGTCTTTAAGGTGCCACATGTTTTGTGTCTTTTGTTTTGTTTTGTTTTTCTTTCATTTTTACCTCCAATTCTTGAAAAGACTAACACAGCTACCCTCTCTGAAACTTATAAAGCAAAGTGTTCTGCTTATATATCGCCCCATACCACTACAAGTAGTCTCTGGGCAGTTTACAATTTTAATTACAGTGTGCAGGCTACACATTGCCCCCCCAGCAAGCTGGGTACTCATTTTACCGACCTCGGAAGGATGGAAGGCTGAGTGAACCTTGAGCCTGCTACCTGGGATTGAACCCAGGTCGTGAGCAGTTTTACCTGCAGTACAGGCATTTAACCACTGTGCCACGAGGCTCCCCATTATTGTAAGCTGCCTTGGGTTGTTTACCAAGGAGAAAGGCAGGGTAAAAATATTAAAAAAATAAATAAAATGAATTAAATTTGTCCCAAAATTTCAAGTAATTCCAAATATTTGATGCCACGTTTCCCTGCAACTTGTGACAAAGTATTTCCAATTCTGGAATTAAAATCACCCAATAATATAGGCATCATATTCAGATACCTCATACTCAAATCTTCTAAAAGGGATTTCAAGTGCACCCAGACATCGGGACTGTAGTATTGCCATGAAATTGGAGGTATAAGCACATTTACCAAAATAACCATCAGTTCTTGAATCTTGATCTTTACTATCAGTGGATTTTTATCTAACGCATTTGCCTCAACCAAGCTCTTCTCTGAACCTAAATCTTGATTACGGAAGACAGCCAAACCACTAGTGAAATCTACCTTTTCTGTGCTAGTTTTTCTCGGGTTTTAAAACCTGGCATTATGACGTTTTCCTTCTCAAGGGGCCATGTTTCTTGAATATACGAGACTGAGTCTTTAGGTAAAAATGCAATTGCCTTCAAATTATTTCCTCTCCCTTTGCACCCTGCTAGATTCATGAAACAAATCTACTCTCGGCGTATTTCAGCTTGACTTCACCAGGTTTCATCTTCCTCTGTGTATTCAGGAATTTGTTGTTAATGCACCATCTAATGGTCTAAAACGTATCTTGCTCCTGTGGTTTATTCATCTCCTTTAACATTTTTGAGGAAGAAAAAGGGGGATCTTTTGAGGAAGAAAGAAAAGGGCGGATCCCCTCTGTTTAGCTTTACCTCCAACCTCCTCCTGTTCCTGTTCCTGTTTGAGGCTATATTGCACTAACACTCGACCTAACAAGGTACTCTTAAATTTTCTGCACCGAGTACTTTCCCAGATCACACCTCCGCAGTTACCCAGCTGAATTTTTCCTTCCACAATGTGATCCAGGGATCTGAGCCTTCCGCTGGGAAGAAAGCTACGTTTAATTGGAGCGTCACGACTGTGACGACACAACACACACTACTACTGGAATCGCGCTTACTCTGGGGGGGGGGCAACCGAATTCGCCCCCCCAGCAATTCTTTTTAGGGCGGATGAAAAGGGCGCTGGTCCCCAGCCTTCCGAGAAAACAATATGACGTCATCATTTGTGTCCGCCCACAAGCCTATCCCAAACTCGCAAGACGTCCTGTGACCAATGAAAATGAAGCGAGGCGGAGTTCGCTTTGCCCTATAAATAGTCAGGATCAAAAAGAAGTCCCGGTCACATTCCTTGGTGTGGTCGCAAGAAGAGAACAATTGTCTCCTTTTTTTTTTGGTCCTGCTGGGATTGTGGTGAGTGCCTTCCTTTCCCCCCGGCTCTATATTAACTTTGCACGCGAGCGTCCCGTGTTCTGTTGCTGTGCAAGGCTCTTTGGGTGGGTGTGAGGAACGGCTGCCTACCGAGTAACACTTCCACCCCCCAACACCGGGGAGTGTGATGGCGTCGTGTTTCTGTTTACCTTTGCTCCGGCCACTGGGCGGGCTGTCCAAGGCTCGAAGGTCGTCGTTCAACCGGTCGAACGAAGGGCCCCTTCTTGGGGTCGGCGGCGGAGAAGTAGCGGTCGCAAGTGCTGCGTCGATGGGGACGGACGCCTCCCTCTTGGGGAACTCACGGTGGAATGGCGCCGCGTGTAACGCCGTTGTTTCTGCGTTCCTCTTGGCTGGCTCCTGGGGCCGGGGTGACGCCCTGCGTGGCTGGCCTGGCTGGCGGGAAGTGGCAATAGTACAGCCAGCCTACTCGTTGGCCCAGTGTGGTGGGTTCGGGAGCTTCGCAGGACAGATTTGTTAATTATTTATTTATTTTATTTTTATACCGCCCGTTTTCCTAGGGAACTCCGGGCGGTTAACAATACGGTTAAAGGAACAATAAAACACAAACGATAAGGTGGTTAAGAGAGGCGGAGGCGGCCGGGCCCCATTTCAGTGGGTTTTCCTTCTCCCCCCCCCCCGTCCAAATTCTCAGCCGTCTCGTCGGAGAAGTTTATAATCCCAAATGATGCTACTATGCTTCGTTTTCCGACTTGTGGTTCCAGCCAGGTAGCCCGACAGTGGTAAAGCAGATCCTAAAGTATTTACAGTACCGTAACTGTACTTTAAAGGCTCTATTCGGGTCCCAATAAGTCACATGCGATTTGGTGGCGCAGCACATACGCCTACACACATACGTGCATTCTGGTCACCCAGGAAGCCTGGACTGTGGTTGTATAGTAAAAAGGTAAAGGTTTTCTCCGGCACATGCGTGCTAGTCGTGTCCGACTCTAGGGGCGGTGCTCATCTCCGTATTCAAGCCGAAGAGCCAGTGTTGTGCAAGGCCATGGTCATGTGGCTGGCATGGCAGCAAGGAAACACATATTTCCCACAGGTGGTACCTATTTATCTACTTGCATTTACTTGCTTTAAAACTGCGGGAGCTCACTCTGCAGTGGCACCTCACATTCGAACCGCTGAAGTGCGGACTTTGTAGCCGACAGTTTTCAGTGCCCTAGCCAGCTGAGCCACCACACCCCTTTTAAGGCTGCTTAAAAGTTCCTGTTGATTTCTGGTTTATGTAACTTTGAAATTCATGTTCTCCATTCCACAGCTAGTGCAGATCAGGACAGAGGGAAAGTCGGTTCCAAACAAGGTAGAAACTTGGATGTTGTGCAGAACTTTCTCTGGCTAGGCTAGGTATTTGAAAAGCAGCATACAATGGAAAAATGGGTATTACTGCGTTTGGGGAAATACTGGCATGTGAATGTCGGTTATAAAACCTAATTTAAAATGCTGGAGGTTTGAGCTAGGCTGCAGAATTAAATGCAGTATTTTGCTATGCAGATCATTCAATAATATTGCAGATGTTTCTCCTGGACGCAGCAGCCTGCATGGCAAGCCATATGGTCTTTAAGACTTGGCCTTCTTTATGTGACTGGGTGCTTCCAACATTTTGGAATGGAACAGTTCCTCTGATTTTTCCATAAACTGCCCCAGATTGTGGAGGATAACCTATTGTAGAAGAATACACAGAAACATTCTTGCCTTAATTGAAGCTTTTAATATTTATTTTGGAAATGTTTATGTCATTACAACGGTAGAACTTTCAGGGTGCCAGACAACAAAATGATAGTTCACGTATATATCACTGTCACAAAGGTTAGTGATAGTGAGTTGCTTTCTGTTGCTGCTGCTTCTATCTAAGAATGATTTTGCAATCCTAAAGTATGTAGCAAGTACGGATATGTATGGGTCTGGTGGTTGGATTTGGAAGTCAGTTTAAGGACCAGGTTGCAGCTGCTAGGATCTGAATTGCTGACACAGATGTTTTACTATTAAAGCAGTGATTCCCAACCTTCCTAATGCCGCTACCTTTTAATACAGTTCCTCATGTTGTAATGACCCCTTGCCCTGGCTTGGAAGAGGCCACAAGTCCCCTTTGGCAGGCCACTGCTGCAGGTGCTATAGAGCAGTGCTTCCCAACCTTTTTATCACCGTGGAACGGGAAATGTTTGATAATTTTTCCCTGGCCCGCTTGCGGGGGGGGGGGTCGCGGCAGCGGCGATGGCGGGGGGTCACGGCGGCTGCGGCTGCGGCAATGGCGGGGGGCACGATGGTGGGGGTGTCGCGGCTGCGGCTCAATTGCGGGGGTCGCAGCGGTGGCGGCGATGGCGGGGTGGGGCGATGGCGGGGGGGTCGCGGCGGCGGCAACGATGGCGGGGCAGGGCGGGCGCGATGGTGGGGGGTCGCGGCGGCGGCGGGGCGATGGCGGGGGGGTCGCGGCGGCGGCGGTGATGGCAGGGCGGGCGCCATTGTGGGGGTCGCGGCGGGGCGGCGATGGCGGGCAGGGCGGGCGCGATGGCGGGGGTCGCGGCGGCGGCGGCGTGATTGCGGGGGTCGCGGCGGCGATGGTGGGGCGGGGGCGATGGCGGGGGGTCGCGCGGCGGGCGGCGGTGATGGCAGGGCGGGCGCCATTGCGGGGTCGCGCGGGGGCGCGGCGATGGCGGGGCAGGGCGGGCGCGATGGCGGGGGGTCGCGGCGGCGGCGGCGTGATTGCGGGGGGGGTCGCGGCGGCGGCGGCGATGGTGGGGCGGGGGCGATTGCGGGGGGGTCGCGGCGGCGGCGGTGATGGCAGGGCGGGCGCCATTGCGGGGGTTGCGGCGGCAGCGGCGATGGCGGAGCGGGGGCGATTGCGGGGGTTGCGGCGGCGGCGAAAGACCGGGCCGCCGGCCTGCGCGCCCCCGCCCACCTCAACACAGGCACGGCGGGCGGCGGCCTGGCGCCTGCCCCCCCCCCCCCCTCCGCTCACCTCAACACAGGCCGAGCTCACGGCTGGCCGTTAACGCCTGTCCGGGAGCCGGGCCGCCGCCACAGGGAAATGATTTGAAGTTCCTTGGGCGGCGGCCCGGTGTGGATTGCTCCACGGCCCGGCACCGGTCCGCGGCCTGGGGGTTGAGGACCACTGCTATAGAGAACTTCCCTGTACAGGCACCCTCAGCCAGTCGCATGCTCCAGTGCCATTAACTGACATCCCCTCCAACCTATCAAGCTGTAACTCACTCCTTTTTCTTCACTGGCTCATGGTGACCACTGTGAAATGGTTGTTTGACCCCCTAAAGGGGTCCGGACCCCCAGGTTGGGAACCACTGTCTTAAAGGCTCCCCCCCCCCCCCAAGCATCCCAGGGGTCTCAAAAGTTTCTGTGGGGGGAAAGCTGTCCACAGAAAGCCTTGGAACTTAAAGAGAGGGGAGGATTTTATTTTGTTGAAATTAAAAGTTCCAGCACCCAATCCATGTTATGCTGTCAAGATTTTGCCCTCTGTTTCCATGGGTTCCATTGCTTTTGGGTAGAATTTAGAGGCAACAATTTAAGAATTTCATGATAATTACAGAATATTTAATTTCTAGAAAAGCAGGTGCCCAGACCTCAAGGCAAGATTAGGGGGGGGGGATTGCATCTATTTGGCTGTGCCTCAATTGATCCATTGCCGAGCCTGTTGTATCAATGGCCACTTCAAAGAAGGGTGCTTCCATGTTATGTGGAAGGAAGGGCCCAGGGACAAATCCCTGATGAATAATCAAACTATTGTTCAGTTTGAATAATAGTCATGAGAGCATCCTTGGTAAATTTACCGTATTTAGAAGCACTATGCATGCAGCCTTGGCTGAGAACTTGAGGACTTCCATTGTTCTTCTTTGCTGTGAAAGAACACCTCTCCCCACTGCCCCATTTACAGGTTCTCCAATTCACTGTTGCTAATCCTTAATTTCCCCAGTGACACGCATTTGAGCAGATGTAGCTGTGCTTTTGAATTGGGAGCCTTTCACTTCAGGGATTTTACCTCCAAAGATGGTGGCACTGACTGAGGGAATTAAAAATAGAAAGCCCGAGATGGAAGTGGCCTCTCTCTTGGCTCTTGGTGGTTTCAAGTGAGGCAGCAGCTGAGCCAAAAAGTAGATCTAATCTGATTGTGAGTTTCTACAGGGATTTCAGCCACTGCCTCCTAGCTGTCCAGGGAATTAAACAATAAAAATGTATTTTCCCAATCCTGCTACTGTTAAGGTCACCAGATAAAAAGATTAGAAACCAGACCTATAAAGGCTCTAAATCAACTTTGACACAGTGGTCAGCATTCAGTTTAGTTCTTGTACAGATCAGCCTCCTTGTTCTAGGACAACCAGAACCAATTAACGTTCCTTCTTGCTTTGTAGGTTAAGGAGCAAAAATTACTGAGAAAATGAAGTGTTTTTTGGCCATAGCTTTGATCACTGTCTGTCTTCTGGCTTTGTTCTGTTCTTCTGGTAAGTATTAAAGTACTCTGGGAAAATGTTGCAAAATCAGAGGAAGGTGATGAACAGGAAAATCTAGAAGAGGGGGTGGCCATATTAGGCATGTCCAAACTTCGGCCCTTCTGATGTTTTGGACCACAACTCCGAGAATTCTAAGCTTAGATTGCCCATGACAAAGGACTGTGGGAATTGTGGTCCAAAGCATCTGGAGGGCCAAAGTTTGGACATGCCTGCATCAAAAACTGTGATAGAGCAGATTAAGTTGTCCTGCGGTGCTGCATTGTGGATTGGGTAGTTGGTCTTCATAACAGTGGCAGATAGCGATAGGCATGTGGTTTGGTGGGCTATGACTCAAGTAACTGAAGAAAGACATCTTTATTTTATATCTCAGAGATAATCCTCCCCTTCCTTAAGCAGCAAGTTTGAGAATTGCTGAGGGGAGGAGAATAGGACATCACCAAACTAGGTGGCAAACCACAGTTTGCAAGGAATGAGGGACCCCTCCCCCATCTTTTATGAGGAAATCCTCTTCTTGTATCTTGTCATCTAGCCTTGTCCATTTCCCAAATCTAACCAGCCGATGCTATCCTTCAGCTGCCTCACCCCTGCTTAGTATCTGAAGTGAAAGGTCCTTTTCCAAGGAGAAAGGCGGGGTAAAATACTCTAAAATAAAATAAAATTAAGTAAAGGTGTCCTTCAACAAAGACAGAATTTTTCACTTGAAAAACAATGATATTGAAGCTTTCCACCAGTTCATTCTTTTCTAGTATAAAATACTTCATTCATTCAGACAGATTGTTTTGTTTTTAGGAAGCGCCCTGAAATGTTATACTTGTTCTTCATTTCCATGCAACGCTAATAAAACATGTTCACCTGATCAAGATGCTTGCATGAAGGTAGACCTTGGTAAGTGCTTTATAAATCAGTTATGTTTTACTTGGGGTAAGTGTAACAAAAATGTTTGTTTGGATTACATCGGAAACAAAGGTAGGAGCAGCTTTTCTACTGATATTAATGCATTCTTATTTTATCACTGTATAATCATATAATAGTATATGTTGTAATACATCAAATTTCATGTGTCACTAAAGGGCATCTTTGTTAAGAAAGTTTTCTTGGGCTTGTTAATTTTTTTTAAAAACAATCATAGCTTTAAATTTGGAATTAAGGAAGTTGTTTTTTTCTCCCTCTCCTCCCCTTAACATTATTTGCTATCATTTTTACCCTTTCCTGATTCTTTTTGATAATGTTCCATAATGAACAAGCTGAACATATGACACATGCTGTGTTATTAGCCTGAATGTGGGAGGATTTTCTTGATGCATTCACTTTTCATTTTCTTTTATATGACATCTCTAAAGATAAAAGTATAAGGATTATAAATACAATCTAGATAAAACCAAAAATAATCCAACATACACAGTGATTAAAAACTTTTTTAAAAAAACCCTGTCTTGACCAGCAGGTAAATGCTAAGATAAATGTCTTCAGCATGCACATTTACTAAAAGTGTATTAGTGCAACTCATAGAACTGGAAGTATAGATTCATAAAGTTGGAAGAGACCTCAAGGGCCGTTCAGTCCAATCCCCTGCCATGCAGGAACCCCCATCAAAGTACTCCCAGTAGCCTCTAGTGCCCCGGCCAGCTGGCCCACTTATTCTCTGTTGTATGCTGCTGGGGTCCTCCTTCCTACCAATGTGCCAGTCCAGGTAGGAGCTCACCCATCTTGTTCACACCTCCTCAGGCAGCTGACCATTCATTGACTGTGGGATAATCCCTCTCCTGCCTCCTTGTTGGAGTGTTCAGTTCATGAGAGCTGCTAGTCAGAGCAGATAATGCAAGTATAGTGGAACAAATACATTGTTGATCTAACAAAAGATAGATTCTTGCGTTTTTCGAGTACTTAAAGAACTTGGGAGAGAGATCTGGTCCTGGAAATGATGAAATAGGGTTCCCAGGTTTTAGCATGGTGTACTGGACATACGGAAAATGGTTGCCATATCAGAACCATACCAAAAATTAAGTCATCTTAACATTCATTGAAACAGAGTAGTGATTGGTTAGATGGGTGAATCAAGTAAATAAAGAAAAGTGTTTAAATGATGAATAATCATTAGAAGCAATGGAAATGTAGAGAAAAATAAACAGTATGTTGCACAAAGATTTAAGCATAAACAATGAAGAGTTACAAGGTCTCTGTCGCAGTTGCAATGACAATAACATGAACAAAACAAAGCTAATAGTTAAAACATTATTTAAGGCACAATTTTTTTTAAAAAAATAATCAGTTGATTGATAGTTCTCTGTGGAAAACCGAAATGTTTAGAAGACATTTCAGACACTTGGCTGTATTTATGTGTGTTGTGCCTACACACTCATAGACACATTTTCTGCCTAACAAAGTAGATTTCATATGCATGCATAAATGTTGGATTTTCTTTTTCAGTGTCAAGAATTGAAAGAACCTGCTGGAAATATTCTGATTGCGATGTGGATATAGTTGCGAAGTACTATGCCACTGAAAACCTGAAACTCTCCTGCTGCCAAAAGGACTTATGTAATGGCAGCCCAATGATAGGGGGTAGTAAGCTTGTCCTTGGCCTAGCTTCTTTGTTGGCAGTATTCCAAATGCTCAGCTTCTAATGTGGAATAAAATATACCTTTTTTAATATTTAAAACTGAGTTAATAAACTTGTTTGTGAGGCACTTATCGAGAGGGAATAAAACAACAGTGTACATTTGCTGTGCTAAAGCTGCTGTGTCGTTCCTTCTCGCCCTTTGCTGCTCCCTTGAGTTGTAGCATTCTAACTGCAACTAATCTGCATGGCTGCAAAATGAAAGATCATAATCATGTGTCTGCACGTCTGTTCAGTCGTTTCCTTTGCTCATTTATAAGAGTTGAAAACTAGCTCTTGTATACTTGATTTTTTCGGTTTTTCATGGTGGGCTTTTCGGGACAGTTCTGATCTCCACTGACAAAAGGTTTTCTGTCCAGTGTTGGCATAACTTCCTTGCCCTTGCATTCCTTACTCGTCGTCTTTTGATATCCCCATAACTCATCTGAATCCATTATTCTAAGAGTAGGCAACTTCCGAGAACCCAGGTACCAGGATCTGCTGCCAACCCAAAAAGGCATAGAGTGAAGAAGGGAAACAGAATTGGAAGTGGCAGGAGGTCCACCTGCACTTTTGTGTTGTTTGGGGAATTAAATAAGGAGTGGGGAGGGCATTGTAGCTGTTTGATATAAAATTGTCACTTCCACAGCTTTCCAGGAATGGAAATGTACCCCTTTTGCTAACAGAGATGTGGAGCATTGGATTTGCAGAAAAGGCTGGCAGAAATTAGACAGTCTAAACTCAGGCTGTGATTTGACCCCCTATGTATTATGCACTTCAATCATGGCTTGGCAGCATCTTAAACGGTTTATCAGTTCCTATTAAGATGTGCCAGATGCATCAAAAAACACATAGACATTCAATGTGCATATTGACTATGGCTGAATAAAAAGCAGCCCCAGGATAATTTGGTACTCTGGTGACCAGAGCCTGACTCCATTTTATTTGCCTTTTAGGAAGCAATGGCTCTTGCTGCCCCTGCAGCCTCAAAAAAGTTTTTATAGGTAAAACTAGACTGTTCAGCTTCCAAACTAAATTAAAAAAAACATAGCTACTACAAATTAATAAATTATATGTAACAGATGAATATACAGTAAATGTTGGGTCTGGTAGTGCAGAGATTAAACTGCAGTAAAGGCTGTGCTCATGATCTGAATTGGATCCCAAAGAACCCAAGTGGCCAGTTCAAGGTTGACTGAGCCTTCCGTCCTTCTTGAGATCAGTAAAATGAGTCTCCAGCTCACAGGGTCTGTGCACAAAGTGTTCCTTGCATAATTTTGATATAAACTGCCCAGAAAGTGTTCTACCACTATGGGGTGGCATGCTTTTGTTTGCTTTATACAAGTTGAAGCAATAAATAAATGGCAAAAACATTTGTGTTTCCTTCTTTAGGGTTCTTTTGTGGGGAGGGTGCAACTTCCTTTTTGTCTTTTGTGTACAGTGTTTTGTTTTGTTTTACTACCTCTGTTTCCATTTTCTGGTTCCATATCTTTGTTTTCTTGGCACTCCAGCCAGAGGACTGTTTGATACATACTCAAAAAGCAGAAGCAGGACAATCAAGATCAGTCTATTGCAAAAGAAGGCAACAGCAGATGAGAAAGAAAAATCATTCAATAGAGACCAGCTAGGCAACACAATAGAAAAAAAATAATGCAGAGAGGCATTGGTTGCCTGGCACATAGGAGGAAACCAACAACACAAAGAGCAAGAGAAATGTCCCAAGCTATGCTCGACCAACAACAATTTTAAAAACTCAGTGGCACACAAAACGCGAATACTGCAGCAGCAGTCACAAAAACCTCCCCAAAATATAAACTGTCTAAAAGAAATATACAGCATACCAAATAACAATTTTTTTAAAAAAATCCATCAAACGGGGAAAGCATTCATAGAAAAATAGCAACACACACACAGCCGTGGCTCCCAAGAAGTCAAGAGAAGCAAGTAAATAAAGGTAAAAACTACAAGGCATCTCCCTCCAAACTAAAATGACTCTAATATGGAAAGAGCTGATACATCCATACAACTTGAGTTTTACTTAGCCATAGATCAAGACTACAAAAGACAGTTGAAACAAAACAGGCTTCAGATGTATCCAGTAAAATATGAAACTTTTTTAAAAAATAAGGACTGTTACACAGAACTTTTTATTTTTTCCAAAGAGAGGCATATTTAGCTGCTACAGCAAGCTAACCACTATATAGTTAACAGAAGGCTTCTAATGACAGAGTTCTATTACGTCTCAAGTTTTCATCATTTCTAAAGATATTGCCTGATCTTTGATAAGTATCCCTGACAGAATGGTAATTTTTGTTGTTGTGGCCATTGTTTCTTCATGCATTGCTCAAGCCTGCTAGTTCTGAAGTGGAGGAACTCCACAAAATCAAGAAATTGGAAACAGGCTGTCTGAACAGATTCCCTGTGATCCAGGATTGATGGTTTGCCCTGGGCATGGGTCCTTACCTAGTTGCGGAAGAGGTAGCTGTGTTAGTCTGTGCAAGCGCTGTAGGTAAAAGCAAAACAAAATTTAAAAAACAAAGATGTGTCAGCTTAAAGACTAACTTGTGTTTTTTTCAAATTGTATTTTAACTTCATCAGACAAGAGAAGGAAAATGGCAAGTGTTTATGAAGGACATCAAAACAAGATCATGGATGGTTTGTAAGAAGGTTGCTGGGTGTTTAACATTGTGATCTTTGATCCTATCTACAATCTTCCTGTTCCAAAAAGCCACTCTCTTCAAATAGGCCAGGGTGAGGGAGGAACGCCCCATGCCCCAGTGGCTTTTTCTCTTTAAAATATTCTTGCAAGCTCCAGCTGTTAACGAGTGAAAAAATTATGTCTGACCCATTGGAAAAAGGAGTCAGAAAGCTTTAACCAAGCATATGGGACCTGAAGTAAATGTTGGGCTCTCAGAGTGGATTGAAGATGTTAGTCAAAGTTTATGTCCATAACCAAATCGAGGCAATAGTTATATTTTGGAAAGATAGAAGGAAGACCCATTACCCACTATTTAGTAATTTTCCCAATCCTTTGATAGCTATTTAGGAATACTTTCTGACCTGAACCCTCAGGCAGGCAGGACTTGCACAGAAGCCCCTGCTGCCACCCCCCCCTTTGTGACAGCTAGACGGAGGAACACCGTCTCCAGAGGTGTGCACCCCTATAGCATAGCTGCTGTGTTGCCCACCCACCCCCAGCTATTCATGTTTATTCTTCCCACCAGTTTTTGGCTCCAACTTCTTGCCCCTAATTTTTACACTCACCCCATCACTAAGACAACTTGACAGGCAGGTTTTATTCAAGATAAAGAAAAGGTATAGATTAACCAACTGACCAGGTGTGGTTCCTGGATACTTGCTGAATTGTATTAGAACTGCCACCAGTTTGTCTTTGCCAGCAGAAATAAACTTGATGCTGGTTCCGCAGCTCATTTGGTGATTTGCCACTGCCTTCAAAGCTTCACTGGAGAAAGCGAACTTTATGTTGGTTTTAATCACAATAAGCACAGGACTTTCAAAGTGCAATGGCCTTTTGAGGTTGCAACCTCCTTCCTCCACAGGATGACTGGGAGATAGTTCTAGAACAACAAAAGCAATCTTTACTTATGGTCACAGACCCAACCAATTAAAATAGAAAATACATACCGGTACATGTAGTTTTAAAAGGATAAAACTATTACAAAATTTCAAAATAGTTAAAATGGTTTAGGTAATAAAAATGAATTTCACAAACACCATTTGGGAGGAAAACACAATTATATTAAGAGCTAATAGAGGCCAAAGTAGTCTTCCGTATTGTTTGGGCAGAGAAAAGAAACTTAGCCACTGATTCAGTGCCAGTTCAAAGTCCTACCTGGGAAGGCACTCATTATAGGCTTGAGTAATTTAATATGCTCATTTCTATAAAAATTGCATACAAGGAGGACATAATTCAATGTTTCAAATTCTTTGTTATTACATGGGCACCATCAGTTTTCGTAAGGGATGCCAGAACACTGCCTGTCTAAAATTGCAGATTGAAGGCCGTTAAATTGAGCTGTTGAGAAAACGTGTCGGCATTTAGGGAGAGTCAGATTTTCCAGATACCTAGTACTTGGAAAAATTTAAAGTTTAGTCCAAAGTGCAAAATGGAGCAAGTTTTGTGAGCAGTTGAAGTAGAGTGCTGAAAGTCAATGTCCCTAATCTGCTTTTCTAGGATAGATTTAGCTGCCTTTGGCTCATAGGCATAAAGAAAATCAATACAGAACCCTAATAAGTGCAGTTTAGTTGGAAAAGCTTTAAACCGTCAGCTATTGTGGACATCTTTTTGTAAAAGGTGCAGATATCCCATGGAGGTGTTGGCATGTAATACCTTAGTCCATTATCTAAACGCATAGATCAAAGCAACACATTCTAGTGATTTAACACCAGCCTCTAATCGAAGACCTGCTGCAGAAACACATCTTGGCATTCTGAGGATAGATCTTTAAAATGTTGAACAAACACTCTCCATGCTATGGTGGATCCTAGAATCCAGGTTGGTATTCTGTATAGTAGTTGAGGTAGTACCTTGGACTTTAAAACTTGAATAGTAGCAGGTACAAATTGCCCCACCCTCTTGGTAAAGAAAAAGCAAGAAATGGCCTTTTGTGTATTCTGGGCTGTTTGGATTACAGACTGTCTATGAGCAACCCAAGATAGCTTATAGTAAAATAGGATACCCAGATATTAACTGTTTTACTTGCTCGATACAGTTGCTATTAATTGACAACTTTTTAAATGTTTCAGACTGAGCAAAAGCCATAATTTTAGTTTTGGTGACATTTATGACCAGTTGATTATTCTTGCAGTAAGACATCAATGTACGTTTAAGGTCTATTTTTGATAGTGACAATAAAACAGCATTGTCCATGTATAACAATAGGGGACATTTAGTCTTTGTCAATCTAGGAGGATGAAAGTCTGATGCAAGGCAACACTCTAGCAGATCATTGAAATAAAGGTTGAATAGTGTGGAGGCTAATATACAGCCCTGTTGAGCCCCTTTATTAATAATAATAGATTTTGTCAAATTTCCTTCTATGCCACACCTTACATGTAGTGTGATGTCCTGATAGAGACCTTTAATAAGATAGAGGAGTCTCTTACAGTATCTATAGAAGTCTTGTATAACTTCGACTATAATATATCTTGTGGGACAGAGTCAAATGCTGGTTTTAGGTCTATAAATGCAGTGTAAAGACCGTTACCATGAGAGGACATCTATTTCTCAGCAAGATGGCTTAATATCATACATTGATCAGTTGGTGATCTACCCTTTCTAAAATCCGATCGTTCCTCCCCCAGAATGTTTTCTTCCTCTATCCAAGATTCCAGTCTTTGGTTTAAATAACTGGCATACAGCTTACCCAGCACTGACAGTAAACTGATTGGCCTATAGTTGGATGGATATCCTCTTTCTCCTTTCTTAAAGATAGGTATTATTATGGCCTCAGACCAGGAGTGGGAAATATGCCTGAGTTATTGATATGTGTAAAGTTTGCCAACAAAAGTGCTCACCAGCCTATATTAGCTTTCAGCATTTATGGGAGGATGGCATCTATTACTGGAGACTTGACTGATTTAATATTTCTCATCAGAGATTCTGTTTCAATCACTGTGACATCTCCATGGAGGAATGTCATTCAGATATGTGGTTGGAAAGATATCTACTGCATGCTCTTTGATATCCCCAAACAGAGCAGAGAAGTATTGCTCCCAGATGTTGGCTGAAATATTGCAGCTCAATGAGTTTGAAGAGGAGCCCAAAGTGTTAGTAACAAGGGCCCAGAAGAGTTTCAAACTTTTGTTTAATGTGCATTCCATTAGTGCATTTCATCCCTTCAGTGTTGCTTGTCTCTTTCTGAATGTTATCAATTGGAAAAGGGCCCGCCTTGAGTCTTTTTCCAAGGTAAAAATTCTCTAAAAAACATATTCAGGGCATCAGGCAAGGCTGAATAGTTGTTTATAGCACAAGTGACATTTGTGGCTCCCATAACTGAATTTCTTAAGGTCTCCCCTTCAGAGGATCCAAGGAGACTCATTATCTTGTTGTTTTCCTCAGTCCAGTATACTCTCCTATATTTAAAGCTTTAAAATGTATCTTGAAGATGGTATTTAGCATTCAAATGAACAGAATTAGGTGGTAGGAGAATTAAGGGGAAGGTGATCACTGTCAAGCCTATGACCTACAGAAAATTCCAACACTTCTTTTGCCTCCCTTTCCTCTCGTCTAGTAAATTACCATGAACTGGAATCATTCCTTGTTTTTATAGGCCTGTTTAATGAACACCATTGTTCAATGAAGTTGGATTAATTCTGCGATAAACTAAATATGGAGATGGATAATTTAAGGACAAAGTGAGACAAACAAACAACACTCCTCCCAAAGAAAAAAGGAAAAAGAGAAAAGGAAAGAAAGAAAAACCCTCCAAAAAGACCAGATTATAAATGCTAAGTACAAAGAGCAATATAAATAATAATCGTAGTAACAATAACAATTAAAATAAATACAGGAGAAGTAAAAGATGGAAAGGGAAAGACAAAACCATATAACCTTATAATAATGTTAATAACATTATGATAACATTATGATAATAAAGTGCAGTAAATTGCCAATCAAGACAGCATGAGAGTCAAGTTTATAGTGGTTTTTGTCAGCAGCCAAACATTGGTCCTCTTAGCAGTACCAATGTCAGCTCTGTTTGTCGTGAGATCTTATCCAAAGTCTATTGGCCCCTCTACATTTAGGACTTCACTGATATTAGTATCAGATATTGCCATGAAGATGAGATGAAGTCTGCTGGTATCATCAATCCTCAGGTGCGGCTGTTCAGTCAGTCTGCCTTCTTCTGTCATAAGAAGAGCCTTGCTGGATCAGGCCAAAGGCCCATCTAGTCCAGCTTCCTGTATCTCACAGAGGCCCCACCAGATATGTTTGGGAGCGCATGAGACTAGATATCTGTCTCCTGATACCACTCCCCTGCATCTGGCCCTTGAAGTACCCTGGTTTCTCTATCATGGTTTGTAACCTGTGATGGACTTTTCCTCCAGGAATCTGTCCAATCCCCTTTTGAAGGCATCCAGGCCAGATGCCATCACCACATCCTGTGGCAGGGAGTTCCAAAGACTTACAATGCGCTGGGTGAAAAAATATTTTCTTTTGTCAGTTCTTACTCTCCCAGCCTTCAATTTGAGTGTATGTCCCCTAGTTCTGGTATTTTGGGAGAGAGAGAAGAGCTTCCCTCTATCCACTTTACTCATACCCTGCATTATTTTGTATGTCTCAATCATATCCCCCCTCAAGCGCCTTTTTTCCAGACTAAAGAGGCCCAAATGTTTTAGCCTTTCTTCATAAGGGAGGTGCCCCAGCCCAGTAATCATTTTAGTTGCTCTCTTCTGCACCTTTTCCAGTTCCTTTCACAACTTTCCAACACAGTAAGTACTTTTTAATTCCTTGCACAAACTAGCTCCTTATGATGAATTTGCTGGCCTGTTTTCCTTCCAAGTCTGGAGTAAACAACTCAGTTGTTTCCTGACAACAGCAACTCCTCAGGAGCAACTGATAAGGCCCAAGTTGATAATGTCCACAGAATATCAACAAAGTCTGTCTGACCTTGTCTACACCCTTCCTTCTCAGAGGGGAGTAATTAGAAATAAGGTCCCAAACTTGTGCTTCAAGATAGGACTTTGCACTCCTGCTTTCAAAGCATTCAAACAAATGGAAACCTTTGAACAAATTCAAAATAAAACAAAGGGCAGTGAGAGACAACGCCAGTACTCTCTTCCAAGCCTTGTAAAGGCTTCTGGTAAAGCTCTTTTTTTAAAAAAAAAATTGTAAAACATTGATAGATAAAACAGGTACTCAGCTGTAGTGCAGTTTCTCCCACACAGCAACTCCCAGCTGTCTGTTGCCAACAATAACGACTATAAACGTCTGCAAAAAAGTTAAAAGGGTTAAAAAGTTAAAATGTTTTAAAAATATTTTTAAAAGGAGTGGAGCTCAGCACAAACACTGCTCCTCCCCACCAAACCGGAACCAGGAAACTGAATAAGGGATATAACACTCTTAAAAATTTATTGTGTGGAGGATCCTGGAGCTGAACTGTTTCTTTTCTGTTTTGTTGAATCTTTTCAGTTACGGAACAACACACAGTGTACTTGATCCAAATTACCGGTGATGATCAGGGATTTGCTATCTAAGCTTACTCACCTCTTATTAAACTTGGAATGTGAGGATGCTGGGTAACATTCATCCCAAAGTTTGCTTTGATTTTCCCCCCGTTATGAAAGCTGACTGTTTATGGAACCTTTTAATGTCAACTATAGATTGAAATTACCAAAGGGTCCATTAACACTTCTGTTTTTAACTTTGAAGTCTCTGATCTTGGGCAAAGACTGAGACAAGGACAACAGAACAGCCAAAAATGTATTTTTATGGGAAGGCAGCAGCAGAGGAATGATGTGGACTTCACAGTTGCCTGATGAGCCTAATCTAACCAGAATGCTGTAGTGTAGCCAGATGCAGCTTTGATACAGGGTGTGTTGTTACTAAAGAGTATTGGCCTGTTTCCAGGCATGATTGCTACTTATAAAACCCTAAGGGGCTTTGAAGATTGGAAGCAGTTTCCTGTTACAGAGCCTGCCCAGTGTTTTAAGACCAGAGTTTGAAGAACATTTCCACTGCCTTCCACTCAATAAAGAATATATGGGCGTTTATACACGACTCCTAAGCTACGCTGCAAATGGCTCCCAGCTCCGGAGCTTAGAAATGTTTCCCCAACAGCTGCGGAGTTTAGAGAAAATTAAGTGCGACCACGCCCCCATAAGCGCGACCCAGCGCACCTTTCATGTACTTGCTCTCAGCAGATGAAAATTCCTTGATGCGGATAAGAGTGCCGGGCTCTCCTCGCTTGTCTGTTGTTTTTTTGCCTCCCGCCCCTTTAAGAGCCCCTTGAGAAGGAACCAGGAAGTAACGGGGCTCGTGGCAACTTCGACCAGCACCGGCAGGTTAGTAAAGGCTTCTTTTGTCCTTTTTTTCCCTCCCTCCCCTCACGCTGACAGGAGCAGGAAGTGCTGAGGGGTGGGGACGCAGGAATAGAAACGAACCCCCAAGATCTCTGGTCCGAATTTAAGGGACCAGCGGATCTTAGGGGTTGTGTGAAAAGGCCCTATGTCATGGATTACAGTGGTACCTCTTAAGACAAATGCCTCATAAGACAAAAACCCGTAGGAAGAAAAAAATGTCCAGGGATAGGCATGCTTTGCATAACAAAAAAATCCCTATGGGATGCTTTGCAAGACAAAAAAACTGTCCCACATGCACACCCCCAGTTATTTTTGTCTTTATTCTAGCTTCCAGAATGGACTAATCCATTCCCAATGCATTACTATGGGAAACCACATTTCATAAGACAAAATTTTCATAAAACGAAGCGACCCATAGCCTTTAGAAAGGATTAATCCATTTTCATTCCTATGGGAAACCGCATTTCATAAGACAAAATTTTTATATAACAAATTGACCAGTAGAATGAATGAAATTCATTTTAAAAGGTACCACTGTACTTCCTTGTCCAGACAGAAGCAGAGGAAAAATTGTGTTATCTAGCCTGTGGAGAAAGTAATGAAATGTGTTCTACCACATATATGATCATTTTGTAAGCCAAAGGTACACATCACTTCCCTATACACTTAGGTCATGATTCTGCTTGTTACTCATAATTGTTTTACAAGGAAAATGGTGACTGTACTTATCTTTACTTTTTTGAACAATTACCTGTCAGAGGAACTGAGCTGGCACTTAAGTGAAACTAACAGGTAAAACTGACAGCAGAAAACAAAATCAATTTCCTTGATCTATCTTTGGGTTTCTGAGTCTCCTTTGGCAATTCGTTCTCAAGTAAAGGAGCAATGTTAAAGTTGTGTATCAGCTATCTGCATATGTTGCTTACCATAGGGAGGTAATTCTGGAGGAAATCTTGTACAGGGCCCTTGTCAGTTGACTTATGAGCTTATGTTTCAAGTCCTGCCTTCAGGCCCGTCAAATGCTCTCAGCCAGAGGTGTTTTATGGCCTTTGCCTTTCTGTCATGCCCATGTCTTAAATGTTGCCGTGATCTCCAGCATGGTGAATATAGGCACCACAGCACCATTAGATACCTTGCTTAGTGCCTTTGATGGCCGCTGGCTGATTGCCTATTTTATTTATTTATTTATTTATTTATTTATTTATTTATTTATTTATGTATGTTATGTATGTATGTACTTATTGACCGCCCAAAGTTCCCTCGGGAACTCTGGATGGTGCACAACAAATTGTCCAAATAAACAATTTGCCCAAAAGAACAATCCCCACAATAAATCAAAATTTTAAAAAAGATAAAACAAAACAACAAATGACATATGACAAAATGAACCAACTGAGGAACAAATATACCTCGTGCACTCAGTGATCACCAATGTATTTGTTAATCTGTCAGCAACGACATGCTTCTAATGCATCCAGCTAGTATCTTCTCTTCCACAGAATACCATGTGGACACAAACAAAGACAATGGAGCTTGTTTAGAGTCTCTAGGACACTTCCTCTATTCTACAACAGAAAAACATCATTGTTAATAACTCACTTAATTTAGTTATTTTAAAAAATGTTCAGTTCATGAGCATGGGACATTGTGCTTTTTTACCCACAATTCAAAACACCAGGGAAAGAGCTTGATATTACTGCACAATATCACACAAATGTTGCCAGCAGGAAAAAAGATCCCAGGTTTTATATACAAGTGGGCCTGAATGTGGATACCTATGGCAGTAGTCAGGATGATCTACAGAATACCTTGTGCTCACAACCATTCACAAAATGACACCAAGCAAGGGAAGATCCTGGAAGTTGACCTGATTTTTTCCCATCAGTTAACCACTTCTCACCCAAACCAAAGCACTTATCAGGGCTGGTTTTCAGGGTATAAATATAAATATACTAAACATTGTGCCTTATCCCAAGACTGCTAAAAAGGCACTTCAAATTGCAAGAAAAACTATCTCCAAAAATGCCCCCATGAGGAGCCAGCTTTAAAAAAAAAAACCAGCCACACCCCCTTTAGTACATCCCAGTGGGTCCTTCAGCTACCACCTCTGAGGGTAGCCAGTTTTTGGAGCTGCTTTCAATGTCTTTTAAGCCTATGCAAACTTAAGTGGGGACTCCGTAACGCAGGTTTTTTTCTCTTGATCTTCTTTGTGCTTACTTCCCACATTTTTTTTTCTTAAATTGTGGGTTTTGAATATTGATACACTGACAAGCCTACATCATATGTGCTGGCCTTTACTTGATCTGTGTCCTTTGTTACTTTAAAAAAAACTGTTTTCACGTGTGCCACGTAGAGTAGCTGGGATGTATCTGCAGCAAGCATGGCTTTTCCATGCCACTGCATTTGCACAACACTGAGCGGAGCTATTTCTTGTTGCAAGTGTAAGTCTCAGCAACCTAACAATCAACCTTGAATTGCCAACGTTGTTCCCTCATTGAAAAGCATCAACTTCTTGTTTGCTCCCGTTCATTGGCTCTGAAACTCCAAGCTATTCGAAACTTCAGAAATAAATCGATTACGCCTAAGAATTGCAACGCTAAGCAGTAATATAGATTTTATTAATTTACTACTTAGCAGATACTGTTATATTGAGAATATGCACACCAAATTGCCAGCCTATAAAAGAGGCACTGGTGATCCATAGTATAATTTTTGGTTGTAACACTGGGTACAGTACTATATTGTTATTAGATTATAAAACCCTCCCCCAATGAAATTCACAAAATTATAATACCCTCCCCCCACTGAAATTCACAAAAGCTTTATATCACTGGCTGAGATGGCAGTACAACCATAGCAGGGGATGGACTAAATGATCAACTGGTTCCCCCAGCCACTATTACATTTTAATTGCTCTACCTCAGAAAATAAAACCACTGGTTTCATTAATTATGAATGTAATATTCTCCAATATATCGGCTTTTAGCAGTTAAATTTAAATAGTTTTCTAACTCATCATTTCTGTGTTTTATAAAGAAAAATGTGTAGGAAGTTTATGTACAGATTCTGGCAGCGCAGTCCTTCAATGCAAACTGCTGCTTTTTAAAATGCTAGTTAGTGCTAATCACTGCCATAAGTCCCAGCAATAGCCATGAAAGGAAATGATGGAACAAGCATATTGGTTGTAAAGAGAAGGGTGAGAGAGCCTGAAGTTTGGGGGAGGGGAGGATGGAGTTGAATTCACCTACGAGTGGTGTTTGGAGATGTGGAGGTGGGGCTTTTGGCTTTTCATAAATATTCTGTCCCATCTTATTTCCGTTCATCTCCACTCCTTTTTTGTGAGCTTTCACAGCCCTAGAAGTTTTTGATAAATCATGCATCTGTGGAAGTATTTTTAAAGCTAAAAATGGGAAAGTAGCAGGTGATTGATCGGAGAAACGAAAAATCATGCCATACTGTACCATGCCCCCCCCCAAGCTGCCATAAAAACAAAGCATTGGGATATTATTCTCTGCTAACCTCCCCCCACTATCATGGCATGAAGACAGGTCAGGTTTTGGCCCCCTTACCCATTGCCTATGCTGCAAATCAGTAAAGTCCGAGAGCTGGTGACAGAACCTTGGAATACGGGGAAACAGCAGTGTATACCCTTCATTACAAATTTTATTACAGATCCAAATCACAGCTTTGTGGTTTTCGAATAGAGAAAAGTTTGCAGTTTAGTCTGGATTCCAGTTATCTAAAATGGGTTACAGTGTCCTGAAGCCAGATGTTATGCCTATAGGCAATTTTTAATTGAACTACCAAGGCAAACTGCTGCTGACTAAGGAGGCTTTTAAAAAATAATAATATGCAGTTCCACACAGTATGCTGAGGCCATTGGAAAAGCCAAAAATAAAACATTTGTGCTTAAGAAGTATAGTGCAAACCAGAAATATAGATTTTATTAGTTTAGTTCATTGCAGCTGCAGTAGAAATGTGAGAATAAGCACTGAAATGGCATTACCTCCCAGGCACTTTGCCAGACCTATAAAACATGCACTGCTGAGTCACAATTTACTGTATGGGTGTAACTGAGTTCTCACACTTCAGTACTTCAACTCACTCTTGGATACTTAGGGTAGTGGTTCCCTTGGGGGAGGATGCCCATCTCATATTTTGTCCTCTGCCTATTCTGCTGCCTCCTGCCTTTATCAACCTTAAACTCTTCCCTCAGGCAGCTTAACATACCTTGCTTGCAGACTCAGTAATAGCAAGGGGAAGCTGCAAAGGAGACTATATAGGTGGAATTAATGTAAATACTTTACTAAGGCATTTTCCGTTAACAGGAGGAATGTTGACAAAGGATCCTGCTGTTCTGACATTTTCAGCAAGCAACCGGAAACTAGATAAATGGAATAATTTAGGGGAAGGTTGGGTGACGATCATCCATTGACCCTTGCTGGGTCTGGTGGGAGGACTCAGGAACCCAATGGCAGGTTTATGTCATAGTGGGCCACCTAGTGGTACATAAGGATCCGGCAAGATTACTGATAATTTCCCTATTGAACACAATGATGTAAGAATAATTATAATTACATACATTACCAAAGAGTTC
Source organism: Phrynocephalus forsythii (assembly GCA_029282475.1). Classification (NCBI taxonomy): domain Eukaryota; kingdom Metazoa; phylum Chordata; class Lepidosauria; order Squamata; family Agamidae; genus Phrynocephalus; species Phrynocephalus forsythii. Next base: position 124,657,551 of record JAPFRF010000001.1, on the reverse strand, counting down.
GCAGTGACACAAGGAAGGAGACATGTTGGCATAGAAATGCTGCAAAAAAATTTTTTTTTGCACCGGAAGAGCAGGATTTGGCCGTTACTTCACGAACCTCCGGCAAGATTACTGATAATTTCCCGCACGCTCCTCCTCTTTGGATTCAGCGCCACCCCGACCACCACCCCTAAACTGTGCTCCACACCAATCTTCTTCGATCCCGTCCAAAGTCAATAAGTTAATATATATATTTATTTTTTTAACTTATTTTTCTCCGAAATGCCGATGCATAGATATTTCAACCTGTAATCTTGCCTTCTGTACACGGGGCAAAGAGAGTTCCCCTCCGCTGGCAAGGGATGGCGACACAGAGGGAGGGAGGAGGAGGGGTGTCGGTGCCGCCGCTGCAAGACACCCCGTGCGCGCCCACCCAGAGAGAGGCGGCGGGGCACACAGGGCGATGAAGCTGAGAGATCCCGCCCCGCCCCCCCAACCCAACCCAGCTGCTCTGCTTCAGGGAAACATGATGGCCGCCCAAAGTCCTTGGGACAACCGCAGGGGCCTTTGAGCGCCGGGCTGGCTTGTGCGCCTCTGACCGCAAATGACAGCCGGGTATTGATTTTTTTTTAAAAAAAATAAAAGAAAGCAGAAACCGGACGTTGCAAGTAAGCTTCCGAATGCGAAGGAGTACGTGGGTAAGGACAGAGAAAGAGGGGTGGGGGCGAAGGAGACCACGTGACCGGCTCCCAGAAACTGGCACTTTGATGCACATCACAGTGGTGGGGACAAAAACTAGGTGGAGAATAAAGCAGCGTCCATGAGGACACAGAAACTCCCATTCTGAATCACATGATTGTTGACAGAGTGAATCCGCCTTCTCTTAGGAGCTGGTTCTTCCAGCGTGGGATAACATTGTACAGTATTAGCAAATGCAGTCCAGGGATGGTGTTAGGAAGGCAATAGCTGAGAGTGAGCTGGGTTAGCAACAAGAGAGGCTAAAAACAACAGAAAAGTATTTTTTCGGGTATTTGCATAGCATAGCAAAGGAAAGAGAAAGAAAACAGTGGCTCAGTTACTCTGGGGGATTGGAAAATGGCAACAGATGGCAAATATTTGCTATTGCTGTCCATAAGGCCGCTGCTATTAGGAACATTAGGAAGAATTTCCTGACAGAGCTGTTCAGCAGTGGAATATGCTGCCACGGAGGGTAGTGGAGTCACCTTCTTTGGAGGTTTTTAAGCAGAAGCTGGATGGCCATCTGTCAGGAGTACTTTGATGGGGGTTCCTGCATGGCAGGGGGTTGGACTGGATGGCCCTTGAGGTCTCTTCCAACTCTGATTCTATTCTGTGATTCTACTGGAAAAATGAGTGGATGTATCACCTCCATTTTCATGCTTGGTAGCATCATCATAATCTTTAGGAATCAAAGCAGAGCTCTTGAGGTAGAGCTTATCCCAGGTCAAATGAAAAGGCAATGGCAGGAAAATGGAGGCTTGAAGGCTTCCATGTTCTTTTTTTTTTTATGACTTAAAGACTATACAATATTTCCAGTCATGAGACACTTGTCAGTGGAGCAGTTGAGGCTGGAGGTATTGGGGTAGGAAAATACCTCTACCATAGTGTGCCTTCTGTGTATTCAATGCCATAACACTAAGAAGGGCTACAATGTTATGTTCTTCTGAAGTAGAAAGGACTGTTTAAATAAAAAAGAAACACCACTGCCATCTTATGATTCCAAAAAGAATTGTACCTGATCCACTATAGTGCATGTGAAAGTAATTTATAGGAAAACTCTCAATGCTGGATGGATACATGTATAAATATTGCTCTCTTGGTTCTTACATAATGAAATTCTCTATGAAAAAAGAACCAGTAGTACTAAGATTGTTATCTTTTAGCAACCTCCCAGATAAAATAAACTCTTACCTAAGATGTTGAATCTCTAGGAAATAAATTCAAGGACATCAGAGTCCAGCTACCTTTCCTGTCCATCCCATCAGCACTAGGAAGAGGATTAAAAAGTTAAAGAAAAATATTCCAGGTGAATAATCAGCTACGAAGTTGGTGCTAACATGAGGAGTTTGGATTTTGCAACCATAGGCTATACTTCCTGGAAGATGGACAGCTGGCAAGTGACAGGTTGTACCTCACAAGGAATAGGAAAATGTGTTTCACACTTTGCTGTTAGGCTATAGCAGCTACACAGATTTTGGCCACTTTATATGTAATATGAAACATGTTGGAGAACACCAATGAGACATAATGTTTTTCAGATATACCTGGAAAAATTTTGAAAGATAGGTAAAAGCAACTCTTTGCACAGGTCCCAATAAAAGGAAAAATTATAAAAAAGCAATATGTCTGTGAAGATTCTCCGTTATCCAGGTGAGTTTATCTGGAAGCTGATCCCTGGCAACGGGACTTCTTTTTCTTGAGAGATTGAAACATTTTGCTACGTTAGAAGCTACATTAGAAGCTTGGATGAGTAGTGAAATGTTTTGATCTCTCAAGGGAAAAAAAAGAAGTCCAGTTGCATGACTTCTAGATATAAAAGAACTCGGCCCACAGTTTCCACTTTCCCACTGTGGCAGGGACATAGACACTCTTGATAGATTACATCTTCCCTTCAAAAAACATGGAAGATAAATACAGTGGAACCTTGACTTACGTCATTAATCCGTTCCAGTGGTCTAGACTTTCCGTTCCAGATGATGAAAAAGACCCCCAAAACAGCAATTTAACACAAATTTGACTGGGATAGAGATTCCTTCTGGGGATGTAAATGATTTTTCAAAGAGAGGAGGAGGCAGTGGAATTATAGTCCACAAGTTATACGCCTCCACTTTTTAATGTTCAGTAGTGTCTAAATTTAAGTTTTACTGATTTTTAACCTGACGTTCCAAGTTCTGAACAACTCTAAGAAGTCCAGCTGCATGAGCTCCCCAACTAAAATGAGACTTCTGCAGCCAGATTTTTAAAGACTGAGCCGACTGTCTAACCAGCGAGGCCAGCCCCGTCCTGGTCCTTCTTCTCCTCACTGTCCAGGTGCTCAGGGACATAGGACACAGTTTGGAGGCTTGATAGATTATATGTAAGTCAAAGCCTCTTCCCCCTTCAAAAACATGATGCAAGACAAAAGTCAAGGTTCCACTGTAGTTCAACTGGGCTAGAATAAGAGCTTTCCTAAATTCAGGAATTGTTACTTTAGACAGTTAATCAGAGACGTTCTGAATGAATTACAGTACTGTATTCCTGTTTCCATAATATTTATCCTGCACAGCTAGGTGTTCCTGAAGTGCCAAACCCCAAATCCTTTTTTGGATGGCTTCCTTTGCATTGCGGAAGCCCATCATCAGAAGAATTTCTGTACTGCATTGGATAATGCCCTCATCTTTTTACAGATAACCTTGAGGCTAGTATTTTCATGCAGTTGTCTTAGTAGCCGAAGTATCTGCTCAAACTTAGTCCACAGTTTTTCAATGGGAACCAGGTCAAATGCAGATTTCAAATGGCGCATATAAAAAGCCCTGCCCTTGAGGAAAGAATACAGTGGCATTTCATAAGACCAATGCCTTCTAAGCCACCGGGCATCATGAAGAAGACATCCAAGCAGCCAGGAGGAGGAGGAGGAGGGGGGGTGAGGCGACGGAGATCGTACCGATGGCTGCAGCTATGAATGGGCAGACAAACCCGCTAGGAACTGCCGGACATCACTGCGATCTTCGCCTCTGTTGCCCCGTCCCTCCTCCTCCTCCTGGCTGCTTGGAGGCCTTCCTGATGGGGTCAAGATTAATTACACAAACCTGTAACTTATAGCCCTGCCTTATGCCAACTCTCTTTTCCACTAGGGGCTGGCTTTGAAACGTGTGGCACATAGCCACCTATTGTTAGCTCTTGCTGAGACCAGGAGCAAAAATTCTTACACTCCTGGAGTAAAAGAATTTCCATTTTTTCAATAGATGTCTTAAAGAAAATATCTGCTATTTAGAGGCCCACCCTGCAAAGAGATGATTTTGATGAAAGATTTCTGGAGAGAAACAGGAAAAGTTTGCAAGGCCACCATATTGCTTCTCCTCTCCTTCTTAGGAGCAAAGGGGTTTGTGTTCCACATCAGAGCTGCTATTAAATAAGGCAATGTTTTTATTCCCTCATCAGTTCCAGTTGGGCCCTTCTGGTAACCTACCTGAGGCCTGTTTTGACCAGAAAATATGTGATGGCCCATATCCCTCATAAGTATTTTTTACCATTTATCCTTAATTTAGTACCTCCTTATCTATTACTTCCCTCTCACTTGTTCTCCACCTCCCATATCTCATACAAACAATCCCATTCCCAATTACCGTACTACTGGTATTGGATTACTCATTTGAATGTCCTTGTTCCCCAGTTGCTGTTTATCCGTTACCACTCCAAATCTCCTACTCATATAGCTGGGAACTTTCCTTTCCTTGATGGACCTCTATCCTTCCAAAGTCATTCCCTCCTGTATGTTTGGTGTTATGTCTTTGTACCCAAGCCATTTCAGGGGGCATCTCCACCACTTTACATAGCTCACTCAATACCTTCCTCTGCTGTGACCCTTGTGTTTTTGAATCATGCTGCAGATTATTCTTAATAGCTTCTTTACCCCATCTATTATTTTGGAGCTATCAGCTTCATCCAGGAATGTAAAAAGTAGTCTGTAATTAAAACCCTTCCTTACTTTGCCCTGATTGGAGCTTACCGAGGTTTTTAAGCAGAGGCTGGATGGCCACCTGTCGGAAATATTGTGATGGGGTTCCTGCATGGCAGAGGGTTGGACTAGATGGCCCTTGAGGTCTCTTCCAACTCTATGAGTCTATGATTCACTCTTTCCTTTCCCCACCTTCCTACTAGCTGACACACCCTTATCAGGGAATTTATTATTCTTTTCCACAGCTGAGTTTGGCAGATTGAGTTGGAGCTTCTTTAGTAACCAAATAAAACTGGTCGCCATTCTCTGTGTTGTTAAAAGCATTTGACGGGGTGACATTTTGTGGAGTAATGTTCTTTGGATCTGCACAGAGTAGCAGCTCCTCCAAGGAGAGATCAGCAAGTCTTTCAATTGTATTCAGAGACAGACTGCAACTATAATTATATACCAAGAGTATTTGGTGGGGGGAAAGAAGAACTAGAAATCTCATTTTAGGAGGGTAAATATAATTTGATAGGAATAACTGAAACTTGGTGGGATGTCTCTCATATATGTTATTTCATGTTATTTCAATTTAATTTTCATTACATTTATTATGTTTTATGTTTATTTTATTGTATGAATCACATGTGTTTTGCTTGTATTGTATTGTACTGATCACTTGTTGTTAACTACCCAGAGTGGCCTTGCTGCCAGATGGGCGGTATAAAATCCAATAAATAGATAAATAATTTTTTAAAAAGCAGAAAGAATAGAAAGGGAGGAGGAATCACAGTATATGTCAAAAATACATATTTTTACACAGAAATACAGGAAGATGAGGGTGACTGTGATATAAAGAATATCTGGATTAATATAATTGGGGCAGAACCCCAAAGGAACATGCTAGTTGGAGTCTACCAACAAACACCTAATGGGAGAAAAGGCAAGGGAAACTTTTGGAAACCAAATTGCAAGGGTTTGAAAGAGACATGATGTAGAGTAAAAGATAATTGGAGATTCAATTATCCTGATATCTATTGGGACGCCAATTCTGCCAAACTGTGTTGGAAACTGCTATCTTGTGAAGCTGCTAATTTTTTTTACCAAAAAAAAAAAACAGAAGAAGAAACTAGAGGATTAACTAGCCTTTTATTTGTTTCTAACCAATAGAGATGACTTGGTGGGAAAAATGGCAGTAAGAAGAAACCTTTTCACTTTTCCTCAGAGAAGGCAGCAAGAAGAAGAAACTTTTCTTCTAACTGCCCTTTCTGGGGGAAAGCGAAATGTTCTACCTGACTTCAAGGGAAACAAAAACAGAATGCCGCTGTACTGTATACTGAAAGCTTTAATTTCTGAAAGGAAGGCTTTCTGGGATGAAGTCTTAATAGTTTTTTTTTTAAATAATCCTCTCCCTCTTACACTGCTCCATGGAGGGCACCAGCTCTTAGAAGCTGGCAGTCTCTGCACCTCTCAGCTGATCACTAGGTGCATTTGCAGAGATGGTAGGCCCGACTCCTGGATAGCAGGCACCATCTCTGAAAATTGCAGTAATGGTAGTGATCGAGGCAGCTGTATGGCCGTGGAGGTGGCAGGACCAGGTAGGGAGGCAAGCGGAGCAGTGGGAAAGCAGCAGGCAGGCGGCAGAGGAGGTGGGTTTCTCTCCCCCTCAGGCACAAACCAATTTGTTTTTCCAGGGGTTCGGAAGTGATTCGTGGTTCATGGGTACCCATGACCCATGGACCATCATGAAGCACAGGTCCTCCGGTTGACTTGACCCATTGTTTTGAATGCATGATGCCTGAATGACAAAGCTGTTGTAAAGGCCTGCCACACTTATTGCAGAGCACTATGAAAATCCATGCAGGGAACGGACAATGCGATGTGGTGTGCATGTACACATTAAATACTGGAGCTCTAAAAATATGCCTGTTATGAAACCCAGTCTTATAACATTAATTACTTTTGGCACAATAGGAAAAGCATTACACTTGGCTTACAGCAGAACTTCATTGTTCTGCTTTAAATAAGTAGCTTATAAACCACAGGTGCCTTATGTTTCCAAACCAGAATATGTATAAAGCATAAGGAACCCTGTAAGAGCATACAGTTCTTCAAGAATGGGGCAATACTACACTTGCAACATAAAAGAGATTGATGTGGCAGACTTACAGGATATGTACAAGAAGTTTGTTGTAGAATGTCCCAGTGGAGGTCTCTATTTGCATGAATTCAAGCAGTTTTTTGGAATTTCCAGTCAAAGTGAAGCATCTGAATATGCAGAGAGTGCTTTTAAATCTTTTGATAGGAATGGGGTGAGTTTTGTTTTCTGAAAGAGCAGAATGCAAGATTGTTCTTGTTTACCCCGGGAATTAGTGCCGTGGGAACTCCCTGCAAAAATTAAGTATGCTCTGCTGTTCAGGGAGCATTCTTTACAATGATTATGTTTCCAATTACACTTCACATTTAATCACTTTTTTAAATATTCCAGGATAACAAGATAGACTTCCTGGAATATGTCGCCGTTTTAAATCTAGTACTACGAGGCAAACCTGAGCACAAACTGAAGTGGCTGTTCAAAGTGTTTGACACTGATGGGAATGGATTCCTGGATAAGGTTGAGTTGCAGAAAATGGTGAAGGTAAGATTTTATTTTTCAATTTCATAATTTGATTCAATAACTTTTAGGCAACCCCTGTGATGAACAGGGCACAATTCAAAGGGCTGGTTTTAACTGATAGCCCAATATGGCTTGGGTCCAAACTCGATCTCAAAGACTGTGTCCTCCGTTGTGAGTTTGCTTGGGTGTTAAAATAGAGGCCTTTCTCTCAGTCCCACCACTTTCATAAGCATGTTTGGTGGGGAGTCTGGGGACCAAGGAGAGGGTCTCCTCTGTTGCTGCTCTCTGATTTCAGAATTCCCTCCTCCCCGAAGTCAGGCTGGCCCCATCTTTGCTGTCCTTCCATGAGAAGACAAAGGCCAATGGATAATTTTCTTTCTCTTAATGCAAACTTTCCCTCAGCGACTGACTGCTTGTGTGGGATTTTTTAAAAATGGATTCTTATACATTACTGCTTTGACTTTAATTTTAGTATTGCTTTCATTTGCCATTTCTCAGAGTGATATTTATTTTTAATATTTGTATACTTATTGTTTTTAGCTTTAAAAATGAAAACCACCTTGGTTCTTTTTTAAGGAGAAAGGTGGGGTAAAAATATTTTAAATCAATAAATATAAATCATGGCAGAATTTGACCTTGTGTCTCTCCATATCCAGCTGAAATATATCAAAGATGTATTTCTTCTTCGTTAGGACAAACAACTGGGTGGGAAAAAAATTATGTCAAGATTGTAAACTGCTTGAATATAGACATGGTCTCTCATTTTTATAAACTACACTTCATGGACCATATGCTTAACCAGGACTCAGTCTTTTTCAGAGTGTCAATAATGTCAAACAAGGGTGGACAAAAAATACAGATACTCAAAGGTCAACCCCAGAGGAAGTGTGTGATAGAATATTTCAACAAATGGATGAAGATAATGATGGTAAACATATGATTTTGTATTTTCTGTGGATTTTCCAATGTGCATTAATGTGTGCTTGACAATAATGATAAATATAGGGTAAGTAGACTAGAAAATCAAGGAGGGAAAAGTGTCACAGCTAATTTTGTTGTCATAGAGAGGTTGAAGTCATTTTGGCTCTTTTATCTTTAAACTATGGCTGGCATCTATTGGGCAGGCTGGTTTTGCCTGCATAGTGGGAATGATATCACTGTCAAGGGCAGATTGCCCCAATCAAAGACTCCCTTTTTCAATTTCAGCGTACATATGCTTTTTCTCACGGTGTAAGAGAAAACAGAATTTTGACCTTTATGCTACAAAGCAGAACCTTGAGAACTGAACTGTAAATATATAAATGGTAGCTACTAAACAGGGATGATCAAGAAGTTAATCAAACGATTGTCAGAGAGTATAAGCAAGCAAAGTCTGAGTTTTAGATGCATTATTTATATGCAAAAAGCTTCCAAGGCTGCTTTATTTTATATTAAATTCTGGTTATTCCACTGTTTATTATTCTAGTTCCACAGCAGTAAACCTGAGAGCAAATAGACTTGAAATTTAAAGAAATTAAAAACAAAACCTTTCAATTTTGTAAATCAACATGGCATCATCTTCACCAGCTGCACAATTGTATTTGCAATAGAACGAGAATTATATAGGAATCTCCTGATTTGTGTTTGACCCAAAACCTCACTAACCCCAGTTGGGCTACAGGGCTTGATGAATGCAGTCCTAGCTTCTTTAAATTTTTGAATGAGTTGCTAACACATTTTCTTTTCTTTTCCAGGAAAGCTTTCTCTGAAAGAATTTATTGAAGGAGTACAAAGAGATGACCGGATGAGGAAAATGCTAAATGTAGATATAAACTCGACAAAATGGATCACTGAACATTGGGACAAAGGGAAGGCACAATTAAAAGGCCAAATGGCAAAGGAAAAGGATGCATAACCACATCAGACCCTGCATTATTAATAGGCAAACAGTAGGTGGTTGAACTGTATGTCAGTTATTCTTGTCAGGATGACAGTTTGATTCTAGGAAATAAGAGGTACAAAACAGCATCACTTTTTATTGGTCCACAATACTATGATGGTCAAAGAGTTTTAAACTTTGGGTTAGATCAGGCATGTCCAAACTTTGGCCCTCCAGATGTTTTGGACCACAATTCCCACAGTCCTTAGGCAATCTAAGCTTAGAATTTTGGGAGTTGTGGTCCAAAACATCTAACCGTTAGATTATAACAAATTAGTGGAAGGTAGCTAAATATTCTAGATAATGCTTCAAAATATTCTAGGCACAAAATCTAACTGCACATCTCATTTTAAATTCTATACAATCTGGTTTCAGCTTCCAAGCCATCCATTTCCTTATTGTTGCCACTGTTGTTTGTAGGCATAATACTTTGTCCCTCAAACTACCTTTGTCATCTTGTTCTCTGTCACTTTCCCTCACAAATTCCACATAGTGGTCCTTCCTCCTTGTTATCAATGAAATTAATAATCTCCACAAATGAATGTCTCTCACACATAATTAAATCCATGTTTGCTAAATGGGCTCTGTGAGAATCTAAATGTGTTATAACTTGGGCATGGACAGTAGCTGCAATGTGAACCATTGTGCAGAATTTCATACTTGACTGGAGAGCTGGGTTACTAGTCCTGTGGGCTGGTAACTGTTTGGGGAGTAAGAATGCATGCTTATGGTTAGTTCTGTAGTGGATATTTAGTGCTAGTGTTTGTAAATAAACAAACAATAAAAAGCTGAACAAGTACTTCAGTGGTGACTTACTAAGCAATGGTAAGTTTGAATCAACTTCAAGTAGTTGATGTATACATTACAGAGACCTACAGCCAGCTCACTCAATTGACCAAGCAGGAAAAAAAGTCTCCACTCTGGAAGTAATTCTGGGAAACTGAAGGCTGCGTTACACATTTTGATCACTAGCATTTTTACAGAGTTTAAACTAGAAAAACTTGAGGATAAATATTTCATTTATTGTGATTAAGCTTACAAAAAGCAGGATAAATATTTCATTTATTGTGATCAAGCTTACAACAAGCAGGAAAAAACAGCATGGAGAGGGAAGCCACACTGCCAATTTTTCTTGGCAATGTTTTTGATATTATTTTTTTGAGCAATAGGGGCTTGATGGGGATGAAAAAAATGTCTTGAGGGCCATGTGATAGCTTTCCTAATTACAATAGTCACAATATTGGACTTGGAATTTCTGTTACATGAGGCTACATCCCATTCACCTGAAAATACAGTGGTGGTACACATTCATATCCAAGAAAAAAGGCTAATCTCTAAGATTTCATAAGGCTTTCTGTTGTTTTTGCTGTTCTTAAAATGATTTTTTGTCAAGCTCTGCCCATTATCCTTTTCTTTTAATAACAATAATGACTCTTCCTAAACTGTTAGTACTTCAGTGCCACAGTTGCAATACCTGCTGTAGTTTTTGGATCTCCCTGCTTCTTGCATCCCCTGATTATTATGCCTCTTGGCCTGATGAGAAATCCTGCAGAACACAAAAGTTAGGACACTTTTTCGCACTCTGGTTGGTCTAAAAATTGAATTACCAACAATTGTTTTGTTTTTTTGCTTTCCAAAATTATTTCTCTCTCCCCCCCCCCATACTTTGGAAATATTCCATTTAGCCATTCAGATATTTTCCACCTGAAGAGAGACCTGGCTTCAGCTGAGATTTTATAACTAGCAGCATGCTCAAAATTTAATCCTCAGATTCAAGTTTCTTTGTATTCCTCTGTGCCAACTTGAGAGCTTCTGAGTTTTGCCCACTGAGAGAAACAGATGCCAGAGTTGCAGCCAAGCCAGCCTTTGTGTTTAGAGAGATGGAGACTCATCTCCCAGAGTAGGCATTCATTGACTGACACACCTACCGGTGATTTATTTGTCCCATATCTCCATCTTGGCGCAGAGCTACAGAATTTCTGGCTGCATCTGGCTTAATTTGGTGTCTCTCCCCCACCCCACTGGTTTCTCGGACCTCTTTTTTTGGCACGTCTAGCCTGGTATAAATTCTTGAGAAGTCCCGAGCTTGCTCACTTTCCGAATGAGAGTTTACATTTGATTTATTTTTAAACTTGGCTATAAAAGCGCAGGGAGGGAGAGAGAGAAAGGAAGGGGACGAGCGGAGGGGGTCCTCGAGTTTCGAAGCCAAGCCTCCGTCTTTGAAGACATTAACCCAGATAGACAAATCGGAATTTGCTTTTCTTATCCTTAAAACTGCCGGAGAATAAGAATCAAAGGGGGGGGCAGATAAAACTTCGCAGTACGGTACACGACTACACCCAATTCAACAAGAGTTCCCTCCCCATATGTCCCGCTGACGCCCTCATCAACGCGAGAGGGCGCTCTCTCAGCAGGTGGAATGGGAACGTAGGGCTACGCGCGGGGGTGGGTGCGACGACACCCCCCCGGTCTCCTGGCCGTTGATTGGCTGCGCACTCCTATACGTACGTCACGTCCTGACGCGTGCCAGGCTCGCTCTCGCCGCCGCCGCCGCCGCCGCGAAATTACCGGTCGGGTCGCCGGGTCGCGGGTGTCGGGATGGCTGCCGCCTCCCGCTTATGGGCTGCCTGGAGCGGGCCGAGGCCGGTTTTGCGACGCGCCTTGTAAGGTTCGCCCTCAAACCCTTCAGCCGCTGCCTTGGCCTGACCCTGAGGCGAGCGGGAGGCCTCCAGGCTTTATAAACACCACCTCCCCCCCTCCCCCACCCGTCAGGTGAGTGCTGGGCTCCCCCCCCCTCCCGCCGCCGGCCTCCCTTCAGGAAAGGCAGGCAGGCAGGCGGAGAGGGTCGCTAAACGTCCAAGGCGGAAGCGTTCGCCTCTCTTGCCCCGCCCCTTAAAGGGGCCGCGTCTTTCTCCCTTTCCCTCCCTCCCCCCCCCCCAGGTAGTGTTTTGTCCTTGGAAGCATCCGTGGCCCAACTCCCAGAGGAGGCAGACCTTGAGAGGCCCACTCAAATAGCTTCCTATCTATCTATCTATCTATCTATCTATCTATCTATCTATCTATCTATCTATCTATCTATCTATCTATCTATCTATCTATCTATCTGTCGAAATAACATGAGAAGAGGTAGTTACCTGGCTTTTTTTAGCCACACTAGATGTTGCTTTAGGACTTCTATACAGAGAACAATGCCATAGTCTCTCAAGACTGAAGAATGCCTATGCTATCCTATTTCCTATTTATTTATTTATCTGTCTGTCTGTCTGTGTCTGTCCTGCTGTTTTAAAAAAATCATTTTATTTTATTTGCTACTGACACCAGAGGTTGTCGCAGCTCTTCCTTTTTCTTTTTTTTTTTCACCTCCTACCTTTTGGGCACTGGTTTGGAGGCATGTTTTACTCAGAAGTCTCGCCGAGGGAGGGGTGGAGTTGATTCGCAAGCAAAGAGGATGGCGCATCTGTTGCCAGTCGAGGACCAAAGGGACAAAACAGTTCAAGTCCCAACAGGAGCCCCCTTCCCGATCTATAAGGTTTAAGGAGAAGCATTAGCAGTTGAAGCGTGAGTGCATTTGGTCAATAACAGGTGCCACTGGATTAAAAATAGGATTTTCTCACCAGTAGGCATGAATGGGACTTGTCTCAAAGGTCTTTGACTTAGTTTTTCTTGTTGCTCTTATTTGTGGTCCCCGTGAATCATTATTGCAGGATGAAGTCGTGGTGGTTGTTTCTTGCCTCTCTTTCTGATTAGTTTGACATTCATTTTTGGGGGGAGATGGCTAGGAATCCCTTCAGAAAGGTGCAAGGAGAATCTTCCCAAATATTCTAGGATAGGATGCAATGAAATTCTCCTGAAACAGAATTGTCACTGTTTACAGCCATGAGAAGGTACTGCTGTAAGTGCATTGTATTAAAAATTATGTTATTATTCATTAGAATTGTGCTCATACAGATGGGGCAAAGTGGAGGTGTGTGTAGTGGTTAGCATCAGCTATGAAGCTGACTTTGTAACCCTTGTGCAGTCATCTAATCTAACTCACAAGGTTGTTCTGAGAATACAGGGGATAGGAGAAGACCAGTGCATAGAACTTGGAGCCCAGTTGGGATAAAAAATTATTAATTTCTCAGATGCTGTGAAGGAGAATTGGATTGAGAGTTCCTAGGAGACCCACAAATAAGTCTGAAATATAATAAAGTATAGTTTACGTTTAAAAAAATTGAGGATTATTACCATCAGGTATCCTTAAAAATGCTCAGTACTTAGGTCAAAGCATGTACATTTATTAGACCACAAGAAGTTAAGATATATAAAAGTCTGCTTGTTGTTTGAGATAATGCAGAAGGCGTTTTTCCTCTGTCTTGTTTGTTAGCAGAATAAGATGGATTTAAAAAAGGATTTGTTCAGATGAGGCAGTTGGTTGGAAGATTACAGAGGTCAAAATAAAGCAATGACCATCTGTGGATTTTGCTTTCCACTACCATGCATGCATATGAGTAGTACAAATTGTTCTGAGCTTTATCCCTTGCAATCCGGAGAGGAATTCCCTAATTGACAAAAAAGGCCCTGTAATCTTCCTCCACTCTGTTGTTCTTCTTTCCCTTTTATACACAATAATAGGAATTATTGTTATTCAATATTAATACTGATTATCATTATTATTATTTTTAAAATAAAAGTCAAACAACTGAAGTGTCTCATGGTGTTTCAGCATATAAAAGTTAAAAAATGCAAGCTGGTCAGAATCCTGTTACTTATGCCCACTGCCATAACTCCATTGGCATAATTTTCATTTGCACATTGCTGCATCCTAAGAAGTGGGCATAGGCATCTGCTGTTTTACATGCATGTCTCAGTGCATGATGGCTAATGCCTCTTCAGACTTCCTAACTTGTGACTCCCCAGCTAAAATTTTCATCAGCGGTGTTTTGCTGCCATAATTTTTCAAGGAGATTCTAGCCAGTGATGTGGGTTTTCCTGAAAAGTTGAACTGGAAAATTTCCCAGTGCTCTGAATGATAATATTTGATTTAGCATGTTTGTTTTAAATGTTACATTTAAACACATTCAAAGCTTTGAAATATGGAAATTATTTTATTTTAATATTTGTAATAATATCAGTACAATAGTACTGTACATTAATACCTCTGATAACAATTTTTTTGGATAACAATTTCCGGGTATAGGGCTGCCTCGGATAGCAAACGTTCCCTATGGGTTGCCTCAAATAACGAACCTGTGAAGCTCTGGTGGATTCTGAGCCCAAGAGGGTTAAGGCAGTGCTGAAAAATAGTGGTGGCCACACAAAATATTGACACTTTGTGCCCAGTTTGGACATTGTCACTCAGGGGTGTACTTTTGTTGCCAGCAGTTTAGACATTAATGGCTGTGTGTTGTGTTATGTTGAGGGGGCAGCACATTTACACTGTTGTACAAGCGGTAGATTCACTGCTTTACATTGTAGCCACATGTCATTTCGTCATTGTAATCACATGAAAAGATATACTAAAATATTTATGAATATTTATGAAATGTGAGGGAGTGTGCTCACTTCTATGATATACTGTATGTGCCTTGCACGTGTATGTAGGTGTATGGTATAAATATAGTTGATGAAATGCTTTTGTGATTTTCAGAAATGAAGGCACACCTGCTGTGACACATCCTTTCTGAAAACAACCACCTAGCACCTAGTTGTATTTTCAGTGCTGTAAAAAAACTTGCTCTATCTCTGTTAATTATTTATCCTGCACTCTCCTTTTACATTTTATTTATTTATGTCATATAGGCTAAAACCCTTTTAGTGCAGTTTCATGTGAGTAAAGTTGACAGTGTTTTCAGCTGTGGCCTTTTATTGCAAATTTAAAACATTCTGATCTCCCTCTCCTCTAAATTTCTATGGAAGCCGGGTGTCTCAAGGTGTGGAGGGAGCCATTAATATTCAAAAATTGACACTCCAAGTTGGTCCTGATTTGATAAAGTGCTTAATAAACAGCTGGGGGGTAGCCATATTGCAGTGAACACAACAAGGAGTATTGCATCTGAAAAATTCAGTTTTATTAGGCACAAGCTTCTATCAAATGAAACAGGATATTCTTCAAGATTTCACAAGAATCTTTTTTTTTGCTTCTGGTATATTATTTTAATACCACATATGTTTGTAATGTTTGCTATTTCTTTGTGGTGCTTAAAGGACAAATTTGTTTCCCTGTACTGAGGTGGGAATCTTTAGGCCTTCTGAGGTATAAGACCTTACCTTACCATTGGCCCGTATTATGCTTCTGGGAGTTAAAGTGTAAATCATCTGGAGTGCCAGAGTTTTTGCATTCTTGTTTTGGTCTAAAAAACAAACTCCAGGAAGAGTGAGTCCATGGGTGAAAAGATTCTGTTCGTCTTCATTTGTAACATTTTCCAACCCTGAAAAGTCACTTTATTTTTTGACATTCTCACAATATAGCATGTTAATAAATCATAAAGAAGTATGGTAGTTGCTGATGTTAGCTGGGGGAGAAAGGGTTTCTGATCAAAAGATCTGATGTACTCAAAATCATTCATACTAGGGAGCTTTTCACTTGGAACGAACTGAAATTAAACAGCAGGTTCTCAATGCCAGAGCTTGGCCGTTAATTTGAAGGGGCTACAACTCTGGTGGACAATATGCTGCCTGGAGGATTCTGGGTTCTGTTGTGGAAGAAAGTAGCATTGCAGACTTCCCACTAGTGCTATGCAGAACTTCAGAGCTTAGAAGCAGCATTCCATGAAATGTAGGCAAAGCATGATTTACAAAATAAAATTAAAAGGTCTGCGGTATTCATTTGATACTGTGTACAAGTTTAATCAGTCCCACTGGATTACGGCCATTGTGAGAAGGTAAGCTCCGTTGTAATCACTGGCACTTAATTCTGCCTAGTTGCATTTTGGCAGGAGGGTGTGGATGGACATGCACAAACAAGAACTAGACTTGTTTTCAACTTTAGTGCAAGGCTTCCCTTGCCTTCACTTCTCAGGGAAAATGTAAACTTGTCTACAAGTCCGATGCTCCAGTGCCCACGCTATTGCTCATCTTGCATACCTTCCTGAAGGTTTTTGTTTCATGGAATAATTAACTTGAACCTAATAAAGATTTCCAAGGGTAAAGCACCTCTTAAGCCTTTAACTCGATTCTTTCTTTCTTTTATTTGTTGACTGTTGTTAAACAAATATGACTGGTTTGATGAGGGGGGATGTCATGTCATATCATGGAAGCAGATTTCTGGTATTATTTGCTGGATTAACAGTGAAATAGGTGATCTAAGGTAGTGTACATCTAGAATAGATTAAGCAAGACTCAGGTGAAACTAAAAAAAGTTAAAAATATTGTGCAATATCATTTATTTCCGTAATGCAACTTTAAAAGTGAAATTAATATATCAGATAGACTCTTTACATGCAAAGCAAGATAGTTCAAGCCTTACTTTGTTATAATAGAGATGATTATGTCTTACATCTTATGAAAACCCCAAATTCACAATCTCAGACAATTAGAATATTACATGAAATCAATAAAACAAGGACTGTAAATAGAACAATATTGGACCTCTGAAAAGTTTAAGCATTCATATGCACTCAGTACTTGGTTTGGGCCTCTTTTGCATCATTTGTTGCCTTAATGTGGCGTGGCATGGATGCTGTCAACCTGTGGCACTGCTGAGGTGTTATGGAATACAAGGATGCTTCAGTAGTGGTCTTCAGCTCTTCTGTATTGTTCGGTCTCATGTCTCTCATCTTGGCAGTGCCCCATAGAACCCATAGGTTCAAGTCTGTTGTGTTTGCTGGCCATTCAAGCACAGTAATCCCATGGTCATTGAGCCAGGTTTGGTACTTCTGGCAGTGTGGGCAGGTGCCAAGTCCTGCTGGAAAATGAAGTCAGCATCCCCATAAAGCTCGTCTGTGGAAGGGAGTATAAAGTGCTCCAAAATCTCGTGGTAGACGGCTGTGTTGACCATGGACTTAATGAAGCACAGGGGACCATCACCAGCAGATGACATGGCTCCCCAATCAACCGACTGTGGAAACTTCACACTGGACTTCAAGCATCATGCATTGTGTGGTTTTCCATTCTTTCTCCAGACGCTGTGTCCTTGGTTTCCAAATGAGATGCAAAAGTTCCACTCATCAACAGACCACTGAGCAACAGACCAGTTCTTTTTTTTTTTTAGTCCAGGTAAGACGCTTCTGATGTTCGTTGTTCAGGAGCGGCTTGACAAAAGGAATGTGACATTTGAAGCCCATGTCCAGGATCCGTCTCTGTGTGGTGGCTCTTGATGTACTAACTCCAGCCTCCGTCCACTCCTTGTGAAAGTCCCCAACACTTTGGAATGGCCTTTTCCTGACAACCCTCTCCAGGCCGTGGTCATCCCTGCTGCTTGTGCCCCTTTTTCTTCCACACCTTTCCCCTTCCACATAATTCTATTAATGTGCTTTGATACAGCACTTTGGGAATACAGTGGACCCTCGTATAACAAACAGTTTGTATAACATAAAATCTGTACAACATAAAAAATTCCAGATACAGGGAAAATTTGCTTAACATAATCCCCTATGGGGAGAATCCGTACAACATAAAAATGGGATTACTCCATTTTCAATGCATTCCTATGGGAATTTGTATAAAGGAAAATTTGCTTAACATAATTTCATTTGGAACGAATTAATTCCTTTATACAAGGTAGCACTATATTCAACTTCTTTTGCAATCTGTACCTTTTGGGGCTCCCCCTCCTTATGGAGGGTGTCAATGATGGTTTTCTGCACAACTGTCTGGCCAGCAGTCTTTCCCATGATTGTGATTCCTACTGAACCTGACTGAGAGACCATTCAAAGGCTCAGGAACCCTTTGCAGGCGTTATGGATTCATTAGCTGATTAGAGTGGGACACTTTGAGCCTAGAATATTGAACCTTTTCACATAATTCTAATTTTCTGAGATTGTGAATTTGGGGTTTTCATAAACTGTAAGCCATAGTCACCACGATTATAACAAATTAAGGCTTGAGCTATCTCGTTTTGCATGTAATGAATCTATCTCATATACCTGTATTAGTTTCACCTTTAAAGTTGCATTACTGAAATACATGAACTTTTGCAGGATATTTTAATTTTTTGAGTTTCACCTGTAAATCGAATAATCTTCCACAACATTAGCTTTGGAAACTAGATATGGCTTTGTAGTACTTGAGGAAAACCGTTGAGTACTGTATTAGGAAATTATACTTATTCAACTAATCGAAAAATTAATTAATCTTTTTGTAGCATGCTAATAAAGCATACATCTATCTGAAAAACACTACACATGCTAAGAGATGAGCAGAATAACCCTCATTCTGTCACTACTTCTTCTCACTGGCAAATACTGTAACTCTGTTAATAACCATTAACCCACACCAGACGGAATCCAATTGGCTACAATGTTTAATTATGTAAATAACATATTTTCCCAATAGCATTTTGTATATTGAATGTGTGTGTCCAATAAATACATGAAATCAGAATTGTTTGTGTTATTGTTTTAGGCACACTGTATTTCTCAATACACTTGATTTAGAGCATGATCGGATCACATTGTATGACACATTAATGCAGAACGCCATGAAATTCCAAAAGGTTCACATATTTTTTCTTGCAATTTTATATACAGTATATTCTGAGAAAAAACACAATCTTATGAATGTGGGATATTGCGCTTCTGTATTCACAATTCAGAAAGTGACACAAAGTGAGGGGAAAATCCCAGAATCTGACTTTTTTTTAAAAATCCATTAACTCATCTAACTAAAACACAAAGCAGTTGTCAGGGCTTCTTGTCAACAAGCGTGAATCATAGTGAGCACAAGAGGCTATTCTGTAAACCATCTTGACTGCTGTCATTAGTGTTGCCTACATTCAATCTGCCCTTGGCTATGTAAAGACTGGCATCCTTTTTCCTGTTGGCAGTGTGGACACTATCTTGCACAGCAATATTGGGCCATTTCCTGGCATTTTGAAGCATAGATGCAGAAGCCACAGCATCTCACATTTATAATGTTTTTTTTTAATTATCTGAATTTCATGTTTTTTTAAAATAAAAGTTTAAGTATGCACGCATTACAAATTCAAACTTCCTAAAGTATTGTTTGTTTACATCTGGATAAAACTTAGACTTAGAGCAGTGCTCCCCAACCTTTTTGTCCCCACGGACCGGTAAATATTTGATGATTTACCGTGGCCCGGGGCTGGGGGTGGGGGTGGGGAGGAGATGGGGGGTGGGGGGTCGGCCGGGGGGACAGGGAGGGTGGGGGCGGGGATGGGGGAGGGAGGAGGGGAGGGGGGGCTTGGCGTGTGTGCCTTGCGGGGGGCCACGGGAGCGGCAGCGGCGGCACTCGCCGGCTGGGGCGTTGGGTGTGCTGCTCCCCCGTGCGCACGGGCGGGTGGGGGGAGCCCGTGGCTCCTGGGCGGGTGGGCCCCCGCCTCCTCCTCCTGGCGGTAGCCGCGGTGGCCACGGCAGCCGCCCGGGTTCAGCCGCCACCCGCCTTGGTGGGGCGCCTCTGCACCGCCACCAGCGGCGGCGCCAGCAGTGGCTCGGCAGTCCCGGTGGCGCCCTTTAGCAGGAGGAGGAGGGGAGGCCGGTGGGGGGTGGCGTCTCTGCGCTGGCTGGCCGGACGGCCAGCACACGCACACTCCGGTTGGGGGGGCTCGGTGGACGGGAGCGGCCGCTCCTTCCTTCCTTCCTCTCTCTCTCTCTCTGTGGGGGGTGGCGGGGGTGGCGGCGGCGGTATTCCGGCTCCCCGCCCCCCACCCCGGCCTCTCCTCTCCTCTCCTCTCCTCTCCTCCAGCGGGGCCTGGTGGGGGCTTCCCTCGTCCCTCCCCCATTCCTCGCACCTCCCCGCGCGCCCCCTCCTCCCCGCCGGCCCCCGCGCGCCCTCCAGCCTTCTTCTTTCATTGGCTGCCCGTGGAAGAGAAGAGGAGGAGGAGGAGGCCGGAGGAGGAGGACGCGCCGCCGCCGCCGTGGCTGCTGCTGCTGCTGCTGGTGGTGGAGGGCGAGGAGGAGGAGGGCGGAGGAGGAGGAGGATGCGCTGCCGCCGCCGCCGCCGGCGGGCAGAGGAGGGAGGCAAAGGCAAAGCAAAGGCAGCGGCGGCGGCTCCTCCTGCGCTCCTCCAGCCTTCCTCCTCCACCGGCCGCCCGCGGGAGAGAAGAGGAGGAGGAGGAGGGCGGCGGAGGAAAAGGGGAGGAGCCTCCCCGGCCTCCCCAGGTGGCCCGGTGCCGACCGGTCCACGGATCGGCACCGGTCCGCGGCCCGGGGGTTGGGGACCACCGACTTAGAGCACCGTTTTTGAACTGTAAATCTCTAAAACATTTCAAGTCTGTATATATCTTAGTGGTTGCTTCTATAGGCTTATTATTATATCCATGGAAACTTTGTTCCATTTTTAAAAATGAAATGGGTGAAGACCTACTCAGTGATGCCAATGGGTTCATGGAATATACACTTCCTGGAAAATCTGGTTATGGTTTCCACCCCCAAGTATTTGTGGCTGTCTATCAAAAAAGGTTTTAACTGTTGCAACTTAGTTTCCTGAATTTGAATTTTAGCAGGATTATGGTTTCTAATATCTTTAAATTGCTTTGGAGGTGATTCAAAAGCTGTATTGTTCATAATCTTGATTATCCTTTATTTCGTTTGAGTGCCATAAATATATAATTACTGTTGTTGAATTTTTTTGAAATTAATTAATTAATTTCCTTTTATCTTTCTAGAGCCACCTTAAAACTATGTGGAAATGGGGCAGTGGTGATGATTCAGTCTCTAAATCTGGGGCAAGTACTGTACTTTATTTAAAGCTGTGGCTTGCCTTCTTTTGGAATGTTGTTAACTACAATACAGAAATTCTAAAAGTCTGTATCCTTCAAGTAAACTTGTATCATAGTTTTGCACACAACTTTGGTGAACATATTTAAATGGTTTTGATGATTCATAGCAACCATTATAATTAGTATTACTTATATGCCTTAGTTTGTATGCTGCATAGCATTCCAGTTTCTGATTTAAGCATTCAGTACTGGTGAATTTTAAAGAACTGGAAGCCTGTTGATTGCCTGTTTGTGACTAAATTTAAACAACTGATTGGTGTGGATTCATTTTTTAAAAAAGTTAAAGTTTGGGCAGATATCACTCAATATATGTAACATTTTTTCTTCAGGCTAGTTCTTCAGGCTAGTGGATTACACTGCGATGAAAAATTATTCCAAATTATTTGGAAATTTATTTCAGTACTATTTTTTCTCCCTTAAATATGCAAGTGGGTAGTTTTGACCGATTGGAAACTTTGGTGTGAATCCTGGAGTTGTTTTTTTCCTTCATTGCCATATGGGTCCGTTTATAAGGGTCCTCTTATAGACAGAAGTAAGCCTTTCTCCCTCAAAAGATGGGGTGTGCCTTTCCTTTCCAGCAGCTCTTTCACTGCCTCCACCTTTCCAAAATGCCTGCCCACTTAGTGTTTTTGTTTGTCTTTTCAGCCTAGAAAGGTATTTCTTAATAGGCTGATCGACCCCTGAGCCTTTCTGGCAGGATTTGTTCATTTTGTTAGTTTTGGGTTCAAAAAGTGTGTGTGTGTGGGGGGGTTGTACATGGCGGTGTCTTATAGCTTGAAAAATATGGTAAATAACTAATCTTCACTGATTGTCTTAAAGAATTTGAAATATTTATTTCTCTAGAGCGCTTTTGCTTTCGTACTTAAAAAAGGGAGACATGTTCTAATATATTCTTTCACTGTTATAAAATTAGTGCTTCTGTCTCTAGGTTCATGGCACTTCTCAAGCAGCAAACATGTCAGCAGCAGATTTGGCTGAACAGCTGTCCCAAACCAAACAGCTGGTAACGCAGCTCAAAGAGCTTGTAAAGGAAAAAGAGAATGAATTGCACAACAAAGAGCAACAATTAAAGGTACTGAGTATATGCATCACGACTAGGTCATATATAACACGTAACCTCCCAGTTGTCTTGAGAGCAAGCTATTTTCATGCAATCCTGTCTTAGAACTGCTTCGTCATACTGGCATTTGTTATCATAATTAGCAGGAGCTTGCAGCTTCCTTCCCCTTGAAGTTTCCATAACGTGCCAGGTCTGCTTGTGACTCAAAATACAAATGTTTTCCAGATATGGACAGATGCTGTTGATAAACAGAGGGTTAAAATTAGCCATTCAAATTTGTATTTCTAACATACAATTTTTCATCAGGTGCAGGGCCACTGTCTCTGAAGCTAGAGAGTTTTGAAAAGGCAAAGGATGGTCTCAGATTTAGCTCTGAAATACCTTTAGGTTATGTCAAACATTTAATCCTCCAAATTATTATATTGAATGAGACTCTTTGTAGAGGAGCCTGGTGAACTGCTGTATTGCAGCCAAAATTCTGCTCCCATCCCATGGTTCAGTACCAGTTAGCTGGCTCAAAGGTTGGTAAAATGAGTATTCACTGGGGTGGGTGGGATTGGGTTGTCTGTATAATTAATTTGTAAACCACCCTGAGAGTGCTTTAAGTGCCGTGGGATAGAATATAAGCAGCACACTTTCCTTTTTCTCTCTCTTCAGATTGCATTTGGGCTAAATGTTATCTCTTAATACTCCACAGGAAGAAAAGGAAGCCTCTGAAGCGAAGATTTCCAAACTGAAGCTTCAAAACAAAGCCAAAGTAACATCATTAACTTCACAATTAGAGGAACTTAAGAAGCAATTGCCACGTGATGGAACAAAAGGAAAATCAGAGCAAAAGAAAGTGAGTTATGTCCTCAATTTAAATCCAGATGTTACTATTCCTCAGACTAGAAGCCACGACACCAATATATTTTAGGTGGTGCTACTGTGTCCTAAGGAGGTGTTCAATTTTGTTGAAGGGGTAGTTGTTCTTGACTGGAGACATTGCTTCCTAAACTAGGAAGTTCCTTTTCCCTGAAGTACTGCAAGTCTTGTGACAGAACTGATGAGCAGTGCTCTGGATATGAATATGGTTCTCTTCTCCATGTGCATATCATATTTACCTATCATAGCCCCAGCCTCTGAGCATTGCGAAAACCTCTGCTGGAATGTTGGACCATTTTTCAGGCAGTCTCAGGGCCGTCAGGAAAGATGGGGAGGGAAGATAGTTTTGTGACATAAAGAAGCATTACATTAGACTTAAACCTTGGGGATAGTTTGTTACAACCCCATCAGTCAGAATCTTATTGGTGGTTTGTCTCTGCTGGAGTTAAATTGCCCCGCATTGCCATTCATAGAATCACAGAATAGTGAAGTTGGAAGTGGCCTGTAAGGCCATCAAGTCCAACATCCTGCTTCCTTAATATATATAAATTATCTGGTCATCCTATATATATAATTATCTGGTCATCACATATATAAAATTTAAAATATATTTACCCACTTTTCTCCTTAAAAAGGACTCAAGGCAGCTTACAGTATCGAGGGATAGTATTTAAAGTTGAAGACACATGTTGTTAATAACATTCTAGGAACAGTGAGTGTGAAGAGGCATCATACATAATTAAAAAGGCGGTTTTAAAGCCAATAAGGAAAGAAATATAGGGGGAAATGCCACTCGGAGAAATGGAAAACACACCAAAAATGGAAAACATGGGTAGTATAACAATCCACCCCAAAATCACATAACGTAGCTACTCACTGAAGGAAGACTTACCTGAAGAGATGTGAGAGAAAGGTCTCTCCTGATGCTGGCTGCAGACCTCGTTGCAAGCCTATTGTGTGACAAGCATACAACCAGGAATGTGACTGGCATCTCATTAATTAGAAGCAGTTCGCTGGTATGGCGAAGCCGTTTCACTTGTACATGTATAAATTGCCTGTAATTATCTGGTCATCATAAGTCATACTATATATGATACATTGTATCCCAATCATAGAAAGTGGGGTTTTGTACAAAACTGTGATCTGAGGTTAAGGTGAAAAGAGGAACTTATAAACTTCTTTTCCTAGACATGATAAAAGAGGGAAGCATATGAGCTAAAGGCTTACTGTGACTTTGTTCTTAATCATTCATGTTGCGTTAAATTGTTATAATGCAATTTTATAAAAAAGGCTACAAATCTAAATATCTTAATTAGGATATTTTTTGTAGCCTGTTTCATAAAATTTGAAAATACTATGGATTTACTTGTTGTGTGTGTTTTAAAAAGTAAATCCAGTAAAGCAGTTTTCCAGAGCTTGCATGCAGAGGGAGAACAGAAAATAAGTCCATTTTAAAATACTTATATCTTGCTAGTTTCGCAGGACCTTTGCAGTGTTCGCAAACAAGGATTCAGGATTAAATTAGCTTTCATTTTCTTTCCTTCCAAAAATAGTAATAGGGACCATAGTTCTGTTGATGGGGACACATGACATAATTGCAAAAAATGTCAGTGCTTGGAACCTCTGATTAGAAGGATCCTGCAGATGTAGGGAAAAGTAATTTCTTGAACTGCTCACAGAGTTGAATAGACAGCATGGGCTGTAGTTTTTTAAATTTAGTTCTTCTCCATTTCTGAGATGAGATAGTGAGTAAACTACTGGAATATATAATGGTCTAAATAGACAAGTAGATTGATCTGCTGTAGGGTTATTTTTTGCTTGGAAGCAATTCAGTTTTTTCAACTGTTAAAAATGTTTGTTTATTCATCCTGTTAGATCTGTCGAAACTGTCAGGTGTTGAAAAGAACTCTAAAGCATGCTCTGATTTTATAGTACTATAACTAAACAAGTCATTAGCAGGTTGGGACAACCTTTTAAGGGCCTGGGGACCAAATATTCATCACCTGAGAGATAGACTAGGCCTGAAAATGCACAAAACTTGGAAAAACCCCAAAAGTGTCTGTTTCTGGTTTTGCTTGGTTGTTGCTATTGTAGGTATTCGGGCTTATGGGGCTGTAATCCATCTAATACAAAATGATTTCATTCTGGATGCCTTCAGAAAAAGGAAAAAAAATACCTTTTCCAACATTTTTTAATTTATTGTTTCCATTTCTGGGGTGCCTCAAAATAGCTTTGGTGACCACGTGTCCCACGGGCCACACTTTGCAGATACTACAGTATCCTATTGTCTGGTTCAGCTTTTTTTAAATATTTGGGACCAAGTTTACCGATTTACATTTTAGGGATCTAGAGATGGGGACCAGGATAATGCTGCTGCAAGTCGTGGGAAAATATTGGTACTGAGAAAGAAAATAGAAGAACTAGAAGCACAGAATACCCAAAGAAATGAAGAGCTTCAGAAGAAGGTATGGTTTTGTTGTTGTTCAGGCGTTAAGTCATGTCCAGCTCTTCATGACCCCATGGACCAGAGCACGACAGGCCCTCCTGTCTTCCACTGCCTCCCTGGTTGTGTACAAGTGTGTAAATATCTTGAATGTTGGTGTTACTTGGACTTAAGACAAGAATATGTGAAAATTTATTTATTTATTTATTTATTTATTTATTTATTTATTTATTTATTTATTTATTTATTTATTTATTATTGCACTTTTTAACCACACTGACTTTCCCAAAGGGAACTCCTCCTCCCATAAAATCAAAACAAAACACCAATCTACACCAGCTTCATCAACTGATCTATCAGATGAAAGCCACTTGGCCATTTTAGGTTGCTTGAATCGACTGAATCCTGAAAAGGTGGAATCATGGCTGAAGGATGTTGACAAATGAAGGCAGTAATATGACAAGTACAGAGTGTTAAAATTAGTACAGAGAGTAATGTTGCCTCTTAATTGCTGTAAAATGCCCCTGAATTCCTTGTTCTCAAACTTGAATATGTCTTATATGTACCGGACTGTATATTGTCTCTCATTACTGTAAGCCACCTTGGGTCCTTTTCCAAGGAGAAGGGCAGGGTAAAAATATTTTTAAAAATAACAATAGCCAGTAATTTTTCTGATGAAATACAGTGGTACCTTGTATAAAGGAATTAATTTGTTCCAAGTGAAATTCTGTTAAGCAAATTTTCCTTTATACAAATTTACCATAGGAATGCATTGAAAACAGAGTAATTCCTAATCACGACATTTTTATGTTATATGGATTTGCCTCATAGGCGATTCTGTTAAGCACATTTCCCCTATCTCTGGAATTTTTTATGTTGTACAGATTTTATGTTATACAAACTGTTTGTTATACGAGACTCCACTGTAATGATTTGGTTTTAGATTGCTGAATTGAATGCTGCACATCAGCGGGGAGCTGAAATGGATGCCATGCTAGCTGAGAAGCAAAAAAAGCTGGATGAAAAAGAAGCCTACATAATTGATTTACAGTTGGCTTGTGGATCAACTAATGATGCCAAAGATGTACTAATACACAACAGTGAATTAAAGGTATATGGAACTTTTGATTTTTATAAATGTTGTCTCGCCTCTTGCCAAGAGAACTTCATCTGCATGTGTGTCATCTTCCTTATTATGTGGACCAATGTTCACACAGGTGGAAACTTTTAATTGCTGTCAGTATAAAACGGTTTGGTCTCGACTGCTTTTCCAGTTAACCCAATAAATACCTAATAGAACGGGTTGGTTGCCTCATACATGAGTTGAGTGAAGTCTGGTATTTTTGTGGCTCTAGACCAGTGTTGATGAACCTATGGCACGGGTGCCAAAGGTGGTATTTGGAGCCCTTCCTGTGGGCGCCCGACATCACCCCTTCACAGCCACCTGTATTCAGGTTAAATGGCTGTACTACCACTTTGTGAAAAATTAGTTGGTTTTGAATGGCAGTTCACTTGGGCACTCGGTCTCTAAAAGGTTTGCCATCACTGCTCTAGACGCCACCACAGAGCCTCTCAAAATCAGAAATAAAACACAGCCAGAAAGGCCACCAGGAGCCATACTTTTCTCCTCATCAACCTAGTGGGATCCTCCAAGACCTCCCTACCTCCCAAAACTGAAGTGGGAATGTTTGATTCCTCCCCCGTTTAAAAATAGTGATTTTTGCCATTTTCTTGCCTATTGTAGCCCATAGTGAGGCCTGGAGGCTTGGATTTGCCTCTTCCCCCAGCCCTCAAATGTTGCTTACCCTGATCCAGTGGGTTCATTCTTCTAATTGTCTTTTCTTCTGAACTTCCAAGAGCCAGCTTTCCACAAAGGAAGCTTCATTGCAGAGTATGCAGAGCCTAGTTCAGAACCTTACGAAGAAAGTTGAGAACAGTGAAGAACAATGTAGTCTCCTCCGGGAGGACATTGAAAATCTGAGAAACCTTCAGGCTAAGGAAAAGGAGCGTTTCCAGGAAAGAGAAGCCATGTACACACAAAACGTAAGTAACTTTTGGTTCAAACTGATTAGGATTTTACTTCTAATAAGGAAAATAATAAAACTCATGTGTCCATGGGTAGATTATGTTAGTAAAAATAAATAACAAAATACCGTATTTTTGCATCATAAGATGCACCAGACCATAGGACGCTCCTAGTTTTTAGAGGTACGTATGTGTGAAAAAAATATTCACATATCCATACTGTGGTCCTGGTACATCTCCAGCCCCAGTTTACTTTCCAGCCATGGTGCTCTTCGGAGGCCTGGAGTGGCATGGCTGGAGAGTAACATGCAAAGACAAAGACACTGGGTCTCCATGTTGGGAATCCTCCAGACCTTGCAGAGGCCTCTGGACCTGGTGCAGGTCCCAGCCACAGCCGCAGTGGAGGCTTCCCAACCTGACTGTTTTTAAAAAAAATACCTTGCATGATTGATTTGTTCTACAGAATAGAAGATGGAGAGTAATCAGCCCGATTGGAGGCCATAGAGATAAGAAACAGGCTAGAGAGTAACCACCCACCATCATGACCATAGAGATGCAGCTCTAGGGTCATCATGGTGGGTAGTTACTCTCTAGCCAGTTTCTTATCTCTATGGACTCCAATCAGGCTGATTACTGTCCGGCTTCTATTCTGTGGAACAAATCAATCATGCAAAGTAATTTTTTTCCCCAAACAGCTGGGTCGGGAAGCCTCTGCTGTGGCTGCAGCGGTGGCTGGGACCTGCGCTGGGTCCAGAGGCTTCCGCAGCAGCCTCTCTAAAGGCTCCTGGCAGGGGTGCATTCGCCCCATAAGGCGCACAGACATTTCTCCTTACTTTTGAGGGGGGAGAAAGTGTGTCTTATGGTGCAAAAAAACGGTATTTTAAGTATGTTAAATGTGGAATTTGTAACACATATATTTATAATTAGGAAATTTTACACCACAAGTCCTTTTCCAGACATTTGACAAGGAATCCAGGTGTGTTTTCCAAGGTGGGACTTGTCCTTAGCAGTGGTTTTGAATACCAACATTTCTCATTAACCTTTCTGCATTGTTCATTTTTAAGATCACAGACATTTACCAGTGTTTTGAGCTTTAAAGTGAACATTATGAAAACAGATTCCTGAACTTGCTTGTTTTTGAATAAAATTAAATTAAATCTTTTTTTTTTTTAAGATTCTTCTGTTTCAGAATATCATACAGGAAAAAGAAAAAGAACAAATGGAACTGGCCCAGAAACATGAGCAAGAATTATTTAAGATGGCTGCTAAATCTGATGCCAGTGCTGATTTAGAACAGGTAGGAGGAATGATGCTGTGGTCCTCTAGCAGAGGGAATGAGAACCCTGAATTTGATTACTTGCCTCCTGGGTTAAAACTACAGTAATTGTTGCCATATTTCATTAGATCCATGGACTAGGCCTCAAATATAGTCAGGTGGTGTTACTAATGATTTGGGATGTGGTATCTGCCTTGCAATGCCTTCTGATACACCGCTGATACTTGTTCAGGAATCACGAAGCCCTTTCTATGTTTTGCTTACTCAAAACCTTGTTTGTTCAGAAGAATGACTTTGTAATAGTGGGGAAAGATGGCAAGTTGGACCAAAATCAGTGAAGGTCAATAGGGAGTGACAGAGAACTTGTGTGCATGTAAGTGGTGAGGGAAGAAAATACATTTTGTGGTTTTAAGGGTTTAGGTTTTCCATCTCCGAGACCTTGAAAATGACTGGCTGTTACCGCTTTTATTTCTGAGGTAGATGATTATTTGAGTTCAGCAGATATGTTTCTGCTGATCTTTAAAATGTCCAGTTTAGTTGTGGAGAGGGACAAGGGTGAAAGGAGCATTGTAAAACTATGGATTTATTTCTTCTAGATAGAGATATAAAATTTCCGTAAATTTTGAAGTTCAGAAAAAACGGAAATGTTTGGGAAAATGCTACATTAGCACTCCCCGCGCTCTTTTATAGCTGGAAAGTCATTCTGTTACTTTAAGAACATAACATATGACTATGGACAAGTTGACTTGGCATAAAATTATCACAACTAGCATATTAAAACATAGTGCATCCAAACTATTGCAAACAGAATTAACTTTTTAAATAATATTTATTTGTAATTATAAGTAATAAATGGAATAACAAATATCCTGAACTGTTTACTAGTTTATGTGAACAAAAAAACTCTGCAAAACAATGTTTAAAAATCCAGAATTAACCATTCATATTTCCTCTCCACAGTATTAAATAAATATAAAATAAAAAACTCATTCTGGTAAAATTAATTGAAGGGGGGATGTATAGAAGGGAGTCAGACCAAGGTTCAATAAATGGGCATGAAATTTAATCAGAATCATTTTTGTTGCTCTGTATTTTCTTCCAGTGCTTTGAGGCCTAGAAAAGAGGACAGAACAGAACCAGACACACTACCCACATACAAAAACAAAAGTGGAACCTTTTTCTTCTTCTTGTGACAAGATACATTTATCCCTCCTAAAGGGATAAATGCATCTTGTTCTTGCATTTGAGAGTTCAGTTTGTATCCTAGCACTTGCTTGTCCTTAGTGCACTGAAATCAGAATAATCTGATAGTATGCATATTTTTAGAAATGATTTGGAAAATATTAGAACATCCTGTCTTAAAATATTTTATTCATCATGTTAAAATGAAACATTTCATAATCATTTTTTCTCTTCCCAATTTTTTGGAAAGAAATAACCCAAAAGGCTTCAGCCCTCCCCCGAAAACCTTGCTTTTCCTCCTGAATTTTTCCAGTTTTTTCCCCGAGCCTTCACATCTCTACTTCTAGGTAGCTATCTTTTTCAGATTCATTAAATAACAATCTTTTGTTCTCAACAGTTATTGAAAGCCTTGAAACAGAAGCTACATGAAAAAGAGGAGGTCATGCTAGGAAGAACACAGGTGATAGACATGTTGCAGCGAGAACTGGATGCAAAGGACCAGGAGCTCAAAGTAAGAGTCACGGTACAAAGTCTGGTGACTGATAGGAAAATTGTTGGCATTCCTACACTGCTTCAGAATACAGTACAGCTTTTTTTAATATACAGTGATAGCTTGTATAAGGGTATTAATTCATTCCAAATGAAATTATGTTAAACAAATTTTCCTTTATACAAATTTCCCATAGGAATGCATTGAAAACAGAGTAATCCCTAATCGCAACCATTTTTATGTTGTACAGATCACCCCATAGATGATTCTGTTAAGCAAATTTAATAATAATAATGATAACTTTATTTTTATGCCGCCTTTCTCCCCAAAGGGACCCAAATTTACCCTATCTCCAGAATGTTTTATGTTGTACAGATTTTATGTTATACAATCTGTTTGTTATGCGATTGTCCACTGTACAAGAAGAATCCAATTTTTAAGTTTAAAAGGGTGTCTATTTGATTACATATGGATATTATATTTCAGCATTATATGTTATTTATTTATTTATTTATTTATTTATTTATTTATTTATTTATTTATTTATTTATTTATTTATTTTAGGGTATTTTTACCCTGTGTTTCTCCTTGAAAAGCACCCAAGACAGCTTACAGTAATGAGGGATAAAATACAGAGCAGTACAATTAAGACAATATTCAAGTATTGAGAACAGGGAACTGAGGGACCTACAGCATGAAAAGACAACGTTGCATTAAAGCTCCCAGAGAATGCAAGCAAAAAGAGAGTAAAATTCCATGTAAAGTTATGAGTGAGGGAAATTAACATTGAAAACATAGTGTCAGTGCATTCTCAATGTCTATAAACATGAAGTCTATGTGTTCAGGTATGATAGATTCATTATGGTTGGGCACAGTACAGCTCATGGGGACACCTTGTGGCTCCCAATCCTGTTATTTGTCCCCCATCCTCTCCCACCTTCCAAGAAAAAGTAGCTGAAAAGTGACCAGTTGTGCCTCTGCAAGCTTCATGAGGGTGCAATTGACCATTTCAGAGTGCAAGCAGTTTTTAAAGACTGCAGGGGCATTTTCAGTGGTCAGTATGAAGCAGGTGCAGTTCTCTGAAGCCCTCTGAGCCCCCGCCCCCGACACAGCTCAACCCTTGTTACATTTATTAATTATCTGTGGCTTATGCACATTGTTGCATGTATGTTGTTCTGTGTTGGAGTCCTACAGGCTGAAAAAGATAGATACACGATAGGAGTAAATAAAATTACAGAACTTTCCCCCTATCCTTTTCAAAATAACAGGATCACATGAATTTTGTTTCTCCATGGCCATAGAGGGACAGTCACATTCTCTTTTCATTTTAAAAGGAAACAAATCATTCTTCCATGGACCAAAGTACAGTAGTTCATTTAATATATTTGAGAACAGCATATGTTGTATTAGTAGTGCTGTAGTTGAGGTAGCTAAAATGGTTGTGCTGTTGGCTTATATGAAAAATACATTTCATCCAAACTGTTCTGGCACACGGCAGAATAATTCCATGCCCCTCTCCAGGAAAACACCAAAGTGTTCTGCTTATATACCACCCCATACCACTTCAGGTAGTCTCTGGGTGGTTTACAGATTAATTACAGTATGTAGGCTACACATTGCCCCCCCCCCCAGCAAGCTGGGTACTCATTTTACCGACCTCGGAAGGATGGAAGGCTGAGTCAGCCATGAGCCTGCTACCTGGGATTGAACCCCAGGTCGTGAGCACAGTTTTACCTGCAGTATAGGCATTTAAACACTGCACCACGAGACTCCTTGCCAAACAGATTGTTCAGCAAGAACAGATTGTTCGAACCAGAACAGATTGTTAAATTTGTAATGGATTCTACTGAGCATTATTAGCAGAAAGGCTCAGCAAACATTATGCATCCACTACAAACAGCTTTAATATTGTACCGAGTATCTTCTCTCCATCTTAGAAATATTTGAAGTAGAAATCCTATATGACCTGGGGGATGCTGTATTACTTGCATAGGGGACTTAATCCTAGATTGGAATATGTTGCAGTGGAAATAAGGCCTCCCATTCAGGAAACTGTGCCACACCTCTAGAATCTTGCTGGGATGCCTTCTGATAACTTCCCCAAGTGCAGATCTTAACAAGATCAGTATATAGAACCTTGAATACTTTTCTCCTTGAACTTTTTTGTACTGTTGAAATAGAAGGCCAAAATTTTCCTGCCAGAATGGGAGACCCTCCCTTTCTCCAGCCGCTCTTCTGCTCCTTAAAATCTTGATTAGAAAATCATGGGAAACCTTAGGACTAGAGATGGGCACGAAATGAATTTTTTATTTGTTTCATTATGCGATGTGTCACTCATTTCATTAGGGAATGAAACGGATAACGAAAGGACCCATCAAAGAGAAACGAAACGGAAATTTCCATCTCGTTCACTTCGTTTTTCATTTTTCCATAGGAATGCATTGAAGCAATGAATTCCTATGGGAAAAAGCTGGCGATCTGGCGATCGCCCCCCCCCAACGTGCCCCATCACCAGGAAAGAGCAGGCTTGTTTTCCTGCTGAAGCCACTGCCAATCAGCTGGAGTGCGGGTTTCGGCAGGGGGAGGAATTTTAAAAGCCTGCTTTCCCACACCCACCTGTCATCAGCTGAACCTCTTTAAAAATGGCCCAGTGCACTGGGGTGTGTGTGTGCTGACTGGGCCATTTTTTAAAGGTTTCAGCTGATGACAGGTAGACAGGATCCCTCTGAATATGGTCAGTTCGCCAGCGGGAGAGCTCCAAACTGTCGGCCCGACCATTTTCAGAGGGATCCTGCCGACATGTTATCAGCTGGACCCCTTTAAAAATGGCCTAGTCATCACGGGGGAGAACCCCTTGTGGCGACTGGGCCATTTTTAAAGAGGTCCAGCCGATGATAGGTCGGCCAGAGACGTCTGAAAATGGTCAGGACTCCAGTTTGGAGCTCTCCCACTGGTGTCCCGACCATTTTCAGTTGTCTTCTGCTGACCCATCATCGGCTGGTTGAATGAAACATTTCATTACTGTTTCAATTCGTATGAATTTTTATGCAAAAATTCGTACGAAACGAAACAAAATGCCGGGGAGGTGTGAAACAGAACGAAACGAAACACCATTTTTCCGTTTCGTGCCCATCTCTGCTTAGGACTACTGTTTTGGGAAAATGGCATTATGGAAGTCTGCTCATAGAGAGGGAAAGGAAAGAAGGTCTAGATTCCTGTGGGATTGGTTATTAAAATGTACTTTTGGATCTTGTCCTGACAGATAAATATGATAACCTTAATTCCTGACAATCCCTTTGGCGAAGTTTCATACTGTGGCTGTTTCTGCTGCAGGGGAGAATTTCCTTTGTTGCTCTGCAGCCTTTTATAACCCACGGTAGTGTACTTCGTAAGGTGTGGATCTTCTGAAACAACGTGGGAGGTGACATGGAATGCAGAAGAAAGCAAAGTGTGCTGCTAATGTACTGCCCCTCAATTCTTAAAGTACTCTTGGGTTGGTTTATGATTTAATTGTGTTCTTCAACCACTTTCAAAGTAAGATTGCCAATTTCTGCTTCTGTTTTGCAGACGGCATGTGCAAAGGAAGTGCTTCCTACGTCATTTTGTTTATTTAAATTGTCATTCTTTTAATTCAGGAAATGAACGAACACCTGAACCGCCTTCAGTCTGAGAAAGATAACCTCCAGTCGAAGCTAGATGCTGAAAAACATGTCATGCGAGCTCAGTTGAGAGACATGATGGAGAAACATGAGAAGGAAATGCAAGAAATCAAAGAGAAATATAACGTTGACATACAGGCAATCCAAGAGAAGCATGAAACTGAACTGCAGGAAAAAGATCAAGCTCTTCATCAGCTTCAGAAACAATTGGACAAATTACATTCCATTGAACCAAATAATTTGGAGCAAGCTCTTGATATTGATACTGTAATTAAACTAAAGCTGGAACAGCTAGAAGGTATCATATCAAACTTGAGTAGGTCATGAAGTTGCTTGCTGAATACATTGAATCCATGCTTGTCCTGGAAATTCCTGGTGGTCTCTGTGAATCACTCATACGGGGTTTGGCTATTGCACGGAAACCATGATTGGAAAATTCCAGGGCTTTCTGCCAGAGGCCTTTTACACCTCCCCCATCTCCACTGCAACACATTCAACAACTCCCCAAAGGTTTCTCCACAGTTCTCCTTTGTCTACTGTGGGAACAGCTCTTCGGGAGAATTTCAGAGCATTCCACTCTCTCAGCAAGTTATACATAATTCTTCTTACCTGTTTCTTTTTATGTTGACTCTTTCTCTTTTTCATCTGATGATTAACATTCCTTAAAGGGGAATAGCGCTGGACCATCTTTGGGTGGCATCTTTGGGTGGCATTTTTTTTTTTTGCACAAAGTTCAGCTCAGCTGTGTGAGGAAATGAAGCAGCTAGTTAAGTCATGTGCTAGTTAAGTCATCTCATAGTCATACAATGTAAGCATGTGACCTCTAATCTTTATCCCCGCTGTGTGGGGTTCTTTTCTGTGTGTGCGTTCAACCCCATCCCCAGTGTGGGTACTGTCACGACCATAACAAAGAGAAGTTGTGTGGTTGCATGGGAGGGGCACATGGGGTGTGTGAGGTGTGTGCACATGCATGCCTTAGAGCAGTGTTGGCGAACCTATGGCACGGGTGTCAAAGGTGGCACTGAGAGCCCTTTCTGTGGGCACCCGACATCACCCCTTCACGGCCACCTGGATTCAGGTTAAATGGCTCTATTGGCACTTTTCGGAAACATTATTAGTTTTTGAATCGCAGTTTTGGACGCTCGGTCTCTAAAAGGTTCGCCATCAGTGCCTTAGAGGGAACCATGAGTGTGAGGCAATTCTTGGTAAGTTTTGCACATTTCATTTGAGATGAAATGCTTTAAAATGTCTGCTTCACACTGACATTGATATGTAAGCAACCACAAAAAATATTTTATAGTAGAATGTTTCGTAAAATTTTGAATAATGATTGAGATATCTGTTTGCTTAAGCTCAAGTAAAGTTGAAAACTGAAGAGGCCAGCAAATCTGAAGCAAGATTCCTTAAGACAAAAGCTTGGTCCAAATCCAGAATAAAGCAGCTTGAAGATGAGCTTAAAAATGTATGTAAAACATTGAAACAAAACTCGATTCAATATATCTAACTCTGATACAGATTTAAAAGAACTAAAATATTGAAAGAAATGAACAACTATGTTTTGTTTTATAGATGAAATCAAAGAGTAATAGTGTAACTGCCTTACACAACCAGATTTCAGAATTAGAACAAGAAAAGGAAGACCTACAGTCAAGGCTGCAGACATTTTCTGAACTTAAAACCCAAAATGGTATGTAGTGACAATATTTTAATTTATTTTGACTAAATGCTATATCTAAAGAGAATGATGCAAAAGATTATTAATGGTTTTTACTACAAATGCTTATTTCATCATTTAATCAGCATTGATAAAGTAGCTTTAACAGTAAGTTCTAAAACAGATTCAACTTTATTTTAAACCACAACCCATGCCTTATCCATCTCTATTGAGCTAATTATGAAATTATACATAGCTCATCATTGTAAATGTGGATGGGAGCAGGGTGGGATGTTGGATTCTTGCATCTCCCAATATAATTTATCTGTTTCCTTCTTGCTTTCCTGCTCATGTGGGAAATTTCACTGATTCTGATTTGCCTGCATTATACTTTGTGAAAAACTAAATTTTTATGGATGTTGGTGCCTCTGTTCCTGGCAGTGTTCATACCTGCTGGAAAGTTTATTTCAACATCCATCATAATATCTCCCCGATAGTCCAGCAAGTTTAGGAAGGTGTTTATATTTAGCTTTGTGATAGTTCTCATCACATTCAGGACATAGTTTATCTTTTAAACAATTTTCAAGTTTTAAGTGCATTCCAGTGGTGGCTCATATCATGGACCAAGATGAGAGCTTCCCCACAAACGGGCCTTTTGCCATAGTCACAAGCTACCTTTGATCTGTCTTCTTCTACCAAGCAAAATGAGACTGGAAAATACTGATAAAACATTTGGAAGTATGTCATTTAGAAAGAAAGTTGATATGTCTATAACATTGTCTGGAAGTAGTGTTAGTACTGTTAAGGCAGTACTGTATATGAATGTTAAAAATAAATAAATAGTGTCTGTTTCAGAACAGACACTATCATATTTCATTATTGAGTGCACAGCATTTTTAGCTTATAGTGTGACCTGAATTTTACAAGCGTAAGTTATACATTTTGCTAATGGTACTTATAAATATGATTGGACTTGCAATCTTGTTCATCTCTGTTTTTTTAAAGTTAATATAAGGAGCAAGCTCTGGTCCAGAAGATCTAACATACATATGCAGCTGAGATTAAAAACACCCAATGTTAAAAAACAAAACAAAAAGAAGCTTGTGATACAATATAACACAACCCCACTCCACCCCAAGTTTGCATATAAATACCCTTTGCTGGGGATGGGGATATCAAGGGATGAAACCAGAACTGTACTGAGATTTATTTTAGTACAGAAAATATATCCACATATACTCGAATATAAGCCGACCCGAGTATAAGCCGAGGGCGGTTTTTCCGTTATACTCGAGTATATATAGTATACTGTCCGAGCTGTAAAGGGGCTGGGGATAGTAACTGGCAACGTGTGCTGGGAGTGTGGAGGCAATTAGGGAGTTAATGCCATAGAGTAAACTCCCTGATTGCCTCCACAGTCCTTGCACAGTTGTCAATACCACACTAACTTCTTTAGAGCTTCATAACTAAGTCCCCACACCCCTAAATCTTTCCAGATTTCAGGAGGTTACTTAAAATTGCTTTCTGAAGGTACCCCTGCTACTTTAGGAATAGTCCCCAAGGTAAGTAAATTTTGATTGCATATTTTTAAAAATAATTTTGAGTGCATATTTTTAAAAAAACATGCACTCTAAAATTACTTACCTTAGAAACACCAAAGTAGCATGGGTACCTTCAGAAAGCAATTTTAGGGAACTCCCTGAAATTTGGAAATATTTGGGAGTAAGGGGGCTGAGTTATGAAGCTCTGAAGTGGGTGCCCCTAAACCTTCTTATTGGAATCATATGGGAAGTGGAGGCACCACTATAGCTTGCCCAATCAGGACTTGCCCTCTGCCACCCTCCCCAAGCTGTCTGAGCACCTAATTTTACCCCAAAAAACCAGGGAAACTTATGGACTCAAGTATAAGCCGAGGGCATTTTTCTCAGCTAAAAATAAGGGCTGAAAAACTCGGCTTATTCTTGAGTATATACAGTTGAGCATAGTTTTCCATGCTGGATAGTTTAGACTGTTGAGCCATGGTCCTTACACCGATGATTTCTGTTATCACTGCTTGAACTTTGATTTTCTGACAAATATATTTCCTGACAAAATGTTTATGCTATCATTTAATGGGGATAATTGCTTTTACAGAAGAATTGCTGGCTAAACTTGAAGTTTATGAAGAACAGCAGCGAAAATTGCAAGCGGATCTTGAGCAAGTTACAAAGAGGGCAGCCTCACAGGTTTGTTTCTTTAGGAGTTAACTGCATTTAATAAAATTTAAGTACATCAATACAAATGCTTATTATGAAACAAACAGCAGGGGAGTAGTTTAAAATTTGCTGTGCTGAAACTCTACTGAATTGTTAGTAATTACACAACCTTGTAGTTCCGATGTTTTCTGGGATCGTATCTCTCTCTCTCTCTCTCTCTCTCTCTCTCTCTCTCTCTCTTTCTTTCTCGTTGCTATGCCTGTGCTATGCAGCATCTGATAAAAGCCCTTTTAAAATAAAAAATTAGAAAATTTGACTTCAATTTATGCCTGTTAGTATGGCCTGGGGCAGGATCAAAGCAGTAGAGTCTTTCATCTTGTGAAAAGATGAAAGTTGGCCAGGCTTGCTTCTAAGGCTAGTTTATGCTAGAATGGCCAATTTAAGGGAAGAAGCTATTCGGCTGTGGCAGAACAAAGTCCAAGTGACTCAGAAGTCAGAAGCTGGCAAAGATGCATCTCTACTAGCTTTATGTGCTCCTGCCTCCAGCTGCACCTGGATACAAAAAAAGTCATCAACCAAGTTTTGGAAGTCCAGCCTTACCGTAATCACATCAGAAAAAGAAATATTACAGAGCTAGAAAAAGAAGGGCAACAGATATAATCAGGTGGCCGATTATAGGCCTGTCAGAGGCCTCAAAAATGCTTGTCAGTGATCCAAAGGTCACTTCCTATTTACCGGAAGTCACTTCCGGTTCTCACGGAAGCCCTTTTGGGGCTTCCGACAGGTCTGGGAAGGCTCTTGCAGGCCCATTTGGAGCAGCCCCAGGCTAGGGGTAAGTACAAGATCCCCCAGCTGGACCCCAGAGGCCTGGCACAACCTGCATCTGCATATCATGAATTTTCAATTATTGCGGGTCGGGTCGGGTCCCTAACCCCCACTGTAGGCGGGGGTCACTGTATTGGAAGTTCTGTAATTTAATACAAAATGTAAGGAATGGCATAACAGGTGTACCAAATTATGTATGATGTGGAGCAATTGCTAATGATTGCCATGAACTTGTATGGTTTCAAAAGGAAATGAGGTACATATATTGAGAATACAACTATAATCGTGACAGCCAGGTTAGCTATTAATTACCTTAGAATTAGAGACGTTGTGTTGAAACCCTCCTGTGCAGTGCTGCATTTGCCGAGGAGATGATGCCAATGTCTGCAGCAAATCACCTCTGATGGAAGGCAAACCATAGCTCATTGAAAGCATTTGGGGGGTGCCTATGATTGTGCATAGTGGAACAAAGTCACGTGCTGCTGGAAATTGCCAAAGGAAGCCTTTGAAATGGCAATTTGCTGCTGCTCTCACTTCACTTCTAATTCATCCACAGAGTTGCACAACAGGAATTTTAGCCACATGGTCTTTAAATACTAGTTGTTGGAGAAGATGAATAGGTCATGGGTGCTCTTGTGCTCTTCCACTGCTTGTGGCTATTATGGGAACAAAAGGCTGAACTAGATAAGTCTTGGGTCGGATGCTGCATTTTAATCTAGTGTTGTTATATGGAATTGCTTATTGCCAGGCAGTTCATGTTATAACCTTTACCTAAGTGTGGTTATGGAATGTCGATGTCTCGACTTCACTTTGTGCAGCCTAGCGAATCAGGCAGTATGGACGAACTCCAGAGTCAGCTGTTGGAATGGCAAGAAATTGTAACTGAATCTGAGGAAGCACACAGTCAAATCAGAGAGGAAAAATCCGCAATGGCTCTAAGGATGGCACAGATCGAGGAGGAGAGAGAAGGTAAGTTAATCTGTCTGAGATAACTTGAGGGTTATCTCTAACATTTAACATTTTAAACTTTAACATTTGATTAGATTGGAAGAAGATTGTCATTTGTGCATTTTTAAAGCTGAGATTCGCTATTGCAATCAGATACGAGTTAGGTGTCTAGGGTTTGTTTGTTTTTTACTGTAGTTGCCGTTCTTGCTTAGTTTCTTGTGCAACCCCATCCTAAGAATTGCTTATTTATTTATTTGAAATATTTCTCTCTCACCTTTCTCACCAAAAGAATCCAAGATGAATAGGTATAGTTGGAAATTGCCCGCTAATTGAAGTAAGATATTATTGAAAGCATTGTGACATCAAAAAGAAGCACTAGTCTCCTAAATTATGACAAAGTTTAATGTAGCAGGCACAGAGTACTTGCGGCCCCTTCCTAAAACAGCAAAGCTCTGATAAGCCCGTTTTATGATATTGTTACAGAGGTTAGGAGTTTGATTCCCCACTGTGCCTCTTTTGAGTAGTCAGCCTGTGTGGCCGTGGGCGAGCGGCAGAGTGCCAGAGCTGCCCCCAGAAGAATGGAATGCTAATCCACTGCTGAGTAATCTCTACCTAGAAAACTCTGGAAAGGGTTACTGTATTATTATTATTATTATTATTATTATTATCATCATCATCATCATCATCATCATCATCATCATCATCATCATCATCATCATCATCACCATCATCATCATCACCATCACCACCACCACCACCATCACCACCACCATTAATGACATACAAAATATATATATATTGCTGTCTCTTCATGTGATCAGTCTGTAAGATTTGATCTGGCATTAGGAATACATCAAGGAGATTTTTATATTTGTTTGTTTCAGCAGTTCTATGTGGCTCTTTAATCTTTGGGCACTCTATTTTTTTTAATATAAACTTTTTTGAGTAGGAGATTTATTTAGCATCGTTTTAACTCATAGGCAAGCAGAAAATAGTTATTAGGAAAACAGGGCCCATGAATTTGAGCATGCTGAAATGCAGCTTGATCTGCACATATTTATTGAACCTGAAACGATAGCTTGAAGAATTGCAGCATTGGGGATAGAAGAGACTTGCCCAGCAAAATCCCCATTTGCTCTCTGGCCTCTCTTAAAGGTCTTCTCTACCCGGATGTATGTATATATACACACATATGAGACTTGAAATAAATAAACCAAAGTAACACTTAAGCAACTGACATGTCTGTAAATGTAAATGTTAATATTCTAGATAATAGTCTAGATAGGGGCTAATTATGTCATCTTTACTTCTGAATTCCTTTCCTAGGTTATTGGCAAACTCTTGTTAGCTATGTGTTCTGTTTCAGGCCCATTAAGTAGGTCTAAACCCCCTGAATGGGGTCTATTCCCAATCTTAGTAAGTGAAAACTGTACGCTATAGGTATGTAAAGAACATACCTTAAGTCCACTTCATTGACTTCATGGCCCGTCTTCAGAGTGTGCATCACCTTTTGAAGACAAAGGGAATTCCTAAGGGAGTTTATTGTTGAAGCATCCTGTATTATAGTACACCTGTATGCATTAGTATGGTCAAATGTTGGTCTTCTCGTATGTCTAGTCAATATATAATTTTGCATTTTTCCCTTGGGTTAAGCATGACCTTTCTGTTTTGTTTTCCCCCCCCCCTTTGCGGTTATACCTGGTGAGCACTTGGCGCCCCTTCCCCCTCCACTCCTAACCTCCACTGTGATTTGGTCAGCCACTGAGAACATAGTTTCCCATCAGTTTTGTGCATGCAGGATTCTGCAGCCACAAACAGCCTATATGTACTGTTGTGGATTTCCCTGTGTCTTGTTTTATGGGAAATCTTCAATAGTGCATCATAGCTGCTGTTTGTGGTACTATGTTTTTTTTCTTTTTTTTTTTTTTAGCTTCCATAACAAATGCTGTTTTTAAACTTGGTTTTCTTTCCCTGTGCAACACCTGTTCCTTCTTTTATGTTAACAGAATCATCCTCATCCTTTTTTCAAAAAAAATTGTTACTGGCTCCATATTTATTTCATGGACATACCTTCAACATTGAAAAAAATTATTTCAGTGGGCTTGCTATAGATAAACTCTTTGGGGATCAGAGATTTGAATGAATCTAAATCTAAAGATTCAGAAGACCATTTTATACCATAAATGCAGCAGTCACTGTGCTAGCAACTATGTAAATATATATTATCTTTTATGAGGAGTCAAGTAAATTTAAGTACATGGGGTTCTAGTGATTAGCTGCATAGGTGGATGGGTCTCATGGTGAGCTTACTCCATTATAGGAAACAAACCGATGAATGTGAAGTACTTTTAAGACCCCATTTATTTCAGTGAAATAATTTTAATTTTGGAAACAAATGCTTTGAGGATGTGCAGTTAAGACTTGAAAGAGTGATTGTGCTTTGTGCATTCCTCTTGCCACTTTCCTCTTTGCTAAGGAAGGTTTGTTTCCAAAGGTGCATGCAAGACAACAGTGAGAGAAAGGAAATATTTGTTTGTCAAAGAAATTGAAGTTTTCTTAAAATAGCTCTTTCTCTCTCACTTAGCTGCTGGAGTGGCAAGCCTTAACTAATGGCTGGGATCGTATTCCACAGATCCACACAGTGTAAAAAGTGATGAATGGATGGGATTTTACATAATTCCAAGACCCCCAGTTCCAGAACTTACCTAAAATCCCATGAATGGATTTCTAGAACAGGGGGAGAAGAGAGAAGAAGGCAATGGAGAGGTTTTCCCACTGCCATTTTTTGCTTTACTACAAATGTTTTGGGTGAGGAGCAGAAGGGAACGCCCCTTTAGTTGCTTGATGGGAGTCACCCCACTGCTCCATGGGACGAAGGGTAGTCTTGCTTCCTGATTCTATAGAGGATAAATTACCCTTCTATGGATCCGTGAGGTGATTCCCAGCAAGCAGGGTGACTAAGGGGATGCTCCCTTCTACTTCCCAGCCAAACCAGTGTAGCAAAGCAGATATTGGCAGCTGGAATATCTCTCTTGTGTTTTCTCCTTTCCCAATCCCAGTCTTAAAATGTTTGCCTTGGGGAAATTCTGCATGGATTCAGGGGTTAGGAATTCTGGAATTACAAACCCTATTGAAGATGCTGTCATGTGGACAAAACATAATATCCCTAACAATCTCTTTTGCCCCGGGCAAGCCATTGGGAGGCTCAGAATGGTGTGTCAGGCCTTTACAATTGGAAACTTTTTGCTGGATTGCTGGCAGCAGGACCACCAGTGGCAATTTACTAATATTAATGAGCCTTCCAAAGGCTTCCCCAGGGCAAAAAGAATCCTTAAGGAGCCTTGGAAACATAAGATAGGAATTGGAACTTTTAGTCAGAATTATAATAAAGATTAATGATGCTGCATGATGGCATCATCACCATCTGCATGGATTTTGCCAACTGGGTTTGGCTAATAAAACTTAAAATGTATTGTTTTTGCTGGATCATACTCTACCCAGAACTTGAATCATGGCAACTGGATATCTTTTCTTGTTGGGTCGAAGAAGTCCACTTGCTATGACTCACCTTCTGGATAACCTCACTCGGATGACTGAGAATCTTCACAGTCACCATGCCCGATGTTTGTACCAGCAGACATAGTTATACAGTGATATGCTTTTGATATGCTTATTCTGCTCGTTACAGGGTTAGGTTTGAACTAGTTGTAATGATCAAAGACTCATCATGGTTAGGACTGATTTAGTGTATTTTAATTGATAAGCTTTTAGTACTGATTGTTACAAAGGTGGAGGGATTAATCAGGGAGTCAGAATTTCATTGTAGAACACATTCTTTTTCATATATACTATAGCTTAGCTAGAACAGGTATAATTCCAAATTGCTTTTAGCAATTTATAATGAAATCATGTTATTTATATTAAACTTGCATGCAGTTCATATTTAACGTGGAGTTCCAAAATATTATATGGATATTAGTAGATAATTAAAATGAGTACTACTGTATTATATTGGATCATACACAACATGCCCAATACATCAAAAAGTATGTTAAGCAGGGAACTGCAGTTAATCCGAGTCTCTAAATGAAGCACAGCCAGTGCAAATTCCACTGGGTTTATCACATTCAGACCTCACCACCCTAGGCATACACTTAAAAAAGATCTGTGGAGGTTCTAAATTCCTAGCAAAAACTGGGATAGATTGTTTACTCAGTGTGGCTGCTTGTCTAGAGTCCAGTGTGAGGTTTAGACTTGAACATACTACTATTACCTTATTGATTTAGATGCCAGTATTCATTTGAATAAAAATTGTTGAAGGTAAACAATTGTAATTAGGTTACTTTTTAAAGCAATTAGCAAAGTATGGAGCCAACTTTGCCTTTATTTCTTCATGCTGACTTATGTCTGCTTTATGAATCATCTTCCAAATATACATGCTTGGTTGAACACACAAAACAGATGGGAATGTCCTTAAAATAAAGAAAATATAATTATCTCTTGCAATGGATTTCTTTTTTTTACCTGCTTTATTATGAAATTATTGTCTGCTATTGACAAATAAACTCATATAATTTAACTCCTCCAGTCAT
The DNA here is from genome assembly GCA_029282475.1 of Phrynocephalus forsythii. Taxonomy (NCBI): domain Eukaryota; kingdom Metazoa; phylum Chordata; class Lepidosauria; order Squamata; family Agamidae; genus Phrynocephalus; species Phrynocephalus forsythii. The sequence continues at coordinate 124,613,289 of JAPFRF010000001.1, read as the reverse complement.
GACTTGGTGCCACTTTGCACTGTGTGACAGAGGCTTGTGGTTTTCTCATATTACCTATAGCAAGAGTTCCTTTTATTATAAAAAAAATTAAGCAAGGCTTCTTTCAGTTCCAAAAACATGTATGCATAGCTGAATAAACTGAGGTGGTGTATTATCATACATATCAGCTGTGTTTGATTTAATTAATTTAGGTTTAATTTGATTATTTAAGTGGCTGTCCTCTTTGTCAGTATTTGTATACAAGCTGTTCCTTATTTGGGGAAAATGTCTGCAAGATGGATACCCTTTATGGCTTCTTTTTAAAAAGCCCTATGGAACTTGTTTCCATCTGCGCTGCAGAAGGAGAAACCACAATGTGAAGGATGGTATGGAGTGCCTCTATGACTTATTTCTGACCGTTCTCCCTAAACCTCTTCTGCCTGTCTCGCCGACCCCTTTTGAATGTGTACAACATGTTTGTCTCATGTGTGATTGCTTTCCTGTGGCACAAAACTGATTGAGGATGACTGGTTCTTTCCTGGCTGCTCTGATCCAGCCATAGTCTCAGGGCAGCAGGAGCTGGAGGAGGAACTGGCCACAGGTCAAGGGATTGGCAGAATGGAGCCAGAGAGAAGGAAGCGGGCCCAATCCAGCAGGAAGCTACAGGTAATTTGGTGGCACTGAAAATCTGATGAATGTCATTTGGTGTGATCATAAGGTAGCTGTTAAAAAGTTCGATTGCACTCTTAAAGTTTATGTGGTGTCTTTTAACATGCGGAGTGGAACAATAAAGATAGTTACGGTGAAGGGTTTTCTCCCCAGTACTGATCTGTTGCCTTCATTGCTCTAAGGAAAGTTTTGATCAATAGAATGTTGTTATTCTAGATGTTACATTGTATATTTTAGAGACTATTAATATCAAATTTTCTTCCTCTACATTTAGGAGGATTACGGCTTCAATGGAAAACAGTGCTTTGAAGAGATGAATGCCACTTTGGACGGAAGTGGTTCAACTGAAGGAGAGAATATGGGAGGTTGGTGGCCAGAGTACAGTTCTCCTAGTACAGGTGTGGCAACAACTAGACAGTTTATTAAAGCATGCACCAACGTCTGTTTTGTCTCATTTTTGTTCTTCAAATTCAACTAACAAACCATGTTGTGTTGTGTTTGTATCTGTTGAATTTTATTTTTTTCGCTTGCCTTTTTGTTCCATTCTGAAGCATGTGCGTGCTGAATGAACTGTCTAGTTTTGGTTCAAAACTAGAACTCAGTTGTGGTTTTAACACATTGGATTCTTACTTGTGAATAAAGATAACTGTCATTCATGGTAAGTTTTGCTTTGTTTTAAGTTCTAGTCTTGTTTCTATGGAAGTACCTCCACAGCCCACCATTGTTTCCAATTATGTTTCATGTAATTATGGTCATTATGTTTTCCAATTATGACTGGTTTAGTTAGCTATATTTGTTCCTACAGAGGCAATTATAACTTAAGTGCAGTTAACTGTAAACAGTTAAATGTAAACTGAGCATTTTCAGTGGTCTAGCGCTCATGGGAAATTTGGAAACCTTCAGAAATTTGCTACTTTGATCAGCTTAAGTTATATTGAGAAATGCATGTTAATTGCAGAATACAATTGCACAATATACTGATGAAAATAGAAATTCTGATATGAATACATGATTTGAAATGAGATACATGAAAAGATAGGGAACAAAGCACCTCATCTTAAACTTACATTAGGCAATCAAATAGTTTCTAGAAGTTGATTAAACCAATAGCTGATTTTGTAGACTAAAATATACTCACTGTCCTCAGATTCTTTGGCACGGGCAGAGCCAAGGAGAAGAGAAGACAGAATATATTTCAGCTTTATTCTGTCAAGAAGATTTTATTTAGTTTATTAGGGAAATATGCTCAGTCAGTAGGAAAACTGTATTATCCATGGGACTGTAAGTTATTTCCACCTTTGGAGTATTTTTTTCAAAAATTGTAATCAAGCGATTTGGAAAACTGTAGTTTAGTTACTTCATGTTTTGTATTTATATGTCACCTTGTTCCTAGAATTGCAATTCAAGTGACTTGTATGTCACTTTAAAACAGTAGACATTTTAAATACAGTAGGAGGGCAAACCTTAAAATAGGATTAAATTCATTATATTAACATTGAAATTAAACTAAAAATACTAGCATTCGTTTGCCTTTAAAAACAGAGCCAAAACATTGGGTAAGATCTTATAAATCTGAGGCACTTTGTTTCTGAAGGCTTCTCTTAATAAAAACCTCTTTATCTGCTCCTTGGTGAATTCGTTTTTATTGGATTTATATTCAGCCTTTCTCCCAAAGGCAGCTCACACTAAGATTGAATAAAAGTAGAATTAAAAGGCAAAACAATCTAAAAAGAAAGAACCCTATTTAACATATCAATTTTAAAAAATTAGAAAATGAACCACGTCTGCTAGTGGAAGGATAGGGGGTAGGCGAGGGGGCGGCCTAGCTTACTTAGGCAGGGTGTTCTAGAGCTATTATCCTATCATTTATTCAATAGAGTTGGTGGAAATATTCAAGGTCTCCCTTTACTTTCATTTTATCCTTGTAAAAGTTCTGTGAGGTAAAATAGGTTGAGATATCTGAGTCATATCAATCAAAATTTTCTTTTCTTCTAAAATAAAATTTACATTTCATGGATATAGTTTACATATGCCAACCACTATGAAAAGAGTTCTGCCTGGATTATCTTCCTTTCTGGACCTGAATGGCCCTCAAGTACTCTGAAACACAGCTGCAGTAGTTGAGGGCAGTCGCTACCCTCAATAAGGCATTTGGATGGAATCATTATTGTAGTTTCGTACCTAGAACATTGGGGTGAGCACTTTAGGCCTCATGGCCCACGATGCAGGTTGGTGAAAACCATGTGGCAGTTCATAGGGTAAACTGTATTTCATAATTATTGTTCATTTGCAGATGTGATGATTCACTTCATTGTTTGGAGGTGGTAGGATTAAATGACTTAAGATTTCTTTACTGACGTGAGAGTTCTAATGAAATGGTTTTCAAATTAAATAGGTTTACGGACTGTAGTCGAAGAGTTAGAATTGGAAAGAAACCAGCTGCAAGAACAGATTCTTTTCTTGGAGGAACGTTGTCGAGACTTGGAAGATAGAGTTCAACTCCAAGGCAGAATGGAAACTCTACAGGTACTTGTTTGAGACCTGCCTTCGTTACCATGTCTCCCTGCTGGCATTCTTCTGCTTTAGGGAGTTTCCTATCAGTCTCGCTCTGATTCTGAAGGACAAAAAATTGAAGTGTGGGTAGGAGGTGGGTTTCATTCCCTTTCTTGCTTAGTCTTTTCAATGGCTCTCTCTACACTACATTTTATAAGTAAATCAGGCAGGCAGGGAATAAGAAACATGGGTACTGTAATGCCACTGAGTATATAATTTGGCCCTCAAGTACTGCTTCTGTTTCAATATGGTTAGAATGCTCCTACTTCTAGTCCTTTGTCTGCTTCTACAATTGAGTCCTTAAATCCGGCCATTCAGTGTCTGGTGTGAATTTAATTGGTATTTGTTTCTGTATTTTAAGCAGTTTTTAGTTAAAAGATTAATACATGTCATCAGATGATATAAAAATAGAAGTTTTCCAATGTTTTGAAAAAAGGTAAATTTCTGTTGCTTTGTTCATGCAGCATTCCTTGCTTGGCAAAGAGCCAAAGGAGGTAGCTTTGTGACTGCTACATGGTTTGTTTGTTTTTTTGGTGGCTGTCATAATTACCGTATTTTTCGCTCCATAGGACGCACCTAGTTTTTAGAGGTTTGTATGTGTGGAAAAAAATATTCGTAGATACATACTGCGTCGGTCTGGTGGTCTCTGCAGCGAAAGACAGCTGGCTGTCCAAAAGCTTCCCACTTTAGCTTTTTGACAGCCAGCTCCTTGTGTTGGACGCCTGCCACCGGGCCCTTTTCAGAGGGATGCAGAAGGAGAAGCCACCACAGCAGGGGAAGGCTTCTCCCCACTGGGGTACATTCGGACCCCTGCCACCCGCTTCTGTTCGGGCGGGTGCCCAAGCTAAAAGCAGCAAAGTGGAGGTGGGAAGCCTTCCCTTTCTGGTTGTCTGCCTTCTGCTTTCGGGCACCCGAAGCCCAGCTGATTGTCAAGGCAGCAACGCAGATCTTTTCCCCCTCCACTTTGCTGCCTTTGGCTTGGTCGCACCCTGAAAGGAGGTAGGTGGCAGGGATGCAACCTGAGTCCTTTGGAGGGGTGCCAAAGGGAGGGGTGCCTTGACAATCAGCTGGGCTTCGGGTGCCCGAAAGCAGAAGGCAGCCAACCAGAAAGGGAAGGCTTCCCACCTCCACTTTGCTGCCTGTAGCTTAGGCACCCTCTCCGAATGGAGGCAGGTGGCAGGGATGCGACCCACCTCCTTTTGGGGTGCAGCCAAGCTGAAGGTAGCAAAGTGAGGGAGCGGGAGGGGAAGGCCAGAGAGGCAGGGGTGGTGGTGGTGGTTGCGCTCTTGAGGCAAACAGGGCTGCTTAGCTTGCTCGCTTGCTCCGAGGACTGTTCAGCTCAAAGCAGCAAGGCACACCTCTGAAAAGGACTCCCGGTGGCCGCCGCCTGGCAGGGCTGTATTCACTCTATAAGACGCACAGACATTTCCCCTTTTGAGAGGGGAAAAGGTATGTCTTATAGAGCGAAAAATACAGTAATTACCTAGCAAGTATATAAGAATATAAGAGCAGCCTTGCTGGAACAGGCCACAGCCCATCCAGTCCAACATTTTGTCTCAAAGAGTGCCTCACCATTTGCTTCAGGGTATTCCCAAGCAGATGTCTTCACCTGCTTATGGTTCCCCGCAAATGGCACTGAGAGATATCTTGCCTATCTCCCCAACCCGGAGGTTGTCTTTAGGCGTCCATAATAATAGCAATTGATACCCTTTTTCTCCATGAACTTGTACAATCCTTCTTAAAGCTGTCAAGACTGACAGCTGTCACCACTTCTTCTGGCCATGAATTCCACAAACCAGTCATTCTCTGGGTGAAAAAGTTCTTTCGCTTATTTAAATAAATCTACTTAAAAGACTGTATGCTAGGTGGTCTGTATATTGCTATTAGTACTGTTTCATTTGACAGAGTTTATTTTCTTGGGCTCCTTGATCACTTCAGATGGCGACTGCAGCAATGAAATAAAAAGACGCCTGCTTCTTGGGAGGAAAGCAATGGCAAACCTAGATAGCATACTAAAGAGCAGAGACATCAGTTTGCCAACTAAGGTCAGGATGGTTAAAGCTATGGTTTTTCCAGTAGTGATGTACGGAAGTGAGAGCTGGACTATAAAGAAGGCTGATCGCCGCAGAATTGATGCTTTTGAGCTGTGGTGCTGGAGGAGAGTCTTGAGAGTCCCCTGGACTGCAAAGAGATCAAACCTATCCATTCTGAAAGAAATCAACCCCGAATGTTCACTGGAAGGACAGATTTTGAAGCTGAGGCTCCAGTACTTTGGCCACCTCATGAGAAGAGAGGACTCCCTGGAAAAGTCCCTGATGCTGGGGAAAATCGAAGGCAAAAGGAAAAGAGGACGACAGAGAATGAGATGGTTGGACAGTGTCATCGATGCAACCAAAATGAATTTGACAAAACTCCGGGAGGCAGTGGAGGATAGGAAGGCCTGGCGAGCTCTGGTCCATGGGGTCACGAAGAGTCGGACACGACTGAACGACTGAACAACAACAACAACTGTTTCATTGCCTCTTCGTTTCTTTCTAGTCCAGATGTGGCAGGGCAAACCCTTCATGTTTTCCTTGGTGAGGGTTTGGTAGGAATAGGACATGGTTACACAGTGTTTAACATTGTTTGTGAAGATTCTTCTTCAGCCGTCTCTCCCACTGCACGGCAGCCTTGCTGCATGTGCATGGAGTGGGCTTCCTCTGAGCTGCCCTGTGCATAGCCCAGTGGAGTTGTGGATGCAGCTTTGAGGGAATGTCGTTCTTGTTCAAAAAGGAAGCTTCAGGTAAGTGCAGGGGCAGCTTCCAAAGACGGAAGCTGGGTGAAAGCAGAGCACAAACCTAGCGTAGACCTTTTCTCGGATAAGCTACATTTAAGTCTCTATAGATCCCTTTTTGTCACTTGGGATTCCCAGAATGAAGAATTCTGGGATGTGTATTAAAGCCCCTAATGTAGGGTTGTTTTTTTAATCCTGCAAATATGAGCTTCTTAACCACTGGTTGAATTACAGTGTTGTCAACGAACGCTTATAAATAGATACTAGTGAAATAAACTGCCAATAAAAAGTCTTGAAGGTAGGCGGAATGAAATGCAGAGAAGTGAGAAGGCAGTACTCTTGCGTGAGAATTAGAACTACGCAGGTAGGGATATGGCTTGACAAAGAAGGTTGCAACCAGCAATCTATTGCAGCCCAGAATCACCCTAATCAAAATTTACTAATTAATGCATGTGGAGCATCAAGATCCGTGCTAAATAAACTTTGATCTGGAATACTTGAGCTGTTGATCTGAATGTGTGACTAATAGTTCTCATAACTTACTAAAATGCACGTTTGCAATGACGGGTTACAATATTTTACTCAAATAACAGTATGCCAATGTATATTTAAGTTGTAACAAAGCATTTCAATGCAGGTGACATTTGATGTAGAAGAAGAAGGGCAGCTGTTGAGGGCTGTACAGGTGTGTCTTGTCCATTCTGAACAGAGAGTTCATTTTTTCTTAGAAGTGATCCTTGGCTTGCTGTCTTACTTACCCAGCATTTAATTTTGATGTTTGGATTGGTTTGAGCTTCCTTTGTTTGACTGGTTTGCAGTTAACCTCATGCACTAGAGTTGTGGAGCTGGGTAGACTAACATATTTATAATTCATCAGAGACAGTCTGTGTTAGTGGAGCTTGCTTCATTGCTTATGAATTGCTCTCCATGGTCTACCTCACACCTTGCTACTAATCTGGTTTATGACAAGTGCAAGAAAAACCAAATACCAGTGCCAGAAATTCACTTTGGGTCAATTATTATCGACTTAAAATTTTGCTGGGGATGAATTAAAAATAAAAAACCACAGAAAGAAAGAAAGAAAGAAAGAAAGAAAGGGGGAGGGAGAAAAGAGAAAATATTTTGCTTTTGGTCACTCCTGTGTTAGAAGTAAGCTACTCCCACACAGCAGATTATGCACATGGTTTGATTTTATGTACCAGCGTAAAGTTCTTCTGTTTTGATCATCATGTGTTGAGATCACTATAGGACAGGCATGTCCAAACTTTGGCCCTCCAGATGTTTTGGACCACAAGTCCCACAGTCCTTTGCCATTGGCAATCTAAGCTTAGAATTCTGGGAGTTGTGGTCCAAAACATCAGGAGGGCTGAACTTTGGATATGCCTGCTATAGGAGAAGCCTTTCCAAAAAATCTCAACTGTTTGTACTAGGATATTCCTCTTCGTCTTTTTCGTGACAATAGTTAATGAGCAATGTGTGACAGAGTCATAATCAGTCTAGTCACTGAAATGGCAGTCATATATATTACAGTCATAGATATCAATTTTTGGCAGAATGAAAATGATCGCTTGCAGTCCCAGATTACCCAGCTGCGCAATCAGCAAGCACGTGATTCGGAAAAACACCAAGCTCTTGTTTCTAGTTTGAACGAGCAACTTAAAGGGTAAGATAAAATATATGTTTGCATCCATCGTTGTGCCCGATAACACTGTGGAATTCATTGATGTCATACATCACTGCAGATCTATTTTTAATATCTTTAAACTTTTATTTCCGTGGCAGAGAATTGGAAGGCTAACACACCCCCTTTTCAAAGGTTATATTGATGATTAGTTACAGTGGCACCTCTGCTTGTGAGTTTAATCTGTTCTGGATGCATGCTTGTTAAGTAGAACAATTTGTAAGTAGAGCAGCTGTTTCCCATAGGGATGCATTGAAAACCAGTTAATCCATTTTGGAGGGATAGGTTTTCAATGCATTCCTATGGGAATGCTGTCCCAACCCCCCCTCAATCAAGGGGGGGATTGCGGAGGTTACCAGCACTACTCTCCGCTCTGCACTACAGCTGACTTTGACAGGTCAGACCTGTCAATGTCAGCTGTCAGAGCGGAGCTGAGAGCAGTGTTTGCTGCCCACTGCCACTTCGTCCTTGTTCTTGTTGCTTCAATCTCTGCAAACGAGATCGAAGCAACCAAGAAGAAGGATGAGGTGGGCATTGTGCCTCCCTTCCAACCCACCCAGGCTGCTCTGGCAGGTTGGGTGGGAAGATGTGCCTTGGTGCATGTTTCCGCGGCTCTTGCCTTCGGAACTATTGTGCAGATGGATGCAAGCAGCACCTAGGCATACTGGGCCACATGCACATCCAGTTTGCAAGGAGCGGTTAGCAGGGTGCATCAGCGCCCCCACCCAGTTTGTAGGAAGGCCCCAGCGGGAGGTTGGGCAGCCTTTTCCTAGCGCATCACAGTTGGGACTCGCACCAGTCGCATGGCCCTCCTGCTATCCGGCCAACACCCGCCCCCCGTTGTTTGCCTGTACTGGCGTCCAGGTGCAAGGGTGGTAATTTCCAGTGCAGGGGACACCCAGCCACTGTTGCTGTGCCACGGTAGTGTCCGTCCGCAGGGGCCCTCCCTCCTCATCACTCGCTCCCGACGCCTGGTCGGCCTAGCCACGCCCATGCGGCCTATCCACAGCCTGCCTGGCCTGTGTAGCTCTCACTGCCACCACACCCAACATGCGCTGGGGTGGGCATACTCGCTACCCTCCTCACCGCATCTACTGCGGCTGACCTGCCCAGACGGTCCGGTGTGGCAAATCTGGCGACCCCCCGCAGCTTCCCATGTTCCCGCGTCGATCGACTGTGGGAATGGGAGGGCTTCCAGTCACCCCCTCACCTGTCCACAACCGGCCCATCCAGCTGGCCCTCTGCAGCGGCAGTGGCAGTGGCCCATGCCTGCACCCACCCCTTACGCCCCCATGTGGCTCCCCCATTCATTGTTGCCCCAGCGGTCCTCCCCACACGCCCGCTGCTTACAAAGAGGTTCTGAGAGGGGAAGGGGAGGGCCTGGCTTGCCTTGACCACCCCACCTCATGAGGCTCCTGCGACCTGCCACTCCCGTGGCCTACCTCCCAGCCGTGTGCCACACACTCGCTGCTTTTCCACATGGCCCCAAGGGGCGAGTGGGAGGGCCTGGCTTGCTCAGCCCCCCCCCAGCTGTGTTCCCTTGGCCAGCCCAGCCCTCACAGCAGCTCCAGCAGCCCACACTCTTACCGATTCTTCACACGGCTGCAGGGGCTCCTCTCTTACTCAGAGGCCCACTTGACCAGATGGGCCCACACAGCAGCCCCTGCGCTCTGCCCCGCATATCTCCCCTGCGCTCATGCAGCAGCGAGGGGTGTAAGGTGAGGGCCCACTGGTGGTTCACCCTTCCATGGGCTTGCCGCTGCCTCCCTCTAGCTCCTGCAAGGCCTTCAGGGCCTGAGCAGCCCACTCCCCACAGCAGGACCACCCATCACCATTGGGGGGTCCCTTCACCAGTGGCTCTTCCACCAACCCCCTCCCCCATGACTGGCTTTCAGGGGGACTGCCCAGCCCACGTCAGCCCAAGAAGGTTGGAAGGGAGGTGCGATGGCCACCTCATCCTTCTTCTTGGTTGCTTTGATCTTCTTTTGCAACCAAAAAGAAGGATGAGGTGGCAATGGGCAGGAAACGCTGCTCTCCACTCTGCATTGACAGGTGACTTGGTCTCGTTGCCTTGCATTACTGTTTTTTTTAAATCTTTTTATTATTTGTTGTTCTTTATTATGGTGCTTTATGTAAACCACCTAGAGTTCCCTTTGGGGAAAATTGATCACGGTATACAAATGCAAAAATAAATAAATAAAATCAGCTGTAGTCCAGAGCGGAGAGCCGTGCTCGTAAGTTGAATTGCCCATAAGTAGAGACACTTCGTAAGTAGAGGTACCACTGTATTCTCAAGTTAGTTGGATGCCTAATTTTTTATTTGACTTTATCGAAAATGCTATTTCACTTCTGGATAAATATATAAAGTGGCCAAAATCCTGTTATCTAGTCTAATAAATTTTAGAAAAGGATTGCTAAAGCAATGGAGATTTAGATGAGTCAGCTCCTTTGTAAATTCCATTGGTTCAAATAAGAGTATTATATATTCAATTTACTATGTTAAAGTAAGCACGGAGAAACCCATTTGAATAAGGAGAACTTACAGAGGAGTTGACTCACCAAACCTTCATTGATTGCTGGGCCTCCTCTAGTCCAGTGTACTAGACTAAGCAACAGGATTTTGGCCACTATCAGATAATGTATATCCAAACCATCTTGACTGCATTATATTGAAAAGCACAATAAAATTATTTTATTGGCAGATTAAATGAAAGAAACTGTTTGCTTGAAACTTTGCTTGGGGAGAAGGAGCAGAAGATTTCAAGTGCAACAGAAAAGTTAGAACAAATAGAAGACATGAGGAATTTACTTCAAGAAAAAGACCTTCTAAACAAAGAGTTGGGTGAAAAGCTTTTGCAAACTGAACAGAAGGTAACTTGTATTTCCCCCCCCTCCTCAGCTGAATAATGTCCTAGTCAGCCCAGAATGGTCATTCAATCCAAGGGAATTCCAGTCTTTCACTACTTCAGTGTTTTAGGTCCCCTATGCAAATACTGACGAAATAAGGATCAGAATGTAGACGTTGCACAATGTCATAAAATTCCTATTGAAATTCGGTAGGATTTTTTGTCTTGTTCTGTAGCACAAGAATAAGACTTGTGCTTGTCTTATTATACACAAAGAGAATTTAGGATTGTAATCCTGTGAGATAATCATGTATGAAACTACTCAGAAGTGCCTTCTATGGATATCAGTGGTACTTGGACACAGATAAATAGTCATAGAATTGAAGACTGTAATCCAGAAAAATGTATCTTAAATAAGTTCAGAAAGGTATCTCTAACATTAACCAAATGACTTATAGTTAATTTTGTTGACAATTGCAAACATTGATTTGTTGTAGTTATCATATACCAGTGTTGGCAAATCTATGGCACGAGTGCCAAAGATGGCACCCGGAGCCCTTTCTGGGAACACCCAACATCATCTCTTCACAGCCACCTTTATTCAGGTTAAATTGCTGTATTGGCACTTTGTGAAAAATTAATGGATTTTGAATCGCAGTTTGAGCACTCGGTCTCTTAAAGGTTCGCCATCACTGCCATATACTGTACATTGTTCATTTGCAATTTAATCTGAACATGCAAACTAGGTTGGACTTGGTTGAGTAACCTTTAAAAAGGTTATGTTATCATATGTTTATTTCCTTGTGTCTGGAAAATTTCCTTGAATTTTCTATAAACAAATGTACATAAAATCAAAATACTTTAACAGAGGCTCGGTTCAGATCTCACATTGCCCAGTTGACAAACCACAGTAATCTGTATTCCTCTTCACTTCCCAGTTAGTAATAATTTATAGATTACCAAGTCACATGAAGGAATATGACTGTAGAATCACTAACTAAAAAAGATAGGTTGAACTGGCAGAGTTGAGAGGAAGGAAGCAGTTAACTATAAAAGTATTAACAATGCTTATAGTCATATGTCCTAGTAAATTGCAAGCAGTTTAATTCACCATTCTCTCAAATTTGTTTTTTTATATATCTGCTTCAAAATTGCCTTTTAGTAAAATTAAATATGAGGTTAATTATGATGACAATTGATCCTGAGTAGCTTGTCTTGTGAAACATCAGTGCAGTTCATAATGTAGTTTTGCGAGTTAATTATAGCTACATGGACTGTTTTTTTCCAATCTAGTTGGAAGATGCCTTGAAGAAATGCAGTTCTTATGCAGCCGAGTGTGCAGAACAAAAAGCGACTATCTGTGATCTAACGGAGAAAATTTCTGTTCTTAAAGAAAAGGTAAACACATTGATTCTAGAGAAAGCTTGTGATTTCATATATTTTGTCTGCTTAGTTATGTATATAATACAGATCAGTGAAATGGTTCAATTAAATAAATTGCACCTATGAAAAGACGATGTCACCACCAGGAAATATTGCTGGTGGTTAAAGAGTTCCTGTTTTGACCTTGGAGCTTGCCCAATTCACCCATAGAAGTCACCAGTCATTTTCATTGAGGGTGAGTTGGGAGTCCTCCCCCCAACCCCCGTGATTGCAGCAGAAACTCTTTAATCGATAGGAATCGTACTCTTTTAATGTAATCTAGAAGGGGAAGGATGGTTGGGCTCCTGCTTTGATCTTGGTAGTCAGCCAACCAGCCTGCAGTGATTCATGGCTGGCTAGATAGAGGCACACTGGGCGAGCCTTGAGGTCAAAGTAAGCTTTTAATGACTGACAATCTCTCCCTCCCAGGTGTCATTACCAGCAAGGCAATTTTGACAGCAATTGAAATGTTCCTCCATCCAATTGTTGGGGTTGCCCAACTCACTCACAGTAAGATTTATTGCGGGCAAGCGGCAAGTGAGTTGAGTTGGGTGAGCTCAGAGATCAAAGCAGGATAATCAGTAACAACCAGTCTGCTGTTACCAGTAATATTATCACCCTTAATAATAATGATGTGCCGTCAGGTCAATTCTGACCTACAGTGACTGTTTCCTGCCTTTTTAAAATATGGAATACTCAGGAGTGGTTTGCCATTCCCTTCCTCTATGGGCGCCCTAGGACTGTGCAGCTTGACTCAAGGCCAGACAGACTGGCTCTACTCACAGGAGACACAGTGAACTTCCAACTCTGGGTCCTGCAGCCAGATGTCTAACTTATGGAGCTATCCAGTTAGCTGGCATCACCCTTACATAGGCATAATTTACAAGAGGATTTTAGCCAACAATGTACATAGAGATACACTTGGAGAAAGAGGTTTGAAACTAATTCTAGGTACCCAAAGGAAGATTATATCCATTTTCCTTCTACTTCATTTTCTACTACCTCAGGGTAAATTGGTTCTGATGTTGGGGTTATTTAAAAGACAGTTTATGATTAATGGTCTTGAATAATGGTCACTCATTGGGAAGAGGGTAAAAGTCCAGTGGACTTGCATCATTGTCATTAGCTGACCCTTAGTACTTTTTGGGGTCTCAGTCTTACATTGTATTATAGAGTGAATGCTTAAATTGTGTTATTTGCTTTTGTTTTCAGATTGTGAAGCAGGATGCGGCCATGGAATTAATGCGACTTGATCTTGAACAGTCAAATGAAGAACTTGACAGACTGAATACAAGCCATTTAGAAGAGAGATCTCAACTCATTCAAGACCTCCAGAGACGGGAAAGAGAAATTGACAATCTTAAGGAAGTTTTAGCAGAGAAAGACAAAGAAATTTCTGTCCTTTCCTGTAGTATGACTGAGTACTCTGAGCAGATTAATATTCTGAAACATCAGGTGAAGGTCAAAGAGGGTGAAATAAGAGAGATGGAAGAAGCGCTGACCAAGGCTGAAAGGAAAGTCCAGCTGCTGAAAGATGTACAAACAGCAGATGTCAAGGATGCAAGCGCTAAGCTTTCTGGACTCTCTGAACAATTAAGTATAGTAGAAGCAGACCTTGCAAAGGAGAAAGTTGAATGTGAAGTTAAAACCAAAGAAAATGAGGAATTAGTTCAACAAATCAAAGAATCTAGCAAAACTATTAAAGACCTGAATTCTGAAATCAAGACCCGCAATGTTAGTTACAACAACAAACTCATAGAATGCGAGTCACAAATTAAATTGCTTAAAGAACAAATGAGTAAATCAGCAGAGAAATTGCAAGAAACCGAGCAGAGGTTTAGGCAGGAAACAGAACATCTCAGATCCCAGCTTGATGAACATATTTCTGCCAAGGAGAAACTGCATGTGTTACTGAAAGAAACAGAGAACAAAGAGCAACGTTTTGTGAATGAACTGAAAACAGTGAAGGATTTATATAATCAACAAACTTTAGAAAATGCTAAAAAAGACGATGAGCTGTCTAGCTTATCCAGGCAGCTTGCTGAACATACTGAGCATATAGAAATTGCCAAAAAGTCCTTACAAGAAAAAACAGAGATAATAGTTTCATTAAAAGATAAGCTTAAAATTGTTGAGCAGCAACATGAGAAAGAAAAGCTCAAATTAGTGGGGGAGGTGGAGCAAACGGAAATGCAGTGGAAGGAAGTAAAGAATGACTTACATGAAAAATGTGAAGTAATTAATAAGATGGAAACGGAAAGACAAACACACATCTTGACTATTAAGCAGTTGCAGGCAACACTTGAGCAGAAAGAGAAAGATTTTACAGGTCAGCTTAAAGCTAACAAAGATCTTAAAAATGAAGTGCATACCATGGAGAAGGAGAAGCAGCAGTTAATCAGTGAGAATGAAAGTTTGTCCAAATTATTGGATGTGAAAGAGTGTGAATTATTGAAGCGTGCTCAATCGATGGCTGAAACCGAGAGTAAAATGTGTGCTAAAGCCATTGAGCATGAAAAAATAGTTTCAGAGGTTTGCCGTGAGAAAGAGGTTTTAAAAAATGAGATCGAAGAACTTTCAAACCTTCTGAAACAAAGAGAAAACTCAGTTGCAGGGCAGCTGTTAGAAAAAGAAAAGGAATGTGGCATGTTAGCTGATGAGCTATCCAAGAACAGGGAGGTGACAGAGAAGTTGCATGATGAAATACAGTCATTGAACACTCAGTTGCAAGATGCTCAGGACAAAATAGTAGTTCTGAACCAGAAGGAGACAGAATATAAGGACATTGTCCAACAGCTTAATCAAGGGGAAGAAAAAATACTGTCATTAGAGAAGCAAATTCAGAACTTAAAAATGGACCTGGAAGTTAAAAGCAATTTGTTAGCTGAAATAAACAGGCATAATGATGCTTTACTTAATCAAGTGGAAGCAAAACAAATTAACCTGACTGAATTAGAAAGAGAGGTGGGAAAGCTTCAAAGTGATGGCCTTTGTTTGTCTCAGCAGGTGGCCAAGAAGGACTCTCTGCTGTTATCTCAGGGGCAAGAGCTTGAGCATCTCCAGGGTCAGGTGGCCAGAAAGACAGAAGAGGGCACAGCACTAAGCGATCAACTAGCGATGCTAGTCAAAGAAGTGGGTGTTTTGAAATGTGAAAAGGACAGTGTCTTGGCTGTCTGCAATGCAAAATCAAAGGAACTGGATGCTTTACAGCATCAGTTGATGCTACAGCAGAGTGAAATTGTGTCCACGAAGCATGAGGTACACATGCTGAAATTAGAAAATGAAAAATTGAAAACAGATATTGCAATGGCCAGTGATGGAATGAGGAAAAAGTGTGAAGGAATAGCTCTCTTAAATGCAGCCTTCTCTCAGCAAGGTCATGATATGTTAGCTTTTACAGATCAAATTGATACCTTAGTCAGTGAAATAGAAACATTAAAAGGTAGCCTTCACGATAAAGAGACCCTCCTTTCCCAGAAAGAAGTTGTGATTCAGCAAATAAAAGACAACAAAGATGCAGGTGAAAAGCATTATCTGCAGACGATTTCAGATTTGCAGAGTCAGGTCCAGTCTCTGAGTAGTGAGATTGATCATCTTAAACAGGAAGTGCAAGGAAAAGCAAATGAACTCAAGAAACAAACCCAAGATTTAAAAGTATTTAAAGATAAATCTGAAGAATCGGATTTACTTAGAGTTCAACTGTCTGAGAATATGGAAACAATTTCTGACCTTCAGTGTCAGATTAAAAATATGACAGAAAGGACTGAAGAATTACGTCAATCAATCACAGAGAAAGATCGCTTTTTAAAACAAAAGGAGGAGGAATGTACTGAGTTGCAAGCGTGCATTTCTGCATCCTCTGGTGTCCAGCAGAAACACGTCGAGTCATTGATTTCAGAATCAGAAAAGTTAAAAGCAGTTGTCATTGAAAAAGAATCATTGTTGAATCAAACTGCATTGCTTAACAGTACACTGAAGGCTGAACTTCAAGGCAAAGAGAAAGAATGTGAGACTTTGAAGAAGCAAGATGCAGATTTAGAAGGAACAAATTTGTGCCTGAAAAAACAAATGCAGGATCAGAAGAAAATAATAGACGACATTAGCGAGAGAATGGCAGAAAAAGATGGTTCTCTTTTGAAAAATGCCAGTCTTGTGGAAAAACTAAAAGAAGAAATAAAAATAAATGAAGAAGAAATTTCTACTCTTCATGATAAAATTAATGAAATGAGACAAGAAATCCAAATGTCAAAAGAACTAGTACAGGAAAAAGAAAATGCTTTCTTGTCTTTGCAGGATAAATTTGCTGCTCAGTATGAAGAAAGAAGTGAACTTAGCAGTACTCTAAGTAAAAAGGAAGATTTTATTACAGAATTACTTCATTCTTTAGATCAGAAAGATGTCTGCGTGCAGCTAGCAGAAAGCAATGTTCAGGCTCTTACTAACGAGACTGAGCTGCTTAGAGAAGAACTAGAGAAAAATGCTGCTATGCTAAAAAAAGTTTTGCAAGAGAAAGATGAAAGCCTTGCTGTTAGCCAAAATAAATTTGACACTCTGACAGTTGAAGTAGAATCTGCAAAATTAGAGTACCAGAAAACTTTAGAACAGGCTGAGTTATGGCAGCAAAAGTTTCAGCAGACAGAGAGAGAACTACAGGTTGTACAGGAAAAATGCACTGAGCAGGTCAAACAAATTGAAATCTTAATGTCTGAGCTCAGCATTGTAAATATGAAGTCCTGTCAGGAATGCCCAAGGCATATACTTCTAGTGGAAAAACTGCAACAACAGGTGGAATCTTTAATTAAGGATAAAACTGTTTTGCGGGGGAACTTGGATGAGCTGAGTGTAGAAAACAAAGAGCTGATTAAGAACCAGAACCATTTACAGCAGACAATAAAAGAACTCCAGGAGCTTCACAAAAAATTAGAAAGCAGTGAGAGTGACTCACGAACACAACTACTGGCCCTCACTTTGCAGCTGGAAAAAGAGAAAGAGCAATGGCAGACGCAGGTTAGTGTGAAAAGTGAAGAAGTTGATAAATTAAAGGTTGAGATTGAAAAGTTAGAACAGGACTTCTGTGAGGCGGAAAATAGACGGGTGACAGACCTTGGTAGGCTAACGCAACAAAATGAGCAACTGAGTAGTTTAGAAAGGGAGCTGAAAACAAAAGAGGTAGGCATTCAGTCCTTGCAGCAAGAACAGGACATGGTTAAAAAGGAGCTTTCCAGACACTTAAAGGCATTATCAGGTAGTAAGTATTTCCTCAAAGCTGGTGATAGGAGTGCTGTTCAGAAAGCAACTGAAAATATGTCTGTGCTGGAAGAATTGTCTGCTGCGATAGATAGCATTCTTAGCAAAGAAACAGAAGTAATGACCCTACAGGAGTCCCTTTCAGAGAAAGAGAAAGAAATACATAACGTGAATAATGAGCTGGACATCATGCGATCTCTGAGGGAGGAAAAAGAGTTGATGCAGGATGACTTTGAGAAGATGAAAGATAGTCACAAATCGGAGCTAGAATATTTATCAAATGAATTGATGACTGCAAAGGAGGCCTTATATAAGCAACAGTGTATTTGTGAAGAAAGGGACATTGCATTAACAGACATGAAGAAGCACGCCGCAGTTCTCCAGGAAAAGACAGATACATTAGAAAAAGAATTTGAAAACAATTGCCAGTTACTGGAAACTAAATGTCAAGAAGTAGCAAAATATTTAGAAGAACTGGAAGAAAAAAACCAGGTGATTGAAAACTTGATTTCTCAGACTAACCAACAGAAGGATTTAATTGCTACTCTAAGCCAGCAGTTGAAAGAAAAGGATTGCTCTGTGACTCAAGTCATGGAATCTATGTCTAATGAGATGGTAAAGTTTGCTGAAGAAAAAAATGCACTTATTAGCAGTCTGCAGCAACTGGAATCAGTTCGGAATAGCATGGCCGAGGAGTCAAGTATGTTGTCACAACAAGTGGAAGAATGTAAGAAAGCCCTTGAATTCAGTCAAAACACACTGAGCAACAAAGAAGCTACAATTCAAGACTTACTTAATGAGAATGCACAGTTAAATATTACTTTGGAAAAATTAAGTCAGGAAAAAGAGAATCTGAAAAGGAAGCTTCAGGCAGCTTTGATAATGAGAAAGGATTTAATGCAGAAGATTGCCAAGCTTGAACAGAATGGCCAGGAATATGGAGAAAGAGAGTGCAAAAAGACCCAAGATTTACTGGAGCAGATTGATGAGTTAACAAAGCTGGTTAAAAATGCGGAAGCATGGAACAAGAATCTTGAATCCCAACTTGATGGATTGAAAGAGCAAATGGTAGAAAAAGATGCCAAAATAAAGGACATGAGTGAAATGTTATCTGCTGAGGCAACACATGTGGATCAACTGCAGAGGGATGTTGCAGAATTCAAAGATACCATAGCTATACAGAAAAGTGTAGTTGATAAGAATTTAATATGTCTACAGGAAAAGGATTCTCTTCTGGAACAAATACAGTCAGTGCTTACGGAGAAGGATAAAACTTATGGGGAGGAGCGTTCTCAGCTTTTCTTAATCATAGAAAATCTCAAAACGGAACTAGCAACGAAAGAAGAAATATTAAAGGAAATAAATACATCAGGTGGTCCATTGAATACTGATAGCTGTTCTGCTGATCTCAATAGTGAAATCCATCAGTTAAAGAAAGAGAAGGAAATCCTTCAGAAGAAACTTCAAGCTTTACTTGTGGCCCGAAAAGAAAGTACTAAAAAAATTCAGAAACAAAAAGAAGAATATGCTGCACTGTTAGCAAACCTTGATGAACAGACAAAAGACTTTGAACTCATACAAAAAGAACATAAAACACTTAAGGAAATACATCAGAGAAAGTGTGAAGAATTTGACTCCAATCTCTTGGTTTTGTGTTCTCTGCAGAAGCAGCTCGAGAATTCTGCTTCTCTTCATCACAGTGACAATAGGGTTGAGTCAGAGCTAAAAGTGAAGTCTCACATTATTGCACAGGAATCAGAAAATGTGACTAGCAGGATAGTGGCCAGTGAGGCTGAAATGGCAAAATATGAAAATAATAATGACAGATTTATGGAAGAAAAGGAAAAGTTCATGGATGAGTTAAGGGAGAAGTCACTTCAACTTGATAGAAAGGAACAAGAGGTAATAAAACTGAAGAGTGCTATTGAGCAAGTGGAACGGCAGTATAAAGAAGACAAAGATAATATGCTGATAGAAAGATGCCAGCTTCAGCATCAGCTTGAAACATACAGAAATGAACTGATAGGTGTTAAGGCTCTGATTGAAAGCCTGAACAATGAAAAGGATACTCTTCATAAACAGAGTGGAGATCAGCTGTCCAGTAGGGAAGAAATTGAAAAATTAAAGTATGACATTCAAACAGCCAACACTCAAATTTCAGAAAAGGATAAAGAGATCAGGTATTTGCATCACTCCCTTGAGGATCTCAAAGACAAATTTGATCACAGAAAGGAAATAATGAAAGAAGTTTTTCAATTACAGCAAAGTTTACAGGAAAGTCAAGAAGAAGCAAAGAGTTTTAAAACAGTGTTTGAAAAAATGAGGGAAGAAAGGGACGAGTTTACAAACAATCTTGAGAAATCAAGTATCGAATTAGCCAATATGAAAGAGGAATTAAGACGTGCAGGGGAAGAAAACAAGGAACTATTGATAGAGTTGAATGTGCTGCGTGAGAAGGTTCTACCAGTTTCTAATGTTGGAAGAAATGTGGTGGTTAGTGAAAACAACACAGAAAGTATCTGCCTTCCTGCATCTAATGTGTTGCAGAACCAAATTGAAGAGATTGGCAACTCTACTAAATTATTAGATGCTAATCACATAGAAAAAGAATCATTAAATGCCACTCACACAGAGAAGGTGTTAATGGCGGGAACAGATCAGACAGCAGCAGAGAAGATGCAGAGGGAGACGGGGAAAAGAGAAAATCAGGAAGAGAAGAAGTTGGATGCTGATGAAAAAACTCAGGAACGTCTTCAAAGAAAGCTCCAGGCTGCTTTAATATCACGTAAAGAAGTTATGAAAGAAAATAAAATTCTGAAAGAAAAAAATGAGCTACTGGTGTTGGAAAACAAAGATCTAATTGACAAGGCTCAAGCTCTTGAACTTCTCATGACGGAGCTGAGCAGCACAAAACAAGACCCCCTTGCAGTAGAAAATGCAAGATTGGTAACCGAAAATGAAAATCTGACTGCTGCCTGTGAAAGTCTAAAATCTACTATGGAGACTATAGCTCAGGAGAAAGAAGCCTTTTCCTTTCAGCTGAATTCCTTGAAAGATTCTCAGACAGTTGAATTAACAGGTTGGAAAGCAAAGCACAATGAATTGAAGCAGGAGTATGAATCGCTGCTTCAAGCATATGAGAATATTAGTAGTAAAATAGCAGAAATGAGGCACGTTATTGATGTCACTAGAAAAGAAAAGCAGGAGGCTCTTCAAAGAGTAAAAGAGAGAGAATCTGATAACCAGGAACTTGAAAAACTGCTACAAAAAGCAACTGATGAAAACATACAACTGAAAGAACAACTAAAGCAGTTAGTTCAGTCTAAACAGAAGGAAATCAGTGAGCTTCACATTGAAGTGGAAAAGCAGGCATCTGAGCACAAATTGTGCTTGGAAGAATATCAAAAAAATATTGATGAGTTCTTACTTCAGAACAAACAACTAATAGAGGAAAATAAGCAGTTAAAGGAAATTTCTGAAACCCTAAAGCAGTCCATAGAGAAAACTGAAAACGAAAATGAGGCCATTTCCAAAGATTTCACAATAGCAAAATCTGCCTTGAGGGACCTCTTAACAAGATTGGAGTTGGGTAACCTTGATGTAGAGTCTAAAACCAGTGAATCTCACAATGACAGGGAGTCATTATTAAAGCACATTAGTTTGCTAAATGAAGGGGTCTCAATAAAGGAGGAAAGTTTGCTGATCTTAAAGCAAAAAAACAAAATCATGTCAGAAAGGTTAAATGCAGCTGAAGAATCTCTGCATCATAAAGAACACTCTTTGGTAAAATTAGAAAATGATTGCAAATTTCTTAATCAGGAAATAGCAAGCCTGTGTGAAAGAATTAAGATATTAGAAGACGACAAAGGTCTATTACAGGAAGAATTAGAGAATGTGCAAGAAACATCTTACAAAGTGAAAAATGAGAAAGAACTTTTGGAAACTGAGTTGCTCAGTCATATCCAGAAATTGGATCAAACCACAGACAGACTGAACACCAAACAAGCACAGATCAACTTGCTCACACAGCAGTTGGAAGATTTAAAAACAGAAAAAAGCAATACAATTAGAGAAAAGGAAGAACAGCAGCTACATCTTGTCAGAGTGTTTGAAGAAAAAGTAAAATCTGCTCAAAGAGACACCAGTGGAACCAAAAACAGAACAAAAGAGTTGCAAGAACTTTTAAAGGAAAAGCAACAAGAGATCAACCAGTTACAAAATGATTCCATTAGGTACCAGGAGATGATTTGGGACTTGGAAAAATCTTTGAAATTGTCACAGTCCAGAAGTGAAAAATTTGAGAGCGGCTTAAGGGAGGTAGAAGAAAAGCTGTCCAAATCAAATGAAGAGATGCAGAAGGTAACTGAAAAGCTCTCTTTACAGAAGACTTTGCTAGATGAGTCAAAGGCTGAAACAGAGCAGCTAGCAAATGAGAATCTAAATAGTAAAAATGAACTTAAAAAGAAAGAAAGCCAGTTATTAAATCAAAAGAGAGAATATGAGGGCCAACTAGAGCTTGCCCTCCGGCAACAAAAAGCAGCTTTCCAAAAAGAGTGGCTCAGCTTAGAAGAAAATTACAGGGCCCTTCAAAGAGAGGAAGGAGGCATCCTTGATGAACATCGTCAGTTGCAAGAAGAAATTGCTTTTAAAAATACTCAAAATAAAAACCTTCAGACTGAACTGAACGATGCCTTAGCCAGGTTGGCTGCTTTTGCAAAGTGTATGTCTTCCCTTCAAAACGACAGGGATAGAGTCATTGATGAAATGAAAATTTGGGAAATGGAGTTCAAAAAGACAATTGAAAATAAACAGCAACAGATAGAGGGCAGTGATAAAACAATAGCCTCATTGCAAGAAGAGATAAAGGCGCAGATGTCTTACATCCAGGAACTGGAACTAAAGCGTTCTAGGCTGGGGGAGCCTGAAGAATCCGTAGAGAGCTCTGTGAACTTGGACCATTTTAATGAACTCTCTAGAATAAAGGCAGAGAATGCTGCTCTACAGAACAGTCAACAGGAACTGGTATCCGCACTAAAATCAAAAGAAGATTCTTTGCAGGCCCTGATCAAAGAAAAGGAATCTCTTAACCATCTGATAAAAAACAATCCTATAGAAAAAGAGATAGAAATGCTGAGAAAGAATTTGATGAGAAAAGAACAAGAAGTCCAGCAGCTACTCTTGGAGAAAACTGAGGCCCAAGGTGAGCTGGAGAAACAGGCTGCCCTTTCTTTCCACCTGAAGACCATGCTGAATAAGAAAGATACAGAAATCTCTCTCCTTATTTCATCAAAAGACACTGAAATTTCAGGGTATCTTAATCAAATGCAAACACAGCATAGGAAGCAGATTTCTGAGTATGAGCAGCGGATAAAGACTCTGGAGGTGTCTAGAGAACAATCCGAGGAAACCTGTCAGAGGGTGAAGAATGAAGTGAAGACTCTTCAGACAAAAGCTGACAGGGCCGTTCAAGACAGGGCCGAGATGGCCAGTGAAATCGATTCCTTTAAAAAAGCAATGTCCTCTCTTCAGAATGACAGGGATTGTCTGATTTCTAAGCATAAAAATCTTGAGTGTGAGCACAGAGCTGTTGTACATGAGAAAGAGAGACTTCTGGCAGTCAGTGATAACAAAACAAAACCCTGAAAGGAGAATTGCGGAAGCTACGGAATCAGGTGGATGATCTTCATTCTGAAAACGCAATGCTCGCTGCACAGCTCATCAAGTACAGAGAAGACCTCAACCAGGTTCTTTCATTGAAAGACAGTCAGTTAAAAGAATTACTTACACAGAAATTGGAACTCATTAAGAACCTTGAACAGGAAAAACATGAACTTCAGAAAAACTTGAAAGAAACACGGCTATCTGTGCAAGTGCAGGAGGAAATCATAGAATCTGTGAGACTGGAAAATACAAAGTTAACATCAAAAGCAAATGACTTAGAGATCGTGGTTGCTTCTATAAACAAAGAGAGGTTAGCTTCTGAATCGCAGCAAAAGTTTCCAGGTCAAGACAAAGAGAAATTTGATCAAAAACAACTTGCTGCCAGCCCCCAACTTGAAAAAATGGAACAAAGATTACAAGAATTCCAGCAGATGGTTGGCAAAAATAAAAATGATGCAGAGAAAGAAGTGATTGAATCATCACAAAAGGGACTGTGGGATGTTCATTTTCAGAATAAAGAACTAAGATCTCAGTTAGAATCATTTAGGAAAGCGCTGACAGCTCTGCAAGATGATCGGGAGAGATTAATTGAGGACTTCAGGGTCCTTCAAAGCAAATACAGTTCGGAACTCAAGGCTGAAAAAAGAAGAGCAGATAAACTTGAAACTGAGATTAGTAATTTCAAGTCAAACTTTCTCAATATGCTCCAACAAAATTTCCTTTGGAATCAGTCATCACAAGAAGCTAAAAACAAGAAAACCCTGGACCAGCTTGCTGAGGAACTGGAAAATTTGTGTAAGCTGTTAACCTCGCGAAATCTTGAAATCAGTCAATTATCCTCTGAGTGTGAGAATTATTCTCAACAGCTGGATGCCTTTTCAAAGGCCATGTCGAGTCTTCAAGGTGACAGAGAGAGGCTTCTGCAGGAACTCCGCAAGCTGCAAGTAGCTCATGAAGCTAAACAGGGCCCAAGTTCGGTTTCCACACCTTCTGACAACACCAGTGAGATTAGTTCTCTTAAGCATAATTTGGAGGATCTTCAGGTGGATAGGGATAGACTGGTAAGTTCTGAGCTGTCTTGTAATATTAATGAGAAAACTAAGTTAAGGGTGCAATCCTGGACCAACTTGCCTAAGAAAACATGCCGTTAAACAGTGAGACTTGCTTCTCTTTGGACATGTGTAGGGTTGCATTATTGATTCAATTTCTTTCTTTTTAGACTTAACGCGCTAGAGGTAATAGTTAGCCCCTAATCTAGTAGACTGATTGAATTAATGGAACATAAGCCATCACTTATGTTAGTACCGTTAATTCAGTGAGTGTGTTCTAATTAGGACTAATAGTCTAATTGAATAAATACAAGTAGAATTATGTCCATTATGCTACCTTGTATATATTATGCCAAAAAATTAATGAACTTGGTTTTCCTAAATTGTTTCTCTTTCACAGGTGAAGGAAGGAGCTATTGTTGCAACAGCTGAGATATCAAAGCTAAAGGCCAAAATAGATGATCTTGAAAGAGACTTGCAACAAACAAAATCCTTCCAAGAGGAAGCCGAGAAAGAAAAAATCTCGTATCAGAATGAGCTCATCGGGTTACGGTAAAATACCAAGTTAAAAGCCTTATTTATGAATATTCCTTCATTGAATGTGTACGTGGAAAATAATTTTGGTGGTCATATTTTATGATGCTAGTTAATCGCCTGAATCAAAAGTATGGAAATTCATGTGTATTCATATTTTGGTTGCTTAAAGTACTGCAGTGAAAAAATGAGTGGGAACATGCTGGGGCAGAGAACACTGAAATGTGAGCTAGTTGATGGGTTATAGAACTGGATTCAGATCCACGACACCTGCGTTTAACAACAACACACACACACACAAAGCAGCTGACTAGGTAACATTTGACCAGTCAGCTTAACCAACTTCAGAGAGCTGGTGGTGGGAGTAATATGGCATGAGACCTTTCTTTGGACAAAGGGTAGTGAAAAAGATTGTGGGTGAGTAAATTAATGATAACTGGGAATAGAAAGAACTATTGAGGGCAGAGATTAACACTGATAAATCCTGATAGTTCTAATGTACACTTTCAGTTACAATTTTCCATTATAACCTAATGGACACCTTCCAGCACAAATGGCTTTCCATTTTGTGAATCAAGATGGGGTGGAAAAAAACTATTAGGTACTGCCTTTAGAAAGGTATAAAAATTTTATTTGTCATATTTTGATACTACTGTTAATACCAAACAATTAGCATTTTGTGTCATAATGTATCACTCGGTACTGCAACTGATAGAAAATCCTCTGTAGGTGTGGGTGATAGCTATTGTAATCTACCAGTAGATTGCCAGCCACTTCCAGAATGCTTAGGAAAGGAGGTCCCCAGCCCTGTTTTCTCTTCTGTTGGGGTGGGAAGATCTTCACTAATTTGAGGGTACCACAAAGAAACCTACCAGTTTTAGGGTATCAAGGGAAAGAGAGGGCCTATATGAATTCTAGTTCTACCTTTTGAGAGGAGGAATACTGCTGATGATGAAAGGTTTCAGAGTATTTCTGCCTTAACACCTTTCAAATAATTGTTCACCTGTTAGTTGTTTAATTAAGGAGCCTCATGGCTCATTGGTTAAATTGCTGTACTGCAGCCAAAATTGTGCTCATGACCCCGAGTTCTATCCCAGATAGCCGACATGTGATTGACTCAGCTTTCTATCCTTCTATAAGGGTAAAATAACTACCAAGCTCACTGGGGGAATGCAATGTGCAGCCTGCATAATTAAATTGTAAAATGCCCAGAGAAGAATTGAGCATTATGGGGCATATATAAGCAGAACACTTTGCCTTTAAAGCAGTTACCAAGCTCTGAGGATTGAGGGGGAAATTTTGAGACACACACAGAGATGTAGGCTGCTCTATTTTAAAAAAATGTATATGTGTTTTTTAAAATGACTAGAAATTTCCTTCTGGTTTTGGTGGGAAAAGTACAGAACGTTCTCCCCACATTTTGTTCTATAGTAGAATCACTGCTGTTGGAGGCTTCTTGGACCAGAAATTCACAATTTTGGCAAAAAAATAGGTTGTGTGGGGAGTTGTCTTAGGGGCTGTGTACACTTTATGAACCTCCAGATTCCAACTCCTGAATGAGAGGAATTTGGGTTTATCATGCATTAATATATCTATTCATTGTTCAAAAATATAAGCTTTCCTGGTCCTCAGGGGAGTGCCCCCTCTCTCAGGCCCTCTACCCTCAAAACCACGTTTGGTAAACAAGGCAAGGGAGGGCCTCTTTGGTGGCTGATCCAGATGGAGGAAAGTCCTCCTTGGGGAGCCTCGAATGACGCCTTCCCACCTGTCCTTCTGGCAGAAGGCACAGAATTTCCTTCTTAGGTAGGGTTTTGGTAGTTAAATTGTTCAGAAGAAAGGAATCTTATTATTGAACGTTATACAGTGAGGAGCTGCCTGGATAGGTCAGTGTTGAGTCCCAGGTTGCAGAGCCAGAGGTTGGGAGTTCAATTCCCACAGCAACCCTGGGTAGCCCTGGCAAGTTGCGCAATCCCAGAAGAAAGGAATAGGAAACCACCTTTATGTACATTTTCTATTTTGAAAACACTGGAAGGGGTTGCCATGAATCAGGAACAATAACAACAACAGTAATTGAAAAACACCAGGCTGAGTTAATCAAAATCCTTGGCTGGTATTATATAACAGTTACAGGTTTTAACCAAAAACCTAGGCATCTGTTAAATAGTGGCACAATTTGTATGTTGTTCCTAATATTGCCATTTTTTGTAGTTGTGATGGTGTTGTTTGTGAGATCTGCACCTGCTTTTAATGTTGGGTGAAATTTCTTGACATTGTTCCCAAAGCTCCAATGACAACAGGACCACTGAAGTGGGTTTCACATTCACAAACAAGATGTTTCAATTACCAAGTCTCTGTATTTTGTGCACGATTTAATGTCATGCCTTCAGCTATGCTAGAGGGTCGCTTTAAAGGAACACCTCTACAAAATCGCACATGTCCATGTGGTGAAGGTGTTGAAACACTTGCCCATGTGTTACTGTTATGTTCCTTTTATAGAGAGGTGCAGCAAGAATTACTTTTCCCCATGTTAGTAAAGAAGCCAGGTCGTTCATCTGATTTTTATATATCATTACTCCTCGGAGACCGAGACAAACAGGTGACACTGCTGACAGCTAAATTTTTAGCAGCAGCAATTAAAATGAGGCCAACTATGATTTTAAAATAATAATCATTTACAGATTATTTGTCCAGATCTTGTATAGGAATGTTGCATGTATATGTATTTACTATTATGATTTGGTATGCCAATTTTATATCTATTTAAATGTTGTCCTTTTTTGCTAAGGCCATGGCTAATGCAAATAAATAAATGAATGAATGAATGAATGGTTTCACATTCACAAACAAGATGTTTCAATTACCAAGTCTCTGTATTTTGTTAATTTTTCCAGTTCTTTATCTTCAACTCTGGCATCCTGTGGAATCACAATGTCAATGATCCAGGCATTTCTTCATTGTATTACTACTATCTCTGGTGTGTTATATTCAAAGTGTCTATCAGTTTAGACCCAAAAATCACACAAGATCTTGCCTTCGTCATTTTCTGATACCTACTCTACTTGATGTTCCCATGGGGTTTTGGAGACCAGCAAGTTATATTTTTTGCTTAATAGCCTGTGCACTAATTTTGCTACTCTATTGTGTCTAATTTTGTATGCGCAATGTTTGGACATTCACAGATGAGGTGTGACACAACTTAATCCTTTTCTTGGCATAGTTGACATTTGCTGATGGCACTAATTCTTTGATTTTAGTTTTCATCATGTTTCTTTGTAGTGCTTATCCTTGTGAATTATTATTGCTGTTGATGATGATGATGTTGTACAGTAAAGGATTCCTTCAAAGGGAGGAAAGCGGCACATAGATGAAGTGAAGGAAGTCTCACTAATATGGAAACACTCGTGTCTGAGCATCAGTGATGGGATTGTTTAACAGTGCCTTGATATTATCATTCTAGAATGGAAAAGAATCTTTTGCTGGCAGAATACCAAGCACTCCAGAGCCAGTTCCAGGCAAGCCTTAAAGAAAAAGAGCAGCAGATAACAGAACTACAGAGAATGCATCATGAAGTGGTATCTCAGGGAACTATAGCTGCTGTTGCTGGTTACCCAATGAAGGTAAAAACTGTTTGTGAAATAACTCTTTAAACATGCCCACAATGTGTAACATTCTGAACTTGGTATGATCAACTTTAATTTAAAACCTTTAGCTTTGTAAATCACACAAATTGTGAAGCTGCAATCATAAAGAGGAATACTTCCCACTGAAAAAGTAATGGTTACCTCCCAGTGCATTGATTTCACTGTGACAAGTGGACAATTCAGCTTTTATTTACACTTAAACTATGCATCAAATGCTCTGAGAAGTTGCAATTCCTTTTCCTTTGCCAGAAAAAGAGGAGTATAATAAACAGCTGAGGAAGGCAGAAACTGCCTTAGATGGGCCAAGTGTAGCTTTTGGGCCATGCTTTACTCACCCCATCTCAAGCTGTAATTTTCTTTTCCCATCCACCAATGTGAGATGTCTGTAAAGCATTTTTAAATTCCATTTGTTCTTCACTGGCTGGAGAAGGAGAATCATAGACTCGTAGAATGGTGAAGTTGGAAGGGGCCTCAAAGTCCGTTGAGTCCGTGAAAATAACTGTTTTCCTCTACCGGAACTGATTGAGGGGGAAGCTTGATTCAGTTCTGTGGCTGAGAGGATTGTGAACAAGATCTCCCATGCAGTCCTGACTGGTGTCTGTGTGGTCTATTCCCTCATACATGTAAAAACTTACAGATTTATCTAATTAAAGCACTGGTCAGATATGTCAGATTTCAGAGACATAGGAAACATAGATTCACATCATAGCTCACCTAAGAAGCCTGCATATATGTACTTGAGGACGTCACTAGTTCTGCAACAAGGCATATTATGATTTCGACCTGCTTTGAGATAGCATGCTGGAATTTGTGATGGAACAACAGTGGTGCAGTGTGCACTTCAAAATTACCTGTTGACTCAATGGACAGTGTAAATGCATTGAATTTACACTGTACCGTTATTTTAAACACAGTCTCTTAGGCACCTCAAAACTGCTTATTGAATCACTGACATTTATGGTGGAGTTGACTGACCAGGAACTCTATTGGACTTAGTGTAGTTGTGACTTGCAACCCGATTTCAGCCATTGTTTTGTTCTTTCTTCTTACGTTACCCACCTATAAGTATGAGAAACGATTGTTTTTAGAAGCAACAGAACAGTGTGAATCTTGAAAGCCCAAGTAACGTTGCCAGTTTCTGACATTTTCGTATCTTTGTCCAAGGGATTAGAAACTGTTGCTCTTCTTGGAAGCACAGATGTCCCTGAACAAATGAGTCATTTGCTGAATGAGAGGAACCGGCTACAGAATGAACTCCAGCGCTGCCTTCAGGAGATGCATCAAAGAGAACTACGATTCCAGCAGATGAATTCAAAGGTAAAGAAGAAAGTAGAAAAGCAACCACTGGGTAAAACATGGTGCTCAGTAAATATTAGACATTTGACTTTCCCTGCAGCTATTTACTATCTCATTGTTTAAGCATTTCAGCAGGTGTATCAGAACATCACCCTTGTGATTTGCCCCTTGGCTCAAATGTCATACATCAGTTGCTTTGCATACGGAATGCCGTACCTTTCATCCATGGCATCTCCCATTAAAAGGACCAGGTGGCCTGTGATGAAAAGACTTCTTCCTGATACCTGGGAGAACGGCTGTCATTCAGGAGCCAACACGAGGCTAGATGGAGAGATCTACCTGGTAGATAACATCTCCCTGTATTCCTGCCAAGCTCATGTACAGTGGTACCTTGTATAAAGGAATTAATTCGTTCCAAATGAAATTATGTTAAGCAAATTTTCCTTTATACAAATTTCCCATAGGGATGCATTGAAAACGGAGAAATCCCATTTTTATGTTGTACGGATTTGCCCCATAGATGATTCTGTTAAGCAAAATTCCCCTATCTGGAATTTTTTGTGTTGTACAGATTTTATGTTATACAAGCTATTTGTTATATGAGGGTCCACTGTACTTGAAACTGAACACTGAACATTAGCATCCATTTGGTAGGCTTTGGAACAGGGTGAGAAGTGTGGCCTATAGGTCACATGGTACCCCAAGACTGCGTTTGTGATCCCAGCTCTAATAGTTTTAAAAGAGAGGTCTCTAGAGGTGGTGATATTTACACAAAACAATCTGTAGCAGTGTTCTTCTACTGCCCCAAAATACCTAGAAGGGGATGCCCAGGGATTTTCAGCTTTGCTTTCTTTTTCCTTTGCAGTTTCTGATATTTACAGATCTGGTGTTGCCCTGACGGTTCATAATCTTATGGGTGAGATAAGTCAGATGATCAACTTGAGAAAATAAGTTATTTGGTGCTTTATCTGGTTTGCATTCTTGCAGGCAATGCAGTCAGTCGAAGAAAATGCTGTCTTGTCTGCTCAGTTAAAAACTGTGTCCCAAACTTTGCGGGATAACCAGCTCCGTTATACTGACCTGCAGAATCGCTACTTGCAGCTTGAGAGGGAATACCAAACGCAGATTGCTTCTGTTCAAGGTCCTGCTCAGGTAAGAAAGTACAGCACATCTGTGTTTGTTTTTCATCCTCATTCTGGAGCACTCCTGGCTTACACAATCAAGAGCAAATCCATTTCTGAAGACTGAGAGCTCACTGAAGTTCATAGTGCCTGTTTTTGCAATAGGAAACAGCTTCTGTCTCAGCAGTTTTAAAAGAAGAGTTGGGGACAGCAGCAGAATAGAAGGCATGAGTTGGAAATACTTTTTCCAGCTAGAGGGGTGGGGTGGGGGTGGGGTGGAAACAAGCACCCCTCTAAGGTAGGTGCATGCGTCCACTCGCCTCTGCACAGGGCACCCATTGCAACTCTTCTTGTTATGGTTGCGATGGAATCCCGCACAGAGAAGAGTTTTGTATGCTTGAACAAAAGTGCCCCACATAACAGGGATGAAAATTAGGGCACACTGAGTGGAAAGTAAAAGGACAGCATGCACGTTACCACAGCCCTGGTAGCAGTAGACTCTGCTGCAAACCAAGGTTGAAAGATGGAAATGTCCCTGTTCTCCTTTGGGTAGGCTAGAACTTATCAGAAAGAAGTCGTGCTGCTTAAGTAGATCGGAAGAACAGGGTGTTAGGTTTTTCATTCAACATCAAGGAGAAAGGGAAAATGGCATGTCACCTCACTGTTGATAAACATTGACGTCTTGGTCCTGCTCTAGCTCCAGGCTTCTTTTGCAACCTAAGATTGGTCACTGCGGGCACATAGGCAGAATCAGTAGCAAGAGATGCTCCATGACTCTGCCTTGTCATCATCACCACAGACTAGGAACTTAGACAGGAGAAGTTAATGCATTACCCTCTGAGTTGTAATGAGATAAGGCATGTTTTTGATGTTTGTATCATAATCGGCTACAGAGGCCAGTCAGACATAACTACTGTTCCTTTCAGTGCAAAAACTTGGCCTTCTGGCAGGGAAGGTGGAATTGAAACCTTTCTGATACATTTCTACATGTCTTTGTTCCACATTCCAGAAAAGAACTTTAAAAGTTCAAATGACAATTTCTCCCAATCAGATTGGGAGAAAACACATTGTAATTGGAGGGAATTGGGACAAATTCTTTAGAGACTTTGGAAGAGATAGAAACCTATAGGTTCTCTTACTAGCTTCTTATTCAAGACTAGATACTAGAATACTGTGTTCTGATTTGTCTGCCGAGTTCTCTTGATACATGATGTGAACTGGTAAAACCAGACACTTAAATTGTCTAATTATTTACTGCTATGGTTTTAGATGTTTCAGGGTGTATTGCACTCTGGTTGGAATCATTTTCATGCAGTTGTAGATAAAAAGTTTATAATTTAGCAATAGAAATATATTTTAATGATTTAATGACACCTTATTTCTTTATTTGAATTTTTTCTGTAAATTCAGCAAGAATTTACACAAATTACAGCTGATCTTTGTTTCCTGATTCACCTATATGTTTGATGATAGTTTCAAGATTTCTTGCAGAGTTTGAGAATAAGATTGACCTTAATCATAATCAGTGGTGGTGGCAAAGCAACATTCAATGCAGGAAGAGAAAATATGCATAAGACAAATGATACTGACAGTTGAAGAATAACCCCAATCATGACCCTTTCAAATGAGTACAATATTTATTGTAAATGCCCTAAGCACATTCGATCTCGCTTAGATGGTCAGCCCTGGTTAGTACTTAGATGGGAGACCACCAGGGAATACCAGGTGCTGTAGGTGCCTGGAGTAGGAACTGGCAAGCCACTCCAGTACTCCTGCCAAGAAAACTCCATGGACATGGAGTCACGTAGAGTCGGTCATGACTGTAACGACACAACACACACACACACAATATTTTTCTTTCCATCTGTGAAGTTTTGGGTGGTAGAGGACTTCATAATAAGAATAGATAATGATAATCACTATTTTCCATCATAATTTATTTTGAAATTAATGTAGAGTATTAAATGGTTTGTACCACACCAGTTTGAATTAGGTTGTCCTTGTTGAAGAATAAGCTTTTTAGTTTTAAGAAAAAATCCTGGATAAATAGCAAAATTGTATTACTGTCTTTAGGGTGAACCTCAAACGCAAGTTCCTCCGGGAGCTCCTCAAGAAAAAGCTGCAGTTATTGTTGAAATAGACAATATGGAACTAAGTGAACTCAGGAAAAGGTAATTACTATGTCTGCCATGTGTTAAGAAGAGAAGGGTAACAGTGCAAAGGATGGCACAGTTCTCTGTGTGAAGTCGTCTCGACTTCACACAGTGAGTCCCAGTGGAAAACCTCCATAGTCTGCAAACCAGAGGACCTTCTGTGGTTTCAAAGTTCTTTTTATCTTCAGCCACTGGCTAGAGCAAAGGGGAGAAGATACATAATTGTAGCCTGTGGAGATTTCCATTGGCAGCATCTGGCTTCATAGGGTGGAAGCTTGCCATCCATGTTGTAAAGTACCTTTGGTGGACAGAAATATAAATTGTAATGTGTTTCCCATGATGTGATTCCAAGTTTTGTTAAGTGAACACTGGATATTTTAACTTGCTACAAAAAAACTTTGAAACTAAAACTTGCTAAACCAAAAGAAATATTTTTAGTTTGACCAATTTCTCTATAGCATTCTGATTAGAGTGAATTTAAATTTAAAAAAAAAAAGGAATAGATGCTATGTTCTGCATGGCTAATTAACATCTGGATTTGCTCCAGGCTTGCAGAGATGGAAACGCAACATGACTCAGCTCAACAGACGGTATCACAGCTCACAGAAATGCTCTCCAACGAGAAGACTAGGCGACAAGCTGCAGAGGAGGCCCTGGGGCTTTCTGAGGATCAGTTTAAAAGGTAGCAGTACCTCTAAAGATATTTGATCTGTGAAAGTTTCAATTTTTTTGAAGGCAAATATTTATGTCACTGAGATGATGCATCGACAGGCATATCAGCAGCAGCCCATCTGGAATTCACATCACAAAGATGATTAGGGGACTAGAAACTCAGTTGTAAGAGGAAAATGTTTCGCCTTCAGAAGAGGAGACCTAGGGGACCGAGGATAGCACCACTCAAATGCCCGAAAGACTGTCCTACAGAGGTGGGGCAGCATCTGTTCTCGATCAACCCGGAATATAGGACACGGAACAATGGGCCCAAGTTACAGGAAGCCGGAATGGGGTTGAATATCAGGAAAAACCTTCTGTTAGAGCAGTACAGCAATGGAACCAATTTCCTGGATAGGTGATGAGTGCTCTGCGCTGGAGGCATTCAAGTGAAATTTAGACAAGTACCTGGCAGTTATCCTATGCTTTGTATTCCTGCCTTGAGCAGGGGATTATTACTTACTTACTTACTCAACTTGAATATTTTTACCCCATCACGGTTGGACTTGATGGCCTTGTAAGCCACTTCCAGCTACACAATTGTATGATTGTAGATCAAAAGAAGTCACGTGTCTTTCCTCTTCATGCATGTGCACATACATGTGTACACATACACACGCCTCCCGATTCAGTATTGCTTAAGGCGTTAACTTTCAAGCTTCCTCCCTTTAGGAAATCCTCCCTCGCTGACCTGTTGGCTATGGATATTTTGCAGATTGTGAAGGTTTAGAAACCATGTTCATTATTACGTCAGTCACGTGAAGTCTGTAGTCAGGGGAGGCCGAGGCTCACATTTGTCTGAGGTCAATTTGATATTCTCCTGAGGCTTCATATTTTAGGAGGACATTGGGAGCTCTTGGACAAGATGTATGTCTTCCATCATGTGGCGAGGCATTATGCATATCTCTGATATGCTCCCAAGAATTGGCTAGAATTCAGATTAAAAAATTACTGCAGGAAGAAGGAGAAAAGGCTTGGGTTTGTCTAGGGCAGGAATTGCAAGGGACTCCGAACTGTTATTTTACTGCAAATGTTGTTAAGCCTTTTTTTTTACATTTGCTAAAATAAAATATGAATTGAAAGGCTTTGATAATACATTTAACCTTTGAATTACTGTATTTACCCTCAGTTTCTTCCCTTGCTTCCTTCTCACCACATATCACTCCCTTAATAAACTGTATTGCTGTTACAGCCTGTTCTGCACCTTCAGCCTTGCATATATTCCAGTGAAATAGCAGTATGCCCAAAAGCTAAGTAACAACTATAATGTTGAACTACAGTTCAAGCCCCCTCCCTCCCAACTTTCAAAGGAATGTTTAAGGCCTTGCTTATTAAAGAAGCTTTCCAGGGCATCCTCCCTGAACTGCTTGGGCATGTAAGTCACTGGTCCCACCATCTTTGAAGCTTTTAAATTTATAAGAGGTTTTTTTTTTTTTTAGGATAAAAGGAACTTGCTTGTTTTGTTAATTTCCCATTTATTTATGTGATGCTTTCTTTGTGATGTTGAGTGTTGGGGTTTTGTTGTTGTTGTTAGTGTCAGCTGCCCAAAGTAGTGCTTCTCACAAAGTTGTGCATTTTTGAACTCCCTTTTTTAAAGGCTTGAAGTGACTGCTTATAGGTCAACGCCTAGAGAATATGCGGTTCAGATGGAGTCTGATGAGGAAAGAGAAGCTTTGATTATCAATTCAAACGAACACATTATAGTGCGAAAGGTAAGCCTATAGCTCTTAAAAGATCACCCTGAAGTGCTGTTTTCATGACAGTGGATGGTAAAGCCTCGTGGCGCAGTGGTTAAATGCCTGTACCTGGCATTCAATCCTAGATAGCAGGCTCGTGGTTGACTCAGCCTTCCAGCCTTCCGAGGTCAGTAAAAGCTTGCTGGGGGGGGGGCAACTTTGATTTTTGCTTTGCTTTAAATGACAAGTACCTTTTCATTTCAAAAGGTTCTCTGCAGAAATATTGATCTTATCTTTTTAAAAGAAAATAGTACTTCCCAGCATCTTCAGTAATGAGCTGTAGAATATTTTCCTGCAATTGTGGCAGCGGACTGACATCAGTTTGCTGAGATATAGCATATTTTCTTATTAGACCTGTGCGTGGATAGATAATAGATTCTGGGCTCTCTAGGAATAGGAACTGCTGGTTGTGTGCTTGCTGTTGGGGTCCCAGTCGCACTTCGGTCACAACAATGAGAAATGTTTTTGAAAATAACTGTGCATTATATTAATTGCCACTTAGACTGTTACTGGTTGGTCCATTGAGAGTATAAATGTGTGTGCATAAGTCCATGCTGTTGTATGATCCAAAAATATTTGGTTCCAAAGAGAATATTTTTGTTAGTATCATTTAAAAAAAATCAATGGCAAACTAAATCCAGACATTTCCTAGGCATTGTTAATGTGTGTGCTTCTTTTCTACACAGGTAAAAGGAGGCACGCTCTCTTTCAGGAGGTGGATTCGGGGGCGAAGTCTTTACTGCTCCAAATTGCTGACATCGAGGGCAAAATCCCGTTATCTCTTTCTCAGTTATTTGGTGATCCTACACCTTCTCGTTTTTTGTGCCTAACAGGCATCTTATGAATGCACTGAACTTTGCTAATTGAATTATTTTCCTTATAAGTAACAGTGTGCCAATTTGAGATAATGGACTTCTCATAAACTGCTGTTATGCTATGCACTGGACACAGTTGTATATATTCTCACTATAATGTGTGGCTTTTAAACTTCTTCTTTGATGAGAAGTTTTAAATGTACATCACATTGCTCCAAAGTTAATCTGAGTTGCTCTTTCATGGTGAATATTATATTTGCTAAGAAAAAGGTATTGTCCTGTCAAAACACACTACTAAGCTGCTGCTGCTGCTGCTGCTGCTGCAATTTGGATGTTTAATATTCTTTTGGAATATTTAATGATTGAATATTGTTGAATGGGTTGTAAATTATATCTTTTCTATATAAATTTATTTTAACAGAGTTAAACTATACATTTGGGGGTGACTATTCTCAACTGTTGGATTTCTTGGCTTCTAGATTATAATACACAACATACATGTGCAATACAGGGGAAAATATGTTGGAATCATTATGGGGTTCTCACCTTTAAATAAAACCTTAAGAACTGAAGATAATTATTCTCTTTGTGTGTGAATATTGGATCTGTACTACAGTCTGTTTGCTAGGCACCTGATAAGGTAAGCCACTCTTGTTAAAAGCAACCACCACAGCAAGATAGGAAGGAGAAAAAAGATCCTTCAGGATGGGGATTTTTTTATGTTAACCTGAATGAGGGAAAACACAAAAACAGCTCATTCTTGCCCACTTTTGTATTGGGTAATTGTCTGTTGCCTCATCCCTGCTTTTTTTAATTAGTTTTGAGAATTCCTTAGGGCTTAATAAGGTCTAGCACCAGAAACCACAATGGGAAATCTGAAATGAAAGTACCCAAAAGATTCAGGTACTTTGAGGTTTACCAAAAGGGACTTCACCCAAAAGAACTTAAAACTGAAAGGGGACCCCTCTACAAGACCCTGAAACACACCTGTACACACCTACTAATCATGCCATTATTGTGGAATTCTTTGCCAAACATTCTGTTGAAGTATAACTAGCCCCCACAAGGAAACTCACATATCCACATCTTTGGATGTTCATCACTCTCTCCTAATGAACTAATGGCCAATGCTTGCTCTGTATGTGGCACCTATCTTCCTAATCTTCTAGCTAAAGGTATAGGAACACTGTTATTATTGATTGGTAATTATAAGTTATCTAACATTTACCAGCATAAAGAGCCACTGAACCAGTTTCAAAATCACCCTCTCAGTGTGTGTGTAAACCATTGTCTACTTACTCAAACTAAGAGAGCACAGAAAAGAAAGAAAATCAAATAGATGGCATTGTTTTTTCTGATTCTATATTACACTGTCATTTTCTATTATAGAAAGCAATTTACTCCATATCTGAAACACAAAATAACAAGAAAGAGTATAGTGTAATGTTGGTTTTATAAATGTACTGATTTACTACTAGCCCATTCGTCAGCAAGCACTCTTGACGCTTTACTACTTTAGTTAACAAATGAAGGAAAGAGCTCACAGACATCCTTATCTAGACTTTTAAATCCAAACATTAGGTGGAATACCATCTGTAATAATCAGAATACTACTACTGCTCTGTTCTTTCCTTTATATTATCTTCCTGGATGAATTGTTGCACTCCATTATAAAAACATTTTGAGTGATCCATAGCCTCCTAAAACTGAAGAAGCTTGGGATCCCTTAAACAAATTTTTCTTTTGCATGTAGAGATTAGCAATTACAGAAAAATAGTGGTCCGCACAAGAAGCAGGTCCAAGAAATATTATGTAATGTCTCTAATATTGCATAATATATGGTGTTTTCTTAGAGGGATACTAAAGCAGTGACAGCTTTTCAAACATAAAAAGTCTGCTTGAATGTGTGCAGAGTTTTCTTTCCATGTGTATTGAGCTCACACATGGCAAATTAACACCTGAAAAGCAAATATGTGGGGTGGGGATAGAAACTGAACACATGGCCATTATGGAAACAGAAAGTATCTAATGTCTAAAGAGATGTGACAGTTACAGAGCAGATTGTGAGACTTTCTCCCCATTGGGGAGAAAGGCAGCATAAAAATAAAGTTGTTTATTATTATTATTATTATTATTATTATTATTATTATTATTATTATTATTATTATTATTATTATTATTATTATTATTATTATTATTATTATTATTATTTTTCATATGAAATAAATTGCCTTCTGAGGTTTGAAGGAATCTACTGCTAATTGATCCAGTGTACTATTAAGATATTGGATAAATACCTACAGAAGAAAACATCTACTTCCATAGCTTACTTTGAAGCCTTCAACATCTGTTTCTAAACCCACTTTGAAGGGAAAATCACTTAGATTCGCAGGGAGTTAGACTCCACTGTTGATAGTGAGTCCACGGGTGTGTCCACTGCTCCGGGCTTATGTCACAATTTATTGGATGAGTTTCATTTGTTGC
The DNA here is from genome assembly GCA_029282475.1 of Phrynocephalus forsythii. Taxonomy (NCBI): domain Eukaryota; kingdom Metazoa; phylum Chordata; class Lepidosauria; order Squamata; family Agamidae; genus Phrynocephalus; species Phrynocephalus forsythii. The sequence goes on along the minus strand of JAPFRF010000001.1, from coordinate 124,574,918 downwards.
AACCCAATTATGTGGACAGGGTGCTTGGATCTGTCCATGCCACCACTGCACAACTCGACCCTTGTCCATCATGGCTAATAAAGAAATCTGCCGGGGGGGGTCACACCTGGGTCCAGGAGGCCATCAACTCCTCATTAAGAGAAGGAGTGGTCCCTGACCCGTTAAAGGAGGCAGTGATTCGACCACACCTAAAAAAGCCTAATCTGAACTCGGGGCTGGTGGTTAATTACCGCCCAGTGGCAAACCTCCCTTACTTGGGCAAGGTGTTGGAACGTGTGGTGGCTGAGCAGCTCCAGGCTCTCCTGGATGAAATGGATTATCTAGATCCATTTCAATCGGGTTTCAGACCGGGTTTTGGAACGGAGACTGCCTTGGTCGCCCTGTATGATGACCTTTGCCGGGAGAGACAGGGGGAGTGCGTCCCTTTTGATTCTCCTGGACCTCTCAGCGGCTTTCGACACCCATCAACCATGGTGTCTTTCTGGACAGATTGGCTGGGATGGGAATTGGAGGCACTGTTTTACAGTGGTTCAACTCCTACCTGGCTGACCAGGTCCAGAAGGTGGTGCTGGGGGACAGGTGCTCTGGCTCATGGCGGTTACGTCATGGGGTTCCCCAGGGCTCTATACTGTCTCCCATGTTATTCAATATATACATGAAACCACTGGGAGAGGTCGTTAGGAGGTTTGGGCTGAGGAGTCAGCAATATGCTGATGACACTCAGCTCTACCTCTCGTTCTCCACTAATCCAATTGTGGCAGTCTCTGTTCTGAACTCGTGCTTGGACTCAATAATGGACTGGATGAGGGTCAGTAAACTGAAGCTCAATCCAGACAAGTCAGAAGTGTTGTTGGTGGGTGCTGTGCCTGACAGGTTAGAGGGCAATTCCCCGGTCCTGGATGGGGTTGCACTCCCCCTAAGGGACAGGGTCCACAGCTTGGGGGTACTTCTGGACCCGGGTCTTACCCTGGAAGCCCAGGTGGATTCAGTGGCCAGGGGTGCCTTCTTACAGCTGCGGAGAATATATCAACTTTGCCCTTACCTGGATGAGCAAAGCCTTGCAACAGTCACACATGCACTGGTAACAACCAAATAGGACTACTGTAATGCGCTTTACGTGGGGCTGCCTTTGAAGACGGTCCGGCGACTGCAACTGGTACAGAACCATGCCATGCGGTTAGTGAGTGGTGTTGCCGTGCAGACTCATATTACGCCAGTTTTAAAAAATTTACACTGGCTGCCAGTTGCTGCCCGGGCCCAACTCATTGTTAATGCTTACATATAAAGCCCTAAACGGCTTAGGACATGGCTACCTAAAGGACTGCCTTCTTCCATATGAGCCTGCCCGTACTCTAAGATCAGGCCAAGAGGCCCTGCTGAAGGTGCCATCCCTCAAAGAGATAAGGGGGGTGGCATGTCGAAGCAGGGCCTTCTCGGCGTTTGCCCCCAACTCTGGAATGCCCTCCCTACCAAATGCCAAAAGTCACTGATATTAGTGACTAATATTGGTCATTTGGCTCATGTCTCAGTGGCATGGAGGCTAGACAGAGTTCTTGTAAGTCCAGAAATTGGCATCAAATACAATCTTGTCTTATACTCTTGATTTATACCAAGATTCCTGATTCCTTTCTGTTCAGTGTTGAACAAATCCACGGTCTGCTGGACAAAGGTTCTTATGGACAGCCTTAAATCCTGTTGATTATGATACTCCTTATTCTCATTTAACTTTTGTTCACATTGCATGCTGCAAACTTGTGTCAATGTACATTTTCTGTGCATTGCAGTTAAGATTAGCTTCTGATACATTTCAGAAAAAAGAGCTGTTATTATTATTGTTGAATATTTACAGATGTGCCTATAGTATATGCTCATGGTCAAAGCAGGGTCCATAAAGATACCAGAACATGCTTGTTCTTCAGAACCTCCTGGAAGCTAAGATGCAATAGGTAGCTCACCTGGATCCACACCTGATGCTTTCATTTCACATTATTGGGTAGCCATGCTTTAGTCATGTAAGAGTGACTGGCAAGGAGACATTTTGCTATGAGTTATAGTATAGGGTGTGGTGGTTTTATATAGTAGAATTTTTTTATTACTATGGTGATGTGCTTTTGTTTCATATCTCTTTTTATTTTAGACTGTATTTGTAAATATATTTTTTCAAAGAAATGTAAATCTGTGATATTGGAATGTTAAAAGGAGCACTATTGGCAACAATTATTGACCAGTTTACTACTATTCAGCCTAATTGTTGTCCTGGTTCAACTGAGTGCTTGTATAGGCACATAATGAATGTTCTGGGGCCTTCTCTGACTGAAGTATGGATCTAACCCAATACTTCTGCTACCAAATTAAAACCATGCTGTTCTCCCATGTGGACCCAAGAGAGAAACTGAGATATTGTAACTTGCAATTATCACTGAGGAGGTGACTTAATTGCTGAGTCTGCCGCCATTTTCAGCCACTGAGTCACCTCATCTCCAGATAAGAAGTCTATTTTCTGTCTACTTACTACATAAACCAGATAATGGTGTGTACAGTTCATATACCAGTCCTCTACATGGTCACTTTTCCTCTTGGAAAAGTATGAGTGGAGCTATTAATAGTTAACTAAGCATTAATAAAAACAAATGAACATTCCTATTCTGGTTCTAGACATGTACTGTACCTAGTAACCAATCTCTGCGCTGTGGAAGAGAAGGGCCATCTGAAGAAACTTGAGTGGGAAACCATCCAAGATGGTCAGAAATCGTGCCCTAATTTATCCAACCCGCCAAGCTGTTGCTTTGATAAGTGCAAGCTGGGGGAGGGGGAGCTTCCAAAAATGGCATGGCAGAACTAAACATTATATGAACTCCATTCCACAAGCTGATATAAATGTAATAGAAGGTGAGATTATTTCATTTGTTTCAAGAGGGATATTGGACATTTTGCCTTCTCCAGGTGTCTTTGGTAAGTATTAAATCCATATATCTTCTCACTTTTTTATATTTGGTGAAATAGGAATGTCTGGTCTTCCTACGTCTTCCTAAAGACCTTTTTCTTTGTGAGAACATAGGCTTATTGCTTCTTGTTATAAGCAAAAATGACCAACTGGAGCAACATATTTAGTGGAATATGGGTTTTGGATTATCTTGCTATCCTCTGCTGATTATCAGAATCTTTTGGGCATGCAACAGAGCCATGGTAATTGCCAGTACTCCATTTGGGCACAGTAGGCAACTACTGTTGCAATATTAAACAGATCCAAAATTGATTACAAATAAAATTGCAATAATTTCTTTTACCTTCAAATCTATGTAGATATAAGAGAAACTCAATAGCGTGTTACTCTTAGAATGCTTCCACAACTGCATTTATTTCACAATAGGATTTGGAGTTTTATATAAATATTTCTATGTTTTGGTGTGGCAATTTGAAGTGCAAAGTTGATTTTGAATGTGATTTTGCATATAAAGGACATTTTTGGCAGCCCCCTCACCTAACTGTGTTTATGGTTCCCACTTTCCACCAAATGGTTTCAACAATGGGAAGAATTCTCATGCTACGAATTGCTGATCAGTTTCCCCAATATATTAGGTATACACATATTGTTTACACTGACTGCCTGGTGAAGTGCAAGGTGTGCCCACCCCTCAAAAAATGACAATGTACAGTCGAAAAGAAAAAAGCAAGTGTCAAGGTGTAGTTGTCCTTCGCTGATGCCACACTTTGGCTCACGCCATGCAACTTCTAGTCAATGAAATGTGTTTGTGCATCTTTGTACAAACACATCTGTAGGGAAAGCACCTTATATTCCTGAATATTGAGAAAAAGAATACATATGACAGCATAGTTCACAGTGAGTCATAGATAAAATCGACCTACAGAAACACATACATAGAATGCTAGATGTGGTTTAGGTTGTTATTTATTTTGTAATGGGACCACATCAGTGGGACTCAAACTATTAAACCCTATCTACACATTTAGAGAGATGTATTACTATAATACATGTGGTCTTTGTTGTTTTTAACAATTGCATTTTCCAACATTTCATCCAGTTACTATGGATGTGGAAGTATTGGTTTTACTTAAAATTTACAAAACTTGGCAGATATTTTACATGTCTAGTTGTGCTCCAAATGTAACTTTAATTATGGATAGCAGTGTTAATCTACCAGCTTTCTGATGGCTGTCTTCAAGGATGAACTGAGAGCAGGTTGCTAACAAAATATACTAATGCTCCTCCATTTGCCACCAAACTGTATGTTATATGATATGTTTTGATTGCCACTATATTATCAGCTCGAATATACTTGTGTACTAGAGAGGTAGAAGTCAAAGAATCTCTGGAGTGAGGGATGTTATATATGTGTTTCCATTGCACTGGAATAAGAATGTTGAATTAGTTGACCTTTGTTTTGATTTAGTGGTATAGTCTTCTAGTTTTTCAGATTTAGGGGGAAATTATTACTGTTTGGTCTTCTCATGAGCATCAGGAGTCATTGCTGGCATTTCTTTCTGTGAATCTCCTGATAGAGATGGAAATTTCTAGAATTAAGCAGGCTAGCTAACAGAGAGAAACTGATAGTGGCTTTGCATTGTTTGTGGTGCATCATCTAAGGACTCACAAATTATTGTACAAATCTGTAAATCTTCTCTGGGAAGAGATAGAATTATGATGGCTTCATTTGGGATAACATACAAAGCATGGTTATTCTGTGGAAAAATGGTTACTCTTTCTCTTCTGTCCAGTTCTCTGCAGGAATCATGCTGACATCTATCAAGGGTGTTGTAGGTTTGGGTAAGATATTAAAACATCTATATGTCCCCAGGGAGCAAAGCTTGTCACAGCATCATTTTGTCCAGAGCTTGGTAAAATTGTAGTCTGGTAGGGATTCTGGGCACTAGATTCCAGCAGTGTTATATCTCAACTTTGAAACTGACCTCCCATATACAGATGAGCTCCCTGAGAATGGCATAAATTGGAATGAAACCCTCCCAAACAAATGTCATATGCCCATGCTGTTTCTGGTCAGTGGAGCCAGCCATATCTCATTGCACCTCCCCAAACAGTTATGTAGATAAGGAATTCACACTTTACAAATATAGTGTAGTTCTTGTAAGCAGGCACTTAACAGGAGCAGCTGCCATTGCAAAACATTAACTAATGCTTTCTGAAGCCTTCCAGAGAAGATCTATTTTTAGAGCTTTCCTACTAAGACTGTTTATATCACTAAGTATAATGGGGACATTCTTAGGAGGGAAAGTGGTTTCTTTGCCAGTGTGGAATAATATGTGTGCACTTTATGGCCTCAGCTTTTAATAATCTGAAATATTAAAGCTTGCCACCAGTGGATAGCCCATGTTAAAAAACCCTGAAAACTGTACTTAAAAATACAAGTAAATGTGTATAAACTGTATCCTGAAGTACAGCTAAGATGGTTGTTTATATACTTTTATTTATTTATTTAAAATATTTTTACCCCACCTTTCTCCTTGAAAAGGACTCAAGGCAGCTTACAACATAGAAGGACAATATACAAAGTCTGAGACAATGAGTGTATAGACCATTTACCTCACTAAATGATTAGGAGAGTGTGAAAGTAATGAGTCACAAAAATGTAGTTACTGTTTACAATTTACTTGTGAGTGAAAAATCAAACAGAGTTGCATTTCAAAAACAATGAGTGGGAATAAAGTTACTGAGGTGTTCTTGTTTTGATATAATCAAAAGTGTTTCTAGTACTCTTTTAGTTACTAGTCTTGAGTGTCATTTTTCAAGTTTCATGCCATCCTGTTATTAATAGTAAGATTTTTTAAAATGAAAATAAAGTATAACATTATGCAGCTACATGACAATGAATAATGAATAGGAATCCTTTTGAAAACATGGCAGCAATGAGTAATGAGGGAAGTAGTTATGGGCACGAAACGCCAAAATGGTGTTTAATTTCATATTTTGATTTTTCATTGTTTTCTTTTGTTTAAAATGAAACATTTTTTAAAAAAAATTGTTTTTCGTTTGTGTCATTTTTTGTTTTAATTTTTAAAATTTTTTTTTTTTTTATTCTTGCATCGACCAGCTTGCCCATGGGCTGGGTCAGCGCACTTTTTTTAAAAAAAATTCTTTCTGTACTGACCAGCTGGCCCATGGGCCGGGTCAGTGCATTTATTATTATTATTATTATTATTATTATTATTATTATTATTATTATTATTATTATTATTATTATTATTATTATTAGCATCAGCATCAGTATCAGCATCAGCATCGTCATTGTCATCACACTGGCCCGCTGGTCTGCGTGCCGGGTTGGTGCATTTTTAAATTTTTAAATTTTTTATTATTTTCTTCTGCCAACCAGCTGGTCTGCAAGCCGGGTTGGCACTTTTTTTTTTACTCTTGCACCGACCAGCTGGCCCACAAGTTGGGTTGGAGATTTTTTATTTTTTTATTTTTATTTTCTCGCACTGACCAGCTGGTCCACGGGGTGGGTCAGCGTGTTTTTTTCCTTCTTCTCACACCGACTGGCTGGCCTGCGGTCCACGCTGGTGCATTTATTTTTATTTTTTTTTCTTCTCGTGCCAACCCGCTGGCCTGCGGGCTGGGTTGGCACATTTTTTTAAAAAATTAAATTTATTTTTTATTCCTGCGCTGACCAGCTGGCCCACAGGCCAGGTCAGCACTTTTTAACTTTATTTTTTTCTTCTTGTGCTGAACACCTGGCCTGCGGGCCAGGTTGGCATGTGTTTTTAATTTTTTTTAAAAAAATGCACCTACCTGGCCCATGGGCCAACTGGTCGGCTGCAAGAAGGGTTTTTTTTTAAAAAGCACCAACCAGTTGGCCCATGGGCCAGGTAGGCACTTTTTAATTTTTTATTATTTTCTTCTCACGGCGACCAGCTGGCCCATAGGCTGGGTCGGCACGTTTTTGAATTTTTAAAAAATTATTTTTAATCCACCACCCAATCACGCCCGATCAGGTGGGGGGAAAGGGTGGGATTTTAAAACTTTTTCCCACTGAAGCCCCGTGTTCCAGCTGATCAGCGGTGGCTTCAGCGAGAAAAAAGCCTGCAGTTCTCCCCGCGTTGGGGGGAAACCGCCAGCTTTTCCCCATAGGATTGCATTGCTTCAATGCAATCCTATGGGAAAACGAAAAACAAAGTGAACGAAACAGAAATTTCCATTTTGTTTCATTTTGTTTTTCTTTGATGGGTCCGTTCGTTATTCATTTTGTTCCATAATGAAATGAAAAAATAAAAATTCATTTCTTGCCCATCTCTAGAGGGAAGTTTTGTTTTGTGTTTAAGTGACTTTCCACGCTTTGTTAATGGCAAGAATTTTCACAACCCCAGGCTTCTAAAGGCTAGGGGCTTTTCTCAATAGTAGAGTGTCTCTTTTCATATAGAAGATCCCAATGTCCATCTCAATCATTTCCAAAGTAAACAGTATTCGTCCATTACATGTGACAGACAAGCATATTTCATTTATGGATTTCAGGAGGGCAGCTAAAAGAACAGCGGAGCCATTAGCCCCATCCCTTGCTGCCCTCATATTAAGCATGAACCTCAGAGAACAGGAAGCCCATTTGTCTATGGGTGTGTTGGTACAACAGTTTTCTCTTTCCACACAGCTTTTTGATGTCACTGGAATTGACAGGATCCCAGGGAATGCAGGGAAGAAAGCATTACACAAGAACAATTAGCTGCAGGCCTGTAGGCTCCACACAGAGATGGAACTGAATGTGCCTTGATTTGAATGAGGGCCTGACACTGGAATCCCACTCTGTCTCTCATTGTACCTAGTACCTACTCATCCTGAACATGTTGCAAACTAGAAGGTTGTTTCCTACTGCATCTCCCAGCAATTCCTGGTTCTGTCTCTTGATCTATCCCAACTTGACTCTTTTACCATCTATTTGACTTGAATGCACCACTCAGCTCTTTCACATGCCTCCTCTCTGACACTATATATCCCTCTCTCTTTTAGGAGGTCCTCTTTTAAGTCTGTTCACCAACCTCTCAATGTCTCTGACTCCTTCATCTCTTTAGTTCCTGTTTGCAGAACAATTCAATCCAGCAGAAACCTCCACTGGTAGAAAAGAAACAGAGAGAGGGGGGTGATTTTACCAAGTTTCATTTCCCAGTTCATGCTCCCTTGATTCAAAACTTGGAGCGAGATTTTCAGGGAGCACTGAGGAGTACCTGGCAGATGTTCTAATACATCCTGAATCCCTCTAATGTTAGAACCATGTGAGCTTGAAAATATAAGGATATTAAAGTCAATGGGCTTATCGGTATATTTCCTGATGTACTGAGCATTGCTGTTTGTTTTCCCAATACGTGTTCTCTAGTTAAATGGTTTCCAAATAAGCCAGATGTACTTTCTCTGAAATTCTCCTGAACTGGTGCTTCTAGCTTAGGACTGTGAGCAACCATGTGCGATGAAGATGAAACCACAGCTCTTGTTTGTGATAATGGTTCTGGCCTTTGCAAAGCTGGATTTGCGGGCGATGACGCTCCACGGGCTGTTTTCCCATCCATTGTTGGACGACCTCGCCACCAGGTTAGTGTTTATAAAATATCCTACCAGAAGACTGCACTAAGACTCTCTATTCAACAGGGAGTTTCTACCACACGCAAGCCACCTTTCCAAGGCATAGAAGAGTTGCAACAATAGTTCCTATGTCTCATGGAAGGAAGAAGGAAATAAGTTTTGGGATCACATGCTCTCCTCTCCTTCATGCTCTTCCAGTGCGAACATGAAGCTACACTTCAAATGACTTGTTAGTTCAGATTACACACCGTTTATCATATTGTCCACACTTTAGTTGATCTTGACTATGGCTCGTCAAAATGTGCCAACTTCATGCCATAGTTTATGAATTAGGCCTGTTTCAACTAGCCAGACACATTAACCAGAGTGAGCTTTTGATGATGCATTAAAATGGATTAATCTAAGCAGCAGCAGCAGCTGCAATAGCATCTGAAGGTTTTCTCTATTTCGTTCTAAAATATATTAAATAATTTGTGGCAATGCATGAAATGCTTCAGCTGTTATATCACAAGCCTATGCGGTTGATCTTGGTTAGTGTTATTTGTTGAGATGCTGAATAATGGCCAGATTCAGGGCCATCAGAAGGGCACAGCTCATCATGAAATTAATGAATGTCTACTAACACACACACACACACACACACACACACACACACACACACACACACACACAGAGAGAGAGAGAGAGAGAGAGAGAGAGAGAGAGAAGAAGCCAATTGAATCAGCTAATGATTACAACCTTAAGAAAATAGAATAAGCACTGCCCATTAAATCTATTCTATTTCATTTTCAGAATCCCTCTGTGTACTGACTGTGAAGTTTATTTCTTGCATATTGCCCCTTACAACAATTATTTTTTTAAAAGAAAATTGTTAATTATGTACAGCTGTACAAAACATTTATATCTCTGTAGGTATTGTGTGATCATTCACAGGTTTTCAATCCTACTGTCTAATAATCTGTCATGTAAACAACCCAGCTTTGTAGAAAACAATCTGAAGTGTATAACAACATTGTATAATTTGAATCAGTGTTTTTTTTTAATGGAAACTAATAAGGATGAAGCAGGCACAACATTTCTAGATACAATAAAGTCTTTTAAAATGAGGTCAAATAATAGGATTTTAAATGGGTGGTTAATGAGAATTTCTGAGGAAGGTTTTCAGCAGAGGTAGATTTCATCCAAAGGGAGACATTATAGTTGGTTTTAATGGCAGAATTAATGCCAGAATTTAATGGCAGTAGTTCAATCCTACATATGTTGTTTATTTGGAAGTATGTCACAGTATGTTTGATGAGATTTCTTTTGAGGCTTGTATATAGGATTGTAGTGGGTAAAGTCCAGTGTACGCCTTGCTGAAGCAAGACTTATTTCCTAGTAAATACATGTAAATGATATTTATCATGTAATGCTTTCCCACCAAAAGCGAAATACATCATTTTTGCAGAATAATTTCGACAGAATTATTCGTACTACCCTGAATAATAAAATAGCCAATAAGGTGAAGAGAGGGTTAGGCTTTGTAAATGTATGCCTGTCAAGGAACCTTCTGGGCCCTTTTCCCGAAAGGTTTCCTAAGATCACCTTTGGGTTAGTAAAATTACTTAAACCGACTGTGTACTTTTAAAATACACCAGCCAACTACCACCATTAAACCAATCCACTGGACTTAGCTCTTCCACCCCTGGGCAAAAACCAAACCAGTTGTAAAAATATTATTTTTATTTAAAAATAGGTAGTTAAAGAATTATTGAAAAACAAGTCAATTGAAAATACAGTTAATAGTCAGATCATGGCAATCAGTAAAATAAAGAAACTATCTCACTAATTCTAAGTTACACTATCCATTGTGGCCCTATCTATGCCTAGCATATTTTATCCAAACTTATGCAAGCATATTCAAGACAAAAGCACACAGACTAATTCTTATTGTCTACTTAAAAAGCATTTTCTTTCTCAGCAATCACCCCCCCTCCTTTGTCCATCATTCAAACTTATTGTCCAATCATTGGGCTACTTTTAATGATAGTTCATGTTCCCATGCGATCATCTCACAGCGATTCCTTAATTAAAAGTTGGCACTGATGTTATGGCTTCAATCTTCGTGGATGGTACAACAAAGCTCCATCTTCCTTGTTCCCAGGAGATAAGACACCTGCGAATACTGCCTGTACAAATCATAGCAAAATATTCTCACACAGACACAGAGACTTCTTCTTGCTGACTTCTGGTATTCTAGCCTGAATGAAAAGACATATTCTGAACCATATAGACTCCATCTTTAATCCTTTCTTCTTTCCCTTACAATGCCTAACCATCGTGTCTGAATTGCATAGATATAAGTGATTTTCAATGCTCTTAAATAAATATGACCCCTTCAGGAAAGTGGGAACAGACTGTGCAGAGTAAGATACTGAATATGATGGAATGAAACTGTCAAAACAACATGCAAATTGGAACAGTGTATAAAAGTACAGTTCTCACCTCAGTGAAGAAAAGGAGGGAGATGGGGGGGATTTAGAAATTACAACAAAGACTATGCTTAGTAAAATGTTTCAACTCATATTGATTTTATTTTTCTTTTGATAACTTGATTTTCTAGGGGGTAATGGTAGGAATGGGCCAAAAAGACAGTTATGTCGGGGATGAAGCACAGACTAAAAGAGGAATCCTGACTCTGAAATATCCCATTGAACATGGGATTATCACTAACTGGGATGACATGGAGAAAGTGAGTGACTATTGTTCCTTCCTACTGTTTTGACAGTTCAGTTTTCTGCTTTTGAAATTTTTTATTTTTTATTTATTTATTTATATAGCTTGTATGCCGCCCACTACCCAAAGGTCTCCGGGCAGCTCACAATCAAAACAATTAAAACATCAAAATACAATAAAATTAGAACAATAAAAACCAGTAAATACAATAAATACAGTTTAAAAGACACCACTAAAAATTGCCATCAGGTCCCACAATCATTAGTTAAAAACTTTTGGAATAGGAAGGTTTTTACCTGGCACCGAAATGATATCAACGTGAAATTTGGGAATTCCAAAGTCTGGGGGCAGTTGCTGAAAAAGCCCTATTCCTGCAAGCCATCCCTTTCACCTCCTTAAGGGATGGCTCTTTCAGGAGGGCTCTCTGACTAGATCTTAGTTGCCGGGTAGGTTCATATGGAAGGAGGCGCCATACTAACTTCCCACCACTAGAGGCAGACTAGAGTCTCCTTAGCCAATGATATGGGAACTGTTTTTTGCATTGGATGTTAAAGCTACACTGAAAGCATCTATAAACCATGCAATAATCTGTGTGAGGCTGTCTTCATGGGCCTTTTCTACCTAATTGGCACTTTGTGTCCCTGTGTGTGGTGAAAGGCTATACCCCTGGACTTAGAATTATCCATTCACTTTCTCTTCCAATGTGGGGACTCATTCCACACAGAAATCATTCCCAGACTGTTGGTAGTGCAGGGGAAATACCCAGCCCTTGCTTATTAAATAATAATTGCATGCCATGTGGTCGATTTCAATGTATAGCAACTTATTCCCAGGGTTTCTAGGTAGAGAGGACTCAAAAGTGGTTTATCATTTATTTCTTCTGCTAACATGCTGGCATTGTGCAGCTTGCCCAAGGCTCCAAAGACTAGCTCTTCTCTCCAGGGCCATAGTGGGGAAACTGAACTCCCCAACACTGTCTTTAAAGCCAGGCACCAAACACACGGAGCTATTCAGCCAACTGCCTTGCTCCATAGATCAGCTTATGATATGCTAAGGTTCTAAACCATGTCATATTTCAAAGGCCCCAAGGCCATACCCCCTGAAATGTGAATTATGTAAAACACGGACTTCAGTAAACCCCGTCTCATATCTGTAAGATACAACTTACCCAGGTTATACATTAACTCAACGCTGTTGTTTATACCTCTTGCTACTTCTGTGTGAGGAAGCAAGGCTGTAGGAAGAAGGCAAGGCAAATCTAGATGGGGACGAGTCATAAGCAGATACACCTTTTGCTTAGATCCAAGAACATATATAGTGATTCAAAGTTACCCACTTGGATGGTCCTTGCATTTTGCTGTTAAATGAATTTCTTGGCTAATTTGTCATACTAACTTGAAATTTCTTGCTGTATCTGGAGTTTGCTAGCAGCACACAGGTTGGATTTCCACCTGTAGGCTCAGAGCCTGACTAGGGTGGCTTCTTCCCCCTCAGCTCAGAACTTGCCTTCCTTTTTTCTTTTTTTTTTTTCTTTGCCTTTAAGATGAAAGAATCTGAGATTTCTGCTGCATATCTGGTCTGTAGACATGGGTGGGTATGTGACAGGCTACACACTTCTTCCTCTAGATGGTAGCATAGCTTTTCTGTATTGCTGGGTTGCTTATAGAGCACTGGACTGAATTTTCCCCACTGAATCTCAATAATTCACCCTCATTATGCTTTAAATCTGTTTTCTGTGTGTTTTTAACACAGCCATGCAGTTAAAAGGCAGCATCTGTGCTACCGCCTTCACTGTGCTCTCCTGATGCCTCATCTCTCAGGTTGCCAGCTGCGGCCATCCACAGATCATGCCAAAGCCTCTTTAAAACTCTGAAGCCATAAGAGCACTTGCTGCTGCACTTCTTGCCCTGTTGCTCCTCCATCCATCCCCTTGCCTGCTTTCTTAACATAAGAACATAAGAAGAGCTATGTTGGATCAGGCCAAAGGCGTCTAGTCCAGCTTCCTGTATCTCACAGTGGCCCCACCAAGTGCCTATGGGAGTGCATGAGACTAGATATCTATCTCCTGATACCACTTCCCTGCATCTGGTCCTTGAGGTACCCTGGTTTTAAGTCTGGAGATTACACATCTCCATCATGGTTTGTAACCTGTGATGGACTTGTCCTCCAGTTCCACTATGTCTTTCTTGAGATGTGGTGACCAGAATTGTACACAATACTCCAGGTGAGGCCTTACTATTGTTTTGTACAATGGCATTATAATGTTGGCTGTTTTAGCTCAGAGCCCATGAGTTGACAGATAGCGTTTTGATTTTTTGCCCCAATATGCATTACTTTATATTTTGCTACATTGAAATACATTTGTCATTTCACAGCCCATTCCCCCAGTTTGGACTCCTTCTGGAGCTCTTCACAATCTTCTCTGTTTTTTACCACCCGGAAAAGTTTCGTGTCATCCGCAAACTTGGCCACCTCACTGCTTATCCCTGTCTCTGGGTCATTTATGAACAGATTGAAAAGCACCGGACCCAGGACTGATCCCTGGGGCACACCGCTTTTCACCTCTCTCCATTGTGAACATTTCCCATTGACCCCTCACCTGTTGCTGGGAGTAAGGCTTAGCACAACCCCATCCACCCAGTGATGAGAACTCCAGGAGTGAATATGCTTTGGGAAGATGTTTGGTTTCTGTGGAATGAGTTAGCTGGAGGTGTATAGTGCTTTTCTGATAGATGATTTAATTAGCATGGCAAGAGAGATTGCTGCTCTGTCAGATTTCTAAGGCAGACTTTGTTGCCTTTATGACAACAAATTTGTGGCCTTCAGGCCAGATGACAGTGGTATATAAGTCAAATAAATAAATAAATAAATAAATACTGTAATCTTCAGTATTTTCTCATTGCGACTGTTTTTTAAAAACTAAACTTGCAGAGAAATGGCTCCTATTTCCCTGCAATATCTATCTATCTATCTATCTATCTATCTATCTATCTATCTATCTATCTATCTATCTATCTATCTATCTATCTATTTTTTTGGGGAGGGGGTAATTTGGCCATAAGCAAACAGTCCTTCTTTTGTTAACAATAATGTTACTGGAAGGGGACAGACTTGAGAATATTCCATCTAACATCCAATCTGATTATTCTGCTATCTCCTCCATGGAGAAGGATAAGCAAATAGCCACAGTCCAGTTAGCACTATTCATGTCAAGAAGACTGAGCATGCCACGAGGACTAAATATCCAGAAGCAGAAAAAAGTATTGAAAATTGAAGAGGGGTCAGTAATAGAATGGGGCAGCTGAAAAATCTGTAAAGAAACATTTTACACTGCAAAATTTTGTTGTAGGTTCCATTTATGATCAGGGCACCCTGATTATAATGGATTTGAGGAAAGTTCTCTATCTGAAGGTCTACCAAAAGACAGCCTAATTTAAACACATTGAGAGTTCCGGTTCCGCTCGGGTGTGGTCAGCAGCCAACGTTACATCCTCCAGGCCGAATCTTACTTTTATTCTCATATCTTTTCTACTCCCCTTTGCCAATCTACTATTATTATTGTGATTTACTGGGAGCATTTGGTCCTGCAGCAAGTGCAAAAAGTTGTTTGCAGCGAGAGTAATCTGCATTCTACCGGAGGCTAGCAAGGCCTTCAAGGCCTTGTAACATAGATGCCGCTATAAATCAAGCTTATCATCTCTCCCACTTTTAGTCCACTTAACAATATAACTATTGCACTTACTTGGAACAGTAAACTAAAGAGATTAAGGGACCTTGAAAGACAGTGCCTGAGAACAATAATTAGAACTAAAACTGGAAACTGGATAATCATCCGTTACTACAGTGAATGCCACAAAGACCAACTAACAATTTTATAGAACTGTATTACTTGAATACAACCTTATTTTACTATTTTACCATGTTACCATTTTACTATTTTATCATCTACTATTAGCATTTTTTATCATTTTACCATTTTACCATCTGCTATTTTAACCATTTTAACTTAACTCCCTGCTTGCTTGGAGCCTCTGGTGCAATCACCACCTTGTAATTCATTATCCTGATGGAAGCAGGGGAATTGGAGATACTGGACCTCACTCTTTCTCCCCCGGTGTTACGGCAGATAAAGAAAAATGCCCCAATTGCTATCACTCCTGTCCTTGATCTAGCCAGATGCAAGGAGGACTTACAATATGAAAAGTCACCATTCCTGAATAGAGGATCCTTAACTTTCCCCCTGCTTGATGGCCCCTCAGTAAATTGCTCCAGCATTCAGCCAAAGGCAGGAGTTCAAAACATAACATTGAGAAAGCTGCGCCAAGTTAAAATAACAGATTTTGTTGATTCAAAGACATCTTCTGCATATAAAACAGGCCAGACACCAGTGACTGGAAGTGATTATCTTCTAGAAAAGTTTGTAAGCCCACACATTGATTTGCCAGACCATTTATCTAAGGATGACCAGATACTGGATGGCATGTCATCTGACTGTGGCCAGTTCAATAGTACAATGTACATGGATTTTGGTGAACTAAAAATGAACAATTTTATGTCCCCTCCTGCTATTTTGCCTGAGTACCTGATGACAGACGTCGGGGCAACCAACCAACCACAGAGCAGCAATTCACATCATGAAGCCTCCAGTGTTGGAACACCCAAATTTTCCAAATCCAATAGTACTACAGTAGTGACAGCAAATTGTGCTCTTCCCTTATCCACCACTGCCAGTCCAACAGCTTCTCCCTCAAGCATTCCAGTATACCACGACAAAATAAATCCAGCAAAGGCAGGAAGTAACTTCCAAACCCAGGCTTGCCTGGTAGAAATCAGAGACACTCTTCAAAAAATCAAGCAGCTCATGTATGATATGCAGAGGTCTTTGAAAGAAGCTGTGAATTCCATCTTGATTCCCCCAGATGGATCATCAAGGCAAAACAAAAACGATAACCCCTTGCAAGGTACAGATAATGTGGACTATTATAATTTATCTTTCAACACTATAAATAAAATAAACAGTTTGTCTCTAGAAGAATTACTTCTGTGTGTGGGCCCTCCATCGGGAACCTCTAAGAAAATTTCCACTACAACTCCAGCCAATGTGGACAGAAATGTACGCAATCAGAAACTATCAACTGCTATAGTAGTCACGGATACTTCCAAAACTGTTTAGGCAGCTTGTCCACCACTGGCTTCCCCAACCAGTAAAGTAAAAAATACTGATGCTCCCAGGAGAATTTCACCCACCACAAAAATTATGAAGAGAAAGGTCACTCACAAAATCCAGACGAAAAAAGGGGTCTCCAAGAGCAACACCAAGAAAGCAAGAAGTATGAATTTTAAGCCTCTATTTAAATTTTTAGACTCCATGGCCTCCAGCCCAAGGGCAAAGCACACTGGGAAAAAATTGCAATTAAAAATGAATAACAACCAAACAAAAGAGCAGCAAAGAGCAAAATCCACAGTAGCTCAAAAAAAACAGCTCCTACAGTTGTCTCATCAGTACCATCAAAAAAGCTGTAAACAGCGCTCCCCAATGTGGTATACACCCCTCTACCATGGAGACTCGATCACTCGCTCATTGCCCGCAGAACTTTCCAAGCAAGAAACCAACAAACCAGTCTATAAATCCAACATCCGGGCTCCCCACTACTACTATGGGCATGTCTATCCCAGTGCTCATTAGAGACAGGAGCATCCATGCCAGAAACAAAAGAAGAAAGTTCAGAGGGCCAGTGTTGGAGAGAAGACCCCCAACAAACCATACACAGTTAGACCACTGGAATTCTGAACCTTACCCAAATTGGAGAACCAAAAGGACCCAGTTTGCGAGAGACGATCCAGCTCGATTCAATATGGTCTGACATGGGGATACTGGACCCTCCCAGAACTGTCGTAGAGTTACTAATACTGGAGATGGAGAGGTTGTGAAACTACAGATTTCTGGTGCTAATAAGGGTGGCAGTGATTACATTTTGTATAACACCAGCTCTCCTGTACCAGAGTACAATGTACCATTTTTTGTCGAGAAAACCCCTTCACAACAGCAACAACGCAAACACGGTGTGAACTATAACAGGAAATCATCCATTAAGATTATCTCCTGGAGTACAGCGGGGTGGTCAAGTCAAATTTGGGATACAGCTTTCATTGACTACATTGTCCAATTTGACATCCTGCTACTTCAAGAGACATGGACTCAAGAAGATCTGGTTTTGGATGGTTACATGACCCATACCCTTAAAGCAGCCTCTAGTGAAATGGGTGGGCGGAAAAAAGGTGGCATGGCTATTCTTGTGTCAACAGGACTTAAAACATCTGTTCAAAAACTACAACCTTCTTGTAATCTAGCCCTTGCAACTGTTTTGACATTCACCTCCGATCTTTTATTAATTATTGATGTATACCTACCTCCCCAACATTCTCGTACAGAATGTAAAGACCAATGGGCAAAATTAGCTGCTTATATAGATAATTTGTTATCATTATTTCCAAGTGCTTCTTTAATGATAGCAGGGGATTTCAATGCAAGAACTGGAAAAAATGATGAGGTATTATTTGCACAGTTTAATATATTGCCGCCGGACCCAGCCTCCCACTGGTGTTCCCATAGACAATCAAAGGACCAAGGGTGTAATTATGCTGGTCTTTGTCTTATGGAAATGGTAAGTAATTTGGACTTGGTACTACTAAATGGGAACATGGAAGGTGATAGGCCTGGAGAATTCACATTTACCTCATTGGCAGGTGCGTCCACCATTGATTACATCATAGTCTCAAAGGACCTGATGAACTTAATTATTAATTTTGGGGTTGAATGTCTGTCCGAAAGCGACCACTTTCCTTTGCCTATCACACTTAATTTTGGAGCCAACATGGTGATTGCAGACAAAGAAATGGCATTCCCACCTTCATCTGAAATTAGAGCTGCCCGGGTAAATTGGACTACTGAACTAGATGCTTCCATGAGACAACTACTTTTCATAGATCCCTTTTCACATTTTGGTACACTGATCACAACCACAGATTCCATCTCAATTGCTCTAGACACTTATAAGGACTTAGTCCAGCACCTCCAGCCCTATCTAAAATATAACACAAAACCCGGCATTTCCCATACCAGTTGGGGGGAAACGTGGTTCGATTCTGAATGTAAAATGGCAAAAAATGAGCTAATGGCCAAACACAGATTATACCGTGAACATAACTTAGCCAGGATCCCTCCTGATTGGTTTATGCTTAAGAGAAATTACAAAGCTCTTATTAAAAAGAAAAAAATTTCAAGCCCAGAGAGAGACCTGGCAACGTTTGATCACTGCAACCATCCTTAATGACTCAGCCACTTTCTGGAGAATAGTGGCAGGGGAAATGCGGGAACATTCCCTCCGGATTGTTTCTCACATTTTGCCTAATGCTTGGGAGGAACATTTTCAGAATATTTATTCTATACACCCTGATAGTGCCCAAAGTTCCCTGACAGGTGATGGAAATCTACCAGACTGGCCTCCAGTCTCCCCTGTGGAAATCTCTGCCATGATTTGCAAATTGAAAGCTGGCAAAGCTCCCGGGGTGGACTACATTTCAGCAGATTTTTTAAAATCCAACTCCAATTGGTGGGCCCCAGTATTGGCATCTCTGTTCTCTTGGATTAATTATACAGCCCATTTTCCAGAGGACTGGAGTCTTGCCATTATTGTTTCATTATTTAAAAAAGGCAACAGGGGGGACCCTGCTAACTACTGGCCAATAAGCCTACTTAGCATTGTTAGCAAGTTATATGCCAGCCATTTATTGAATAAACTAACTGATTAGCTGCAAACAGAGAATCTGTTGGCCGAGGAGCAAGCCAGCTTTAGGTCGGAAAAATCTACCTTGGACCAGTGCCTTATTCTTCAACATCTTGCTCATAAATACTCCTCTCCTAAAGGTGGTGCCTTGTACACAGCCTTTATCGACTTTAAACAGGCCTTTGATCGCATCCCAAGGCACAAACTTCGGGCAAAGTTTGAAGAGACAAACATAGACAGGAGACTTCTCCTGTTAATGCGACATCTCTATGAAAATTCTAGTTCACGGGTTCTCTGTAATCCAGCAGGAGTGCTGTCTAACCCAATTCCATCTCACAATGGGGTAAAACAGGGTTGTGTTCTGGCTCCAACCTTGTTTAACTTTTACATAAATGGTATTGTGAGAAATCTATCGAAATCTGAATTTCATCCCCCCCAAGTTATCTTCACGCCCCCTCTCCATGTTATTGTTTGCTGATGATATAGTCTTGTTGTCTTTAACTTGTGTTGGCCTGAGAAGGTTCTTAAGGGCCTTCTCCATCTATTGTAACCATGAGCAATTAGGAATAAACTTCACGAAAACCAAAGTACTTATAACCAGTAGAAGAAGAATCAAACATAAATGGCTTATAAACAACCACCCCATAGAGCAGGTTTCATGCTTTAAATATCTGGGAATAGTTTTTAGTTCTACAGGCTCTTGGGTCTCCCATCTAAAACAAGCATCATTGAATGCCCAGAAAAGTGCTGCAGCACTAACTAGATTCTTCTATTCTAAAGGAGGGCGACAAGTATCTCCAGCAATCCAGGTTTTCAAAGGTAAAGTTATTTCTCAAATGTTGTATGGTTCCCAAATTTTCGCATGTTCAAATGTTCATTCTTTGGAGGTAGTACAGACGAATTTTTTGAGATCAATCCTGGATATACCCCCGCTGTACGTCAAACGTAGCTCTTCGCTTGGAGGCTGGTTTAGTACCTATAAGAGCACGGGTCAAAGTCCTCATGATCAATTATTGGTTAAAACTTATATTTGCCACAGAAGGTTTGGCCCCACTGGTACTAATTGACTCTTTCCAGTCAGAATGGAAACAGCTTGTAGTAAAAGAAATAAAGCAAATTGGCTTCTCCAATAGTATCCTAAAAGAAATGGGCTACAATAATGCCAAAGCTGCAGTTAAATGTAGGATCTGGGATATAGAACTCCAAGAACATGTGAGCCTTTTGGGTAATCACAGTGGAGTTACTTATAATGAATTTACTATACCCCAATACCTGACTGGTTCAATGCCCCCAAAGATTATAAGAGCTTTCACTTTAGCCAGATTGAATGTGCTCCCTTCCAAGCTTTTGGATGGGAAATTTCAGAATATTCCCCTCCTAAATTGCTTGTGCCCATGTGAAATGAATCAGGTATAAACGGTCACTCATGTACTTCTCTATTGTTCTTTTTATCGTGACCTACGCAAGGAACTTATTCAACCTGTTATTAATAAATTTCCTGGGAGACCTGCCAAATTCTATGTGAAGTTACTTCCTTCTGACAGGTCCCAGCAGATCTCAAATTGTGTCACCAGATTTTGTACCGCTGCAGTAGTTGCACGTAGGCTCATGATTGCCAGTAATCCTAGCTCCTGATGATCATATAGAGCGTAGACTCCACTTAGGGGTTTGATGTCGACTTGACTCTCAATATATTATTTTATCTATCTTCTTAATATTGACTATTTATATAACAGTTCTGTTTGTACTTTGCGGCTTTTATCAAAAGTTTTACAATGTTTTTAAAATGTTTTATCATGGCAAATTGTTTTTTTCTGGTAAATTGATATTTTGATATTTCTTGATTTGGTTAAAAACCGTAAATAAAGATTCATTCATTCATACTTGAACACATTCTTTATTTGACTGCCTCTCTAGTCCAAAGCTACTTTAAAGAACCACAAGAAGAGAGACTTTTAGCCTTGAGGTTATGCTTTAAAAACTGGGAGTTGCCCACCAAAGTTACATATACTGTATATCAGTTTAAATCACAGCAATTTCTAAATCTGTATCTAGAAATATTCATAAAGGTTGTATGCAAATTTCTTGTTTTATATAATGGGGGGCACATATTTCTTCTTTGGTAACAAATGTGATTACTTGGTCTAAAATAGTGTTCTATTTCTGGAACGTGTTCTGAAGAAAAAGAAGAAGAATATGGAACAAAAATTAGGCAGCAGAGAAGGGGCTTCAACAGAGATGAGGCACTAGGTATGAGATTTCCCTGTGAAAGGACAGGTAGAGACAATGATGTTTATACCCCTCAAGTGTCCCTAATGACCCAAATGGCTGCTTTAGGTGAAGTTAAGAGTGATAATCATTTTAGTGTTTCAACTAACTGGAGCTACCAAAAATACTAATTCTGCCAGAGTCCCACAGTTGTCAAGTAGCCATTCTGGCAGGTTCCAGCGAGGGAGATACGGCAAGAAGCAAAGTCATTCCTCTCCCCCACCCCACCCCTTTTCATTTTTGTGTCAAGCCTGTGGACAAGCAGTATATTTTTTAATACTTGTAGAAGATTCAATAAATCAATACATGTGCAAATAAGCTCTCACAAATGTTATGGATGGATGCACAGCCACACACCCATGTAGGGGGGTGGGCTGTGTACGGGAGAAGGAAAGAAGGTGAACCTAAATGAGAACAGTGAATAAATCATGGGAACATTTAATTATAGAGCTGGAAGGCATCCTAGGATTTCAAGCCCCTGAAAAGCAGAAGATCTACAGTGAAAACATCCCTGGAAGATGGCCATTTAATCTCTCTCTTTTTTTTAAAAAAATATCCAAGGAAGAAAAATCTACATTCCGTTGTCCAATAGCTCTTAATTTTCTTCCAAATGCTTCATCAGAGTCTCCCTTCTTGGCATATGAGCCCATTGCTTTAGGTCTTAAATATAAAAAGGCACACAGTTGGGAAAACAAAACAAAATAGTTTAAAATGCCAGAAATGTGTAAACCAAACAAATATGTTTAAATAAATGAGCACCTCAGGAAAAATGTAAGAAGAAAAAGTCCACATGCATGTGGGCACACACACACACACACACACACACACACACACACACACACACACACACACACACACACACACACACACACACACAGAGAGAGAGAGAGAGAGAGAGGAGGGAGGGAGGAAGAGAGAGAGAGAGAGACTAAATGCAACATTTCTCTCTCATAAAGCTTAAGAGTAGTTAATCACCACAACATATCCAGAACCAGAGAGCACACAAGGAACCTAATAAGTGAATGGGAGGAATACTGGGAACAGAATCATTTCCAGGGGATAGCACATACATTTTGGAATGTTTCTCATACTGGCTACATGCACAGACCTATGCTCAAACATATTGTAATCCTGTTGACTCCCATGTTTCCGTTTCTGTTATGTATGCTGTGCTCTTTATTGCCATATGGTATCGGGCCGTTTTCAGTGAGCCGTGAGAAACAGAGTGCATGGAGAATGAAAAGAAGCATCCTGCAGCATGCTTCAGTTCACAATATTCAAATCTCGGCTGTTCCAGTTTCCAGGGAGCATCCACTTAGGGCAGCATGTAAGTGTTAATGCATTCACAGCTACTGCACATTTAATGTAAGAAAGGGGGAAGCATAAGAATGGGGCCTTATCTTCTAAGGACTTCATAAATGATGAAAGGGGGTGCCCTGGGCTCTTCCTATGGCATATGTAAGGGAAATCGCTCATGGCTTCTTTTTGCATTTTAATTCCAAAAGTATGAGAATGCCCTGGCCTGTGGATAACAGATCTGATCTCGCTGCTGTTTGTGAGATCAAGCAAATTAGAGCTGAAAGGAACCTAGCCCATTGTTACAGGCTTTATAATATAATGGAACAGAAACTTCTTGATGTAGTATGTAATACATTGTTGTTTATTTATTTATTTTATTTATTTATATAGCTTGTATGCCGCCCACTACCCAAAGGTCTCTGGGTGGCTCACAATCAAAATAAACAATTAAAACATCAAAATTAGAATAACATTAGAATAATAAAAACATAAATAAAATAAATACAATACATTAAAACACAACACTAAAATTGCCATCAGGACCCACAATCATCAGTTAAAAAAATTCTGGGGAAAAATCTGGAACAGGAAGGTTTTTAACTGGCGCTGAAATGTTATCAACGTTGGCGCCAGGCGGGTCTCACTTGGGAGGGCATTCTATAGTCTGGGGGCTGCTGCCGAAAAGGCCCTATATCTGCAAGCCATCCCTTTCACCTCCTTCAGGGATGGCTCTCTCAGGAAGGATCCATGGCTAGATCTTAATTGCCGGGTAGGTTCATATGGAAGGAGACAGTCCTTCAGGTATCTAGGTCCTAAGCCATTTAGGGCTTTATATGTCAAAACAAGCACTTTGAATTGGGCTTGGGCAGCAATTGGTAACCAATGAAGGTTATACAGAATCGATGTGATGTGTTCCTTGGTGGAACTTGGTGGACTCAATCTGGATTTCATGTTGCTTGTAGAAGCCCAGAGCCTTGTAAGTGCATGTTTTTGAATCAGAAAAAAATTGTACCAGTCCCCCTCTTCCCCAAAAAACAGCTCATTTGACCATGTGCTATGCAAAACCAGGCATTTAATGGCATTTTACAGTCTAAAGCCAATTAAATTATTATGGCAGTTCAGGTAGATGATAAATTAAATTAAATTAAATTTGCTGTGCTTTCAAGACACTGCAAATTCTGATGTCTTATTCTCCCTATGGGTAAATGGATCCTGTGGGGACCTTGTTTTACCTTAGAAAGCAAACAAGACATTACTTATCTGAAAGCGCATGCACGCACACACACACACACACACACAAGCAAAGCTTCCAGCCAGACAAAAGTGGAAATAGTAACAGAAGCTTCTAATTTTCCTCTGTGACAGGTTAATTTCCCAGGAAGGAATTAAAGAATTTTGAAACATTAGGTCCCCATGCGATATAATCACGTGAAGACACTTCTTGTGTATACTCCATGGGCATTTGAATGGTCCCTTAGGACAGCCGTTTTTGCACACCACCCTTTTTTAAAAAAAGATAAGGACAAGCTAGAACAAGCCCTATGAGAAATGACTGGGGAAAAAGAAGAAGAAGGAATGTGAGGCAGTAAAATAACCACCAATAAATATGACAAACGCTGTCATGTGGCACGTGAAGCGAGCTTGCTTTCTGCAGCTCTAACAGATGGGATCTGAACCGTTTACATGAAAAGATATCACAGTTAAACATACCTCAAGATAAGAACAGCTGCCTAGATGCCCTAAGCACATCCGATCTCGCCTGATTTCAGAAGCTAAGCGGGGTCAGCCCTGGTTAGTACTTGGATGGGAGACCACCAGGGAATACCAGGTGCTGTAGGCGCCTGGGGTAGGAACTGGCAAGCCACTCCAGTATTCCTGCCAAGAAAAACTCCATGGACATGGGATCACAAAGAGTCAGTAACAACTGTAACACAACACACACACACACACACACACACACACACACACACACACACACACACACACACACACACACACACACACACACAAAGATAAGAACTATTTAACAGCAGAGAATTGCCTCAAAAGTTGCTACCCAGTGAGTGCTTCACTGGGTATTTTTAAAGAGGAGTTGGATTGCCCTTTTGTAATCCAGCTTTAACTGGGATTTCTTGCAGCAGCAATGGATTGGACTGGATGGTGCCTGCGATTCTTTCAGTTCCACAAATCTTTAATTCTATGACTGTTACAGTACTCACTTATATAACCAGTTTTAAATAATTCAGTTGCAAACCTGGGAAGGAAAACCACTGTAAAAAACTTTGCAGATTTTTCTGAAGCCTAATATGCTTTGTACTACTCCTGGGTCTTGAAATCAAGCACTACCTGCTGAAGAGCACTTTCCTACTTGGGGGTGGTGGTGGTGGCAGTAGCTCTAATGTCCAAAATCCAGTAGTTTTCAAACAGCTAATCTCCCAGTTCCAAAACAGCTCAGCCTCCTGTGCCATGCCCTCTTGGCTGATCTCCCACTCAGACAAAAGGGCAGTGTAAAGAATCTATGCTCTCGCTCATGACTAGGAGATGAGCTATTGGGGGGAAAGCAAGCAAGCTGGGCCTGGTGATTGGCTGATGACGCAGGATTGGTGAGCAGCAGCACTTGTGCTGCCTCCGTTATGAACTGGGACAAGCTGATTCATGCCTGTCTCTACTTGAAATGGCAGTCTCTGGGAATGTGACTAGACTAGATGTGGTATTAGAGAGTGTGTGCCAGTAGGGCCAGCACAACCACTAAGCTGTGTTGGATAGTTTGTGCTTGGAGGTGGCTGGAAGCTGAAGAAGGAGAGACGGGTGTGTTAAGTGTTCTGCCCTTTGCCCCTTAAACTAGCTTTCAGCCTTTCCTATAATAGGTCTTCGATAAGTAAAGTTGAAGGAAGATTCAATTCATTTGTTAGTCCAATTGACTTTGGGCCTTTTCACACGACCCCTAAGATCCGCTGGTCCCTTAAATTCGGACCAGAGATCTTGGGGGTTTGTTTCTGTTCCTTCGTCCCCACCCCTCAGCACTTCCTGCTCCTGTCGGCGTGAGGGGGGGGAGGACAAAAGAAGCCTTTACTAACCTGCCGGTGCGGTCGAAGTTTCCACGAGAGCCCCGTTACTTCCTGGTTCCGTCTCAAGGAGCTCTTAAAGGGGCGGGAGGCAAAAAAACAACAGACAAGCCAGGAGAGCCCGGCACTCTTATCCGCATCAAAAAAATTTCACCATCAAAAAGCAGGTACAAGAAAAGTGCGCTGGGTCGCGCTAAAGTGGGCGGGGTCACACTTAATTGTCTCCAAACTCCGGAGCTGGTGGGAAAACATTTCTAAGCTCCGGAGCTGGGAGCCATTTGCAGCGCAGCTTAGGGGTCGTGTATAAACGCCCTTTGTGCAAGAAACAATAGGTGGCTCCATATCTGCTCCAAATAGTATAACATCTTGGGCCAGCCCTCTGTGTGCTTGTAAAAATACCTAGATAGTTATAATACCATATTCTTTTGCATGAAATTCAAAAATTTAATTTCCAGTTCTATACTCAGAGACAGAGAGCTTTGTTGTATACCTTATGACTTGTTTATGTTTTTAAAAATATGTGAAGAAATTATGTTTTTAGATTTGGCACCACTCCTTCTACAATGAACTTCGTGTTGCCCCAGAAGAACACCCTGTGTTGCTGACAGAAGCACCACTAAACCCCAAGGCGAACCGGGAAAAAATGACTCAGGTAATGATTCTTTTTTTCATGCCCTGCTGCTTTCCACCTCAGAAAGAAACCAGCTGTCTCAGCACAGGAAAGCAATATCATCACATACAGGATCAATAGTTAACAACTGAACTATCTGTGGAAGTTGTATTACACTTTTGGAAGGGAAGTGTGTTTTATGGTACTGGTCCAGGTCTTTCTAATGTTTGTTGCATCCTTCTTTTGAAATGTTGCTATCAAGTCCCTATGTATCACACTTGGTGTGAATTCTATTAATTCTGAAGTAAATTTATGCTCACCCATGCTCTTTGCCACCCTGAATTTTGGATTATTTGTGAGACCTGAGGTTTCATGAGGGTTTTTTGTTTTTATATCCTCGTTTTAAAAATTCTGGTTGTATATTCTTTGGAAGCCACACAGAATAGTGTTATGTCCACTAAATGGTCATGGTATAAGTCTGAACAAAAACAAGAACATTCTGTGGCAGACTCTATCACGTTAGACATGGCCTAGAGATTGTGCAGCATCATATCTACTGAGGCAACATGTTTCCTCTCCTTGTGGATATCCTGTAGCTAAAGTTGAAAAAAGATTGTTTTTTGTTAGTCCAACCAGCATTTGTGAAAGGAATTAGAGGAGGTACTATATTATTATTTGCTTCAAACATTATCTTGTTCCAGCCCACATGGTGTGATTTCCCCAATACAGATGGCCTATAGTATTTTGTTCTGTATTTTGAGACTTTCAAGAAAGCAGAACTGCAAATTAAAAAAAAAGATGTTTATAAACAGACTTTCAACTTCCTCCTGAAAACAGGTCATCACCCTTTCCAGAATATCTCATCATTGTTTAAGTAGACCTTCCCCCCTCTATGGAAATGAAGGTGACAACTCTGCCAAAATGGAAATTTCACAGCTTTACAGGCAAAATGATTCCTAATAGGTTTGTAAGACCTATAGCACTTCAGAAGCTGAGACAGATATGAAATGATTGGTCATCACCTTTGCTCAGAGAAGAATGTACTGCTGAGCTGCTCATTTCTAAAAGACTGTGAATTACCAAATGTAAAAAGAGACAGCTGAGTTAAATCAGAATACTGAAAAAGCTAGCTTTAAAATTAGAATAAAGGAAGTTTCATTAATGCTAGACTGTTTATGCAAGAAGCCCAGATTTATGTATTTCAATCAAAACCTGACTTTTTAAAATTATGGAACAACCCTTCCACACCATTATTTTAACTGTATTATGCCAATATTGATATCCTTGCACAGCTATAGTTAATGTGCAATGCAGCCAAATAACATTAAGACTAGTTCCCCTCTGTTTGGTACTAGTTAGGCCTCTTCTGGACACCACATTTCTAGATGAATGCTGACAAATTGGAACAAGCTCAAAGGAGGGCAACAAGGACAATCAGGGGACTTGAAACCAAGTCCTAGGAAGAAAGACCAAAAGAACTAGGCATATTTAGCCTTGAGACAATAAGTCTGAGAGCAGATATGATAGCATTTTTCAAATATTTGAAGGACTATCATACAGAGGAGGGGTAGGATCTGTGCTCCATCACCCCAGAATGCAGGATGCACAACAATGGGTTCAAGTTACAGGAAGCCAAATTCCGGCTGAATATCAGGAACAAACTTCCTGACTGTTAGAGTAGTATGGCAATGGAACCAATGACCTCAAAATGTAGTAAATGCTCTAAAGAGAAGGCATTAAAAAGAAATCTAGACAGCCACTTGACAGGTGTCCTTTACTTTGTCTTTCTGCATAAAGCAGTAGACTTTGAAGAGGTTTGGGTTGGGACTCAAAGGTCCCACATGCCACTTCCAAATTCATGATTCCATGATTCTAAAACTGGGAAGCACTATGTTATGGAACAATGGGTTTAAAGAATGTAATTTCACCTGTAAACTAAGCATGCATGCAGATGTGCCATGCTTGTTATGCAATTTTAAATGCCTCTACTTTATTTACTTTTTAACTGTTTCAGAAAATGTTCATCATTTAAGGAAGAAATAGCCTTACCCTCACCTCATGTCTTCCAAACAGGAAGGCATATCTGGCAGGATAGCAGAGGTGGAATCCCTGTGTTATCTCCAACCTTCCTTGAGTTGGGGGAGCATCTACTGACCCCCAGTCAATGTGGCTACATCTCAGTTAGCTAATGCATGCGCTCCTCAACAGTGACAAGAGATTATTTCTCTTGGATGAGAATAGATCTATGCACGGCTGGGATTCCTGAAACTGCCACCTTGCCAAGTATGCTGCTGCTGCTGGAAAATGCTATGTGAAATCGGGTCATGAGAGCAATTGCTGCATTTCCCCCTCCCCCTTCAAGCTCGAGCAGCCTAAGATTCTCACATTCCTCTCTACAGATCATGTTTGAAACATTCAACGTACCAGCAATGTATGTGGCCATTCAGGCAGTTCTTTCTCTGTACGCATCTGGACGAACTACTGGTGAGTTAAAATTGCTCGTTTTGTTGTTGATATGTTCATTTATTGACCAGAACACACAAAAACAAACAAACAAACAAGAAAGCATACACTGGCTACTCCAGAAAACAGATCAGCTCCCAGGTTGCTGAAGATTGTTTTGCAATAATGTGTCAAAATAGTGGTGGTAGGGAGAGAGATGTTGCTGTCAAGTCAGAATTGACTTATAGCAACCCTAAAGGGTGTTCAAAGTAAGTGGGGCGCTTAACAAATGTTTTCATTAGTTCCATCGCCTCTTGGGCTCTTTGTACACAACCCCTAAACTCCGCCGTAAATGGCTCCCAGCTCCGGAACTTAAAATTGGTTCCCCACCAGCTCCGGAGTTTACAGATAATTAAGTGTGACCACGCCCACCTAAGCGCGTCCCAGCGCACTTTTCAGGTACCTGCTCTTGGAGGGTGAAAAATCCCAGATCCGGCGTTAAGGAGTAAGTGCCCGGCTCTCCTCGCTTCTGTTTGTTGTTTTTTTGCCTCCCGCCCCTTTAAGAGATCTGAATGCTGCCGGAACAGAGCGAGACCAGCAGAACGGAGGTAAGCCAGCATTCTTTTCTTTCTTTTTTTCTCCCTCCCCTCACGCAGACAGGAGTGCGGAGGGGGTGGGAACGCAGGGACAGCGACAAACCCCTAAGATCTCTGGTCCGAATTTAAGTGGCCAGCGGATCTTAGGGGTCGTGTGAAAAGGCCCTTAATGAGTTTTCATGGCAGAGCCAGGGAACTGAAGCCAGGTCCCTGGAGTCCTAGTCCTTTACCTATTCACTCTATTACACTGGGTCATTTTTGGGCAATAAATCATATAATGGACTCAAGGAGGTTGCTGGTGGTGGTGGTAGTGATGATGGTCAAAGTCAGAATTGACTTGATGATGATGATGATGATGATGATGATGATGATGATGATGATGATGATGATGATGATGATGATGAGCATAATCATCACCATCATCAAATCAATTCTGACTTTGATCATCCCCACCACCACCACCAACAGCAGCAACCTCCTTGAGTCCCATTTTTGCACATGTGTGCTAGTCGTATCCGACTCTAAGGGCGGCACTCATCTCCGTATTCAAACCGAAAGAGCCAGTGTTGTGCAAGTCCATGGCCACATGACCAGCATGACTGCAAGGAAACACTGTTTTACCTTCCCGCTTTTAACAGTGGTACCTATTTACCTACTTGCATTTACCCTGTTTCCCTGAAAATAAGACCTACCCCAAAAATAAGCCCTAGCAGGATTTCTATGCATTTGTTAAATATAAGACCTACCCTGATAATAAGACCTAGTGATGGGCATGGCTGTGCCCACGCATGCGCACACGCATACGCACACACACACACACACACACACACACACACACAGAGAGAGAGAGAGAGAGAGAGAGAGAGAGAGAGAGAGAGAGCACATTGCCCCTCCCTTTCCATCCATGGTCCTTCCCCCCCTTCGCTTAGGCCACCAAAGTTACCATACTTTGTAGCATGTTTGCTAGCAGTTCCTGTTTCCCTGAAAATAAGACCTACTCCAAAAATAAGCCCTAGTGTAGCTTCTTGGGAAAAATAAATATAAGACAGTGTCTTATTTTCTCAGAAACACGGTACATGCTTTCAAACTGCTAGGTTGGCAGGAGCTGAGGTTAACAGTGGGAGTTTGCTTTGCTGAGTGGCACCCAGGATTTTGGTAGAAAGATGAGATCATCATCATCATCATCATCATCATCAATTGTGATTTATGACAACCCCTTCCAGAGTTTCACAGATAAGAGTATTCTGAAGTAGTTTACCATTTCATTCTTCTGGGGGAGAATGCTTTGAAACTGTATAGCTTCATCTCCCAGTAAACACATTGGGGGATAGAATTCCCATCCTCTGGCTCCACAGTCATATACCTGTGGAGCCAGAAGTGAGAAGGGCCACGAAACGAAATGAAACAAAACACCATTTTTGTGTTTCGTGCCCATCTCTATTCCACTGATTTAACAGAACCTGTAGGATCTGGCAGAAGCAGCACATTCACATACTATAGTTACAATCACAGCAACAGCACTAAGTGAAAATGATGCTTCTTGCTTATGCATGAGCAAAATAGGCAGAAATATCATCATCATTGGCATCCTTCAGTCTCGAAAGACTATGGTATCATGCCTGGAATAGAGATCCTAAGAACAACACCTAGTGTGACTAAATAGACCAATTCGGGAATGGCAGTCTCTACCGCACTGGGGACAGATGTATTCTGTTTCTTGCCTGGTCCTCGAGTTTCATTCTTTCCGTGCCTGCCTCTTTTCCTCTGCCTGTTGGACAAATGCCTCTTCAAATTTATGTAGACCATGCTGTATCTCTTGCCTCCAGAAAGTGCGATCGGAGGTCAGGGTTTTCCATCTGTTGAGGTCCATTCCCAAGGCATTCAGGTCCCTCTTACAGATATCCTTATACCGCAGCTCTGGTCTCCCTCTGGGATGCTTTCCCTGTGCTAGTTCTCCATACAGAAGATCTTTTGGGATCCGGCCATCGTCCATTCTCACAACATGTCCAAGCCAGCATAGGCGTCGCTGTTTCAATAAAGTGTACATGCTAGGGATTCCAGCTCAATTCAGGACTATGCTATTTGGAACTTTGTTGTGTCAGGTAATGTTGAATATTCGCCTAAGACAGCACATATGGAAGGTATTAAGCTTTCTTTCCTGTCGGGTATGGATGGTCCAAGACTCGCTGCAATACAAAAGTGTGCTCAGTACGCAAGCTTTATAGACCTGTATCTTTGTATGTTCTGTCAGCTTCTTATTGAGCCATACTCTATTTGTTAGTCTGGAAAACATAGTTGCTGCTTTACCTATACGTTTATTCAGCTCAGACTCTAGTGAGAGTGTATCTGTGATAGTTCAGCCAAGATACACAAAGTCATGGACAACTTCCAGTTCTTTTGCAGAAATTGTAATGCGAGGAGGAGAGTCCACATTCTGGCCCATTATTTGTGTTTTTTTTTCAGACTGATTTCTAGCCCAAAATCTTTGCAAGCTTTACTAAAATGGTCCATGAGTTGTTGGAGATCTTCAGCAGAGTGAGCAGTAATGGCAGCATCATCAGCGAAGAGGAGATCCCGCAAACACTTCACCTGTACCTTAGACTTTGTTCTCAATCTAGAGAGGTTGAAGAGTTTTCCATCTGATCTGGTCCGGAGATAGATACCCTCTGTTGAAGTTCCAAAAGCATACTTCAGCATGGTAGCAAAGAAGATCCCAAACAAGGTTGGCGCAAAGACTCAGCCCTGCTTCATGCCGCTTCGGATGTTGAAGGGATCTGACACCAGGCCATCAAAAACTACATTGCCCTTCATATCCTCATGAAAAGACCTAATGATGTTAAGGAGGTTGGGTGGGCATCCAACCCGGAGGAGTATTTTAAAGAGTCCGTCCCTACTAACCATATCAAATGCCTTCGTAAGATCTATGAAGGCTACAAAAAGTGGCTGTCCTTGTTCCTGCATTTCTCCTGCAACTGCCTGAGGGAAAATACCATATCAGTAGTGGACCTGTTGTTTCGAAAGCCACACTGTGCTTCTGGATAGACACTCTCTGCAAGTATCTGGAGCCTCTTCAGTATAACACGTGCAAACAGCTTCCCGACAACACTAAGAAGAGAGATACCACGATAGTTGTTACAGTCGCTCCTGTCACCTTTGTTCTTATAAAGCGTAACAATATTAGCTTCCTTCATATCCTGTGGTACTCCCCCTTCCCTCCAGCGAAGGCAGAGGATTTCGTACAGTTCAGTGGCAATGATCCCTTTGCAGCACTTCAGAACTTCAGCAGGGATGTTATCTTTCCCAGGTGCCTTGCCAGAGGCAAGTGAATCCAGAGCTACATTTAGTTCTTTTAGTGTTGGTACATTGTCAAGCTCCTCCAAGACAGACAAGCACTCAATATTATTTAAAACTTCTTCGGTTATTGTGTTTTCTCTGGAATATAGTTCAGAGTAGTGCTGCACCCAGCGTGCCATCTGCTGCTCACGATCCTGGATGATCTCACCTGAAACAGTCTTTAAGGGTGCAGTTTTCTTCTGTATTGGCCCTAAGGCCTGTTTAACATTGTGTCACGCACCATGTACCAATCTATGAAGGGTATGCCTTGCCCCATGCTATCATGAGAGTGGACCTGGCCAGCAGAGATCTCACAGACTATCTCATGAAAATTCTTACAGAGAGAGGCTATTCTTTTGTCACCACTGGTAATCAGGACTTTTTATATAGGCTTTGTGTTTACTTTTCTTCTAAGCCACTTGGTTCTGCCATGTCACAGGATTTCAATATATCTCTAAAATATCTCTCTAAAAGAAAAGGGTAGTTTTAAATCACATTTGAGTATGCTAGCTTACATATTTGGAGGCAAATCTAAAAATAATTGTTGTTATATATGAACTGTTCAGACATTTCTGAATCACAGCAACCTTACTAGCGTACCTGAACTGTGTGAGATGTTCAAACCCTGGGTTACCCCTGCCCCCTCCCTGTCAGCTTCTGTGGCCTTTCTGTGGCCAAGAGGGAACCCAGGCCTCTTGAGTCTTGGTCTGGTGACTACACAACATTGGCTGTCAAAAATAATATCCAGAAGACTGTGGCCTCTCCTTCCATCCTATGTGCCTACTGTTAAGTCTGCAGTCCTTGACCTTGAGTTCTCAGAAAAAGGGGGACACC
Source organism: Phrynocephalus forsythii (assembly GCA_029282475.1). Classification (NCBI taxonomy): domain Eukaryota; kingdom Metazoa; phylum Chordata; class Lepidosauria; order Squamata; family Agamidae; genus Phrynocephalus; species Phrynocephalus forsythii. The sequence goes on along the minus strand of JAPFRF010000001.1, from coordinate 124,541,427 downwards.
TGGCTCATTCTTCAGTAGTACATGCTTTCTTGTAAATAGCTGCCCTGCCTATACATCTTTTTTTAAAATTGCATTTTGGTGGTAAATCTTTGTGTTTCTACATCAGCATTGGGGATTCTTTGCAGATTGTTTGCGATTCTTTTTTCTTTTTTCTTTTTTGATGAAAGACTATAGAAATGTAAGATGGTTATCATTAGCATCTGTTCAGAGAGAACAATGCCGTGTAATTTCTGACTCTTTCATGCTTCTGGGGAAGGCAATGGCTCCTTTGTATAGGGTGGTAATTTCCCCTTTTGCAGAAGGAGAGAGAGCCACTTGAGAGCTGAGACAATAGGGATTGTCATTTGTAGTCTCTCCTTTCAAGCCCCGTTGTTGTCAAAAGAGTTTAATTTAACAGATGGATGGATAGGCTGTGTGTGTGTGGGGGGGTGAGGTTTACACAGAGAAGAATGCTGCTGACACATTTCATTTCTTCACAGGCATAGTTCTGGACTCTGGGGATGGTGTCACGCACAATGTACCAATCTATGAAGGGTATGCCTTGCCCCATGCTATCATGAGAGTGGACCTGGCCGGCAGAGATCTCACAGACTATCTCATGAAAATTCTTACAGAGAGAGGCTATTCTTTTGTCACCACTGGTAATCAGGACTTTTTATATAGGCTATGTGTTTACTTTTCTTCTAAACCACTTGGTTCTGCCATGTCACAGGATTTCAATAAGCATTATGCACAAGGTATATATTTTTTCCATCAAAAAACCCACCATTAGCCTGTATCTGTGTGGTGGTTACCACGAAAAGCCCACAACAGCCAGGCGAACATTGTGCACTTTATTTTAAGAAAAGCTGTCTTCATTTTCTTTTTCTTTTTTTTTTAAAAAAAAAACAGCAACAGCATAATCCTCTGTATTCTCTGTTTGGTTAAGAAGATTCATCAGGAAATAAAATGAAAGAACCTAGGTAGATTTTTTTAAAAAGCCAAAATACGCATTTACTCCCTAGTCCACCTATAAAATAATGATGTATGAGTGAATTTAGACCCACTGCCCCATGGTAGGACCAAGTGAGAGAAGGTAAAGCATGATGGAACACCAGAGGGGCCAGTGTGGAGAATCTGAATTTCAGCACCACAGGAAACTTTGAGGAGTGAGTCTTCCACCTTTCTTCTCCTTAAGGAAAGAGCCTTTCCACTGCCTTCTGAATTCACACACTGCTCTATCTTAATTCTCACCACTTCAGGTTTCTTCACAAGCTTAACTACTGTATTAGAGCATACCTAAAGCCAGATATATGCCCCCCCCCCAATATATATATATATCAATGTGATTGTTCTCATCTGTCTTAAATCTTGTTGTCACTTCAGAGGAGATCTGCTCTAAGTCTAATTCCTCCCTAGTTCCTGATGTCATGTTCTGCAAAATTAGATGGTTTAGTTAGTATGCCATCAAAAGCAGTCTTCTCTTAAGATAACACTTTAAAAATTCTTAGCATGAGTTCTTGTAATCTCAGAAGTTGCAAATTAGCTTGTTTTTTTGTTTTTTTTGTTGGTCATCGGAAAGTGAACTTGAGCTTCATTTGCAAATCTGATTCTTCAGGCATGGAGCCAGGAAGGAACTGCCTGGCTGGAGAGAAAAGACTGTAACTCAGTAGGACCATCTTTCTGGTTAACCTGTAATTTGAGCCTACTAGGCTAAGAATGCTATAGCTATGAATTGCTCCTAAACAAATGAATATCAACATAATATTGATATTCGCTGGACACATATTTAGAAAGTTAACATATGGATTACTAAGTCTGTAAACTTTAAAGAAAAAAATTAAGATGTTCTATAGATGGTATATGACACCTGCAAAACTAGCTAAAATGTATACAAAGGTATGAAACAAATGTAAGAGCAGGAGGGATGTTTTTACTATACTGTCATGTAAAAAGCAAGAACATCTTGGAGAGTGGTACGTACGTTTTGATTTTTAAAAATTATGTAATTTACCATTTAAGATAGATTTTTTTAGTGAATATTATGCCAGAGATTGGAGAAATGAAGATAAGACATTTAGTGATGTGTGTAATAACTGCAGCTAAAATTTGGTATGCTATGAACTGGAAAAAGGCAGAGATACCAAAACAAGCAGAATTGAATGAAAAGTGACTGGAAGTTGCAGAAATGGACATATTGTGGTAAACTTAAAGCACCAACCAATGGAAAAAGTATGTGAAAGCTAGGACCAATTCTACCAAGGGATTTGTAAGAAGTTATTGAAGAGAACTGGAAAAAAGGGAGAATAATAGAAATAGATGATGAAGAGAGTTATTAAGAGCAACAAATACTTGATAAAGGGGCTAATACATTATAAAAGTAATATGCTTACATAGAGATGTAACAAAGAATGTGATTGTACTCTTCTCCTGTCCACCCCTTCTTTTTTCTTTTTTTCTTTTTTCTTTCTTCCTCTCCCCTGCTCTTTCCCTTACACCTTCCCTCCCTCCCTCCTTGCTCCTTTCTTCCTTTCTTTATTTGACCAAAAACAACCTTTATTTTACTGGGGGAGAATGAAAAAGAAAAAGGACATTAGCCATCTGAATAGGTAAAGGTAAAGGTTCCCCCCCGCACATGCGTGCTAGTCATGTCCAACTCTAGGGGCAATACTCATCTCTGTATTCAAGCTGAAAGAGCCAGTGTTGTGCAAGTCTATGGCCATGTGACCGGCATGGCTGCAAGGAAACATTGTTTTACCTTCCCACTTTTTACGGCAATACCTATTTATCTACTTGCATTTTACATGCTTTTGACCTGCTAGGTTGGCAGGAGCTGGGGTTAACAGCGGGAGCTCACTCTTCTGCTGCGTGGCACCCAGGATTCGAACCACCGAGCTGCTGACTTTGCAGCCAACAGTTTTCAGAGCCTTAATCCACTGAGCCACCACACCCCATTTTAGCCATCTGAATAAGGACATGCAACAACAGATAAGACATACACCTTTTTATAGTCATAATATTGATCTCAAAGTTGAAGAAGGGCTTTAGAGAATGAAGAAAGATTTAGGGTTGTTTGCACCTTTTTCTTTAGTATAAAACAAGGAATTTCTTTATTATGTGCAACTGGTTTGCGAGAAAAATGGTTTTCTTATCCCGTTCAAAACGGGGGAAAGCTGTGGTTCCAATAGAGCAAGAGTAGTACATCGGAAAAATAAATGAATCAAGAGCTTCTAAGGTCTTCTTACCAGTCACTTGTTGATGTCTACAGCGGAACGTGAGATTGTACGAGACATAAAGGAAAAACTCTGCTATGTGGCTCTGGACTTTGAGAATGAAATGGCAACTGCGGCTTCTTCCTCTTCCCTGGAGAAGAGCTATGAACTCCCTGATGGTCAAGTCATCACGATTGGCAATGAACGATTTCGATGTCCCGAAACTCTTTTCCAGCCTTCCTTCATAGGTGGGTGGGGGCTTTCCCAACTGCGCTGAGGTAGCTTCTCTGAATTAAATCAGAAATTAACAAATTGCTGTTTTAATTTATGACTTATTTTATGTGCACTAGGAATCTTGAAATGCCACAGATTGCCTCTTAAGCTTACAGAGGTTACTGTCATGATTTTGCTGCATGGATGTTTTACTTTGTGGGTAAGAAAAACAAAACGGCTGTGAAAGGAGATGAAATAACTGTTGCGCCTGCTTCAGGGATTGGAAAGAACTCATTAATTTTACCATTCTGCTCTTTAGTTCTTTAGTTACACAGGGCGAAGTGCCCCTATAAGTTTATCCTCATGCCCTTTGTGAGAAATCCCTTCTCCCTCAAGGAAGAATGACCCACACACTTCTAATGAAAGACTGACTGTATAAGCAGTAGAATCCCTCTTTGGACCATAGTTGGTTATTGGTCTACAATTTCCAGATGTCTTTGCCTACATTGGCAATGGCCAGGTATTCTTAGAGATGTAAACCATCTGGGACCACAGTGTTGTGAACACTGCTTTATATTAGGAACAATAATTATTGGACCACTTTTACACAGACTCTAGCACAATTACAGAAGCTCTTAAAGATAGTGTAACTGAATGTTAAGAGAAACCTCATTTCCTTCTCCTGTTTCAGGTCACAGTGAATATTTTTTTTCACACAACAGTTCATTCAGGTCACAAGATGCACCCAATACTGTCACATGACAGTTGCACAACTAACATCTACTAGATAAAGTATTTTGCAGAATACGTTTAGAATTTTGTATTGGAAGCAAAATTAAACTCTTGAGGAAGATATATTGGGAATGGAAGATTAAACTTGGATGATTTGCATTGTCTATCTTCAGGGTCATATATCATAGCACCATTTTTCTGCAGCAAACTAAAAGAGGCATATTAACTATATTTAAGTAATCTTCATGTTAAAAGATGGTTGGTATAATTTGCAATATATGAAATTCAAAGAAGAACAATATTGGAGATAGGGTAATCATTCATATTCACTTACTGGGAAACTTGGCCGTGCCATCTGCCATCTTCCAAAACAATACAACCCCTACCCCCACAGATGGAAAACCAAATGGAATAACGTTAACAGCTAACTTTTAATAAATTCTTATTGAGAAAATAATTAGATTAACATATCCATTTTTAATTTTCCCTCTTTTCATTCCTGCCTTTCATGGAATTATAGAGTTGGAAGAGACCTCAAGGGTCATCTAGTTCCACCCCCTGCCATGCAGAAACCCCTATCACAGTGCTCAAGACATATGGCCATACAGCTTCTGCTTAACAACCTCCAAAGAAGGAGACTCCACCACCCTCCGTGGTGGCAGCATATTCCACAGCTCTAACTGTCATGAAGTTCTTCCTAATGGTCAAATGGAAACTGTTTTCCTGTAGTTTGAAACCATTGCCCCAAGTCCTAGTCTCTGAAGCCATGGAAAACAAACCTGCTCCCTTCTCAACATGAGATCCTTTCAAATATTTAAACATAGCTATCATATCCCTTCTCAGCCTTGGAAAACAAACCTGTTCCCTCCTCAATATGACATCCTTTCAAATATTTAAACATAGCTATCATATCCCTTCACAGCTTTCTTTTTGAAAGGCTAAACATGCCCAGCTCCCTAAGCCGTTCCTTGTAAGACATTTCTTCCAAACCTTCAATCAATCCTGGCTTGGTCTCAACTTATATTCATTTATTTCTGTCTTGTTTGGTTTGCTTATAAATGCTCCATTAATTAATTCCTGTGGTTTCATTTCTCCCAAGGAATGGAATCTGCTGGTGTCCATGAAACTACATATAACAGCATAATGAAATGTGATATTGATATCCGTAAGGATCTTTATGCTAACAACGTACTCTCTGGAGGAACCACCATGTACCCTGGAATTGGTGACCGCATGCAGAAGGAGATTACAGCTTTGTCTCCAAGTACTATGAAAATCAAGGTACAAATGCCGTATCAAACATTTTATTCATTTGTCCCCCAAATATCGCTCAAAGATAGCCATAACAAAATTCCGATAAAGCACAAAGAAATGAAAACATAAAAAGAGATGTAAAAATATAATTCTACACAATGGCCCCAATTCTCTTACCTACTTCTGCAGGTGGAGCACAAACAGCATAGCTTTGGGGAGAAATTGCCTCAGACTGAAAAATCTATGTAGATTTTTTAGTTGCATACTGATTGACTCAGTGTGCAGCTGATAATATCTAAATTGATTTCTTACTTGGGGGTAATTTGCCTTCTAAAGTTATTCCATTTGTACAGTTATGCAAGAAAATTCTGGCCAATAACAGAAAAAGAAAGGAGACCATCCAACCAAGTTAAAGACCTTGAATGATATCCCAGCTTAAAAACAATGGGTCTATCTGAACACAAGATTTTTGCTGTTTGTGGAAGGAGAACAGAGATGAATCAGCTTTCCCTTTCTTGACACCAATGAACTGAAATTAGACAACAAACTTACCATGCTTTTACAACTCATGGCAAAAGATAACATTTTGTAACAAAATGTGCCTTTTCCTACAGATGCATCTTGCACTTGGTGTTCTTAGTTTTGTGATTGCTCATTAGATGCTCAACACAAACTTCCCTACCAATGTGCCTGATTGTAGGACAGAAAACAATTCAGTCTGTCAGTCAATCAATCAATCAACCAACCAACAAATCAATCAATTTGTAAACATAAATATCTAATTAAGTAGGCAACAGGTATGCAAATATGGTATGCAGCAGAGGAATGGAATTACTGTTGTTCTAATCATTCCTGCTTGGCCTAATTTGCATATAACCTTGTAATTATTGTAAATACACAGTGGGCAGTAGGCATATTACACTGGCTGTACTTTCCAGGATGAAAATAAATGGGGCTAGACAAATGGGGTCAGTGCTCTCTAACATTACTGAAATGAGATATACTAGCTCTCTTTGGGCATTCGATTACCCAGTGTCCTCAATAATTCAAAAGGGAATGCCTAGTCCTTCCCTTTCAGTTGTTACATTCCTTTATAAAAGAAATTTATAAACATATAACAAAAAAAAATAGAATGAGATGGACAACATTGATTGGCATTTACTCACCTGTAGGCTCTACTTTCAAGCAAAAACCCAGCTATTCCAGGATTCTTGCTTGCTGGAGGACACCTGAGCAGAAGCCTTCAGATTGCTGAGCTACTGTGTGAAGTTGGTGCCAATACAGCGGATAGAGCAATGTTTCCTTTTCTGAGTATCCCAAGGGAACTGGGTGTTCCAACATCTGAACCAGACCATTGTCACCTTCCTTTTATGTCTTCCTTCCTTCACTTTATTTTTCCTTCTTTCTTCTAGATGATTGCACCACCAGAACGTAAATATTCAGTCTGGATTGGGGGCTCCATATTGGCTTCTCTGTCAACCTTCCAGCAAATGTGGATCAGCAAAGATGAATATGAAGAAGCTGGACCCTCCATTGTCCATCGCAAATGCTTTTGAATATTGTGATTTATTGTAAGGCATATTATATAGTGTGTCTTTTAAGATTTACTTTAGGAGACGTTTGGGTGCATTAAGCTTTTTCCACCACTTATCCTGAAAGCATATAAAATGGTTACTCTGACTTGAACATATATAGTTAGCTCTGGACACCTGTAACATGACTCTGATTCTACATTCAAATGATAGAAGCCTTTACCATTTACAGAAACCAAAGCATGCAATTCAGTAATTCTTCAAAGATTTTGAGCTATTTTTGTTTGTTCTGCTAACATCCTTATGAAAATTCCTAATATTGCTGGGCAGTCCATAACAGAACAGAAAAGAAGACAAAAAGTATAGCAAATTTCATGTATAATGTTCAATGTGATAATAAGATCAAAGGGATTCTGTATGGCCTTTTATTTTATCCTTTAAAAAACCCTACGACTTAGGGCGAAGTGTCGCAAACTTTCCTAGGCCAAGTGAAATCTTCGAGTGGAGATTTTGATGAAGTGTGTCTCAGCTAAACTCAGAATTTTAACTATTTCATCACAGCTGAGTTTGTGGCCCTTGAATTTATGTTGAAAATACTGAATAAACCTGCTATAGAAGATACTAGGACTTGTCCATTTGGTAGATTGACATCACACACTGGTGGCCTGTTTTTGTTTTGAGAAATTCCCTGTAGGATTTTTTTCCCATTGGCACTTCTATGCGCTGAAGAGCAGGAGTGAAAGAACAAATATGCTTGTGGAAGAAAATGTTAGAAACAGCTGTCATTAAAGATCACCTGGGCCTCATCAGAAGTAAAGTGGAATACTGGCCATTCTGCAGTGCCAATGAGGTTGATAGTTTTGTAGGGATTACAAATATGGACTCCTATTTCTAGCATAGCCGTTTAAACATGATGCCACATTGGCTGCCAGGGTAGTACAAATATGGTGTCCTTACCTCTTTAGCAGAATGCCTATGAGCATTCCCCTCCTGCTGGCTATTCTGGGCATCATAGGTCACCTGCTAAATTCACGCAACAAAAGCTTTAATCCATTTGGTTGTGAAAGTTGATCCACTGAATTAATTAGGTTTATACAAGTGTTGACTCACCTGTCAGCATGTCTACTCTATTCTTTTGCATTACCAACTGGATCTAGGGCAGAATGCATTATATAATCCTGCTTTTTTGACACGATCTGCATGATATATAGTTCAAACTGATACAGGTCGAGGACTCAAAAGTCCCATGGAGATTGGATTGACCTATTTCAAGGTACATTGTGTACAGGACTGCACCCTAAGTGGTTTTTAATTAACCTTCTGATGCTACTCTTGTTAGGCAAAGGTGATGGTTGATAAGTAATGATCCTTTTAAATATTCAATCATAATTATTGGGAGTTTCAATTAACATGCAATTAACCATGAAATGCTAATGAGACTTCCATGAATTGCATAGCAACTGGTTTATCTAGTAAACAAAAATGAATAAACAACCAGAACAGTCAGTGTTAATTTGTTTATTAAAATCATTGTGGTAAATTCAAATGGAGTGTTAAGAAAAAGCCACTTGGATATAAATTTTGCAGCAAACTGAACTGGCCTGGGATTTGAGTAATGTCTCCAAACTCAAGCATGCTAACTTAACTGAAACCAGCTATAAACAAATAGCATTGCTAAATATCAAAGAGATCATCAACAAACAAATATTTCTTTTTACTGGTAATATATTTGTAGATTCGGAAATAATGCACAATTGTACAAAGTCGTATTCAATATTTTGAGGGGGGAATTCTATATAGCTAACATTGAGAAGACTGAGAAGTGTTATCTGAAGGGCTTTCATAGTGGGGGATGGGGCTCAAACCCATTGATTAAAATTACAAGAAGGGAGACATTGCCTAAATGTTAGAAAGAACTTCCTGATAAAAAGAGTTGTCTGTCAATGGAACGGATGGTTTTAGAAGGCAAAGGACTCCCCTTTGGTCAAGGTTAATAAGCAGATGTGACGGTCATCTGCCGGGAATGCTCAAGCTGTGGATTTCCTGCCAGCAACTGGATGTTAGGACTAGATGATCCTTAGAATCCCTTCCCACTCCATAGTTCTATTATTCTGCTTGATTTGTGAAGAAGCTGTTTTTAAAACGAGCCCTTGAAATCTAAGATCATGTTTTTTTCTTGTATTCTTGAAGAAAAGCCTTTATCTTTGTTTCTTTCATGGATTGGTACAGTGTTGTTGTTGTTGTTGATTTAAACCTGTCTATGTCAACAAGGAATTGAATATGTCATATTCCCACAGTCAGTAGAGTATTTCCCCAAATGTACAATTCTTACCAGAAAAGATATCTCTCTCTCTCCCCCCCCAACTCTCCCTCTTCTTGTGTTCAACAATAACATAAGTTCTAAGTGCCAAAATATATATTCTCTGAAATGTACTCCAACATGTGAATGTTCAGGGTGATTGCCTGCTCATCCCTTTTGCTTCATACCATTCATACGTGTCCTGCTGGTAACAAAAAAATGCAATTTTTCCAATAGCAGGGATGGTGATGTATCATTGTTTTCCCCTTGTTGATTCATAACCACAAAGCCTTTCTGGAGTAGCAAAGCAGAGCAAACTGAAGCAGCCATGGCATGCACTTAGAATGGAATAGAATAGAATAGAATAGAATTTATTGTCATTGTATAAAATACAACGAGATTAAAAAGTGCCATCCAGTCAGCTCATTCACACACCCCAGTATAAAAATCCAAGACATAAAATCTACCATTTAAGAACAAAAATCCATACACATACTCCTACATTCACAGGCAGAACATCACTTGTACTCATTTTAAAACTGACATAAAACCAAACATACACACACACAGCCCTACACTCTCTCACCTGACAGCATTCATACCCAATACATAAAAACTACAATTTAGAAAAACAACCATACACAATCCCCCATACAATAAACACATTACACATTCAACACTGATATTACCCATCAACTTAATTTTTTCAACATAATGTAGCATGGTTACTGCTATTGGGTAAAAACTGTTCCCGAACCTTTCTGTACACAGATGCTACACAAACTATTTTGGATATTTGGAGAATGACGTGGAGCCCACCCATAAAGTTTTGTTACCTAGTAATAATTCTTAGGTGTGCCTACATCAAATGACTACCAAGTGCATCTTAAACGATTTTATGTAATTTAAAGCATTAAAAAAAAACCTCAATAACAATCCCATGGTTATTGTTTCCCTTTGTTATGTATTGGTTTCAGGCCTGAAGTAATGAATACACTGGGATACACATTTTCGCAAGTTAATTTTGGAAGGACGCATACCAGTTGCCCCAAGGAATGAATAAAGGGGTCAGTTGGGCTGCTGAGCATTGCATTGCCACACAGGGTGCCAATATGCATCAGCAACCTTGCTCTGAATTATTTACTCTGCTTGCTATTATTAAAATGTTCTTGACTGCGGCTGTAGTGGTAACCGTGTTGACTTTAGACATTTTCACGCCTGAAGTGCAATCAAAATTGTCCTTCTTGTTCTTCTCTCTGCCAGATCTCTGTTTAATGTCACACAGAGATGGCTATTGTGTGCCCAGAAACTGACCCTCTCTAGAATACACTGCTTAAAGCTGTTGTTTCACATTGCTTCATTATACGGTTGAAAAGTTTGTCAAGTTCTCCTATACAGTTCCCCCTTTTAAAAAGCACGTGATTATTTAAAATGACACTCAGACAGGAAAACAGAGGAAATACTACCCCTAACAAAAGAATATTTTTGAGATAATTCAGAAAAGACCATTCCATTTGAAATATTGCCAAAATATATTGACCTCAAAATGGATTTCACTAGATATTAATTCATGAATTGTTTCACTCTAGCACCACACATTGAATGGTCTAAAATTAATTTTCTGACTCACTCACCTCCTGCAAAAATATATTGATCTTTCCCCCCCAATATTTCTTATTTAAAATTTTATACAAATTATAAAAAAGACAAACATCAACAACAGTGCACCCCTTCACCAACAGGATCACTCTTCATATTTACATTCGTCACCCTCCCCTCCAGAACAAAATCGATTGTTGCGTGGAAGCCTTACCCTTATCTCATACAAGCACATATTCAATAAATTTACCCCATATATAATAGAAAATATCTCTTTTTAACTCTCCTTTTTTAACCTTTAAAGAACATGTCAATTTATCATTTAAAGCAATATTCCATATTTCATTATACCATTCTTCTAAGCATAGTTCATATTTAGATTTCCAATTTCTCGCAATAATTAATCTAGCTGCAGTCAACAAATTTGTAATCAACTCTTTAGTTTTAACATCCTAACTATGATCCACAAATATTGATGACAAAGCAATTTCAGAATTGGGCTCTATGATCATTTCTAATACGTCACTTAGTTCTTTAAAAATACATTTCCAAATTTTTTGTATCGTTTTACATTCCCACCACAAATGATAAAAGGTACCAATCTTTTTAAGATAATTCAGAAAAGACCATTCCATTTGAAATATTGCCAAAATATATTGACCTCAAAATGGATTTCACTAGATATTAATTCATGAATTGTTTCACTCTAGCACCACACATTGAATAGTCTAAAATTAATTTTCTGACTCACTCACCTCCTGCAAAAATATATTGATCTTATAGAACATTAAACCAACATAACCTTAGAATCTAGTGGAATTAAATACCCAATTATTTAATCAATAATCATTTAATCATGAAAATGTTTATATAAAATAAGGCACTAAAGTAGTTTTTGACTTATTTTAAAAGCATTGTTATTATAAATATTAAAATTTGATAAAATGTTTTTTCTAAATTGAAGGAAATGTTTCTTCGGACAGTGAATCCTTCAACTCCTTGTGAGATTTCTAGACACCACTTTTTGTGATAAACACTGAATAAGGAAAGTACAATATTAGCATTGCCTTAGACTGCAATTACATTTCCAGGCTGAAGGAGTTAGTGAGTTTTGTGCAATTTCTGTGAAGGTCAGTGTGCTGGCTGTTAACTCTATTTTGTCTCTTCTTGAAAATTTGCTAAAAGTTTGCTCAATCTGAAAACATTATTTGCATCTGAAGACATGAATGATAGTTCATGAAATCTTGTCAGACAAAGCTGATAAAGCTGTTAAGATGACCCAAAACTTGTAAAGCCCACAAGCAGATCACAAAATACAGACCATTTACACATTACTTTTTTCTGTTTGATTAGCAGCAACTTTATTATATAATTCTTTTGGCACTGCCTGGTCTCACTTAGCCTTAGTATACCAACCTAAACTGAAACTTGGTTAGACTGCATTGCCAGGAGCTCCATGTTGTACCTCCTTCTTGTTGTTCCTGAAGGTTTGACATTGGGCTTAGGTGTATTTGAGGACAGGAGGATCCCTGGATCCCAACCTGGATCAGATTCAAGGTCCTGGTTTTAGTTTATAAAACCCTCCATGGCTTGGGACCAGACTACCTGGCAGAGCGGATCGCTCAGCGATCAACCTCGGCCCGCCCCGTTTTCCAGGCGCGAAGCGCACTTGCTCCGGGTCGCCACCCTCGGGAAGCCCGGAGGACGCAGACCCGGACCTCGGCTTTCTCTGTGGCGGCCCCTAGCCTCTGGAATTCCATCCCCAGTGAAGTGCGCTCTGCAGAGTCCCTGCTGGCCTTCCGAAAGGCTTTGAAAACCTATCTTTTAAAGGCCTTTGGCGATGTTTAATTTATTTAATTTTTTTCCTTTCCCTTTGGCCCGCCATCGTAATCAGTTTCCCTCATTAGAGAAGTGCTGCTTAGGTTTTAATTCTGTACAGCGTGATTTATCTGTCTTGTCCTGTCTTATTTTTAATATTTTTTTCTGTAACTTTGTCTGGCTATTGTAGCCTCGTGTAAGCCGCTTAGGGTACTTGTAGATAAGCGGGATATAAATCCAATAAATAAATAAATAAATAAATAAACCACATTGAAGCTACTAATGTGTTGGTATCACCCATAAAATAACTGAGATGCTCCAGCCTACTGGGTGGTAATTGATCAACTATCTTTCTTTCAGTATCAGCACCCCCTACTTCTGTGTGCCAGAGAGACCACACAGTGGGGTCATTTGAATATTTTCTTCTTCAGTTGCCAGCAGGTGGGCTGATCTTTACTGCCCAAATATCCAATGTGTTGAATAAGAGAGTGGTCATAGAAGCAGCCCCTTACAATTAATGTGAAAAGTCACTCCACAGGTGTGCTAAACATGGTTATAGGATAGGATATATTCCCTGATGATCTTGTTCTCTGTGGAACACAACATTTTTCCAAGAAAAGGATGGGATAGATATTTGCTCTATTTTTGCAGCTGTGTTCCTCGTTCATTTCACTATTTATTATTTTGACTACACAGTGTTAGCATAAACTGTGAGTAGATCATATCATTTGGCATATGTATCAAGTATATTTTGTTCGGCCACCAGGGCTTGTGGTTGGTTTTTTTTTTTTTTTGCAGCATTTCCAGTTGCATTATTTTTATAATAAAGCATACTATAAAATGCCTTGTGGTAAAGTGGTTATACTGCTATACTTCAGCTATAACTGTGCTCAAAACCTGGATTTCAATTCCAGGAAGGAGGCTCAAGGTTCACTTAGCCTTCCAGCCTTCAGAGGTTGGTAAAATGAGTACCCAGCTTGCTGGGGGGAGGTCAATGTGTAGCCTGTATAATTATTTGCAAACCACTCATAGAGTGCTTTAAGCATTGTGGGTAGTATACAGTATAAGCGACACACTTTGCCTTGTTTTATCTTGCTTTTGGCTTGCGTGACCACATATGCCTGTCCCTTGGAGCAGTTGCTGGCAATATCTAGTTGACTTCACTGATGATGGGCAGAGTGGGGTGGATTGTGTAAATGAATCCTGCTTCTTTTGTTTGCCATCTGCTTATACTGCTGACAAGTACACCTGCAATGCCATTTGTAAATTATAGTGGTCCCCCCTTAAATGGCAGAGTGGGGTATAGAGAAGTTCATTTCAACCCAGGACAAACGTTTATGCAGTCCCACCCCAAGTGTTAGCAGGCTATTGTCTGCACAATGATAATACCACAATATAACTTGAGATTCTGATCCTGAGAAGACAGTTCAACACATTAGAATTTTCACTGTTATCAGAAAAAAGCTCCACCAACATTCTATTTAATGCATTTTTGTTTTTATCTTTGGGCTAGGAGCTAACTTCTCTTGGTGATATGGCCTCTGCCAAGTCACCATTTATCTTTGAAGTATGTGTGGGTGGGTGGGTGTCTTTAAAGGCAGGAATCTTTAAAGTCCAATGCACTTTGTAGGAACACCACAGGGGTGAACTGACTCCTGTGTGTGGCATATGACAGAGCATCTTGATGAGAAATAAGAAATTGGCATACTTTTCCAAAGACAGCAGTTAAGAACAAGCCAGTCTCAGAAAGAGGGTGATGGCAGCTCTCTAAGAAGCAGATTAGCTTCTTCAAAATTCCATTAAATAATATTACTGTGCTGATTGTCTTTAGAAAGTGCAGACAGTGGCAGATTCTTGAAGAACAGTGTCCATGAATGAAACTGCAATAACTGTATAGACCACTGAAAGACTCCCCTTTCTTCCCTGTTTCCGACAAAACCACACTCTTTATTCAGACGTCCTTATTTGGTAGCTAGCTATATTCATCAGGCCAGCTGGGGCTGAGGTCTGAATTCTTTATGCTCAGAATATGAACCTCCCTTTTGCAGCTGATTTCATTTTCACTGTGGAAGACACTTGATTATATACTTCCAAATAAATGTAGTGTGGAATCAAAATTATTTTGGATGAGATTTAAAGTATGTGCTGAGAGCCAAAGCAAAGTAAGCAAGAGAATTTCTCCCTTCCTTCTTCCCCACACTCCTCTCTAAGCACCTGCATTAATTCCCTGACTCCACCATATTTTCTTAAATACTCCTCCACTTTCACCAACATTCTGCAATGCTTTGCGAGTAACAGCCCCTCTCTCCACATGTGGGCTGTTGCCTCATCCTCCTAACATTCCCCACCACCTCTCCAGAAATTCAGCCATCCCCTGGATGCTCCTTGTGTCCTTTACATGACCTCCTTGATCCCACCCCATCCACCCACCCCACTTTTCTCATCTTACCACTGCAATAGAGCTTTTCTTATGTACACACACTCTCCACAAAGCTCAATTGTGTGTTTTACTTCCTATTGCTGTTCTG
The DNA here is from genome assembly GCA_029282475.1 of Phrynocephalus forsythii. Classification (NCBI taxonomy): domain Eukaryota; kingdom Metazoa; phylum Chordata; class Lepidosauria; order Squamata; family Agamidae; genus Phrynocephalus; species Phrynocephalus forsythii. Next base: position 124,526,261 of record JAPFRF010000001.1, on the reverse strand, counting down.
CTTACCCCTTACTCCCCTCTGCATGCTTTTGACCATAGAAAAGGCTACAATATCTCAATCACCTACTCAACTGCACACTGATGCTCAGAGCAGGAGGGATATAAAGTGGTACCTCAACTTACGAATTTAATTCATTCTGAATGCATGCACTTAAGTTGAACTGCTCTTAAGTCGGGGTACCTATCTAAAATTTTTGAAAAGATAAGTTAAAACATAAAAAAATGGGGAAAATGTAAGTCGAGCAAACCATATCTAAAATTTGTAAGGCGGCAGTTAAAATGCCAACAGTTTTCCGCTCATATGTCAAATTGCTCTTAAGTCGAGCTGCTCTTAAGTTGGGGTACCGCTGTAATGACATATATGACAGCCAGTCACACCAGCATTGGCCAGTTCCCTGCTGTGCCAGTTGTCCTTTATTCTTTGTTATACCTGAGGACACTAGAACTCAAAAAAAGTTCTTCTCCTAGATCTCTTCACACACAGCGGCAGGGAAACTTATCAGAAACAGTGATGAGAAAGCCTCACACTGCCTCAGAACACACAACACAAGAAAGAAAACAGGAGGCATTTTTAAATTTGGATCTTGATGGAGGTGTGATGAACAGAAAAGATGCTCTGTCGCAGCCCTTCAGTGAGAGACCCCTCCTGAGAGTGACCAGCTTTATTAATCCCCAAATCTAGCCTTAATCCAAACAGTTAACATGGTCCACTAGTACCCAGCACAAAGATGCCCCACACACTGCAGTAGCATCACCAAGAGTGGCATGTTTATGATTGGATGATAAATGTTAACTCTCTTCTTGCCGCCACTTCTTTAACCTAGTATAAAACCTAATTTCCTCAGGGAGCCGTGAATCATCCTCTGAGGGCTTGATCACACCTGGCAAAAGAACCCCAGTTATCCCAAATTAACCATTTTTAGATCCTTTCATAAATTTCCAAACAAATAACTCATTTTTTCAGCCAGCAGTTTATTTCCAGTATATTTTCCCCTCACCGGGATGGTTGTTTTATCCTTTATCACTCAGCCTGTGTGAATGTTCCTGTCCATTTATTTCCTTTACAAGGAATCAGGGTGCTGGTTGTTGTGGCCACTTCTTGTACCCCTTTTTTCCTTTGAAAGGTATACCAACACATGGCAGTAACAGCTGCTGCAGCAAAAACAACATGAATTCATTGCTCAGATGGAGACAATTCAAATAATAAAGCCCCCTAACTCTCTTGCAGGTGAAAGAGAGCTTCAGAATAGACATTTCCTGCTTTCAATTGTAAAGAAAGGACAATTGCATCTCCCTTGCTTTTTAAAAACCCTGCTCTTCACATTTTTTTGCAAATCTTTCAAAACCCACTTCCTCTTCCCAAAGCTGTGCAAAAGACTTGCAAATTGCTATGTTCTTTATTTCTTTCCTTTCCTAAAGGAACAAAGGGGAAAGGGGAGGAGGAAAGAAGGCTCAGACCTCTATTGCATTATCAATGTAATTCTTTTTTAAAGGACAAGGGGGTGACTCTACTTCCCCAAAGTAGAGAAAATGAATCAATGCAAAATTAAGAGCAATGTAGCCTTGCTACAATGGTCCAAATAGGAGGAAATTAATCAATGCAATTAAAAATAATGTGAACACTCCTGCCAAATCAGAAGCACTTAAAATGATTTTTGGCAAAAAATTTATCCCCATTTACTGCAAACCTACAAACATACTAAAGAAGAGATGTGTCTATCTAAAGAACCTGGCACTGAAACACAAGAGGAGCAATATAATAACTGCAGTCCAATGCAGTGAGGAATGTGCAGACCTCTACATTGGTGAAACTAAACAGCCAATAAACAGGAGGCCCCACATAGGAGGGACAACAGCTCAGGACCAGAAACATCAGTGTACCTTCATTTGAAGGACAAATGACACTCGTTGAAAGACAGAGAAGATAGGTGGTTCAAGAGAGAGGTCAGGGAAGCCGTTTATGTGTGTTTTGAAAACTTCTCTCTAGAGATGGGTGTTTTGATTCAGAAATGAAACATGCCAGCACAGCTGGTGCTTGGAACCCAGTGTCACCCTCTGGAACAAAATCAACCACTTTCTTACCTTACTCTTGTTTGTACTGGGTTAAAATCCAACCAGGAAGCAGCCTCTGATGCACCATCTTTCCCTCTCTCTGGCACTGGGAAATCCGGAGCTGTCAAGTACTTGCCTCGTCCCGCCTCCCTGTCTGATTGGCCAGTGCCAGGGAGAGGGAAAATGGTGCATCAGATGCTGCTTCCTGGTTGGATTTTAGTGCAGTGTGAACTATAGCAAGGTAAGACAGTGGTTGATTTTGTTCCAGAGGGTAGGACTGGGTTCCCAGCGCCAGCTATGCTGGTGGGTTTTATTTTGGAACCAGTCCCCTTCCAAAATGAAATGCCCATCTCTACTCCTCTTTCAACAGAGGTGGGGAACTCAGGCACAATCATGCTGCCCTTTCATCGATCCCCAGACAAATCAGAAGCACTTCACAATTCCACAAGGAAGGCCACAGCTAACAACCCATACTTAATGGGGTTGGCAAGGGTTGCATAAGTGGGATTTTCATGCACCCCAGGCCATTGTACATCTAACTAGCCCATTCAGGCCATTATCCACCTAACAAGCCTATTCAGGCCATTGTCCAACTTATGAGCCTATTTACACCAGGGTTTGTGTGAAGTCAAGGTGAACTATAAACTGGAGGCCTTGCCACTAACTTTCCTCAGACTGATGAAGCTGCTTGGATGAGTAATGAAACCTTTCAGTCTCACAAGAAAAGAAATCCAGTTGCAATGACTCAACCTCCAAACATTTCTGGATTTTTATTTTCATTTGTTATGTACCAAAGAAAGACATGGTGTGTGGGTGGATGTGTGTGTGTGTATATGTGTGTGCATGACAAACAGAGAGGTAAGGAAGGCACTTGATCTTCCTTTATCTTAGGTATAAAACTTTTTTAAAAAAATAATAAAACAAATGTTCTGAGCAGTGAGACTGTAGTCCTGTTAAGTTCAGCATTCATTAGTGGCTAGTTTCTCAGATTCTAGACATTTTCTGCTGTTTCTCAACATTTTACACTATCTAGCATGTATTGCCTTTAAGAATGGAATTATTCATCACTTAGCTTTCTTGGCTAATGGCCAATTCATGATATAGGTGCATGAGTTCAGTGATTAAAAACACTCATAGACCTAACTGCATAACATGATACTGCATTGTACAGATTAGACTGTCCAGATGAAGGAGCACCGCACAGATTAGCCTGTACACTGCCCAGAGTGGCCTGGTAGCTAATGGGTGGTATAGATACATAATAAATAAATAAATAAATAAATAAATAAATAAATAAATAAATAAATAAATAAATAGCAAATGTTCACCAAATGAATTGGTTAGTGCACATTCAATATTTAATATTAAACATGCCCCCCAAATGGTCCTTAAATCTTGCTAGAAATCTTGCTTACCATCTTCTGAATGGTTAAATGGCATCCCTTGGGATCTCTGCAATGCCATTGCCCAGGAAATTCATGGCATGGGTTACCCTGGCCCTTCCATGGCAGCCCGTTTTGGGATGCAATATTTTGTGCACACAGATGATCCACATTGCCTCTGCAAGGCACCATTGTATATTGGAAGGGATGCCTCCTTCCCACATGGCAGCTTTATTTCTTTTTTCCCATGGCACTTACATAAATAGCATTTTTAATGGCACTACATCAGTAGTCTGGCTCACACACAGAGTGAGTATTGAATTAAAGTGACATGACCCAGAAGTACGGAAGGATTTCTTTCATCACCCGCATTTTAATGCAGGGAAGAAGAACATGAGCTGTGTTTCCAAGACAACCATCAATGCTAAGGGAGCCAAGCAGACTAAAGAGCACGTTCTCGTGTGGAGGAAATCAGAGCAGACAATATTCTTAGAAAATGTACCTATGAAACACAAAAACTTCTTTGCAAAAATTAGTTAGGCGGTGATGGAAGTGACAACATACACATCTTTAGGGAATACCAAGGGCCTTTCTGGCGACTTTATGCTGCAAAAAATGTGCAGCTACTACCAATTTACTTTTGCTTTTTTTGGCATGGGGTCTATTGTGTATCCATAATATTATTGCTACACTTTTGAAAATTAATCTGAAAAAGCCCTGCAAACATCACATGCAATAAATTTTCTGATTTTTTTGTGAATCCGTCTTCTTTTCAATGTTCTTAAGTTAAAATAATGCTTGCTACATGCTGTTTTTGGTCAGTGAACTTTGGGAAGCCAGCATGTTGTCTTCCTTAACTTGTGCCACCTGGTGGATCACCTGTGGAGCCATGAAGAACCTCTGTGGACATCATCATCTCTTAGGCTGATACTTCACGTCCCTCTCGCTGCAGTTCGTGGCCCCGCTGGAGAACGGTTCGAAGGAATGTAACCTCACGTCCTTGTGGGGTCAATCCGAGTTCGAAGGAACGTAACCTCACGTCCTTGTGGGGTCAATCCGAGTCTGAAGGAACGTAACCTCACGTCCTTGTGGGGTCAATCCAAGTTCACCCCGACCACGCCACCTGAACTGCGCTCCAAGCGGGGTGAGAGATTCCCGTCCTGGAGCTCGGGAATCTTTTCAATCCACTTCTTGATCTGTGTTGAAAACCGATTTCAACACGGAGGCAAGTTCATCTCGGCTCGAGGAAGGACGTGAAGTAACCACCTTAGTGCCATATTTAGTCACTTCAAAACCACCAAAGCATAACCTTTTCTGGAACATATTAAAGAGCTGGAAACAGAACTATTAGTGTGCTATTCATGTGACTTAAAAACAACACCACAAAATCTCCTTTTTCCTTTTAAGTCGTAAGTGTGTCGACTGCAACCTCACATATTCTCCACATATTCTATAGCAAGTGTTTGTTATTTATGAATTTTTATTTTTAAAACATGTTTTTAAAAATTTATATGAAAGAAATAAAGGGCCTGATCACGTGAGGAAAATGACTCTCTATCCCTCCCCCTTCTAACAACACATTCCATTGTACATTGTGGTAAATATCCCTGGTGGAAAGTTCCCGTCTGTTTCACTGATTCATTTCTTCCTGTGTTACGGCCAGCTACACCACGACACCAATTTATTTTCTCTTGCACCCAGTGCTCCCCTTGCCCCCATGCCAGATAGTAGGCAAGGCATGATTTGGAGCAAAGAGCCCCCAGCAGGACCCTCATCTCTGCAAACAATGCAATAAAGTAGCCTGGGGGATTCTCCCATGCTCTTTAATGCTCTCTCTCTCTCTCTCTCTCTCTCTCTCTCTCTCTCTCTCTCTCTCTGTGTGTGTGTGTGTGTGTGTGTGTGTGTGTGTGTGAGAGAGAGAGAGAGAGAGAGAGAGAGAGAGAGAGAGAGAGTACACAGAGTGCAGCACCAGACAAAGTGGTGCCCCACAGCCTCCTGAATCTGCTCGTGCCAGTTTTGGAGGATATGGAGAAGAAAGGGGGAAATAAACCAATAGGGAAGTTCACAAAAACAATACCAATGAGTAATGTTTCCATATACCATTGGAACAAAATAACACATCCCTCCTCCTGGCCAAGGATATGGGCAAAAAACAATACCAATGTTTTTCCATATACCATTGTTATGCTACCAAAGGGATGGAAAATGTTTTGCTCTTACCCATGCATTGTGTGACCCAACGTTTATGCAGCAGTATAACTAGAGTATAACTAGGGAAAATGTCCTTCATGTGAAAAGGACCAAAGTTAAAAATAAAAATAATAAATTATTACAATGGTAAAAAAATAGAATTAAACAACTATATTAAAACATTATAAATACAATTATATTAAAAGTAAAAGAACAAGTACAATAATCCCATCTTTTTAAAAAAAGAATTCCCCTTTCATTTAGACAACTGTGCACACAAGGCACCTGGGATGAGGTACAATAAAAATCACCTTCAAAGAAAGAGAGTGGCTTAGATGGTCCGCAGTGCGATTTTCTTTGGTGACGGGCATATATATCACTTAGCTTACATGGAAACAGGCTATACAGTATTATAACGTGTTTGAGCTGGCAGTAAACAGTCTTCAAACAGAACAATAAACTAGCAATCAAAAGATAGAGAGCTCTATGTATGGCATACTATCTGCTCTGCACACCCTCAGATAACTTCCTGACCCTTAGGTACAGTGGATGATCCCAGATCATAATACATTTTAAGTAAATTAAATTTAAATATATTAATATTAATAAATATTAAATTTACAAGGATTGGTAATTTTCCTTTTCCCATGCAGCAGATGAGACTGAACAGATCTCTTCATGCATTTTTACACATCAGAATTGGAACAACCATATTCCAAATCCCTCTATCATGTAGAATCCAGATTCAAGAATTCCAGATCATTCTACATAGTTAACTTGCATTTTACTTCTTCTAAATTGGTACCAATGTTAACTGGCTACTTGAAGTTGCTAGATGTTCCTAGATCTAATTAGAAAGACTGAAACATTGGATGTTTTATGTTAGACTCAGATATATCACTGTGCGGCAAAGGAAAGATATATCACTGTGCAGCAAACTGAATCTCAATGAGATTTAGGTTAGTTTTTACTAATGCATTACTTAAACTCTGTATTGGTTTTTCCATTCCAAACAATTCTGAAGAGGCATTTAATCATTTCCCAGCCTCCATTCACTGTACATCCATTCACTAAATCAGGTAAATTACTGTGCCAAAGTAGAATTGATTTAGGATCTAATGTAAACGTTTCACATAACTGTTGATTGTATTTGATCCACTGACTTCTCTTTTACAAGGGTTTACTTCAATAAACATGTTCTGCATGAGGCTAGGTTAAGTGTGATTTGCATGATTTATTATTTCCGGCTAGAAGGTTAATTTGCATTCCAGAGCCTCTCTAGACAAATGAGTGGGAAGGACCATAAGGGACAAGTCTCCCTTCCCCACCTCCACACACAAAGCAAAGCCTCAAACGGTTAGAAGTAGGATATGGTGTCTAGACCTCTTTATAGAAGTCCTGGGTTTGTCACCCTGAATTCAGTCTAGGATATTTATGGTACAGAGTGCCAAATCTGTCATCAGTTGCAGCTTATTCCAGGGGTTATTTTCTCCCAGAATGGAGGGCAATGTCCCCTCTACTTTTCAACTGAAACTGAAACTTCTTATTCCCACAGCTGGAAGAACCAGCGCCTAAGAGAAGGCGGATTCACTCCGCCAAGGATCACGTGATTCGGAACAGGGGTTTCCGTTCTGGTCTCTGCCTAAGTTTTGTCCCCACCACTATGATACACATCAAAACAACAGTTTCTGCAATGTTTCCCTGTTTTTCTGTTGCAAACAATTTTTAAAAAGTTTCTATGCTGACATCGCCTTCCTTCTGTGATTCTATGATTCTATGATTCTATGAATTATTCTTACATCATGGTGTTTAATAGGGAAATTTTCAGCAAATTTTCAGTAATAAGGAAATTTTCAGTAATTTTAGTAAAATACAGGCCAGCGCATATGATGTGGGCTTGCCAGCATATCAATATCCTGAAACCACAATTTAAAAAACATGGGAAGTAAGCACAACAGGGGACAAGAGAAGAAACAAAGGCGTTTTGGAGTCCCTATTTAAGTTTGCATCGCCTTAAGAAACACATTCAAAGTGGCTCCAAATACTAGTACCCCCAGAGGTAGTTGCTGGAAGACCCACTGGAATGCCCTTAAGAGGGTGTGGTCAGGTTTTTTTTAAGCCACCTGCTCGTGGAGGCATGATTTTTGAAGATGGCTTTTCCTGAATTTACAAGCTATTTTTAGCAGTTGTGGGATAAGGCTCAGTACCGAGCAGAAACTCCACTGCAAACTTCCTGCTGTGACTGGAACCCAGTGAGCAGCAACACGAACTGCAGGTATGCAGCACGAATGCAGTGTTGTGTGTCCGCACACCAGTACAGTTGGGGACTTGGGGAGGGGGCATCGCTTCTTGTTCAGTCCACAAGCCACCTGTGCACCAAGTAAAATGACGAATTTGCCTATCTGAATCCAAAGGAACATATGTGCAGCAGAAGCCCACAGTATCTGCTGATTTCTCCTTCCAGCCTTCTTGGCCTAATAGGCTGTCCCCAAGGATCCCCATAATCCTGCCCCTGAGACGAAAACACTGGAGGAAGAGTCGAGGAAGCACAATCTCTGTGAGATTGCACCTAGTCCAATGTCTTCTTCCAAGCCGCCCCCTTACGATTAAGCAGCAATTACCACACAGATATAAGCAACAGAAAACAGAGACATAACCATACTTAATAATATTTCATTGAGAAGAAGAAGAAAAAAACCACACAGAATGACAGCTCACATATTATCTGATTAATGTTTTACTTCATGAACTAATACATGCTAACACAGATGAAAAGCAAATGTCATTTAAAAGGCACTAAGAATCAAGATCAACTGAAGCACACTCATGATGGGAAGAGTGATGAGGGTGTTGGTTAATTGCTAAAGGTCATTTGTGAGAGGATGTGATATATTGCAAGCACCTACTGCTCACTGTCAATTTATGCTGATTTATAGTGTTGATAAATATGCTTTCGGATCATGGAGCAAAACATCCTATCATGTTTCTGCAAAAGCTAATAGTCTGCAAATTAAATTTATAATGCAGAGACTGTATTTTTTCATACTAGTGAAAGTACCTAGTGTCACACTGGTTTGAGTAAATTTTTGTTTAATATACCAAAGCCTTCAAAGAGAGTTACACAAATATGAGAGCTGGGTCTGTTTTATGCACTCTACCTGAGTGAAGACGTAGTTACTGGAATGCACAGGTATCACTGCTGCTATTATCTTGGTAATCAAATGGACCCATTCTCTGTAACAATTAAAACTGTCACTTAGTGACCAAAACCCTCTTACATACCTACAAAAATAGCATAATTTTCAGAAGCAAATTGCCCCCCAAAAGAAATCACCATAGACATTATCAGTTGCATATTGAGTCGCACACCTCGTTTACCAAAGGGTAATGACTATAGTGATTTCTTATCTTAAGCTAAAGCAATACACCTCCCAAAGGTGCATTATTTGTGTTATGGCAGTATAACTAAGCAATAGGATTCAGGCCAGCAATTGATTATTTGGCCTGAGGTCTCAAATTGACAGAAACCAAATCACCAGCAAGTACACACAGTTACACTCATTTTACAAACTAGAATATCAAGCACATTCAAATGTAGCATTCCATAAAATGCTAGAGTTAGAGTAGTTTAACAGGGAGCTGCTTAGATGCCCTGAACACATCCTGTCTCACCTGATCTCGGAAGCTAAGCAGGGTTGGTCCTGGGCAACTACCAGGTGCTGTAGGCACTGGAGTAGGAACTGATGGACATTGGGTCACAATGGCCGTTACTTCACGAACCTCTCGCTGCGCGGCGAGCCGTAATTTCCGTGCGAATCGACCGCTTTTGTCCGCACGCTCCTCCTCTTTGGATTCGGCGCCACCCCGACCACGCCCCTAAACCGTGCTCCAAGCGGGCGAGATTCCCCTGCCGGAGGCCGGGAATCTTTTTCGCCGCATCCCACTTCGCATCCAAAGTCACGTGTGGCCACTAATTTTTCTTTTTTTTTATTTTTTTCAGTTACTTTTTCTCCGAAATACTGATGAACACGAGGGAGGCATGATAGCTTTGTAATGGTAGTTTGAGGCGGAAGTTGCTTGGTCACTGCTCTAGGGATTTAGGAAGGGATTACTCGAATGCCCTTGGAGGACCAATAGATCATAAACAACAAATGTTGTGTGCTGGTCCACCTTGTGGCTGACGGGAACAGCATTTTTTTATGGCCGCCAATGGACGAAGCAATACAAATCGGGAGTGGAAAACGAAGGATCATACAGTAATTCAGCTTTGCCGCAAATGACAGCCGGGTATCGATCATCGATACGCGCGTAATAATTTTTTTAAAAAAAAAAGCGAAAACCGGACGTTGAAAGAAAGCACCCGAATGCGTGAGGTGGCAATGGATTCGAACACTTGGTGAGGACAGAGAAAGAGGGGTGGGGGCGAGGAGACTGATGGATTCATCCCGCTGGGTACTTCGTGAAGTAACAAAGAGTCTGTCGTGACTGTAACAATGCAACAAGTTTAAAAGAATAGGCCTGTGTAACCTTATCAAGGAGGCAAAGTGAAATTTGTTTATTTCTAAGTAAAACTGCAAAGGACTTCAAGTTTTTCTCTTCAAAATATGAAAACCTGTTGTGTAAATACTGCTATGCATCTGAATGTGTGATTCAACTTAGTCTGATTATCTTGCATTGCTCTCTAGGTGTCAGCAAATCCAACTGCTCAACATACAGACACTTCTGCATCTTGAAATCAGGATAAGTTTCAAATGGCTGTTGTAAATGAATCCATCATTAATTGATGCTGTGATTTTAATTTATCATTCTCATTCCACCCATGCCAGAACATGTTTACTGCATAAATTGCTTTCATTTATATGGGAAGCTGCCAAAAGTGCTGCTCAGATTTTTAATTATTCCAGATATTGTTGGAAGCTACTAATAATAACTGACAGAAGGGCAGTTATAGCAGAGTGGATCAGAGTAAACCAAGCCAAACCAAATGGAAGAAAGAACAAATAATCAACACCAATGCTTTTATGGGATGGCTTTGTACAGGTATAGGTCAGAGCTCAAACTTTCATGAGAGGCACACCTTAATGTTCCGCTTCCTGAACATACCGGGAACACCTTCATATTTCTTATATCAATTTCCTTCTCCATTCCCAAACAGATTAAAGCTTCCAGCATATCCAATACAGTCACCCCCCGCAATTTTGCAGTTCAGGTACTGCGGTCCCACTATATCATGGGATCGCAGTACCTGCGCCTTGGTGCCCTGTGCCACCCCCTGCCCCTCCGAGAAGCCTCGGAGCCATGCGGGGGTGTGATTGTTGCCCCACGCTGCCCCCCACCCCTCTGAGAAGCCTTGGAGCCGCGCGGTGGGCGATGGGGAGCGATCGCATCACCCCGTGCCACCCCGGGCCCCTCAGAGAAGCCTCGGAGCCACGCGGGGATGGCATTGCCCCGCGCCTTCCCCCAGGCCCCACCCAACCTGCTTCTGCATATCGTAGACTTTCAAGCATCATGGGTGGGGTGGGTCCCTAACCCCTGCGATAGGCGGGGGGGTTACTGTACCTAATGCATGTATTCTGGTACTTCTGCATTGTGAATATATATATGTACAGTGATCCCCCACCTATTGTGGGGTTTAAGGACCTGACCTGACCCACGATAATTGAAAATCTGCGATATGTGGATGCAGGTTGAGTCAGGCCGGTGGGGGGGGGGCTAGCTGGGGGCTCTTGTACTTACCCCCAGCCTGGACCTACCCTGAATGGGCCTGTGAGAGCCTTCCTGGGCCTTCTGGAGGCCCCAAAAGGGCCTCCCTGCGAACTGGAAGTGACTTCCAGTAAACTGGAAACCATTTCTGAGGCCTCCGACAGGCCTAGAAAGGCTCTTGGAGGCCTCGGAAATTATTTTCAGCAATCCGTTGGCAGGATTGAACAAACTAGAAATTCCTTCCAGAAAATGAGGAAAGTCTTGACAAACTGGGACTTATCTATCAGATTTCATACTCGAATACTTCAATCCTATGTATTCAGTATACTTCTCTACGCTATTGAAACATGGACACTTACAGACACATTATGTAGGAAGCTGAAAGCATTCAAAATGTGGATGTACAGACAAATTCTGAAGATGCCTTGGACAGCCAGAGTCATTAATGTGGCCGGATTATAATGCAAGAATAAAAAGTTAGAAATCCTCAGTATTGTAAAGAGAAGAAAATTGCAGTATTTTGGACACATAATGTGTAATAAGAAAAACCATCTGCTGCAGGTTATCCTTCAAGGAAAAATAGATGGGAAGTGTGGCCTGGGGTGTAGAAGAACATTCTGGCTTAAGAACTTAAACCAGTCATCCACAGTGAGCACAGCTGCTCTGTTTAGAATAGCTTTAGATAGAAACCAGTTAAGGCTACTGAACGCCAACGTTCTAAGAGGACATGGCACTTGAAGAAGAACTGGGGATATTGCCTGTCACATGTCACCACATTTTCCCCAAAAGTTCTACTTTTTCCTTTCGTTTCCTTTCCTTTTTTAACAAGGGAGTATAATTTTGAATGAGAGCTTCTGAACAGGTGCCCCCATAATAACATGTGCAATAATCCTCATGTGCCATCAAGTCCATCAAGTCTGACCCGTGACAACCCTGTACAGGATTTTCAAGGTAAAGAATATTCAAAAGGTTTTTTTTACTGTTCCTTTCTTCCCACAATCACATAGGCTGGCTCTCCTCACAAGAGGCACAGTGGGGAAATCCAGCTCCCAAACTCTGGCTCCACAGCCAGATACCTAAATCACTGTGATATCCAGCCAGCTGTAATAAAAAAGTGTTTAAGCATTACTTAAATAACACCTGGAAAAATATATATAGTCACCCCCCGCCATTTCGCGGTTCAGGTACTGCAGTCCCACTATATCGTGGGATCGCAGTACCTCAGGCTGCACGGGAGGGATGGTGGGGGTGATCGCATTGCCCCGTGCTGCCCCTCCACTCCGAGAACCCTCAGGGCACTGGCTCCTCTGAGAGCCCTCGGGGCCGCTGGGGGGGGCGGCAGGTGGCGATCGCATTGCCCCGCACCGCCCCCCCACTCCTCCAGAAGCCTCTGGGCCGCTGGGGCAGGTGAAGGGTGGCGATCGCATGCCCCCGCGCCACCCCCACTCCTCCGAGAAGCCTGGGGGCCACTGGGGGGGACGATCACACTGCAATCTCCATTGAAATGAAGAAAAATTCCCCATTGGAATGCATTGAGCCAATGTTTTCCAATGGGGAAATTTTTTCTCCATTGAAATGCATTGGCAATGCATTTCAATGGAGACGTCCCCGGACGAGAAGTCTCGGGGAAGTGCAACAGGTGGGGGTGGGAGGTCAGATCCCCCTGCCGCCAGCATGTGCCGCCCCAAGACTTCTCGGACCCGCGCGTGCTGGCGGCAGCAGGGGGGTCGGATTGCCCCCTGCTCCCACCCCCGCCCCGTTTCCGCATATCACGGATTTTCAGGTATCGCGAGTCGGGTGGGTCCCTAATCCCCACGATAGGCAAGGGGTTACTGTACAGTAATAAATAAATAATAATAATAACACTGCCCAGTTAATACATGTTTAATTGTTTTTAAAGTATGCATTCAATGGGCAATATTATTATTATCCTTCCCTTTATTGTTTTATATTTTTTTCCAAACTGTTCTCTTAAGTAATGCTTGAACATCTTTCCAGTTACAGACTTTTTTATTAAAAAAATCTCAATTATATTAAAATACTACTTGGATGCAAGTGTGTCATATGAATGTATTACCTTGCTTCCTTCAATATATAATATTAGAGGTGTTTGCATTTTCCCACCCCACACATGACTCCTGCATGCCATGTATCACAATCTTCTACTCTATAACTTATTCATGACTGAAAACAAGGCAGCTATTTCTAAAATAAGTAATTATGTGATGAAAGCTTTTTTTAAAAAAAAATCTCTTCCCCCTCCACCAATCTGCTAGTAGAATTTAGTGCCTTCTACCTACCAGCAGGTGTCACACTTCTACAAAATTGTCAGAACGGGCAATACAACACTCCACCCTTCTTTAAATAAGCGCATTCCCTGTACAGTATACAGTAGTACTCTTCAGTTTAGAGGTAAAATTGTGCTCTGTGCTTCTTGTGCTATCAGGATTTGTTAATTTTATTGCCTGTATGTTTTATTGCTATCTTTTCATATCCACCTGTTTGTGTACATGCCTTTCTAAGAAAATAATTGTCAGGAATATTCTTGTCTGAATTTCCCCCTCAAAAGCATATAATAGGAGAACATTTGAACCTATCCTGCTGTGATAAAATATCCTAGGTGCTTAAGATAGAGTAATAGTATCTTGTCCCTGGTTCTTTCACTAAGGAGATTGTATATAGGCCACTATATGTTGATTAAGAAGATACAGTACATCACAGAAGTGAGTACACCCCCAACCAGCACATTTTGTAAATATATTAGTATATCTTTTCATGAAATGACACCTGGCAACAATGTAAAGCAGTGAGTATACAGCTTGTATAACAGTGTAAATGTGCTGTCCCCTCAAAATAACGCAACACACAGTCATTGATGTCTAAACTGTTCACAACAAAAGTGAGAACACCCCTAAGTGACAATGTCCAAAATGGGCAAAAAGTATCACTATTTTGTGTGGCCACCATTATTTTCCAGCACTCCCTTAACCCTCTTGGGCATAGAGTTCACCAGAGCTTCACAGGTTGCCACTGGAGTCCTCTTCCACTCCTCCGTGATGACATCACAGAGCTGATGGATGTTAGAGACCTTGTGCACTTCCACCTTCCATTTCAGGATGCCCCAAAGATGCTCAATAGGGTTTAGGTCTGGAGACATGCTTGGCCAGTCCATCACCTTTACCCTTGGCTTTTTAAAGCAAGCAGTGGTCATTTTGGAAGTGTGTTTGGTGTCCTTATCCTACTAGAATACTGCCCTCTGTTTCAGTATGTCACAGTACATGTTGGCATTCATGGTTCCCTCAATGAACTGTAGCTCCCCAGTGCTGGCAGCACTCATGCAGCCCCAGACCATGACACTCCCACCACCATGCTTGATTGTAGGCATGGCACACTTGTCTTTGCACTCCTCACTTGGTTGCCGCCACACATGTGTGACACCATCTGAACCAAATAAGTTTATCTTGATCTCATTGGACCACAGGGCATGGTTCCAGAAATCAATGTCTTTAGTCTAGTTGTCTGCAGCAAGCTGTATGTGGGCTTTCTTGTGCATCATTTTTAGAAGAGGCTTCCTTCTGGGATGACAGTTCTGCAGTGTGCAGCATATAGTCTGAGCACTAACAGGCTGACACCCCACCTCTTCAACCTGTGGCAGCACTCATACATCTATTTCCCAAAGCCAGCCTCTGGATATGATGCTGAGCATGGGCACTCAACTTCTTTGGTTTATCATGGGGATGCCTGTTGTGAGTGGAACCTGTCCTGTTAAACTGCTGTATGGTCTTGGCCACCATGCTGCAGCTCAGTTTCAGGGTCTTGGCAATCTGCTTATAGCCTAGGCTGGGGGTCCAAACTTTTTGTAAGGAGGGCCAGATTTGAAAATGTGTGGGGGGCGACAATTCAGATGCATTTGTCCCCAGGGCCGGACTTTGGACAAGTCTCTATAATATGCAAGGAGATGGGGAGGATGCTGCAGCAATGGAGCTGGGAGTGAGTAGGCTAGGCAGGTGGCTGGGGGGATGGACAGAGGCAGAGAGGGCAAGCAAACCATAAAACTGCAAGCTAAGACCTCCATATGGTATGGGGAGGGACCAGCTATATGGGATGTGTGACAGGCTGAGCCGGTGGAGAGAAGAAGCCGTGGGCCGCTCAGAATTTGAAAATGAGCCGCATTTGGCCCCCGGGCCTGACTTTGGACATGCCTGGCCTAGGCCATCTTTATGTAGAGCAACAATTCATTTTTCAGATCCTCAGATAGTTCATTACCATGAGATGCCATGTGGAAGTTCAAGGGACTAGTATGAGAGAGTAAGAGCGACAATACCAAATGTGAGAGTGAGAGTGGTAACACCTGCTCCCCCACACACCTGAGACCTTGGGTCTCATGACACAAGGGAGGGGGAAATGGCTACTTGGCTGTGTATTGGCTGTGTATTGGCTGTGTATTGTGTTCTTTTGAGGGGACAGAACATTTAAACTGTTATACAATGTATACTCACTGCTTTATATTGTAGCCAAGTGTCATTTCTTCAGTGTTGTCACATATACAGTACTAAAATATGTACGAAAAGTGAAAGGATGTTCTCACTTCTGTGATATACTGTAGCAACCGTACAGTCTTTCTATCTTTCTTACCACTGAAACTTCGGAAACATCTCTGTCCTCTTCACCAGTTAGCTCAGAAGGTTAAAGCCTGTCTACACACACACACACACACACACACACACACACACACACACACACACACACACACACACACACCACACAAAAAAAACTTCCCACAATATGTAGCATGTTAATTTAAGCAGATTCAAGTCACTTGGTTTTTTAGTTGTTTCTCCTGTTCCCACTGAGTAATCAAAATACTATCTTTTAAAATTGCCTGTGACACTCATATGGGCTTAAATCAGTTAAGAAAACAGTTTGCTAATATAAGTGGCCCTCTGGTGGCCAGGTTTTTTGAGAATTGCTTCCAAAGAAAATGTAATGCATATACTGTGGAATCCATTTCTTTCTTCATCCCTCTGTTCCTCCCCTTTCTCCCCTGCTTTTTCTTTCCAGAATACAAAGGAGAGGAGGAGGAGGAGGAGGAGGAGGAGGAGGAGGAGAAGTAGGCATCCTTCTACTTCATACCTTCTTTGATCACTCTACATACGTCTTGCCTTTCCATTTATAACACCTATCAACCTCACTTGAAAAAGTGTTGATCATGTAGTACCAACATGCCCTTCGTCAATGGCTATTCTCACTAGCACTTTGGTTTCATTTGATACTGATGATGGTGTCAGCATTTAAAGCACACCATAAGACACATTCCAAGACAAAACATGTATCATCCACCTGAAATCTGTGTTTATGCGATCCTGAAATATTTATGGAGAGAACAGGAAAGAGGTGCATTAAAATTGAAAGTATGGCTGAAAAAGTACTTCTTGATGCTATAGTTTACATTAAGTGACAACTATTTTAAAACCAATCTGCTGTTTCTCAGCTAAGTCAGCAAACACAGTTGCTGATACTACCTCTTTGAGGTATTTCACTCATTGTATAAGAGTTTTTGTTTGTAAATTCAACAGTGATCCAATGTTAGAATTTCAATGAAAATGAAAAAGTATTTGTAATATTTATTGGTGCATGAGAATGTGCCAATACACATTGTGTTACAGACCAATTAAGCCTTCCATAAGTCAACTCCAAAAATAGGGGTCCCCCAAACAAAAATATATATATAATTTTAGAACTGAACCCTGGATCAGTACCAGATTTGGTACAGATGTAACAGACAGTTTTCTATTGCTATGTGCAGACCACCTTGACTGCTGCCATTGGTGTTGTCAACATTCAGGCTACCCCTTTGCAGCATAAAGTTTGGCATCCTTTTTCCTGCTGGTATTTCAGGCACCCTATTGTGCAGCAATATTAGGATATTCCCTGGGTTTTAGAATCTTGAACACAGAAGTGACAGCTTTCAGCCTTGATAGCTTTAAGAAAGGATTAGACAAGTTCATGGAGAACAAGGTATCAATGGCTATCATTATGGATGCCTAAGGACAACCTCTGGGTTGAAGAGATAGGCAGGATATCTCTCAATGCCATTTGCAGGGATTTGTAAACAGGTAAAGACATCTGCTTGGGAATATTGGGAATACCTTGAGGCAAATGGTGAGCCACTTTCCTAAAGCTGTCCAGGCTGATAGCTGTCACCACTTCTTCTGGCAGGGAATTCCACAGACCAGTGATCCTCTGGGTGAAAAAGTACTTTCTCTTATTTGTTTGAGATCTAGCACCCAAAAGTTTCATGGAGTGCCCCCAAGTTCTAGTGTTATGTGACAGGGAAAACAGTTTTCCCCTTATCTACTTTGTCCACACCGTGTATGATTTTATAAACTTCAATCAGGTCACCTCTTAGGTGCCTTCATTTAAGAATGAAGAGGCCCATCCATTGCAGCCTCAGATGCTAAGGAAGGTGTTCCAGTCCCCTAATCATTCTGGTTGTCCTCCTCTGCACTTTTTCCATTTCCATAATATCCTTCTAGAGGTATGCCAGAACACATCGAAATCCTTATTGTTAGAAAACCTGGATGACCATATTAGCTGTGTTCATACATCAGTTCTTAAGGGTATAAAACAGATGAAAACAGATAGCTAGATTCCCAACCCCCAACCCCAAGATGGGATGAAAGTGATGCTAGGTGAATGACAAAAATAGAAGAATAAAAATGATAATGGAGCAGCACCAGGAAAATCAATAATTAAATATCCTCCATAGACTTTTAAATGGCTGACTATCAGTATTTTCTCTAAGCAGACAAAGTATAAACTGAAGCATTTGGACACTTCAATCAACATTTTATAAAAACGAATAGCTGTCCTATGATTGTTCTGCATTGTACCTAATATTATAAAGACTTTAAATATTTTAAAACAGCCTAAGATGTTTAATTTTTGAAGTCTTGGTTTTCAAGTTTTGAAAGCCTCACCCAAGCCAGTACATTTTGTTTAAACTTTAATAGCTAAGTATGACACACACTGTCCTATTGCATACAGACATTTTCCCCTTTAATTTCTTCCTATTTAATTTTAATTTTTTCAGCATTACAAGACACCTTGAAAAAGAATTTGCCAGTCTTCCTCACCTCCTGCCAAGAGTGTGAGAAAGGGTTTTGTTGAAGTCTCAGTATGCACACCCAACAAGTATTGGTTGGTTGATGTAAAAAAAAAGACACAAACAGCACATCCAAGGCTTTAAAAAGTTTCAGTGACCATGAAACAAAGTATCAGTCATCCAAGGTCTTTGCTTTATTGATATACTGCTCTATTTGGTTTGCTTCTTGATTAATGCTGCATTTAATTTTTTTAGAAGTTAAGTGGGTGGGGAAGTAGGGATACATTACCTACCACACAAAAAGTATAGAGCATGTTTTTAAAGAATGTTAGCATCAGTATGTCAGAAAACGTTAGCATCAATTAAAAAAAAGATCTCCTATACTCACATCCAGGATAATAGGACTCATTAAGCACACTGGTAACATGTATGCAGGTTTGCTATTTGCATTGATAAAATCCCTGAAACTGAGTTGCATTTATAATCAAGACTGTAAAGAACCACAGTATTTTCAACAGAGAGGGGAACATCTGACAAATAGCAATCAGGGATTAGTTAAATATTAATTTTTCATTTCTGGAATTAAGTTAGTATCAACTTTAGGAAGATTCATATATTTTAATTATGTAATTTAATTTGGCCCTCTCAGGCTTTTGAGTCACTTTGTATGCTTTTTATTTTTGACCATTGTCTTGCTCCATTATAACCATTGGTTCTCCTTCGTGGCCTTCCTGAAGCCACACAGATGGGTACTCTGACGCACCTGCGTGAGGCTCCGGGCTTTCCTAGGAACAGGCAAAAACTCACAACAGCTACAAGATCCCAGCCGTGAAAGCCTTCAAGAATACAAACAAATATTTCTATTTAATTTCCATTCAGCAGTAACTTCTAGATTCCAGCATCCTCTAAAATTTGGTGGCCTGGAGCAAAGCCCCACTTGACCCACCCCAACTAACAGCCCTGTTCTCTAGGTTTTCAAGAAAGGAGACAAATCTCAAAATGAGAAGTAAAGGAAGATAAGAAAATTAGACTTTGGATAGGACAGAGTGCCCATACCATTAAGAACTTCTCAGAAGTGGAAATGTGAGTAGGTAGAGCTTTCAATACAACTAGGCATGCTAAATGTCTGTGAAGATCCAGATGAGTTTATCTGGAAGTTGAGTCATGGCTACTGGACTTCTTTTTTCTTGAGAGATAGAAACATTTCGCTGCTCATCCAAACAGCTTCATCTCTCAAGAAAAAAAGAAGTGCAGTAGCCACGACTCAACTTCCAGATAGGCATACTAAAGTTCCCTCCTCCATAAATACCACTGTTAGAGGAAAAGGAACCCTATTTTGCATCTGAAGACCTTGTAATATTTTAAAATTAAGTGCCCATCTGCACGCTTTCCAAACTGGCTGTTTTTCTCTTTGCCTCATGGTTGCCATATTACCTGCTAGCCAAACCCATTTATACAGATTCCCCTTATGTATGCTCATTACCATAATCAGGTGGTCCAGATGTGGATCTGGATCTCCTCCAACCCTTGCCTGTCCTATCCCTGCAGCCCTGAAATGGCTTCTCAGGTCTCAGATCTTGGCCTTGAAATCTCAGATAATGGGAGCCTGGCAACCATAGAAGGTCGCCTCTTATCGTAGTGCACCATTTGATATGATTCAAGCTTAATGATTAGGCTGTGATTTGTTTTTCCTTCCCAAAGGAAAAGCAACTGCATGTGAGCATCCTGATGTTCCAAGGGTTTGTGACAGATGTTTGGATGGAACTAGTTCAGCTGCATTTTGTTCCAGGGTATTTCATCAAGTTTTGAACTAGCATCTGCAAGGGGGGGGGCATGTTCTGTCAGTCTTTATTATCTGCACTGAATTGTTCTTCCAGGTTTGCAACAGAAAGACTGGCTTCCTTTTTTATCATTTTAAGCAGCACACTTTTGCTATGATTACAAATGCAAAAGTAGTAAATAAAATGAAAAGAGAACATGCAGGGGGAGAACCCCCATACCCCCCACCAAAATTTGGAAAATCTCTCAGGAGCAGCTTTATAATTACTCTAATGATATAATACAACAATACTGGTATTTTCTGTTTTAGCTGCCTAATTATTTGGACCCAAGAACAGCATATTTTGTACAATTCCATGGCGTGTTGAAAATGCCCAGCTTCCTGTCCTTTAGGTATAATAATAAGCACAGAGTTCTTCATCTTTATTAATGGAAACAGACAACAATGATCAAACGAAGCATGCTTGCCTTTTCCATTATTAATTCCTAGTCTTTTAATACAATCTCCTTCAACCTGCTACCCTCTGGATGTTTTAGGATGACTCGTCACCATTCATCAGTGTTGGCCAAGAAATGCTGAAACCGAAAATGTCAACTGAGCATGAATGGCTGTTGCAATATCTTCCTGGCCTGAATATATCCAAGCTTGTCTGATTTCATCCTCTAAACAGAGTTCAGCCTGTTGAGTGCTTAGACACAAGATCCAAGTAATACAAGGAATCTCCCATTAGAGCCTTGAAAGAATCATACTTTAAAGTCAAGAGAGTTGTTGCCATTCACAGCTGACAGTGCTAGACTAGCTGGATAATTGGTCTCACTCATCATGCAACTTTTTATGTTTCTTGTGTAATATTTAGGCATAGGTATAAGGCACTGACGCCTAAGAGAAGGGATTCTGCCACTTGACCCCATGCCTTATAAAGCAAAGTCTTCTGCTTATATACCGCCCCATACAACTTCAAGTAGTCTTTGGGCGGTTTACAGTTTTTAATTACAGTATGCAGGCTACACATTGCCCTCCCTCCCAGCAGGCTGGGTACTCATTTTACCAACCTTGGAAGGATGGAAGGCTGAGTCAACCATGAGGAGGACTTGGAAATTGCAGAGAAATTAAATGAGTTCTTTGCATCTGTCTTAAGGACAGAAGAACTTGAGCAGATTCCGCTGCCCGAACGGCCCCTCTTGACTAAAGAATTAAATAAAATACAGGTTAAAAGAGAGAATGTTTTAGGACTAATTGATAAATTGAAGATCAACAAGTCACTGGGCCTAGGTGGCATCCACCCAAGGGTTATTAGGGAACTGAGAAATGAAATTGCAGATCTCTTAACGGTAATATGCAACTTGTCTCTTAAAACAGCCACAGTGCTGGAGGACTGGAGGATGTCACACCAATTTTTTAAAAAGGAAGGAGGGGGGACCCGGGAAACTACAGGCCAGTTAGCCTTACATCTGTCCCAGGGAAGATGGTGGAAAACCTCATCCAAGAGAAAATCTTAAAACACATAGAAGAACAAACCTTGCTGAGAGAAAATCAGCATGGCTTCTGTAAGGGTAAGTCTTATCTGACAAAACTTTTAGAATTTTTTGAAAAGTTCAACAGGCATGTGGATTTGGGTGAAATGGTGGATATAGTCTATCTGGATTTTCAGAAGGCTTTTGACACAGTCCCACACCAAAGGCTGCTGAGAAAATTGGACAGTCAGGGGATGAGAGGGCAGGTCCTCTTATGGACTGAGAATGGGTTGAGATCCAGGAAACAAAGAGTAGGTGTCAATGGGAAATTTTCACAATGGAGAGAAGTGAAAAGGGTGTGCCCCAGGGATCTGTCCTGGGACCGGTGCTTTTCAATCTGCTCATAAATGACCTGGAGACAGGGATAAGCAGTGAGGTGGCCAAGTTTGCAGATGACACAAAACTTTTCTGTGTGGTAAAAACCAGAGAAGATTGTGAAGAGCTCCAGAATGATCTCTCCAAACTGGGGGAATGGGCTGCAAAATGGCAAATGTGTTTTAATGTAGCCAAATGTAAAGTAATGCATATTGGGGCAAAAATCAAAACTTTATCTATCAACTCATGGTCTCTGAGTTATCTTTTGTAAGAACAGACAAAAGAAAATATTTTTCACCCAGCGCGTTGTTAGTCTGTGGAACTCCCTGCCACAGGATGTTGTGATAGCATCTGGCCTGGATGCCCTCAAAAGGAGATTGGATAGATTCCTTGAGGAAAAGTCCATCACAGGTTACACACCATAATGGAGCTATGTAATCTCCAGGCTTAAAACCGGGACACTTCAAGGGCCAGATGCAGGGAAGTGGTATCAGGAGACAAATATCTAGTCTCATGCGCTCCCAGACACATCTGGTGGGGCCACTGAGATACAGTAAGCTGGACTAGATGGGCCTTTGGCCTGATCCAGCATGGCTCTTCTTATGTTCTTATGTTCTTATGAGCTTGCTACCTGGGATTGAAACCCAGGTTGTGAGCACAGTTTTACCTGCAGTACAGGCATTTAACCACTGCGCCACAAGGCTCATATATACATGAGAAAATGTATCTGCACTACATTATATAGGAATTGGAAATCCACTTACTTACATGCCTCTCGCTTCCACCCAGAACCTCCCACACTTCACCACAAGTCCATTGCCAAATTCTCCAATCTAACCAGATTTGCTCACCACAAAGACTCAAAGTGTGCAGCGTTTGAGACATTTCTTAAAGTACAATAGCCACTCAACATGGTGAAAAAGCAAAGTGAAAGAGCTAGACTGATGTCCCCAAAAAACCAGATACATGACAGAGCAATGGAGAGAATAACAACAAACAAACAAATTGCACTCATCTACCGTTCCCAACTGATACATATTATCAGCTCATTCTGAGCAACAACATCTCTTTCTCAAAGGCTTTGGGTCGCCAGCCTCTACTTGCCTACAGAAACACCTTACTCTAAAACAGCTACTGACATACAACAAACAAAACAAGATGACTAGGATTTAATATTGGCACTAAGAACTTGTCCATTTATCACCATAATCAGGTATTGCAAACTGGCATTCTGGCATTTTCTGGATTATGCCATTAAGTGATAGATAAACTGATAAGCCACTTACATTCATCTTTTTATAGAAATGTATTTGTAACAACAATCTTAGAACTGCAGACCTGGAAGGTACCCAATTGATCACTGAATACAGCCCCTCTCAAGGAGGCACTGTATTTTTATTTATTTGTTTGTTTATTAAATTTATATACCGCTCCATCTAGCTACATGGCTACTCTGGGTGGTTTTCAAATTGAACAGAAATCAAAACCATAAAGAGTAAAATACAATATAACAGATTAGCACGTATATAAATAAAAACACTATAACTAGTAAACAATATATAACAAAAGCATAGAACAGGAGCAAGATGGGCTACAAATAAAAGAAAATAAATATATAATAGCAATCATTATTGGAACAGATTAATATCCAGGGAAAGCCCTTTTAAATAGCCACATCTTTAGATGCTTCTTAAAGACTGAGAGGGAAGGTGCCAGGCAGATCTCAGGAGGAAGTTGGTTCCAGAGCCAAGAAAAGCCCGATTTCTCATCAAAGATTTACGGGCCTCCTTCAGCGACGGAACCTTCAAATGTCCTGCGTGAGATGATTGAGTGTTGTGGGCAGTACTTTGTGGCAGGAGCCATTCTGCCAGATAGCAAGGTCCTAAACCGTTTAGGGCTTTATATGTCATCATTAAAGGGAATTGAACTCTCCATCTTTGGCTCTGCAGTCAAATATCTAAACCACTGAGTTATCTGGTAGTCATGAACTTGGAATATACACCTACTCTTTACAGCTCCTCCCTCTTTTATCCATTTTCAAAGGTTATCTGGGAATCTCCACAGACATTTTCAAAGGCTATTTTTTAATTTCTACTCATCTCCCCCCTCCCCCCAGTTGATCTTTGCCTTAAATCCTTGAGCATAGCCAATGTTTGCTCGGCTTGACCATGGCTGACTCTGTTTCATGTGTACTCAGTAAATAAAGGGCAAGTTTCAAGTCACCTGGTAGACCGGTAGTAATGTTGTACTCCAAACACTGCAGGTAATATCACACTATGCTTACGTTTTGATCCCTGTTTACTTACAAATAGATCAACAAGCGAAGAAAAACAATCTCTGGACATTTCAGTGTTACACATACATACACTTTTGTATAGATTTATATATGCAGTGCCACTATCTGCGCATGAGCCAGTCAACACTGTATGCAGGGGATTTTTTTTTTTTGTAAGCGGAAAGGACTGCAGAACAAGAGAGGGTGGAAAGTTATACTCTTCTAGGCCCACTTTGCCCCATTAGGCAAACATCTACAAGGACATCCAAAATAAGAGATACCTGTGGAGGTGCACGTCTTCTCCAACTACTGGGTAGGAACTGCATCCTGCATTGAAAGCAAAGCAGCTGGTGTCTCCACAAAGCACCACTGCTGTGACTGAATCCCATTATCTGCATGAGAAAATGCTTGCCTACTAGAGATGCTGTTTGGATAATAGCTGTTAAAGGAAGCACAGACTTCTGCCATCATGATGATTCTGACCCAGTTTTTCACATCAGTTCAAAGACAAAAGAAGGTGATAATGTTTGAGAGAAGGGTTTTTTTTGGAGTTATTAATTGGATTTTAATACCTGCCCTAGAATGCAGAATGAAATTGGGCCATTATTTTCCCAAAGCTGAATTCACAGAGAGCAGCGGTTGGTACCCCACCAAGTAGCAAAAACAACAGTTAAAATCTGACACTTAAAAACCTGTCCAATATCGGGCTCCAACAGTGCATATGAACTGTTTCAAAATACTGTACTTTGTTTTCATACTAAGGCGATGAATGTCTCTGTGCTAGGCAGAAGCCTGGACGCCACCTGGGAAAGCCCTTCTTAACCAACCATTGCACTATAGACTGTGGAGGAAAGCTCAGAGGGCCTCCATGTTGATTTCCAAAGCATGGGGAGATACAGAGTGTCTATGTGTCACTGTATAGGTCAATGTATAGGTCAGTGGTGGCGAACCTTTGGCAATGCAGATGTTTTGGAGCACAACTCCCATAGTCCTTTGTCATTGGCAATCTAGGCTCAAAATTCTGGGAGTTGTTGTCCATAACAACAGGAATGCCGAAGGTTTGCCACCACTGGGCTCAATTTTTTAGGGAGTTGGACTCAATGACCCTTGCACTCCCTTCTAGCTCCACAATTCTATAGGTCTATGGCCTTCCAGAAACTTTAAGACTCTTACAGTACATCTCTTGAAAGTGTTTCAGGCAATGAGAAGAGACAAAGTTAATATATAGTCTTGTTAAATATATGCCTCATTACAGTTCTCTCTCTCTCTCTCTCTCTCTCTCTCTCTGTGTGTGTGTGTGTGTGTGTGTGTTTGTGATCTACCAGCATGTCACATCCAGCTTATAACAACTTTAATAGGGTTTTCATGATAAATGAAATATTTAAGGAGTGGTTTTCCTGTGCCACCCTCCAGTGAATTTCCACTGCTCGGTGGAGATCTGAACACACATTTGTGGAGTCTATTTTTCTGTTCACTACATCACTCTAGCTATCATCTCAGACATACTCCTACAAATTAGTTGTACATCTCTACTAACAGGCATAGGAAATTTACATATTAATCCTTATTAAAAAGCAGATATTGTCAGAGTTATTTTGTGAGGCTACAGCTCCTGGAAGCTCCCAGCCAACACAGTCAATGAACTTTTTGGCTGAGAGCTTCTGAATGGTGTAGTTTATTTATTGAAGCTCTGCTATGAATCTAATCTCCAGTGTAGAATATCAGTGACAGAAAAGGACAGCTAATGTAGTTGGGATTTTAGGAGGTAGATGGCATGATGGATTTGCAGTTGCTTGTGTGTGTGTGTGTGTGTGTGTGTGTGTGTGTGTGTGTGTGTGTGTGTGTGTGTGTGTGTGTGTGTGTGTGTGTGTGTGTGTGTGTGTGTGTTTGTCTCTGCATGTGAAAAGTCAAATATAAGCAAGAAAGTTAATCTGTTATAAAATATCCAAGTTGTACATTCCCATAGATCTGTAGAACTTTTGCCATAAATTAAACCTGACAGCAAAAAATAACAGCCATCCTTTGAGACTATCACCAGAAGTCAGTATCTGCCATTATATGCACCAGCTTTACAGATGTCCTGCTTCATATTTTTTTTGGGAAAATAGTCTGCAGGGTAGGAGATTACTGGCTGTCCCAAAGACACCAAGGAAAATTTTATGACTGACCAAGGATTTGAACTTGCATAACATCTCCCTGTTCCAAATCTAATACCAATCTAAGACCATTAGACTCCACACTAGCTCCCTCAGATTAGTACTTTCTTTATAAATGATCCCAAAACTAATTTTCTGTTATGCAGCTATGCTGGGGTGGCAGTAACTAATTAAGAGTCCCTGTTTTGATTTAGAGCTGTACGTGACTTCCTCTCATTGTGCTAATTAGGCTGCCTGGATTTAGAGATACAACGAATCTCTCTAGTGGGACTGATACTAGTTTCTATTGCACCCGTTCTGTTTATTTTCAAAAATGCTTTATAGCCAAAAAGCAATTGCACTGAAGTAATAAAGGGAGCCATCAGGCCATTAATTTCAGAGTATAACAATAACTGCATTACTTTGATTCAAATTAGCAGAATGAGCTAACACATAACTAGAACCATAGCTTTCCTAAGAGGAAAAAGAGAATGATTCATTCCGGCACATATTTGCCATATTCCATGGGCTGCCTATCAGCTTGTTTCTGTTTTGTGATAGATCATTGGGAGGTAAACACAAGCTTGATTTGCAAGTCTGGTTGCTCAGGTATGGAGCTATGAAAAAATTATTTGCAGATAGGAAAACTCAACAGCAGAGAATAAACATTATCATTAATGTATAATTTGGACCTGTGTTCTTTGTTTTAGAGAAGATTATGTACAGTGAAATATATTGTTGAACAAAACAGGTAATATAATCTAACAACAGCACCTCTGTTTTAGCTAGATCAAGTTTCAATTCACTGACCTTCATACAGTCTACTGTTATAAGCACCATGACATTATAGTAAATGGAAGTTTAGGGACATTGTTTATTCAAGATAATGTGAAATTCTACCTTTAGAGCTTATACAAAGCATCAACCCAAAAATATTGGACAGACTTGCTTGTTCTAATTAAAGGACAATCGCTTAGTATTTATTTTGTACACAATAAACTAGGAGTGGGAAGTGGTTGGAAAACAATAGACCTCTGCTATTTTCAAGGAATCTATGCTTCAGCACACAGGGAGGCCACATTTAGCCTGGGGGTGGAGAGAGAGAGAGAGAGAGAGAGAGAGAGAGAGAGAGAGAGAGAGAGAGAGAGAGAGAGAGAGAGAGAGAGAGAGAGAGAGAGAGAGAGAGAGAGAGAGTCACAAGGGAATTTAGCTCTAGTGTGTTATTGATTTATTGATTTATGCCTTGCTTGAAAGAAAGTCTAAGAGACAGATACCCGTAATTTGACAAGCGGTGACAATGTCATGAGTTGGACTATCAGTGATTCTTTAATTTGCTCCAGTCTTCTCCAGTGCCCCATTCAACGTGATCATAAAAAGCCCTGTTGAGATCTTAGAATCTGGTCTTTTGTGGCCCCCCCCCAAATACTTGAGTGCTTTCAGGGCTTCCTAGAGACTAGGGCCTGACATTCTGCAAAGAACATTTTCACATCTTTGTTATAATATCAGTTAGTTACTTAAGTGAAGATCAGGGGCTTTCCTGGCATTGGATGTCATCAGCGTACCACATACAAATACCACATCACTCCACAACTGATGATGACAGAGGCTCAAATGTTTTTTGGTTGATTTTAACTACATGTGTTAAGCAGTACCTTGGCAGCGGTGAATGCAAAGCCCAAGGTCCTCTGGATGCAAATAAATATGCAAAAATGTTAACCCAGGGATTTTGAATTAGTACTGTATGAATGCTTAACAGAAGCATTATTCTCAAAATGCATGAGAAATCATTCCCAAACAGCACTTTTGTGATTCACATATTAGTGTCAATTATATTGTCTTTGTACAGTTTGCAGCAAAAAAAGCTAAATTGGGCATTCTACTATCCAATATATAAGCTCATTTGCAACACTAACTACAATCCATATTCATAGGCATACTTTATGTACTAAGGCATGCTAATGTACACTGGGTTCCCAGTGTGGAGTCATGGGTACAGTGACGAACTAGGGCTCTGGAAATCAAATGCCTCCTTATCCATGGGCTCTCACTGGGAAACAACAACATACAAGAGCATCCTGCCAAATTCCAGGGGGGAAGGAATCTCAGTACTCTGCAGCATTCTTAAAACCTAACTGTGCTTTACGTAAATTAATGGTTAACTTCTGGCTGGCTTTTTTTGTGTATGATGCAAGACTCACATGCGTGCAAAAAAAGGTGACTTGAGACAGCAGTCCAGATTCTTTTACAATTCGGAGAACAGTTTTGGAAGGTCTTCTCTCATGAATAACCAAGATGGTACAGCTGTGAAGAAGAGTGTGTTATCTAGGCTGCTGAGAAGCACAATGGCACAGAATTAACACAGTGCACTGCTGTCTAGATATTTTGAGAAATCAGGACAAAAAAAATAGAACATCAACTACATTTCCAGGATAATGCCGTGCTAAAACCGCTATCTTGATGTGATCTGAGGTCAACCTGTATCGGAGGTTCACTTCTTGCTGATGTAGTAAATGCCACTTTAGGAAGTCCATGTGACAATGCATCCCTGCAGCAAACATGCAAACAAACCTGCCCATCTGCTTCATGCCAAGAAAAGGCTAGTCCTACATTTTTCCTTAAACATTTTCTTAAATATTTGCTCTAAAACAAATATTTGTTTAAAAGAGCTCTGTTCCAGCTCTTTAAAATATTTTCTTAAAATATTTCCCTTAATATGGAAGAAGCCATTTTTCTCTGCAGTATAGTAGATGGAGAACAAAAGAGGAATTCTGACCAGGAGACATCTGTTGTGAAGATATCAGTTGTCTTTTCATACGGTCTATTTCTGTCAGAGGCTCTTAATAAATAATAATAATAATAATAATAATAATAATAATAATAATAATAATAATAATAATAATAATAAGAAGAAGAAGAAGAAGAAGAAGAAGAAGAAGAAGAAGAAGAAGAAGAAGAAGAAGAAGAAGACAGAAGCCCTGATTTTTGCAGCTCAAGAACAAGCTATTAGAACAAACGCAGTAGTTCAGGCTAGACTAGACATGTAGACTCTGTAAAGAGGCGGATGAAACTATCGACCATATATTGAGTTGTTGAAAGAAAATTGCTCAGACTGATTACAAACAGCATCATAATATAGTTGCTCAAATGGTCCACTGGAATTTGTGTCAGAACTATCATCTGCCCATAGCAAAGAACTGGTGTGGGATCATAAGCCTGAAAAAGTGACTGAAAATGAGCATGCAAAATTACTTTGGGACTTCCAGATACATACAGACAGGGTTTTGGAGCATAATACCCCGGATATTGTGATCGTGGAGAAGAAAAAAGTGTGGATCATTGATGTTGCTATACCAGGTGATAGTAGACTCATCGATAGTAGAGTCACAACTTGAAAAAATTACCCAATATCAGGATCTGAAAATTGAACTTCAAATACTCTGGCATAAACTGGTACAGGTGGTCCCAGTGGTAATCGACATGCTGGGTGTGGTGCCTAAAGAGCTAAGCAAGTATTTAGAAAAAAATGGAGTTGACACAATCACCATCAGTCAGCTGCAGAAAGCCACCTTACTGGGATCTGCTCGCATAATTCGACGATTATATCACATAGTCCTAACTAAACGCTTGGGAAGCATTCGACTAGTGATTTGTAATACAAAATCCAGCGTAGTTATCTTGTCTGCTGTGTCACAATTTAATAATAATGATAATTTAATAGTAGTAGTTACTTTATTTTCATAGTCATCCATTTCATTAGCCATCCAATTCAAAGTTCTTGGGCCCAAATTATCTTAAGGACCACATCTCCCTTTATGTGTCCGCACAAGTGTTGGTCCTACCACTTTCACAGATATGTTTGGTGGGGACACACTGGCAAGAGCCTTCTCTGTTGCTGGCCCTTGAATCTGAAACTCACTCCCACAGGAGGCTAGACAGGCCTCATCTTCACTGCCTGTCTGCAAGGAAATGAAGACCTTTTTCTTCAGGCAAGATTTCCCTGAGTGGATGGCTGCTGAGTGGGTTTTTCAAAATGGATTGTTGTGCCTCACTGCATTGAATGTGTTTTGGTGTTACTTACATTTTTAGTATTGCATTCATTGATCCTTTTAGTATTGTATACTCATTCTTACTAACAATGTATATACTCAAATATAAGTCTAGTTTTTCAGCCCTAATTTTGGGCTGAAAAAAGGGGCCCTCGACTTATATTCGGGTCAATAGTTTTAGCCACTGAGGCAAGTGATTGGGTCAGTGGCTAAAAGTCATTTTAAACATTGTGTTCCGCTTCTGTTGAGCCCCCCTGCATTGCGTGGAAGTGGCGTGCAATGTTTAAATTGACTTTTAGCCACCGAGGCAAGTGTGGCTAAAAGTCATTTTAAACATCGCGCGATGCTCCCCCAGTTCACAAAGGAAGAGCTGCCAGGCCCTGCTGCATTTCCCACCCTAGATTTATACTCGAATCAATAAGTTTCCCCAGTTTTTGGGGGGTTAAATGATTAGGGGCCTCGTCTTATATTCGGGTCGACTTATACGCGAGTATATACGGTAAATGCTGTATTTTCATGGTTGGAACCTGCCTTGGGTCCTTTTAAAGGAGAAAGTAAGCTGTAAAATATTTTAAAATAAATAAATAAATGTTAATATAAATGGGGGCAACAATTAGGGTTTCACACAATAGCATCAATATTTAAGTACTGCCAAATGAAAAGATCTGTATATTTTGAAAGTGTGTGTGTTCCTATATTAAAATAAATCAGCATTCATAGTAAGCAAACCTGTCTTGCACACAACTATAATCTTAGGCACAGTTATTTAGTTGTAAGGACTCTTGAAACTAGTGACATATATTATATAGTAAGTATCAACAGTATTTAAATATCACTATGACTAAAAGACTATTAGACTTTTGAAGTATCAGGATGTTTTCTTCTTTTTGCTCTTAGGAACAAATGCCTTACATCTGAACTTACCTCTGTCTTGTGTTCATATTTATACACAAATTTGGCACATGCAAGGTCCATGCAACTCTGTTTTGTGGTCCAATGAGCCTGATTCTTCTTAACGTCTTCATGTCTTGAGGACCCAGGTCTAGATTATATTATGAAATTTTCCCTAATGTATGGTAATTGTGATATTTTGCAGTAGTGGACATTCAGCCACATGGGAACCCACTTTGTAGCGTCTGCTCATATACAAAGCATTAACATCTAATTAAAAAAACAACAACTGGAAACAGTAAAGTATACAATTCTTGCCACTTGAACAAAGATTCCAGATTATTGATTTCCACTTTTTTTTTTGCATGCCTTTTGTGGAAAAATATTACTTAGAAAATCATTACCTGCTTTTTTCCTAAAGTAAGATTACAGCAGGAGTTTGGTGCATAAAACCTATCAGCTTGTTTTTATAAATGGTTGGCATATATTTTAAAATTTCTTCTTAACATTCTTTTACTAATTTTTTCTGTCTCCAATAGTGAGTTTTAATCACTTAGATATTATTGACAGACTAATAGCTGAATGTGTAGCCTGCACACTGTAATTAAAATTGTAAACCGCCCAGAGACTACTTGTAGTGGTATGGGGCGGTATATAAGCAGAACACTTTGCTTTTTGCTTTGCTTTGAACAATTTTGGAAATATTCCAGCTCTTTAAAATTCAGTAGCAATTCTTCCATTCAGTTCTTCTTTCGCAATTATTTCCCAATATTAACTGGATGTAGTTGCTAAGACAATTAATATAATAATTCTGAAAGGTTTACATTCAAGCTTTGCGTTGAACAAATGTATTCATCAGCTGGTTGATATATTAGTGGAATTATCATATTGGTCATGCTTGTATTTTGGGCTGTTATCTAAATTCTAATGAAATGGTAAATACTAGTTGTGCAGACAGTCAATGCACCAGAAAAAGTGCTTCGATAATCTCATTTGCTTATATCAAGCCTGAACAACAGGTAGACCGCGGGCTACTGGTATGGTAATTGTGATATTTTACAGTACTGTATTTTGAAAGGTTCAAAAGTAGCCTGCCAGCCATCATTAAAAAAAGTGAGGGGATAAGTTTTCCACCCCTCCCTCCCCAATCCAAGGACCACCACTGTCCCAGCAAAGTTCTGGGTCTGCCAGCCCATTGCCTCAACCAAGCGGGGCAGTTTAAGGGTCACAGGGCGGTCCCCTGCTCTCCCACACTGGCCAGATGATTGGAACACCGCTGTCTTATGACTAGCTGAGTCGCTGGCATGGAGGGGAGGGAGGGGAGGGGAGGGAACAGTGAAAGGCGACATTGTGGGCGCACTCACCTCCTTTGTGCAGAGACGTCTCCCCTCTTCCTCTCCCCTGGTGGCTCCCTCCTCCTTCCACCCCCACAGCTGCCTTACAGAGACCATGACCTGCCCCCGCCACTGCTCCTCCTGCTCCTCTTCCGAGCCATTCCCTCCTCCTTGCACCACAGCAGTGAT
Organism: Phrynocephalus forsythii; assembly: GCA_029282475.1. Classification (NCBI taxonomy): domain Eukaryota; kingdom Metazoa; phylum Chordata; class Lepidosauria; order Squamata; family Agamidae; genus Phrynocephalus; species Phrynocephalus forsythii. The sequence goes on along the minus strand of JAPFRF010000001.1, from coordinate 124,493,351 downwards.
GTGATTGCCCCACTGTTGGCTCGGCCCACCATAGCTCCATGGTGGCAGCGACGGTGGCAGTGAGGGGGCTGGAAGGAAAAAGAGGAGGAGGAGGAGGAGGAGGAGGAGGAGGAGGAGGAGGAGGACGACAACGACGACAATGACAACGACAACGACAACGACGGAGGGGAAAAACAGTTGAGTCAGGGAACTTGTGCGGGCACTGCTCTCTCGCTGTGTGAGTGTATATGTGTCTCTCTCTTGGTGCTTTCACTTCCCTCAGGTTAGTTATACTGGGCAGGAGGGCAGGAGGGCAGAAGAAGGTCCCAAGATGGACCTGTGTGGTGCCTTGTTTGGGGGTGGGGGGTGGGGGAGAGACACTGGCTCTCCCAATGAGCTCCATGAGGACATCCTGGCCCTCCTGGAAATTGGAAGGCAATGGAGGGAGGGAGGGAGGAGGGAGGGAGGGTCAGGCTGAGCATGTGGAAGAGCTGGCAGGTGGTTATATTCCTGTTAGAATTGAAAGGGAAGAGAAAACCTTAGTTTTCATGTTGTAACCCTCAGCCACTTTGGGTCGGAAAAAGAAGACCTCAGCCTGTTCAAAGTTGGACAGCCCTGGCTTATATAAATCTTCTCTAGTGCTTTGTATGTTAATAGCATCAATGTTATAATAAAATTATAATAAATTAGAAATATTTTGCATATCCTATGAATTAATCCATTAATGAAACAAAAATCTGCATTATTTGCTGGCCTGCCTCTCTTGAGTATACAGTGTATCTGGGATGCAGAGCTGAGAAGATTATTTTAAGCAAATTTAACTATGAAGTAAATTCATTCAAAGTTCAAGGAGGTTAATTATCGATGATTAAAACTGCTAGCTCATGGCATGAATCAATCAAAAATTTCAAAGCTGTGATGGATTTATGTCCTTCTCAAATCTGAACCCCATTGGCTATCTCTCAGGAGGGACATACTGTACATGCTTGGCAAACAGCATGCAGAATTTTCAAACCTTATGTAGGTAGAAGAAAATTTCGCACTATTTATGTGACCTAGAATAGAAAATACTTTCATCCTATCTGTCTGACCTAGAAGACACATCAGAATATCTCTGTGAGATCTTTTTTGGCCATAGGAAATAGAGCATGCACACACTACAGAACGCAATTAAACAACAATTTGAGCCTATCAGCAGGGAGGATATGGCTTAAGATAAGATGAAAATGGATAGCTTGTAGTAAGCAGAGTTAGAAATCCAGCCAATTTTGTCACACTTGGGGGCTGTTCTATTTTATTTTCCCAACATCTTTATAAAAAACAGGTCAGATGGAGAAAAAGTAGCTTAGTCAAATCTAAGCATTGAGCAATAAGGTTAAGGACAGATTTAATCTAGTATTCCATGCTCTGTATGGCCTGCTACCCAGTACACATACTAGCTGTTAGGAAAAAAGAACTCAAAATATTTGGAACCACAGATCCAGGTGAAGGCATTGTAAGGATGTTGTCAATTTATGTGGTTTGGAACCAGGATAAAGGGCTGACGAGCCATACGAACAGATTGTGCCTTGGAAAAAATGTAGAATGCGAACATACAGACAAGGGATTAGCTCTACATAGAAAAGAGCCGAAGAAAAACGCAGGGAGTATTTTAATGAAATAGCTAAGTTTCAATTTGGTTTTGGTAGAAAAAATTATGGGAAGCACATGAATTCAAGGTATTGGCAATTTTTAGGGTGGAGGTGGATGGATTAAGAGCATGACTGAGCTTCTTTCCCCAACCTTAGTGGCAGAATCTGAAAATTTAGGGCAGAGGCAGGGCCGGCACTAGGTTTTTTTGCGCCCTAGGCGAGGGGCGGGGGGTGGCGACGGGGTGGTGGTGGTGGTGGCGGCGGGGGACGGACGGACGGCAGTGGCTGGCGGGGGCGGGGGCGCTGCAGGCTGGCCAGCACCCCCTGTCCATTTTGGCACCCTAGGCAACTGCCTAGTTCGCCTTAATGGACGCGCCAGCCCTGGGCAGAGGTAGACATTTTGGTTCTCTAGATAATTTTGGGCTGCACATTCCATAGTCTCATGATTTAGGCTGATTAGGGCTGCATGGAATGGAAAGCCAGAAATTTTGTGGACTTCCAATTGACTACCTTGGTCCAAGTAGCTTTCTCAGATCTTTGCTTCTTTGAGCAATTGAAGTAGGAAACCAGAACAGACACCCAAATACTATACAACACTTGTATGATCAAAGAACATTTTTCCACGAACCACAAAAAAGTAATGCCCATTCTCCTCCTCTTCAATTCTACTACCATTTGTAGATGTCAGAGATGTAATACAATTTGGTGCAAGTTAATGTCAATGAAGTATAACTATCAGTCAAATGGTTATCAACAATATTCAGTATGCAGACATACAGCATTACGAACTGGCAATTTGGGGGTTATTCGATAGTGTAAATGAAGGCTACTACTCACTTCGATTCTACTGTGTGCAGAAGAAGAGTTGCACAAGTGGTTCTTTTTTTGCGGTCTCTGTGAATGCACACTATACGGTTTCTTCTGTGCCTGCAGCTCAAGATGCCTAAAACTGTGAAACACGTTAACAAAAACAGGCAACTGTAATTTGGCTGAATGAGCATTAGGTTCATAGCCATGCAATAAATATCAAGATGCAGAAGGGCCAAAGCAACTTATTCAAGGTGAAGAATGGAATATACAACAAAATATTTCTTGGATCATGAGGGTTACTCATACAACATCACTGACGAGAATGAATAATGAAACGTATGAAATACAGAAAGCTAGAATATTTCAGCTGGGCAATGAGAACTGAAAATGTTGCTACAACTGATCATTCACATTAAAATAAACAGGAAAAGAAGTGTAGAGAAAAATCTCCCTAGAAAAACAGTAGATAATTGTTTGGATGCAATGTGTACAATTCTGGTCACCGCATCTCAAGAAAGACATAGTGGAACTGGAAAAGGTGCAGAAGAGAGCAACTAAAATGATTACTGGGCTGGGGCACCTCCCTTATGAAGAAAGGCTAAAACATTTGGGGCTCTTTAGTCTGGAAAAAAGGCACCTGAGGGGGTATATGATTGAGACGTACAAAATAATGCAGGGCATGAGTCAAGTGGATAGAGGGATGCTCTTCTCCCTCTCACAAAATACCAGAACTAGGGGACATCTACTCAAATTTGAGGGTGGGAAGAGTAAGAACAGACAAAAGAAAATATTTTTTCACCCAGCGCATTGTTAGCCTGTGGAACTCCCTGCCACAGGATGTGGTGATGGCATCTGGCCTGGATGCCTTCAAAAGGGGATTGGACAGATTCCTGGAGGAAAAGTCCATCACAGGTTACAAACCATGAGGGAGGTGTGTAATCTCCAAGCTTAAAACCGGGGTATGTCAAGGGCCAGATGCAGGGGAGTGGTATAAGGAGACCACTCCCAAATGCATCTGGTGGGGCCACTGTGAGATACAGGAAGCTGGACCAGATGGGCCTTTGGCCTGATCCAGCATGACTTTTCTTATGTTCTTATGTTCTTATGACATCACCACCTGGAGTTGTTCTCTGAATTAAACTTGGCAGTATATAAATAAAATAAATAAATAAATAAATAAATAAATAAATAAATAAATAAATAAATAAATAAATAAATATTCAGTGCTGCCACATCTGAACTCAGAACACCCGTGATAATACCCAATTCTTGCTGGGGAGATTAACACGAAAAGGTACTATGCATATAGATTTGTCTGTCTGTCTGCCCCACTTCATTTAAATGCAGAGACTCAGTTTTAAATTCCTGCTTTTGATTTCAAAAAGAAAGCATATGAACTACAAGGAAGGTATATACATATGTTTGGTTGGCCGATTTCTCTGTGTCCTTTTGTTCTTCAAAACCTGGTACTTTTACCAGTCTCTTGCTACAGAAGCATTATAAGCCTTGGCCAGAAAACAGTAGATGTCATGATTCATTAGAAATGCAACAGCAAACTAGAAATGTGGAGAAAGTTGTTGTATCAAAGACATCCAGGCTCGCTATGTTAGTGCGAGCAGGACAGCCATAGCCACAGTTCTGGGTGATCTCACTGCATTCCTTTTCTGAAATTCTTGGTCTGTCATTGTACTTGCTGAAAGTACAGAAACAGTCCCACAGCCACCAGTGTCAACTAGCCCTAAAATGCTTCATTTTGACACAGCAGCTTTCGATCCTTGTTTTTATATGATAAAAATAAGTAGAGTGCGACTTCAGGCCACAGGCAGTTCCAAATTCTCAGTTTCATTCAACGTATCATGCTATAACTTGAAGTGACAGCATCCTATGACTCATCTCTGGTGGGACTAGCTCTGATATATGTGTGTGTTACTACTGATATTTGCTAGCCACAAGTGGCAAGTACTGAACTGTATCATAATTGCAGCCCTGCTAAGGCTTGGAAGAGCCTTCACTGCATTCTTAGACCAAGCATTGGTTGGTTTGTGTGCCATAGCTATCATACTTGACAGTTAAATGTAATTTAAAAGGTTAAAAAAATCTTAACAATTTGAGGAACAATTACTACATTTAGAAGGAAAAGGAAGAAACTGATAAATCTCTGAAGAACCAGGATATGTTGCATCTAAAGGACACGGACCCATTAGATATTGGGGTTTCATATGAAATTTTGAATGACTGAAACAATGTAGGAGGTTTTACAGGGGTGATTTCCCATTTGGACTGGAAACCTAACTTTATATGAATAAGTCTGTGAAGATATCCCCACTGGCATGAAGATTCTCAGTCATCCAGGTGAGTTTATATGGAAGTTGAGTCATGGCTACTGGACTGAATCGGTCTGAATACATCTTATGATGGAGGATTTGCACTAGCTGTATTCAGACCGATGAAGCTGTTTGGATGAACAGCGAAACGTTTCTATCTCTCAAAAAAGAAGTCCAGTAGCCATGACTCAACTTCCAGATTTATATGAATAAGTGAGGCTCTTTGGGCACTCCTTAGTGAGATGAATAAGCTTAGCCAACATGTGCTTTCATTTTGCCCTTTTTATTATCATATTTGAAACAACTTCATTGCTCCATTGCTGAATAGGTTCCAAGGCCACCCTTCTACATGGTTAGTCCAATACTGTTTAATAGATAACAATTCTTACGTTACAGCCCAGGTAGCAAAGTTTTTTCTGGCCGCCATACGCAAGAGAGCAGAAATTACCTCGACCATTTATCCATCTTCCTGATGTTTTAACCCATTCGTAGTTTTATTCTTTTTCATCGTTTTTATGACTTACTGCACATTTGTTTTTACGGGTCATATGACCGCAATAAATTTGAACTTGAACCTGAATAAGTTTAGCCAAAAAAACTAGGATAGGTCCATTGTTAACATATGAATGGGATATAATGATGGTACAATGTTCTCATGTTGAAATAACTTGGCTTATTGTGAGGAATCATAATTAGTCTGGTCTTATGTTTGAAGTGAAAAGAAGCAGTTTAAAAATCCTGTTTACACCTGTCCTTTGTGTGTGCTGGTGCTTGTATGTATTGAAGTAGATATTAAGAGACTCTGACATTTTGATTCAGAAGTGGGCAATCTTCAGATGTTCGTAGTCCTTGTATGCCCATCCCAAGGTTTTATAGGGTCATATTCACATACCCAAAATACAAACCCAATTTTATTCTTACAATTTAAAAACTGAAAATGCCCCCTTGCATTTAAAGGACACAATCAGGTACAAAGTGTACAGCTAGAGGAAAATATTAAGAACTTAAAAGACAGTCTGTGTTTATATAGTTTATATAAAGGGTAGACATATTTGGGTTTTATACGTAAACGAAACTGCCCAAACAATATTAAACCAACCTTTTTTTCTTGGCCAGAACCTCATGTGGAAATTCCACATTGTAAATGTATGTGTAGATTTGTACTGATATGCATCCTGACTGACTGGGTTACACCCCAGCCATCTGTCCTAAAAAGCCACTTTTGGCTTGGGTCCAAGCTGTTTAGGACTTTATAGGTTCAAATCAGCACATTAATTTTATTTATTTATTTATTTATTTGACTTTTATACTGTCCATCTAGCCCTAGGGCTACCCTGAGTGGTTTGCAACATGGAATCACATGACAGGTGATTTAATTTATATATTTAATTTTGGGAGAGTTTAAGTAGTGGTGGAAATGGAACATTGGTTATTTACTTGGTTTGGTAACAGAAATGTTCTAGGGAAAGGAGTCTCTATTACACAATAAACAACAACCCCAAATGTAAATCTGCTTCAGCAAAACCCAACATGCTGTAATGGTCGATTAAAACTATTTGGGCAAAATGCTTTTATTTGAAACAGACATACATGTAGTCTATTGGCAATTACTCTGAATGTTATTTACACTGCATAAAAATGGGTGATCACCAACCCTCATCACTTCACCTACTATTAAATCCCCAAAGAAGTAGGACTCGCTGGAAACTCCATTACTGGAAGGGAAGAAATTAAGCCAGCCTAATCTACAGACTAAAGTAAACCACACAAAAGCCCTTCTTGATAGAGCACGGTATCTAAAAGTCCCCAGCACTGGATGAACACTGGAGGAAGTTGTCCTGGGTTCACCTGGACCTAGACCATGACCTTGCCAAGTGGAAGGCAAAAACAAGAAGAGTGGACCCCACCACCAAGTGGGACAAAGGCTAAGAAAAAGAAGATCTAAAAGTCTGCAGTTGGGTTTATGGCCTTCAGTTCCCATAATTATGCCTGGGAAATTTTTGGAGAATTCAGGAGATTGCAGTCCAAAATGAAAGATCATACTTATAATGCTAACACTGCTACCTATTTCTTGGTACTCTAAATTATTCTTAACCGAATCTCTATAACTTTATTTTGTAATAAATGAGGAATTATTTTTTTAAAAAGAAAGAAATGGATGAGCTGTGCCGTTTTAAGGATGATCATCTTAAATGAAGGAGGATACAATTATTCAAAGCAATAATGTAGTACTTGGCCATTTTTTTCTTATAAGAAAAACTATATGCAAAGCTCATGGGCAAAATAAGAAAATGTGAACAGCACATTTGAGTTTTATCATTCTCATGAGTAAAATCCCTTTGGTAGAAATGATGGCTCCATAATAAAAACTAACATAGAATGTCATGTAATTTCATTACAGTTTTTAGATATGACAAGCCTTTCTCAAAGCCATATGTTCGTAGTATGTTCACATCTCATTATATATTTACATTTTAGAGCATGAGTAAAGAGGCTTCCTTTTTAATTATCATCACTGTGAGGTAGAAGAATGTTCCTAATATACCGGGGGGGGGTGTATCTTAATCCACAAAGTGTTTTATTTTTAACAATTCATATATTCCTCACTTGAAGGTATGCATGCAGGGAAGTTAAACAAAGTAAGAAGATCTACTTAGATTTACAAGGACATACCTGCAAAATAATTGCTACACTTTTTTAAAAAAAAGACATACTGTATTTGAATAAATGAGTAATAAAAGTCATGCTAGTAAGTTTAAAAGTACTGAGAAGTCACAAGTCCCTTCTTCTAGGGCAGGGGTCCTCAAACTTTTTAAACAGGGGGCCAGTTCACTGTCCCTCAGACACTGTTGGGGGCCAGACTATAGTTTGAAAAAATATGAACAAATTCCTATGTACAGTTCACTTTTTGTAGTACACAAAAAAACTGACCATGAAAGAAGTACTGAGCTCTGGTTTTAATTTTTTAAAATGTATTTTATATTCTTCAAATTATTATAAATCAATATGAGAACCCAACAGACTGAAAAGGCAACAAATCAGTGACAAATGTGTTCCTTCAGGAATGGGAATTTTTTCTTTTGTGTGGATTCATGCTGGCTAGGAGATCCCGAGAATAGTGGTTCCCACCCAAAGCAATTGCCTGTTACCTAAAAAGGAGTCAGATCTCCTTGTTGGGGTTTCTACTTATACCCTGATGTCCTGTAAAGGATTTGGTTTTAGCCAAGAAGGCTTGGAACCTGGTTGCTGGTAGGTGGATCATGTGTCTCTCCTCTAAAACCAGCATCTGAAGTTCTTTGGAGCCAAAAAGGATTATTTTTTCCAAGGAGCAAAGCCCAATGTGTGACTCCAGAAGGTGCTCTGTGTGTGTGTGTGTGTGTGTGTGTGTGTGTGTGTGTGTGTGTGTGTGTGTGTGTGTGTGTGTGTGTGTGTGTGTGTGTGTGTGTGCGCGCGCGCATGTGTGTGTGTGTGTGTGTGAACTGCACTAAAGCTCTCTCTCTCTCTCTCTCTCTCTCTCTGTGTGTGTGTGTGTGTGTGTGTGTGTGTGTGTGTGTGTGTGTGTGTGTGTGAACTGCACTAAAGCTCTCTCTCTCTCTCTCTCTCTCTCTCTCTCTCTCTCTGTGTGTGTGTGTGTGTGTGTGTGTGTGTGTTTGTGAAAGGAGAACCCCACCTGCTTCACCCCATCCTCTTTCTCCTGGAAAACCCTCAGGTGCTTCTGCAATGGGATATATCCCGGAAAACCCTGCAGACCCCTCGGCTGATCGCGGTCCTCCTGGTACCCTGGGAGACCCCCAAGGCCCTTTCCCAAGGCACCTGACCTCTGCCATGTGGCACCCGTCTCCCCCCAGGGTTGGGCATGACCCCTATGGGCATCCCACCCAGCCGCCTCCACCTGCTTCGGGGCTTGGGGTGCCAGGGTGGAATCTGGGGCACCCAGCAACAGCTTGGGAATGCCTCCTTCCAGGGGTGACTGGCCCAGAAGGGTGGCCACTGTGGAACCCCACTGGGCCTCCTTCAGGATGGTGGGCAAGGGGCCCTGGAGCAGCTCCTGGAGGGTGTCCCAGAGGCCCAAGTCCTCTCCTGAAATGGTGCCTCCCCTCCTCTCTGGGATGGCTTGAGATTAAGGCTTGGCCTGACTTGGGGCCAGGACTCCTGTCCGTGTGCTACTTTGTCTCCTGCAGCCACTAGACTTTCTACCTCCACCCTCTGTGCCAGGGCCTTCTCCTCCACCCTCTACTTCTCCTCAGTGCCACTTGAGTTTTTGGCTCAAGTGTGGGGGGGTTCTGCAATGGCTAGCAGCACCGGATTCAGGACCCTAGTGAGCCAGATGTAGCCCACAGACTGTAGTTCTAGGAGCACTCATGGACCATATAACCTGTCCAGGGCTCAGCAGGGAGGGGATCATATTTCTGGCTCTGTACCCAGGGACTCAGCTCAAAAAGATGTCCAGCCAAATTAAGTTTTAAATTACTTATAATATTTGGGACACATTTGGGAACTTGTAAGGCCGATCTTACAAATTTAGATTGTACCCGTTCCAGTGGAGCGTAATTGGAAAGGGGACCTAATTGGGCACCATATAGAAGTTGGGAAATTGACTTGGCTTGGAATAATTTAAGTGCTGCAGGAATATATTGCCCACCAGCTGTCTTGAGATATTTAAGAATGGCTAGAGAACTTCTTTGAGCAATGTTGGCAACATAATCTCCATGGGCTTTTCTACTACCATTAGCCTGAAGAACTACTCCCAAATATTTAAAGGAGGAAACCTGCTCAATTTTGTGCCCATTGATACTCCAAGAGTGAATATATTTTATATTCTATATTTTATATCTTATCTATTTTACTACTATTTATATACCATATCCTACTGCTGGTCACTGACCGTAATAAAGTTTGATTGATTGATTGAAATTACTTATAAGAGAGTAATAACAGATGTCCACTCAATATACAGCAAATATCAGCAGGGCTACACTATGGCATGATCTACTCATGACCAGGAAAGGGAACTGATGGCTTCTAGTGTTTGTTATGTTTGGTTTATATATTTAAAATACAAGTGGGGGAAATCTGAAGCAAATGCCCCTGAGCAAACAGTGGGATACCTGGTGATTCGGCACCAAGTGGCCAGAGAACAGCTGATGCCACTAGCCCTCCACAAGCAGCATAAGTTTATATCAAATACCAGTGAAAACAGAACAGTGGTGTTGCCCCTGAAAGACAAACCCATTTACTTCACAGAGGCAATCCACCGAATCAGCTGCAGGTTCCATTTCAGATTCACTCCAAATGTCTTTAACGTCAAAGCTTTTTAACCTGTCCTACTTGTCTCATTTTTGCAGGTAGATTCCCACGGGATAAAGGGAACCCTCTAATCACTATTTCCTATTAAAGAAAATTCAGTTGATGCTCTCTGAGTCACCAGACAAGCAGGCACCCACACGTTGCATTTTGACAAAGGATAGACCCACTGTTTCTCTAAAAATACGGAACAAAATGCAGACACAAGACAATGTGATCAAAAGTGACTGTGAACTCGGCTTGAACTGCTACGATGTCAGAAAGAGATTTGTGCTTTTGTTGGCGAAGGCTACTATTACTAACAGTGGAACACTGAAATCTTTTTCACTGTAATTGGCATCATAACTACACCACAGCTTTATCTGTGTATGATTTGGTCTCTCAAACATGTGATTGTTTTTATACATGATTCTCTTGTAGAAGGCACTACTGGTGCTAGTAAAGGGTTAACAACGGTGCTGGTTCTGATCTCTAGCCATCAGCTTTCATATATAAAAGCACAGAAGCAGAAATCATTCTGCCAGTATCCCCACTGGCATGAGAGCAGGAACATCTGCTACCTGAGTTAAGAATAGGAAAGTCTACTGCTGATTAGCTCTTTTATGTCAAGAAGACATAGCATAGTCTGCATCAGCTTTGTATTTTCAAGGGGTTTGGGATGAATGTGAAAGCATAAAAACCTGCTAACAATTATTTCATTGTCAGATGAAACATTATCGAGTACATTAATTTTAATTATATTGCCCAGATAATGGCTGAACCATTTATAAGTTGCTGTGAATCAGGGCACAGTAATGACAGCCTGTAGCCCTGTCATTATTGTGCTCTGATTCATGCCAACATTTACATGGTTTAGCCACTATCTGGACAATACGTTTGCTGCTGAGAAACATGGATGTCCAAACACATGGCAAAATATTTTTAATTTTATTTCTAAAAAAATAAGACAAGGATGAAAAACCTGTCAACTCGCAGGGGCCTCACTTCAAACTGCTAATCATGTGGGTATGCATCTCTCATTAGGATAGAACTGTATCTTAAAACTCTTAGTACTCTTTTAGGTTTTAAGCATTTGTTTTATATTTTATTAAAGTTCTTTTTCTTTAGAATAAAATGTTATACTTAAGCATGTATCCCAAAAGGAAATTGAGATCACAGATCAGTCGTTCACCTTCGCCCAAATAAAGGCATATGGTGGTACCTTTCTTGTACCTTCCCTTCCACTTCAAATAAACACTACAGAATAATAATCCTGATAGCCAGCTCTATCATTTAGGGTTGGTCCAATGGGGATTTTTTTTTACTCCAAACCCCAGAATTCTGCAAGATTTCCCTAGGCAAAATTCAGAGGCTACAAGCCCATACCTGTCAACACATTCATTTCATCTAGTTGGAAAAAGACTCATTCTTCCAGACTCGCACCTAGCTTTCCAAAGACTGACGAAGCTGTTTGGATGAGCAGTGGGATGTTTCAATCTCTCAAGAAAAGAAGCCATGACTCAACTTCCAAATAAACTCACCTGGATTACTGAGAATCTTCACAGACATCCTTCTAGACTGTATTTCCAATTGTAGTGCTTCCTGCTAGTGGTTCTGCAGGGACCTTCTATAAAAGTTAACAAGACTATAGCTGAAATGTCAATCAACTGTCCATAGACAATGGACATATCAAGGATGGAGACTTGCAACGTGCCTTCAAGACTGACTTAGGTCACACTAGTGACTGAAGTTGACTCAATTCAGAGTTGGCTTGCTAGGGTTTGTATTTCCAAAGATTTGGGCTCAACTCACAACTTGGACCCATTTTCCATGTTGTTGTTTTGAGTCCCTATTCTTTTAATGGACATATGCATGAGAGGCAAGCAAATGGTGGCAATTGGCAGAGAAAGAGGGAGCAATGGGGAGGGAGGGTTTTTAAGAGGTTGCAGGAGGGAGAGAGAAGGCAAAAAAAAAGCACCTATTGGCCACAAATCCAAGCAGGAGGGTGTGCTGGAAAAGGGGAAAGAGCAGGGAGGAGGAATATATATACAAATGCCTTGTGTTTTCCCCACACTGTCATTTCATCATTGGCTGGGATGGTTAGGCTGGGGGATGGCGTAGGCTTCACTCAGGCTAGGGTGATCAGGAGAGGCCTTTCTCTCCATTCCACCACCTTAACAGGTGTGTCTTCATGAGAACACATGAAAGGGCCTTCTCTGTTGCTGCTCCCGGACTTTGGAACTTAATGAAAGATCTGCCACTCCAGGGACATACTATCGTTGTAATATTGGGATACTTTTGGAGATTTCAGCATATTTCATTGTTAATTTTTGCCTCTGAAGATATTTGGATTTATACTGTACAAAACGCAGGCTCTCCTCAGGTCTACCAATAGTTCTTTGTTGCTGTTCTTCTTTCAACAGAAGTGTTTAAAGTGCTTGCGAAAGGAATGTAAATATAAAGGGCAATTCTACTGTCTCTATTGCAAATTATTGAGTAATAACAATGAACCCCACCTACTAATATTAACCCCTGAGCCATATGTTACCAAAGAGACATTAGGCTGGAAAGAAGCACCGGGAATGACTGATTCTCATATTAAAGTCTAAAAATGGAATAAAGAGAGTGCTATACATTACAGCTGTTATGAGAAACACTGGCATAAAATACCAATGTGTTTTCTGCAGCTAGACACATGCATATATGTGCTTAAACAGCATACAACAGTACCTCTACTTATGAGCAGCTCGACTTATGAGCAACTCGACTTAAGTGTGAAAAACAGTTGGTGTTTTAATTGCTGCCTTACAGGGAAAAAACCCCAACAGGCTTCAGGGAAAAAACAGAAAAAAACTCTCCCCACCCCCACCCCCAATTTTTGTTTTGTTTTTTTCCTGGATCTTCACATCTCTATGGATCACTCATAATGTCTATTGCTAATTTCCTCCTCTTTCAAATTATCTCCATGACATGTAAATCATTCAGTGCTGCATGTTAGAGACACTAACCATGTACATAAAGCCGTGATAACTCCCAACTAACCAGTTACAATAAAAACAACCTGATTGCTCAAATGAAAATAAAATAAACAACAGTATAGCACAACCCCCCTTATCCAGTGTTTCACTAACCACACAGTCAGTTATTCATGGTTGGTGATCAGTGGGGGGGGGGGCGGCAAGGAGGGGGAAAATTAAAAATAAAACTTACTCCCACCGATGCCCCCCAACACCCTCCTTGCTGCCGCTGCTGCCGCTACCACTAGGATAGGCCAGCAACCCTCCGGAGGGTTGGGGTGGGGACTGGGGACTTTGGATTTCCTACTCAGGTGCCTGGTAGTTTGAGCAGGAAATTCAAAACTTCCAATCAGTCGCATGGGACCTGACCCAGAAGTTCAAAAAGGCTGAGTGGCTGGCTGACCCGTGGCCGGGGTGGTGAGGAGGGGGGTGACATGCATTGGGGTTAGTTTTATTTTTTTATTTTCTCCCCTCTTTGCCACCACAGCCGGGCAGCTGGGTAGCTGGGCACCACCCCTCCAGTGGGTGCCCGGGTGCCCAGTGGCAGGGAGGACGGTAGAAAGTTTTATCCCCCTTTCTTCTTGCAACAGCTGGGAAGCAAAGAGAAAGGAGGAAAAAACATTATTCCCTCCTTGCAGCCACCGCCACCACCGCCGGGCAGCTGGGTAGCTGGGCGTCCTACACCCCTCCAGTGGGTGCCGGGTGTCCGGTGGTGGCGGTGGCAAGGAGAGAAGAAAGTCCCCCCCTTTCTTCTTGCCGCAGCAAAATGGCAAAGAGAAAGGGGGAAAACTTTCCTACCCCCTTGCCATTTGGAGGTGTGTCGGAAGTGAAAGCTTTAACCTCAGCACCCCACCACCTCTTCTGCCACCATTATCCTCAGATAAAGAGTGTTTGCATTAACCACGGATTTCACTATTGGTAGGGCATCCCGAAACTGATCCCCCATAGATATGGTGGTCCTACTGTAATGAGTATAAGATTTCACTTAACAAGAATAATTTCGAGTGCTAAAACCCTGCTCAGCTAAAACCGAATTGTTAGTTCACAATTAAGTAGTGTATTTGCATTTATGCATTGATCATGAACTTGAAAGTGGAACTTTGGGTTCTCTTTTAATGGACATGATAACAGAAGTGAGAATAAAATTATGTGATCATAATACTATAATTATGAAAATGATAATTATTATAAACATATGATGATAATGATCATGTAACTGAAATCAAAAGACATTTGGGAATGTGATTGTCAATTATATAGAAGCAAAAGAGTAGTTTATTGTCTTAGTCCACTGTGTACAGAGAGAAATAAACAAATTACCTGTTTATTGATGGCTAAGTAATAAGCCATTCTCGCATAAACAATTAACACACTTTAAACAGGCTTATCTTGTTCATTTTCTTGCTAAAAAGAAACCACAAAACAAAAACTACTGGCAGACCCAAAGCAATACAAAAATACATATATAAATAAATGGAAAACCCTCACACTGAGATTTTGAACAATCATAGCATGAGTTACATACAAAGTAAAAATGGTTAGAAGAAAGAAACCTGCTGATGTAGGAAAAACTGGTGGGAGTTATTTAATTGGAAATGGGAAAAGAAGAGCTATGCACAAAACAAAACAAAATTAAGTAAATTAAAATGCAAAACAGTTACAATATAAGGATAAGGAACATTATGATGCAAAACAATTTCTGATTAACTGCAGAGCTTCTATGGCATAAAATATCAATAAAATAAAAGGGTTTTCTGTGTTTGTATACTGTATAGAGAAGAAATGTGTAAATCTCTGTGCACTTCAAGTTCAAATGATCCTTCTACTGGATTTAATGGACCAGTTTTTGAATCTCCTTGGAAACTGGACAGGGAGATTATAATTACAGTGGAGACGACTCGTGCCTTTCATCTTAGCTGGTTGAAGATCCAACACATACAATGTTATTCACAAATTAGAGCAGGTATTTCTTGGCAAGGCAGCCAAATGCTTTTTCACTTTCATATGGATGCATGTCACAGTACTCTGACAATCAGTATGATACCAACAAAATGTTGTTTGTACACAGCTGTAATTGTCATAAACAGCACTAATTTGCTGGATACACTGTTTGCACTTACACGGAGGTAGGGAACTCTTCTTTCTTCTGTTTAACATGGCCAGTGGCCTGTAAGACTATTTGCTTACACAATGCATGGAGGGGCATATCCTGGGACTTCTGGGACAGAATAATTCCCTTCCAGGTTCTTTGCTGGGTAAAGAAGCCTCTTTTCTTTTATTATCTCCTCATCCATTGTTCCTTCTGCCTTTTGTAATTTTCTATTGATATACAATATTCTACTTTCTATTGATATATTCTATAGGCTGCCCACTGTTTAAGGGGAACAGAAATAAAATTTAATATTAGTATAAATGATACTGATATTTGATACTACATTTTAATTTTAATGATACTAAATTTTAATACTGTATTAGTATGAATAAAGGGTGCATGGGTTTGTGCAATTGGAACAAGCTCAGAGAAGGGCAACAAGAATGACCAGGAGAGTGGAAACCAAACCCAGTGAGAAAAGCCTGGAGAACTGGGCACATTTAGCCTTGAAAAGAGAAGACTAAGGGAACGAGTATGACAGGGATTTAGGTAAATGGGTCCTGAATCTGGGCAGATGATAACAATAGCTCAGCTGCAGTTGTTTTCATGGTTCATCCTAGGCCTATGCAGCACATGTTAAGCATGATGAATTTTTCCAGGCCATAGGCTTGTGTGGGAAGTTCACCAACAATGCACAGTGAGTTTTTGCCCCAGGGCCTACACTACTGTTACTATGTCTTGTGCAGTAAGGAAGTTCTGTGGGTCACAACACTGACAGTTCACAAGGGGCGCACAGAACTCCACATTTCTTCCCAGTTCCCTCATCTCATCTTCCAGATTTTGGGTGTGCCAAAGTTTTGCAGTTGTAGATTGGCAGGGAGGGGTGCCCAAGCTTTAAAATCATCTTGCACTAAAAAACCAAACTTTTTTCTCATTCACTCTCAAGATTGGTCCTCTTGCCTGTAGAAGCACAGCAGTTCCCAATGATTTCAGCCAGTGCTTTGGAAACTGGCCTAGTGGCCTGATAGGTATATGGTGCTGTTTATTTTTCTGTATTTTCCATCTCTAATATTGCCCAATACCATCTTTGTTCTTTTTTTTTTTTAGTCTTTTTAAATAGGCATGAAGGTACATAAGATCCTGCTTTACACTGAGTGGGAACTTTGGTCCATTTAGCTCAGTCGGTACTGTCAGCTCTGACTGGCAATGATGCTCCAGAGTTCTGGAGCTTGTACCAAGGACTCTTGACATGCAATTTTGTATGCTGTAGCACTGACCTATGACCTCGCCTGGATCACTTGAAATTTTACATTTTCTTTCTGGATTTGTACTATTAAAGGAGTGATTCTGTGCCTACTTCCTTGAGAGTACATTTGATTGAACTTGGAGGGATTTGCTCCTGAGTAATACGCATAGATTAGCCTCTAGACCTGTAACAAGCAAATAACCAATGAATATAAAAATAAAACAGTCATGTACCATGAGGTCAATCCTGACTTATGGCACCCCTTTTCCAGTTAGAAGGTACTTACAATTGGTTTACCATACCCTTGTTCTGGCGGTGCCCTAGTACTGTCGCACTTCCACAGAGCGACACAGACTGGCTCTTGAGCATATTAAGGTCTTATAAAAATAGCATTAGAAAAAAAAACAGAACTTAAAACAAATAGTCATATGGTCTGAATATACATCTAGATTTAGTAAAAAACCAAACAATTTCAGAAATTATCTCTCAGGGGGAAAGATGGGATTGCCTACAAAAGCTATTATTCTGCAAACTCACTTTGATAGTACTCTGGCAGGCAGCCTGTCAGTTCCGATGATGACGACGACGACGACGACGACGACAACAACAACAACAACAACAACAACAACAACAACAACAACAACAAATCTAGAGCTGCAAATTTGGACCTAACTGTTATTTTTCCAAATGAGTAGTTCCTAAAACTGTATTAATAAATGGTTCAGAACAGGTCCATGTTTATAATCGTATTTTACTTTATTCATTTAAATCCACCTAAAATTCATAAGCGTGCACGTATGTGTGGGGAGGAATAAATGAGTGAAACAAAGGTCTTAATTACCATCTGAAACAGTGAGTGAAAAATAGTTGCCAAACATCCCTAGACAGAATTTTAAATAATGTGAAATTTATTGCACTTATCCGTGATGTTATCACCATTATTGTCATTATTAGAGATGAGCGCTTTGTGCATCATGCTTCTCATGAAATGCTGCTGGCCAGCATGGACATTGACCTCCCCCCACCCCGCGAGCCAGTTCGAACACTCACTGAGCTCTGCATGATGCTTGGGTCCTTTCCCTGCTATGGCACACCAATCATCATTCTTCCCACCTCAGTGAACAACCAACCACTCTGCCAGGGAGGCAGGAGGAAGAGTCTTTTTTCACAGCCAACAAGTGGTCAGCTGTGAACAGAGTTGGGAAAAGTCCTCCAGGGTGTTGGCGACAATTAGTCATTGCCGCAAGGAAAGGACTCTGGCAGCACGCAGAGTCTGGTGAGTGGCTTTACAAAGCGTTACCATTATTAGATATTGATCAGATCTGTTATTTTTCAATATTTTCTGAAAAGCAAAGGTGGTATCTTCATGTTAAAATTTCTTGTTGTTTACAAACTTTGTATAATAATAATAATAATAATAATAATAATAATAATAATAATAATAATAATAATAATAATAATAATAATAATAATAATAATGTTGTCAATTCCATTTTGATTTATGGTGATCCTATTTAGGGATTTCTAGGTAGAGAATATTCAGAAGTGGTTTACCACTCCCTTCTTTTTTTTGGGGGGGGAGCCTGACAAAGCCACAACAGGCTGGTTCTACTTGCAGGAGACACAGTGGAGAATCAAACTCCCAACCTCTAACTCTGCAGCCAGATACCTAAACCATTGGGCTATCTAGCTGAAACTGAATGTAAGCATTTATTTAATGCTACTGCTATATTTATAGCTTTATTCAAAAGGTATTTTATATTGCATTTTGTATCCTTTATATCTTTTCTCTCTATCTGCCTTGCTCTAAACCTATGCAAACTAGCACATGATTATCTTTTTTTGCACCTTCTAAAAATTCTGCATTTTTATTACAATGCATTTCAGGTTCCACCAGAATAAAAATGATGTGCCTTGGGTTTTCATTCTCCACACAGCTTTCAAGGCATTTGTTGAAAATGAAGTACAAGGAAACCCTTTTCAATGAACCATGCTGTCCTATTTTCAGTGGTATCTCTAGAGTTATGAAACAGGATTTAGCCAGTCAGTTTCTTCTTGTCAAATGGATAAAAAGAAAACTTAGATGCTTTAAAAATTTAAGACCTCCATCAACCACTTTAGATAGAATAAAAACTCTTCAGTTGAAAAATGGATCCCACTGTTTACTCTTTTTATATATATGATTTTTGGATAAACTTCCAAACAATAGAAAAACCGGAGAGTTATTAAATGGACTAAGAACCTAATTAATGTAAAAATGTGTACACATTTGCAAATAGTTGTAATGTTTCTATTTAGACTTCCAACTGTACTATTATTTTGCAGGGGGAAATCAAAGAAAAACAAAACCAAACAAAAAATACAAAACATGTGGCACCTTAAAGACTACCTTTCATATTGTTATATAAAATTT
The DNA here is from genome assembly GCA_029282475.1 of Phrynocephalus forsythii. Taxonomy (NCBI): domain Eukaryota; kingdom Metazoa; phylum Chordata; class Lepidosauria; order Squamata; family Agamidae; genus Phrynocephalus; species Phrynocephalus forsythii. Next base: position 124,474,556 of record JAPFRF010000001.1, on the reverse strand, counting down.
TGTGGACACATCCACTTCTTCAGACATATAGCAGCAGAATGAGGTGTGCAATATAATATAAGAACATAAGAACAGCCTTGCTGCAACAGTCCACAGCCCATCCAGTCCAGCATTCTGTCTCACACAGTGGCTCACCATTTGCTTCAGGGTTTTCCCAAGCAGATGTCTTCAACTGTCAGGGAGGTTGTCCTTAGACATCCATAATGATAGCCATTGATACCCTTGTTCTCCATGAACTTGTCTGTCTAATTCTTTCTTAAAGCTGTCAAGACTGACAGCTGTCACCACTTCTTCCGGCATGGATTTCCACACACCAGTGATCCTCTGGATGAAAAAGTATTTCCTCTTATTTGTTTGTGATCTAGCACCCAAAACTTTCATGGAGTCCCCCCTAATTCTAGTGTTGTGTGATAGGGAAAACAGCTTTTCTTTATCTACTTTGTCCACACCGTGTATGATTTTATAAACTTCGGTCAGGTCACCTCTTAGGTGCCGTTGTTCAAGAGTGAAGAGGCCCAGCCGTTGCAGCCTCAGATGGTAAGGAAGGTGTTCCAATCCCCTAATCATTCTGGTTGCCCTCCTGTGCACTTTTTCCACCCCCATAATATCCTTCAGGAGGTATGGTGACCAGAACTGTACACATTACTCCAGATGGGGCCAAACCATAGATTTATAAAGAGGCAAAATGACACTTGCTGACTTATTTTCTATACCCTTCCTAATGATCCCTAGCATTGAGTTTGCTTTTTTCACTGCTGTGGCACACTGAGCTGTCCACCAGGACACCAAGATCCCTTTCCTGGTGTGTTTCAGAGAGTTCTGACCCCATCAGTTTAGAAATGTAATTGGGGTTTTTTTCCCCAATGTGCATCGATCACTTCCTACTGTTGAAACTCATTTGCCTTGGTTTGCCCACCCCCCAGTGCCAAGAAACTCTGGAGCTTTTCCAATCGGGCAAATTTGGCTACCGGAGGCCGGGAATCTTCATCTAGATCATTTATGGATCCCGAAAAATCCAAAGTCACGTGTGGACTTTGGGGACTCCACTAATATATATATTTATTTATTTTTAATTTATTTTTTCTCTGTGTTGCCAATGCATCGATATTTGGTCCCCAACCCCGTTCTTTTGATCTTGCTTTCTGTACACGGGGCAGGGGGAACAGAGGGGGCAAGCGTCCCCTGGTGATGTGAGCAGAGCCCTCCGCTGGCAAGGGATGGCGAGGCGAGGCTGGCTGCGGAGAGGGAGGGGGAGGGGGTGTCGGTGCCACCGCTGCAAGAGCAGCAGCCATGGCGGCAGCCCGCGCGCCCCCACCCAGAGCGCGGCAGCAGCAGCACACAGGGCGATGAAGCTGAGAGAAGCCTCTCCCCGCCCCTGCCCCTCCCCCAAAACCCCAGCTGCTCTGCTTCAGGGAAACACGATGGCCGCCCACAAGTCCTCGGGACAACCGCAGGGGCATTTGAGCGCCGGGCTTGACCGCTGGCTTGTGTGCCTCTGACCGCAAATGACAGCCGGGTATTGATGCATCGATATGCCGTGGTAATTTTTTTAAAAAAATAAAAGAAAGCAGAAACCGGACGTTGCAATTAAGCTTCCCAATGCGAAGGGAGCACATGAGGTAGTAATGGATTCGATCCTAAAATTTCGCATGGTGAGGACAGAGAAAGAGGGGTGGGGGCAGGAGCAGGAGACGGCACGTGACCGCCGCATTCAAAGCGAAGGCAATCCCGCGCTGGGCGCCTGGGCCAGGAACTTCGTGAAGTAACGGCCCTGGTGTGTTTCAGAGAGTTCTGACCCCATCAGTTTAGAAATGTAATTGGGTTTTTTTTTGTTGCCCCAATGTGCATCACTCTGCACTTCCTAATGTTGAAACTCATTTGCCACTGGTTTGCCCATTCCCCCAGTGTCAAGAGATTTCTCTGGAGCTTTTCACAATCTCTCTCAATTTTACTACCCTCTATAATTTAGTATTGTCAGCAAATTTGGCTACCTCACTATTTACTCCTACATCTAGATCATTTATGGAGTGGTTGAAAAACAGGGGTCCTAGTACTGAATTTTGGGGGACCCCACTCTTCATCTCCCTCCACTTGGAGAAGTGTCCATTTAGTGCTACTCTGTGTTTCCTGTACTGTAGACAGTTGCTGATCCAGGACAAGACCTGTCCCTTGATTCCATGACTGGCAAGTTTATTCAAAAGCCTTTGGTGCGGGACCTTCTCAAAAGCCTTCCAAAAGTCAAGATAAACAATGTTAACTGGATCTGCCTTATCAACATGGTTGTTGACACGCTCAAAGAATTCCAACAGATTAGTGAGGCATGATTTGCCCTTGCAGAAGCCATGTTGGCTCTCCTTCATCAGCGACTGCTCTTCTATGAGCCTATTAATTTTATCTTTTAGGGTGGCTTTACCTGTGACACATGTCAAACTGAGTGGTCAGTAATTTCCTGGATCATCTCTGGATCCTTTTTTGAAGATTGGTGTTACATTCACTACCTTCCAGTCATCCGGCACAATGCCTGATTTGAGGGAAAGATTATATATTTTGGCTAGGACAAGAGCAATTTCATCTTTATTTCCTTGAGAACTTGTGGATGGATGCCATCTGGTCCTGGTGATTTGTTAGCATTTAGTTTAACAAGACATGCAAGGACTGCCTCCCTGGTTATTTCTGTCTGGCTTAACTCTTCAGTTTCCCTCCCTATGTGATGGGATATACATTTCATACCAGATATTCATTGGCTGTAGTATATAGAGTTTGGGGGGATGGATAGGGGAGGAGGGAGAATTCATTAGTAGAGATGGTGGGAAGGAGGATTTGGTCAGGGTCTGTTGATATATTAAGTATAGTTTTATACCTCTAAGGCCAGGATCTGTTATATGTTAAGTGTGGTTTTATGGCTCAGAAGTAAATTCCTCAAGAGACAGAAACCAGATTAAATCAGAGAAGAGAGAGGGGGGAGAGAATGGGAATTTTTACCTTAGAGTCCATGAAAAAAGTAGCTATATAGTAATAATTACATTTGATAGTGACACACATGTTTAATCCATTTTGTGTGTCCATTATGCATATGAATCTTATCTTAGCTGTCTCCCTTTGTATTATTGATCTGTAATGATTCTGTTCCAAAACGGTGACCTTAAAGTCCTGCTTAATATTTTTACATTTACTATTATAATAGCTGAAATCCTGTTGTGTGACATAAGCCAAGTCCTAAATTTTGGTCTGTTCTTTGCCGGTAAATAAATAGCTTCTGCCAAGCCAGTGTAAATATATGGCCCAAAGAATTGTGGCACGGATGCCTTATTAATTTGCAAGCAGGGGCCAAAATGTACAACTCTGCATACAGTGTGCAACAGGATTTTTTTAATTATCACTATTGTTTTACATTGATATCTCTGCATGTGTTACTCTCTGTGCATGCCAAGCTCTCAGTTTCTACATAGGAAAACTTTTTCTCAAACCCAAAAGAGGTCTGAAAAAATCTCAAAGGATTTAACAGTCTGAAATCTGAAAGTAGACAGGTCAGGGGATCATCCCATTTCTTTTTAGACAGGCAAAACTGGGAATGACCAGGGGTGTGGTGTGGGGAGGGCAAGGGGGTTGGGGTGTCCCGGGCACAGCAATCGCCTACCACCCCCACTCCCCTGCCCGCCATCTCTGAGTCCAGCTGAAAGGAACACTCCTCCTCCTCCTCCAACTCTTGCCACGCGGGAAAGGTAAGGCATGCACGCACCCCACGCATGCCCCATGCCTGCAGGATTGCTGGGGGGATGGGATGGAGTTGGGGAGGGCTGAGGGGCACAAAAACAATTTGGCCACAGGTGCCCCAAAACCTTGCTACACCCCTGGGAATGACCTAGGCATATATAAACAATCCCTCCTTTGCAACATCCCATTTTATCTCTCTCTTTTAATTTGGGCAGAGGTGCACATGTATTTTAAATGTAAGGAATTAAAGAAAGACTTAACTGAAAAGGCCATATTTATAGCGAGGACAGCCTTGGTGCAGTTTATTGTGATCTATTTTCCAGCAATCACATCATGTACAGAAAAATGTGCTTCAACCTGAATACCATACATGGCTAAGCTGGGCCTTTTGGGGGGCATATTAAGTGATTCCTTGGCAAACATATGGAAAAAAAATTAGCAACACCAAAACTCATGCAAAGCAGTGAGGTACAACAATTAATTTAAAACTCCACTCCAGCTGTCAGTCAGTCAGTCAATCATTCAGGGGGAGCTTGCCTGAAGAGAAAATTCTTTGCAGGCTTGCAGAATGACTGCAGTGATGGGGATGGCCTAGCTACCTGTGGGAGGGAGTTCCAAAGTTTGGAAGCAGCAACAGAGAAGGCCCTTTCCTGTGTTCCCTCCAAACACACAATTGAGGGTGTTGGAACTGGGGGGAAAAGCCTCTCCTGAAAGTTTTAAGACTCAAGCAAGCCCATAAAGGTAGATAAGGATCCAGAGTCATCTGGATCCTTATTCATAGGCAGTCCCACATAAAACACCTTACAATCCTAGTTACAATCCAGCCGGGATGTAACTAGGGCAAGCGTCACTGTGGCCAGATCAGACCTCTCAAGGAATGGGTACAGCTGGTGCACTAGTTTTAACTGTGCAAGTGCACTCCTGGCAACTGTTGAAACCTGGGCATGCAGGATCAGAGATCTATCAAGGAGCACTCTCCAGATGTGGACCTGTGTTTTCAGGCAGAAAGCAACCCCATCCAACAGGGGCTGCATCCCTGTTTCTTGATATTAGAGAATGGTTGATAATAACTATTTAGTATGGTTGGACTTAGAGAGGGCTTTTTCAACAATGGTCTTAGTAGTGCCTCCTTTAGGATGGCTGGGATCCTACACAGCTGCAAGAAGGCATTCACCCTACCTCCTATCCACTCAACCAGTCCTTTACTGGCAGTTTTTATAATCCAGGAAGGGCATGGTCCAGCAGGCATGTGATAGCCTACACTTTTCCAAGGGTCTTGTCTCCACATAATCAGGCTGCAGAAACTTCAGAAGTTCATCCATTAGCACATGGCTAACAGGGGTCAACATGACATTCGCAGATCAGCTGCAGCATCCAAGTCAGAATGAATCTGAGCAATTTTATCTGTCAAGTGTTGTGCAAATTCTTCACAGCAAGTTAAGTCTGGTTTACATTCCCATCCTCTCAGCCATTATATAATATGTTCTTGACCGCTCAAGAGAGATCCACTTGGCTACTGTGCAGGTGCAATGATGGCAAAGAAAAAATGACTTATTTGCTATCTCAACTGCCATAGGACTACCAATGGGACCCATCCTGTAAACTTTTCTGTTATTTCCCAGTTTTTCCTTTTTTTCTCCAAAGTTTTTTTCCCCATGGCCTCAAAATTTTGGGAAATTTTACATCTCTAAGCCAGTGTACAGTGGGATTCACTCTGAGTTTTCTGCTATCCTTGCTCAGGTCCATGTCTGGCTTGTTTCATCACCACCAGCAACCTGATAAATCAGGTGGTTGGTTTGGTTCTACTTTGTGGGAGGAGATCTTTAGGATTGATCACGCCAATGACTTTTACCATTGCCCATTCCAGAGGTCAACCAGGGCTTCAACAGAATCACCTGCCAAATTGTTAGAAAACTCTTCAAGAGCTGCCAGGAACCCATTTGGATCCACCAGCCTTCTGGGATGGACCATCTTAATCTGCAGTCTAGTCTTGCAAAGGGTCTGCGTTCAGAGCTGTCTCAGCATGAAAGTTGAAGTCCTGCAAGACAACATGGTGAGATGACTCCAAGGTCACTCTGTTATCTCAGCAAGGGAGGCTGTTGAATCACAGTGCAAGCAGTACACCAATAGAATCCCTATTCTGTCCTTGGCTCCTACTTTCAGAAACACAAGTGCAAGCCAAGGGAACTGGGGAACTTGACATCTGGTGAGAGAGACTGAATCATGATAGACCACTGAAACTCCACCTTCTTGCCCTCTCATTTCACAATTTTTTTTAGTACAGGGATTTGTTTGGTATATAAGTGTTAAGTGTGAGGATACAAGTGCCTGTTGGTTTGAAGACATCACTTGTGGACTTTCTAATATAGGATAGCTGTGGAAGTTATTTATACCATGTCACACCTGCCAGGACCCTGCCTGTCACAGAACCTGACTCTGAGGGGTTAAATGGTGAAGAGCTGCTGGAGGAGCCCTGCAGCTCAAATCAGCAGGCAGCTGGGTCTGATGACTCAGCTGAAAACATATCTTCTCCTCCTAGAAGGGCTATGAGCAGGTTTGTTACCAGAAGAGCTAGGGAAAGGGTCTTTGATGCTAGACAGGGAATCAGGCCGGGAAGCTCTGAGTACTAGCAGAAGCCTTTCCAGAAGTAAGGGTGTGTTCCCTGTTTTGGGATAAAGATGGTAAGCTCACCTTGAGCTCTCTGTGGGAGCAACAGGTCATTTCAACTTGCAACCATGTTCCTGTGACCTTGGCTCTGTTTCCTGACTTCGGACTGGCTTCCTGGACAACGGCTTGATCTGTTCCCTTGGGTTTGGTGTCTGGTTTCCGTGAGATATTCTGGTTTTGACTTGGACTGTTAATTGCTGGGAGTTGGATTCTGTTATTTATCTGGCACTTGATTGTTAGCAACGAACTTGAACTTGCCTGGCTTTCCACTAAAGATCTTGGCAAAGAACTGAACCCTGTTTGTGTGTGTGCTCTGTGTGCGGGGCTTGACAACACCAGTGGTTCATTTAGCCTTGAATTATATACACTGATGGGTGGTTGGTGTTCAGGATTTCAGACAGGGGTCCCCCCTGCACTAAACTGAGGTGTCAGTAGTTGAATTTGTCACTTCTGTGCCCCTATCACTGAGCTATGGCCTTGAGCTGATAATCTGAACTGGGTGAAAGTACAGCCAGTTTGAGTTTTAGGTTCAGAAAGCCACTCAAGATCCATACCTTCTGGAATAATTTTAAGAATATGGTATAATATCCAGAAAGCAGAAATTTGGTTCTGGTCAATCTGACTTTCAAATTCCAGTGTACAAGCTGCACACACACACACACACACACACACACACACACACACACACACACACACACACACACACACACACACACACACACACACACACACACACACACACACACACACACACAGAGAGAGAGAGAGAGAGAGAGAGAGAGACTCTTCCTCTCTTTGGCCTAAATCCATTTTCCAGACTCCCCTGGAGCAGACCCATTGAATGACCTGCTAAGCTGATGAATCAACACTTGTGTAAATCCTTTTGATTCAGTGGGTCTCCCCATGTCCTGTTTTATGCCTTTGTGGTTTTTGTTTTGTTTTGGTCTCTGTGTGTGTCAAGGAGAAACTGCTTTCACCTGAAAACGGTCTTTTCTGACAGCATTTTTTGTTTTGTTTTGCTTCGGACTAGCATATGGACACCTATTTCCCCGAGCTGACGAGGGAAGCCTGGCTTTGCCCTGGCATTCTGTACCCTCAGGAAGAGACGCCTCTCGGAGAGGCACAGCTCGGCCCTCGCTCCGCGCGCCTGCCTTTATCTGGGGTGAGCCGCTGGAAGTGAGGCGTGAACGGAGAGCTCTTCTCCCCTCAGGGCGGGCAGGCGGAGGAAGGAGCTGGGCACCGGTTGCCTATTGTCACATTGCATCCATTCGCCGGCGTGTGCACGGGAGCGCAGTGCCCAGGCGGCTGGAGCGAGCGGGAGGGCGCTCTCTCTCTCTTTTTCCACCCCCCCTCCGCCTCAGCACCTTGCCTCCTTGCCTCGCGTGCGAGCTCCCCTCCCTTCTCTCCCAACCAAGCGGGCGCTCCGAGCAAGTTGGGAAGGCGCGCGCGGGCATTCTTTGCGCCGGATCCGTCCGCGCTCCGAGCCCAACTTTCACGCTGTTGCTTCGCCCCCCCCCCAAAAAAAACAACAACAACGAGAAAGAGAGAGAGAGGAGCAGCCACGACCCATGATGGATTACAAAGGCAGCGGCGAAGGGAGACGCCGAGCCGCCCCTTCGGAACAGAGGCTGGGCTCGTAGCGAGGAGGTCGTGGGAAGGTGACCCGGGCGTCTCCCCGCCCAAACGGCCGTCCGTCCCAGGTAAGAAGCCGCCCTCGCTTCACAGGAGACCTCGACCGGGGTCTCTCTCTCTCTCTCTTGCTCCTTCGGGAGTCAACAAGTGTTGTCCGTTATGGGGGTGGGCGACATATTTTGGGGTGGTGTCTCTCTCTGTGTGTGTGTGTGGGTGTGTGGGAGCAATGGGGGAATGCCTGCTTCTGCGCTTGGCTTGGGGAGGCGTTTCCTAGTTTTAAAAAAATTATTCTCGAATTTGCTTTTCCTCTGTGAACTTGAGGAACGTGCCGTTCGGTGGGCACTTCAGAGGAAGCCTGCAAAGGGGGGCGGCGGTTCGGGGGAGGGGCAGTTGTCTTTTTTTCTTACGGTCAATACGTGCCGGGTCGGGTCGGATCCCCCTCCCTCCCCCCCCCCCCTCCCCCGCTCCCACCTTGGAGTTTCCTTTCCGTGCCGTTGACTGTGTGAATGGACGAGGGGAGGGAGGGGGTGGCGGAAACCCGGTTGATTCCCAGCAGTTGAAAAGAGGCTCCCCGGTTCTCAGCCGCCGTTCCGGGCGCAGGTGCTTGCCAGGGGCAGGGCGATTCTTCGCGGGCTCTCACCGAGTCCAAGGGGGACGCGGTGCAGGCGGGGATCCCTCTGGCTTTCGAGTGGCACGGACCGCGCAGCGTCCCGTGTGTGTTCTGACCTCCTGGGTGGAATGCCAGTGGTCCTCCTCGGTACCGGGCCATTAGCCAAAGGAAGTTTTCGCCCAGCAATGAAGGGTGAACTGAGGTAGCTGAATTATGTTGAACCACAGGAGCCTGGATTATGTTTATGCATACCGAGACTGGAAATGTTCTCATTTCTGCCTCCAAACCATACACGCTGCCTAGGTGCCCTAAGCACATCCAATCTCGCCTGATTTCGGAAGCTAAGCAGGATCAGCCCTGGTTAGTACTTGGATGGGAGACCACCAGGGAATACCAGGTGCTGTAGGCTGCTGGAGTAGGAACTGGCAAGCCACTCCAGTATTCCTGCCAAGAAAACTCCATGGACATGGGGTCACAAAGAGTCGGTCATGACTGTAACTGTTCACACACGTGATGGTTTCCCACCCATTGTGGCTGGAAAGAAAAATGTAACAAGAATGATAACTAACAGTCTCTGTGCCTTGGTTTACATTTCCTGGGCCCTTGGGTGGCCTTCCCCAATCGCATATGTTTAGGAAATGATTCATTGAAACTTCAAAGGCAAAGGCTGCAAGGGTGTGTATACAGTGTATACAATGAGAAGTAAAAGCGCTTGGCACTAGTTGGAAAAAAAAGTGGTACGCTTTTTCACAGCTTTATGCTCAAAAATGTTTGCTCATCCAGCCAGTGATGGTGATATTTCATCTGTTGGATTTCTGTCTGTTCTCCATCTATTCAAGGAGAGAGTTTCTATCATGGAATTGTAAATTTCCCCAATATCGTTCTCACCATTTTTTTCGGCAGCGTGCTTTTAACAGCTGGATGGCATTTGCATGTTCAGATTCTGCTATTATGAAAATAAACTGTTGGTAGGGAAAAAAATCTACACTTGTTGAAGAGTCCTTGCCACATGTAAAATTTGGAGCATCCTGCCAAAATCAAAAGTGCAACGTGCTTAGTTTCCAAAGCTTTCTTGTCATGGTAGCAGTAGAAATGAAAGTTATTTCATCTTTGGCTATTTTTATAAGAAAAAGGGAGATAATGAGCAGAGAAAGGTCACATTATGGATTTTGATTGAGATTTATGAGCAAATGCATTAGAGAATCAGTGGGACACATTTTGTGTGATCGACTTAGGCACACTGATTTCTGTGTCAAGCATGACTAAGCCGATGCCCAGATTTTTCTTTTTGGAATTGAGAAATCAAGTGTAAGCATCACTGATTTTGTTGCTTCTTTGCCCAGGTTCCTTGAAAAGGTTAGGTATTGCATTTATTATCAAAGTATATGAGTTTTCTGTGAAATGGATATGGCACACAGTTTAGAAACATGAAATTGTAGAATAGCTGAAGATGTTTGTGTCTGTCTGTCTGTCTTCTCCTTTCAACTAATTGCTAGTGTAGAGGGACAAGGGAAGTTGTAATTCTGCACACTCTTCCAAAACCTGTTTTTGCTTCACTGCCTCGCCAGAGGCAATATTGTGAGCAGTAAAACATCCTGATATTTTCAGGTCACGGTCCTCCATTAATTGCACGTATTAATGCTGCTATCATTCTCATTAACCAGTAACTAAATTTGTATGTTAAGCAACTGAGTTGAGACTTAGGCTGAATCGGTGACCTTCAGTGATCATTAAGATAGACATTAATGTATTGAAAATCTATAATGTGTATTCTGTGGACAACTTGCTGGAGAGGATAGTTTCTAAAAATACTGATTATGTTGGCCACTCGTTATACAAGAGGTGGGCAAATTCGGTAGGTGTTGTTTATGTGCCATCAAGTTGCCTTTTACCTATAAAGGTCCCATGAATGAATGATCTCCAAAAAGTCCTCTGATCTTGTAAACTCCAATCTGTAGCTTCCTTTAGGGAGTCAGTCCATCTTGTATTTGGTTTTCCTCTTTTCATGCAGCCTTCTGCCCTTTCCACCAGAATGATCTTTTCCAAAAACTTCTACCTTCTCATGGTGTGCCCAAAGTAGGGCAGCCTCAGTGTCAACATTTTTGCCTTTGGAGACAGTTCAGTCTTGATTTGATCTAGGATCATGTTTCTGGCAGTCCAGGGTATCTGCAAAGCTCTCACCTGGCACTATATTTCAAACACATCAATATTTCTCTTGTCAGCTTTCTTTGCTGTCCAGCTTTCACACTATTCATGGTGACTGGAAATACCAGAGTGTCGATGGCATTGGTCTTGGCCTCCAGTGACACATCCTTACACTTGATTACATTTTCTAATTACTTCATTGCTGTCCTTCCAAGTCTCTGTCTTTTTTTCTGATTTCTTGGCTGCATTCTCCGTTTGGATTGACAATTGTACCAAAGAGCACAATATATCTACAGTGGAACCTTGACTTACGTCATTAATCCGTTCCAGTGGTCTAGACTTAAGTCAAACATGACTTAAGTCAAACGAACATTTCCCATAGAAAGTAATGGGAAAGCGGATTAATCCGTTCCAGATGATGAAAAAGACCCCCGGAAACAGCAATTTAACACAAATTTGACTGGGATAGGAGATTCCTTCTGGGGATGTAAATGAAATGTCTCTTCAAAGAGAGGAGGAGGCAGTGGAATTATAGTCCACAAGTTATATGCCTCCACTTTTTAATGTTCATAGCAACAATGTATAACATTTAAGTTTTACTGATTTTTACCTGACGTTCCAAGTTCTGAACAACTCTATGCTTACCATTAGAGTCCCACAACTTTACAGCTCCCCAACTAAAATGCTTCCATTGTGGACCAGACTTCTGCAGCCAGATTTTTTACAAGACTGAGCCGACTGTCTAACGAGCGAGGCCAGCCCTGAGCTCCCGGCCCTTCTTCTCCTCCGGCAGCAGCGGCGGCTTCGGTGAGGCCGAGGACCAGCTCCAGGTGCTCTGAGCTGTCCTCGCCAAAGCTGCCGCTGCCGGAGGAGGGGAAGAAGGCAGGAGCAGTTTGAAGGCGGCAGCCGCGATGCTGGGTTGTGGCTGCCGCCCGATTCCGGTGCCTTGCGCCGGGGCTCCGAGATGTAAGTCAAAGCCTGCGACTCAAGTCAAACAGGCCCCTTCTTGCTGCAAGTCAAATATGATGCAAGTCAAGCTGTACGTAAGTCAAGGTTCCACTGTATTTCAATTTCTTCATTGTGAACACTAAAGTTGTGTACTTCTTCTGTAATAATGATTTTTTTTATCTTCTGTTCAACTGCAGCCCTGCTTTAGTACTTTCTTCTTTCATACATTTGAGACCATATTTCTGTCCCCCAAATCTTATGGTGGCTACACAGCCCACCAGAACTATGAAGGAATGGAAGGGAACGAAACCAGAAGTGTCTGAAAATGCACTTCTAATTTTCAAATTTGGTATATTTTTGGTGTTAAAAACTGTGTCCCCTCCTAGCAACCAATTTAAGATATGAATTGCTGGAGGCTTTCATTGGTGTCAATTTAATATTTTAAAATTAAATTTAAACATTGTTGTTGAAAACCCTTTATGGAAGGGGTTTGAAGAGACTTTAAAAACCAAGGGTTAGAGAAAAGGGTGTGGCGGGGCAGAGTTTCTTCATCCTGGTCTTATACCACAGTAAATAAATGTGTATTCATCCATTCAGCTAGTACAAGAGGAATCCTTTGAATGCATTCATATCATGATATACTACTTCCCTTCCATAAGGTTTTGAAAGTATAAATGTTGACTTTTAGTACTGTACCCAGTTGAAATTTCACTCCATTCTTATGTTAGTAGCATTGAGTGTAGAGTATACTGTATCCCCCAGAGTAGATTGGGATTTAGAGGAAGGGTTTTCATTCTATTTTGATTATTTAAATGTTTTATGCTACATTTCCCACATGTCAGATGCATTTATTGACATGGGATGTATTCTTACATAGACGGCTTGTTTCGGATTTTCAAATCTTTTCACCTTTTTTTGCATTGCTTAAACTGAGGGTCTGTCCTATATGTGCAGCAAAAGAAAAAAGGTGGTATTGTTCTGGTTAGCTTATAAGTAACTATGCAGACTACAAATCCTGCATGTATCCTGGAAGCTGAGTACTCATTTATTACCAACCTATTAAGGATGAAGGGCTGAGTCACCCTTGAGCCGGATGCCTGGGATAGAATATAATCTTGAGCACAGTTTTGGCTACAGTGCAGTAGTTTAACGCTTTGCCCAAGGCTCCTCAAGGTGTTTGTGGCCTTTGCATGAGGAGTGAGAGCATCCAGATGTTGCAGGAAACTTCCACGAGCCCTCATTTATAGTGCTTGCTAGCACTAAAGGAGTAACTTTCAAGCGACATCTGGTCAACCTGAAGTTTCTTGCCCCTATTCTATTCTATGCTGTGGTGTTTACCCCTTGGTGATGAATAATTCATGAGAAGTGTCTGTAATTGATTGGTTGGTTGTTAACCACTGAGAGAGTTTGGGGGAGGAGCCTGAACACTGGCTCTGCCCAGCACTGATTTGGTCAAATGGGGAATCTGATAAGAGTGTGAGAGAATAAGATAGGGTTTGAATTTGAGACTTATACTTACTAGAGAGAGAAGAGATAGGATTTAGAACTTCTGTGAGGGAAACTAAGTGATGAGTGTCTGAAAACTTAAGAACTGGGTGTGCAATTGATCAGCATATTCTGTAACATAACTTTAGTGTGATTGAGCTAGTTTCTTCCCTTTGTTTGTAGCTAGACATGTCACCCTTATGAGTTTGATTCTCCTTTGTAACACATAAATTTCTTTTATCTTTATTTAATTTAAAATCAGTCTGAAAGCATTAATTTGCTAGCAAAGCTAGTTGGTGGCAGTGAAAGAGAAAAATTAGAAGTGGTGTTTGCCAATAGCCTGTGAAAGGACTGGGGGCAAAGCACGGGAACACTTCCATTCTTTTAAGCACTGCTTCCAAGCAGTGTTCCTCAGATACCCTAGATGGTGAGTAGGGAAGTCTGTCAGCCTATTTTATGGTTCTCTCTCAGTAGGATTCGTGAGGGAGCTATCACAAAACACTAGGGTAAATTTTTACTCTTCTCTAAAAGACTCAGGGCCTTTTTACACGACCCCTAAGATCCGCTGGCCACTTAAATTCGGACCAGAGATCTTAGGGTTTCGTCACTCTTCCTGTGTCCCCACCCCCTCAGCACTTCCTGGCTGCTGGCTGCGTGAGGGGAGGGAGAAAAAGAGAAAGAAAAGCATGCCACTCACCTCGTTCTGCCTCTCGTCTCTGTAAAAGTAGCTCTTAAAGGGGCGGGAGCCAAAAAACAACAAACAGAAGCAAGGAGAGGCCCGCACTCACTATCGTTACACCGGATCAAATTATTTTCACCCCCAAAGAGCAGGTACCTGAAAGCTGCGCTGGGACGCTCTAAGGTGGGCGGGGTTGCACTTAATTTCCTGTTAACTCCGGAGCTGGTGGGTAAACATTTTTAAGCTCCGGAGCTGGGAGCCATTTGCCCCGGAGTTTAGGGGTCATGTATAAACGCCCTTAGATTCCCTGTGTGGTGTAGTAGATAGATTGATGGAATAGGACTCTGAAGAACAAGGTTCTAATCCCCATTTGGACATGGGAATGCATTTTGAGAGGGAGTTGGAACTGGCAAAAACTGCTCCTTAAATGTCTCACTCACCCTGAAAGCCCTATTAGGGTTGCTATGTCCCTTCTGCCTTGACAGCGGAGATCACACACAAAAGGCTTAGAGTGCATTTTGCTATCCTAACCACATGTATTCCATGTCTTCTCTCTTTGCTTTATTGGAAGAAACACCATAAAGCAGGATGGGGAAAAGAGGAAGGATATTCAGTTTATTTTCCAATGTCACGATCGATTGAGAAACCCTAGCAATTATTTTTCTAGAGTGGCTAAAATGAATATTAGACTTCCACTAGTGGAAGAAGGTTGGAGACAAGAAATAAGGGTGATCAGGCCACTTGCAAGAGAGAACCAGCTTCGTGGCCATGTGTTTCCCACTCCCTGGCTACACGTTGGAGACGTTTGATCTAGATAATCACAGACAATAAAGTCATATGGAAACATGATGAGCTCCTCTATGAGCCTTCTCTTCAACACTGGCAGTGCAATAGCAGCGTTGGGGGATGGGCATTTTGCAAAAGAGAAAGAATGGGCTGCGTAAAGACAAGAGTGCGTTCAGAGGGTTTTTTTCTGCGTTTATTTTATATAACCCTTGTATGCCTCATGACTCACGACGCCCTCCGGTTATAAGTGGAGAGGTCTCAGTGAGCTTGCTTTTTTTCTGTTTCATGAGAGTGGCAAGTTAGCTCCGTTATTTCGGTCTCGGGCTGTGGGGCCCAAAGTTGAGAATTCAGTTTCCCCACACTGGAGCTCCTTGCCAGGGACTGGACTTGGTGATCCATAGGGTCCCTTCCATCTCTGCTGTTCTGTGATGATGATGATGATGATGATGATGATGATGATTGATGATTAGGCTTGTAGACTTGTAGGCTTTGCGGCCACAAATTGTGCAAGATTTCTAGTTATAACTCTTACAAGAGAGGGAGGAGGGCATGGTTGCAGGAACAGCTACTTGAGGAAGAACATTAGTATTTATGTAACATTGTTGACCTGCATGTTTGTTATTGAATCAGAAAAACAAAATGATTCTCTGACTTCTCTTTAAAAAGTACTTCTGCTGTTCTATTTATTTATGTACCACTTTCCACTCCCCATCTTTACAATCTGCTTTGTTGGGGAAAGAGCTGGGGAGATGCTGTAGAATAGTATCTTACATTTGTGTGTTGAAGAAATGGAGAAAGAATTGTGCAACTTTAATAATGTATGCTTTTGGAACTAGAGGGTATCTATCTCCGGACCAGATCAGATGGAAAACTCTTCAATCTCTCTAGATTGAGAGCAAAGTCTAAGGTACAGGTGAAATGTTTGCGGGATCTCCTCTTCGCCGATGATGCCACCATTACTGCTCACTCTGCCGAAGATTTCCAACAACTCATGGATCATTTTAGTAAAGCTTGCAAAGATCTTGGGCTAGAAATCAGCCTGAAAAAAATACAAATAATGGGCCAGAATGTGGACTCTCTTCTTCGCATTACAATTTCTGCAAAAGAACTGGAAGTTGTCCATGACTTTGTGTATCTTGGCTCAACTATCTCAGATACACTCTCACTAGAGTCTGAGCTGAATAAACGTATAGGTAAAGCAGCAACTATGTTTTCCAGACTAACAAAGAGAGTATGGCTCAATAAGAAGCTGACAGAACATACAAAGATACAGGTCTATAAAGCTTGTGTACTGAACACACTTTTGTATTGCAGCGAGTCTTGGACCATCCATACCCGACAGGAAAGAAAGCTTAATACCTTCCATATGCGCTGTCTTAGGCGAATATTCAACATTACCTGGATTGACAAAGTTCCAAATAGCATAGTCCTGAATTGAGCTGGAATCCCTAGCATGTACACTTTATTGAAACAGCGACGCCTACACTGGCTTGGACACGTTGTGAGAATGGATGACGGCCGGATCCCAAAAGATCTTCTATACGGAGAACTAGTGCAGGGAAAGCGCCCCAGAGGGAGACCAGAACTGCGGTATAAGGATATCTGTAAGAGGGACCTGAAGGCCTTGGGAATGGACCTCAACAGTTGGGAAACCCTGACCTCCGATCGCACTGTCTGGAGGCAAGAGATACAGCATGGTCTACATAAATTTGAAGAGGCATTTGTCCAACAGGCAGAGGAAAAGAGGCAGGCACAGAAAGAACGAAACTCGAGGACCGGGCAAGAAACAGAATGCATCTGTCCCCAGTGCGGTAGAGACTGCCTTTTCCGAATTGGTCTATTTAGTCACACTAGGTGTTGTTCTTAGGATCTCTACTCCAGGCATGATACCATAGTCTTTCGAGACTGAAGGATGCCAATGATGATTATGCCATGATTAATAATGAGAAGGATTTGGGGTGAATTTCAGAGCCCCGTACCCTATACCCATGCATTCATCCAGAAATCTGAATTATCCTATGACAGTAGTGGGGAACTTGGGAACTCCAGATGCTTTGGACCACAACTACCAGAATTCCAAGCCTGTATTGCCAATGTCAAAGGATTGTAGGACATATGCAAAGTGCAAGCATGGGAACTCTCTCCTGGTGCTTTAATATTTTGCAAAAGAACCATGGTTTTGTTGTACTTGCAGGCCAGTCTGCATAGAATCTGCATGCATACCTTCTCTGTTCAGACCTTCAGGTGAATTTATGGGATGAAGTCAATTGGCTCTTATTTATTGTTGTTTAATTAAAATGTTTTTAACCCCACTACTCCTTAAAGGGACCCAAAACAGATTACAACAATTAAAAACAACATTTAAAAGCTAAAAACAGTAAGTACATAAATATTAAAAACCAATTAAACAATTATTATATTAAAAATGGCCAACAAAATTAATCCTAAAAACACATTTAAGAACAACATAGCACAGCAATCCTTTAAACAACAGCAAAACCTTCTCAGGCTACCAGTCACTAAGAAAAACCTTGCCGAAAAGAAAAGTTCTTTACCTGCTTGCAGAAAGATAGCAAAAATGGGGCCGGTTTGGCTTTCTGTGGGAGGGAGTTCCAGAGTATGGGAACAGTACATTACTTGTGTAAATAGGGTTATTCATACAGGTGAATACAAGAAGTTTGGCTTGTTTTTAGATTGTGCAAATTTTCAGTATGCATGTATGTAAGATCAAAAAGTGACTTTTTGGCAAGGGTCTGCATTTTTCCTTTTTGTGAAACATCCCAAAAATCATCCCCACTTGACACACCTTTTCATTTGCCTCTGCATTTACTCTGCTTCCTGATTTGATCAAAGAATTTTAAATGTCATTTATGGTCATACCTTCAAGGTTTCTAACTTCCTTCCTTCCTGTTGTGTTTTGAGTCACTTTCTCTGGTTTTTCTGATTCCTCCTCCCCCATATCCAGTGTTTCTATATTCTAGTTTGACCTTTGTTTATTTATACCAGTTTATTAGGAAAGGGAAAGAACAATCAACACAGTGTTTTGCAACAGTTTTGTGAAATGTTTTCTTTGCAGAGAAGTAAACGGCTAGTTGAAAATGGTCATTCCCCTGTTAATGTATAATGTTACTTAAGCATTAGAGTGCTAGGAAATATCAATGCTTTTTTCCCACATGTCCCCTCTTATGTTCCTCACACTGCATTTGACCTGGGTCCATTGTACAGTACTTTCTAGATATTAGATACAAAAGGGACCTGGCTACAAAGATAAGTTTCAAGGTGCTATCAGACTGCACAGCCATTGCAAGTTTGGCAAGGAAAGGCTCACAATATGTTGTGTATCAATAGCTCATGGGTGCATTCCCAGGTAAGTGTAATGAAACTGAAACTAAATCCAGACAAGACAGAGGTGCTTCTGGTCAGTCAAAAGGGAGATCAAGGGATAGGGGTGCAAGCTGTACTGGATTGGATTACCCTCCCCCAGTTGAAAAAAAGAGGTGTAGCTTGGGGGTGCTCCTGGACTCATCCTTGAGCCTAGATGCCCAGGTCACAGCTGTGGCCAAGAGTACATTTGCATTTGCACAATTAAAACTAGTATGCCAGTTACACTCATTTCTTGAGAAACCTGCTCTGGCCACTGTGACACATTCCCTAGTGACCTCCCAGCTGGACTACTGTAATGTGCTCTATGTGAAGCTACCGATGGAAAGTCTCAGGAAATTTCAATGGGGCCAAAATGCAGCGGTCAGATTGCTGACTGGGGTGGGTTGCAGATTTCATATTACACCCCTACTAAAGCAGCTCCACTGGCTGCCAATCAGCTGTTGGGCACAATTCAAAGTGCTGAACTTAACCTACAAAGCACAAAAAGTCAGGGTTCAAACTACCTCAAAGATTATATCTCGCAGTATGAACCATCTCAGGTGCTAAGGTCATCAGGAGAGGCCCTTCTTTCCATCCCCCGCCCTCACAGGTGTATCTCATAAGAGCACATTAAAGGGCCTTCTCTGTTGCTGCTCCCAGACGTTGGAACTCCCTCCCCCTGGAGGCCAGGTATGTTCCATCTCTGCTGCCTTTCCGGAAGCAGGCAAACACACTCCTCTTCAGGCAAGCTTTCCATGAATGAGGGACTACC
Source organism: Phrynocephalus forsythii (assembly GCA_029282475.1). Classification (NCBI taxonomy): domain Eukaryota; kingdom Metazoa; phylum Chordata; class Lepidosauria; order Squamata; family Agamidae; genus Phrynocephalus; species Phrynocephalus forsythii. The sequence goes on along the minus strand of JAPFRF010000001.1, from coordinate 124,455,755 downwards.
TACTATGAGACTTTTATATGGATCATCGTGCATGATTGTATTGACTGATTTCATAAGAACACCAGTGTTTTCTGTGTTAGTTTCCACCTCTCATAATTGACTTTTCCCCCTTTTTGCATGGTCTTTGTAACTTTAATGTTACCTTTTAATGTTCTAAGATGCCTCTTCTAATTCCCTGTTCATAACTTGAATATGTCTTAAATGTTCTGGGCTGTATATTGTCCCTCATTATTGTAAGCCACCTTGGGTCCTTTTCTAAAAGGAGAAAGGTGGGGTAAAAATAATTAAGTAAATAAATAAGTGTCATCTTTATTGCTAGGGGAGAAAAGGAATGGTGAGGGACAAGAGGCATCATCTGTACTGTAGTCTTGTATTCAAGAAACATTTCTGACTCTGTGCATGAAACATAGGATGAAAATAGAGCAAATAGTAAGCAGGAGGATGTTCAGCAAGAAACTGCTGATAGTTCTCTGTTTTGGAGCACGTTTCAGAATAGCATCAACTGTTGCTTTTCCTTCCAAATTAAAGTACCTCTTCTAGGTAAATGTATTTTTTTAAAGTGTGACTAGCATAATTACTAGTTTGGCCAAAGAAAGAATCAGGCAGTACTGTAGTCATATTAAGGTACTCTCCCCCCCACCCCCCCCCCTGTATTAAATAATTTCATTTTCTGGCATTTATCTTGATATGATGCAACCGAGGGACGAGTCAGCTCAGGCATCCTTTTTGATGCCAATTTTCTCACATGATAATGGGCAAAGCATTTTACAAGGGACAAAAAGCCTCTCTCAAATGACATTGTGTGTATTTTGATCAGCCCTGTTGTCATAACTCTCAAGGCCTGCCAAACAAGGCACAAAATGCTGAGATGATAAAATTGGCTTCACCCATTCAAACTGTGCATGTCATAATCACATCCATATGATCATGCACATCAAAACCCTGCAGAGGAATCTGCGAAGTAGACTAGAATTTTGTTTCTTTCTTCTATGTCAGTTTTTTTTTAAAAATTGAATTCAGAAGACGCTTCAAAATCGATAGCTCTAGATGCAGTTGGAAACTGTACAGTCCATTTGCTACATTATTATACTATCCATCTTTGGTTTAAAAGGGATGTGGTTATATTAATTCCATTTATATTTTCTCTAGGACTAAGGCTTTGGCATGTCATGAGCACAGACCTCCAAATTCAGATTATAGCTTATTTTATGTTTTTTTTTTTTAATTTTCTTTTTAAATCTTAGGGCTTGAAACCCCAAGCTTTTCTTTCTTTACTCTTTCAGTTCTTGAGGCATGCATTTCTTCTTCCCATGTTCCTGCTCTGTTTTCCAATCCATATTTTATTTAGCCTCTAGTGAGAAGAGTTGCACCTTCCCCTCTGCCCAGTTCCTTCTACATGTCACTTAGCTCTGGCTTGTTTGATTGGCAGTGGAGAGCTGAGCCAGGTTCAGGTTCATTGTTCTGCACACACAGCTGGAAATTAGAGCAGTCCCTGGAAAGAAAGAAAGTGTTTGTTTGTTTTAACGAGTACCTTTTAAATCAATACTTTATTCTTCTGTGTGCCAGCTTTGGTAAGAATTGATATTTTGAGGGCTTATCCCTCTTAAGATACTTCACAGGTAAGATTTCTACATATCATCTGGGTTGTATGAGACAAGGAAAATGAAAGGTGTAGACTAAGAGTGAGGGAAGCTAAGGTCCTGTTCCTTTTCTTAACAAGTGCATTTCAAAAAAGGAACAATTGTATTATGCAAGCATTACCACGGTGACCATCCCAGTTTTACTTTCATAGGTAGATTTTATTTTTTTATTTTTGCTTTACTTGTGTTTGTGTGTTAGATGGAATAGTGAATACATGTAAAGAAATATTTGTTCAAGAAAGTTCTTAATATGGGTGAAATGTCAATTGTTGCTTCAGTTTGGCTTACAGGCCAATTTTTGGATAAAGTACTTTTCATTAAACCAACCAGACATTGGCTAACTGATTTGGCTAATGTAATTGTTGTTTCTAAGTTGTTTAAACCCGCAGAGTCATGATTTTGTTTATGGTTCGAGTTAAACTGATCAGAATGAGCATGCTTTTCCATTAAATCATTTTACAGGAAAATACTGATGCTCCAGATCCTTCTTACAGAATGCTTTGCCATAGGGATAGAAAAGAGTTGGGTTATTTTGCATTGAAGCCAAAAGTCTGTTGATGCTTCTCTAGTTCCCTCTGAATATGATCAACTTACTGGTTTCTACCTGAAATGTACCTGACACATAATTTATAAATATGGAGGAATTGTGGCAGAAACTTGTCTATAAGCCCTTCAGAATTTCTCAGAAAGTTTGTACTCCACCCTATGCGTATGGGAATTTGTACTGACTGACTCGTTGATTGATTGATTGCTAGAATTTTATTTTAACGTTTCTTGTAAAATTGTGTTTACAGTGCTGAACAAGTGTTTAAAAAATTAAGATAATAGAATCTTTAAAGTCATCATAATAATACAAAAGAGGTTAAATAGGTTGCATTGAAACAAATTGCTCTTCCTAAAATAAGAGTATAAATTGATTGCACCTCCCAACAATATCTTTCCAACAATATCCCAACAATATCACAATACGCTTCACATATTCAAAAATTCCTGATGTCAGAAGCAGTAGGAGACATTGGAATGGATTCCAGGTCCTACTAAGATCCTATGTAAGAAATCTCAGTATGTGTTGAGCCAGTCAGATGATCACTTTGCCACATTACCTGCAACATTCAGCTTGCACCTTGGACTGTGTGGTGGGACCTGCACATTATTTAGGAGGATTTCTGATGATATGCAGAAACCCCTGTTTACATACATTATGTTGTAATTTACAACATTGATTGATGTACCATATATACTCGAGTATAAGTCGACCCGAGTATAAGTCGAGGCCCCTAATTTAACCCCCCAAACCTGGGGAAACGTATTGACTCGAGTATAAGTCTAGGGTGGGAAATGCAGCTGAGCCTGGCAGCTCCTCCTTTGTGAGCTGGGGGAGTGGTGTGTGATGTTTAAAATGACTTTTAGCCACTGAGTCAAGTGCTTGGGTCAGTGGCTAAAAGTCATTTTAAACATCACGCGACGCTCCCCTGTGATGCATGAGAAGTGGCACACAATGTTTAAAATGACTTTTAGCCACCGACCCAAGCAGTTGCCTCAGTGGCTAAAAGTATTGACCTGAATATAAGTAGAGGGCCCCTTTTTTCAGCCCAAAATTAGGGCTGAAAAACTAGGCTTACATTCAAGTATATACAGTAATATGTGCTGGAACAATGTTGTCCAGGCACACTTAATGAGTAACTGTAAATTGGGCCTATCTTTTGAGAAACTACACTTGTTTTAGTATCTGGCTCTTTCTAGAATGGCATCCTTCTGAATCATTCAGCACCTGCCTTGCCGAGCTGAATGTATGCTGCATCATGTTTCACAATGACAGCCAACACTAAAAGGAATGACTTGACTGTGACCATTTTACTCTGGTATGTTAAAGGCTGTGCATGATATATCTTAACTCCAGTGGTTTTCTTCAAACTACTTTAATGACTTTCATAAACAGATTTAAAAATCTTAATGCTGAATGAGCTATATACATGATTTGAAAAAAATTAGTCCTAATTCAAGGTACACATTAGCACAATTAGATGCAGACTTTTTGTAAGAATTGTTAGAGAGGGCTATGGGCACTGAATAGATTGCTTGTTCTCTTTATTTTAAAGGTGGTTTTTGTTCTTTTCAGTCTTTTTGACTAGCATAATTGTTGAAGAGGGCTTACAAAAGTAGTCATGCAAAAAAGTTGAATTTAAAATGTGTAATAATGTTTGTAAACAATATAGCAATATAAAACAAGTGTAAATTTAGCTGCTACACTTCATGTGGCTGGGATTATTTTACTGTTGGCAGCATTGTTTGGAAATTAAGGACTCCTCCTTACCTCCCAGACCCCTTTGGGTTCTCCTCAATGAAAGAGATCTCAAAGGAAACAAGGAATCTTCCAGCGGGTGATAAGGGGGGGGGGAAGGATAGCATTTTTTAATTTCTGAAAAAACAGCATTGCTGACCTCATGAGCATTATGCAGTACTGTACTATATATAATGTTACGCCACGAGATTTCTGCCTAGTCCATATTTTATGGTTAAGATTGTGGTTTAATGGGATGTAGTTTCTATTGTGGGTTCAGGTGCTCCCCTTACTCTTACTGCCATGAGGAAAAGGTTGGAAGCTTGCCTGTTAATTTTGGATTAACCACAGCTTAGTTTTTCATATTCACCCTTTACTAGTACTACCGTGTTTCCCCAAAAATAAGACACTGTCTTATATTTTTTTTTCAAGAAGACACACTAGCTTATTTTCAGGGGATGTCTTACTTTTATTAAGTATAAGATGCTTGAATGTCAGCCCTGCGCACAACCAAAGCCTTTGCTCTCCTGTCAGCAATCCATTCAAACATTATGTTTTCCAGCTCAGGAAATAAAGGTTGCGGACCTGAACCACACTTGCGCTTCTTAGCATGTCCTCTGCCCACATGTAGACTGAGGTTATCGTATTTTGCCCACCATTTTTGGACCATTCGCATATCCAACTTCTTCTCTTTGCAGAAAGCCATAAGATTCTTGCCCTGGGAGTCCTCAGCAATTCCTTTCTTGTACTCAACAGAATAGCCCTTTTTTTTTTGCACTTGCCTTGTCTGGGGTTACAGATACTCAGGAAAAGTAGACCCACAGACTGTTTGTTGCTGGTCAGTGAGGCTGTTGCTACTGATGCGTGAACTCCTTTCCCCTAGCTGTTCGCATGTGCACAATAGGTTGCCTGCAACCGTGGTTACCACGCATGCACCCACGCATGTACAAACAGCTAGGAAAAAGGTGATGCGGTTACCACCTATGCACCCATGCAAGTATGAATGACTCGGAGAAAGGAGCTGTGGCAGATAAAAAGGTATTCCAGTCTTCCTTGCTGCTTCCTTATCTGGACAGCCATGCCCATCACTAGGTCTTATTATCAGGGTAGGGCTTATATTTAATGAATGCATAGAAATCCTGCTAGGGCTTATTTTTTTGGGGAGGTCTTGTTTTCAGGGAAACAGGGTAACTGTAATTAACATTTAACATCCATTTTCTTGGGTTTTGCCAACAAGGGAAACTGTTCACTAGAAATGGGAAGTGAAATATTTTAAACTTCTCCTTATGGCTGCAACAGAAGAGGCATGAGGGCCTGTTGTCTTTCTGATAATATTGTTGCTGCAGTAGCCTATTAAATTTCAGCAAAGATAGCTGCTCTGTATAAAACTGTAACCTGTTCTGTCTCACTGGTATGTACCTAACTATACATGTGCTTTCAAATATTTTTTCTTTAATTAACAATTTATATCTTTATATTTATATTACTCATATGATGCCATAATCAGATTGTGCTACTGCATCTCTGTTAATATAAACCAAGTGGATTTCCATGCACTTAAGTGGTCTGATGACCCAATATTTCTAAAACATAAACATCATAGCTGCAGGCTTCTCTTTGAAATTCTGAGTCTTTGGTACTTCCATAAGTTTGCCTAACTGTAGCTTTTGTGTTTCAGAATTTCTTTTATGTTTATTGTGAGTTTGTGTAATTAGGCAGCAGGAGGCTATTAAAAGTGCTTTTGAAAGCTACCTTACCCTGAGAAAAGATATTAGAAGTGCTTTTTTTTGTTAATGAAAGCATTTTGAGCTCTAATTATGTTTCACATCACAAACTCTTGAAGCTAATGCCCTAGGAAAGTATAGACTTGAACAATTGTACTTCATGGTTAATCTCTAATGATTGACATGAATAAATATAACATATATGAAGCATGACATATGTTTTATTATATCTGAACAACTTACCAATTAGTTTTGTGTACCCCAAAGGGGCTTGTTTTTGCTCTCCAAATATCATTTCCCCTTTCCTCTGTCCCATGCTGCCTGGCACATATTTTGAAATATATGAAATTTGCAAATGCTGTCTGTGATATAGGATGGACATCTGCCCACTGAAGGAAAATAAGAACACTGACCACTTAAAAGCCCTTGGCCAGGTTGGAAAAGTATAACCTTGGATACGTCTTATGCTGTGATACTGTTGGGCATATGCTCCAGATCTGCCAGTAAACTTAATTTGTCCTCCATAAACATGCTCCTTCCTTTGTTTTCTCTGTTAGCTGTGTTGTCTGTCTTTTGGAATTTCGGATCTCCAAAAACAGATGTGTAGAGATGTAGCTTCACACTGAATATATAGAAGTTGAACTTTGAAATTAACATATACTGTTAAGTATAGATGCCCACCAACCTAATGTTTTTTAAAAAATAAGTTTATGGAGGATATACCTGTTAATAGCCAGTTGCCATGATCTCTGTGTATGAACATCCAGTACCAGAGGTGTTTAATCTCTAAATCTCATTTTCGGGGAAATATTAATAAGAGATACTTATTAGCCTCATGTCCTTCCTATGGATTTTCCATAGGCACTTTGTTGGCCACCATGTGAATGGACGAAATAGGCCTTTGGTGTGATCCAGCATGGCTGGGTGATACATTGCCAGCTGTGTATTTTATGTATCTATATGCCATCTTTCCATAAGCACCATTCAGGTAGTGTGTGTGTGTGTGTATTGTGTCGTTATAGTCGTGACCGACTCTTCGTGACCCCCATGTCCATGGAGTTTTCTTGGCAGGAATACTGGAGTGGCTTGCCAGTTCCTACTCCAGACACTTACAGAACCTGGTATTCCCTGGTGGTCTCCCATCCAAGTACTAACCAGGGCCAACTCTGCTTAGCTTTCAAAATCAGGCTAAATCGGATGTGCTTAGGGCATCTAGGCAGCAGGATTCAGGTAGTAGTATAACTGAAATGCAAAAAAACACAACAACAACAAAAATAGTAATACATAAAAACAAAATGATATTAAAAGATTAAAATTGCTTTAAAACCAACATCAAAACTTTAAAAGGCCAAATTAGTTTAACTTGTCTTGAATCCATTTTGAAAAGCTGAGAATACGGGACCAATTTTGGTTCTGAATGGAGAACATTACATAATTTACGTTGAGTCTGGTTGGAAAGCACTTTCATGCATGAGTCTACAAGCAGGGATATTTGTAAAAGGGCCTCTCCTGTAGATCATATTAAGCTGGCAGGTTTAGAAGTCCCTCGGATAGCCTCACCCACTGCCCCCCCAAAAGGTTCATTTGTTGTAGATACTTAGCAAGCAGCAGTATACTTTAAAACCTATGTCGGCATTGTTTGTAAAATTTGTTTCTTGGGGAAGGGTACCATGACAACATAGCTGGTTTTGACCAACCTCCTTAGATTTAGCACGGAAAGGCTTATAACTAAACTAAAAAGGGGAAAGGACTGAAACTTCTAACAGTGAGTAACTTGTTTGAAATATGGGCCAGGAACCCTAAGGAATCAAGCAAGCATCATTACTTTCATTTTTTGAAAAAAGGAAAAACCTGCCAGCAAGAGAAATGCCTAGCAGGTAATGCTGACTGTCTATTCACAGGGAAGAAGTCAGTGAAAGGCCCTCCGGGACAGTGTCTTGGATTCAATGTATGAGGTAGTCAAACAAATACAACTCCAGCAAAAATGGGAGGCTGCTATTTTCTTCAAACAGAGGCTAGATATCTGTCAGTGAAGATAGTATCTGGGCTAGCAAATACTGCTAAGCAAGCCTATAAGATATTTGCAGATCAGCGTTGTTGTTTAACTTGTGTTACTCATTTATGAATGGTTATTCAGTACTGTGCTCCTGGAATTCAACCAGAATAATACTAATGAACAAATCAAATAAAGATCCCACATACGTGAGTCCATATTTTCCAATTCAGCTACAGTACTCAATCAAGATACCAATTTATTCACAGGTATATCAGCCAACAGATGAGGTATTTGACACAATATTTATTGAAAAGATCAGTTTTGGGTTCATAAAACAGAAGATTGTTCTATGTAGTTTACAGTTAAAATCAAAACAATACATATGTGATTCTATATCACATAATCAAAGCAATACATGTGTGATTCCATTGTTTGATGCCATTAAAGCTTTCGATAGCTTGGAATGATGTTTCAGTTTGACAGTATGTGAAGCCATGGAAATGTGGGGCCATTTTAAAAAGAATATTGTGAACATAGTATGATGAGCACCAGCCTATGGTGAGAAATAATACTATGGGCCCAGATCTTATATATATACTGTATCATTAGTAGGACTAAACAAGATTGCCCACTTTCTCCTGACTTTTTGAGCTTTCAGGTGAATCATTAGCCAATATCATCAGGACCGATCCAAATATTCGGAGTTTTTATTGAAGGGGAAAGATTTATGCTAAAGCTATTTGGAGATGACTTTGCCATTAGCACTGTATTTGAATCAGACAGTTCTCTCCCACATATTTAAAAAATTCTTGAAGAGTTTGGTCTAGCTTTAGGGTTGAAGATTAACCCTAGCAAATATAAGAATCTGGTCCTTAACATGCTTTCCTTTGATAGTCAACATTTATCTGATCTAACAATATTCCCACCAGTACTTAGGAGCCATGGCTCCCTCTCAATTGACTACAAACTATAAACCACTGTCATATCTAATTAAACAAAAACTCATAGAGTGATAAAAATTGAATCTGTCATTAATGGGTTGCATAGCAGCGATGAAGAGGTCAGTTCTGCCTAGGCTAAGTTATCTCTTTCAAGTTATGACTGCAGGGATATCAGTTGTGGTCTTTAAATACTGGCAGACTATATATATGAATTTTATTAATAGCTCCAAGAAACCAATGAATAATTCAAAAATGGAGGACTGGGGCCCCAATGTTTAAGTCTATTTAACATTCCATATAAAAGAAATACTTTATATACTTATTGGCTCCCAACATCCCACATTGATACCATTAGAAATGAAATTTCAGGATTTGGAAAAACAAAGGGCTTTTATTTCTCTCTGTAAAACTTAATTCCATGCCGCGGATAGCCAATACACTTCTTAGGAACACAGAAAAAAAATGGAAAGATTGGAAAAATAAATTGTTTTCTGCTTCATCCCCACTGACTTTAGCCATCCCTTAATTTATGATGTTAACAGATGGACTCAAATTAAACTGAAAAAGACTGTGATATCAATTAGATTTTTATAATAATTCTGGTCCCAAATCAGGGGACCAACTGCTAAATCAAGCAAGTACTGTCATACCCTCTTGGCCTCAAATACTTCAGGTTGTTCTTTGTTCTCCTCTACAAGTAGTGAAAGTATAGCCTCTAGAATAGACCATAACCTGTGCTTGAAACATTACTACCGTGTTTCCCCGAAAATAAGATAGTGTCTTATATTAATTTTTGCTCCCAAAGATGCGCTAGGTCTTATTTTCAGGGGATGTCTTATTTTTCCATGAAGAAAAATACAGTACACATTTATTATTATCTTATTATGGGGAGGCCTTATTTTTGGGGGATGCCTTATATTTCAGTTTGGGGCAAAACTTAAGTAGGTCTTATTTTCAGGGGATGTCTTATTTTTGGGGAAACACGGTAGCATCAGAAAATATCCAGTGGGGGCTGGGTAAGTGATTTGAAGATGACAATATCTAATGTAAAATGACAGTCTCTATGGAACATAAAATATGATGAGCACCACAGGGCTCCTCTCAGATCAATCTCCTCCAAATTTAAGGGAACATCCTATTAGGTTTCTGCCCAGGTGCTATTTTGCACTAATCTAAATTATATCAATAGAGAAGTAAGTTTAATCTGTTGAAGAAAATGTCTTTCATACGCCCTCCAATTCAGAGCTTTTGAATTTTCATCTCAAAAAAGCAAAAAAGCAAAGTCTGTCTTATTTTTTGCTTTCATGTTTGTAATGCTTTCAGATTTTATTCAGAAAATCTTTCTGTCTGAGCCACACAGTGGAGAACCAGACTTTGTATGGTACATCATAACCACCTGATTAAACAGCATATGCTGTAGAAGAGAACGATCTCACTGTGAAAATTACGGTAGTTATAACTACCATGTGCTGCAATTAGCTCCAAATGAGCGTGCTATCACCTATATGATGATTATAGTCCTCCTGATGTTTTTTAGCCATGCCAAGACCTGAAATAGAGAGACACAGTCTTCCTCCTGTAAAACTACCTTCCATGGAAGAATGGTTGACTAGTTGGTAACAAAAGCTTCTGCTCATTTACAAGGCAATTCTCTTCCAGAGTGTGAGTGCTGTGAGGTCAGTGTGCTCCCACATTTCTTTAAACTCTACTGGGGCTCTTGCCAGCACAGGTTGCAGTGATGTTTGCCGTTGCTTTTCTTTTTTATGAGCAAAGTTTCTTATCCAGCTTCCCTGATTCTCCTCAAGCCACAGCTCAAATCTATACACTTAATACCTACTTTTGATACAGGAGCTCTGATATGGGGGTGGGGAAGACTACCACAGTTGGATCTTCAGAACAATGGAACTCGGGGAGCATTTGTATAGCCACACAATGGCCTGTGCTATGCTATCCTTGTGACTTATAGGACTTTGTTGCTAAAATAGTTTCAAATGATTATTATGCTGATATTTCAGAGAGGATTGAATTCCAGATATAGAAAGGAGAGGGATACAATTGCTAAGTAATTCTCTTTACCTCAGACTAAAAATAAGTTTACAATGGCATCATGGGGATAGACACACTTTATGTTAAAATGCAAATAAAGAGGGCAGAAGAATACAAAAATATGTCTTTGTGTGCACAGCTGGGCCACTTCCAGAAGGGAGATAACATTAAGTGGATGACAAAAGAAAATCAAGAAGATAACATTTTTACCACAGATGTATAATGTTTTACCTAAAGGTGGGGGGGTCATGATTAATGATTTTGACACTTTGTTATATCACTTTATTGTCTCACTTTTTCTATTCCCTGGCTCAATCTATTATCCCTACCATCTCTATTTACTATTTCCTCCATTCAAATGTAAGCATATTTTGCAGTTTGTAACTGACCAATATGAAACACAGATGGCTGTATGATGTTAATATTCATCACATATCTTTTTGTAATAGTCAAGGATTTCTAATGCCCAGCTGTTCAGCAACAGCAGCCACAAAATTACTTGTGCCATGAATTATGGTGTTGAAATCAAGAAGAGGTGGAATCCCTGGAGTGGGTTTTTGTGTGAAACCCCTGTTAGGATCTTTTGGCTCCGTAAAACAAAACACATTCCTGGAATCAGAATCTCTCAAACTGAGGTGTGGAATTTTTGTACTAGGCTCTGTTTAATGGATCACAAGACTCTCTTAAAATATCAAGGTATATCTCGTAGACAGATTTTTAAAGTTTATAGAAGCAATGTTCCCTGTCTTCAGACATATGTATAAATAAGGGATATATGTGTATTTTCTGGGTTGAATGAGATGGAACAGGGAGTCCAAAGGCATTCATGGAGCAGTGTCATCTCTCCCACTCCCCTTTTTAAAATCTGACATTCATTGGGTTAAAAATGTTAGGATATTTGTGTGATTAAAAATGAAGAAAAGGGAACTGAAATATCAGTACAGTATAAGGAAGACACTGATGTCAAAGGGCGAATCTGATTGCTTCACTCACCAGTGAACGCCAGGACCTATCCAGCTCTAAGAAGGTGTCTACCCAATGTGTGGCAGCAGTGAAGAAGGCCAATTCAATGCTAGGGATTATCAAAAAGGGGATTGAAAATAAAACAGCCAACATTATAATGCCATTATACAAAACGATAGTAAGGCCCCACCTGGAGTATTGTGTACAATTTTGGTCTCCGCATCTCAAAAAAGACATAGTGGAACTGGAAAAGGTGCAGAAGAGAGCGACTAAAATGATTACTGGGCTGGGGCACCTCCCTTATGAGGAAAGGCTAAAACATTTGGGGCTCTTTAGTCTGGAAAAAAGGCGCCTGAGGGGGGATATGATTGACATGTACAAAATAATGCAGGGCATGAGTAAAGTGGATAGAGGGAAGCTCTTCTCCCTCTCACAAAATACCAGAACTAGGGGACATCCACTCAAATTGAGGGCTGGGAGAGTAAGAACAGACAAAAGAAAATATTTTTCACCCAGCGCATTGTTAGTCTATGGAACTCCCTGCCACAGGATGTGGTGATGGCATCTGGCTTGGATGCCTTCAAAAGGGGATTGGACAGATTCCTGGAGGAAAAGTCCATCACAGGTTACAAACCATGAGGGAGATGTATAATCTCCAGGTTTAAAACCGGGGTACCTCAAGGACCAGATGCAGGGGAGTGGTATCAGGAGACAGATATCTAGTCTCATGCGCTCCCAGACACATCTGGTGGGGCCACTGTGAGATACAGGAAGCTGGACTAGATGGGCCTTTGGCCTGATCCAGCATGGCTCTTCTTATGTTCTTATGTTCTTATACTTCAGTCACAGAAGACTTCAGAGTGAGGTCACCAGCTGATAGCAGATAGCAGCTGCATTCTGTATTTTATTTTATTTGTTTAGTTGCAGTGCAAAGTGAGGAACTTCTGCTGCCACAGCATGTCGCCAAGACATGGTGTTCTCATGTTTTCTTCCCTCTCTTTTTTAAAAAATGTTGCATTACCAGAAATAAATGTGCCCGTGTGCTTGCCTGCCTCCTCTCTTGTGTGGATTATGAATGGTTTACTTTAGGATGCCAGGGTCTGTATTTCTCCCTCCCTTTACTTTCTCGTTCATGGAACTGCCAAAGTTAATAATAATGGCTGCCCGGGTCTGGTATTTGTGGTATGATTGTAGCTCAATGTCCTGATTTTAGAGAGGTGTAAAATGTAACTAGTGATTAAGTAAGCCAAATAATTTACGTTAATATTTGGCTAGCTAGTGAAAACATACAATGCCATTGTGATGACAATCTAGTTAGTACTAGTGTTCAAAGCAAGAAATGGAGGTTAACAAAATGTGCACAGAATTTCTTGAAGAGGAATTGTTCAAATTTTGTCACGTCTAGTGAGCTTTGCATATAGATAGACAGTACAGTATTCATATAGAATTTTACAATTGTAGTATTCCAAGGTGTCCTGAAGGATATACTATCCAGCTCAGGTGATGCAAGAAATCCACAGCAAAGACATCCCTGACAGATGGTCACTCAACCTCTGAATGAAAAACTCTACTACACATAGTCATTCCCTCCATCATTTTTCATAGGGCTTTTCAGACAGTCTACCATCTTGTTGACATGCTCCTTAAACTTTGTTGTTTAGAACTTGAATAGTACTCTAGATGAGGGTTTGACCAAAGAGGAACAGAGTTGTGCTATTTCTTCTTGAGACCTTGTCTTGGTGCTTGAAGTGGGTAATAACTGTATTACATCATACTGTAAACTCATATTTAGCTTGTGGTCTCCTGAACCTTCCAGATGCTTTATGACTGCACAAAGTTATTTTGTTTATCTTGGCCCAGTTTTACAGTCCGTGAAGATCATTTAGAATCTGTAGTTTGTCTTCAGAGATATTAGGTATACATTTCCAGTTCAATGTCATCTGCAGATTTGACTTGATTCTTAACTGTGAACAGACAGTACAGTTTATACTCTGAAATACTTACAGTCATCCTTAGTAACACAAGTGTAAGAGGTAAAGTAGCAAAGTAGGATTCAGAAGACCTAGCTTTAAATTCCTGCCCATCTGTGGAAATTCACTGGAGGAAGGTACCGATAACACTACTCCTATGAGCACAGGATTAAACTGCTGTTTTGTAGCCAAAACTGTGCTCATGACTTGGGGTTCAACCCCAGATAGCCGTCTCAGGGTTCACTCAGCCTTCCTTCCATCTGAGGTTGGTAAAATGAATACCCAGCTCACTGCAGGGACAATGTGTAGTCTGCATAATTAACCCGTAAACCACTCATAGAGTGCTTTAAACACAATGGGGCGAGGTATAGTACAACTGGTACCTTGTAAGACGAATTTAATTGAGCACTCCAAAGCAGCTCGATGGGTCGTTTTCCCCAGTGGCTTCAGCAGTGATCCTCACCCAGACCTGCAGCCACCACTTTCCTCGCAAACAGCCCAGGCTGGGCGAGGATCACAGTAACCCTACTTCGCCCAACAACCTGGTGGGCGAAGCAGGGACGCAGTGATCCACGCCCAGCCCTCTTGCTGCCGATTACCTTGATTTACCTCCATCGCCCAGGCTATTTGCAAGGGAAGTGGCAGCAGTACTCACTTCTGTGATATACTGTATAAGCAGAAAACTTGGCTTTGTTTTTAAAGATTTCCTATACCTTGAAATCTGTATTTGGGCCACTGTAATTTGGGTGTGACCTGAGGGATGGCAACAAAACAAACCACACCCCTTCTACTGAAAAGCTCAATGCAGAAGCATTTACTGATGTTAATGAAAATACCTACAGTATGTAAAAGACATGTGATGTCATGGTTTAACTATATTACTGCAGTCAAAACTTTGTTCATGACCTGAGTTGAAATTTCAGGTAGCTAGTTCAAGGTTGCTTCAGCTTTCCATCTTCCAAGACCACCCAGTTTAGTTCATTTGTGTGGGGAGAAATGTGTAGCCTGCATAATAGAAAAAAAAATTGATTGCAAACTTCCCAGAGAATGTTTAAAGTTCTATAGGGTGGAACATAAACATCACACTTTGTCTATCTGGACAGGTCTTATCACCTAAGGCTTTGTGTTAGTTTTTGTTACACCTTAATGATGGTCCATAATCTCTAGTGTTTGGAAGCCTCTCTCAGCTTCCTAGAGAGCCTTTGATGTGGAAGATCCTGTAATTATCACTCAATGGATTTAATCCACTTGAAGGCTTACAAGTTAACCCCTGTAAGTAGTAATACTTGTGGACAGGAGTTAGCACAGGGCAACTTTTCTACACTAACCCAAGGACTACACAGGACAGGAGTTAATGACCCACAAAACATTGTTTAAAAGGGAATATACAGAGAGGCATGATACCTCTGTAAACTCATTACAAAAATGAAAATCTTTCAGGAGTTTCTAAAACGTGTGTATGTGTTATGCCTGAGTCAGTGTATATGAGAGAAACTGTGTTTTTTCATATGTAGATGCATTGAGAGAGTATGACCTTCAATACTAGCCTGCCTCCAGCATCTATGGCATTTTTTTAAAAAGATTGATTAGCTTACAAAATTAATTGGTTAATATAACAGCAATTGTATTATCTGAAATGAATTGAGTTTTGTGGAAGGAAAGGTAGTTATTTTTTTCTGGATGGCTAGTTTTTCTCCTTTTAGCATTTTAGTTGTTGAGGTTAGATGATTATTATACTTCAAGTAGAAAAACACTATAAATTATGTAACAGGCTGATTAAAAGAAATGGAGCAGAGACTTAAAACTTTTAAAAATATATCACTATTTACTGAAGTCATCTTTAGGGAAATCTAAACCTAGAATTATAGAATTAATTCATCCATCCAAAATCAGTTTGCAAAGCCATAACAGCTTGCAGAGCATTGTACTTTTTAATTTTGAAAACTGTTTGCAATTGCACTTGGGATATTGACCTTAATTACTTTTTAAAGATAAACTATGATCCCATTAAAAACAGTAAATAATGATCAATAATGATCTTGTTTTAGCTTGTATTAATGCACATAGTCTTCTCCTGAAGTTACACGAGTCAATTAAAGGTTCCCTTGTAGGAACAAACAAATTGTTCACCTTAATAGTCAAGCAGGCCTTTGGAACATCTCTTTGTCACCACCCTCATCTTTTGAATTGTGTACAAGAACCGCATGGCATTTTCCCTTGTTGGTTGAACTATGTCTCACTTCAGAATCCCATATTCTGACATGGTGGAGCAAGATACTGCAAGGGCGGGGAAAGGAGACTCTGTCTAGCACTCCCTGGCAAGAAAAAGAGAACATGAATACAAAAATCAAATATCTGAATGCGGAAAACTACAGATAACAGCAAATGCTATATATATTTAGCATGGTAAAAGTAGTAGTAATTAACGACAACAGCAGCAACAACAAAAACAACCCCCCATAGGCATGTGACCTTGTCATGGATGTGGCACTTGCGTGCTTCAAGGATGCAGAGGGCTGTGCTATACAGGTTAAACCTTAATAGACAGGCCACTGTTGAGAAGCCAGCCAAAGGGTGCCTCCCAAACAAAATGGTTCAAAAGACAAATAAGGATCCCAAACCAGATCGGTCAAAACCCGGGTCAACAAGGACCATGTTAGATAGTGAAGTCCTTGGATGTCTGGCAACAAATGGACTATGGGGCTCAGGGAACTGGCTGAGCAACCAGGCTAGCTGATCAGCAACGATTCATTACCTGAACTAACGTTTTCACACAACTTCAATTAAATGAAACACAAAGCAATATACAAGCTGCAGAAATTCAAGAAATTCAAGAAACCCCAAATATCAGTGTACCGCAGGTAGTGGTGGCAGTAGAGAAAGAATCAACACATGTAGATTTATCGAATAATGATCAAGTACAAGTCTCTCCTCTGCCCTCATTACAATCTGGTAAAAGGCAGGTGAATGAAGACCAAGAAAAGCTTAAAGAAAGAATAATGAATCAGATGAAGACCCGTGAAGAAAGAATAAGATTACCATCAATTAAATTCATGCCTAAGAAATTACTAGCCGATATAAATGCTACAATAGAGAATATTGAAAGCAGAACTTTGCAGGAAACCAACCAGTTAATGTATAGTGCTGCTTTAATAGCAAAAGAAGGCCTAATGCCAGAAAGAATAAGGAAGAAAGGTAGAATGCCAGCAGTACCAAAATGGAAGATAAGGCTCCAAAATAAAATTGGTACGTTAGATGCTAGTAAACTGAAAGAAAAGAAGCCGAATAACAAGACCAAAGACTGTTTGATCAAGAAATGCCATCTGGACAAAAGGAAAACCAAAGGAGCTCTAGAAATGGTCAAACAGCAAATAATAGAATGGAATGGAATGGATTTTATTGTCATTGTATAAAAATACAATGAAATTAAAAAGTGCCAATTAAAAAAACAGCCATACACAGTCCCCCATACAATATACATGTTACACATTCAACACTGATATTTTATCCATAAACTTAATTTTTAAAAGAATTTAGTATGGTTATATCTATTGGGTAAAAACTATTCCTGAATCTTTCTGTCCTTTTTCTAATAGATCTATACCTTCTGCCTGATGGCAACGGCATAAACAGAGAATGTCCAGGATGAGAAATGTTTCCTATAATATTCTGTGCTTTCTTAAGATAGTGGGAGCTGTGTAATTCCTCCAATGGGAGGAGGGGGCATCCAATGATCTTCTGTGCCATATTGATAACCCTCTGGAACTATTTCCTCTGAGACACTGAACAGCCGGCGTACCACGCACATATGCAGTACTTCAGTATACTTTCTACTGAACAACGATAAAAGGACACCAGTAGTCTCTGAGTGATGTTATTCTTTCTGAGCACTCTCAGAAAGTACAGTCTTTGTTGGGCTTTTTTCAGCAGCTCAGAGGTGTTTACACTCCAGGTTAAATTATCCTCAATATTGACTCCCAACAAATGGAAGTCTGTCACCCTTTCTACACAGTCCCCGCTGATGAATAGAGCGGTTGATGATCCAGCAGGTTATTCTCTCTGCACCACTCTTATCAACTGCTCCACCTCATCTCCATAAGCAGACTCGTCTCCTTCTGAGATAAGCCCCAAAACCATGGTGTCATCCACAAACTTAACTGTCATGTTACTATGATAGGCAGGAATACAATCATAAGTATAAAGAGTATATAGATCAGGGGACTCAGCACGCAGCGCTGTGGAGAGACAGTACTAAGACTCAAATTCGTAGATGTATACTGACCTACTCTAACCCTTTGACTACATCCAAAAACCTATTTATCCACATGCACATAGAATGTGGGAATCCCAAATCCCCTACTTTAACCACCAGTCTATGAGGGAGGATGGTATTAAATGCTGAGCTAACATCTATGAAAAGCTTCCCCGCCATTCCAGATGTGACAATGCAGCATGAAGGACTGTTGCTGCAGCGTCCTCTGCAGATTTATTTGCTCAATATGCAAACTGGTAGGGATCAGAAATCTGGGGGAGAAGTGATGTGATGTAATTCCGGACCAGTTTTTCAAAACATTTCATCACCACTGGATTAAGTGCAATTGGTCGATAATCATTAAAACTGGAGATATGAGGTTTTTTAGATACAGGAAATATAGTAGAGGACTTCAAACAAGTTGGAACCCTAGATTGAGACAAAGACTGATTAAAGATCTTAGTAAAGACTCCAGCTAGTTGAACTGCACAGTCTGTCAATGCACATCCAGGAATGCCATCAGGTCCAGCAGCCTTCTTTGGGTTGACAGCAGCAGCATGCGCCTCACCTCATGTTCTTCCACTTTAAGGATAAAGCTGCTGTGGACTGGGGACTGTAGTGCAGCCTCCTTCGGTACTTCCACCTCAAAATAGCCAAAGAAGATATTCAACTCCTCTGCCAATGCTGCATCGCCCACTACAATTCTGTTGTTAGTCTTATGGTTCATAAGATGCTGGACCCCTTGCCATGCTTTCCTGTTGTTATTACTATCCAGATGGTGCTCAATCCTACTCTTGTAATCCAGTTTGGCTCTCTAATTCCTTTCTTCAGGTTTGCTCGGGCCATGCTGTAAGAAGCCCTATCTCCAGACCTGAAGGCGATATCCCTTTATTTCAATAGCCTCTGGACTTTCCGAGTCATCCAGGGCTTCCTATTTGGGTAGATCTGGATATGTTTGTTCACCATAACAGTATCTATGCAGTTCCTAATATAACACATAACACTGTCTGTAAAAATCTTCAAATCTTGATGTTCAGAAACATCCCAGCTAGTCCTTTCAAAGCAGTCCTGCAGCTGCTAAGATGCACCATTTGACCAGCTTCTCACAGTCTTTCTAGTGGCAGGAGCAGTTTTCCTGATGGGGACGTATGCAGGAACTAAAAACAAGGACATGTGAACAGATTGGCCGAAATGTGCTAATGGTCCAGCTCTGTAGCCCAACCTGATATTTGAATAAACCTTTTCCAGTGTGTTAGCTTCTCTAGTAGCACACTTGACATGTTGATGCAGTTTGGGGAGTGCTGTTTTCAAGTCCACATGATTAAAATCCCCTGCTATAATATGTAGAATATTACTGTTACCGAGTTACTGTTTGCATCTGGTAGAATATAAACTGCAGTAATCATGGCCACAGAGAACTCTCTCGGTAGATAAAAGAGCCTGCATTTGACAGTCATGTACTCCAGATCTGGAGAGCAGTGTCTGTCCACGATCACTGTATTTGTGCAACAATTATTGTTAACATACATAGACAGCCCTCCTGCTCTACTTTTACCAGAGTCCTTTGTTCTGTCATGATGCTGTGCAGTGTAACCTGGCAACCCAACCACTGAGTCCGGAATGCCTGAGTGGAGCCAAGTCTCTGTAAATAACAAAATACAGGTGTCCTTCACAATATTATTAGTTACAATCTGAAGCCTCTGTTCATCCATCTTATTTACCAAGGATCTTGCATTTGTAAGATAGAGACTGGGAAGTGGTGGTTTATGTGGTTGTTTCTGTAGTCTAGATAACACACCGGCTCTGCAACCTCACTTCTGCTTTCTCTCTTTATACCGCCTCCACCTCCTCCCCATAGGGATAACAGAATAGAAAAAAGTAAATAGAGATAAAATGGAGTAGAAAAAAACAACCAGCCAAATTTTGTTCTATGACTCACTGTAACCACCAGGGAGTAACTATATTCCATGGCACTGAGGCTATTTCTCTCCTGTGTTTCTCCTGTGCATTTGTTAAAGTTGTTAAGGTTGAAAGACGATAAATCTTGTTTTATGGCTTTGTGGAGTTCTTAAGTTTTCCTTGCTTTTGCTGCCAAAAACAGCAATGAGGGAGCTTAAGCTCTTCAAGGTCAGCTTTCAACTTGCCTGATTTCTCTGCTACAGCTTTCCTCCAGTAGTCCTCCAAAAGATAAGTAGTGGAGTAATAATAATGCAATAGTGTTCCATGATAAGTAATACAAAATAAGTAGTATAAGACAAAAAAACCAGATGAGGACAGGGAATGGAGCATAAACGCTGTGCCTCCCTGGAAGCTGGAACCGGAAAGAAGAAAATAATAGCAGTCTCAAAGAAGATTCAAAGATATGAAGATAAAATAAAACAATTCAAACAAAATAGGCTTTTTCAGTGTAACCAGAAGAGGTTCTACCAGTCAGTTTCTACCAAGACTGCAGACCAGACAACAGATAGCAGTGCAAAGCCACCATCAAATGAAATGCTATGCTTCTGCCAGGATATTTGGGATAATCCCAAGAATTATAATAAGCAAGCAGTTTGGTTAGAGACAGTCATATTGACCACAGATGCTACTAGCTTAAATGGAATGAATATTACATCTCAAATGGTAAAAGCAAGCACTAAGAAAATTAAGAATTGGATTGCCCCTGGAAAAGATGAATCGCATGGATTTTGGCTAAAACATGTAACCAGTATGCATTCATGATTTGCTGAACAATTTAACCAAACAATCCAGCAAGGTGAAATAGATCAATGGTTAACAACAGTAAGAACATACTTAATTATGAAAGATCTGAGCAAAGGGCCTACACCAAGCAACTATCGTCCAATAACATGCTTGCCAACAGTATTCAAAGTTCTTACAGGAATAACTGCCGATATCATAGTCACTTGAGACAAAACAATTTATACCCCTTTGAGGAAAAGGGCTATTGTAAGAATAGCTGTGGAGCCAAAGGTCAGCTACTTATTGACAAGATGGTAATTGAAAACTGTAAGACAGTGGTGGCAAAACTTCAGCCCTCCAGCTGTTTTGGACCACAACTCCCAGAATTCCAAGCCTGTATTGCCAATGACAAAGGACTGTGCGAGTTGTGCTCCAAAACATCTGGAGGGCCGAAGTTTGGCCACCACTGCTGTAAGAGATGCCAAACCAACTTGCATGTTAGATGGACTGACTATAAGAAAGCATTTGACTCGTTGCCACATGATTGGATACTAAAAAGTTTGGAATAAGTAGGAATTATTGGAAGTATCCAAGAATTTATCAAGGCAACAATGAAAAAGTGGAATACTGAGCTAACCATTGATGGTGAACAAATTGGTCGTGCCAACATCAGGAGAGGACTATTTCAAGGTAATTCATTATCACTCCTGCTGTTTGTAATTGCTCTAATTCCACTCACAAAAAATATTGAACAAGACAAATATGGGCTATCAAATATCAAAAACATCAAGCAGAATAAACCATTTGCTATATATTTATGATTTAAAGCTATATGGGAAATCACAACAAGAAACAGAGTCAGTACTCGATACAGGGTGAATTTTCAGCAATGACATTGCAGTGGAATTTGGATTAGACAAGTGCAACCCTCAGCATTGGACGAAGAAGACTCATATAAGTATCTTAGAGTACTACAAGCAGATAACATAGCATAAAGAAGTAAAGAATAAAGTTAGCCAAGAATACATCAGAAGAATTAGAAAGATGCTAAAATCAAAATTAAATGGAAAGAATACCATCCAAGCTGTAAACACATGGGCTATTCCAGTCTTGCGATACACAGCAGGAGTTATAAACTGAATCCAGGCGGATTTAGAAGCATTAGATTGAAAGACAGAAAAGTGATGACATTAAACCGGGCACTACATCCACAAAGTGATGTCAGTGGGATCTACTTGCCAAGGAAAATAGGAGGCAGAGGCCTCTTGCAAGTTCATCAAACCATCGAAGAAGAAAAACGAGGAATATTTCACTATCTCCAACATAATGAAAATGCTGTGCTTAAGTCAATAGTTACTGAAGGCATAATAAAGGAATATCCAGAAACTAAGCAAGAATTTAAAAGTCAACAAATGCAAAGCCAAATAGAGAACTGGCATAGTAAAGCACTGCATGGTCAGTTTATAAGAGACACCAATGATAAGTTCAACCAAGAACAAACATGGTTTTGAAGCAACATTGAAGAAAAAAAAGTGAAGGACTAATCACAGCAGCTCAAGATCAAGCTTTAAGAACAAATGGCATAAAGGCAAAAATTGATAAATCATTGAAATATAGTAAATGTTGATTGTACAAAGAAAAGGAGGAAACTAGATCACATCATCAGCTGTTGCCCCAAAATCACTCAGACTGATTAATTAGCCTGTCATAATAAAGTGGCAGCAATGTTCCACTGGAATATTTGTAAAAATTTCAACCTACCATCAAGCAAGAACTGGTGGGAACATCATCCAGAAAAGGTTACTGAAAATGAAGTCATCAAGGTGCTCTGGGATTCAGAATCCAATGCGACAGAATCCACAATACCCCAGACATCACGATAGTATGCAAGCAAGAAAACAAAGTTCAAATTGTTGATGCGGCAGTACCAGGAGACACAAGAGTCAGCGGCAAAGAGTTAGAAAAGATAACCAAATATCGGGATTTAGAAATAAAAATTGAAAAGCCATGGAATAAGAAATTAAGAACAATACCAATAATAGGTGCCTTGGGTACAATCCCAAAAGACCTGGATCAACATCTGAAAAACCTCGGCATTGACAAGATCAACATCGATCAACTACAAATGGCGACATTATTAGGAACAGCATATATTTTACGACAATATCTCTAGTCATCCTCGGTTCTTGGAAAGAGCTCGATCACTGGAGAAGGCCAACTTCAGTTTAACACC
The DNA here is from genome assembly GCA_029282475.1 of Phrynocephalus forsythii. NCBI lineage: Eukaryota > Metazoa > Chordata > Lepidosauria > Squamata > Agamidae > Phrynocephalus > Phrynocephalus forsythii. The sequence continues at coordinate 124,433,027 of JAPFRF010000001.1, read as the reverse complement.
TGGCAGCTGTGTTTGCCAGATAATAATAATAATAATAATAATAATAATAATAATAATAATAATAATAATAATAATAATAATAATAATAATAATAATAATAATAATAATAATAATAATAATAATAATGGCCACCTTGTTGTGGCGGGGGGCTTAACTGCTCTAGTAGGTCCAACCTTACCAGAGAGGTCTTGACTGAGGAACAGAACTAAGCGCACCCAACAACCCATGAATCATGGTGAAATACAATATAAAGAAGCCTATACCGGCTCGGTCGTCGCCCGGGTTAACAAGGACTGCGATGGGTGTTGATGAACCTGGACATCCGTTGATAAATGGGCTACAGGTCACGGGTCCCATTGCTGAGCAACCAGGGCATGGGCCTGTAGAGTTACTGGAAGCTGAACCATCTCAGAAGCGGCAGAAATATACTCTACCAGAGAATCGGACAATCATGAAATGCTATTATAGAGCGGAACCTGAAAAACGTGGCTACCAAAAGCGGATGCATCAGTTATGGAAACAAGAATATCCAAACTCCAAGATAACTGAATTACGATTAGCTGACCAGCGAAGATATATTATCAGAAACAAGGTGTTTAGTAAAGTTGAACTAGAAGAAATACAGAGGAGTTGTGAAATTGGAGGTCAACAAATTATCCAAATAGAAGGAAAAAATAGATTAATAACACCTGGGGACATTGAACAGTCAAAAGTTGAAGAAAATATGGATGTTGCACAAAACTTTGAACCAAAAGAAGGTTCAAATAGGATTGGAACACCAGCAGAGCTCACTATTAGGCAGCAAGAATTGAAGAATAAAATACTCACACATGCTGCATTAAATGAAGAGAGGGGAAGGCTCCTAATTTTAAAGACTGTGCCTAGAAAAAAATTGGTACCATTGATGAACAATGTAAACTCAGCACTTGCAACAATCCAGATAAGGTCAATTGAAGAGATAAATCAGCTTGCTTATAGTGCAGCAGTAATAGTAACGGAAGAACTAGGGATTCCACAATTGAAGCCCCCCCAAAAATGCATTGATAAACCACGGTGGAAAATCAGACTGGAGCTTAAAATCAAAAGACTCCGAGCAGATGCGAGTAACTTAAAAAACCCGCAGGAGGAGAAATTAAAGAATGGTAAGTTCAAGAAATATTTGACTAAAAAATACTGGCTAAGTACAAGGAAAATTGGAGAAGCATTGGAAATAGTGAAGCAGCAAATAACAGCAACTGCTAGAAAAATTGAAAGATATGATGCTAGATTTACTCAGTATAAAGACAACCAGTTGTTTCAATCAGATCAAAGAAAGTTATATCAGAGTTTAAATCAGAAGATAAGTAAAAAAGATGAAAAGCCTGAAAAAATGGCAACCATTCAGTTTTGGAAAGACATATGGGGGACTGAGAAAGACTATAATAGAAATGCTGGATGGCTCCAAGATTTTGAGAAGAAATTCTCCAAGTGCACAATGGACCAACTAGAAATAACAGCTGATATGATCACCCAAAGAGCACAAAGAGTCAAAAACTGGACATCACCTGGCAATGATCAGCTGCATGGGTTTTGGCTTAAACACCTGACCAGTCTGCATGGAAAAATGGCCCAACAACTTAACGAAATGTTGAGAACAGGTTATATTAATGAGTGGTTAACAACTGGGAAAACCTATTTGATTCAGAAGGATCCAACAAAAGGAGCAATACCTGAAAATTACAGGCCAATAACATGCTTACCAACTATGTATAAACTGCTAACGGGCATCATAGCTGATAGAGTCCAGGATTATTTGGAAGCAAATAACATCATGCCAGTAGAGCAGAAAGGGAACAAACGGGGAAGTAGAGGCATAAAAGATCAGTTACTCATTGATAAAATGATCCTAGACAATTGTAAAGCCCGGAAAACTAATTTATATATGACTTGGATTGACTATAAAAAAGCCTTTGACTCAGTACCGCACAGTTGGATTATTAAGTGCCTGGATGCCATTGGAATATGTAAAAGTATTAGTGCCCTAATTGAAAATGCGATGAAGAACTGGAAAACAGAATTGTTTGTCAGGGATGAAAGCTATGGATTGGTTAGCATCAAACGAGGGATTTTTCAAGGTGACTCTTTGTCACCTCTGCTATTTACTATTGCCCTGATTCCCCTCTCAATAATTTTGCAGAAGACAAATTTAGGTTACCAAACTGCTAAAAATTCAGGGAAATTTTCTCATCTATTGTATATGGATGACTTAAAGTTATATGGAAAATCAGAAACTGAAATACACTCACTGACCAACACAGCCCGAATTTTCAGCACCGATGTTAGTATTGAGTTTGGACTAAACAAATGTGCCACAGTGGCACTGAGAAAAGGAAAAATAATTGAGAGTGAAGGAACTGAAATGCCAAATGGACAAGATATTAAGTATCATCAGTCTGAAGCCTTATAAATATCTGGGCATACTGGAATTAGATAATATAAAGCATGGGCAAGTGAAAAATGTGGTCAGTAAAGAATATATCCAAAGGGTCAGAAAAGTATTAAAAAGTAAGCTGAATTGTGGTAACACCATCAAGGCCATTAATAGCTGGGCCATACCGGTCATCAGGTATACTGCTGGCATTATAAACTGGACTCAGACGGAGCTAGATATTCTAGATAGGAAAACAAGAAAACTTATGACCATTCACTATGCATTACATCCACACAGTGATGTTGACAGGCTGTATTTACCTAGAAAATTAGGTGGTAGAGGTCTTCTGCAATTGAAGCAGACAGTTGAAGAAGAGAAGCATGCGTTGGCAGATTATGTAAAAAATAGTACAGAGCCAGCATTATTGGAGGTTAAGAACAGGGAGGTGTTTAAAGTAAATCAAACAAAGGGTCAATACAGGAAAACAACAATGCAAATACGAGCTGATAGCTGGCATAATAAAGCGCTGCATGGGCAGTTCCTCGAAAAAGTCAAAGGAAAAGTAGATGAGGAAAAGACTTGGTTATGGCTCACCAATGGAACACTGAAAAAAGAGACAGAGGCCCTGATTTTTGCAGCTCAAGAACAAGCTGTCAGAACAAATGCAGTTAAGGCGAGAATAGAAAAATCAGCTGAGTCCCCCACATGTAGACTCTGCAAAGAGGCAGATGAAACTATTGGCCATATATTGAGTTGTTGCAAGAAAATTGCTTAGACTGATTACAAACAGCGTCATAATGTAGTTGCTCAAATGGTCCATTGGAATTTGTGTCAGAACTATCATCTGCCTATAACAAAGAACTGGTGGGATCATAAGCCTGAAAAAGTGACTGAAAATGAGCATGCAAAATTACTTTGGGACTTCCGAATACAGACAGACAGGGTTTTGGAGCATAATACCCCAGATATTGTGATTGTGGAGAAGAAAAAAGTGTGGATCATTGATGTTGCTATACCAGGAGATAGTAGAGTCACTGAGAAACAACTTGAAAAAATTACCCGATATCAGGATCTCAAAATTGAACTTCAGAGACTCTGCCATAAACCAGTACAGGTGGTCCCAGTGGTAAGACCTAAGCAAGTATCTAGAAGAAATTGGAGTGGACAAAGTCACCATCAGTCAGATGCAGAAAGCCACCTTACTGGGATCTGCTCGCATAATTCCCGATACATCACTGAGTCCTAAACGCTTGGGAAGTGTTCAACTAGTGATTGGTAATATAAAATCCAGCGTAGATAGCTGTGTGGTTAAATAATAATAATAATAATAATAATAATAATAATAATAATAATAATAATAATAATAATAATAATAATAATAATAATAATAATAACATTTCCATCATATATTGCCATCACTGACCACTAGAGGCCGACAGAGACCATGCTATGAATTTCTCAACAAGAAGACTACAAAGCATGGTCTCTGGTACCCTCTAGTGGCCTGTTCTGGTAAATACATTCTGAAAATAATATTAATAGTTTTTATTTTTAATGTTTTCAGAAAGCAGACAAGTGAAACCACAGGCACTAATCCTGCAGACATGAATGTCCTACTGTATATTGTCCACTAGAGAAGTCTATTTTTATGATATCACTAGCAGAACAGGCCACTATAGGGAGCCAGAGACCTTTCTGTATATAGTGTTCACTATTATAATTGTGTTTGCTATCATACACATTTTTCTGTATCTATAGAAGGATACTTGGAACATATCCCCTATGGACACAGGGGTCTTACTGTAGATAAGGCTGTAGTTTCAACTGCAACTGTAAGTAAACAAACTTTTTTAAAAAAATTCTCCAACAAATGTCTCAGAGTGACTTATTGAGACTTAAGTGGCAACTAGTGAGAAAGGGGTAAACTCTGGGGATCTTGTAGCTGTTATCTACTGTGGATCTCTAGATTTGTAAGTTAAAGGTAAAGGTTCCCCCCTCACATGTGTGCTAGTTGTATCTGACTCTGGGGGCGGTGCTAATCTCTGTATTCAAGCCGAAGAGCCAGTGTTGTGGAACTCCATGACCACTGGCCGGCATGGCTGCAAGGAAACACTCTTTTACCTTCCTGCTTTTTACGGTGGTACCTATTTATCTACTTGCATTTACATGCTTTCAAACTGCTGCGTGGCACTTGGGATTTGAACCACTGAGCTGACAGCTTTGCAGCCAATAGTTTTTGGAGCCTTAGTCTGCTGAGCCACCATGCCCCCTCCTCTAGACTTGTAAGGTAAAGGTAAAGGTCCCCCCTGCACATGTGTGCTAGACATGGCCGACTCTAGGTGCAGTACTCATCTCCATATTCAAGCCAAAGAGCCAGTGTTGTGCAACTCCATGACCATGTGGCTGGCATGGCTGCAAGGAAACACTCTTTTACCTTTCCGCTTTTTATGGCAGTAGCTATTTATTTACTTGCATTTACATGCTTTCAAACTGCTAGGTTGGCAGGAGTTGGGATTATCAGTGGGACCTCGCCCTGGTGTGTGGCACCTGGGATTCAAACAACTGAACTGTCGACTTTGCAGCCAGCAGTTTTCGGAGCCTTAGTCCACTGATCCACCACGCCCCCTCTTCTAGACTTGTAAAAAGGTAAAGGTTCTCCCCTGCACATACGTGCTAGTCGTGTTCGACTCTCTCCGTATGCGCATATCCGTATTCAAGCAGAAGAGCCAGTGTTGTAGCAAAAAAGATAATTTTGCTAGAAATTCACAACTCTGCAGTAATCCTTGTCACGGCATAAAAATCGATTCTGTACATGGGGCAGAGTGGCCTTCATTGAACAGAGAGCATCATAAGCAGATTGAACTAGAGTGCATAGTTCTTGGACCAATATTTGTGCATAGAGAATAGTGAGCGCTAGTGTGGTCTGTGTGTTCATGCGTCTATGTCCATGAATTAGTATTGTTCATCAAAGGAGGGGAGTGTGTGCGAAGACAAACATAGGAGGGGAGTGGTGTGAAGACAAACATATGTATGAATACATGAATTAGTATTATTCATCATAGGAGGGGAGTGGTGTGAAGACAAACATAGCTGTCTCCTTGGAATTATAATGAAATCCTGTGCACAGTTCCTGCTTGTTTTGCTCCATGCTATCAAGCTCCTGCAAGATCACGTGTGGCTAAATTTACTTCAAATGCTCTCCAGTGATAGGTGCAGAGCATCTGTCTTTAGTCTCAGATGAAAGAATCCTCTTGGATTCATTCAGTGTGAGTAAGCAGTTGTGTAAATTATCCTACCTGTGCTGGTATCTGTCTGTAATACTCCTGTTCTGTCTCAGATTGAGGAACACTTATGAAAGAAAAAAAAAGCAAAGTGTTCTGCTTATATACCGCCCCATACCACTTCAAGTAGTCTCTGGGCAGTTTACAGTTTCAACTACAGTATGCCGGCTACACCCCCAGCAAGCTGGGTACTCATTTTACCAACCTCAGAAGGCTGGAAGGATGAATCAACCATGAGTCTACTACCTGGGATTAAACCCCAGGTTGTGAGCACAGTTTTGCCTGCAGTACAGGCATTTAACCACTGCTCCACGGGGCTCATCTAAGATGGTCAAGTCAAGCAAAAGAGAAAAATTAATTCACAATTTGCCTTTATGCTTAAATACTTCCCTAATAGGAATCTGGCCAGTATTTGGGAATGTGTGGCTGGGGATTTAGCAATACATGCTAATGATGGAATCCAGCGAAATAGGGGCTGCATCACATGGAGTTGTTATGTTTTTGGTCTCTTGGTGCTCCTTTATGTGTTTTAAGGTATGTGTGTATGCAGGGGCTGGGGGATGAACAGAAATCTATTTGGAATCCTTTATGACTAGGAAATAATGGGGTCCATGAACCTAGAAGTAACAAATGCCCCCACAGGTTACATTTTCCGCAGAACAGCAGATGAAAGGGAAAAGAAGCTTGTGCTTTTTCTTACTTTCCCATCTCTTCCTTAATCTAGAGCTCTCAGGATTTGCTGGAGTTCACCTCCCAACCCTGTAAAGCGGTGGTCCCCAACCCCCGGGCCGCGGACCGGTGCCGGTCCGTGGACCGGTCGGCACCGGGCCGCCTGGGGAGGCCGGGGAGGCTCCTCCCCTTTTCCTCCGCCGCCCTCCTCCTCCTCCTCTTCTCTCCCGCGGGCGGCCAGTGGAGGAGGAAGGCTGGAGGAGCGCAGGAGGAGCCGCCGCCGCATTTGCCTTTGCCTCCCTCCTCTGCCCGCCGCCGGCGGTGGCGCATCCTCCTCCTCCTCCGCCCTCCTCCTCCTCGCCCTCCACCACCACCACCAGCAGCAGCAGGAACCCCGTTTGGCCTGCTTGCCCCTCATCGCCTCCTCCCGGCCCCAACCCCCTGCCCTGGGGGCCGGGCGGGGCCGGGGCGGGCGGGGAGGAGGGGCCCCCTCCCCTCCTCCTCCTCCCGGGTGCGCGCCCTTTGGCCCCTCCCTGCGGCCGCTTTCCAGGGCAGAGCCCGCTGCTGTCGCCGCCAGTCCGCGCCTGTGTTGGGGGCGGGCGGGGGCGTGATGTTTTCCCGCCCCCCAATCGCCCCACCGCCATCCCCCAATCGCCCCCTGCCGCGACCCCCGTGTCGCCCGCCGCCGCGCAACCTCCCCAATCGCCCCGTCCCGGTAAGCCTCGGCCCCGTCACTGGCCTCGCGGGGCCGTCCCGAGCCGCCGCCGCCTTGCTGCCCCTGCCGGCCTCGGCCCCGTCACCAGCCTCGCGGCCATCCCGGGAGCCGCCGCATTTTAATCGCCCCCATCCCGCCGCCGCCGCGACTCCCCATGCAATCGCCCCACCCCGAAAGAGAAAGAAAGAAAGAAAGAAAGAAAGAAAGAAAGAAAGAAAGAGAAAGAAAGAAAGAAAGAAAGAAAGAAAGAAAGAAAGAAAGAAAGAAAGAAAGAAAGAAAGAAAGAAAGAGAAGGGAGGGAGGGAGGGAGGAGAAAGAAAGAAAGAAAGAAGGGAGGGGGAAAAGAAAAGAAAAAGAAAAAGAAGGGAGTGAGGGAGGGAGAAAGAAAGAAAGAAAGAAAGAAAGAAAGAAAGAAAGAAAGAAAGAAAGAGAAAGAAAGAAAGAAAGAAAGAGAAAGAAAGAAAGAAAGAAAGGGGAAGGAGGAAGGGAGGAAGAAAGAAAGAAAGAAAGGGGGAGAAAGAGGAAGGGAGAGAGAGAGAAAGAAAAAGAAAGAAAGGAATGAAGGAGGGAGGGAGAAAGAAAGAAAAAAGAAAGAAAGAAAGAAAGCCGCCCACCGGGTCCTCGCCGCCGCGGGGCAGCCCCACACGAGGAGGAGGAGGAGGAGGGGCGCACGGCAGCCCCCCTCGGGCCCCCACCCGCCGCCTCCCCCGGGCTCTTCGCTGCCGCCGCCGCTGCCCCGCGCTTCCACGGTGTCTCCGCTGTCGCCCTGCTCCTCCTCCTCCTCCTCCGCGGGAAGGATCCAGCCCCGTCAGCGGCGGCGGTCCCCAAGCAAAGCCGGGCCTCCCCGGAAAGGAAGAGTCCCAACTGGCGGGTTTGCAAAGGTGAGAGGGAGGGGTGGGGTGGTGCGGTCGTGCGTGTGTGCGTCTCTCTCTCTCTCCCCCCCGACCCCCATTCACATTCCTTTATCTCCCCCTTCCCACCCCCCACCCCCACCCCGGACCACAGAAAAACTATCAAAAATTTACCGGTCCGCAGGGATAAAAAGGTTGGGGAGCACTGCTGTAAAGGACCAAGACAGGAAGGTTGATATATGAACAAGAAACTGAAAAAAGAAAAGAAAAATAACTGGAAAATGTATTCCATATCACTTGCAAAGATTAATTATTTATTATCATGCTAATAAGATCCTTATCTTATTGCATTACCACTTTGTCATAATGCACTGCATGTGTTGACCCTGTGTCTCTTCTTTATATGTGGCATCCACACTGCCATTTTATCTCTTGCTCTCTGCCTTATACAGAATAAAGAGGTTCTGAGTTTTAATTTGTAAACTACCCAGAGTTGAGTGTTCACTAAAGGGGTGGTATAAAAATCAGATAAGTAAATAAGTGCTATGGAAAAGTTTTACTAAGACCCTCTCAGATGTCCTAGAGTATCTCATTACTTAGCAGAGAACAGCAGCAGTTTCTGTAGTGTAAAACAAAGTACTGCTGTAGGGATTACTGTAGAAAAGAAAGGAAATTGAGCATATTCTGCCACAGAAGTAAATATTAGCCATTGCAGTTGTTGAAGTCGGAACAGACTTCATCTGAAATTAATACTACTCAAGTGCAAATATGTGTCACTCTAGGCCAAGTCTGATATTATCCATGTTATTTCTAATTCCTGTATTTGGCCATGAAAGCTCAACAGTCAAAATAGTCAACTGGGGCAGAGGGGACTCCAATTCATTTGAAATGTTTTGCTGGAGAAAACTTTGTGGATACTCTGAAGCACCAGCAAGACAAACAAGTGCCTGAACTCTGTAGAATAGAAAAGAGAAAACCGAGCCCATCTCACTTTGGACACATCATGAGAAGAGTACAGTTTCTTTAAAAGACAGTAATACTAGGGAAAGGAGAGAGAGAGAGAGAGAGAGAGAGAGGAAGGAAGGAAGGAAGGAAGGAAGGAAGGAAGGAAGGAAGGAAGGAAGGAAGAAGAAGAAGACGACGACCACGACGACGACCACCACCACCACCACCAAATATGAGGTGGCTGGAATCCATAAAGAAACCCACAGGCTTCAGATTGCACTAGTTCTATAGGCTTTTAATTGTAAGATATTTTGGAAGTCATTCATTCATAAGGTTTCCATTAAGTCAAAAGCACTTTGTGGCACTTAACATGAACTACATGGGTGTGAACCAGTTTTGAGTTCTACAGTCGTCCCCCATCATTTCGCGTTTCATATACTGCAGTCCCGGTATATTGTGGGGCAGCAGTATATGAAACAAAGGGGCAAGCTGCATGGGCCAGTTTGAAGCCTCTTGCACTTACCCCAGGCCTGGCACTGCCCCAAACAGGCCTTCAATGGGCTTCCCGGGCCTGTCGGAAGCCCTAGAAATAGTATCCACCAAACTGGAACTCACTTCAGAAAAGTGACGTCCGGATTGCCCAAAATAATTTCTGGGGCCTCCAACAGGCCTGGGAAGCCTGACGAAGGCCCACTCGGGGCAGCACCAGGCCTGGGGTAAGTGTAGGAGGCCCCAGATAGTCCCCCCAGTCCTGATCCAATGCAGCATCTGCATACTGTGGATTTTCCATTATTGTGGGTCAGGTCGGGTCCCTAACCCCTACAATAGGCGGGGGATTGCTGTAATACGAAATTCTGTTCAATGGAACACTCTTGTTAGACCAACAGATGTTAAGGGAAGGGAGAGGGAAGTGGCTTATGAAGAAGGCATCCTAATCTATGACCTGCTATCAACTGTTTTAGCAGGTTTAAGAGGATGGGTAGCATTATGCTTGATCAAGTCCCTGATATTAAAGTGGAATTATTATTTTAAGTTAATGGGTTTAATATAATGGCTAATATTTGACTTTTCTACTTTGGTGCCTTTTGAACAGTAAACAGCAATCCCAGATTAATGAATGCATCACATTCCTTCTTGTTTTAAAATTAGGGTATTGCCATTCAAGTCACATTTTGCCTCTAGTTTTATTGCACAGACTGCAAGGCTTATGAACAGATCATAAAAGTGCTCTTGTTTGTTTGTTTCTGTGTGAATTTTAATTTTCTGACTTAAGGAAGCACAGTCACATATGGCTCTGGGCATGAGAACATCTGCTGTTTCGGGATGGATACATATTAATATGAAATTTATCAGGAATTTATCTTGTCAGTTTTAGAATTTATTTTTACTAAAATACTTAAGGGCATGTGCATATCCAGGGTGCATGTTCCTGAATGTGTGTAGATAAGTAAACTACAAAGATCCATCAAGATTTCTCCACTGTGATAACTACAGCTTTAGAGTTGTGTTACTGTTCATTTTTTCCATCAAAATAAGATGATAGCAGAATTGCTGTTGTGACAATATCAGATATTTTGAAAATGCTTTTAGCTGTTTTAAATGTATATTCCTTGGTGAAGAATAAACATTTGATTCTTTGTCTACATCCATCATGGTTTTTTTTGAGTATGTAAGATTTTTCTTTCTATAAAATATTGCTCACATCTAGCTTTCTTAGCTGATTCACATTTTATTTTATTTTTATATTTTTGAGTATTTTTACCCTGCCTTTCTCCTTGGAAAAGGACCCAATACGGCTTTCAGTAAGGAGAGACAATATACAGTCTAGTACAATTAAGACATGTTCAGTTTGAGAACAGGGAATTGAGTGGTATCTTACAGCATTAGAAGGCAACATTAAAACTAACAGTTGATAACATAGTGCCAATGCAATCACACAAGGAGAGATAAAAACACAAAGTTATACGTGGTTATAAACACAGAGCCTGTGTAGCCATGTACGGTAGATTCAAATAAAAAACACAATAATCATTCAGAGAAAGCTTGCCTGAAGAGAAAGGTCTTACCTGTTTCTGGAAAGACATCAGAGATGGGGCAGTTCCAGAGTCTGGGTGCAGCAGTTGAGAAGGCCCTTTCATGTGTTCTTATGAGACACATCTGATAAGGTGGTGGAATGGAGAGAGAGGCCTCTCCCGATGAACTTAAAGGCCTCTCTCATGTGACCTCTGTCATTTATCTTCAGACTTATTTATTCATTTATTAGACTTGTATACCGCACCATCTGGCACCAAAGGCTACACTGGGCGGTTTAGAGGGTTAAAAAAAGGTACAACCATTAAACATAATAATATATTAAAATACAATATAAAACAAAATAACAACATTAAGTCAGTCAAAATCAATAAGAGCAGGGAGAGAGAACACAACAGACAAGAAGGAAATGAGCAGCGAGATGTAAGGAGAGAAAGTCAGAAGCAGGGAAAGCCTTCCTAAATAGCCATGTCTTAAGATGTTTCTTAAAAACAGATAGCAACAGGGCCAAACAAATTTTAGGAGGAAGCTGATTCCAAAGTTGAGGGGCTGCCAATGAGAAATGATGTACTAGCTTCCTTCAGTGATGGCACCCTTAAGTGTCCTGCATGAGACAATCGGGTACAAAGGGCAGAATTCTGTGGTAGGAGCCGCTCTGACAGATAGCAAAGTCCCAAACTGTTAGGGCTTTGTATGCCATCATTAAAACATTGAAGTCGATGTGGTAACGGATTGTCAGTCAATGTGGGAGTAATATGATGGAATTTACTCAACCCAGTAACTAATATGGCTGCCGAATTCCGCACCAGCTGGGGCCTCCACTTCATTTTCCAAGGAAGCCCCACGTAGAGAGCATTGCAGTAGTCTAATTTTTAGACTATGAGTGCATGGATCAACGTAGTGAGAGCACTGGGGTCCAGGAAGGCACAGAGCTGGGCAATCCGCCTAAGGTGATAATGTGTGAAACGGACTACCAACGCCACCTGGGATTTCAGGGAAAGCGCTGGATTCAGCCCCTCATCCTGCGCATGAAGAGTCCACCTCCCCAAAATTGACGGAGCTTTCCAACCCACCAACACCTGGTGGCCCCACCTGGAGGACCTCTGTCTTACCAGAGTTCAACCTCAGTCTATTCGCCCCCATCCATTCCAGTTCAGCCTCCTGGCACGCATCCAGGGATGAAACGGCATCCACTGCAGATGAAAAAACGAGATACAGAGCTGGGTGTCATCAGTGTACTGATGACAAGAAACCCCACATCTCCTGACAACCTCTCCCAGTGGCTTCATATAGATGTTAAAGAGCATGGGGAAGATGACTGACCTTATAGGGAAGGAAGTACACAAGTGTTGACAAGATCAGGCTCAATTACATTTCTAAAAATCTCAAGTTCTGCACTTGCTTATCCAGGAGTCCCTGAATATAAGGACTGAATATAAGATTGCATTTTCACTTTTCTGTAGAACTGCTTATTCCATGTGGGGAAGTTACTCTGGCTACAAGCTCAGTGAGAATTTTTTAAATCTCCCTTGTCATATACAACATAGAAGACTACTGTACTTTGGGCATAAAAATTCTTATGGCTTTTACTTATAAGCGTTTGAAACAATTTTACACCATTAATTCATATTTAGTTTTTGACATATTGTGTTGATATTCATTATATAATGTATTGGCGATGGTGAAGCACAGCTGTGTTGGTTGTTATGATTTCTCAGTAGAGGGCAGCTCTTAAGTCGAACTGTGAAAAGGTCAGGCGCGTGGTTAAATATTACCTAGTAAGAAGAAATCGAAGTAGAATATTCAATATACTTTTACTTCTGTTCCATCATGCTGTTTTAAAAAACAATAGTTTTGTTTTCTTTCTGCAAAAAAATCGTCATTTGTTACAGTCTGAACTAGTTAGAGTAAATTGGCTGCCAATCAGCTGTCGGGCACAATTCAAAGTACTGATTTTAACTTACAAAGCACTAAATGGCCAGGGTCCAAGCTACCTCAAAGGTCGAATCTTGCAGTATGAACCAGCTCAGGAGCTAAGGTCAGCAAGAGAGGCCTTTCTCTCCATCCCACCACCTTCACAGGTGTGTCTCATAAGAACACATGAAAGGACCTTCTCTGTTGCTGCTCCCAGACTCTGGAACTCCCTCCCACTAGAGGCCAGGACTGCCCCATCCCTGCTGTCTTACCAGAAACAGACGAAGACCGTTCTCTTCAGGCAAGCTTTCCCTGAATGATGGACTACCTGTTATGTGACTTTTAGATGGATTACCATGAACACTGTGCATCCATCCCTCATAATGGAATTTTTTTTCTTTTCATGTGCTCTTTGTAGCTTTAATGTTATCTTTGAATGTTGTAATATGTCTCTTCTAATTCCCTGTTCCTAACTTGAGTATGTCTTAAATGTTCTGGGCTGTATACTCTTCATTATTGTAAACCGCCTTGGGTCCTTTTCCAAGGAGAAAGGCGGGGCAAAACTATTCGAAATAATATAAATAAATAAATATTTCAGCTCCTGTAGCATTTGGTAGCATTGCTGAAATACTGCATCATGATTTGGGGAGACTTGGCAAAGCATAGCCTGAAGTTGATGAAACATAGGACTTAGATGTAAAATAAATGATGTAAAATAACTAGAAAGCAAGAAGTACCAGGGAGGATAACTGAGATCTTGACTACAGCACCATTTATTAGAACTCATTGTGTAAAAATATTCAGAAAAATCAGACCCACAGTATATATAGATATTCTTACTTTTATTCATTTAATTTCTAACTGCATTTGTTCTTAATGCATTCTGAAACCATGTGAAATTTAATTTTTACTGTTTTCTAAGAGAGTAAATGCCCCTTTTTCAGAAATACAAAGTCTGAGCTTAATAAACTGCCTTTGCACAATTATTTCTTGTAATAACTGCTAAATTACATGAAGGGTTGGATGTGCAAGAACTTCATTCAGTGTGAAATTTCTGAGTGGACTGAATGAATTGATACCTCCTAGGCCAGGGGTGTCCAAACTTTTTGCAAGGAGGGACAGATTTGGTGAGATGAAAATGTGCGGGGGCTAATCATCCAGCTGCATTTGGCCCCCGGGCTGGACTTTTGGGCAAGTCTCTAGGACATGCAATGAGGCAGGGAGGACGCTGCAGCAATGGAGCCGGGGGCGGGTGGCTGGGCGGATGGACGGAGGCAAGGAGGGCAGGCAAACCATAAATCTGCAAGCTAACACCTCCATCCAGTATGGGGAGGGGCCAGCTGGCAGGAATGTGTGACAGGCAGAGCCATTGGGGAGAAGAGGCCGCAGGCCGCCCTGAATTTCAAAACGGGCCACATTTGGTCCCCGGGCCTGACTTTGGACATGCCTGTCCCAGGCTGTTATGTGGTTGCCATTAAAATTAAGATTGGTAATTTCAGTAATTTTTCAGTGAAGTTCTTTGCTCACATGAACTGCATACAAGATGAGTGTATGAGAGAAAGTTAATATGAAAGTAACTTTTGTGCATTTTTAAAGAATGCAGAGATTGTTGTGGATATTGGTCGGAACAGATATAGGACTAAGTACACACAAAATTGACATAGCATAAATATGTATTGATCATCCAAAATTAATCCTTACAGTCTGTACATGTATACTGATTTATGTCATATTTTAAGCAGGTGTTCATATTTTATATATTTGTTAAAAGTGCTTTTCATTAGTCACTATCTGCTATGTAAAGAGAATGTGTTCATCATCAAATCAAGAAGCAATCCAGACATTATACAGTATTTGTTTATTTATTTATTTATTTGATTTTTATATCGCCCATCTAGCCCTAGGGCTACTCTGGGCGGTTTACAACACAGAATAGCAGAAAAGCAATGCATTCATGTGTCTAAATAAAATCCCTGCAATGAAAGAACCAGCCCAATAGGCAAAGGACTCATTTAGTAATGCTTGTTGTTGTATCCAATACGCTTAGAATCATTTACTGTACTAGGCAAATTGATCAACATGTTTTTAATGAGTACTGATTGTTCATTTGAATTCTATTGGTAATGTTACAAAAATTGAAAAGCAAATTCGGGGATCTTATTAGTGGCTGCAGCTGAAATGCCATCTAAATATTTTCAATATTTACTTTGAAATTGACCCTAGTGATGCAGATTCCCTAGGAAGTATCTGTGGAATTGCTGTAGGATTCTAGAATGTGTCATATTTTTTCTAATATTTAATGAAGTCATTGTATACAACTTTCATGATAAATGAGAAAAAAGCAACACTAGAAATTTTCAGCCTATGTTACCAGCTGTTTCTAATATGTGTTGCAGTGAAGAGACTCTGATTAACTCAAAACTAAAATTGAGTTATATTTGGTAGCATTGTTGAAGTACTGTACTGTATTGATTGCTGTGCCCTCGCCAATCCCCCCTTTTTCTTTTTGTATGAGCTTTGCACACTAACTCTCTTCACTCTCCTGATGTTTTTGTATAACCGTTGTACTGCCCTGTTTATCTTCTTTTCTCTGCAATATAATAAAAATGTTGTTCCCTCCAACATGTGACAATAGTACTTTGGGAATGTCTAGTGAAATGTGGGTGTCAGCAAGTTAGACATGGGGAGTAGAATCCCTCTGCAACACATGTGCATGGAAAAGCACACATCCAGCTAGTTGGTGAATGATTAGTGTGATCAGTCCTACTTGACAACCCAGGTACCAGACTAAGAATCTTGACAGTGTTCTGGAGGAGAACCTCTCTGGGCTATCAAGCAGCTCCTGTGAATGCTATGTTTGGTTCTACCAATGCTTATTCCGGCAGATCTGATGAAATTGGAACACCTTAAAAAATAAGTGGAAATATGTATCTACTGAGACACAAGCTTCTTTCTCTTATATGCACATATGAATAGATCAAGCTGGTTAAGACAAGATCTGAAGGAACAGAATGGCTTTGTATTAGTTAAGTTGTCACACAGGGGTATGTTTTACCCCCTTTGTCTGTTCAGTCTCTGTGCAGAATTTCGAATATAAAAATCTAGATCCGATTCAGAGACAGAAGAAGCTGGACAATGTGGTGTCGGAGTAGAGCTTTACCTGGAAATTGAGTAATGGAAACTGGACTTCTTTTCTTGAGAGATCAAAACATTTCACTACTCAGCCAAGTAGCTTCATCAGTCTAAAGAAAGTTGTTGCAAGGTCTCCAATTTATAGTTCCTTGGTATCACACCACCCTGATCTGAACAGGCATGTTAGGTGGACAATGCCCCTCCCCTGTTGAGAGAGGGATTTTCAATCCACACATGAATGGTTTCCATGACCCCTCTCTCGAACCACCTTTCTTCTCTGTCTAATATGTGTACATCCTCATTTTTGAATGAGTGTCCTTTTCCTTTCAAATGAAGCTACACTGCTTCATTTGTTGTCCCTCCTGTGCAGGGACATCCTCCTATTTAGTGGCTGTTTGGTTTCTCCACAGTAGAGCTCTACATTGGATGAGTACTTGGATGAGTAATGAAATGTTTCAACCTCTCAAGATAAGAAGTCCAGTTGCTATGCCTCAACTTCCAGAAAACTTCACCTGGATGACTGAGAATCTTCACAGTAGAACTTTACATGCTATCAGGAAAAAAAATAATTTCTAGATTTAAAAAAAGCCTGAATTCTCACCAGAAGTTAAATGGTCTAGATTGAGGGGATACCGGGGAAGAGACAACAATGCTCTATGGGACTTCCGATGAAAAGTATCAGGAAACTTCAATGGGTCTAAAATGCAGCAGCCAGATTGCTGACTGGTGCGGGGTACAGAGATAATGTTACACCCCTGTTAAAGCAGCTCCATTGGCTGCCAAATCAGCTATCAAGCACAATTCAAAGTGCTTTCCTTAACCTACAAAGCAGTATTCGACCTGGGTCCTAGCTACCTCAAAGGTCGAATCTACTGTTATGAACCAGCTCAGGTGCTAAGGTCACCAGGAGAGACCTTTCTCTCCCTCCCACCACCCTCACAGGTACATTTCGTGGGAACACATGAAAGGGCCTGCTTGGCTGTTGCACCCAGACTCTGGAACTCCCTCCCATTAGAAGCCAGGACTGCCCCATAAGAGCATAAGAACATAAGAAGAGCCATGCTGAACAGGCCGAAGAGCTGTATCTCCCATGCTGGGAGCTCAGTCTCCTGATACCACTCCCCTGCATCTGGTCCTTGAGGTACCCATCTTAAGCTCCAGATGATACATGAAAGGGCCTCTTGGCTGTTGCACCCAGACTCTGGAACTCCCTCCCATTAGAAGCCAGATGCTTCATAAGAAGAGCCATGCTGGATCAGGCCGAAGGCCCATCTAGATATCTTCTCCTGATACTGTCTCCTGATACCACTCCCCTGCATCTGGTCCTTGAGGTACCCTGGTTTTAAGCTTGGAGATGATACATCTCCCTCATGGTTTGTAATCTGTGATGGACTTTTCCTCCAGGAATCTCTCCAATCCCCTTTTGAAGGCATCCAGGCCAGATGCCATCACCACATCCTGTGGCAGGGAGTTCCACAGACTTTCCAGAAACAGGCAAAGACTTTCTCTTCAGGCAAGTTTTCCCTCTGTGATGAACTACCATACATGGCTACACAGACTTGTGTTTATAATCACTTATAACTTTGTGCTTGTCTCTCTTTGTGTAATTACATTGACACAATGGTCGCGTTCTCTTTTAGCTTTAATGTTGTCTTCTAATGCTGTATGACACCCCTCAGTTCCCTGTTCTAAAACTTGAATATGTCTTAATTGTATTGGACTGTATATTGTCTCTCATTACTGTAAGCTGTCTTGGGTCCTCTTCAATTGAGAAAGGCGGGGTGAAAATACTTATAAACAAAAAAACAAAAAAATGAATAAATAAAAGAAAAAGTAGAAGGCAGTAGGAAGACTTAATATGAGATGCATCAGCTCTCCAAAATAATCCTCTGCCATAAAATCTGCACATTTTGCTTTTGATTATGCGTCAGTAAAAATACTATGTTAGGACAGAATTTTCTATAGAGGACTAAATCCAGCTGTAGAACATAATTGACACAATTCTATTGTTGCAAAGGAAAACAACTGGAAGGGAATCTTCTTGCTGCCCTGTAGCAAAAGCTATACCTACTGAGCATTTTCAGAACTGTATGAATTATTGCTCACAAAGGTGCAGAAAAACAAAACTGAGCCATCTGGACTGCTGAACAATCAAGCTAGTCATTAAAGTGAAGTGATCCAGAAAGTAGTTTTATTCATAAACATCTGTCAAAAGTGAAGGAAGTGAATGTATGTGTTTCTGTTAACTAGACACATTTCATATTTCTCTGCCAAGAAAAATATGATGTTAGTTTGTATATAATGCTAAGCCAGATTGCAGTTTGTTGAGTTTTGTTGTTGTATCTGTTAGTTGGCTACACACCATAATTAGAAATTATGTTTGTTGCTGATTTACAGACCTATTTTATCCATGTGAACTTCCAAACTCAAAACTTTCCTTGTCCCTGGGTTGTTTCCTACCTACACATCCTTAAAAACAGGAGGTGATGGTAAAGTCAGAAGATAGATCAGAAACATGGAACATAAACCAAGGCTTGCTTTGCTGCTCTTTGCATTAAAGACTCCATTCAGAATTCCATGAGCGCTACATCGTGTATGAGTCATGATGTATAAGCAAACCTTCCTTTTTCTAATTCATGAGAAAGACATTATATGACATGGAATTCTGTATGGAAACTGTGGAAGAATTCTTTTACACATGTGATACTGGCAGATTGATCTGAAATAGGCTGAAAATAATTTTAATTTCTAGTTGTGTATCTGGCAATATTCATCAGCATGATGTACTGTATTTTCGAAGCAACTGCATACATAGGATTTCAGGTGTGCACTGAAAAAATCAGGCTTGATAATATCCTTAGTAGATTTTTTCAGCAACATACCAGGAACACTTTTTTCTTCTGTGGCAATGACATTTCATAGCATAATGATGATGACTTTGAACTGTCTTGATTCCTTTTCCAAGACACAATGGAAGTTTAAAAGTGCCTAAATCTCCAATCTGATCCATTTTATATGTAATGTGCCCTTAAGTTGCATGTAATATATCTGGGCAATGTAGAGTGTTAAAATATAATGCCAAAATAATTACAATTTTTCAAAAAAAAAATATCAACAGCTGTAAAAACAGGGAGCTGCCATGTAAACAACTGTCTTAAATATAAATGCAGAAGTGAATAAAACTGTTAAGAGCACAGAGAACCCATGACATAGTTTTGTTGATATAATATCTATTTGTATAGTATTTCCCCAATAAAATGGAATAACAACTGCAAAATTGAAATTACAGTGTGTTAATATACAAAAAGAAGCCTTCCAAGCCTTCCTAGTCCTCCATTCTCTTTCTGCAGCCTCCCAAGGGAGCTTAAAAGTTCCCCAGTCCCCTGTCCATGGGTCTTCCTTCACCACATCAAATAACCCTTTCTTTACCTTCTCATGTGCTGAGCAACCTATCTCGTATCAAATCTCCCACTGTCTCCTCTTTCTTTTCCTCCTGCTCTTTTATCCTCTTGCTTTTCCCAACTGAATTGCGCCCTTTGCCTTCCTCTCTGTCTCTTTTAAGTTTCACTCTTTCATTGCCCCTCAACTTCTCTTCCTTGGTGTGTTTGGGGTCAACATGGCAGGCAGCAGACCTCCAACAGCTCCCACCAGGACATCTTTCTCACAACATGATTTTTTTTTAAATTTGGTGCAAATGAAAAAAATAGTACTCACCACAGGTGTTTTATGGCGTTGTCATAATATAAGCACACTTCCCCCTTTTTGTGAGAGTGAACTTATCAATGCCAGTTACAAATTTATTTCTTCAACCTTGTGTTGAGTTTTAGGAGTTTCTTTCATAGGGAGCCCCGTGATGCAGTGGTTAAATTGCTGTACTGCAGCTATAACTGTGCTCACAACTTGGGATTCAATTCCAGGTAGGTGGCTCAAGGTTCACTCAGCCTTCTATTCTTCCAAGGTTGGTAAAATGAGTACCCAGCTAGCTAGAAGGGGGGCAATGTGTAGCCTGCATAAATAAATTGTAAACTGCCCAGACAATGCTTTAGTGCTACAGGGCGAGAACGCTCTGCTTTTGTACTGTGTCTTTTACTTCCTCTAGCACTTGGAGATTGTAACCATCACATCATAGAAACAGATATGCTACAGTGCAGCATTCTCACCTGGGGAAGTGGGTATATGGCCCCTAGGGGACCTCTGGCACATTTGAAGGGGGCCACAGATTAATCTGTTCATGTTGTATCCTCCTTTACACAGAGCCAAAGGCTTTCTTTGCTTGACAGGGGCTTCTGGAACCTGAGAACAGCTCTTAAAAGGGCCGTTGTTAAAAAAAAAAAAGGTTGAGCATGACTGCAGTCTGGTGAATACGATTCATAGGACTGACAGTTATCCCTTTCTCTTCATGGCTAAACAGAAGAAAAGTCAGCTGGAGAATGATGGCTGGCTTCTGTTTTTTAAAAGGGGGGTTGGCAACTCATAAAGTGCTATTTAACTGCTAGCAAACACGTCTGAATAGCTAATTTGAACATTATATGTATAAAAATCTTCCTTGAGGCCTTAGTAATATTTTTCCTAAATTAATGCAGGCATCCATGGCTTTTACTGTAGCCTTTGTGTGCTTTTTGTTCCATTATGGATGTGTGGCTAGGTTTGTCTGGGGGCATGCCACCACAGTCCGTGCAATTAGATTGAACAGACAGCCTGACACTTGGTTATCCTTTTCAGCTTTTCAGTGTTAATTGTGAACGCTTGTGGTCCATCCGGACCCTTGCCCTCCTAGTAAATGTTCTTGGTAATGTATATAGGGAATGTCTTTGTTTTCATTTGTTTGTATATATTTCTATCATACTTAACAGAGAACAAAAAGATGAAATGGCCATAATAATGTCCAACCTCATGTAGGAGGGTAACAAAAAATGAGTGACAAGAGTCTTTAAGGAATGTCAAGAATATTATTTTTGTTGCAATGGACTACTTTGGGTATTTCCACCCTCATACCCCCCCCCCCAATACTTCCATTTACCAGGCTTATTACATAGGCTTCCTTGTCCATCACGCAAGAGGTGCACATATGGATGATTACTTCTGTAGTTAAGGTTTTCCTGTCTAAAATGTGTCTTGAGCAACAGTGTTCCAAATATTATAAACATGTTTCATGTATGCCATTTATATGTTTGCAAAAACAGCAAAGAATTCTGCGGCAGGTTAAAAGGTACTGTATTAAGTTTAATTTGGCATACATTTTTGCTCTTTAGTCTGTAGTTATGGCTGGCTAAATGTGCTAAAATCTTTGAAAGCTTGTGCCAAATGAAACATGTTAGTTTTCAGGGTGCAGTAAGAAGAGTTGTTTTAATTTCAACAGGCTAACACAGCCACTTCTCTGGAAATGTTTGTTATGGGATGGCCATGTTTAGAGTACAGTAGGAACCATCATGTTCCGAAAATATAGAAACAAGAAAAGCCTTATCTGACTGAGCAGTGGGAAGGGAACCTATATGGTGATCATGTTTTGGTTGCCTGTGCTGCAGTTTGGCTTCGATGTGGTAACAGAATCTATCTGTGGTGAGACTGGATTAACTTAATTTCCACCTTTTCCTTTTTCCCCATAAGGATTCAAGGCATCTTATAAAACACTAGTATAAAAAGAATTTAAAACATTAAAATCAAATTATTTTAAAAAATTAAACATCTCATTTGCTAAAATGTTTGAGCTAACATAAACTACAGTGGTAGCTCTAACTTACGAGCCACTTAACTTAAGAGCAATTTGACTTAAGAGCAAAAAAACGTTGCCGTTTTAACTGCTGCCTTACAAATTTTGGATGCGGTCTGCTCTACTTACATTAACTCCTCCCCATGTATTTATTTATTTGATTTTTTAGATAGGGCTGCTCTACTTAAGAGTTGTTCGACTTAAGAGCATTCATTTGGAATGGATTAAACTTGCAAGTGGAGATACCAGTGTATACTAAACATATTGAAATGTGGTTTTAATAAAAATGAAATAAAAATAACAATAATCATATTAAAATATCTTCCTTATCACCATTTACATGTTAAAAGCCTTACTGAAAGTAAAGTTCTGCTTCCCGGCAGAAGGATAAAGGGAGCTGGGAGACAGCCTGGACTCCCTTGGAATAGGCTTGCAAAGCCTTGAAGCAGCTACCCCAAAACGTCCACTACTATCTGTTTGACAGATGTATCTATGTGGGCAGTGGAACTGAGAGAAAGGACTCCAATGGGTATTAAAGCCAGGGGAAGGAGCTGGGGTAGATAGATGAGGTTCCTCAGTTAGCCAGTACACAAGTAATTAGAGCTATATAGGTTGCTACCAGGAAATGGACCAGTAGCCAGATAAACTCTCATAATATTTCTTTTTTATTTTTTTTATTATAAATAAAAGAATAAAAGAAATAGGAATCAAAAAGAAGAGCAGGAAAAAAACAAAGGAAAAAAGGAAAAAGAGTAAAAACATATAACACAGTTTTGTAATTTAACATATCTCGTTTGGCGAGTTTCCATCATTGACATTCTATTATCAATCTATTATCATCCTTTTCCCTTTATTTTGCTACTATGATTTTGTCTTCCACCAGTTGTAGAAGATAAAACATTGATTCTTCTTGTGCCTTTAATCACTTTGTTAATTTATCAATTTCTGCACATTCTAATATTTTCTTAATAATCATCCCATCGGTTGGGAGTTTTTCACATTTCCAAAAGTGGGCCCACAATAATCTAGCTGCTATCAAAATATGTACTGTTAAGTAAGATTTTGGCTTATCTGCCGTGTTTGGCAGTAAACCTAGCAAAAATAACTCGGGTATAAACTCTAATTCTACTTTTGCAATTTGCTTAATCCAAGTGTGAATTTTTACCCCATATCCCTTTGTTTTCTCACTTGACCACCAGGCATGATAATAAGTTCATTCCTGAGTTTTACATTTCCAGCACCTATTTGACATATTAGGGAACATTTTAGCTAAATTTGCGGGTGTTTCATGCCATCTATAAAATATTTTATAAAGGTTTTCTTTATATGGAGTAGCCAATGTTAGCTACTCCATACTTGTTGCCATTTTTGGAGTTCTTCACCCATTTTAGCATAGTGTTTTTCACCTCTGCATCTTGCTAAATTGTAGTAAAAAACTATGGATTTTTTGAATTTGTTTATCTTCTGTCATTAGTAAGATATTGTCAAATACCATGTACGCTTTATAAAAACCTTGTGACTTTATATCTTGCTTATAAATTGATTGCATTTGCATTTGAGGCCACCATGAAAAAGTCAGTCCTTGATCTACTAATTCAGTTTTGGTTTTCAAAGTTCCCTCAGAACTATTTCCTAGTGGAATATTGGTCCAAATGTCAGTTGGGAATTTTTGCTATACGCTTCACCAGTGTTGTTAAATTCTTCACCAGTACCAAACTCAGCTGCTCAGTGTCGACTGCAGCTGAAAGAGTGCTGTGGGCAATCTGCAGTGTTTGTAGGAAAGCTGAAATGTTTGTAGGAATAAAAAATGTTGTGGAAGAAGACCTAAGGAGGTAGTCCCACTCATGGTCCAGTGGGGAGGGTGCGATTTGAGAGCAGCCAGAGCACAAGGGAGTTTGTGTTTTTTGTGTCCTGGTGAAGGCAGAAAGTCACTAGTACCTTGGAAGGTTCATTGTGTAAATACAGTAGTACCTTGTATAAAGGAATTAATTTGTTCCAAATGAAATTATGTTAAGCAAATTTTCCTTTATACAAATTCCCATAGGAATGCATTGAAAATGGAGTAATCCCATTTTTATGTTGTACGGATTCTCCCCATAGGTGATTATGTTAAGCAAATTTTCCCTATCTCCGGAATTTTTTATGTTGTACAGATTTTATGTTAAGCTGTTTGTTATACAAGGGTCCACTGTACTTGACATGGATTCGGCATGTTGGAAAAGGGGGGGGAGAGATAGGGGTGGTCTCTCACTGAATCCCCTGCGGTCTGAATGGCCCACTCCATGTGTGGAAAACTGTTACTTGCTGAGTAGCATGAATGCCTTCTCATATCAGATAAAGATGTTGTCACCTTGATAGCAGAAGCTGCTCTTGGGGAAAAATATAAGTTTGCTGGAACAGCTCATGATGATAAGCTGATGACATGACATTCAAGAAACAGTGTGTGCATATTTTTTATTAAGTCAATTTCCAGTCTGATATTGACTGTGTGTGGCCACAAGAAAGCTGGATGACTATTAGAAGGCAGGGGAAGATGAGAATGGAATATCCCAGGTGATGTCTTGGCTTTATGAAGCAAAAGAGAAGTTTCCAATTAAACAAGCAACAAAGAAAGAGAGCCACTTATTTACTCAAGTTTCAGCTGTTGGCAAGACACGGCTGACATGTCCTCACAGAGTAAACATTTGACTTTGTGGCTAGGCTATTGCCTGTCCCTCCTTCATGGGGCAGAGTAAAATAAAATAGCTGAAACAAAAGCAAAGTAATAAATGCTGGTGCTACTTTCTTCCTGGGAAGATGGGCCTGGACTGAATCACTTACATAAGTGCTTGTGGGTCCCCTTGTTTTAGAAATGTTATTTAATTCCCTTGTGCATTTTGCCTGCCAGCATATTAAAGCTGTTCTGATATTTGTGTATCTAAGAATAGTCAGAGGTCAAGAACACAAATTTGGAATGTAGTATGCTTATCCTAGGTGATGAAGGCAAAAATGTAGAAGGTTGAGATGGTTTTGTAAATGAAGAATATTTCAACAATTGTTAAAAAAATGGTAGAACTAATTTTATAGTCAACAAGGTAATGTAAATAGTAAAATATATGGTAATATATTTATCAGAAAGATACACAGTCATAACATATGATTTTAAACAATTAAATCAAAGGTTTTCAATTCCCTTTACTTAATAATTGCCATTTTCTTTCTGCTTTTTAGTTACCTCACATAGAACAACTCTACTGTATTAGATAGTTCCAACACTAGACAATAGATTTTTAAACCATGTAGTTCCACTATATTTAAATGTATTGTCACTGCCAAGAGTGACCTCGCTGCCAGATGGGTGGTATAAATAAATAAATAAATAAATAAATAAATAAATAAATTTATTATAACCAGTATAATAAAATTTAAGAAAGTATACTTATTTTTTCAATTTTTAAAAAATAAATAAATAAATAAATAAATAAATAAAAATCACTGCTAATAATTCTGCACTTAAATTCACTCATATTCCATTGTATGTATATAGCCCCTAACTGTATATACTGTATAGCTATGCAGTTTATGAAGCCCTAAAGCACATTCCTTGCATCCAAGGAAGTGCTCGCTTTGTCCATGAAAACTCATATGACCAAAAAACCCACAAAAAAGGCTTATGGATGCACACAATTCGTTGTTACGCTGTTAATTACATACTGTGCATATCTATGTCTGTAGATATAGGAACAGAAGTGAAAAGGTGGGGGTTGGGAAATATAATAAAAGCTTCTGGAGATTTGTCATTAGAGATGGGCATGAGTTAAACGACGAAAAAAACCAGTGAATCAGTCTGGTTCATGGTTTGATTCATGACACAGTTCCAGGATCCTGTTTTGTTGAAACAAAGATGGTTACTTCATGTCCCTCTCATCACAGTTCTCTGTCCTGCTTGGGACCGGTATGAAAAAAGATTACTCCACGTCCATTGCATGATAGTGGAATCTCATCCAGACCACGCCACCTGAACTGGGAACAGAACGTGATGAGCCATACCTCTCGGGAATTCTCTTGTCTCAGTTCTTGTTTCGAGACAAGTGCCCATGAAGTAACGCTTGTCACACAACGTACGCATTCTCCATCTACTGGCAGGAGTGCGAAGTTGCATTCTCCAGTCCAATCCCAATGGCATAAACAATGCATCACAGAGAGGGAAGAAAGCATGAAACTGGGAGTTTTGCCACTTAACGCATGAAAGGCAAAGTTACGGAGAATCAAAATATCGAAAAATGAACGGTCTGACCAAAAAAAAAAAAAAAAAAAAAAAAGGAAAATGAAGGCAGGGAAGTACAAAAATAGTCATGAAACAAGGACGTGAAGTAACAGCCATCATGATACCATCAATTACACCTGTGGGTAAACGGAACCAGGACAAGACCACGTGACTGCGAACGTTATCATGAAATGAAGGTAATCGGAACGAGGAAGGACGTGAAGTAACCACCAAAATGAACAGCCAAAACTTATTCTCCTTGGGGCGTCATTTTGCTTTGTCAAAATAGATGCCTCCTTGCCCCCTTCCCACTGTCCAGTAGCCTCTCTACCTCTTTCTGCCACTATTGCTGCCATCTCTGCCTCCGCCGCCAATATATGCTGCTGGTGCCAGTGGGCTGATTTCCCATCCAGAAGATGGTCCTGCTGCCCTAAGACTTTACAGACTGGTGTGCGCCGGTGGTGGCAGGGGGATCTTATCGCCCCCAGGCCCCACCCGACACGCATCCGCATATTGCAGATTTTCAGTCATCGCAGGTCGGGTGGGTCCCCAACCCTTGTGATAGGTGGGGGTTACTGTAATATAAAACATAAATTGTTTATTTTTACTAAGCAAAAATTATGTAATACCTCCTTTTAATTTTCTCTCTTGCATGCATTGCTTGCAGTTTACATAACTGTTCTTTCTGTTTCCTCTTTCTATTAGCCCTCCAAAATTTTTTTCATAATGCAACTTTTTAGTGGCATTCTCTTGAGTTATTTAATAATTTTTGCTAATTGGAACCATTTTGAGTCCTAAATGGCTATTAGATCCTTCACTGTTTTTTTCCAAACATAATTAATTTGAGACTTATTAATTACTTACAGTAATAATGGTAAATAATGTTTCTAGAGTCACGCAAAAACTGGGGAGTGTTGGATAACTCAGAACTGTCTTTATATGCTGTGCAAATTGAATTTGTACAAACTTTCATTTGTTCATCTACTGAAATACTCACTGAAAACATATCTTTTGACACCTCCCTTTTGAAGAGGGGGTGTTTTTTTGGGTGGAGGAGGTCTTTTTGGACAGTACACACTGGCCCATAGGAATAGGGAAGTCAGCACAGCATTTGTTTTGTTTTTCAAGACTAAAGGTACTTTTCAGAAATGCATTAATCCACAGCTCTCTGAAGTAAAAGAACATGAAATACTCCCTCAAGGACTGCTCTTAAATGAAAGCCCTCACTAATTGGTATTTTAAATATGGTACTTTAAAGCACAATTTTAACACTTGTTATTATGTATGGGGTTAGTTTATCTGAAGTATCAATATTGTGTTTCCAAAGGATATGCTTCCTGTGTGATCGCTGAATATTTAAGTGATTGGATGCATGAAACTGCTGTTATGGATGTGGTTGTTTTATAATATTGGCAAAGTTACAATTAATAGCAAACAGTTGCTATAGTTACTTTTATAGTATTTATTTTGATTGCATTCAGAAATTGTTTACACATTTTTCACTATAACTTTGTCCTCTTGGGAGAAAGGCGGCCTATAATGAGACGATTATGTTAAATAATTGAAAATATACCATGATACAAATCTTAGAAAAAAATGTGAAAAGATGAAAAGAGTATGAGGTATTACTCCTTTTTAGATGTTCCATGAACATGTGGGAGAGAGAACCAGGATTATAGTATATGCCTTTGGTTTTGACATATGCATGGTAATTATAAGTATCTGCATAGACCCTATTCATAAAGCAAAGTGTTCTGCTTATATCTCATACCATCCCATATTGCTTAAAGAACTCTTTGGGTGGTTTACAAGTAATGATACAGGCTAAACATTGCTATCTCCCCAGCAAGTTGGGTACTCATTTTACTGAGCTCGAAAGGCTGGAAGGTGGAGTGAACCTTGAGCCAGCTACCTGGGATTGAATTCCAAGTTGTGAGCCCAGTTATAGCTGCAGTATAGCAGTTTAACCCCTGCACTACGAGGCTATTCATGTAGAACTGTTGAGGCATACTGATTATGTAGGCATTTAAATGAATGTCAGAGACAGAAACTGCCACCACAGGCTCTCTTTCTTTGTCACATATATTCATGCAGTGTCTGAAAGAGGCTATTGCTGCCACTTGCTTTAGAGCAGTGATGGCGAACCTTTTAGAGACCGAGTGCCCAAACTGCGATTCAAAACTCACAGATTTTTTGCAAAGTGCCAATATATCAATTTAACCTGAATACAGGTGGCTGTGATGGGGCGATGTCGGGTGCCCGCAGAAAGGGCTCCGAGTGCCACCTTTCTCACCCTTGCCATAGGTTCTCCGACACTGCTTTAGAGTATACGATAAGGTCACAACTAGACAGCTTAAGTCCAGGCTATCTGAAGGCCTGTATCACCCCATATAAGTCTTCTTGGTATTTAAGATATTTGGAACAGTTCCTCCTATCAGTCCCATTTTCAGTGTACCCATGGCTGGTGGGGATATGGGCTTTCTGTGTGGCAGCTTCCGTTATGGAATGCTCTCCCTTGGGACACCAGCTGGTCCCCTCTTTTTCATCCTTCCACTGACAGCTGAAAAACCATCTATTCAGGCAGGCTTTTAATAACCATGACTAGAGTTATAGGTTTATTGTTTGCTTGCTTTTAATTGTTTGACTGCATTTTAACTAGTGCATCGTTTAATTGTTTTTTTAATATTTAACTTGGTATATTTTAAATTCCTTTTCCTTTTAATATTGTGAGCTGCCTTGGGTTCCCTGGTGGGGGAAAGGTGGCCTGACAAGCAAGCAAGCAAACAAACAAATGGCAGAAGCCTCTGTCAGCTTGTGGGATACAAATTGATGCAATTTTACTTAGCTGCATAGTTGATGTTCTGAGTTGCTTGCCCTGATAGCTATTAAGAAGGGAATGTGTACTTCCCTAGGCAGCTCTTGGTAAAGGGTGTATATTGCACATTATTCCATGTGTATGTGATATTTCCAAACCTAATGTACACTGTGTAAGCAACAGAATCTCGATGATCCCACTGTTTAATGCAGATTCACCAAATGATTAGCAAAAAAAAAAATAAACTCCAGAAAGGAAACTTTTCTTATTGCAAATATTTTAATGCCTCGGGGACAATTGTCATTGTGTCTTAAAAATAACTTGGAACAGATAACAGCAAAGCAATTTAAAATCCCCATACTTTTCTGTTTGTTGAATTACATTCAATTTTCCCTCTCTATATTTCTCCCCCACCCCCAATCCAAGGTTAAATGCAGTAAAAGGTGCTGAACATGCCCCGCAGTCCAACATCAAGTGAAGATGAGATGGCTCAGAGTTTTTCAGATTATTCCATGGAATCTGAATCGGACAGCTCCAAAGAAGAAACCATTTATGATACCATCAGGGCTACTGCAGAAAAGCCAAGCAGCAGAATGGAAGACACTCAGAACAACACATTAGTGATACGAATTATAATACCTGACCTACAGCAAACGGTAAGAAAAACTCCATTGTATTGATCATGGTAATTAAGTAGATTTTTTTTACTTTTTACTTTTGATTTTTTGATGGTAATTAAGTAGATGTAAGTAAACAGGTAAGATATTTTAGAGTTTTGGAAGAACTTTTAAGGTTAAAACTTGTAAGTGGTGTTTCAGAAATATGGAATCAGAGAAGCATGCACTGAAGCTAAAGGGCATAGAAATAATGTTAGACTTGTTTTGTATTTAGCATTAACTAAGATGGAATGCTCACTTTGGCCATGACACTTCAATAAACCCTGAGAGTCATTACAACTGTTTTTTTTTACATTTTATCAGGACTAGATTAGCTGTTGTGAGTTTTTTGGGCTGTTTGGCCATGTTCTGGAAGTTTTTCTTCCTAGATTAGCTACTTGTAGTAAAGAAAAAGAAACTTACATTTTGGTTACTTTATTGTGCCTATATACTCTTGAGCACATTTTCCAGGATCTTTTAAAGTGAATTGGGACACTTTAAAAAAATCTTTAATGAAAGCTATCTTGAAATGCAGACTTATATTTTTTCTCATAGAATTTTAAGGAAAATGTAAGTGAACGACAGTCGATATGGCAGTAATTTTTGATTATTAAAGGCTCTTCCATCCTCCCTCTCCCTGAGGGGACAGGATACAAAGCTTTAAATTTATTTCAATTATATATCCTATTTGTTGAAATAATTATATTCGTTATAAGAAGTCAGAGACTTTACTCATGTCAGGGACATTTTACTTAGAGGCTTCTTTATTCAGGTCAGAGAACTTGATACTAAATTAAGAAAAAAGTGGGAAACGTGAAACATGAGTCAACCCGAATTACACATTTTTCAGTTCCACTGATTTCAGTGTGATGTACAAATGAATTGAATTCTTCATTTGAATCACTTAGAACTAGCATGCTTATGTTTGGTTGAATCACACCTTCAGTGTGGAAGATTCTGAAGTAACTACATTATTGTGCCGAGTTACATTCACCTTAATGATTTTAGGGTTGCACATTTCCCCAGAGTTAATGATTGCTTCCACCTGGAAATGCAAGCTTTGCCAAATCATGATTAATTCTCTACAGTTCCCACTTCCCTGTATTTCCATTTTTTAATTCTGGTGCAATATATGTAATTTAATATCCTATTGTGATATGATCTGTTGTTGTGCTACATTCTTATATATGTGCTACATAATTGCATATTCCCCCCTACTTTTGCTTATCAACTTGGGGTAAAAGGAATCATGTTGGAAGTTTGATAATAAGAATAATTGCATGCTGCTAAGTCTATTCTGATTTACCACTACCCTTTCCCGAGTTTTCTAGGTAGAACAGTTTCCCCATTCCCTTCTCCTGGGGGCATCCTGGGACTGGGCAGCTTTCCCACGGCTACACAGGCTGGCTCTTCTCTTAGGAAACTGTGAGGAATCAGTCAGCTAAAATGCTGATCTATCCAGTTTGATACAGTTGGAATGATTGCTGTCTTCTTGCTAAAAGCAGCATCTGAGCAGTTACATGCATTGCTAAGCAAGATGACAGTTACATTTTTATTTCCTTTCTATATCATCATCTTTCTCTCTCTGTAGGAACTCAGGGTAGCTCACAAATGAATAAAATCAGGTACAATTGAAAAGTCAGTTAAAGGGATAATGAAGTGTGTGTGTGTGTGTGTGTGTGTGTGTGTGTGTGTGTGTGTGTGTGTGTGTGTGTGTAATGGAGGGGGGGAGAGAGGGAGAGAGAGAGGATAATAATAAAGAGTACTAATTTAAAAGCAATGTAAAGCATTTAAATGTACCCATTCTATTGCCACCCATGGAAAACCATAAAAATGCATAGAATCTTTCAATAAAACTCAGTTGCCTGATGTAGTAGTTAAAAAGTTGTCTAATACAAATACCTAGTCTTTGTAACTACAGTGGTGGAAAAACACTGAGGAAAGCATTCTGTAGTTTTGAGTTGAGAAACTTCCCACAGTCAAATCCACAGCTGCAGATTCAGCCATGGGCAATTTCTTGACTGACCTCTTAAGATAAGGGAAAGGAATTTAAATACTGTATAGATAGGTGATATAAATGATGCAATGCATTTTCACTACTCTAATGGACTCTAATTTTTTTTCATTTCCTCTTCCTCTCTGCCAAGTAGAGGAAGTTATTAATTAGCCACTTCAGAATATTGGCAAATTTAAAAACGGTTTTGGTTCATTCCCAGCAGTCACACGGATTGGGAATGAAATAAAACAGAGTGATCCTACCAACATTGAAAAAGCAGAAGCCCCTGAAATAGCCAGCAAGTGAGAGTAGAACCACTCTGAGAGTGGACGGGTTTATTCCAGCAAAGACATTGGAATGTTTGGATGTGTCCCTTACACCTGCAGAGACTCTGAGTTTTTGAGTGTCTAAGCCAGAGGTCCTCAACCTTTTTAAACAGGGGGCCGGTTCACTGTCCCTCAGACACTGTTGGGGGCCGGACTAGATTTTGAAAAAAATATGAAGAAATACCTATGCACACTGAACATATTTTATTTGTAGTGCACAAAAAACAGGAAAAAGAATGCAATAATAATAATAATAATAATAATAATAATAATAATAATAATAATAATAATAATAATAATAATAATAATAATAATAATAAATAAATAAATAAATAAATAAATAAATAAATAAATAAATAAATAATCCAATGGGTTAACCCAATGTCTAACTTCAACCCTGAAGTCTAAAATACTTTGAGTGAAATATTAGTATTTCCTTTTCTTTCAAGAAAGGAAGATGAGGTGGGAAATGAAGAATTTTAAATTCTGAAGACTGAATACAAAAAACTCCCCATGCGTTTCTGCTCTCCTAGAAGTAGGCCCCCCAAAAAGGCTGCACTTGGCATCACCAATACCTGGTCGCTTTTTTCTCGTTCTCCTCTTCGTGAAGTCTGTGTATCAGGGTCTGTGTATTAGGCCTCCAACCCTCCCTCGAATACTAGAAAACAGTGCTAATGGAACAAGTATAGGGGGGTATCAGCCAAGGGGGGAATTTACAGCAAAACAATAAAGAGTGAACGACATCAAAACAAAAAGCCCTCATAATCCTCTCTCTCCAATTCCTGCACGCCTCACGATGTAATAATTACCCCTCCCTATTATTATCTTGCCCGATTGTCTCCCAGTTAGCTTTACACAGCGGGGAGGTGGTGGTGGTGGAAAGGATGCAAAGCCGATATTAAAAATTAATAAATAATTAAAACAGGAGAGCCCCGCCCCGCCCAAAGAGCGCACTTGGGGTGGTTCCCCCCCTTTCCCTCCGCCCCACACAAGACCACGAGCAGAGAAGCCTGAAAGAGAAGGAAGGAAGGAGGAGGGGGGGTGACTTGCTGTCCTTGGATGCCTGAAGGAAGAAGCCAAAACAAAAGAGGGGGGGCGCGACCCAGAAATGCCTCTCCCGTAATTGAGGGGAAAGGGATGGGGAGGAGAGGCACCCTCGCGGCTCTCATGCCGAGCGAGGCTGAACCGCCGCCGCCGCCGCCGCCGCCTCCCTTTCCGCGGCTCCCGAGGTCCCTGACACACGCTCGCCACACCGCATTAAACCGCCACCGCGCTTCCCTTCCCTTCCCTTCCCTCCCTCGCTACCTCCGCCGACTCTGCTGGAAACAGAGAGAGAGGGGGAGAGAGGAGTGAGGGAGAGGAGGAAGGTAGTACGGCAAGCAGGCAGGGCGCGCGCGTGCTTGGCGGAAAAGAGAGGGGGGGCGCGGCTGGCCCGGAGAGAGCGCGCCAGCCAGCCAGCGGGGCCCCCAGCGACCCTTCACCCCCCACCCCGAGGATCTCGCGCGTGCGAGAGAAGAAGAAGTAGAAGAAGATCAAGGGTTGGTTGCGATCGGGGATGGGCGCGATCCAGCGCAAGAGGCTTCCACAAGCTGCGGTCCCCAACGTGTGTCTGTCTGTCCGTCCCTCTGTCCGCCCGCCGCTGCCTCTGCCTCTGCCACCACCTCTCCTCCTCCTCCTCCGGCCTGGCTGGCTGGCTTCTCTGCCTCTCTTATACGGCCACCCCTCGGTGGAGGGAGCAGGGAGCAGGCGAGCCCCAGCCCCAGCCGCCGCCATCGAGGCAGGAGGAGGAGGAGGAACAGGAGGATCCCTGAATGGCAGGCAGGCAAGCAGCCGGCAGGCAAACATCTCCCACACTTCAAAGGCCTGCGGGGGCGGGGGGTATGCTGTTGCTCCCGGGGGCCGGATTCAGGCTGCCTGGGGGCCGTATACGGCCCACGGGCCGTAGGTTGAGGACCTCTGGTCTAAGCATTGCCAGCTAATGTTATATACTGTATATACATTGTAGTAGAAGTACAGAGAGTTCCTTTATATTTAATATCATTACCCTTCTGCCCAGCACAGAAATACATATCCAGAGTGGGCACTGAAATATGAGTGGGGCAAATGTCATTTGAGACATGGTTATCACACAGGCCATGAACTTTGATAAAGTGGACTCAGAATGGATTGCTGAATTGCCCCCAGCAAAACGAACTATGAGGACTCCTATACTGATCTCAGACCAAGTTGTCAAGCTTAGGGGTACTGTCATGCAGAAGGGTGAATGGAGTGCACCAACAGATTCCCTATTGTATACCCACCTGCTCAAACCCAGCAGGACCAAATCACCTGTTGAAGTGCACTTTGCAAAGTTGAGACACACCCTACTCTTGCTTCATCCAGCTAAGTCTCTGTAATGTAGGGCAGGCTAGTGCATTCTTGGATATGTATTATCACTGATCTGGGATTTAGCAATATCACTTTCTTCAATCCAGGGGCTTGCTATCAAGGCTTTTTTTTGAATCAGTGTACAATTCATGGACACCATCACCCTATTTTGTCTCCCTTTACCATGATGTCTCCCTTCTCTCTCTTTCACTATTTTGATTGTGAGCCGCCCAGAGACCTTTGGGTAGTGGGCGGCATACAAGGTATATAAATAAACAAATAAATAAAATATAGAAATATAACAAACAAACAAACAAACAAACAAACAAACAAACAAACAAACAATAGGAGCCTCGTGGCGCAGTGGTTAAATGCCTGTGCTGCAGCTAAAACTGTGCTCACGACCTGGGGTTCAATCCCGGGTGGCAGGCTCATGGTTGACTCAGCCTTCCATCCTTCCGAGGTCGGTAAAATGAGTACCCAGCTTGCTGGGAGGGGGCAGTGTGTAGCCTGCATATTGTAATTAATTTAAAATGGCCAGAGACTACTTGAAGTGGTATGGGGCAGTATATAAGCAGAACACTTTGCTTTTGCTTTACTCTCTGTATTGGCTTCTCACCACCATCCCCTCTTGTGAAAACATATCTGCCTCCATCAGACAGCAGCTTCATCACCACAGTCCTTAACAAAAAGAAAGTCACATAGGCAGAGGACACATGAATTAGTTCCTCTTTCTTCTACATCTGGTTAACCAGAGCATCTAGCCTAACCCAGACCCCACAGCACACCCCTCCACAAAGCCTGCAGAACAGGTGACTCACCTTAAAGAGGACATAGCCTTGCACAGAGGTGAAACACAAAAATCTGATGTACTGCAGGAGCAACAGGGACATCCAGTAGGTTGAAGCCTCTCAACATTCTTGCTTTCCTGCCCTTGATATTTGTAGTAATATTTGTTTGTTCAGAAGTCTGTCCTTTTATGTTTATAGCAGCAAGTGAGTGGAAGAGAATCTTTTTACTTGAAGTAGTGAGAGGAGATGAACTCTCTCTGTGTGTGTGTGCCTTGTTTACTAGTATTTCTGTGGTGAAGTACTTTTATCCCAACTGATGGTGTGTGAAAGAGTAACCAAGTGTAAGTGCTGCTGTCACTGATGTTGAGAATTCTCAATTAAAAGCAATGTTTGCCGTTCCTCTTGAGACAGGGAGTAGACAGCTCAGTAGCTGCTGTCTCTGAAGAAATATATTGCTGATCTAGCAAGGTCGGGGAGGGCAGTCAGTCTTTAGCTATCTTTTTGGTGGCTTTGCTTAAAAGAAAGTCTATCTCATGGCTCACCAGGGAACAGAGAGGCTGAAGCCGTATGTATTTGCCAGCATTTTTAAAGGCTTAGTTCTCACTTTCTGGCAGCAAAACCTACAAGGAAACATGGGGCAATCTGGTAGTCTCCAGACAATACTATTTTGTGGATTCTCTTGGCTTCTCAAGGCCCAGCCCACAGCATTTGTGCAATGAAAGACCAGCAAAAGTGCCAATAATGAGACAGCTCTTGTAAGCATAATGAGTTGTCCTCATCCATCTGTTGATTTCACAAACCTTTGATAACAAAGCTTTTCAAGACTGTTCAAGACTGTGATAAAATTTGAGAAGGTTAATTGCAGACATTTAAGAACAAGAGTAAAGTAGAACACAACATTATTTTAAGGATAAAGGAATTAACATTTATATTGCAAAATTAGCTTAGTAGCATATAAAAGCTCTAACATTGACCTGCATAGGGAATAACTAGATTCAAAATCCATTTCGTCCTAAATTGGTTAGCAGTGTTTTTGTGAGTGTAAAAGTAATTTTCTGGAAGATGGACCATGTATAGTATTTGTGCATAAACATTATGCTTGCAGTTGGATTTTAGAAATGAGATAATAACCATAGTTCATAGAATCATAGAATCATAGAGTTGGAAGAGACCTCAAGGGCCATCTAGTCCAAAACCCTGCCATACAGGAACCCCCATCACAGTATTCCTGGCAGATGGCCATCCAGCCTCTTCTTAAAAACCTCCAAAGTAGGAGAATCCACCACCCTCCCTGGCAGTATATTCCACTGCAGAACAGCTCTTCCTAATGTTTAAATTGAATCTCTTTTCCTGTTGTTTTAGACCAGTTTAGCCCTGCTGTAGATTTTTTGAGGGTTCGGGTGGTTCACCCACCTGTAGTGAAAACAGCTTGTGCCATATTTGATAACTTTTGATACCGAGCCTTTTTTAATTTTCTAATCTCTTGTAACTGAAATAAAGCCAATTCACCCGTATAATCTTTAAAAAGGCATTGTGTTTTCCAAACAGCATGATATGATTCAATAAGCACTGTTCTTTAAATTACCATTGTTATGACTGAGCAGCTTTCACACAAAGAAGTTAGTTGCCACATAATCTTCCTGACACAGTAAATCATCAAGTGACCAAAAAAAGCCCACAACTTTTTAAAACCCATCTTTTGAATGTTGCTCTCCAGGGTACTCATTTTGGGCCCAGGTGAGATAGCCCCAGGCACTTCCCCTTCATCCAATTAAACACATCTGGTATAAATCTAGTATCAAAACTTCAGAATTCTTCGAAGGAGGTTTTTGGGATAGTTCTTGCATTTTAATGTTTTTCCCAGTGGCACTAAATAGTGGTGTCTAGGATTTTCAGCACTAAAAAGTGTATACAAGTGCCCGTGTCATCCTCAAATTTGCTGCTTAGAGTAGACATTGCTTTCAGTGGGTATATTCTAAATTAAATGCAAATCCAACAGAATGAACACAGGCCTCCTCCTCCTTGCATCAGATTCCACTCAATAACTTTATCCTAATTGTAAACTCATTCATGTGGCATGAGTAATTTGAAATAAATGGAAAGTTGAACATCATTTAACAATACATTGTGAGGACCCAGGACTTGATTTGATGGCTGAGAACAGTTGAACCATTTTATCCATTTTT
Source organism: Phrynocephalus forsythii (assembly GCA_029282475.1). Taxonomy (NCBI): domain Eukaryota; kingdom Metazoa; phylum Chordata; class Lepidosauria; order Squamata; family Agamidae; genus Phrynocephalus; species Phrynocephalus forsythii. The sequence goes on along the minus strand of JAPFRF010000001.1, from coordinate 124,395,986 downwards.
ACTGTACTAGACGTGATGGAGAAACAGTATTTATTCTTGTAAATACTGTTAAGTTATCATATGCAGCCATAATAGAAGTGATGATCAAAGGCTGTATTTCTTAAAATTCAGTAATTATTTGTCATTTTTTTTAAACTGTGAGGCCCATTTTTATAAACTGGAACGAGAGGACATCTAGCTGTCTCTCTGCCTGCCTGTTGTATTAAGCATTAGCAGAAATCGAGTTGCTTAATGTAGTGAGTTGCAACTAGCATTGGTCCATTGTTTTAGTGGAGCTTATCAAGGAGCTGACTCACCCACTCTCCAGAGTCAATGAGCCAACTCAAGTTGAAGTTTAGTACACTAAGCAATAGGTTTTTAGTTAAGCTATAAACAAGCATTGTAGCAGAGTATAAATGTGAGTATAAATGAGTATAAATGGCCTCAGTCTGGAATATCTTATAAATGGGGCACATTTCTACTTTTGTGTCCCAGTTGATCAGTGAGGCTACAAAATAAAACAGGCTGAACTGTGCTTTCATCATTGTAAGGCTAATTACACTGCTGACAATGAGGCCTGTAATAAGACTTCCTGGGGTAGGAACTGGCAAGCCACCCCGGTATCCCTGCCAAGAACATCCCATGGTCAGAAACAAAAGGCTAAAAGATATGACGCTGGAAGATGAGCCCCTCAGGTCGGAAGGTGTCCAACATGCTACTGAGGAAGAGCGGAGGACAAGTACAAGTAGCTCCAGAGCTAATGAAGTGGCTGGGCCAAAGCCGAAAGGACGCTCAGCTGCAGACGTGCCTGGAAGAGAAAGGAAAGTCCAATGCTGCAAAGAAATATACTGCATAGGAACCTGGAATGTGAGATCTATGAACCAGGGTAAGCTGGATGTGGTCAAACGTGAGATGGAAAGAATAAACATTGACATCCTGGGTATCAGTGAACTTAAATGGACAGGAATGGGTGAATTCAGTTCAGATGACTATCACATCTACTACTGTGGGCAAGAATCCCAAAGAAGAAATGGAGTAGCCTTCATAGTCAACAATAGAGTGAGAAAAGCAGTGCTGGGATACAACCTAAAAATGATAGAATGATCTCGGTACGATTCCAAGGCAGCCCTTTGAACATCACAGTAATCCAAGTTTATGCACCAACTACCGGTGCTGAAGAGTCTGAGATTGACCAATTTTATGAAGACTTACAAGAACTTCTAGAACTGACACCAAAGAAAGATGTTCTTCTCATCATAGGGGATTGGAATGCTAAAGTAGGGAGTCAAGTGATAAAAGGAATAACTGGCAAGTTTGGCCTTGGAGTTCCAAATGAAGCAGGACAAAGGCTAATTGAGTTTTGTCAAGAGAACAAGCTGGTCATTGCAAACACTCTTTTCCAACAACACAAAAGGCGACTCTACACATGGACATCACCAGATGGACAATACCGGAATCAGATTGACTATGTTCTCTGCAGCCAAAGATGGAGGAGCTCTATACAGTCAGCAAAAACAAGACCTGGTGCTGACTGTGGCTCAGATCATCAGCTTCTTATTTCAAAATTCAAACTTAAACTGAAGAAAGTAGGGAAGATCACTGGGCCAGTTAGGTATAACCTAAGTCAAATCCCATATGAATACACAGTGGAAGTGAAGAATAGATTCAAGGAACTAGATTTGGTGGACAGAACACCTGAAGAATTATGGATGGAGGCTTGTAACATTGTACAGGAGGCTGCAATGAAAAATATTCCAAAGAAAAGAAAATGCAAGAAAGCAAAGTGGTTGTCCAACGAGGCCCTACAAATAGCGGAGGAGAGAAGGGATGCAAAATGCAAGGGAGAAAGGGAAAGATACAGAAAATTGAATGCAGACTTCCAAAGAATAGCAAGGAGAGACAGGGCGGCCTTCTTGAATGAACAGTGCAAAGAAATAGAGGAAAACAACAGAAAAGGAAAACCAGAGATCTGTTCAAGAAAATTGGAGATATTAAAGGGGTATTTCGTGCAAAGATGGATATGATAAAGGACAAAAATGGTAGGGACCTAACTGAAGCAGAAGAGATCAAGAAGAGATGGCAAGAATATACAGAAGAATTATATCGGAAAGATCTGGATGTCCCTGATAACCAAGATAGCGTAATTGCTGACTTGGAGCCAGACATCCTGGAAAGTGAAGTCAAGTGGGCCTTAGAATGCATTGCAAACAACAAGGCCAGTGGAGGTGACGGCATTCCAATTGAACTCTTTAAAATCTTAAAAGAGGATGCTGTAAAGGTGCTGCATAAGATATGCCAGCAAATTTGGAAAACCCAGCAGTGGCCAGAGGACTGGAAAAGATCGGTCTACATCCCAATCCCAAAGAAAGGAAATGCCAAAGAATGCTCCAACTATCGCACAATTGCACTCATTTCACATGCTAGCAAGGTTATGCTCAAAATTCTACAAGGCAGGCTTCAGCAGTATGTGGAAAGAGAACTTCCAGAACTACAAGCTGGATTTCGAAGGGGCAGAGGAACTAGAGATCAAATCGCCAACATGCGCTGGATTATGGAGAAAGCCAGAGAGTTCCAGAAAAACATCTACTTCTGCTTCATTGACTATGCCAAAGCCTTCGACTGTGTAGACCACAACAAACTATGGCAAGTCCTTAAAGGAATGGGAGTGCCTGACCACCTTATCTGTCTCCTAAGAAATCTATATGTGGGACAAGCAGCAACCATCAGAACTGGATATTGAACAACTGACTGGTTTAGAATTGGGAAAGGAGTACGACAAGGCTGTATATTGTCACCTTGCCTATTTAACTTATATGCAGAGTACATCATGAGAAAGGCCGGTCTGGATGAATCACAAGCCGGAATTAAGATTGCCGGACGAAATATCAACAACCTCAGATACGCAGATGATACTACTCTAATAGCAGAGAGTGAGGAAGAATTAAAGAACCTCTTAATGAGGGTGAAAGAGGAGAGTGGAAAAAATGGGCTGAAGCTCAACATCAAAAAAACTAAGATCATGGCCACTGGTCCCATCACCTCCTGGCAAATAGAAGGGGAAGAAATGGAGGCAATGACAGAGTTTATTTTCTTGGGCTCCTTGATCACTTCAGATGGCGACTGCAGCAATGAAATAAAAAGACGCCTGCTTCTTGGGAGGAAAGCAATGGCAAACCTAGATAGCATACTAAAGAGCAGAGACATCAGTTTGCCAACTAAGGTCAGGATGGTTAAAGCTATGGTTTTTCCAGTAGTGATGTATGGAAGTGAGAGCTGGACTATAAAGAAGGCTGATCGCCGCAGAATTGATGCTTTTGAGCTGTGGAGCTGGAGGAGAGTCTTGAGAGTCCCCTGGACTGCAAAGAGATCAAACCTATCCATTCTGAAAGAAATCAACCCCGAATGTTCACTGGAAGGACAGATTTTGAAGCTGAGGCTCCAGTACTTTGGCCACCTCATGAGAAGAGAGGACTCCCTGGAAAAGTCCCTGATGCTGGGAAAAACCGAAGGCAAAAGGAAAAGAGGACGACAGAGAATGAGATGGTTGGACAGTGTCATCGATGCAACCAAAATGAATTTGACAAAACTCCGGGAGGCAGTGGAGGATAGGAAGGCCTGGCGAGCTCTGGTCCATGGGGTCACGAAGAGTCGGACACGACTGAACGACTGAACAACAACAACAATAAATGTGAACCTATTTTTAAAAAATGAACAAAATGTGGCATTATAGTCATTGCCTCACACTGTATCCATAGTGTAATTTGAATAAATAAATGAATGCTTACATACTATTTTGCATGATATATCTAGTGTAAAGGAGTACTGCAGCCAAAACACTGTTCATGGCCTGAGTTCAATCCCAGGTAGCTGGAATTAGGTTCACTCAGCCCTCCATCTCTCTGAGGTTGGTAAATTGAGTACCCAGCTTGCTAGGGAGGCAATGCGTAGGCTGCATAAATGGCCCAAAGAGAGTTTAAGCAGCCTGCTTTGCTTTATAAACTGGCTGAAATCCTGTTGTTGTTACGTATACATACGTGGAAAATATGACATTCAGTCTTTCCTTCCTGGGAATTAGAGAATTCCAGCTGGGATTTTTCAGATACATGCCCCTGGCAGTCCCTTATGGTGACCTGCTAATTGCTGACTAGGAAGAGCCAAATGTTACATTTTTGCTTTCTGTGGGTGAAACAAAGCAATAGGATTCCAGCCCTGAGTTACAGCATTTAATATGACATCCCTGTGTACTTATACTGACATCCTATGAAATATTTATAGGGGTGTTATCAAAACTGCTTTGTAGCAAAAGCACTTACGTGAGATAATTAGAATAACTATTTTGATGTAGGAAGGCTGACATTATTTTTGTGAATTTGTATGTTTTGTGTATACTCACTGTCTTACTGTCTTGTTCTTTTTGTGTATTGTTTTTACAGAAATGTATTAGATTTAATCCTGAAGCCACAGTATGGGTAGCAAAACAGCGGATCCTTTGCACATTGAATCAAAGTTTGAAAGATGTTCTCAATTATGGCTTGTTCCAGCCTGCAAACAATGGGAGAGATGGGAAGTTTTTGGATGAAGAACGACTTCTTATGGAATATCCACAACCTGTAAACAAGGGTGTTCCATCCTTAGAGGTACTGTACTGAACAGTCGTTTTAAGTTTGGAACCAAAACATACAGTGTTGTGGAATGAACATAGCAGTAGATGTAGAGATATCCTGTGCCTTGTGAGTTACAAGATCTTTTAAAATGACTACAAGCTAGAATCACGTCATTGGAAGAAGAAGGTTTGGCCAAACTTATTTCTGAGAACTGTGGATTTTATGTGATTTATTGTCACATAGTTCATATTCCACTGCAGAAAGAAAGGCCAGTGCTACTTTATGGGTTACTTGCTATGGTTCTGGAAAAATTTAGAGCAAGGAGTGGCAATTGGATCCTTCAGATGCATTAGAACAGCACCAGATTGCTTTTGGGAGTTGGTGGAAAATAACAACTGAGAATCATAGTTGTCTACAGCCTGGATTAAATTCAAGGGCCACTCAAAGTACAAATAAATAAATAAATAAATTCCCAGTCCTATAGCTAACAATCTATAAAGTACAGGTGAAACTCGAAAAATTAGAATATTGTGCAAATGTACATTTATGTAAATATGTACTTTATAAATGTAATTCAACTCAAAAGGTGAAACTAATATATGAGACAGACCCATTACATGCTAAGCGAGATATGTCAAGCCTTACTTTGGTATAATTGTGATTATTATGGTGTACAGTTTATGAAAACCCCAAATGCATGGCAGGGGGTTGGACTGCATGGCCCTTGAGGTCTCTTCCAACTCTATGATTCTAAGATTCTATAACCAAAACATTCATTCCGTGGTCCAAGACTGTTTATAATTCATTGACTTTTCTGTGCCAAAGCTGGCTCATTGTTCTGGAAAATGGCAGAAAACAACAAAGTACACAAATTTCAATTTTAAAGTTATTTTCTCCACTGCACTCCTATAGTCATTCTATTTCTAACTCTCTTAAACATACGAGGTTTCAAGTCTTGATAATTTTTTTATACTCTAGTGGAGAGTGTCCAAGCCACTTAATATCTTCCTAAGGCTGTGCACCACACTTTTTTGTGGATGGTGAAGAAAAAAAATATGACACCCCCCCCCCCCAATTGTGACCTATGATTGTAAAAAATCTGTTGGAAAGTTAAAGCACAGTTTGCTGATGCCATTGGGAGTGTGGTTTCAAACTCCACCAGGTCACCGTTGACTGGATTTCTTTTCATCTTCAGAGTTTTTCTTCCCCTTCAGAATTGGGAGGAGAAATCCAGTCCTGTGCAAAATGATTTAATTCCTTTTAAATATTTGAACAATGTATTGTTTTAGCTGTCAATATGCTGTTTTAAATTATGTATGCCTTGGGTCATTTCTTCTAGGAGAAAGGCAAACTGAAAATATTTTAAATAGATAAAAATAATGTTTTTCTGGTAAATAATATTGGATTTCTGGGTTTGCTGCTTGGCAAAATGAAATTGCCAGTGTAATCATTCATTTGCCATCTTCTGTGTAGATGGTAGATGCTTAAGGGAGCAGAGGAAGACACATGGACCAGTGCAGGAATAGTTTCAATGAACAAGTTCCCAGCCGTGGCAGTGAATGCCATAGTTTTAAATCTGAAGGAAAGCCAAATAGAAACCACTGTTTTGTGTGATAAAAACATAATTGCTCATGTGTTTTAATGCCTGTAATTATGTGAACTGATCCTCAAAGCATTTTTGTGATTTCCAACTGCTTTTACCAGTAGTTTCTAGCAATAACTGTCCTGAATCTATTCCAGAATAAACAGTAACATGTGTTGCCTTTCAGTTTCGATACAAGAAGAGGGTTTACAGACAATCAAATCTTGATGAAAAGCAGCTAGCTAAGCTCCATACCAAGGTATGTCCAGGCGTAGAGCAGAAAATAGAATCTGTACATTTTGTTGAGCTATTATTTATTTATTTATTTATTTATTATTTACACTTGTATACCGCCCCATTCCCACAATGGGGACTCTGGGCGGTTTACAGTATCAAAATTAAAACAGCAAGAACAATAGTGAACTACAATAACAAAACAGCAATGACCAAAAGAAATTTGGCGGGATAATAATAATAATAATAATAATAATAATAAAAAAAACAAAAAACAAATGGGACCTTAGACATTGCCGTAAGCTTCTCGGAAGAGGATAGTTTTGAGATTCCTCTTAAAAGCTTCCAGCGATGGAGCCAGCCGTAAATCACTAGAGAGTTTATTCCAGACGGACGGGGCCACTACCGAGAAAGCCCGCCCCCGAGTACCCGCCTTATGGGCGTCCCTCGGTGTGACCGTCCGGAGTGATAAGGCCGCCGAAGCTCGGGTGGGTCGGGCCAGGTCTAATTGTCGGGAGAGACGCTCCGCCAAATATGCTGGGGCCAAGCCATGGAGGGTTTTGTAAACCAAAACCAACACCTTGAACCTTATTCGGGAGGCAACGGGTAACCAGTGTAGGCGAGCCAGGATGGGGGTGGCACGGTCATAGCGACGCGCACCAACCACCAGCCTGGCCGCCGTATTCTGGACCCGCTGCAATCGCCGAACAAGGTTCAAGGGGAGCCCCATGTAGAGGGCGTTGCAGTAATCCAGCCTCGACATGACCAGTGCCTGTACCACAGTCCTCAAGGAGCCCTCATCGAGGTACGGGCGAATCTGGGCGATAAGCCTAAGATGGTAAAAGGCCGACCTGACCACGGCTGACACCTGGGGTTCCAGGGTCAGATCCGGGTCCAGGACGACGCCCAGATTCCTCACTCTTTGCGCCAGCTGGAGGGCGGACCCATCCAGACTGGGAAGAGGGCCACAGTACCCCTCCGACGGGCCCCCAAAGAACATAACCTCAGTCTTACCCGGGTTGAGCCTGAGCCTGTGGGACCTGGTCCAGTCCAGAACCGCAGCCAGGCAACGATCAAGGGTCGCGACGGCCTCCACTGCATCGGTGGAAAAGGAGAGATAGAGCTGCGTGTCATCAGCGTACTGATGACAGCAGACTCCATAACTCCGGATGATCTCGGCCAGTGGCTTCATATAGATGTTAAAGAGCATTGGGGAGAGTGACGACCCCTGAGGCACCCCACAAGAGAGTGTCCAGGGAGCCGACAACTCACCCCCCAAGCTCACTCGCTGGGTGCGGCCCCCAAGGAAGGACCGGAGCCAGGCCAAGGCCTGGCCTCCAATCCCAACCTCAGAGAGCCGCTCCAGCAGGATACCGTGGTCGACAGTATCGAAAGCCGCTGACAGGTCGAGAAGGACCAGCAGGGTAGAGCAACCCCTGTCAGCCCTCCTCAACAGATCATCATGCAGCGCGACCAGGGCCGTTTCGGTTCCATGACGCGGCCTGAACCCGGACTGGAAAGGATCCAGGACATGGTTCTCCTCCAGGAACGACTGGAGATGCAGGGCGGCGACTCGCTCGATCACCTTGCCCAAAAAGGGAACATTGGCTATGGGACGATAGTTGGACAAATCGTCCACTGCCAAGCCAGGTCTTTTAATAATGGGCTTCACCACCGTCTCCTTCAGAAGACTGGGCAAAATCCCGTCCCTGAAGGAGGTTGAGGCAATCAGTGAAGCCCATTTCGGCATGCTCCCCCCTGCGCTCTTAATCAACCAGGAAGGGCAAGGGTCGAACGGAGAGGCCGCAGGCCTGCAATGTCCCAGTGCCCTGGAGGCATCCACCGGTGTTACAGGCCCAAACTCAACAAACCGAGGCGACCGAGGCGGCCCGACACTGGCCATGACAGGGGCCGTATCAGGGCAACCGGCATCCAGCTCGGAACGGATGGCCTCTATCTTAGATTTAAAATAGGCTGCGAATGACTCACTAGTGAAATCACTAGGAGGAGGCCCCGGCGGAGCGGGATTGGTGAGGTCTCGGACCACACGGAAAAGTTCCGCCTGGCGATTCGAGGCCTCACCAATTCTCAGGGCGGCAAAAGATCTCCTAGCCGCCCTTATCGCACGGGAGTAGCGACCGTTCGACGCCTTTACCGCAGCCCAATTTTGAGCCGTCCGAGCGTTCCGCCATCTGCTCTCTAGCCTTCTCCGCTCTTGCTTCATCGCCCGTAGCTCCTCGGTAAACCAAGGGGACGAACGGGCTCGGCATCGCATCAGGCGCTTGGGGGCGATCCGGTCGACAGCCCCAGCCACCTCCTCAAACCACCGTTGGGCTAGGGAGTCGGCCGGATCGTCATCCAAACCGTCTGGTACATCCCCGAGGGCCTCCGAGAACCGCACGGGGTCCAGGAGCCCCCGGGGGCGGGCCCAGATGGACGGGCCCGGCTCCCCGCGGGGCGGGGTGGCTACCGCAAGAGAGAAAGTCAGCAGATAATGATCTGACCATGACACGGGCCGGGCCAACAACCTCCCGACCCCCAGATCAAAACCCCGCAATGTGGAGGCAAAAACCAGGTCCAGGGTGTGTCCACCAGTATGAGTGGGTCCGATGACTAATTGGGACAGGTTCATGGAGGTCATGGACTCCATGAATTCCAGAGCTGCTCCAGACAGCCCAATCTCGGCGTGCACATTGAAATCCCCCAACATTAGTAAAATAATCAGTCTAAAATCTAAAACAGAGCTAGCAGAATGAAAATTTCTGCTAGCACAGTTGCTCTCGATTTCATTCTTTCACAAATGGTTGTGCAGAAAGGTTGGGCAAGAAGTTTTGCAAGCGATAGTTCAGTGTTTGGACTAGATAATATCCATGCACTAACCTTGAAAATGTCCATTGGTTACATGTCCACTGATATTAAAGAAATTACAGCACAGAGTGAATGAATAATACTGGTACATTCTGTTCCCGTGCACATTTATTTGCTTAGGGTGTTGATCTGAATGGATAAAGTGCCTAGCAGTAAGATATCCAAGGAGTACCTAAATATTCTGACAGGACCTTTCCCTCACTGTTTCCTTGTTGGACTGTAGCTGGAGAGAGATTGCAGATAGGCTTTTAGGTTCTTAGGTGCCTTTTAGCCAAGGGTTATAACTGCAGAAGGATGGATTCTGTATGAGGCATAGTATAGTACAGTACAGTACAGTATAGTACAGTATAGTATAGTAATAGTATAGAATAGAACAACACTTTAATGTCATTGTACAAATATAACAAAATTTAAAAAGTACTATCCAGTCTGCGCACCACTCACCCCAAATATAAAAATTCCAAGACATAAAAATATGTTTTATAATCCTAATTCTAACCCTAACCCTAACCCTAACCCTAACCCATACACCCACACAACACTACACTCCCTCACCTGATAGCATTCATACACAAATACATAAAAATACAATTAAAAAACAACCCCCACATCCCTACTCTCTCCCACCCATAGGACCATAGGATTATGTATCTGCTTCTACTGTACTTCCCATATTTTGCCATGCATATAAGGGCATATGAATTTTACCCATCTTAAATATGCAATCCAAGTGCAGGTATAAATAAGTTGGAATATATGATAACTTGGAAGATGTGCATTTGTTTTTATTCCATTGTATGGACTGTTGTCCCCACAATTTTGGGTACCAAATAGCTGAGAGTTTTTCCTGTAATTGAAGTGTGTATTTCATGACAATAATATCTGGTTTTATGATGCTTTCCAGGCAAGTCTTCGTAAATTTATGGACCATGTTCACCACCTCACCTTGGAGAAAATAACAAAGATGCTTGACCGAGGACTTGATCCCAACTTCCATGACTTGGAGAGCGGAGGTATGAAACAGATAAATAAGCTAGCAGAAAATACACAATGTTGCTTAAACAATAATCTGCTATAAACTAAAAAAATAAAAATAAAATATCAAATCCAAAATTAATATTTCTTCTCTTTTCTTTTATGCTTTAGAAACTCCATTGACTTTGGCAGCTCAGCTTAGCAATTCTGTGGAAGTGATCAAAGCTCTAAAAAATGGAGGTGCCCATTTAGATTTCAGAGCCAAAGATGGTATGACAGCATTACACAAAGCAGCTAGAGCCAAGAACAAAGTAACCCTGAAGGTAAATTCTTTAAAAGTCATTTTATATACTGTTTTACATAGAAAAGTGTATGAAGGAATTCAATTTAGCTACCACGTTCTTAATGTATCTTTTAATCTGCAGTTGTACAAAGGTTTTTGTCTTTGGCTTTTATTTGCTTTCAAACATGCTTCTTTTTTACTTTTTACTTTTTACTTTATACAAAATACAAAAAACAAAAACAAAATACAAATTACAAAACAACATCAACAGTGCACCCCCCACCAGTGGGACCATTCTTATTTTCTTTCCTTAACCTCCCCTCCAGAACAAAATTGATACTTCTTTTTAATGAAAATTAAAAGAGTGGTGAAATTATACCTTGTTAAGTGAAAGAAAGAGTAATACTTGTCTGCAGGAAAAATCAGCATACAACAACTGGTCATCAGAATTGATAGGGAACCTGAATTTCAGCCAGTTAACCTGTAACTGTTAACAATGTCCTTTGTTCTATTTGCTCCTTCAGATTTGGTGTTTTATCTTTTTCTTTCACTTCTTCACTTTGTCAGATTTTGTAATCTGACAGTTTATGGAGCATCATGTTGCCACAGACTGCTGAGGAGAACAAGGAGTGGTTGTCTCTCAACATTATACAAATAAGAAATGAGATTTTGTGGATATTATCTGCCTCTTAAACACATGGTCACATTGACTGTGACTGTGCCATCTTTTTTTAGTGTTCATAGTCTTTCTCCTCTCAAAGCAATTTATAGTTGATTAAAATTATTAAAATAAGTTTAAGTTTATAACCAATATTTGCAAATTGAGACATAGTGCATTTATTTATTTATTTATTTATTTAGATTTGTCACTGCCCATCTCCCCAGAGGGGACTGGATGATTTACAGTATGAAACACAATAACACAGTGAATATTAAAAAAAAATCTAAAAAGCATCTAAAACTAATATCCATATAAATAATTATCAAGAGTAGGCAGTGAAGCTTTAAAAGACAGAGAATCTATGCTGTTAGCCATCTACAGGAGTGACGGCGGCTTGATTCATCCCAGGCAGGATGACAGAACCAAGTCTTTAGACTTGGACTAGGAGGAAGAGGAGAAAACTAGGAGAAAGGGGCCCTGTGTCAGCTCTGAAGGCATGCTGCTCCAGAGAGCTGGAGATTCACAATCAAAATGATTAAAAATAAATCACCACAGAGTGATTAAACACACACACACACACACACACACACACACACACACACACACACACACACACACACACACACACACACACACACACACACACACACACACACACACACACACACACACACACACACACACACACGGCAGTTTGTAACAAAACACCAGCTGAATGAATTTACCCCTTTCACATGTCCTTGGCTAAATATATGCTTATTTGAAAATATGCTTTACTGGTTTTATTAGAATTTATTTACCTTTACAATATTTACAGTGTTCCGTGCGCAGAAATGCATTCAGCCATGCTGGCCACATGGCCACAGACTTGCACAACACTGGCTCTTTGGCTTGGAAACAGAGATGAGCACCACCCCTAGAGTCGGACACGACTAGCATGCATGTGCAGGGGAAACCTTTACCAAATTTTAAAGATATTTTATATGGCCAGCACATTGCTGTCTAGGAGAGATGGGAGTTGTAGTCCAATACATTGGGAGGGCTTTGTCTTCAGAAAACTAATATAGATAATCTATGTTTAATAAGGTTAGAGACTCACATGCTCTTTTAAACTTGCAATTATTTGCAGACCCTGTTAGAGCTTGGAGCATCTCCCAACTACAAAGACAGCTGCGGGTTGACACCATTGTATCATACTGCTGTAGTTGGAGGAGATCCATATTGTTGTGAGTTGTTACTTCACGAACATGCTACTGTTGGCTGCAAAGATGAAAATGGATGGCAAGAGATTCACCAGGTAAGAAAGGTGCCTTCACATAAGAGAGTTTGGTGAAATTCCTTTTTTCTTTAATCAAGCCAAGTGTATTATTAAGCACTATAAGGGGGAAGAATTCTGAGCAGACAGAATAGTGAACAGGATTATGTTAAGTATCAATGAAATGTAACGTCTAGCTGTCATAGTAATGGAATATCTCTTGTTGCCATTATACAAGCAGAGATCCTGTTCTGAAGAGCTAATATATGTGTGTGTGCAAAGAGGTCCTTGCACAAAACATGTTAATGTCACATGTGACGCTACTGCTATTGCAGAAGGAGTTAAAGTTGTAACAGGACCCTGGCTATTGTGGCTGTTGAATGAATATTGAAACAATTAATGCTTAATTGATGTGCTTTTGAGAAATATTTTCCATTACAAAAGTTACTTTTAATAAAGGATGAATAAGAAGCAATAGAAGGCATCATTGCTGTAGGTACAGGATCCTCACTAATGCTTAGTATATATTCACTCCTTTGGCTTGTACTGCCATTTTTCTGGAGCAGAAAACTGTTTTAGTTGTAATGACACTAAAAACACTTACCTTGTTTTATGCTTTATTTTTCTTGGTGTTGAAAAAAAAGGCTTCTGGGGTGATTTTTAGTATTTTAAGCATATTCTTTGTACTTCAATGTTTTTTGGGTGACAGTTTCCTTATTCTTGGCCCTTGCTGATGTTATCATTCTCATTTGACTACATTTGGCTACTTAGCAAAATTTGATGGTCATGCGCCACATTTGAATCAACTTCTCGTTCCCATCCTACTTTACGCTGACGACACTGTGCTTCTCTCTATTTCCAAACTGGGACTCCTTCATCTTTTATCTGCTTTCTCAGAATTCTGTTCTAAGAATGATCTGACTATTAACACCGAGAAATCCAAAATCATAATATTTTCCAAATCATGGAAACCTCTTTCATGGAAAGTCGACGGGAAACCTGTTGAACAAGTGAGATCCTTCAGATACCTGGGTCTCCTGTTCCACCACCAACTCACCTGGTCTCACCATCGGAAGGCTGCTATAACAGCTACTAATAACCAACTGTCTGCTGTCTCTCGGTTCCACTTCCACACCGGGAACCAATATGTACCTGCTGCCCTCCAGATATTTCAGGCAAAAATTTTAAACCAGCTCCTATTTGGGATCCCAATTTGGATTACAGCTGCCGACTCTGAAATCGACCGGACTGCTGCCACTTTCCTCCGTCGCATCTTAGGTGTTCCCAATATGGTCAGCCTTTATACTATTGCTAATGAACTGGGACTCCATTTGCCATCAACCTCTGCTTGGACAGCCACTATCAAGTTTTGGCTACATATTCATTTTCGCCCTGACTCCAACTGCCTTTTATACGATCTACTAAGGGATTCTTATGTTTCAAAATGGTATCAATTAATCCAGTCCAAAATTCATCATATTGGAATCAACCTAGACTCCTTAACCAACTATGAAGAATCCCAAATCTTTAAAATTGTGCACCAAAGAATCTGGGATATAGAGTGCCGAACCATCTCATCAAGGCTTAATCCAACGTGTTCTCCTCACTTTTATGGTTTGATGCCAATTCCAGGAGTAGGAGCAAATTATATGAAACATCTTATTGCTGATGTTATCATTCTCATTTGACTACATTTGGCTACTTAGCAAAATTTGATGGTCATGCGCCACATTTGAATCAACTTCTCGTTCCCATCCTACTTTACGCTGACGACACTGTGCTTCTCTCTATTTCCAAACTGGGACTCCTTCATCTTTTATCTGCTTTCTCAGAATTCTGTTCTAAGAATGATCTGACTATTAACACCGAGAAATCCAAAATCATAATATTTTCCAAATCATGGAAACCTCTTTCATGGAAAGTCGACGGGAAACCTGTTGAACAAGTGAGATCCTTCAGATACCTGGGTCTCCTGTTCCACCACCAACTCACCTGGTCTCACCATCGGAAGGCTGCTATAACAGCTACTAATAACCAACTGTCTGCTGTCTCTCGGTTCCACTTCCACACCGGGAACCAATATGTACCTGCTGCCCTCCAGATATTTCAGGCAAAAATTTTAAACCAGCTCCTATTTGGGATCCCAATTTGGATTACAGCTGCCGACTCTGAAATCAACCGGACTGCTGCCACTTTCCTCCGTCGCATCTTAGGTGTTCCCAATATGGTCAGCCTTTATACTATTGCTAATGAACTGGGACTCCATTTGCCATCAACCTCTGCTTGGACAGCCACTATCAAGTTTTGGCTACATATTCATTTTCGCCCTGACTCCAACTGCCTTTTATACGATCTACTAAGGGATTCTTATGTTTCAAAATGGTATCAATTAATCCAGTCCAAAATTCATCATATTGGAATCAACCTAGACTCCTTAACCAACTATGAAGAATCCCAAATCTTTAAAATTGTGCGCCAAAGAATCTGGGATATAGAGTGCCGAACCATCTCATCAAGGCTTAATCCAACGTGTTCTCCTCACTTTTATGGTTTGATGCCAATTCCAGGAGTAGGAGCAAATTATATGAAACATCTTATTAATCCCTGTTTACGCTGTGCTTTCATGCTTGCTAGATTCAACATCCTTCCCTCGGCAGTTCTCTCAGGAAGATATCACAACGTCCCATTTGAGAATAGACTTTGTAAACTATGCTTACTGGAACCTGACTCAACCTCTCATATCCTCCTTTCCTGTCTCACCCACCACAAGCCCCGCCTTCAGTTTCTGACCCCTTATATTTCCAATTTCTCTGGATCCCCAGAGAGTATAACAAAGCGTCTTCTCGAGGACAAATTTCCTGAATTGACCATCTCAGTGGCAGAATACCTGGCCACCGTTTTATATATTAATAATTAGTTTGGGTCCAAGGCCGACTTCTAACTCAACCTTTTAACCATCTTTTATCTATTTATTTACTTCCTACCTTTTTATTCCATGCTTTGCTGCATCTGTTCTTATATTTCATGCCAATAAAGGTTTTTGTGATTGATTGATTGACTACATTTAATGAAAATAGAAATTCGTGCTAAGCTGCATCAGCCATCAATGAAAGAAAAAGTGGCAAAAACACAGTTGAAGCAACACAAATGTGTGCTGAAGAGAAGCTTTTCCAGTGGTTTTTTTCAACTGCACCAAATACAAACTCATCAAATAGATATTGAAATGCCGACTCTAATTTAAAGCACTTTCTTTTTTTTAATTGGCTGGTCTGCATATCCTGCAAATAAATCATAATTGTGTGAGAATATATATATATTTAAAAAATCTCTAAATCTCATTTATATGGGTAATATGATAAAATGGCATATTATGAATAATGGGATAACATATAGTTCCTGACACATACCAGATGCTGCTTTCATTTCCTGTGGTTCAGTGGATTAAGAAACTTTGCTGCTTTGTTTTAAATTCAACCTTGAATCTGAACCCATGTGTCAGGTGCATCTTCTTTTTTGTAGATGGGTCTCTAACACACTGTTGCAGCTAAATATGCTTCAATATTTAGCAAGTGGAAACATCTGTTCTGGCAGGTCAGCATCACAAAGATTTGTGGATCTTATCTCAGTGCTTCTGCTGCCCTCTGGAGCATCATGGCTGAATAACTCAACAGCCAATGATAAAGCTTGCTGAGCTGCTTAAATCTGGGTGTGTCTTTGCAGCTTTCGGTGTTTGGAAATCCTGTTGGCCTGTGAAATAATAAATACCTTTTTGTGTTTTTATTCAAATATTCCTAACCCAGCCTGGATCTCCTAACCCACCCTGAATTAGCAAATATCTGAGTGGGGTACAATCAGCAAAGTCCCTGTAAAAACAAACTAGTGGTCTAAAATATTGTAAACATATTGTTAGAATTTCAAACATTTAGCTCAAAATGAAACCCTTACTGATGGACAAAAAGCTGAACCTTATTTTCTGGCACTCACCAAAATGCTTGGGTGAAAACCTGTATTTTAACTAAATCTGCAAAATGTTTTGCTGGAGGACAATTTTAGTTTTGTTTGTGAGGTAGCTGTAAAGATCATTTCTGCCCTTTTCAATCTGGCACCGGGTGTCACTGCTTCCACATGAACGTATTTGTATATACGTATATATCTGCATGGTCTTGTTTCAACCAAAATTTACAGGCGAGGAGAGGACCTTAAAATGCGAGTCGCAGGCAGCATCCACTTTGAGGCCACTGTGCCATCGGTTGGGCAGGGAATGGAGGCCCAGAATTGTGTCTCATTTCACAAACCGTGGCTGTGGTGTAGGGTGCAGTTTAAAAAAAACACCAAGCACCTGCAGGCTGATGGTAAACCTTCCAGTATCTCTGCACCAGGGTTGGTCCTCAATACCTCCCTCCCACCCATTGTTCACATAATTTATAAGTAAGGCAATATGGGATATAGCAGTGAGAATAGAGGCAGTCTATGGCAGCTGGGCATTTTTTCCCTATTACCCAGCCACCCCACAATTCCTTTCCCCTTCCTAGTTCCGGATTGCTGCGTTACCTGATTACACACCCACTTGACTAAATTTCTGCCTTGTGTACCTTTCAAAGGCTGACTGACCTTCAACCTTTCCTCCAACCCTTGTCTGTCCTCCCACTTGATACTGCAAGGGACTATTGCAAAATGCTTTGGGAAGGACATGATGTGGAAGTAGTGCACCGAACTTGCTCATCACTTCAACCAGGATACGTCTAAAGTTTATCTAAGGAAACCTTTTTTCTTTAAATAATCATGGGAACGCTTCAGTTGTATGCAGCTTTCTGATGATAAGTTTTGACAGCCTTAAAATTCTTGCCAAGGAGAGTCTAAAAATGCAAGCGTTTAATTGATGTCTCTGTGTATGTGTGTCTTAGCCACTGTGAAGGATGCAGCTAAACTCAGAGGAACACAGAAGCTTGGGGGGAATGGTGATAGTGGCAGATGATATTACTGTTCCTGCTAAGCAAAACTTCCTCATGTTCTAACTCTGTTAGCCTTGGCTGTGCTCCACTCCTGCATTTCAAGACATCTAGAGTACTAAACTCCAGTCTGTTTGTGTATGTATTTAAGCACTGAAATGTCAGCAGTAGGTTAGCAGCAAATATCCCCATGTTTTTCCAGTTCCCATTTTTCTCCCTCTCAATTGTTTCCAAAGCAGTGATGATGATGATGATGATGATGATGATGATGATGATGATGATGATGATGATGATGATGTCAATGACGACAATGATGACTAGGCTACCATATTTCAGACCAAGCATCTTTTATATATGGATGATCTAAAACAGGGCTGTCCAACTTTGAACAGGCTGAGGTGTACCTTTTCCAGCCCAAAGTGCCTGAGGGCTACTACACTAATACCTCTACTTATGGATTTAATCTGTTCTGACCACGGCATGGGCAGGTGCAAGGGAGGTGCACACATGCTTGCATGGATTGCCCCTTTCAAGGGGCGATCTGCGCAACCATGCACACGCCTCCCTTGCAGCTGGCTCGAGAGGGTATAAGGGAGGCACATGCATGGTTGTGTGGATTGACCCTTCCAAGGGGCTGATTGCTAGCCAATCTAAATTCAGGAACCCCCCCCCAAGACCTCAGAACATCCGTGAAAAGCTTATCTGCCATATGCAGACGTATTTCCTGAAGTTCCCTTTGCCTGGAACATATTTCACTTTGAGATGGGAGGGGCAGAGGAAAACCCATCAGGGCATGGAAAAGTTACTGGCCTGGGATTCTGGGTGTTATCCAACGGGGAGGGGAGGGGAGTAGGGGAGAACTAACCTTCGTGACCCCTTGGTGAAAATGGCACAAGGTCTCTCACTTCACTTCTTTGCCTCCACCCTTAATAAGTCTGGGGCCATTGCAAGGGACCGATCTGGGTGCTCTCAGCCATAAACACACTACCCAAGGGAGGAAACTGGGTGAGAGGTGAGTGTCCCAACTCTTCTGCCCTTTCCTTGCACCCTTCCAGGCAGCCTCCCAGCCCAAATGAGGTGCCCCTTGGCTGATTGCCAGCCCCACTAGGCAGCCTGAGCCAAGGTGACATCTCCCCTCTTCCTTACCCTGGTGGCTCCCTCCCATCCACCCTTCTTCCCCCTCCTTTTTCACCACCATGGCCAACTCACAGAAAGTGTTACCCGCCACCTCTGCTGCCACTCCTCCTGCTCCCCTTCCGAGCCATTCCCTCCTCCTTGTGCCACGCAGCAATGTGATTCTGCTGCTGTTGGCTCACCCACCCCAGCTGTGCGGCTAACATGGCGAAGGTGAGTGAGAGCGGCAGCGACGGCAGGGGCTGTAAGGGAGAATGGGGAAAGAGGAGGCAGCGGAGGAGGAGAATTGAGTTGGGGCCCAGACAGGTGCAAGGGAGATGTGTCCATGCTTGCGAGCCTCCCGGGCAAGCGGCAGTGCCAGATCCACCACCACCACTTGCCCGGGCTGCTGGAAGACTTTTTTTTAAAAAAGGCGTGCTTCCCTCCCAATCCTGGGGTCCAGCTTGACTCTGCTCCCCCTCTGGCCTCCTCCTCCTCAACCTCTTTTAAAAAGGCATGCTTCACTGGTGCTCCTGAGCCCAGCGAGGAGATATGGTGTGGCGGCAGCGGAAGGACCAAAAGTCTGGGTGAGCTAGTGGGCGGGGGAAATCCCCCCAAAACACATAGCTACAGGCAGCGTGTTGGGAAGGACCTGGCGGCAACTTCTGATGGTGCCATGGGCAACAGGTCGCCTGTGGTCAATGTGTTGTGCAGGCCTGACCTAAAACTATGTGTGAAAACATCCACAGATATAGAGTCACTGCTAAAAACAATGCAAATATTTAGTGAAGAAACTCAAATGAAATTTGGAATTGACCAATGTGCATCTCTGTCATGCAATGTGGCAAGATCCAAAAGCTAAATGGAGTAGAATTAAAAATTGTGCTATCTTTAAATCACTATCAAGTGATGAAATTTATAAACATATTGGAATACTAGAAGCAAATAATATCCTGCACACAAAAAGTTAAAAGTTAAAGAACTGAAAGAAGGAGAATACATCAAAAGACTGAGGAAAAATCAAAATGGATTGGTGGAAATACAAAGTCCTAAACACATTGGCAGTTCCAGTAATTAGATACCCAGCTGGAATAATAGATTGGAACCCTAGCAAATAAGAAGAATTGGACTGAAAAACATGGATAGCAATGAACATGCACCACATGCTACATAGAAGTGGACAGGTTATATTTACCACAAACAGCTGAAGGATGTGTATTACTGCAAATACAGCAGAAGTACAGGAGGGAAAAGAAGCCTAAATAATTATATTAGTGCAAGTAGAGAATTGTTTAAGGCTGTGAAAATAGAGAATACTTTGAAAACAAGAGAAACAATGGCTCAGTGTAAGAAAAAAATAATGTGAAAATAAACTAAGCAGTAGAAAAAACAGTTACATGGATGACACCTGAGAAATCTTAATGGAAAGCATGCTAATTATTCAACATGGTCATGGGTGAAACTGGGGACAAGTAAGAAATAAACTGAAGTGTTGATTTTTGCTGCACAAAAACAAGCTAGTGTGATGAAAGCTAAGATTCAAGGAATTACTGTAGTGCCAACAGCAAATGTTGATTCTGCCAAGAAAAAGACGAAACTGTGTCACACCTCATCTGTGAATATCCAAAGACTGCACAAGCAGATGACAAAATTAGGCATGCTAGAGTGGAAAAATCAGTGCACTGGCCAATATGTAAAAACTATAATTTGCCAGCCTCCAAAAACCCATGGGAACATCAGGCCGAAAAAGTGTCAGAAAATGACAAAGTCAAGGTCTTGTGGGATTTCGAGATCCAAACTGATAGACACCTTGAATATAACATATCAAGCACAATAGTAATAGAATGAAGAAATGTCTGGATCATTGATACTCTACTTCCTGAGGATACCACAGCGGAAGCTAAGGAATTGGAGAAGCAAACAAATACAGAGACCTGGCAATCAAAGCATCTTGCCTGTAGTTGAAACACACTTCAGTGGTTCCCACAGTCATTGGAGCCTTGGGACCCATATCAAGAAATTTCACACAATATTAAAAGCAGTTGTATATCTCATAAATAACACCATCAGAACTACAAAAATAGCAATATATGGAACAGCAAACATACTGCACAGAGTATGTTTGGATTTTGGATATTTCTTATGTATTATCAGTTAATATTTTTATAATTTTAATTGACTGTCCCTATATCATCATCATCATCATCATCATCATCATCATCATCATCATCATCATCATCATCATCATCAGATGGAAAAAATAAACCACTACATGGACAACGCCTGAGAAATATTGATATTTTTTTTTACTTGTCAATCTCCAAAAACTCATGTGAACATCAAGTAGAGAAGATGTCAGAAAATGAAGATCTTGTGGGATTTCTGGATCCAAACAGATAGACACCTTAAATAATATACACCAGGTATAGTAGTAATAGAATGAAGAAAAATTAACATAACACAAAGACCTGGCAATTGAAATCTCTCTTGTAGATGACACACACTTCAGTGGTTTCTGTAGTAATTTGGGATTGGGAACAATATCAAGAAATTTCACACAGTTGCAGATCTCAGAAATAACACTCTCAAAGCTATAAAATGGCAATATTAGCAACAGCATGCATAACTGTGTCAACATTTAACAGATATTTAGGTTTTTGAATAAAACTTGTATCTATAATAATAGTCAATGTTTTTTATAATCTTGATTTATTGTGCCTAGTATTTTTCATAGCAGCAGCAGTATTTATTTATTTATTTATTTATTTATTTGAGTATTTTTACCCCATGTTCTCCCTCGAAAAGGACCCAAACCGGCTTATGGTAATGAGGGACAATATACAGTCCAGTATAATTAAGACATATTCAAGTTTGAGAACAGAGAATTGTGGGACATCTTTACAGCATTAAAAGACAACATTAAAGCTACAAGAAAATGCGAGCTCTTGAAGAGAGAGTAAAGGGATGGAAACTAACATTGAAAACATAGTTTCAATGAAATCATACAAGGTTATAAGTTGTTATAAACAAAGTCTTATCATGTATGGCAGATTCATGTAAAAGACACATAATAGGTCTTTCATCATTCAGGGAAAGCTTGCCTGAAGAGAAAGGTCTTTTCCTGTTTCCGGAAAGACAACAGAGATGTGGCAGTCCTGGCCTCTAGTGGGAGGGAGTTCCACAGTCTGGGTTCAGCAGTCTGGGTTCCCACAAGCAGGGCCGGCACTAGGTTTTTTGCGCCCTAGGCGAGGGGGTGGTGGGCGGCGGCGGCGGGGGGGCAGGGCGGCAGGCGGGCAGGGGCGGGGCAGCAGGGGGGTGGCAGATGACGGGGATGGCGACAGGCGTGGGGGCAGACGGCGACGGGCATGGGGGTGGGCGGCAATGGGCACGGGGGGCATCAGGCTGGCCAGCGACAGGCGGCGGGGGGACGGATGGCGGTGGCCAGTGGGGGGGGCGGCGGGGGGGCATCAGGCTGGCCTAGTTCGCCTTAGTGGACACGCCGGCCCTGCCCACAAGACACACCTGTGAGGGTAGTAGGTGGAGAGAAAGGCCTCTCCTGAGTCGGTTCATACTGTGAGATTTGATCTTTCAGGTAGCTAGGACCCAGGTTATATAGTGCTTTGTAGGTTAAGATCAGCACTTTGAATTGTGTCCAATAGCTGATTGGCAGCCAGTGGAGCTGCTTTAGTAGAGGTGTAATGTGATCTTTGTACCCTGTCCCGGTCAGCAATCTGGCTGCTGCATTTTGGACCTGCTGAAGTTTCCTGAGACTTTTCATCGGTAGCCGCACATAGAGTGCATTTTTGAGTCCATTTTAGCCTCAGTTTCTCATTTCTAAATAGAGATTAAGACACACACCCCTTACAGAATCCCAGCGAGAGGTAGAGAAAATCAAATTGGATTATTACCATGTATTTGCTGTGTGTATGCGCGTGCACACACACACACACACACACACACACACACACACACACACACACTTATTATTATTATTATTATTATTATTATTATTATTATTATTATTATTATTATTATTATTATTATTATTATTATTAGTGTGTGTATATATAGTATATGTAGTATATGTTGTTGTTGTTGTTGTTGTTGTTGTTGTTGAAATGTTGTTACAGTTGTGACTGAATCTTCGTGACCCCATGTCCATGGAGTTTTCTTGGCAGGAATACTGTGGAGTGGCTTGACAGTTATATATAAATGTATTCATTTTTAAATACAAAAAAGAAAAGTATATTTAGCCACAAATAAAATAACAGGATTGAGGGACACAGTGCTGTCTGTTGTATGCAAAACAGGCCCCTATAGCTCTTGAACATATATAGTATATGCAGTCCAATGCAATGAGAAGTGTGCAGAACTACACTGGAGAATCTAAACAACAGGAGGATGGCCCAACATAGGAGGTGTAACAGCTCAGGACAAGAAACAGCAGTGTACCTTCATATGAAGGAAAAAGGACACTCAGTAAAATATGAGGTTGTACAAATATTAGACAGAAAAGATAGGTTTGTTTTTTAAATTTATTTTTGTCTTATAACTAACAAACATACAAACATACAATAAACAATAATACTTACAAAGTGCACCCCCCCGGGACCATCCAGTGTTCTTTTATCTTCTCTTCCTTCTTCATCTTTTTTTTTTCTAGTTGGCTTCTTAAGGTCCTTTTCTCCAGACCTGTGTTGGATTGTATGTCGGTTGTATCCCTTTCCCTTTTAGTAGTACATAATTTATATTTTCCCCAAATATCTTAAAAAATATTCTTTTCATTTCCCCTCAAAACTTTTATATTGCAGGACAATTTATCATTTAGAGCTATATCCCACACTTCCTTATACCAGTCAGCAATTTTAAAATCCAATTTCAGTTTCCAATTTTTAGCTATAATCAGTCTTGCTGCTGTCATAAGATTTGCAATTAATTCTTTTGTTTTCATATCATATTCATTAATAGGTAATGATAAGAATGCAATTTCTGGCTTACATTTAATATCAGCTTGTAATATTTCTTTATCTCACCGAAAATCTGTTGCCAAAACTTTTGAACTATTTCATATTCCCACCAAAGATGAATATAGGTGCCTGTCTTTTTTTCACATTTCTAGCAAAGCTTAGAATATCTTGGGTTTATTCTATTCAGTCTGACTGGTGTCATATACCATCTTAAAACTAGTTTAAAGTAATGTTCTTTTATTCTGACTGATAATGATCGTAAAATCCTCAAGTTCCAAATTCTTTTTCATTCGTCTTTTTTTATTTTTTTATCTATGTCTTGTTTCCAAACCTCTCTTATTGTAACTTGCTCCCTTTCCTCAAGTGAGTCCTGGATTATTTTATGTATTTTACCTACTGCTCCTTTCCCTGCATTTCCTTTCTCTGGTTCATATGTTAACAAGAATTGTTCAAACTTTGTATATTCTCTGAGTTGTGTATTTCTCCTTGTCCATTCTTTCGTCCAACTTTCTAATTGGGCGTAATTCAACCAAGATAAATCCTTGGCTTGCAGTATGCGCTTAATTTCCTGCTTTGTTCTCATCTTTTTAATCCAGTCTTTTAATCTTGCCACTTTCATTGTTTTAAATAATTCTCTATATTTCTTCATATTTGTGGGGAAATTTTTCTGATCTATCACCAAATCGAGAGGGGATCCTTCCGGTGCCAATTTCCTTCCATACTTTTTCCAAGTGGTTAATAGGGAACTCAGTAGCGGGTTTTTAATTGGAAATCTTTTTTGGGGGAAACTGAACAAGTGTTTATTTATATCTCCATTTAACTCATCTGATTCAAGTTCCCACCATATTAATTTTTTGGGTTTATATAATACTCCCCCCACACAACTAAGCTGGTTAGCTGTATAATAGATTATAAGGTTAGGTATATCTATGCCTCCATCCTTTTGAGATCTTTACCAAAAGCTTTTACTTATTCTTGCTTTTTTACCACCGTTACAATATCTGTTTATGAGATCTTTATAAGCTTTAATTTCAGCTTCTGTGTACTGAATGGGTAGCATTCTAAAAAGGAAATTAATTTTAGGAAGTATCTTCATTTTTACCATTGCTATTCTACCAAACCATGATAGATTTAATTTGGAGTAATTTTGTATTTTATTTCTGATCTCTTCCTTTAATTTGATATAGTTCCGTTCTTTGGTCTTAAGCAAATCTTTGTCTAAAAGAATCCCTAAATATTTCATATATTTGCAGACTTTCAATCCATAGTTGGAAATCTCCATATCTTGTTTATCATGATTAAACAACATAATTTCTGATTTTTGCCAATTTTCACATAGCCCAGTTGTTTCGCCAAATTCCTTTAAATGTGATTTTATTCTTGGTATATTTTCTGATGGATTTTTTATTGTTAACAAAGCATCATCCGCAAATAAACTGATTTTAATCTTCCCCTCCTTCCCCATACCTTTGATTAGTTGATCATCCTCCCTTTTTTTTTGGCCCGCCCACATATGTTGCCTGCTTGGATTGCCTCTGTGACTGTGTCTGTTCTCAGTCTCCTTTTTTTATTTTTATGTGAACCGCCCTGAGTTCTCGCCCGGGAAGTAGGAGCGGTATATAAATCTGAAATAAATAAATAAATAAAATAAAAATTGCATTTGTGAATAGCTCTATGACTATGCAAAACAGAAATGGTGACAAAGGACATCCCTGTCTCGTTCCTCGGCCTAAGGTAATCTGTTCTGTCATCCCATCATTGACTATAATTGACGAAGTACTGTCTGAGTAAAGTTGATTTATTACACCTAGAATTTTCCCCCCAAAACCCCATTTCTCTAATAGAAGTTTTAACGCAGACCATTGAACACAATCAAAAGCTTTAAATAGATCTAAGGATAGAATACATGCTTTATCTTGCACTCTTCCCATCTCATAAAGAACATTCAAAGTAAGTTCTTATAGTGTTCAACATTTGTCTACCCTTAATAAAACCAATTTGATCTTCTTTAATAAGTTTATCTATAAAGGTATACATTCTTTTGGCTAGAATTGCTGTGAAAATCTTTGCATCTTGATTTATAAGAGATATTGGTCTGTAAGATCCAACAGATGTTGGGTCCTACAGACCAGTATCTCTTATAAATCAAGATGCAAAGATGTTGGATCCTTATTAGGCTTGAGAATTAAAACAGTTAACGAGTGTTTCCAGGAGATAGGGGCTTGCTCTCCTTCCATTATCTCATTGTAAAGCTTCTTTAGCTTGGGTATTAACATTGATTTAAATATCTTATAAAATTCTGGTCCCAATTCATCAGCTCCTGGAGTTTTACCGTTCTTTAATTTGTTTATCACATCTTCTATCTCCTCCTCTTTAATAGATTTCTCCATTTCAAGCCTGTCTTCCTCTGCTAATCTTGACTTTAGGTTTTTACAAATGTATTATTCCATAACTTCCTTCCTGTTGTTGTTAGATGTATATAAATTTTGGTAAAGTTCTTGGATAGCTTTTAATTTTTTTTTCATTTATGTACAGTTATTACCTCTTAGGTCTTTTATCCTTCCTATCATACATTTTTCTTTTCTTTTCTGTGCTATCTTAGCTAGCATCTTCAAATTTTTATTACTATATTCAAAAAAGTTTCTTTTCAAATATAGTAAATTTCTTTGAGTTTGTTGTAATTCTATATCTTCTAGTTCCCTTTTCCTAGCCTCAATCTGAATTAAGATTTTTTCATCTTTACTTTAAAAAATTGAGATTCAAGGTCTGCTATTATAACTTCCAAATTTCTCTTGTTTACCTCCTCTTGATTTTTTATTATAGAATTTTCTCTCATCATGTAGCCTCTAGCCACAGCTTTCAAAGTGTCCCAAATAACTCCTATTTGTCCACCGCCTTCTTCATTAATGTTCCAAGTTTCTAGCCATTCTTTTTGTATTCTTTCTACTATATCCGGGAATTGGAAAATTCTAGGATTTATTCTCCACCTTCTAGCTTCTCTATAATTCTTCTTAGTTTCTATTTCAACAGTCATTAAAGCATGGTCAGAAATTTTTATCACCTCTATGTTTGTGTTTGCAATTTTAGATAATAAACTTTGTGAGACAAATATAAAGTCTATTCTAGAATAACCTTTGTGGACTGGGGAGTAAAATGTGTATTTTCTTTCATCTCCCTTCAATTCTCTCCAAACATCCTTTACCTGTATTTGCGATGAATTTTGTTAAAGTTGTGTGTCTAACCCTCCAGTCTGCATTCTTATTAATTGTTTTGTCTTTAATTTTATCCATAACCATATTGAAATCTCCAGCCATAATTACATGTCCCTTCTGTACCTTTTCTATCTGCTCCCAAACCTCTTTGTAAAACAGGTTTTGATTGGCATTTGGTGCATAAACATTTATCAATGTATATTGTTCTGAACCGATTGTGCCCTGAAGAATTATATATTTACCTTCCATATCTTTCACAGTTTTTTCAACAATACAATCACAATGCTTTGATATTAAGATAGCCACCCCCTTGCTTTAGATGATCCAAAACTTTTCTCATAAATGTTAATATTGGGTAATTTCAATTCATTTAGCCCTTCTTTCATTTGATGTATTTCTTGAAGGAAAACGATGTCCAGTTTGTTCCTCTTGATTAAGGACTCTATTCTCTTTCTCTTCAGAACAGAACCTAGGCCCCTTGCATTCAGTGTAGCTAATTTTAAAAATTTACCCATAGTTTCTTTCTATTGTCCATCTGGCATGGTCCCACTGTGCAACTATTCAAACAATCACCACTTGTAGTGAAAACTATATTAACCCAAGCCCTACAACCGACACTTATTTTCTCTTCTCCCACTCTTCTGGCCCTCATACACATATTGTATGCGCCCTTACAGGGTGGGAGGGGGAAAGCACCCGTCCACATTCGATAGCTAATAAAGGATCCAGAAGCTCTATATTAGGTCTTAACACTGTCTATCTTTGCTTTAAAATAAGAAAAACAAAACAAAACAAAACAAAACAAAAGTTTCACTGCTTTGTTCTTTCTATTCTTCCTCCCTCCCTCTCTACCCCAAGGGGGGGGAGAACTTCATGGGACAGGAAGGAGAAAGGCATGAGCAGGGGGGAGGAAAAAGGAAGGGAGAAAGGGATGAGAATGCGGGAAGGGATAGGGCAGATGTAGGGAAGGAAGAGGAAAAAAGAGAGAGAAATAAAGAGAGAGAGAGAGAGAGAAGAGAGAAGAAGGGAGAGATGTCTTCGGCACTCCGGATCTCCTCGGTTTAATCTTCGGAGTTAATTGACAGTTGAGACTGCTGAGGATCTGGCAGCCAGTCCTGGAGGAGTCAGCTTTTCAAGTTGAATGTTCCATGCCTTCAGAAGTTGTTCACCTTCTTCCAACGAATAGATTTTATGCAACGTTGGACCTTTCCATACTTTAAGGAAGATCGGGAATCCCCAGTTATATTTGAAATTGTGCTTTCTCAGAGCGCTTGTCACAGGTTTCATTGTTTTCCTCCATTCGAAGCTCTCTCTGGAGATGTCCTGATAGACTTGCATAATTTTGTCACCTCGCTTCAGCAGCTCAGGTTTGGCTCTGATAGTAGACATAAATTGTTCTTTAATGGCATACAAGGTAAATCTGATCAAAATTGGCCTTGAGATTCCTCCTTTTGCATTGCCTAAATAATGCACCCTTTCAGTATCTCTCTCCACAAGCTGTTGGGGGAGAATAGAATTAAGCCAAGCGAGAATTTCTTTTTTCATTTCACCTCTGTCTTGAACCTCAAAGTTAATTAGTTTAAGATTGGACCTTCTCAAATAATCTTCCATGTAGATAAGCTTCCTTTGCAAAGAGTCTATTTCCTCTTCATGGGTGGCGATATCCTTCTCATTTTTGGTGGCTAATATTTGAACTTGTTTGACCTCATCTGCTAGTTTTTTCAGCTCTGTACCATTTTTGGAAACTTCTGCTTGAACCTTTTGGATCTCATGTGATAAATCTTTCTTTAAATCTTTGTTTTGAGTAGATAGAGAATGAAAGTGATCCCAATGGTAGAGGTCATATCTTTCAAGGCTAGTTTCAACAGATTAGCGAACTCCATTTTCATATCTTTAATTTCCTTAAGAAAATCTGGCTGTTGTTCTGGCATTTTGCCAAAACCAGACACCATTGTGTCCACTGCAGGAGTTTCCAGCCTTTCCAGAGACGCTCGCTGATACGTGGAATCTGAGGGTTTTCTCACCCAAATTCTAAATGGGAAGGTTGGGGCTTTTTTCTTAGCTGGCATGCAGAAAAGCAAGGTGATATATCTCTCTTTCTCTTTCTAGCCCCGAGAAAAGACAACAGCTCTAACTCTGTCCGATTAACAGCATCACCGCTTTGGCAGAAAGCAAAAGTACTTTAGTACTTTAATATTTCATATTTATCTCTCTTTAAAAACACGGAGTTTTCAACCTATCCTCCCCAGTAATTTATGGCTTCATTTACTCACGAGTCTGGAGTCTTTAGAGACAGTATTTCAAGTTTTCTTCTTCTTATGAATCGGAGCATCCGAGCGGCCATCGCATCGTGGGCGGAAGTGCCCCCCAAAGCTAGGTTGTTTGACAGAGGGATCAGGGAAGCTATTCATGTGTTATTGAAAATCCCTCTCTCAGCAGAGATGGGGGTCTCAGGTACAATCTGTCTACCCTTTCATCAATCCCTAGACAAATCAGAAGCACTTCACACTTCCTTGAGAGTTACCTGGCTGACGTTCTGGCATGGATAAGGGCCAACAGATTGAAACTGAATATGGACTTCATGGAAGTGTTTGGGGTTGGTGTTCCTGCTGCTTGCAGATTGGGGCTTCCTTCTCTTTTGGGAGCTACTTTCCCAATTTCCTCAGACTGAAGAAGCTACTTGGATGAGTAGCAACATGTTTCAGTCCCATAAGAAATGAGGTTCAGTTGCCATTACTCACTCAACTTTAAGCTAAAGCTCTACTCCAACACCACATTGCAGATAAATCCATTTTCTTCATTGTCCATCTCTGAATTTTATCCAATTTTTATATCCTAAATTCTGCAAAGAGACTGAACAGACAAAGGGGGTAACATCACTTGGATGGCTGAGCATATCTACATACACACACCTACTAGTGTTTATCTTCGTGATATTTCTTCATTGGTCTTCTAAACCCAGCATAAGAATTGTTACTGTTGGAGATGATGCTGGCCTCACACTGGGAAAGAGCAGTAGTGTTTCTGATGCAGTAAGAACCTGTAAGGTTCTTAAATACTTTTCTCCATGAAAAAGGAGAAAGCCTTCACTTAGTTCTGTGTATATGCATACACCCTTACACTTGATCAGGAATGTTTATACTTGTTATACTAAATGTGTTATATTCATAATGTTCTCTTCAAAAGGCTTTTTATGTACTTCACTACCTTTGTTTCCACTGAGAACTATCACAGAGGTTTAAAAGCAGTCTTTTGTAATGGGAGACAAATCAGGTTGGCTTTCTACAATAATGTAGGTTAATTGAGCAGCACAGGCTCAGTGAGAACAAAGTCATCATTCAGAACAGTGGAAAGCAAGCCAATTTTCTCTTATCAGTTACAGGAGTCATAAATTGTCTTCTCACAATTAAGAAGCCATCAGTTACAACTTAGTTTTTATTAAAACCATGCTTATTTATTTACAACTTATCATTTTATATGATGATGAATGGGACACAATGGACCCTACTCAGGAATTGCAAGCAACCTTAATTCCACCCTGCTTATTTAATGAAGAGTGCTATTTCAACTTAAGGCTGAGAACAGCATTGAAGAAATTCAGGATAGTCTTTTTCCTTTCAGAAATGGCATTTCCCTAAGCTGCCCTTGATCTTTGTTTTCTTAAGGCAAACAGTAGATTGACTGTTCTACAAATACAGCAAATTTTAAGTCAATTGTGCTGCATAAAGATCTTAAGAAAATGACTTGCTGGCTGAACAGTACACCAAGGGATGGCAGTGGGGAAGTTTGTTAAAAGAAAAATGGTAGATTGGTGGTTCTGAGCCTTAGCTGCTGCTCAAGGTAATCACACATAATTGTTTCTACCATCCCACAGATGTGATT
Organism: Phrynocephalus forsythii; assembly: GCA_029282475.1. Taxonomy (NCBI): domain Eukaryota; kingdom Metazoa; phylum Chordata; class Lepidosauria; order Squamata; family Agamidae; genus Phrynocephalus; species Phrynocephalus forsythii. Next base: position 124,365,422 of record JAPFRF010000001.1, on the reverse strand, counting down.
AAAAACCACACATCTGTAAAGCAGGTTCAGAGATTCTAACCAGATTCAGACTTGAGGACGTTAATTATTTTTAAAGCGTTATTTACTATCTAGTTTGTTACTGTTGCTATTGCAGTTTTTTTTTTTACAGTGTCACATAGTTCTCAAAAGTAACTTAGTTCGCTACTTGCTTTTTGAAAAGCACAGTGGGAATGCTAAAGCCTGCTGGCTTATGGTACAAGGCACACTCCCCTTTACATGAGACTGTGCTTTAGATATGCTTGAAGCATGAGGCATTCCTTCCCCCAAGTGATGCTACAATCCAGTGTAAAAATACTATAACTTTAAAATAGTTTCAGTGACTTCAGAGAAGGACCAAAGTGAACCCCCCATTTAATGTAGGAACATAAGGAATTGGGTCAGATCATTAATTCATCTATCCTGGAATGGTCAACTCTAACTGGCAGCAACTCTTTAGGATTTCAATCTATATTCTTTCCTAACTGTACTGCAAATGCTTTGTCGTCTCCAATCTAAGTCCTGACTAGACCTGACCCTGCTTAGCTTCTACACTCAGATAAAATATATTGAATCCCCCGCGGAAACTGATTTCTCATTACATTATTCAGTTTCCAAAGGCATACATGAAAGGGAAAGGTTTTTCCTGGCTTCAGAAAGGGAGATCCACAGCCCTCAAATGGTTAGTTTCCACTGAAAATAACTTTCTGTGCCCTCCCTAAATATTCCTGTGAAGGCTGCCAGACTGAGAGAAGGCCCTAACCCTAAAGATCACAACAACTGATGAGATCTTAACCAAAGAGAATTCAATAAAAGAAGGAAACAAACTAATTTTTATGTAAAGTGTTATGTAAAATTTATCATGATTTTTGTTTCTTTTGCAAAAACACTTTGAATATTATTGTGAATTTGTTACATGATCAACTTACCGATTGATTGATTGATTGATTGATTACATTTTTATCCTGCCTATCTGGTCAAAAGGCCACACTGTGTTTTAATATAATACTGCTATATACATTTTAGTAATTTATATTTCAATTGTGAAGCAAATCATTGTATTTATAAGGTAAATTATAAAATGGTCCCAATCCCTTCCAGTCTGGGGTCAGACTGTGTCATTTTGTCTTGCAAGGTGACCTTCTGAGGGAGACTGACAGGGGCAAAGTGTCCCTGCTTGGTCCTCCTTGATTTCTCAGTAACCTTTGATATTGTCAACCATGATATCCTTCTGGGGAGGCTCTTGAGGTTAGGGATCAGAGGTCTGGCTTTGGTCATTCCTCAAGAACTGTCTCCAGCAGGTGAACTGGGGGAGATGACCTGCCCCTTCAACTCATCCTTCAAGGGTTGATCATCTTTCCTTTGCTGCTTAATATCTGGGTGAGATAATCTAGAGATTTGAAGTTTTGTTCATCATTACAGAGATGACATCCAGCTCTATCTCTCCTCATATCCTTCTTCAGAGGATGCTGTTCCGTATCTCTCTATGTGGGGTTGCCCTTGACCCTCCCTTTTTAGGGAGGCATTTGGCAACCTTAATTAATTTTTCCATGTCCCCCCCCGCCGTCGTGCCAATGACTATTCAACTACTTTGTTGATGTGCTTTTTCTTTTTTAATATTATATATTTTATTTTCATATAATTTTTCTATCCTGTGTCTGATTGATGTACTGCTTCTTTATTGGGCTTGTTTTGTCCTCTTTGTTAACCGCCCCAAGTTCTTTCGGAAAGAGGGGTGGTATAAAAATGAATGAATGAATGAATGAATGAATGAATGAATGAATGAATGAAAATGAATAAATAAATAAATAAATATCTTGAGAGCTGCCTGGTTGAGGTTCTGGTGTGGATAAGGGCCAACAGATTGAAACTGAATATGGACTACATGGAAGAGTTGGGGTTAGGGTTGCTGCTGCTTGCAGATTGGGGCTTGCTTCTCTTTTGGGAGCCACTCTCCCCATTTAACCATCTTCCTGGACCTAGCATTGTCAAGGGACTCCCAATGGAGACCCATTCTGAGGTCTGGTCTGCTTACTTCTATTTAGGCAAATGGTGCAGCGATCTTCCTGCCTTCACACCAGGTTTGCTCACATTGGTCCATGGGCTGGTAATCTCACAAATTGCTCAGAGTTGCCTTAGTTGCCAGATGGGTGGTTGGCAACTAACTAACTGACTGACTGACTGACTGACTGACTGACTGACTGACTGACTGACTAACTAACTAAATAAGAATAGATTACTGCAATGGTCTATACAAAGGATTGCCATGAGACTGACCTGGAAACTTCAGCAGGTACAGAATATGATGGGCAGATTACTGGAAGTTGATAAAAATGTATCTCCCCAATGCTGGCTGGTTTGCACTGGTGACCCAATCGTTTCCGTTTCAGCTTCAAGGTGTTGATTTTGATGTATAAAGAGATCACAGTCCATGACAGAATGCCTACTTCCCACAGGGACTGCATATTCTGCTCGTACATTTCAGGGTGGAGAGAGGGAGGCCTGGAAGGAGTAAACAAGGAACCAGGCCTTCTCAGCAGTCACCCCATGGCTGTAGAATGAGCTGCCACTCGAGATTTGCCTGGCCTCTTCTCTGGTGACCTTTAAGAAATATCTTTAAACCTTTATATTCATCAAGCAGGCTTTCCAAAGCACTCTGTCTGAAAAGCCTGCTGAGAGTATCAGCCTATTTTAACTGCCGCCTGGTTTTAAATGTAATATCAACACAGACTTTGATTTCAGTATCCACTATGTTTGTGTTATTATATGTCATTGTCCAAGCTGCAAACCATCCATAGTGACCATTGGCCAGACGGTCAGTATAAAAAAATTAAATGAAACAAAAACAAAACAAATTACTATTTTAAAAGTTCTTCTGAACAGCTGCTTTAAACATATGGATTCAGAAATATGGTCATTACTGCCACCTGGTGGTTTTGACATTCTATAATGCTTGTGTAGGAGTGGATGAGAATTGCTTCCCACTCTGTTTGTAGCCTATAATACTATATTTGTACAGTACATTGTCTATAATACTAATTTATGGGTACATTTGAGCCTTTCATTTTGAAGATATTAAGTAGGTATTTAAGTAGCTACAATTCCTAGTGATGGAAATAAAAAATTATATTCGCAGCTTTATTACATAATTGGATGTTCACTTTCACTATTTATTCCTAAAATTATCTTATATAACATATTAGGTTTGGAGAAAGTTGACCCCCTCCCTGACTGTGGTTAAATTCCAGCATTAAAATCTCAAAGAAATCCCACATAGTTGCTATTACTGTTATTTTAGGCCAGCTGTGATAACACGCTCTCACATACTGAGCTCCCTACTACATAGTCTCCTTAGCTACTATTTAGAAGGGAATGGGCACAGAAAGAATGTAGAGGTTTGACATTTTTGTGGAAGGGACAAACTTCTGTAGACCACTTTCCCTTTTGGGTGATAATTGTGGCAGTGCAAAAACGTCAGGAACAGCTTAGAGAGCTTGACGTGTGAGGTATTATCACAGGGATGCTCAGACTCTTTTTCATTGGAGTTGTTCTGCATACAATACTTTGTTGTTAAGTACATTTCCATCAATGTGTTTCTAGTATCACAATGGTGGTAATAAATTTGGAAAATATTCTGTGTTTTCTGAAAACTATACAGGGGTGGAAACAGACAGAAAAGCAAACGACTTGAGATCATATGTTCTAACCTACTTATAAAGTAAAAGAACACAGCACTTATGAATAGGAGGAATCTGGTTTTTCCCCCTGTTGTGTTTTGGTGCTGTTTTGAAGTGCTCTAGCCAACATTTATTCCATGCATTAATATACTTGTTTCTTTTCCCATGGTTGTCAAATCAAAGAAGGGTAAAGTGGCTAGCAATTTGATTAGAACATTACAAGGAAAGTAAACAAAAGCAATCTATTTCATACCAAGTTAACTAAAAAGGAATGTTTGCTTTTGGTATATACATTGTTCTTTGTTCACTGAATGTTTGTGGAAATTTTAGTGATGTATGATATAATTGCTGAATTGGTACTGAAGTAGTTACCCAATTATTTATATAGAACTTCTGAGACATTACTGTGAAGTTTTTACTAACTAAATATTTGTTTGTAATACAGGCCTTTCATTGTTCAGATAACTTGTTTTTGTAATACTTAGTCAGGAATTCAAGAATGCATTTATATTTGCACTAGATATATGTTTAAAGGTGTTGATTGTGCAATTGAGATATGATTTAAAAATTTTTTTAGGCTTGCCGATATGGACACGTCCAGCATTTGGAACATTTTCTATTTTATGGAGCAGATATGAGCACACAAAACGCATCTGGAAACACAGCACTGCATATCTGTGCACTTTACAACCAGGTTAGTTTCTGTAGTTGACATTAGAATGGAAGTTTTAACAGAGAAGTATGTTATACAGTAATCAACATTCAGATTTTATCCACATCAGTGAAATGATGTTAATTAAATTTTAAAGATGGTCTGCCTCGACCATTGATAATTACAAAACAGTGTGCATCATTTTCTCCCTCTGTTTTACCCTTGAAGCAGACCCGAGAAGTAGATGAATTTGAGAGAATAACTGGCTTAAGGTCACCTTATTCTTATGACTGAGAGTGGCAACCGGTATCTTGGTTTCCCTGTTCCTTATCCAGCACTCTAATAATTATATCACACTCGACTATAGCACAGCTTTCTTTCTTTTGCTTTTTCATAATTGTGTAATATATACTAGTTGAATCAATCCACCCCTCTGGAATTTTCTTTAAAAAGCATTATTTGATATGACTAGACTCATCTAGGAGTCAACAATTTTTGGTTTCCAAGATACAGTAGGAGAAGAACAAAGTTGGCACAGAAATAATGGGCGCTTTTACATGACCCCCAAGATCCGCTGGCAACTTAAATTCGGACCAAAGATCTTGGGGGTTTGTCGCTTTTCTTGTGTTCCCACCCCTCCGTACTCCCTTGCTCCTGTCTGTGTGAGGGGAGGGAGAAAAAAAGGGAGAAAAGAATGCAGGCTCACCGCCGCTGTGCCATCCAGCTGCTCTGGGAAGCATTCCAGTCTCTTAAATGCCTGTTAAATGCCTGTACTGCAGGTAAAACTGTGCTCACAACCTGGGTTCAATCCCTGGTAGCAGGCTCAAGGTTCACTCAGCCTTCCATCCTTCCAAGGTAGGTAAAAGGAGTACCCAGCTTGCTGGGGGAATGTGTAGCCTGCACACTGTAATTAAAATTGTAAACCACCCAGAGACTACTTGTAGTGGTATGGGGCGGTATATAAGCAGAACACTTTGCTTTAAAGGGGGGGGGGAGACAAAAAACAAACACAAGGTGAGGAGAGCCCGGCACTCACTGCTTTACATCCGCATCAGAAATTTTTCACCTTAGGAGACCAGGTACTTGGAAAATGCGCTGGGACGTGCTTAGGTGGGCGTGGTCGTACTCAATTTTTTTAAAAGTCTGGAGCTGGTGGGAAAACAATTTTAAGCTCTGCATCTGGGAGTCCTTTGCCTCAGATTTTAGGGGTCGTGAAAAAGTGCCTAATGATCTTCAGGAAAGTAAGATGGACAGCTAAACTACTATTTATTGTTTTGTTTTGTTTGTAGCCCACCTTTCTTTAATAGTTGCAAGAATGGGGCTTTAAAAATATAGGCAGTGGGGAGGTGGGAATCACACCCATTAGTCACTTGTTTGTTGAAGAAAGGTGGCATTGAAGAGTGCCAGTTACAGAGAAATAGTAGACATACAGGTGTTGGCATCTTCAGAAAAGCTTCTGGGTACTACATGAGAGGAAGCTTATCTTTATGTTGGATTGTACTTCTCTATTCCATGGTCCATTGTCCCTTTCTCTTGGTATTCTGTGCTTCACTGAGCATGGTCAGCCCTCATTCCATTGTTCCTGTCTTCTGTTTTCTTCTAAATGGGTTTCCCTAAAGAGTTTTATGCACTGCTCCAAATCTTAGCAGCCCCAAAGCCAAGGAAAACTTGCAAATCTTAAAGCATACTGTACTTGTATTTTCCTCTTGTGCATGGCTGTCTTTGTTTGGGAACACAAGAATACACAAATAAAGTATTTTTCTCTAAGGTATTAGAATGTATTTGTTACAGTCTGATTTACAGTATCATCATGGCAGCTTAGGATACTATCAAAATATTTCTAAAGGAGGTAAAAGACAACTGTAACACTAAACTGTTTGTACCTGTCAAGTCACTGAAGACTTAATACATCCCTAGAGGAGCAATGGTATATATTTCATTTCCTAACATCACTTTATTGCCTGGAATAATACAGGCTGAGTTGTATAATTTTGCTTATGTTTAATATACAGTACTTGGAAAACTTCCAGTTGAAACCTGACTTATATGTGCATGTGGATTATAGCAATATCTTATTCCCATGGAAGAGATCAAAAGCAGACCAATAGCATGCATGACTTTTTTTTGCAGGTCTTCACACGTGCTTTTTGAGCATTTGATGAAACATCTACAAACTAAGTCCATGCTGTGTTTCAGTGGAAATACCATTCAGTGGTGCAAAGCTTCTTGCAGCTGATCATTAACTGCTGTGATCCTCCTTAAAGGCTAGGGGAGCAGTGCCAAAGAAATTCTGAAGAGCCTCGTGGCACAGTGGTTAAATGCCTGTACTGCAGGTAAAACTGTGCTCACGACCTGAGTTCAATCCCCGGTAGCAGGCTCAAGGTTCACTCAGCCTTCCATCCTTCCGAGGCCGGTAAAATGAGTACCCAGCTCGCTGGGGGGGGAGGGCAATGTGTAGCCTGCACACTGTAATCAAAAATTGTAAACCGCCCAGAGACTACTTGTAGTGGTATGGGGCGGTATATAAGCAGAACACTTTGAAACTCAAAGCATGTTTACATCAATTTGAAGGAGACAGTTCTTCAAGTGAAAATTGTTTTTATGTAGTACCAAGGGCTTGAATCATGCCTGGCAACACCGAGTCTGTGGCCAGAGGGATGAGGCAGGGCATGACATGGTAAATTGCACTGGGAAAAGCTGAGGATGAAGCTGACAATCTAAACATGTAAGCACTGAAGTGTAATACTGTATAGTTTAACCTAGCTACAGACCATTCACATTAAAGAGGACCAGTGAGAGGTGGAGATTATGCAGGGGTCAGCTGGCCCATGAGGTGTATAATAAAACAAACAAAGGAAACACATTCAAGATTTTTTTAATACAAGCTTGGGTTTGTATAAATCGGGGCTCAGGACTGTGCAGGTCTCCAGATGTTATTGGAATGCAGTTCCCATTAGTGCTTGCCACCATAGCAGATGGTGATAGATGATGGGAATTGCAGTGCAGAAACATTCAGAAGGTTGAATGCTCCATTGCCCTGGTCTAAATGGAGTGTGGTGATTTTAAAAAGATTTATGCCACCCCGATTTATTTTACAAAAATAAAGCCAAAATGTGAAAAACTAAGTGCATCCTTACTACTTCCGTAGGAATGAAGAGGATAAGTAGCAGGCAGGTGTGCTGCCCAAATGGCCTTGAGCAAATGTGACCACCTATACTGAAGCCAATGTTTACTGCCCTAGAGCAGTGGTTCTCAACCTGTGAGTCTCCAGGTGTTCCTGGACTTCAATTCCCAGAAGCCTCCACCACTTGCTGTGCTGGATGGGGTTTCTGGGAGTTGCAGTCCAGGAACATCTGGGGACCCACGGGTTGAGAACCAATGCTCTAGATCAGTGGTTCTCAACCTGTGGGTCCCCAGATGTGCCTGGACTGCAACTCCTAGAAGCCTCCACCACTCGCTGTGCTGGAAGGGACTTCTGGGAGTTGCAGTCCAGGAATATCTGGGGACCCACAGGTTGAGAACCACTGCTCTAGAGCATTCATGGTTATATCTAAAACTCTAGAGGCTTCAATTAGCATGTGATATGTTAAAGCTTACAACAGTACATTGGAAAAAGATGGAACAAATTTGTTTTGTTTAGAAAAGTTGCCAGGAGAAAACCTCTTCTTTCTAAAAAGAACATGGCAGCACAGCTTAGGTTTCCAAAATTGCATCTGGACAAAACCACAAGACCTGTCTGCTTTGGACAGACGAGACCAAAGTAGAGCTGTTTGGACATAATGCACAGTGCCATGATAGATGGAAACCAAATGCAGCATATCAGCACAAATATCTCATACAAACTGTCGGGCAGAGTGGTGATGGGGCGATGATTTGGGCTTGTTTTGCAGTTGCAGGACCTGTGCCCCTTGCAGTCATTGAGTCAACCATGAACTCCTCTATATACCAAAGTATTATAGAGTCAAATGTGGGGCCATCTGTCTGACAGCTAATGATTGGCTGAAACTGGGTCATCCAGCACACCAATAGAATAGCTGGAAAGGAATAAGAACATAAGAAGAGCCATGCTAGATCAGGCCAAAGGCCCATCTAGTCCAGCTTCCTGTATCTCAGTGGCCCCACCAGATGTGTCTGGAAGCATACAAAACTAGATTATCTGTCTCCTAATACCACTCCCCTGCATCTGGTCCTTGAAGTACCCCGGTTTTGAGGACAGATTATACATCTCCATCATGGTTTGTAACCTGTGATGGACTTTTCCTCCAGGAATCTGTCCAATCTCCTTTTGAAGGCATCTAGCCAGATGCCAGCACCACAGTCTGTGGCAGGGAGTTCCACAGACTAACAACGCACTGGGTGAAAAAATATTTTCTTTTGTCTGTTCTTATTCTCCCAGCCCTAGTTTGAGTGTATGTCCCCTAGTTCTGGTATTTTGTGAGAGGGAGAAGAGTGTCCCTCTGTCCACTTTACTCACGCCCTGCATTATTTTGTACATCTCAGTCATATCCCTCCTCAGGTGTCTTTTTCCCAGACTAAAGATCCCCAAATGTTTAAGCCTTTCCTCATAAGGGAGGTGCCCCAGCTCAGTAATCATTTTAGTCGCTCTCTTCTGCACCTTTTCCAGTTGCAGTGGCCCAGTGAAGGTCCAGATAGCAACCTGGTTGAAATGTTATGGTGGGACCTTCAGAGAGCTGTGCATGAACAAACGCCCTCAAACCTCAATCAATTGAAGCAATGTTGTTAAGAAAAGTGGGCCAACATTCCTCCATGACAATATGAGAGACTGAAAATATCATATAGAAAATGAGTATTTACAGTATTACTGCTGCTAAAGGAGGTTCTACAAGCAATTGAATCATACGTTGTACTTAGTTTTTCACACATGGCTTCTCCATTTTGGCTTTATTTAGTAAAATAAATCATGACATGATATCATATGCTATCTGTTGTTCATCTGAGGTTGTATTTATCTAATTTTCAGACCTGCTATGGAACAGATTATTTTTAATTATGTCTTGATATGTAAAATCAGAGAATTCAAAGAAGACGTACTCTCTTTTTCACATGACTACATAAATGAAGGACAAACAAGGCATTTGTATATTTTCTCAATTGATTGCTTTACAATATTTCAGCTTGATACCATTGTGACTCTGATACTGCACTGCATTTCAAATACAGAAGTGATGAGGGCTTTATAACTCATGTAACATCTGTTAAAGCATCTGCTTCTTAATTAATTATTGTGTTGCTTGTTAAAAACCCTGTCAAAGTAGATATCTTTTCTTCTGTTGGCATATCTAAAATAGATTTTAATTTTGAAAAGACTGGAATTTGGAATACATTGTGCCAATATGCTTTAAAAATGCTAATGCTACAGAAGTGATTCAAAATGATATTAATTGTTAAAAAGTGACCCAGAATTGCCATGTGTAGTACCATAGCATTACTGGATATACCATAAAAAAGAAATCAAACTAAAAAAAATATTAAGCAACCTTTATTTTAGATATTAGCCTCAGATTTGTCAACTGTCCCAAAGGGGATTGAAAATAAAACAGCAAACATTATAATGCCATTATACAAAACGATAGTAAGGCCCCACCTGGAGTATTGTGTACAATTCTGGTCTCCGCATTTCAAAAAAGACATAGTGGAACTGGAAAAGGTGAAGAAGAGAGCGACTAAAATGATTACTGGGCTGGGGCACCTCCCTTATGAGGAAAGGCTAAAACATTTGGGCCTCTTTAGTCTGGAAAAAAGGCGCCTGAGGGTGGATATGATTGAGACATACAAAATAATGCAGGGCATGAGTAAAGTTGATAGAGGGAAGCTCTTCTCCCTCTCCCAAAATACCAGAACTAGGGGACATACACTCAAACTGAGGGCTGGGAGAGTTAAGAACTGACAAAAGAAAATATTTTTTCACCTAGTGCATTGTTAGTCTATGGAACTCCCTGCCACAGGATGTGGTGATGGCATCTGGCATAGATGCCTTCAAAAGGGGGTTGGACAGATTCCTGGTGGAAAACTCCATCACAGGTTACAAACCATGAGGGAGATGTATAATCTCCAGGTTTAAAACCGGGGTACCTCAAGGACCAGATGCAGGGGAGTGGTATCAGGAGACAGATATCTAGTCTCATGTGCTCCCAAACGCATCTGGTGGGGCCGCTGTGAGATACAGGAAGCTGGACTAGATTGGCCTTTGGCCTGATCCAGCATGGCTCTTCTTATGTTCTTATGTTCTTATGCTTAACATAGCTTATTCCCATTTATTTGTGTATAACTTTAGCTGCTTGGAAATATAATTTTGCAGAATGCTGGTAGTGTTATCAGTGTGGATTTTATCCTAACCTGAATGAGGAAAGTTGGTCCAGAAACAGCAACAACACACCTTGCAGTATAAAAATATTTCTGTGTTACCTAGGAAGGACAGTGGCATACATACTGATTCTGCCTCACTTGGTAGACTATGAACAAAATTTAACAAATCCAGAAATTGGAAGAAAAATGTTTTACTGCAAGCTATTGTAACTTTTCAACTTCCGAACAATTCTAAAACTGAAACTGGAAGTCATTTTCTTTTTTTTTTAAATAATATTTTTTATTTATTGTTATAAAATAAAAAAAAAGAAAGGAAAAAAGAAAAAGGGATCGCTTTACATTGATAACAATCTCATAGCGCGAACATCATTTATAAGGTTTTTAACACAGATATTAGCTCTTGCCATCTTCTTGACAAAACTTCTTCATCTTCTCCTTTCAAGTGGCCGGAGATTCTGTCCATTTCAATAGCCGAGTATAGTTTTCCTTTCAAGTCATCTTTTGAAGGTGTTGCAGAGTTCTTCCAAAGTTGGGCATACAGAATTCTGGCTGTTACTATTATATAATTAATTACATATTTTTGATCATATGTTACCTCAGTATCTATAATATTTAACAAAAATAGTTCTGGTGTATGTTTTAACCTAACCTCCCACAGTATGTCTAGTAAGTTCTTAACCATATTCCAGAATAGTTTGGCTTTTTTACAGGTCCACCACATATGGTAGAAAGAGCCGATTTCTTGCTCGCACTTAACTGGAAGTCATTTTCAAGTGGATGCCATTGTATATGTTTTAATACGTTGCTTAATGTTTTTTAGTTAAGGGAAAAATCACAGCCCCCAAAGCGTGAACCACTACCATGCCCCAGTATGGTGTATGTGTGTGTAAGAGAATGTTCCGTATTCTCAGCACTATTAAAAGGTCTTCTTTAAAATCACACTGCCCTCTTGATCCACTAGGGAACCAGTATGCATAGAGCGCTAAGCAAAACCTGGCCATTGATGGACAAACAGCGAATGCAGCTAGGGCCAAGAGCAGGCAGGTCCAGGCCCAAGAAATGGTTTTGTTCCAAGGCTGGTCCATAATTACAGTAACAAGCCCATGATGTTAGTGCTTAGCATGTGTATGTATCTCTCAACATACTCTGGAGGATGGCTTTTTTCGCTCTCCTGTAGTTACTAAAATGCTGGCCCAAACTCTTATTAGCCAAGCTGAGATAGGGTAGGAGACAAATTCAGGCTGACAATAACTTATGATTATGGACCGGAGTGAGGGTTTTTAAAATATTCGATGAATTCTCTCACACACAAGAGTCATGTTTAGGAACGTGGCGTTTCACTCAAAGTGGCACTAATGGTCCCGCAGTTTTTCAAGATTTTGACAACAATTTTCTTTCTATTTACAGGACAGCTGTGCAAGAGTTTTGTTGTTACGAGGAGCCAACAAGGAGTTAAAGAACTTTAATAGTCAGTCTCCATTTCAGGTAAACATAAAAAAAAAGATGCAGTGTATTGCTGACAATTGTGTATACCATAGGGATTAATGGTCTCCACTACTGTAATATGGATTTGGTTTTTAAAATAATCTACTACTTCAGTACATCTTCATAGGAAGTTTTGTGGAAAATAGTACACAGAAGCATCCCCCTCTCACACACATGCTCACTGCAGTGACAATTCCTTCTCCTCTCTCCAATTGTTTTGATTCCATTGGCATAAAAATTGAAGGCATTATGTTTTCTGACACTTAGTACAAGAATATGTATTTGGTTTATCCCAGGTTAAGAGGCAGAATGAAGGGGGAGAGTACTTAAAACTTTCTCTCCATTTTTAGTTTGAAGTCATACCAGAATTCTGCCATGTTTGTCTACAGCATCCTTCAGCATCATGTGTGAACTGCATCTGACAACACAGTGAACTCACATCCCAAAGACCAAGGATGAGGAATAATTTAAAATGGATTTTCTTACCTGAAAATCTACACTTCAACCACTATATAACACTCTTAAACTGAAGTAATACTTTACAAGAGAATCAGCATGGTACAGAAATCATAATAGGAAGGCTTTGGATGGTATAGAGTAGCAGTGGCAAGCATTCTTTTATGTGATAAAGTGTGCATTGCATTCAAAAAGTAAAAGCTTTTAGTTTGTGAACTACACTTCCTTTATTTTTACTATTCTTTGTCGTCTCTTTATGCACATCAAGGCTCCCACCTTAGGTGGCAGAGCACGAGGGGCAGCAAACTGTGTTGAGATATCTACCCAGAAGAACTGCTAATGTTACCTTTTGAAATGCTACCACTTTAGGATTCTTCTGTAGCTCATTATGTCTGTGAAGATTCTTAGTCATCCAGGTGAGGTTATCTGGAAGCTGAGTCATGGCAACTGGACTTCTTTTCTTGAGCAATCAAAACATCCCACTACTCATCCAAGCAGCTTCATCAGGCTGAGGAAAGGTAGTGTCGAGGCCTCCCAACTTATAGTTCACCTTGATTTGTAGCTCATTATCTGGCTACAGTTGATACTGCAGCTAGAAATTGAGCAGCCCAGCTCTCCAAAATGGGCTATATGTGGGTTCTGGATGGCCATGTGAGTTGCTTTCTTGTTGTGGCAACATTGCAGCAGAGAAATAACCAATCTAGGACCTTCCAGAGCTGGCCTGGTTGTAAGTGCTTGGCTCTATGAATCAACAGAGCAAGGAATTGTCAACGGATCTGCAGTTCACTTACTCCGTTTTTGGCTCAAAGAAAAAGTCACCATTGTTTTTCTTACAAGAGAAAAATGCCTCATTTGGGTCTTCCTTGATTAAAAAGAACAAAAATAAGGAATTTGCAGTTCTTGCCTTTTATACAATGTGAAGCTACCTCTTCTCATGTCTTTGTTCAGAGAGCAGAAAACAAGAGAAAGAGGACAGGCATCTTACAAAAGGAATTACAGGAAGGAAGCACCTGCCAGGACACTGCCTGTCACAGAACCTGACTCTGAGGGGTTAAATGGTGAAGAGCTGCTGGAGGAGCCTTGCAGCTCAAGTCAGCAGGCAGCTGGGTCTGATGACTCAGCTGAAAATATATCTTCTCCCCCTAGAAGGGCTATGAGCAGGATTCTGCAAAGACGTGATACCAGGAGAGCTAGGGAAAGGGTCTTTGATGCTAGACGGGGAATCAGGTCGGGAAGCCCTGAGTACTAGCAGGAGCCTTTCCAGAAGTAAGGGTGTGTTCCCTGTTTTGGGATAAAGCTGGTAAGCTCACCTTGAGCTCTCTGTGGGAGCAACACGTCATTTGAACTTGCAACCATGTTCCTGTCTGTGACCTTGGCTGTTTCCTGATTTTGGACTGGCCTCCTGGACCACGGTTTGATCTGTTCCCTTGGGTTTGGTGTCTGGTTTCCGTGAGATATTCTGGTTTTGACTTGGACTGTTAATTGCTGGGAGTTGGATTCTGTTATTTATCTGGCACTTGATTGTTAGCAACGGACTTGAACTTGCCTGGCTTTCCACTAAAGATCTTGGCAAAGAACTGAACCCTGTTTGTGTGTGTGCTCTGTGTGCGGGGCTTGACAGCGCCCATCTCAGAGAGTCTACATGAAACAAAAACCTTGAAACAGGCCCTTCCTTCCTGTAATACTTACTGGTGGTGAGTAAAGAGCACGCTGTCCACTGATATCCAGTGTTCAAGGAGAAGCATGTAAGACTATATTTTTCCAGCAGAGATTGTGGGTGAGAAGTCCTGGAAGATTACTTGTGCTATGGAGAGTGGGTTTGTGGAGAGGAGTCCCAGCAGTCTATCCCTTCCATTCTCACATTTCTGGAGAGCTTGGGCCATCTTTGTTTAAATTTAGTGAGAGATGTGATTAGAGGATGAACTTCACTTGTCACATTCACCAGAAGGCAAAATATTTCAGTCCTAAGGTGCCTTGAGACTCAAAGGTGGTGAAGTGAGCATGGCATGCTTTAGACTTAAACCCATCACAGGATCCAACGTTAGTCTTAAAAAGTGCCTTTTATCTACCCACATCTTCTCACAAACAAAGAGACAGTTTTTGCTGTAATCTGTACTTTAAATCTCCACCAATCTTCTGGAACCTCAAAGCAATAATAGGCCCCCCTTTTCTTCTGAGTGTGCTTGAACCTTAACATTCTCCTTTCCCAGAAAACTTCCATTCTGCTTGTTCCATACTGGACCTTCTCCTTTCCCTGATTTTTGGAATCAGGTTCTTGAAATATGTACCATAGTTAATTAGCAAACTGAGGTATCGGACTCTGGTGTGGCTTACTGATTGCTGTGAAAATTTTCCTTGTACCTTTCTTTAGCTATTTAAACATGGACTTCAATGTTAAAGTAAGGTGCAAGGTGGAGTGGTTTCAAATTTGCATTACACAGCTGTGATAAAACAAAACCAACGATCTCCTATACAAAAACATCTTAAGAGGTTTTACCTAATGTCTTTATGTGTGAAATGTTTATTCGGTATTTTTGATAAAGCATAACTAGACAAGAGTCTCCTGTTTTCTTGTTTGGTATACTGTTCTTACAGATATATGCATAGGTATAAACTAGAGAGGAAACAATTGTTTGTCAAGTCTTGTGTATTTTGCCATTGCACTAGGAACAGAAGCAGTAGCTAAAGTGTTGTGAAAAGGACACATAATGAATAGGCCATGTTGTGCTATGAATGTAGAGAAACTGCAGATTAACAAGGAGTCCTAAAATAAATTAGAAAAAAAACTAATTAATTGTATTTGGGATGTGTGTATACATGCCTGTAATATTTTTCCATGATATAATTGTCAAATATATAGCATATTTTTTCCACAGAACTAAAATCTACTTTTAAGTGAAGGAAGAATTAATAATTATATCTGGCTTTTAGAACGACAGTTCTCAAACATGGGTTCCTGGTTGTCATGGCCAGTGTCTAGGGCTTCTATGGTCCAACTACATCTGGAGACAAGTATTTTGGAGCTCCTGTTTCAGAAAAACTTTTATGCTTCATATGCTGTGATATTAGCAAAATGTTTATGGAGGAAACGAGACATTATCAGAGAGATGTAATCATTACTGCTCTGTGTGGTCATGTTCTGTTCTTCCATGCAAGATCTAATACAATGATGTGGACATAACTGTATCCTGTTGCCCCTCCTCCGTCACCTAATATGAGATTAAATGGGAACTCACATGCTAAGAAGATACCATTGCAACACATTGTTTAATTTAGATACTACAAGAAATAGAGAATAAATACACATATTCCCCTTGCTTCTCTTCTAACCTGTAGATAGACCCTGAGTGTGTAGTTTTCACTAGCCTTGCTAGATGAACCATAACCCAGTGTTTTTTAACCTTTTTTGGGCAAAGGCACACTTGTTTCATGAAAAAAATCACGAGGCACGCTCCCACTGTGCCCCCCAACACACACACACACACACACACACACACACACACACACACACATACACACACACACACACACACACACACACACACACACACACACCCCGCGTCCACCAGTTGATCGAACCCCCCTCTCTCCTTGAGCCCTTTCTCCGGGACCACGAGGCAGGCAACCCCCCCCTTTCTGGTGCCAACACCGGGGTAGTGGAAAAGGGGGGGCATTGAACTGGTACCTCTCTCTCGCTTCCTTCCTCGCCAGCTCTTCCAGTGGCAGAGGCAGCCGCCCTCCGGTGGCTCGGGCCCGCCTTCTCCAGTTCAGCCCTGATGGCGGGGTCTCATTCTGCGCCAAGGCGCGCCAAGAGCTGGGATGGATGGGTGTGAGTGGTGGTGGGGTGGGGGCGGTGGGGGGAGCCTGACAACGGGCGGCCCAAGCGTTTCCCCTCGGGCTCTTCCTCCTCCTCCTCCTCCTCCTCCGCCACCTGGTGCTCGCCTCCGTGGCACGGACGCGCTGCCGCTTCCACACCTGGGAAGCAGTTTGGGAAGTGATGCAGTGCGGGGCGGTTGCTCTCTCTCTCTCTCTCTCTCTCTCTCTCTCTCTCTCTCTCCTCCGCGCTCCAGCAGTCCCGGCCGGGAGGAAAGGAAAGGAAAGGAGGTGGGCGTGTTGGTGAAGAGAGAGAGAGAGAGAGGCAGCTTCACCGCATGACATGGAAGCTGGCCGGCAAGCCTGTGTCTTGCTCCCCTTTACCCCACCACATGCGCGCGCACACGCACACACACAGAGAGACAGAGAGAAAGAGGAGAGCTTTCCTCCGGAGGTAAGGAGGAGGAGGAGGAGGAGGAGGAGGAGGGAGGAAGGGGGCTGGTGGTGCTCTCACTGCTGACTGCCTTCACCTCCCAGGCTGGAGCTCAAGAAAGAGCCCCCCCCACACCGTCGGGCTAAGGAAGAAAATGAGCCCTTCACCCGCGCAGAGCCGAGAGCGCGCCAGGGGGAGCAGAAGGGACGGTGAGAGGCCGCCTTCTCTTCTTCTCACGTTACCGCAGCCTCCACGCCACGGCAGCACGACCCGGCCGGCGCTCCCTCGTCACCCTCCTGCTCGCCTGCCCACCCGTGTGGGGCGACATTATTGCGGAACGAACGGGACGAAGCCTAGCGAGCCCGCCGGGGCTTCACACCCTCCATCAGCTTACATCCGCTTCGAGGGGAAATAAAATTTATTTCCCACGGCACACCAGGCAACATCTCGTGGCACAGTAGTGTGCCGCGGAACAGTGGTTGAAAAACGCTGCCATAACCTAGCTGTCAGAGGATTTTGGTGTAGTAAATGCAATTTTTTTGTTAGTCACAGTAATACTTTAGAAAAATTAAGGTGTACACGCAAGGGATATAACAGGAGAGTCCACAGAATTATCCTCTAATAAAACTTTGTCTGGAATCCCTTTTTTTCAAATTCCTTGTGCAGTGGATTGTAGCAGAATTAACAGAATTAAATATCAGAGGCTGTGTCTGTTTTGTCTAAAGCATCTTTACTCTTCTTAAAAGGGCAGTGTAAAATTAGCTTTCAGCTGTAGTCCAGTTGCCATAACTCAACTTCCAGATAAACTTGCCTGGATGACTAAGAATCTTCACAGATAACTTTCAGCTGTAGGAATCTTGAAACAGTAGTGGAGAGGGGACACTGATTTTTTTTTTTTTGGATTTGTAAAGGAGATACTGTAATCCAGGAAAAGGTGTTTCTATTGCAGATTAAGGGGCTTTTAAGTAGTCTTTAAGGTGCCACATTTTGTCTTTTGTTTTGTTTTGTTTTTGCCCAGATTAAGTGGGTGGCTGTCATTTTGATTGCAGCTCACACCAGACAGGGAATGTGTATGAGCAAAATTAAGTAAAATTCATTTTACATGTGCTACTTCATGCACTCTGCTGCAAGGACTTAATTTTCCCTAGAATGAGGGCAAGCCACTATAATACTTATCTATTAGTAATGTTGAGTAGGGTTGCTATAGTTTATTCCAGCACTGACTGACTTGCAGTGCAATGTGTTTCTTCTTAAGACTGTGTTTGGCTTTCTCAGTTTAATGACATCTGCTTAATTTTTGGAACATACTTTATACAAATTGTACTGTTGCAAAATTGCATGGGATCCTCTTAAATTAATCAGATTTAGTATATTAAAATGATACTTTTGCACCAGCATATTGCAGCAATGGACTTCATTTAACATATTATGTGCCCATATTCGGAAGCTAAACAGGGTTGGGCCTGGCTAGTACTTGGATGGGAGACCACCAGGGAATATCAGGTGCTGTAGGTGCCTGGAGTAGGAACTGGCAAGCCACTCCAATATTCCTGCCAAGAAAACTCCATGGACATGGGGTCACGAAGAGTCGGTCATGACTGTAACGACACAACAACAATTCATTAACCGTAATGAAAAAAACCATACTTAATTTGTATCAAACCTCTAATTTTAAAATATCATTTTTAAAGTTAAAAAAGCTAGTTATAGAATTTTATTTGACGTTTTCTATCGGAATGTCATTTTGCCTTGTCTAGTTAAACTAGAAAATAGAGCTTTCACAGGAGAAAGAATGCCATGCTTGATAAAAGACTTTCACTTTCTTTGAAGACTTGAGGTCATATGAGTGGGTTTTCTCTTCTACTAACTGTAAAATGGAAGGTCACTAAAACTGCCTCCAGCCATTATGAAAGATGACAAGCTTTAAAAAGCTTGTTATAAATTCAATAGACGTTGAACAGAGATCTATAACCACTTAAATCTAACAAAGAATAAAGAATTTTGGTAATTGGATATTATCAGATAGTCTATGTGAGTGAGTTGATTTTTTTCATTTCTTAAATTACTCAAATAGAACAGCAGTTGTGAAAATAATAATGTGAATATTCACAGAATAAAAACAATAGAGGAGGAATCATGTAGAACCCCCTAAATTTTATTTTATTTTATTTTATATAAAATATATACATGCCATCTTTCCCCTAAATAAAGGATCCTTTGTGGCTTACAGATAAAGTTAGACTAAAATAGTAAATTATTGCGAAGTTTAAAAATTTAAACATATATCATATTAAAACTCACAAGAGTAATATTAAAAGGACAAGTAAAACAAAGGAATAATTTCTTTTAAAAATTCATTTGGTCATCCAGTTATTTTTTAAAAAGAAAACCTGCTTGAAGAGTGATATTTTTGTCTGCCTGAAGGACAACAAAGATGGTGCCAACCTAGCCTCCCATGGGAGAGAGTTCCAGGATCTGGGAACAGCCCTCTCCTGTGTCCCCATCAAACTTGCCTATGACAGTGATGGGACTAAGAGAAAGTCTGTCCTGATATCACAATACCTATGTAGACTTATTGGACCTTTTTTGGGCAAAGGCACACTTGTTTCATGAAAAATATCACGAGGCACGCGGTTGGACCCATCTCGAATAGTGTGGGGAAAGGCTTGGCAGCCAGCAGAGTTCTTGTAACAGTGGGGTTCTTTGTCGCCAGCCTCAGTTAACAATTTGCCTGTGGCTCTTTGGACCTGCTGGAGTTCCAAACACTTCTCAAAGGCACCCCCAAGGCTAGCATGTTACAGCAATCTTGCCAAGATGTAACCAAGGCATGTGTACTATGGGCAGATCAGATCTCTCAAGGAATGGAAGTAGCTAACAGACTGGTTTTAATTGGAGAAAGGCACTCCTGGACACTGCTGAAACCTGGGCATTCAGGTTGAGAGACAAAATCCAGGAGCACCCCAAGCTGTGCATGTGTCTTGTCGGAGGGAGTGTAACCCCATCCAGTGGAGACTGGATCCATATTTGTTGGATCTGCCTTTTGGCCAACCAGGAAAACCTATTTTGTCTGGAGTTTCAGTTTATTTGCTGCAGTCCAGTGGCTTGCTGGTATTAGACAATGATCTAGAATTGAAACAGCTTCCTTGGATTTAGATGGAAAGGAGAGATAGAGGTGGGTGTTATCCACATACTGGTGACACTAAACCTCAAAACTCTAGACAGTGTATCTCAGTGGTTTCATGTGGTTTTACGTGGACAAAACAGAACTCAGAGGGACACTACAGACCAATGACCAGGGTATCAAATAGAAAATTCCCCAGCACCATCTCCTGGCTTCTCAATGGTATCAAAAGCTGTTGAGAGGTCCAGCAGAACAAACAGGAACACACTCCTCCTGTCTGGGTTGTTTATTTATTTATTTATTTATTTATTTACACAGTCTTTTAGCCACCCCACTACCAACTGGTCTCTGGGCAGCATATAACAATATATTAAAACTACTATAAAACACCATCAGCCAGAAAGGCAACCAAAGCAGTCTATCTTCCATAACCAAGCAGGACTGAAATCGATCTAGATAATCTGTCCCATCCAGGACCCCTGGAATTAAGAAACTGCAACCCACTCTAACACCTTGTCCAAGAATGGAACAACTGGACAGTAATTATCCAATACTGTAGGTTCCAGGGAGGTTTTTTTCCCAACAATAGTCTTACTACTGCCTTCTTTAAGCATTGCTGCAAGGAAGCATTTCACCACTGCTCATACCCACCTGACCTTTCTGGAAGATTTTATAGGCAGGAATAACAAGGGTCCAGGAGATATGTGATAGACTTCACCTCTTCAAAGTTTCCGTCCACATAATCAGGTTGCAAAACCTGAAACTTATCTATCTATATTGGACAAGCAGGGGACATAGTTATACCCACAGTACCTGTATCAACTACAGTATAACATCCAAGTCAGGGTGGATCTGAATGATTTTGCCTGCAAAGTGTCATGCAAATTGTTGTGATTTTTTGGGGCTGTTTGGCCATGTTCTGGAAGTTTTTCTTCCTGATGTTTCACCAGACTCTGTGGCTGGCATCTTCAGAGAGCAAGGAGCTCAGGGAACTAGGAGTTTGACTCACTCACTCTATACCCCAGAGCACAGAGAGAACTCCTAGTTCCCTGAGCCCTTTGTCCTCTGAAGATGCTGACCACAGAGCCTGGCGAAATATCAGGAAGAAAAACTTCCAGAACATGGCCAAAAAGCCAAAAAAACTCACAGCTATCAGATCCTGTCTGTGAAAGTCTTCGAAAATACATTGTTATGCAAATACTTCAGAAATATACAGTGTGGTTTGCATTCTCTTCCTGTAGACCTATGTATAATAAACCCTTTACTAATCGAAAGGGCTCTGCCAGATGACTGTGCAGCAGCAGTGATGACAGAGAATAATGATTTCTTTGCTGCTACCACTGCCTCCAAGGGACCCTAGCCTGTGTTTAATGATATTCTCTCTGGGTTTTATGCCATTTTTGTTCTGGTGTGTGTCCCACTCATTTTGTCATGACCAGCTCTATGGTAAACAAGGGGCCAGTTTGACTCTACTGTATTTCATGGGTAGACATGCTTAGGAGCAATAGTGTCAGCCGCCCTGGTCATTCCCATTCCAGAGATCAATCACAGCTTCAACAAAATTGCTAGCCAAAGTGAAAGGAAACTCCCTAAGATCCACCAGGAAACCATTTGGACCTGTCAGTCTCCTGAGGTGACCATCTTAGTATTCTTTTGTTGTATGAGAAAAGTATTATTCACTTTCTAGTTTTTTTAGAGGTCTTAGAACGCCAGGCTGGCCTCAAAAGCATGGGATTCTTTATCTCAAAGCATCCTTTCTTAATTAATTCCTGTTACCTTTTCATAAATAAGGCCACCCCAGTTTTCTGACAGTTCTCAAAAAGTTTTCAAACAAGGACCCTTGTTTTCCCAACTGAGCAGACTTGTGTTATAGGTAGATCTTTCGTTCCACTCCTGGAACTGATCTGGTAATAAAGTATCACAGCTTGGCTTTCACAAACATGTCAGGAAGAAAGCAGATGGAGTTAGTTAGCTAGCTAGTTAGTTAGTTAATTAAGTGTACTCATTATGGAATCCACACGGTTTAATTCTGGAATCTGCTGTGGTTCCTCCTGAATGAATGCTGCCTTCAAAGATACTGAATGAAACAAATGTGGCCTATGACCATTTTTTCTTGATAATCATGTAATTTATATCATTGCTTTTCGATAAGTGAAATTTTGAGGAACTTCATTTCAGGTATTTCAAAACAGGAATGTTTCAGAATCAAGCATTTCCTCGTTGTTGATATCTAATAAAATCAGAGATTTTTTTTTCAAAGCATTTTATTAGAGAATTTTAATATACAAAAGAAAAACAAATTCAAAACATTAACCATACAGAATCAATCTATCACTAAGGTTCGGCTTCCCTCTGTTCTTCGTGCGGTTTTAACGTTATTCATCTCCCAGCCTTCCTTTCAAACGAACCCCTTTTATATACTTATAAAAAAGGTTCTAAAAGTAAATAGTAGTCCCTCGCATTCTACCCTAATCTGGTAAGAGTCTTTAAATCCTTACAATAAGTCTCCATGTAGTTCTTAAATTTTTGCCAGTTTTTTTGGAACCTCTGGTTGTCTTGATCCCTCAGTCTGCATGTCAGTCTGGCCATCTCTGCAAAGTCCAGTAATTTCGCCCTCCATTCATCCAAAGACGGTATATACGTTGTCTTAAATCAGAGATCTTATGCATTCACTCAAGCAGTATGGGTGCCTAATTAGATAATTCCCCATCTGTACAAGAAAAATTGCAATATTACCTACATCAAAATTTCAGATTTTGTTTTAAAATCAATAAGATTTATTGAGAGGAATGCAGCAATGGAAACAATAAAATTTAGAAGCATAATTTTGACTAAAAGGCAACTAATGAGAACAGTCAGATGAGGGTGGCTCAAAAACAGTGCCAAAAATGCCAGATTGGGGGAAAGTGGAAGCTACTATAAATCAGATTTGTTTACCAAATGCCAGCTCAATTACAGATCCATCATCAACAATTAGTAGCAGAGCAGATAGCAACATTTAACCCTAAAAATCTTTATGTCAACATTAATAGCAAAGTTGACATCTATATCACAACTGTGAGTGAAGTTTCTTGATATGAGGATTGGATATCAAGCTATGATTGCAGACCTCGCTAAAGGCGACTTGGGTCCTTTTTCCAAGGAGAAAGGCAGGGTAAAAATACTCTAAAATAAATAAATAAAATCTCTAAAGAACTCTGACTTAAAAATGAAGACTTGGAGAAATGCAAACCATAATTGCATTCAGGGTACTTTATGTTGTACAGTACTTGCTTTGCCCAGTTAAGCAGGGTGGATTATACAAGTTTACAAGACTTCTTTCCACAAGGTAAAGGATTCACCAGCCAATAAATCATCCAGAGTGTTACTGCATCCTCCAGAGAGTTTACTTTGCACACAAAGAGAAACAGTTAAGCAACATGCCAGCAGAATCTTCCCAACTTAATTATTTCTTATATTGAAATCTTAAGGATGTAGCTTCCTCTGTTGTTATTAGAGACAGCCAAGTATGCAAATGCTAGCTTGAAAACTATATGAGCATGACCTGGGTTGCACTCTTTCAGAGGAGACATGAAATGGTTTGTGGAAACAGAACACTTACATGTCATTTTCAGCAAATGCAGAGGAAGCAACATTTGCACATATACAGATGGTACTTAATCCCAGTCCTGTTAGCATGCCTATCTACAGATTCTACAAATTTGTGCTGGAGGGATTGTCTGAAGTGTTGAGATTTTTAATTTTATTTTGCACATTAATTGATTTGCTATTTAGTATCTCATTTCTGATCCCAGATATAAACTGAACTAATAGGGATCTACAGACTACTAATTTAACCTTATAGGTAGTAATGTGAAAGGTAAAGAATATTAATGGATATAGGATCACCTAAATTTTTGTATAAAGAATTGCGTTTCTCTCTCTAAATCTCCTTCAATACATTATAAGGAGGGTAGATGCTATGTTGTCTAAGGCAGTGATGGCAAGCTTTTTGGAGACTGAGTGCCCAAACTGTGATTCAAAACCTACTAAATTTTCGCAAAGTGCCAATACAGCCATTTAACCTGAATACAGGTGGCTGTGAAGGGGCGATGTTGCGTGCCTACAGAAAGGCTCTGAGTGCCACCTTTGGCACCCATGCCATAGGTTCACCAACACTCGCCTAAGGTGTTCAGGTGAATTGAAAGGTCTATGTAATGTGCCCTTGCCAATAGACATATTACTGTGTAATGAGATGCAAACCACCTATAGAGCTTTTTGCTTCTTTTAATACTGCAGGCCACCTTGGATCCTTGTAAAAAAAAAGGTGTGTGTGTGTGTTGTGTCATTACAGTCATGACCGACTCTTTGTGACCCCATGTCCACAGAGTTTTCTTGGCAGGAATACTGGAATGGCTTGCCAGTTCCTACTCCAGGCGCCTACAGCACCTGGTATTCCCTGCTGGTCTCCCATCCAAGTACTAACCAGGCCCGACCCTGTTTAGCTTCTGAAATCAGGCAAGATCGGATGGGCTTAGGGCAGCTAGGCAGCTAAAAAAAGGTAGCATATAAATATTTCAAACAAACATGCAGTTTATGGCAGATATTTAAATGCTTCCCAAACTGAGATGACAGAGTATTGGGATCTCTGAGAAGACAGTGTATGTGTTCCCTGTGATGAATTTCACTTTCTTCCTACAACAGAATTTCCCCAGAGATCTGTGCCCCAGCAACCAGACCTGGTAGGTTAAGCCTGTGTTTACCTACCAATGAGTGGCAGTCACAAAACTCAGCAATGGGCGTTTATACACGACCCCTAAACTCCGGGGCAAATGGCTCCCAGCTCTGGAGATTAGAAATGTTTACCCACCAGCTCCGGAGTTAAGAGGAAATTAAGTGTGACCCCGCCCACTTTAGCGCGTCCCAGCGCAGCTTTCAGGTACCTGCTTTTTGGATGAGACAAATATTTGATCCGGTGTAAGGATAGTGAGTGCGGGGCTCTCCTGGCTTCTGTTTGTTCTTTTTTTGTGCCCCGCCCCTTTAAGAGATCTGAATGCTGCCGGGAACAAAACGGAGGTAAACCGGCATTCTTTTCTTTCTTTTTTCTCCCTCCCCTCAGGCAGCCAGCAACCAGGAAGTGCGCAGGGGGGTGGGGACAGAGGAAGAGCGACGAACCCCTAAGATCTCTGGTCCGAATTTAAGTGGCCAGCGGATCTTAGGGGTCGTGTAAAAAGGCCCAATGATAAACAAAAGCTATGTTTAAAAAAATCAAGTCCTGTGACAGATGCCTTTCACTGCTAGAAGGGACATCACTTCTAAAAACATGCTAAATGTGTTCTCTTGTTTCATCTTTTATGTGTGAAAGATGAGATCCTTTGGCATATCTAGGAGATGGAGATATATGTGGACAAACTGGGTCTGGACAAAAGGCATATTAATTTCACTTTGAACCCACCTCATTGCAAGCTTATTGTCCTGATAACCAGCCCATTTTAGAGTGTTGTGGGGACTTCTGGATGATTTGTAAGCAAGGCCCTTCACCATGTGATTGGTTTGGCCACCTCTGATTGGAATCAGATGGGGCTTTGTCTGACAGTTCAATCAACTTTGAAGACAAGTTGGTTTGCTTTTCCTGATGACCACATGGTGTACAGACAATTGCAAACCAGACCATCCCAGTTTTCGGCGTGTCTGTCAGAGGCTGACTTATTTTAGTATGGGTAGAATTGCTGTCTTTTGGTTTGGTTCTGGCATATCCGATTGCCAATAATAAATCAAAGTGAATGGATGACTGTGCTTTATTTAGCGGCTGAAGATCTAAACAGTTATTAAGAATTGAAAAATTTCTCCCACTCCAATGCAAAAGGGGAGAAAACATAGAATGTAAAGTTTTGGATTTATCCCTCCTGGAAGCCCCCACAATCCAGTAATGAACTGATTGGTCAGCAAGCCAATTCTGTACTAGAAATGCACTTAGTACTAAAAACTTGAAAGCTTCCTCCCATTCCACCACAGACTGGGATAGAGGAGGGGACAAACAGGATATTTTTGTTATTTTCCCTGCTTCCTTCCCTTTAAAAGGATGATTGGGCTAAGCAGGGTTACATGAGGTACAGCATTGTTTCTAACCCCCCACCTGCCATATGCAAGGATATCACCAGATGGCATACTGCACCTCACAGCAGCCCTGTTCTGGAAAATCCACTTGATCCAGCCCAATGTGGCTTGGGGCAATTTGGGCACCTAATTGCACTCTCACTTTGTTTGTATCCATTTTTCTAGCATACCTACATTGAAAGAAAGAAAAAATCCTTAACAGTTCTTATGTTGTCTTATGTAACTTCAACCTACATTATTTTGCTTTGAGATACATTTTTTGTAGATCAGAATAAACATTGTGAGTTGCAGTTAGACTATATTTTATAAGCTCTCTGTCTCTTTTGTATTTCACCCTCCGTTGCAGCTGAATATTATTTAGTTTCATTTAACTTTCCTTTAAAATTAATGCTCAGTCATGTAAGTAGTAATAAGGATTATATAACCACTTGCCTTGATATGATAGCTCTTTTCAGCCTGAACTAGATTCCTCTCTAGCCTCCTCAACCCTCTAGTTCCAAATGCACATGCATTGCAGTATTTGTTCTTTTTACATGTTAATAATTAAAATCAATTCAGAAGGGATTTTAAAATGCCTTTTTCTTGTGAATGCTTTGCTAGGTGGCTTTTTATGCCAACAGAATGCTTAGGAACACGTAGGCATGCAACTCTGTAATTCTCATGTTTAATTTATTAAACAAACATTAGGGTTTCATACACCTGCTCTTTTAAGTGCATAGATGATAGCATATTTAAATAATAAAGCATGGGTCTCTTAGATGAAACAGTTTAATTTTTAGGGAAACATTCCTCCTCACTGATATATGTGGAGAAATAAATACATTCGTTCTAAGAGAAAATATGATCATTCGTTTGCACATTCAGCTTTTGAAATGCAGGATGAGATGCCACAGATTATTTTTCCTAAATTAAAAGTGTTGTCAATAGGAACGTAAAGTAAGAAACTAGTTATGCATTCATTTTATGTTACACTTTATTTTCATACAAGGTACAGAGACAGGGAAGTTGTAACTCTATACAGACATTGTCCATAATATATCGGTTGTACTCTGAAATTACTGAATACTGGGAGTTGGTCCTGGTTTCAGGAGATGAATGATAATCTGCAGTTTACTTCTGCATCTTTAACTCTATTATTCTAACCCATGAGGTGAAAAATTATATTAAAAAGCATTTTAATTCATTTTTCTTTCTGTTGTAACAATGATTAGCAATTATTATTATGAGTTGGTTATCAAATGTTTGGAATATTGCACTGTGAGTACAGCCATATCCACCCAATGCAGCTGCAGTGAGTCCTCCTTTGGATATTCCTGGAGTTGCTTAAACCTGATTTTATTCCATTTGAAAAGTGGGATACAAGGAAAGGGACTGTGTCATTTGCATTGTATTCTGCCAGTTTGCCAGGAGAATGAGTTTGCTCCACTAGCCTCCTGTCAAGTCCAGTCTCATCTTGACTGTGAGTTTCCATCACTGGGGCCAGGCTTCCAACAGTCTGTTGGTGGTGTGGGGTCTTCAGTGCTGCCCTGAGCCATCAATGAGGGGGTTTTGTTCTGGCTATTGACTAGCAGGCAGCTGGCATTATCCTGTTGTCATCTCTGATGTTCTTTCTGGTGCTTGTACTTCAAGTGCCTTCACTGAGTGGGAGTGTGGGGGGCTGCCTGCCCCAGCAGGCCCCATGGATTGAATGTTGGTCCACTGAGTCATTCATGCAGGTGCATTCTTCCTCTTCTCCTCCTCCCTTATCCCTGACTCCTTTTCCAAGTTCAAGCCTCTGCCTCATCACTCAAGTGGATCACATCACTTCTTCCTCTTCTCCATCTGCAGCTTGTCCTCCCATGACTTCTCCCTCCTGAGGCTGGGAAGCATCAGTTTCTCCTAGGCCAGTGTTGGCAAAACTTTGGCACTCCAGATGTTTTGGACCACAATTCCCAGAATTCTAAGCCTGTATTGCCCATGACAAAGGACTGTGGGAGTTGTGGTCCAAAACATCTGGAGTGCCAAAGGTTTGCCACCCCTTCCCTAGGCCATCTGGTGGGGCATAGGGTGAGGGCAGATGACCTGCTTGGCCAGGGGCACTAGGCATGGCCCTCTGATATGCATATATGACCAAACAAACTCAATTAGGTAACAATGTTGTTGAGAAATTGGGTCTTTTCATAGTGTGGTGGAACTTAAAGTTACAATGTTTGGTGCAGCTGAATTCACAGCAAAAGAATGCAAGTTAATTAGCATTTCCATTGCTGCAGAGTCGCACTCATAGTCACAAATTTATTTGGTTTCCTTGGGTCAACCTTTCAGCCAAACGTACTTTACAGAGTTGACATAAAATGGAGAAAGGAGAACTATATGAAGCAGTTGTGTACATCTCTTGTACACATGAATAAGGAAATAGACATTTTGCTGATCTTCATGTTTTGCTCATCAGTTTTTACTTATGGGAAATAATCCCTTATGCCTCCATGAGGATCCTTCATATGTGATACACTGTCATTTAATTTGCATGGGAATGTGTGGGGGAAATGAGGACAAGTTGCAAAAATTGGGAGAAAAAACATTAATTTTCTTAAATTATATAAATTATTCCTAGAAAATATCAGAGCATAACTTTCTTTACCATTTGTGACTTTAAACACAATTATACACACATTACAGACAGAATCCTATTGGTTAGTTGCCCCAGTGGAAGTGTAATGTGTACATTACACAGGTGAATTGCCTCTTGGTAATGATTTGCTGCTTTTATATGTAATCATGCAGCCCAACCAAGAAGTGCACAGCAAGTGGCACACACAATGATTTGTTAACTAGCACCAATTCAGCAATGCTATTTATGCCATTGTTCCCCTGTGTCAATAAGGAGAAACCTCTAATAATGTATACTCACCTCTTCATTTTTGCAGTTCTTCCTTTACTCAGTGCAGCACCTACCTAAACTTTCAATAAGCTTCCAGAAGCCTGTGAAATATAAAAGAGAATTGATGTTTCTGGACCAAAAGAATCATGTAATAATAGATGGTTGGGAGTCATTGAGTCCAATCTCTCTTGCAAAGCCTGAAATTGAGTGAAATGTGTAAATGGCATGTGCAGGGGAAATACTTCTGTTTTGATGTTTCACTGCTCATCCAAACAGCTTCATCAGTCTGAAAAAAGCTAGTTGTGAGCCCTCCATTTTATAGCTCACTTTGACCTCTTGTCACCCTGGTCTGAAATAGGCTCATAAGATGAACAATGGCCTGAATAGGCCCATTAGGTAGAAAACAGTCTCAATAGCCTAAGGTGAACATTGACCTATAGTGCTGAAACTCATAAAGTATGGGTCATTAGCTATGGCCTTGGTGATGAAGGAGTGAAGTATTTTTGACCATTGAAATCACAGCCTGATAAGTGGCTGTGCCTGAGCCCCCCACCTCTGTTGAGAGAGGGTTTTCAATGCTCACAACAATGGCTTAAAACTGCATCCCCACCTCCACAGAAGCCAAGAAGAAGGAAGACGGGCACCTGAAGACAGCACTTAAGACCTGTGGATATTCAAAGTGGCCCTTCAACAAAGCAGTGTGCCAAACCAGAAGAACAAGGGATCAGCCTGAGACCCACACTTGATGGAAGCATGGCCCAACATAGGAGGGGTAACAGCTCAGGACCAAAATCAGCAGTACACCTCCACTTGAAGGACAAAGGGCACTCATTCGAAGATGAGGATGTACACATATTAGACAGCGAAGATAGGTGGATTGAGAGAGGGTCATGGAAGCCATTCATGCGAACATTGAAAACCCCTCTATCAACAGAGGGGGGGGGGGGCCTCAGGCACAGCCACTTATCAGGCTGTGATTTCAACAGTATCTAAACAAATCAAAAATACTTCACACCTTCACCACCAAGGCCATAGCTAATGACCCATATGACCCATATGAGTTTCATCACTATAGGCCAATGTTCACCTTAGGCTGTTGAGACTGTTATCTACCTAATGAGCCTATTCAGGCCATTGTTCATCTTGTGAGCCTATTTCAGACCAGGGTGACAAGAGGTCAAAGTGAACTATAAAATTGAGGATTCTCAACTAGCTTTTTTCAGACTGATGAAGTTGTTTGGATGACCAGCGAAACGTTTCAATCGCTCAAGGAAAAGAAGTTCACTTGCCATAACTCAACTTCCAGAAGACCTAAAGAACCCTCAAAACTAATTTGAAAAGGCACAGGCAAGGCAAAAGGCATTCAGGCAATCATCAGGGGACAAAGCCACAGTACAAACAAAAATATCATCAAACCAATGTAGCGCCAGGCACTTTGCATCAGCATAGGTGTATTAAATAAAACATTAAATTTGTCTTCGGTCTTCACCATCAGCTCAGCAACATCGGATTATCAAATTACATCTAAGCACTGTGGCAGCATTATATAAAGTAAACACACATTATCCTTCCTTCTCGTCATCATCACAAATACCACTGCCACTAGTAGGAAACAGTAATATTCGTTCATCGTTACCATTCAGTTTTCCCAGAAATACATTGCAAGCATGGTTGAACAACTTTATTGTATTTCATCACATCATCTTTAGTTGATCATAATCAATGTCATATCAAGACATCATGTAAAATAAGAAGCCTTTCAGCCACATGAGATGTAGCAGGCTGGGCTCAAAAATGGGCAAGAAGGAGTTCGGGAGTCTGACTGGCCTCTTGCACAGCTCTCCCTTTCCTTGCACTTCCTATGGGTTAGACTGACCCACTGCAAGCAGGCTGCCTTGCAGCTCAGCCTAGTTGTACACTGGAATCATCAAGAGCCATTTTTTTCTTTCATAAACAGTTTTATCTTCAACCACCACTGCTATACCCAGTGGCTGATTCTGTCACACAGAATGCACACTGCATAGTCAAGACACACTTTAAAGGGTTCTACTTGAAACTCGACGTCCCCGTTAAAATCCTCTAATAAAGATACATCATTCTTGTTCAGTCAGTCTTTATTTCATTTTTATCATAACACAGATTAACATTAACACCTGGGTTAACTTGAGGAGATGCAGGTACAGACTACAAGAACGGGTTATTTCCACTATACATAACTTTACCAACATCAAACGATTTTAGCCTTGAACTACAAGTGGGCGTACAAATATCATAAAGATCTTTGAGGAACCATCTTCCCACACACTCCAGTCCCAATCAGTCATTTTAAGTTCAGGTCAATCTAGCCCAACTCTCTTGGTGGAATTTGGGGTCCACATCCTCTTTTATTCCCTCTCACCAACACCATTCCTCACTTCCAACCTATCTCTTGCTTTATGGCTCTTCCTGCACTGCACGGGTTTCTAGCTTTTTCTATATCCACCCACGCCTTAATCTTTCATTCTAACTCTCTTAAATTTCTTCTCCCTCATTCTTCTACTCATGAGTTTCACATTCTTCCCAATAGAAACATCCCTCACAATGAGCTCTTTGTCTTCTCCTCTCAGCCTCAGCTTGGGGCATCATCATCCTCTCCCATGTTTGGTATCGGGATTCTCCATCCAAACCCACTCCCACCCGGGAGGGAGGATCCATGGCTTTTCCCTCACCCTTCCTATGGCAGCTTCCGAGACCTCCTTATCTATCTCTTTTCCCTTCCCTTCTCCACCAATCATCTTTCTTTAATCTCCCACCAACCCCAACATAGCTTTCTGTCACTCTATCTTAACCTCCCCTCCTTTAAACCTTTCTTCTCCCTCTGTGTTTGTCCCTCCTCCCTGTCCTTGTTTTTGAGTTTCTGTCTTTTCCAAGTACTTCTCATTTGTGTCCCCCCTTCATGGGTTCATGGTGGTGAGCTTGTGTCATTGAGGGGGAGACGGCTCTCCAAATGGACAGTTCCTCTTGAGGTCTCTTCCAACTCTATGATTCTATGATAACACCTAAAACAGAGCAAATGAATGAACTGATGGTACACTACCACAGAGAAGGACCTATATTAGATTTTGTTTGTTGCACAATATTCAGAAAGTACAGTGGCACCTTGGTTTACTAGTACCTTAGTTTGCAAGTGTTTTGCAGAATGAGCAGATTTTAAATAAAATTTAGCTTCACTTTGTGAGCAGTGTCATGTAAAACAAGCACTAGAGGTGCTTGCTTTGCAATCACAGCCTGGCTTACCTCTTCCTCCTCCTCTTGACCAGAGGTGCCCTCTGGGGCTTTCTGCATACCTGGCAATGCCTGGAAGAGACCTACGGGGTGTCCAGTGGGTCTGTGCCACATTTGGTGTTGACCAGAAGTGACTTCCAGCAGACTGGAAGTGACCTCCGGAGCTCAACTCAGGCCCAGCGCTGCCTGTGCGTGGCCTCAAGAGCTCACCCTGGGTCTGACACTGCCCGTTCACAGCCTCCACAGCTTGCCCCGGGCCCAGCGCTGCCCGTCCACAGCCTACGCATTGCGCCCCAGGCAGCACTGGGCCCAGGGTGAGCTCCAGAGGCTGCTGTGGCTCCTGGGCATAGGAAATAATGGGACCTGGGTCCCCAGAACAAATCAGGTAAGCTTCCATTATTTCTTATGGGGAAATTTACTTTGATATATGAGTATTTTGGTTTACGAGCATGCTTCTGGAACAGATTATGCTCGTAAACCAAGGTACAGTGGACCCTTGTATAACAAATGGTTTGTATAACATAAAATCTGTACAACATAAAAATTCCAGAGATAGGGGAAATTTGTATTCCTATGGGGAATTTGTATAAAGGAAAATTTGCTTAAAAGAATTTTATTTGGAACAAATTAATTCCTTTATACAAGGTACCACTGTACCAATGTAATCTAAAGAAGAATACAGAACACTTCATATGAGAAGAGGTAGTCAGTCAGATTTGTCCAGTGTAGAAGATCTGTATGAAGCTATGCTCGTCACTGATTAACCTAACTTTGGAAAGTCCTGCTTTAAAACATCCAAAAGTGTTTATTTTCAGAGAGGATAGTATTTTGATCACATTTAGTAATAACCATATATATTTTAAGAGCTTTAAATACTTCTGGAAGACCAGAAGTATATTTCCACTAAATTGTAGAATATAAAGATAGGCCTTTGAATAATAAGTGTTGCAATGTTTTAGTATATTATGTACTGTATAATAGTCTGATAAATAAATGTTGGATTTTCCCCATGATTTATATTTGTAGATGCTAAAACTAATTGTGGAACAAATGTATAATAGCTATTCTAAGACTACTGCCTTTCAGTATCTGACTACAGATGGCACCGTGAATCATAGCTTGAATAAAGAAAATGTTAGCCAGAGTTGCTAGGAGAATTTTTATGCACAGTACACCACATGTACCGTTAAATTTTGGAACAGGATCAACATGTACACTGACTGAAAGATTTTCAATGGTGCCAAAAAGAGAGAGAAAGAGAAAAAAAGGAATCCCATTCAAAAGGTCAGATAGATGAAGATAACGCTAGTGTGCTCTCTATTATCAAGGACAGAAGATGAAATTACATTCAGATAGGCTCTTGAAAACATCCAAAAGGTAAAAGAGTTTAGGCAACAGAACTGGTCAGCTAAAATGATAAAACAATTTCTATGTGTTTTTGTTTGCGTGTCTGTATGTCAGCAAACTGGATCTTAGTAATAAGTTAATCAATTGGGGTTTTTCTTTTAATTGGGGGGGATGGTATTTGTTTAAAAATACACAGTCACATGTTGAAATCAGGTATTTTACAACTTGATATTTTTTCATAGTGACTTAAATGTGACTGGTTATGAACCACGTTGTGGATAGTGAAGTACAATGTTTAATGCTGAAAAGGCAATATACTTGTTAGTTGAGTTGTTTTACCATGCTGTTAATGAAGTATTCTGGGATTACAAAGTAAATGTTACCAAAACTGTTCTGTCAGTAAAATCTACGTAAAATAAAAATATATGGACAAAATGGAATTTTGTGTTTTGCTGCCTGTACCTCTACTTTGTAAATACTTGTGTATGTAATAACTGTAGACCATCTAAGAGAAATGTACTTCTCATCTATTAAGTTGGAATTTTCAGTCACTCAACTGATTATCACATGTTTCTTTTGCATATTTTACTTGTGATACCTTCAAATATATGATATCAGGAAATCATTCGCCAAATAAGAGTAGCACAATAAGAAAATGCGTGACGGAGTTACAGTACAAGCTTTTCACTTTCTAAATTTGGTTTAAAGCTGCAGTTTTAAAATCTAGATATAAACTAACCCTGCCTTATGCCAACACATCTGGAGAATAACAGGTTGCTTAATGTGAAATAATAATCTGATGGCTTCAAGCATAAAATATATAGGCATTTTGAGTAAGCATGTCTAGAAGTCCATATACATTGAAAAGAGATAAAAATAAGAGATATTAAGTTAAAATTTTCATTTTGAAAAGAAGTGAGTGAACAAAAATAAAAAAAACATACTGCTTTTATTGGCATAATAAGACTTCTAACCTGGTTTCTTGAGAATTAACATAATAAACCATATGGTTCCTCATTTGCTCAGCATAAAAGGGGAAGCTTGTTAAATGTTTAACTCTTAACATTTTACATTGTGTTTACCTGTTTATGAAAAGAGGCTATTTATGCTTAGTGTTTAATAAGACTTACTTGTAGGTAAAGGTTATATAGGACTTTAGGTGAGTTGTTCAACTGCATCATAAGAAGAATTCTTGCTACACATACATAAATTAAGTGCCATGCCCAACTATATTCATTATAGCGGACTCCTGATTTGGAAGGAGAGTTTACAGGCTGCCTTCAAGATTACCCCATATATTGTTGCTGATATCTGCTTTTGCAAGGCATGTGAGATGTTCAAGTATTAGCATACTGTTTGTTTGTTTGTTTGTTTGTTACATTTTTAGTCCATACCGATTTCACAGGAGGGACTCTGGGTGGTTTACAAGAATACAGATAAATAGTCTACAACTAGGTACAAACAAATAATAAACTACAAGGCAAATTAGACAACACACAATAACATACACAAAATCTGGCAAGAAGCAATTTTTGTTTTACTAAAGGTGGGGGAAAGAAAACAGTGAATGGGGGGACACAAAATAATAAAGTTATCAATTGCCGAATGCATCCTTAAAAAGGTCTTTAATGCTTTTTTAAAGGCTTGGAGGGACCCAATTTGTTGGATTTCACACAGAAGTTTATTCCAGGCAACGGGACCAGCCACTGAGCTGGCACAATTATGGGTAGAAATCGTACAGGGGGTGGTCACGCGGAGCAAAAGTGCCGGAGATGCTCTGGTGGGCTGGGTTGACGCTGACCTTTGTGAGATCTGCTTTGCCAGATTCCCAGGCACCAAGCTATGGAGGGCTTTGTAAACCAAGACCAGTAGCTTGAACCTTATATGGGGAGGCAATGGGTAACCAGTGCAAGCGGGCCAGAATTGGCATGATGTGGTCAAAGCGACGTGCACCAACCACCAATCTGGTCACCACATTCTGCACCCGCAGTAATCACTGGACAAGGGAAGCCCCATGTAGAGAGCATTGCAGTAATCAATCCTCGAGATGACCACCACTTGCACAACTGTCTCAGGGGGTTGCTGTCAAAGTAAAGGTGAATATGGGCAACAAGCCTAAGCTGGTAAAAGGTAGATTTGGACACAGCTGCCACCTGGGACTCCAGGGACAGATCTGGATCCAAGACAATGCCCAGACTCTTCAACCTTTCAACCAGCTGGAGGGCAGACCCATCCAGACTGGTAAGAAGGCAGCTATACCCCTCCGGTCTCCCACCCCCCTTTGAAGAACAGAACCTCTGTCTTACCGGGGTTGAGTTTGAGCCTGTTAGTCCTGGTCCATTCCAATATTGCAGCCAGGCAGTTATCAAGGGTCTGGACTGCCTCCATTGCATTGGTGGAAAAGGAGATATAGAGCTGCATGTCATCAGCGTACTGATGACAGCAAACTCCATATCTCCGGATGACCTCAGCCGGTGGCCTCACATAGATGTTGAAGAGCATGGGGGAGACTGCTGATCCCTGAGGCACCCCATAGGAGAGTGACCATGGGGCCAACAAATCTCCACCCAGACTCACTCACTGGGCTCAGCCCCTGAGAAAGGAACAGAGCCAGCTCAAAGCTGAAGCTCCAGTCTCCACCTCCAAGAGCCTGCCCAGGAGGATACTGTGGTTGACAATATCAAAGACCAGTGACAAGTCGAGGAGGACTAACAAGGTAGCACAGCCCTTGTCAGCCCCCACCTCAGGAGGTCATCGTGCAATGCAATCAGGACAGTCTCAGTCCCATGTCATGGCCTAAACCCAGATTAGAATGGATACGAGACATGATCATTCTCTAGGTACGACTGGAGCCGCTTGGTGGCGACCCGCTCCACCACCTTACCCATGAAGGGAAGACTGGCAATCGGGTGATAATTTGACATATTGTCCGTTGCCAGGCCAGATTTCTTGAGAATGAGCTTGACCACTATCTCCTTCCGCTGAGTGGAAAAATCTGGTCCCTGAATGAGGCAGTGACAATCATAGCAGCCCATTCAGACATGTTCCCACTGGTGGTCTTAATCAGCCATGATGGGCAAGGGTCGAATGGGGAAAACACCGGCCTGCAACAGACCAGCACCTTTGAAGCCCCAGCTGGTGTGACAGGCCCAAACTCAACAAAAAAAAAGGAGACCGAAGGGACCCAGCACCAGCCATAATCAGGGACAGATCAGTGCAAACGGAGTCGAGATCGGCATGGATGGCCTCTA
This sequence comes from Phrynocephalus forsythii, assembly GCA_029282475.1. Classification (NCBI taxonomy): domain Eukaryota; kingdom Metazoa; phylum Chordata; class Lepidosauria; order Squamata; family Agamidae; genus Phrynocephalus; species Phrynocephalus forsythii. Next base: position 124,328,646 of record JAPFRF010000001.1, on the reverse strand, counting down.
TTTTAGACTTTTAAAAGGCTGCGAATGACTCACTAGTGAAATCACTAGGAGGAGGGCCCTGCGGACCAGGATTGGTGAGGTCTTGAACCATCCGGAAAAGCTCCACCTGGCTGGATACAACAACCAACCAAACAGATAGACAAATCCCACCCCACCCCCAGCAAACAAAACTACAGCGTACCCCACAACCCCCCCAATCAATTAAATAAGTACAATACAATACAAAGTAAAAACATTATACAATAGCAAATTAATAAGCAAACACTAAATAATCAAACAAGTATAAATAATAAACAAATAAAAAGCAAGCAATCATGCAGCAGCAGAACAGCAGAGATCAGGGAGATCGAACAGTGGACTCCAGCCAGGTGGAACCCGATGGAATCAGCGAGAGATGTCAGCTTAAGTGTCCCAATCACAAAGCATCAAGTCAACAATGCCAGCAGGAATAGCAAAGATGTAAACTGGCAGGAAGCCAGGACAGATGTAACAGTATCTCCTTTCCCAGTGCTGGAGAGAAGACTACCACTTGTCACTCCAGATGGAAACACAGCCTCCAGCAAAGAGGTAGGGCATAGTCCCCTACAGAAGCAGGTATACCGGGCAATAGATGAGCTACTCCAAAAAGTCCAAGCATGGAAACAACCATCCTCAGTGGCAAGCCAGCCAGAATGCAGGACAGGAGAGATGAGAGGACCAGAGGAGCAGCTTCGCTCTCAAACAACGACCACTGCCACCAGCCAGAGAGAAGGGGACCCTCAGCCGTCCTATGGATGTTAGACAAGCACTCCAAGGCCACCAAGCCGACCACCAGAATGCACAAGCACCACACCGATTCATCAGGGGACTCCTGCTCCTCCCCCCACATCCTCTGGAACCACCAGGTTGAGCTTCCAGGACACGCCATCACCACATCAGAGAGACTCACCAGGGGCTCCTCTTTGTCCTCCTCCTCCTCCTCCTCCAGGAAGTGAGTCCGGGAAAGCCAGGCAAGCCAAACCAGCCGGCCAGCCAAACACGCCAGCCAGCAGCCAAACACAGCCGGCAGGGTCCCACACACCACGAGGTGCAAACGGATCCACCAGGTGCAGCTGCAGTTGAGAGGAACACTGAGCCTACTGCAAGCCTCTGCCAAACCACTCTGCTCCCCCCCCAGCACAGCCGGGCAAGAAGCCAAAAACAGAACGAGCCACTGCACCCAACCAAGCATGCCACGCAAAAAACGCCAACAGCCACTGCAGCAGCAACACCCGGTCAAACTACGCTGAGAGGCAGCGGCTGCCGAAGACCGACGGATGCATGCCAACCAGTGGCCAGATGAGAAAACTCCATTCCTCTCAGTGCTCCCCCCCGTGTCACTCCAAAGACACCAGGTGATCCTCCTGCCTGCCCGCTGCAGCATAAGTGCTCAAAAACAAAAAATGAGGCATAATAAGATGCAAAAAAATTAAAACAAGCAAAGGCAAGGCTGAGAGCGGCCACAAAATGCAGCTGCCAGCTGCCATCATGCCACTCCCAATGAATTTAGCACAGATTTGAATCTAGGTCTTCCTTGCAGCCATGCCGGACGCGTGGCTATGGACTTGCACAACACTGGCACTTCAGCTTAAATAGGAGATGAGCACTGCCCCTAGAGTCGGGCAAGACTAGCATGCATGTGTAGGCAGAACATTTCCCTTTCCCTTACTCTTTGAATCCTAATCTGATATTTTGTTTATTACATCACACTGGGCCTTGGTAATAGAGATTTTCAGATTTCTTTGACTACAAATTCCATAATTCCCTTTTCTGGGAGTTCTGCCTCACTTAATACACACCTTTCTGAAACCTACATGTGTCTAACCTTGGAGGAAAAGCCTGTACTGAAAGGCTTTGATGCTGATCCAGGCTTAGCTCAACCTAATTTCCTGTTCAGAAAGAAAGCTCTCAGCTAGCACTAGGGCAGGGAAAGAAACCTTGGGTGGATATTTGTTGATCTAGGCCTGGGAATAGAAGAGATTCCTGACAGGTCATTGTAGAGGAGAATTAGAGGAAGCTTCCATACACTTTTGGTGTCTCTAAGTGTCGGCGGGGGGGGAGAGGCATTTTATAACCCAACAAATTGACAAATCAAAATTTGCTAAAATCTGTCAATTTGTATTAATCAAGGTTGTTGATTTGTACAAATACAAATGGATGAATTTACGATTTTTGAATAAGTTTTGCAATTCATTTTTTAAATTTATACCCGTCTCTAATGCTAACTACTGAATGTTAAGAAAAATGTTAGGGATGCTGTAGTTGTGGCTTGCCTGTGATGAGAAGAAGTCCCTTCCAGAGCAATGATTCTTCCAGCAGTGTGAAACAAAAGGCACTATGGCATGAATGGCAGAAGACCAGTACCCGTATTTCAGCAGTCGATACAGCTGGCAACCTTCTCTTTCTCTCTCTCTCTCTCTCTCTCTCTCTCTCTCTCTCTCTCTCTCTCTCACACACACACACACACACACACACACACACACACACACACACAGAGCAGATCTCCGCAGAGGATAACCTCTCCTCAGCTAACCCTCAGGGTACCTATCATCCCCATCTCTTCCTTTCCTATATTTTGATTTACGGTAGTTTGCTGTTACCATTGGACAGGATCTTTTTAGTAGTGGTTTTTGCATCCTCTCATTTAAAGTGTTTAAAAAGGCAATAATCCTTTTTTGAAAAATGCAGTACATTATGTTTTATCATCATATCGTTCTTTTATGAATGGCTGATTGCTGTATGTATGGGGGGGAATAAATTAAGAATCAGATCTAGAATTTCTGTTGTGGAATTTGAACCTATATTGGCTGACTTAATTTTTAATGTGAGGGTGAGCACACATATCATCTGCAATGATAACATTGTAAGTTTCAGTGTTTCATGCAGATTTTAAGATGATGGAAAACAGCAATGAATCCTGAAGCACCTTGTAGCACAATTCTGAAGAACAGCAGTCTTTCAGCTCAGTTTTCTATATTTTATGCATGAAGCAGTGAGCGGCAAAATTTTATCCAAAAATGTGGCCAACAAGAAAACTATCATTAGTGGTATTACAGACTTGGAAGTCCAGTCCAATACCATGTTCCTGCTGACTTTTTATAGTATGGGTCACTAGTAAGGGTGACTAAGCATGTTCATTTTCTTAAACCAGGCCGGAAAATAGCTTGAAGTAGATCCAGGTACCTTGTGAATAATCACAAAAACTTTATCTCAAACTGGACTTCCTAGTCTTTTTTTTGTATGTTCAGTAAATTGAACCTCTTCCAAAAAGTCTCTGTGTTGTTGTGTTGTGTTGTTACAGTTGTGACCGACTCTTCATGATCCCATGTCCATGGAGTTTTCTTGGCAGGAATACTGGAGCAGTTTGCCAGTTCAGTGGAAATCAGCTAGAGACTGGTTTTTTATTACATGGCTTAACATACAGCCACTTTATTTTTGTCTGTGAAGATTCTCAGTCATCCAGGTGAGTTTATCTGGAAGTTGAGTCATGGCTACTGGACTTCTTTTTGGAGAGATAGAAATGTTTCGCTGCTCATCCAAACAGCTTGGATGAGCAGCGAAATATTTCTATCTCTCAAAAAAGAAGTCCAGTAGCCATGACTCAACAAAGGTCTCCGGGCGGTTCACAATCAAAACAATTAAAACATCAAAATACAATAAAATTAGAACAATAAAAACCAGTAAATACACACACACACACACACACACACACACACACACACACACACATATATACCGCCCATCTTCCGAAGGAACTTCGGGCAGTTAACAACATCAATGAACAAATAATAAATAACAACAATGTAACAAAAATACTAAAACAAAAAGTAAAATCTGTAAAATAAAATAACTATACTAATACAGAAGTAAAAAAAAATTTAGAAGAGATATCTGAAACTTACATCATTTTAGACACACTTCAATGTGAGTGAAATACTGTATTTCTGATTAAAAGCCACAAAGGTATTAATGCATTAGTGGGGAAGGGAAAGGGCCCTCTGAATGTAGATGAGAGAAGAGTTTTTACAAAGAAAAAAAAGTATTTACAATTGCTGTTACTTTGATAGCTGATGTTGAGTTATATAGATTATGTAGTCGGTTGCTTTCTGTCTCAAGTTGGTTACATAGGTTTTGTGCTGCCTTACAACAAACCAAGTTGTTTTGTGTTTATACAGTAAAAGGGAACTAACTCCAGATATGAGAGAAGCATTTCCAAATTCATTTTCAATATTTCTGATTCACTGTTACTGCATTTTGTGTAACGTTATGGTTTTGTCAAAATACCTCTTCTAACAGTTTTTACTTCCTTCATCCCCCCATTTTCATGCTCTTGTTTTAATGTCATGACATCTTTCTAGATAATGTAGGCATAACTGATTAATCTCGCCATAAAGAATGTATATCCAAGTTATGCCACAACTCTGGATTAACAAGGGGTACTTCACTCCTTTCCTTTTGTCCTATTTCATTCGGTCCTATTTGATTTAGTTATGGGGAAGTGGCCTCAATATATGGTTCAAGTGCTGTTCCACGCTGCTGCTTCGTGCTCTGTTGTGGGTGTTAAAGTTTTGCAGGTGCTGAGGTACATCTTAAACTTAACTAATTGCCTTTTAGAAATAACCCTCAGAAGTCTGCCTGGGTGTCTTTGAATTGCTTATGCATCCATTACCATTTTGATATCACTCAGCAGGAGCCACTCCACCTACTGTTGGAAATCAAAATTATGTTCTTCCTTTTGCTCTGCAGTTCTGCCATTGAGGATGACAATTTCGGTCGCCAGTTGCTCTGATAGCCCATTTAAGAGCTTCTTTTTCACCACAATATCCTCACAGCATGAATGCTTTAACCCCAGCTTTCTCAATTGTTCACTGCTGGCACAGAAAGGGGCAGGCTATTTACTATGAATATGGAGCAGCAGGAATATTTCCAATGGCTTTGGCTCCAAATAGATGTTCAGCCACAATTCAAATTATTGATTCCAGCCTTTAAAACATTTGCTGGCTTAGTCTAGGGAGTACATCATGTGTTGTGAGCCCTAGTTTGTAGGATCAATACTCCATAGAATAAGGGGGCGTGGCTTGAACATGGTTGCGGTAGAATGGTGATTTCCCACATCTGATCGTTGGAGCATTTTCAGAACAATTAAACAATATGAATCTGTCAGAGATATACTCATGTGAGTAAAAGAGCATATTAATGAATGCTTGGAGCTGCCTTTGACAGCTTGGTAGCTTAAAGCAAAGTGTTCTGCTTATATACTGCCCCATACCACTTCAAGTAGTCTCTGGGCAGTTTACAGTTTAATTATACTATGCAAACTACATATTGCCCTCCCAGCTAGCTGGGTACTCATTTCACCAACCTTGGAAGGATGGAAGGCTGAGTTAACCATGAGCCTGCTACCTAGAACTGAACCCCAGGTCGTGAACACAGTTTTACCTGCAGTATAGGCATTTAACCACTGTGCCACAGGGGTCCTGTGCTCTCTCTCTCTCTCTCTCTCTCTCTCTTTCTGTGTGTGTGTGTAGATAGATAGATAGATAGATAGATAGATAGATAGATAGATAGATAGATAGATAGATAGATAGATAGATAGATAGATAGATAGATAGATAGATAAGCAGAATTGGCAACACTGTTTCTCTGAGTGCAAGACTGGAGTGTAAAATTGAAACAATTTTTTTTCCTGATGAGGGAGACAGTAATTAAACCAGCTTGAACTTCAGGTTGCTGATACAAGTAATTGGATCTTTTTTGGATGCTTTCTTCCTGTCTGGGTCTTATTTAGCTAATTTATTGCTTTATGCAGCTAAGCTGACATAGAAGTGACCAATAAGTTGAAAGCTGGAAAGCGGAGGCTGGTGGGTTTTCCCCCACTTTTTAATTGCTCTGAACGTGGAGGTTTAAATAACATCAGCTTTTTCACTTGGGGAGCGTGTCTGCCATATATTTATTTCAAGAAAACATTTAAGATCTAAAGTATCTAAGGAGGTGAAAGATTTGGGATTTTACTTATTCAGAGTTCTGAAAATGACGTTCTGAATCCAGTTGAAGTGAATGGCTGGATACTGCATAAGGATGTCTGTGAAGATTCTCAGTCATCCAGGTGAGTTTATCTGGAAGTTGGGTCATGGCTATGGGGCTTCTTTTCCTTGAGAGATAGAAATGTTTTGCTGCTCATCCAAACAGCTTCCTCAGTCTGAAATCAATATGAAATCAAAAGTGGGGGCATCTCAGATAGTTGAAAAATTTCCGAGGGGTGATGCATTCTTTCTGTCCTGGCACTGTGCAAACACCAACTCAAGACTGCACTGTGGCAATTCACAGCCCATCTGGGAAAAATCTTAATTATTATGCACTATGTACCACAAAAGCTCTGCTTAAATATTAGAGGGCCACTGTACAGAAAGTGTGTATCAAATTCATGATGATAAGATCAGGTAGGGTGAGAGCCTCTTTTCTAAGCCACATAATTTATAACCAATCGTTAAAGTTGTACTTCATCATGGCAGCCTAGCACCCTTCCTTTTCTACTCCAATGTATGTTGACATGTTTGCTAACATTGTAATGTAACTAGCTCAGTATGTTCCTAAATTGCTAAATTGGCTAGCTCCCCTTCTGTTAGCAGGAGTGGGATGACCAAGTCTCAATTCTGAACACTCAGGGACATCAAGGTACGATCTTGGATGCTATAAGTTTATTACACTCTAAACCTAAACCAAATTGAGGTCCCCAATAGTGAATGAGTTACATAGTGGCTTTGGTCACAGTTCATTGGATTTGTTGGAAAAGGCAACTGATTGTATTAGCAAGCCTTCAGGATCTAGCTTGCTTTACAAATATCCTTAATCAATAAGGAAAATATCAGCATCCTTGTCTAGGAAGATTTTTCCCTTAGTCATTGGGAAAAAGGGGTAAGTCCCAGTGGCCAATATTCATACCTTCTGAAAAGGCATTAAATGGCATTGACCCTATGATCACCTAACTTCATTGAATCAGGCTTACCAAAGAGCACTTTATCCTCATCTCCAGTCACGTGAAAAGGTGATCTTAAGTGGTGTAAGTGAGACCTAATCTACCAGGAGTTTGATCCCATACACGACCTGACTCGCTATGCTATGTAGCTCAGCACTCGTGTTATCTGTTGTACTCTAGTTGAAGCTCCCAGTAGCTCAGGTGAATTGCTGATCATGGCTTCCATGTTACCAGCTCTACTGCAGCTTAACAAGTTTCCACTCTAGCATCTTACCCTGGTAGAATACACAGCTATGGGCTATCTGCCCTGGTACTGGTACTGGTACTTCACTATAGCTCTCACTTTCTTTCTTTCTCTGTCACTCTTTTTACATCCATTAATAGATATGATGTCAGTTCTCTGTGAAAAGGAAATAAGAAGTTAAAATCTATCAGATGGATCTCTATTGACGTAAAAGGAGAAACCACACGGGATGGGGGGTGGGGGAAGAGAGGTGTGACCCAGCATCCTGGCCATGATCTTAGTAGCGTCGTCGAACCAGTCCATCATTGCATTATACAAAATTGCCCAGAATATCTAGTAAAGACTCCCATCATAGAGAGGCTTGAGAACATATTTGAAGATACCCAATACCTTTCTTTCATTGCCTTGTCATAACTCAAACTTAGTGCAATGTTTTTATTTATTTATTTTTAGAGTATTTTTACCCTGCCTTTCTCCTTGGAAAAGGATCCAAGGCAGCTTAATATCTCATGTTTCAGATTTATTTATAATAAATAACTAATCGAATGAATGAATAAATAAACAATCAATTAATTGTTTATGAAGAACTTGGATAGAGTTTACAGCATATCCACTGTATTTAAAATTAATCCTGTATTTTAAACTGATCGATTCTAAACTGTTTTAATAATTTAACATTTCAAATTGATAGAGTGTAAATAAATAAATAAATAAATAAATAAATAAATAAATAAATAAATAAATAAATAAATAAACATCAATTGATTGCTTATGAAGCACTTGAAAAAGCTGAAGGCAGAACTGAAGTATTTTGGCAGTCCTAAGAGGACTTCCCTAATGGAATTCAACACATGTATCTATGGCAGTAATGGACCCAGTAATATGTATTACTACTTAAAGTGAAGTAGGTTGTCCCTCATGGGGATAAGTCACATCCTAAATTTATGTAGTTGGAATGGATTGTGTTGTTTCTTTCATATGCTATTTTAAAACTAATTAAGAAACTAAGACAATAATCATATCTGAAAATTGCTCCTGGTTGTCCCAATCTTGGACTGGCAAATATGATTTGGGGAGCTGAAGCAGGCAAGGGAAAGAAAGTGGTGTTGGCATTGCTAACACCCAAGGGGGAAAGCAGACCCTCCCTCCCACAAGCCAATTGTCTTGTTAAGTATTTCCATATTTTTTGCATATACCCCCACATAAGGAGGTGGCAGTGGAGGAGTGGGTGGTACAAGGTTGGGTTGAAAGTTGGAGAGGCGAAAGGGGAGGAAAACCTTCATTTTCCACCCTTTCTCTCTCTCTCTCTCCACTTAGTTGCAAGAAGCAGGCTACCTTCTCACTATCCCCATTACCACTCCAGCAATGCCAGCTGCTGGCTGGAGCTGTGTAACAGGCTCTGAAAGCACCTGCTGATGGGCGCTTGAAAGGAGGAGAGGGACAGTGGAGGTGGAAGCAGCTGTGGCTGCCTGGGGGGAAAAAAACTAGCCCAGTCCCACCTCTGGAGGTCAACAAAAAGGCTGTTCCCATCTAGATGCTGGCATGGGCAAAGGGAAGAAAGCAGCACCTACACTGCAAGCTCTTCAGCAAGGCAAGAAAAACCTTCCCTCCCAGGACAGACCAAGGGACAAGCAGAGGCTGGGGAGGGGGGGGAAAAGCAAAATCTGCTCAGCAACCTGAGAAGCAGAGAAGTGACATCTGTAAGAGGGTGGATGCAGAAAGGGGTCTCTCACCACATGGCAAGGCGTTATAAAACTAACACCCCTGCAAAAAGCCCATAGGCTGCACTGTACACACACAATGCCCTTTGGGGACGCAAGCAAAACAGACTTGCCCTGCACTATGGCTGCCCTTGTGAGGGGTGGAAAGTAGCATGGAAAACACTGTTCTGATGAAATCGGTCAATGCAATCATGTATGGTAACCCATATAAAGTTACATAGTAGGTAGTCACTCATTCATGGAAAGCTTGCCTGAAAACAAAGGTGTTTGCCTTCTTCCGGAAAGACAGCAGAGATGGGGAAGTCCTAACCTCCATTGGGAAGGAGTTCCAAAGTCTGGGAGAAGCAACAGAGAAGGCCCTTTAATGTGTTCTTTTGAGGCGCATGTGTGAAGGTGGTGGGGTGGAGAGAAAGTCCTCTCCTGATGACCTTAGCACCTGAGCTGGATGTTAATCAATGGCCATGCACAGGACTTTTAGTTCTGCATGCAGTAGGAAAGTGCAACAGTCTTTCAGGCTGAAGCTCTATTGCTTTTCCATTATGTTCTTGAAACAAAGCCTTGTTTCTTGGATCAAAATTTCAGGATTTTATAAAATTCTTGCTTCTCCATCATGGCCTTCGTGAAGCCACACAGATGGGTTTCCCAGGCACCCCTGCGCCAGAGGTCAGACTTCCCTACCAATAGGAAAGTTTGTTAGTCTCCGCCCCCACACCCTGCACATGTGCATGGGTGTTCCCGCCTAAATGCCTCAGTTCCTCTTAACCGCCATGGGTAGAGGTTCTGTTGCGTTAGTCTCTGTGACTATTTTTCTCTTCTACGATCGTCGATAGCTTCTATGTCGTTTCAACAAACTTTTTAAAAGTGTTCCACCTGCGGAAGCAAGATTCCCGCATACAGACGGACTCAAAAAGTGCCTGTTCTGTCTTGGGGAACATCACCGACCTGAGGCTTGCTCGATTTGCCGTGGTTTCAGTGCTCAGGCCTTGAAGAACCGCCGTAATCGGCTAGCGTCTTACCTCCTTGAACACTTTCTTCAGCCTCAACCCATGGAGAAAAAAGCTTCTCCGGACAGCCGTAAGTCGGAGGCGTCGGGACAAGGGGAAAAACTTAAGAAAATTCTGGAGGGGGTATCGAAGTTGAAACCGTCACCCAAGAGTTCATCCTCCAAGGCCCTCAAACCGGCTAAATCCCCGAAACGGGTTTTGGCTTCACTTTCAGCTCCATCAGAGGCTTTAACCATTGAGACAGAATTCTCGGGTTCGGCAGTGCCAATGTCGGCACGTCCTGAGTTCCATCCACTTCTCCAATCTGATTCCTCTGACTCGTCATCCGATGATGACATGGCTCTGCAGCCGAACATTAGTCTTATTAAGCTGGAGGGCACTCTAATTTCAGAGGCTGGGACCCGTCGGTCCCCCGTGCCACCCCCGCATTCGCCTGCAGCCTCTGTTGCGTCCGGAATGACCGCTTCACCCCGCCATACGGTCAGATTTAGAAGATAGGCCTTTGCCTCTCTTGTCGGTCCTGATAGCTTCCACCTGGGATGCCGACTCGCCTCAAGGAGACAAGCCATTGAAGAAGCACTGCAAGCGGGCCCAGCACCCCTCGGCTTCGGTGCAAGCTTCGGAACTGACCATCAGATTCAAGGGACCAACCACTCTTTCGGTCCCATCAGTCTCCGTTGCCACGGCTGTGGCCCAAGCTCTGACCCCGCCAGATCCGAGCTTGATTTCATCAGCTCCCACTAAGCCTCCAAGCAAGAAGCGTCGTACCGGTCGTCACCATTCTCCGGTACGGACAGTTTCGGTTCCCCCGATCCCGGCGTTTTCTTTGATATTCAATGGACGCCAATGGTCCATCCAATCCTCCGACTCTACGGAGATTGAAAAGCTCCCCACCGGCCCTCCCTCAGATTCGTCGGAGGATTCGGAGCAGTCAGATCTCGAATTCGAAGCCTCGGGTTTGGTTCATCTAGTTACTTCGCCGGATTCGGAGGTAGAAGAAAGGTCTCCTCCCTCTTCATCTTAATCCATGCGGTGTTATGCGGCCTTCCTGGTTAGAATGGCTAAGACCATCGACCTTCCAATTCATCAACCCAAACCTAAGAGGGTCTGCCATATTTTTGGCCGCATTGCCTCGGAGGACACTGCTCCTGTCCACCTTACTCTGATCCCATCTTTTCTTACCATGGTGGAGGACTCTTTCCAATCTTTGTCGTCTACCTCAGTTTCTAGAAAACTCGAGGCACTTTACAGAGTCCACAACGATAAAGCCCCATACCTTGATAAGCATCCTGCTCCGAACTCGGTTGTGGTGGCCTCGTCACAGGTACAGTCTCGCACGAAGCAGACTCCTATCCCTCCTTCGAAGGGAGGCCGTAAACTGGACACTATGGGAAGGAATCTGTATTCTTATTCTACGCTCCTCCATAAGATCTCTATGAGGAGGCCATGGCCCTAGAGGCCCAACAGATGCGTATGTCCAAGCACACCTTTGACTGCTCATCCAAGGTGCTTAACACTTCAATCACCTTGAGGTATCATGCTTGGCTCCGTGCCACTGGCCTTTCTGATGAGCATAAAGCTCAAATCGAGGCCCTTTCTTTTGCCGGCACAGGACTGTTTAATACTTTCACGGACGACCTGATGGAGGACTGCCATAAGAAGCAAGACATGGCAAAAAAAACCTTAATGTTATTCCACAGAGGCCAAAGCAGTCCTTTTGTTTCCAACCCCACTGTCGTTACTGGCCTCCTTCCGCACAGTCATCATCCAGACCTCAATGTGAGAAGTCTGCCCGGTCCCCCGCCTTATCCACCTTCGCTTCCAAGGCCAAGAAGCCTAAGCCCTCCTCCTCTGCTTCCAAACCAAGGGACAGGAGGCCCCGAGATGAATACTGACGCCCAGGGCATCCACCTGCGTCCTTTCCTGACTGTTTGGGAAACGGTCACTTTGGACCGTTGGGTCCTTTCTGTTATAAAGGACGGTTATCTGTTGGAGTTGAAGTTCCATCCCCCATTGGGGAACGTTGTTCGCACCCCTCCCTCCCCTTGTTTGTTGGAGGAAGTTGCATCTCTCCTTCAGAAGGGAGCCATCCAACCAGTGCCAAGGACCCTGTCACAAGGAGGTCTCTTCTTTCATTATTTTACGGTTCCAAAAAAGGACAGCGGCCTGCGGCTGATTCTGGACCTTCGCATCCTCAACAAGTTTCTGGTCTACAAAAAGTTCCAGATGGTCACTCTGGAAAAGATCATTCCTCTGCTTCGCAGAGGTGACTGGTTTGGAGTTGTGGATCTGTGGGATGCCTACTTCCACATCTCGATCCATCCCGCACATCGGCATCTTCTTTGGTTTGCTGTAGGGGTCGACGTCTACCAGTATTCCGCCCTGCCATTTGGTTTGGCAACGGCCCCCGGGTCTTCACCAAGTGCATGGCGCCGGTTGCAGCATATCTACGCACCCTGGGAGTCATCGTCTTCCCCTATCTGGACGACTGGCTAGCCGTGGCAGACTCCGAAGTAAAAGCCCATCAGGACATCTCCACCGTCCTCACAACTCTGGACTCTCTGGGTCTCCAAGTAAACTTCAAAAAGTCCCATCTTCATCCTTCTCCAGTAGTGGCCTTCATAGGAGCGGTCCTCGACTCCACTCGAGCCATGGCCTTCCCTCCTCGGGACAGGATTGCCGAGACACTCAGACTACTACACCTTTTCCGTCCATTACAGCAAATATAGGCCCTTCAAGTCCAAAGACTTTTAGGCTACATGGCCTCTATGACGTCTGTGCTCGTTTATGCGAGGCTCAGACTCAGGCATCTCCGAAAGTGGTTTCTGCATCACTTTGATCCCCTACGGGATCCATCATCCAAGATTCTCATCATCCCACCCAACCTGCCCCAACAACTCGCCTGGTGGTCCAGCGGTACCAATCTACTCTCCGGCTGGCTGTTCAGGGACCCACTTCCAATGATACAGGTGGCAATGGATGCCAGCAACACCGGTTGGGGCACAGTGTGTCTCTCTTACCAGAGTCACGACACCTGGTCTCCGCAGTCTAAAAATGCCATCCCCATGGCCACCGGACTTTTTTTTTTGGGGGGGGGGAAGAAAACCTGGTAATGCAAGGTTTCTGTGACTCACCCAATAGGTAGGCAATTTTTTGCCTCACTTTGAAAATCCAGCTTTTAAGGAGGCAGATGCCGTGGGACCACGCAGATGATCCGGGTTTCTTTTACTTTCTTTTTTCATAGCACTGCCTGGCTGTTCCTGGGGCCAAAGGGCTATGCTTTTTTAAATTTCCCTGCACATCGGAGCAACAGGAAGTTCAGTCGGGTGCTCTAAGCATTAATTTCCCCCAGCCAAGTGGTCCATTTTTAAAAAATGCTAGCGCCACCTGCTGGCCATGGGGGCTGAAGTGCACTTAAAAAAACAGCTTTGCATGTGGGAACTCCTGTCCCACATATTAAATCATGTGATGGGATGAAGAGGAAAAGCTGGACCTTCAGAAGATCAGGATTGAAACCCAGGTGTGACCACGGCCAGAGAATCAAATTATAGTGAAGTTGGAAGGGACCTACAAGGCCATCAAGTCCAATCCCCTGCTCCACACAGGAATCCAAATCAAATGTCAGCTCCACATCAATGAGCTGGAACTCCTGGCCATCTTCAAGGCGTTTTGGGCATTACTCCGACACCTCTCCGGCAATGTAGTACTGGCGGTAACCGCATCACTACCGCTATGTACTATATCAACAAACAGGACAGAACACATTCAGCACGCCTGCTGGACCTCACCATCCGCTTCTGGGACTGGTGCCTCAAGCACAGCATTCACCCAATAGTGATGCACCTGCTGGGAGAGGAAAACATCGATGCAGATGACCTGAGTCACAGACAGCACTCCTCCCACGAGTGGGAATTACATCGCTCAATGTTTTACCACCTCTGCTCCAAGTGGGGTCGCCCACAAGTCAACCTCTTTGCCTCTCACAGCAACAGGAAATGCCATCTGTATTGTTCGAGAGCAGGCAAAGGACAAGACTCTCTAGGGGATGCCCTACTGTTACCTTGGAAGGACAAACTGCTGTATGCCTTCCCGCCAATTCCTCTCTTACACAAGGTGGTTATCAAAATATTTCAGGAGAGGCCAAATCTTATTCTGATTGCTCCTTGGTGGCCCAGGCAGCCTTGGTTTGCATCCTTCCTCAATATGTCCAGCTACCATCTCCGGCTCTCTCCATTTCCAGACTTGTTGTCCCAGAATCATGGCCAGGTCCTTCACCCAGACCTTCCACGCCTACAACTGACAGCGTGGAGGATAGTGAACTCATAGATTCCATCATCTCTGCATGCCGTAAACCCTCCACCACTAAGCTTACTGCTACAAGTGGAGGAGGTTTATTTCCTATGCGGCAGACAAAGGCTTTGACCCTATCAACCCATCACTTACCTGGGTGCTCCAGTACCTTCTACATCTCAAGAGGTCTGGTCTCACCTCTTCATCACTTCGGGTCCACTTATCGGGCATCGTCACTCACCAACCGCCGATGTCTCCCACATCCTCGTTTTTTCACCATCCTCGTCTCAAGCTCTTCCTGTGGGGTCTCAAGAACACCTTTCCTGACATGAAGCCTATTCCCCTGCAGTGGTCCCTCTCACTTGTTCTCAGGGCTCTCCAGCGACCACCCTTTGAACCCCTTGCCACCATTAATCTCAGACTGCTGACTTTAAAAATGGCTTTCCTGGTGGCAGTTGCTTCCACCCGCAGGGCTAGTGAACTTTGTGCCCTCCGGTGTGATCCTCCCTACCTACAGTTTTATTGGGACAGGGTGGTGGCTTACCCAGATATCACCTTCCTACTTAAGGTGGTGTCGTCATTCCACGTCTCCCAACCCATCATCCTCCCCGACTTCTTCCCCAATCCTTCTACCAGGGTGGAAAGGGACCTGCACTCCTTGGATGTGAGAAGGACCTTGGCCTTCTATGTTTCTAGGACTGAGACTCTTAGATCCTTGCAGAGACTCTATCTGCCATGACCCTGCGGCTGCGGGTCGTCCAGTCTCTTCCCAGCATTTTGCATGTTGGGTAGTACAGACCATCAAACTGGCATATGACTTGGCTAAATGGCCTTTACTGGCCTCTGTTAGACCTCACTCCACCAGAGCTATGGCCTCCTCTGTGGCATTCCTTAAAGGTGTCCCCCTGGATGACATATGCCAGGCGGCCACATGGTCCAGGCCAGAGACCTTCGTGACCCACTGCAGGTTGGATGCCCGCATGAGGTCATCCATTTCCTTTGGGAGGGCAGTGCTTTCCTTCATGACGGTGTTACTACCCTCCTGCCAGTGAGTACTGCTTATAATCACCCATCTGCGTGGCTTCACGAAGGCCACGATGGAGAAGAACCAGTTACTTACCTGTAAAGGTGGTTCTTCGAGTGGACCTTCGTGAAGCCACACAGCACCCGCCCGCCTCCCCTCAGACCGTCACACCTTGACTGGTATTTACCTGTCATCCTGGCAGTCAAGAGGAACTGAGGCATTTAGGCAGGAACACCCATGCACATGCGCAGGGTGTGGGGGCGGAGACTAATAAACTTTCCTATTGCTAGGGAAGTTCGACCTCTGGCGCAGGGGTGCCTGATAAACCCATCTGTGTGGCTTCACGAAGGTCCACTCGAAGAACCATCTTTACAGGTAAGTAACTGGTTCTTTCTATTTATGAAGCCATCTGCCTGTGTAATTGTATACTATAAAATTGCTATTGATACTGCTAAAGCCCTGCTTCACTCCTTCTTTATGTGTAGTTTTACTATAACCAGTATTGAGTGATCTTTACTCTTAATTTCCCCTCTCCCCCCGAATTTTCCCCAGGAAAGACTTTGTAGCATGCTTGACAGCCCCACTCTTTTTAAACTTCTCTTCTACTTGTCTCAGGCCCTCTTGGCACATCACTTGTCTTTCAAGTCCTCCTCTCTTTTTTTCTCAGTTCCACTTTGTATAGATAAGACCAACTTCTTTCTCCAGTTCATCTTTTTTCTCTCTTTGGCCCTGGTCCATGTCCCTTTGAAAGTAGTTTAAATTACTAGATAAACTGTGTCTAAAAATGCCGTCCCCATGGCCACCGGGTTTTTTTTTTTGGGGGGAGAAAGAAAACCTGGTAATGCAAGGTTTCTGTGACTCACCCAATAGGTAGGGGATTTTTTGCCTCACTTTGAAAATCCAGCTTTTAAGGAGGCAGATGCCGTGGGACCACGCAGATGATCCGGGTTTCTTTTTCTTTCTTTTTTCATAGTGCTGACGAGCTGTTCCTGGGGCCAAAGGGCTATGCTTTTTTTTAAATTTCCCTGCACATCGGAGCAACAGGAAGTTCAATTGGGTGCTCTAAGCATTAATTTCCCCCACCCAAGTGGTCCATTTTTAAAAAATGGAGCGCCACCTGCTGGTCAAGGGGGCTGAAGTGCACTTTAAAAAAACAGCTTTGCATGTGGGAACTCCTGCCCCATATATTAAATCATGTGATGGGATGAAGAGGAAAAGCTGGACCTTCAGAAGATCAGGATCGAAACCCAGGTGTGACCACGGCCATAGAATCAAATTATAGTGAAGTTGGAAGGGACCTACAAGGCCATCAAGTCCAATCCCCTGCTCCACACAGGAATACAAATCAAAGGATATCTGCCAGGTGGTTGTCCAGATTTCTCTTGAATTCCTCCAGTGTTGGAGCACTCACCACCTCTTGAGCTCATTGTTTCCATTGCCGTACTGCTCTAACAATTAGGAAGTTTTTCCTGATATTCAGCCGAACTTTGGGTTCTCTTAACTTGTTCCCATTGTTGTGTGCCCTGCACTCTGGGATGAT
The DNA here is from genome assembly GCA_029282475.1 of Phrynocephalus forsythii. Classification (NCBI taxonomy): domain Eukaryota; kingdom Metazoa; phylum Chordata; class Lepidosauria; order Squamata; family Agamidae; genus Phrynocephalus; species Phrynocephalus forsythii. Next base: position 124,311,829 of record JAPFRF010000001.1, on the reverse strand, counting down.
TGAGAACAGATTCTCCTGTGTATGACCACCCTTCAAATATTTGAAAAGTGCTATCATAAAACAGCTCAGTCTTCTTTTCTCTTTGCTAACTATTGTCTGTTCTTTCAATCTTTCTTCCTAGGGCTTGGTTTCCAGCCCTCTGATGCTCCTTGTCACCATCCTCTGAACTTGTTCTAGATCCTTTCTCTAGAATCAGGTCTTTTTCAGTGACAGAAAGATTGTTTCAATTCTGGGACTGTGAGATCACTCAGACTGATCCTCTGCATGAAATGATTACTTTGCTGTGTGGAGATTTTCATCCCACATGCCCCATGACAGATGATGATGATGGTCAGCATTACTGAACAAGTATTTTGAATCCAAGTTCAAAATGGAAAGTCAGTGCTCCTATCAATGTGGCTGTATTATAGCACATGAATAAAAAGTTAGAAATCCTTAATACTATAAAGAGAAGAAAATAGCAGTATTTCGGACACATAATGCACAATAAGAAATACCATCTGCTGAAAGTTATCCTTCACTTCACTTTATTGTTTTACAGTCTTAGACCGGAATATTCATGAATAAATAGCATAATAAATATTATAAAAGGACATGTCATTAAAATATAACAAACAGTATAATTCATAAGTCAGATGGTTGTCTTGCTATAGCATTTCCAAATTCTTAAGGCTGAGAGTAAAAACTTAGCCAGGGACTGTGTTATTGATTGAATTTCTCCCGACAGCAGAAACTTCAAATAGCCTGTGGGGGGGATATACTGGTACATTTACTCAAAATAGGGTAGAGATGTTGAGTATGTTCAGTCCTATATAATCTACATTCTAGCATGGTGTGTGCTGGGGACTCAATTGTTTATTTTCCACAAGGGCAGATCCTTTCTCCGTTGGGAATGTTATTAAAGTGCCCAGTTATCCTTCAAGGAAAAACTTAAGCCAATGGCCTGCAGTGGACACAGTTACTCTGTTTAGAATAGCTTTAGATAGAAATAAGTTCAGGCTACTGATAGCCAACATTCTACAAGGACATGGCACTTGAAGAAGAATGCTGCATAGGATTTTCAGTCTGGAATTACAGAAAGCTGGTTGAGGAGACTCAAAGAGCAACAGATATCTCAAAGCAACAAATAAGTCCAAAATTTTAATAGTTCTCCCTCCAAATCCCCGAATTATGCTAATTTAAATAATTATATTATAACAACAATAATTATTAGTCTATTTCAGTAAAGTCCCTGTGTATGTCTGTACGTTCTGGGATAGATAATATCCCCTCTTTGCAGTTAGCTGTCGTGGCCAATTTTCTGACTCCACCATGCTACTCACTTTGGTGACTACTTTGGACGTAACCTTGTGTTCTATAAAATCACTCATTTTGAGCTGGTATGGGAAGTCCAAATTCAAGAACATCTCCCTGCTGGCTTTGAACCTTTCTCCTATCAACAACATAGAAACAGACCATTGCAGAAGCTTTGTAAGTTTTCACAGTGATCAACAAACCAGCCTATGTGACTTTTCCCCTTGGTTACAGTCTGTAGAGTTCTAATTACCACTTTATTCAAGTTACATAGACCAAGTGGATCAACTGTTGTAGTTGATCCATTTCTCAATGAGAAGGGAGAGTAAACACCCTAAGTGCAAAATCTCAGAGCAGGACAGATATGGATTCCTAGGAAGTGGGAACTCAAAAGCAAAGCAAAATGTTCTGCTTATATACGGCCTGATACAACTTCAAGTAGTCACTGGGTGATTTACAGTTTAAATACAGTATGCAGGCTACACATTGCATACTCAGTTTTAGATGTAACATGAGAGCAATGCTGGATCACACTAGGAGCCTGTGTAGTCCAGCCTTCTGTTTGTGCAGTGGCCAATTAGTTGCCTATGAGAAGCGTACAAGGAGCACATATCCTACTTGTGTATCCCTGGCATCCTCCTACTTGTGTTCCCTGGAAACTGGCATTTAGAAGCTTAATTAAATCAGTTATTTTAAAATGAACAGGCTGTGGAGTTATACTGTTCAAAGCCCACTAGCATTCTGGACACAGAGGTGTCTCGCTTGGAAACATACAGTTAAACTGGAATATTAGGAACTATGCCTTTCAGGATGTATTGTATAGCATAGTCAGCATGTCTGTCTCTTTTCCTGCTTGATTTCATGTGAGTGGACCATGCCACTGATTGAATAGGAGGTGGATCAGATTTTTTTAAATTACAAATTCATCACTACAAGCCACATAATTTTTAAAAATTAATATTTATTTTTCTTTATACAGTATGGTGTTCTTTATTTCCTTTCATATGCCTAATTCTATCCTTCTAGTTGAAAACATGACATGGAAGCAGGAAACCTTCTTTGAAATATCTGTTTGCTATATCTGTATTATATTCCTTGCTCCCGTTAGAAAAAGGGCCAGAGAATTTTCTAACTAAAATTGGCTGAAATGCTGTCAGAAACAAATATTAATGAACTTTCTAAATGGTCAGTGGAGAAGGACAGAAGGCAGTATTTTAGTTTTCAGAAACTAAAGGAAGGCTGCAGATTTGTTTGGAATTAGATCTACAAGCATTAGATGTGAACTCATTATGTTTCCCACCATTTCAACTTTAGAAAGGTCCCTAGTACTCACATATAGTACCAACTCACAATGAGAAATGATGGCTCTTTCTCACTGGTGCCATGTATGATGCTGCTCAGAGGCATGGCCCAGCCACAGAGAAATATGGCCGGTGGGTATACATCCATAATAAATAGAAATGTAAAAATGAAGCAAACAAAGGAGAAACAAGATTCAGTAAAAGGGCAGAAGACAGAGGGGACTTAGCACAAAGGAAGAGGAGAGTCTAAAGAAATGCACACCTATGTATTGTGGACATATAAAGATAACAATATTACCCAGCTGATAAATAATTTATTTATTTATTTATTTATTTGGAGTATATACCCTTCCTTTCTCCTTGGAAAAGGACCCAAGGTGGCTTACAGTAATGAGAGAGGCCAGTACAACTGAGAGATATTCAAGTTTGAGAACAAGGAATTGAGGGACATCTTACAGCATTAAAAGGCGACATTAAAGCTACAAGAGAACATGAGCAGTTAGAAAGAGAGTAAAAATTCCATGTTATCATGCACGGTTGACCATGCAAATGTTATGGGGGATGGAGACTAACATTGAAAACATACTGTCAAAGCAATCACACAAGGGAGAGATAAACACAAAGTTATAAATGGTTATAAACACAAAGTCTGTGTAATCATGTATGATAGATTCATATAAAGACACATATTGGGTGGCTTAACAAAATGATGAAAAGACATCAGTGATCTGAAATAGATATGTTAAGTACCCACATAATTTTGCATTTTTAGCAATTTTCTGAGACACGTCATGCCAAGACTCCTTCTGAGACGCCCTGGCATTCTGTGAAAGCAATATGCTGGTTTTTTTCTTCCACTCCCCATCTCATTTTTGCACATGGTTCAACAGACTTCTGCTTGACATAATGCCCCCTTCGGTGAATCCTGTGCAGAGAAGATGCCATTGTGTGCAGGAATTGTAATAATCATATAGAGCAGTGGTGGCGAACCTTCAACACTCCAGATGTTTTGGACCACAACTCCCACAGTCCTTTGTCATTGGCAATCTAGGCTCAGAATTCTGGGAGTTGTGGTCCAAAACATCTGCAGTGCGGGAAGGTTTGCCACTGTTGATATATAGAACATGGCATTTATTCCAGGAAAAAAAGTGTATGGAACTTCAAAGAAATCCTAAGAGATTGCCTCCAAAATTCCTTGGAATAAGTAGGGAAGTCTCACGCAGAGAAACCTTGCTATGAGGAGAAAAGAATGATTCCCCACTCCCTCCTTCAGCATCCCTACTCTGGAAAACTCAGGATGGAAGCATGGAAATGAACAATCAGTCATTTGGCTGTGAAGTTGCGGAAATCATTAAATTACAAAGGAGCACATTTTTCCAGATGTGTCAGCTAGTGAATCAATCATGTTAAAATGCTACATTCTTAATTACATGTAATACTAATTCATGTTTTGTCATAACCTGAGAAAATATTTTCACCTTTTTGCCATTACCCCGTGATATCCTATTACAGCCAGATTTTAAAAAAATATCAAACTGAGACTGATGATTCCTTGGTAACAAGAGCAGCTATCAAGATCAGGAGGGAGAAGTTACCATTCTTCTATTTAATGTTTTGGTAGCTTTAATAAGAACGTCTCTATTTGGAGTTATAAAACATATTTATCATTTCTGTGGTTTAGAGTTACTGCTTCTCATCAAATATTCTGTCATCTTAATAACATGTCTCAGTTTTAAAAGCTGTGCTTCTTCACTGTTTGATCACTGAGTGTTAAGAATGAGAGGCCATGTTGCTTAAAATAAATTGTTGTCATTTTATTAGTATGAGGTGACAATGAGTCCCTGCTCCATCTCTAAAGGAACATCACAGTATTTGAACTTCTGTGAATAGTTCCTGCCAAAACCATTCTGAATTAAAGCAGATGTTTATTTCACACAGCTCCACTCCTATAGAGGGCTTGCAGAAATGGATGATATACCTCTTGAAATCTTGGTGCATTCATTGATGCACTTAGATTCAAAATATACTTACATAGCTCAGCTGCTTATATTATTGAGAGTATCAGTGTATTTGTGGAATAGAGCCTTGTTTGGCTTGCCTGTGTGTACAAAATTATTACAGTGAATGAAATTACGATGATTTTTGTTTCACTAAGTGTTACCAAATGGTTCACTTTCTCTGTACCTTAAACTGCATGATACCCATTGGTATGTATTATCTTTATTATAGGGAATATTGATAATTAATTATAATTGCTGTCAAGGTGGTTTTGACTTATGGCAACCCTTTTCATGGTTTTCTGCATATACAATACTGAGAAGCTCCCCCCCATTCCCTTCTTCCGCGGATGTTCTTGGACTGTGCAGCTTCCCCAAAGCTACACATGTTGATTCTTTCCCCCCAGGTAGCACAGAGAAGGATCTCGCTTCCAACCCCTGGCTAAGCAGCCAGATACTTCCATGCACTGAGCTTTCCAGCCAACCGTTTACAAAACAGTACCTACAACAAAATATATTGTTTCCAGATTACACAGGCTTTATAATGCCTGTCAATGAAAACATTCTTTTTTTCCTTGTTGTAAAGAATAACAATAGCAAAACAATTAAGAGTGCCTCAGATAAGATTTAAAGATGAAGCAAATTAGATGTGAAGAAACTTAGGCCAGCTTTCCAAGCAATAACTCAGTAAAATAATTGTACTGTCACAATTACTGCAATTTACCCCGTTAAAGCTGTCTGAATTAGTTCCCAAATTACTATGCATTACATTTCCCCAGGTTCTCCTTTTTGTAGTCAGTGGGTCAGTCGTCAGAGCAATATTAGCCAGTTAGTGAACGTACCTTGCTTTTTTTTTTATCATAGTGTCTATAAAGTAGCCATGAAAGATGCTTTAGAAATTATTGATGTTAGCTAGTGCTCTTTATTCCTTGTTAATAGATAACAGTATGGTGTGTAGAGATGTGCATTACTTGGCTTTTTAAAAAATGCAGTAACAACTTCTTCACTTATTTATCTATCTTATCTATTTTCAACCAGACTTCATCCAGCATCCCACAGTGTTCATAAAATATGGCGATTTTGTTTTAAAACTTGATGACTTTGAGTTTTAACCCATGACGATAGATACATAACAGGATGTGGGGCAGAGAAGAGGTGAATGGGTTGGGGAAACATTAAAAGAACTAGGGATGTGAAGCACAAACAGACTCTCACAGGACTGGAAGGGACGGAAGAAAGAGCAATATAGGTTATTTTAGGAGAGCAGGCAAATGATTTTGCTTTAACACATTCTGCCTCTGTCTTGCCTCAGAGGGAGAGGGTCAAGGCTTGTCTTCACAGTTTGGAAGGAATGGGCTGGATCAAGCTGAAATAAGCTTGGTAAGAGGTCTAGATGGCACATGGGCCTCAAGGGACACTATTTCTTCCATAGCAGCCTTCCTCTAATTTGCCAAAATAGCTTAATAAGACAGCCACTTCAGGATATTGGCCAATGAATCACTTATTCAGTTCCATAGACAGCCTGAGATAGTGTGGGGAGAAATTAAATGTGTATTGGGCATGCACCACTTTCTAAAAAAAAAGAGACAAATGGAAATCTTCATCCCGGAAGCTTTCTTTTGTGTTGGTTTTTCAAAAGTCCAGTTGAGAACCTCTGTGATCCAACTGTCTGTGTGCCTCTGCACTAAAAGGCTCTTGGCTGGACCGCAACACTTCAACGTTAAGGCTGAAGACATATATTTGTGAACTTGTGCTGATTTTAATGAGGTGTACTTCTGCAGCAACATGTGTGAAGGATGGTGGTGTCTTTCAGAAGGGGAGATTGATAAACAAATAGTCAAAGAATCCATTTTTATTTTGAATGAGTTCAAATCTTTAGGCCATGAACTGCATCTAAGAGTACTGAAGGACCTGGCTGAAGAATTCTTGAGAACCACTCTCTATTATCTTCTCGTGATCATGGAGGATGGGTGAAGTGCCAGATTACTGGAAGGGGGCTAATGTCCCTGTCTTCAGAAAGGGCAGAAAGAATGACGTTGGGAACTAATCAGCCTGACATCAATAATGGGAAAAATTATGGAGCAGATTACATAGAAAAGTGATGAAAACAATGCAGTAATAACTAGAAGCCAACCTGGGTCTGTTAAAAACAAATCCTATGAGACTAATCAAATATCATTTTTAATTCGGTAACCTCTCTCCTGGATAGTAAGAATGCTGCAGACATTTCTCGACTTCAGCAAAGCTCTTGACTATCTTCCCATGATATTCTGATTAGCAAGATAGCTAGCTTGAGACTCATGGAACAAGTGTCATGTAAATACATATTTGGTAATGGAATCATACTCATAGAGTGCTTAACAATGACTCATTCTCAAATTGGGAGAAGTGAACCAATCATGTACCCTCAAGGCTTAGTCCTGGCCTAGTGCTCTTCAACATGTGTATTAATAACTTGGAAAATCAAAACCATATAGAATGAAAGAATGAAAGACCGATAAAAAAGGAAGTCAATTATTGAATATTAGGATGTGTTCTTTTGTAAAGCAGCTATTAGAAAGGAAGTAAACTTTTTTTAAAAATGATGTACTGTCATTGTAATAATTTGTTTTTAAATGTCAATAACATTTAAACAGAAGAATGCCACTGATGAAGTTTTTTCATGCTTCATTTGAACATATCTAATTGTACAGGATACATTTACTTAGTATTATTTGTAGGCCGTCTTTCTGCCAGTGAGGGGTTTCAAGATTGCTCAGAAAATGTTAAAACACACAAAACACCATAGATTATGTATTAAAAGCAATGATATTAATAATTAAGAATACATTGTGATTTAAAAACATTTAAAATGTTAAAAGTAAACTTATTTAACCTAAGACGAGCAACCTGAGTCTCAGTCATGTTTATTAAAAACCTACCTGAAGATGTGGGTCTCTGGCTGTTTGGGGAAGAATCAAAGAGAAGGGGGCTAAGCTTAGATCGCAAGGGAGAACATTCCACAACCTGGGGGCAGCCACCTCAAAGGCCATTTCTTGTGTCCCCGTCAAAAGTGCCTGCAATGGCAGTAGGTCTGAGAAGGCCTCCTCTGACTATATTAAAGGCAGAGAAGGCTCATATGGGAAGAGATAGGCCTTCAGACAGCCAGGATTCAAATTGCATAGTGCTTTATAGATAATAACCAGCACTTTGAGTTGGGCCTGGGATCAGACTGATAGCCATGCAGTTGTTGTCGAAATGTTGCGATATGTTGCCTGTAACTTGCCCTAAGTAGTCCAACAGCTGCATTTTGGGCATTTGGAATTTCTGAACCCTCTTCAAAGGCAAAAGCTTCAAACAGAGCATGTTACAGCAATGACTTACATTGACATGTTTCTTTGTTTCCCACTCACTTCACCAATGTTTTATCTTTCAGGTGGCAATAATTGCTGGAAATTTTGAACTTGCTGAATACATCAAGAACCATAAAGAAACTGATATAGGTAAGTATAATATTTATCAGTGAGATAACTGCCATTCAATATTCCATAACAATTACAACAGTCAAGCAATTATAGTAAAGCATTCTAGTAATTACATGATGTTCTTATGTAATGTATTTTGTGATATAGAGGAAGTACACAATGATTCCATTTCATAATCTTTGAAGAGACAAAGAAAACATTTCTCAAAATGGCACTTATTTTTAAGTAATGTGGATCCTCAGCAAAAACATAAAAACTAAGAAGTTGCCATATGTAGGTTATCTATGGTCAAAATACTGCGTATGAGCTCCACTCTTAACAGAGGAAACACAATCTGGGGGGATAATTTTTATGTTTCACTACTTTGAAGCTTCCTTGGAGGGGCATGGATCTGAAGAATTCAGAATTATGTTGTGTATTGCTGACAATAGAGGAAGCTTGGAACTAAATAAGCTAAAAACAACTTATTAGTACATCTAAGCAATTTACACTCATAATTCAAATGTAAAATTCCTGAATTTAACAAAAATATGCATGTGGTTCTTAAATTAGCGTTCCTATCAGAGGACAGGAAATGAGCTGATATAACAGTAGATTTTTAAAAAGAAATACAAAGAGATATCCAAGTAAAGTGCATGGAAGTTAATGTGTGCTTTGTAGTAAATTTGTGAAAAGCATTATTGAATATCAAACTGTCAATTATACAAAAGAAATAGTATTTTTGAAGAAAAATCAAGAGAGTATCAGGAAATAACACATGTTTCCCACACCAGTGTTAAAAGTTGTTTGAGAACCATTGTAATCTTGAACTTTAAACAGCTTTCAACAAACATTTAGTTGACATTTAGTTGCCTTGTGGTAGTACATGTCCAGGCAGCAGTATTGCAGGAACCAGAAGAATATATGTGCCCCAAGTTTTTCAAAAGTTTATTTATTTATTTATTTATTTATTTATTTATTTATTTATTTATTTATTGTAATCCACTCAAAATCTTGCTATAACAGACTAGGGTTTGGTAATCTACAGAATGCTTGAAGTTTGAATGTTACAGTTGGCAACATTTGAGAGTATGATGTTATTAAAGTCTGCTTTAAATAATTCTTCCTTGAGTAATTTCTTGTATATTGGGAGGATTGAAACCTGACACACCTCAGTTGGCAGTTTGATCCACAAAGTATGGGCCATTATCAAGAAAGCCAAACTCCTCTTGATTAACCTTCTGGCTTCTCTCAGGGCAACAACCTTTAGCAGGTGTGCATTGAGATGAATATGCGACAGGGGTAACTTTTTTGGGAGACATTCTGACAAGTATTGAAGACCGAAGCATCTTTAGGACTTTCAGTTGTGATAACCTGGAATTGAGTATGGAAACAAACAGGGAGCCAATGTAGGTGGCCTAAACAGGGAGCCATTGTGGGTGGGGATATATGATTGAACTTACTAGTCCCACTGACCAGTCTGTCAGCCACATTTGGGACTTAATGAAGTTTCTGTACTACAAGAGCAGCAGTATGTAGAGAACATATAAGTCTAGTTTTGAGAATACCAATGCATGCACTACTGTTATTAGGTACATCTTATTCAGGTAGAGCACAGCTGAGTCTTCAATCAAAGCACTCCTGACCACAGATGATATTTGTGAGTGCCAGGTCTAAGAATACCCCAAGCATTGAACTCAGTTTTTCAGAAGGACAGGTAGGTAGGCCAGGTAGGTTTCCCTTTAATCAGCCCAATGTCCCTCCTAACAGCATGATATCCATCTTGGCTGGATTCATTTTCAGTGAGTTAGCCCTTGTTCAGAACATAATTGATACCAGGTAGTTTTCAAGGACCCAGATTGAAGCAAAGGGAAGATAGAGCCTTGTGTCATCCATGTACAGTGGCAATGCAGTCCATATCTCTGAATGACTTCTCCTAGCAGGTGAGGAAATTAAAAAGCATTGAGGAAATGGAGGGACCCTATGGCAGAGGTCCCACAAGGTAAAAACAAAACCCCCAATCTGTACCATTTTGGATTCTGTTATCAATGGAGATTGTCTTGCCAAATTATCAGTGCTGTTTTGCCCCATAATGTGGCCTGAACTCCAGTTGAAATGAATCTAAACTGTCTCATTCAAGAATACCTGCAGCTGATCAGCTACCACTATCTCTATTAACTTGTACAGAAATGGGATATTCATGATGGGTTTATAGGTGACTAGTCATCTGAGTCCATTGGAATTCTTAGGACTGTATATTCTTTTAAAACAGAGTAGCATACCAACACTATTCCTGCTCTGTCCCACTGGTCCAACATCAGGTGTAGGCACTCCAGACCCAGGTATGGGAGGGCAGAGATTCTGCTGACCTGAACCTTGATAGAATTCCTATGGACTATGGCAACATCCTGCCCCTCCTCTAAATGAATGGATATTGGAAAATATACCAGGAACATAAGCAGCTATTATGTTTCTCTAAACCATTTTCAGTTTGTAAGTGCCTGGGGATGCATACAATGCCTTTCGCTTAATTTACACTGAAGTATATTAGGTATCTGCGGGATAGACTCCTTTAATAAAGTTTTAATAATGTCAAGCCAAGTAGGACTGCATTTGCTATAAAGAATCCAGCTGAAGTAATCATCTCCAGGTAGTCCCCAGTGTCTTGTACAGAATTACACTAAACACATCTTAGTCTCAAATATTATGCTCAGTTTCATTTATGCAGCCAGAGGTCATCTCAGTAACTCTAGTAAGCATCCTACAAGCTAATGTATTGCCAAAATAATTTCCCCCACCATCTCCAATGATTTTAAACTACTCATTAATTTAGTGAAGACAATAAAGCAGTAATACCAAAAGCTAGGCAAAATTGAATAGGCAAAGAATAGTCACTTGAAATCTGGGGAAATATCAACACTTAGCTGACTTTCAAGAGTGGTATGCAACTTACAGTATTTTGTAATTCTGTATCATTATCCAAAGGGCATAAAATCACAAATTATTACTAAAATGAATTTTAAAGCAGGCCAGGAACAAAGCAATATGTATAATAAATTTCAATTGGAAACCAAGGAAAATAAGTACAGTATCACATTTACTTGAGTTTTTCAGCCCTTATTTTGGGCTAAAAAAAGGCCCTCGACTTATATTCAGGTGAAGGAGAAGTGGTAGGTTTTTAAAACTTTTTAAAAAACTTTTTTCTCTCTCCTGAAGCAAGCACCGATGTCCACCATTGGCACTTGCTTCGGGAGAGGAAAAAAGTTTAAAAACTCCTCCGCTTCTCCCCTCCCCAATCAGGTGTGTAGAGGGAGAAGTAGTGGGTTTTTAAGCTTTTTTTCCTGTCCCAAAGCAAGCACTGATTTTTTTCGAGAAAGAAAAAAGTTTTTAAAACCTGCTGCTTCTCCCCTCCCCATCAGAAGAAGAAGAAGAGGAGGAGGAGGAGGAGGAGGAGGAGGAAGGGAAGCACTGGCTTGGGGAAGGCAGTGAAGGGAAATATTGACTCGGATTATATTCGAGTCAATCAATTTCCCCACTTTTTAAAGGCAAAATTAGAGACCATGACTTATACTTGGGTCAACTTATACTCAAATATATACTCGAATATATACGATTTTTTCAAATGCTGTTAAAAATCATAGATGGGACTCCATATGCATTAAAATACACATTAAAACAATGCTATCATTTGAAAGGCTACAGTTGAACAGTTCATACCTTTTGAATACAGTGGTACCTTGTATAACGTAGGGTTTGTATAACGTAAAATCCGTACAATGTAAAAAGTTTGGAGAATTCAAAGCATGCACACGTCCGCGCCACCTCTGTTCCCAGTCCCCACAACTTGCTTTGCTGCCCCTGCTTTCACGTCGTTAGCTGTACTGCTGCCGCCGTGGAATCAAGAGGGGGAACTCTCGAGTCCCCCTCCCCCGCGTAAGCACCAAAACAAAAGCAGAGCCCTTTGTGCATGAGCTGAGACGAGCATGGCATGCGTGTAAACGAAGCCGGGCATGCCACCGACCCCAGCACTCGCGCGCATCTGCCAACCTTGTCGGTGGGCGGGCGGCGAGCAGCGAGCAATTCTTGTTGCTGGAGTCCTGGCTGACGCAACCCTCCACCCCTCCACCCAGCCTGAATCCCACCTCACCAGTCAGTCCTCCCACTGAGTCGAGGAGGAGAGACACAAGATGCAAAGCGCAATCGGCTTTGCTGCCTTCTGGCCGGGCCATGATTAATGGGTGCCTTTTGGAAAGCCCGGTGCCAGACCGAAGTGTGCGCCAGGGAGGCGGCAGAGGAAAAAGATCGGGGGGGAGGGAGGGAGGAGGGGATTCCTCTTCTGCCCAGTGATTTTGCCCGCTTGCCGTTGGCTGATCCCGTTTAGCTCCCTGCAGCCACCGTGGCTTCTGATGCGGAGGGGGCCATTGGCCACCGAGATCTGAGGCTCTTGGGCAGGGAGGGGTGGCGGGCAGCTGTGGGAAAGAGCCGATCAGAGAGCGACAGGAATCCTCTCCGCTCCTCTCCCTGTCCCCTTTCGGTAATCCCCTCTTTAGCAATGGTTTCTCCTTCCGCCCTCCCCTCCCCATTCCCCCCTTCCTCCTCACTTCGGCAAGTGAATCACTTGTGCTGGGGAGGCCCTGGGCAGAACTCCAGGGTGCGACGCACTTTGATCCTCTCACGTAGGGGAGGAAAAGCAGCTAACAGATTAAATATGTTTTCAATGCATTCCTATGGGAAATTGCAATTTGTACAACGAAAAATTTGTATAACGTAATTTCATTTGGAACGAATTAATTATGTTATACAAGGTACCACTGTACTTAACTTTGCTAGATGTTTCTTTTTGTCCGGTACAGAATCATTGCTATTGCCTTCCATGTCATCTAAGATGGTTACTTCACGTCCCTCTCATCGCGGTTCGCGGTCCCGCTTGGGACTGGTACGAGAAAATGTTACTCCACGTCCATTGTGTGATGGCGGAATCTCGCCCCGACCATGCTCCCTGAACTGGGATTTAAGCGTGATGAGCCATACCTCTCCCTGACCTCGGGAATTCTCTTGTCTCGGTCCCTGTTTCGAGACAAATGCCCGTGAAGTAAGGATCGTCATGCAACGTGTGCATTCTCCATCTAGTGGCAGGAGTGCGAAGTTGCATTTTCCAGTACAATCCCAATGGCGTAAACAATGCATCGCAGAGAGGGAAGAAGGCATAAAACCTCGAACTTTGCTGTTTAACACCTGAAAGGCAAAGTTATGGAGAATCGAAATATCGAAAAATGGAAGGTTGGACCAAAAAAAAGAGAAAAAGAAAATGAAGGCAGGGAAGTACAGATGTTTTCATGAAACAAGGATGTGAAGTAACAGTTGTCACAATACCATCAATCACACCCGTGGGTAAATGGAAACAGGGACAGAACCGGGACAAGACTACGTGACCACGAATGATGTTATCACGAAACGAACGTAATCTCAGAATGAGGAAGGACGTGAAGTAACCGTCTAAGCTGGCCCTTCTCCCAGTGCCTCTCTCTGTCTTGCTCTCACACTGACCGGGATCAAAAGGGAGCGACCCACGATCAGGAGCCTGGCGGAGTGGGTGGGGGAGGATGGCAGCAGTGGCAGTGGTGGTTGTGTGTCAAGAAGCGAAGGGAGTACTTCACACACACACAGATGCACACCTTGAAGGGAGCCCACCACTTTTTTTGCACAGGCATCCAGGCGCTGCACCAGCTGAATGCAGGAGGCACCTCCAACCATCCACATTTATCACACCTGCACCCACCCATATCTACACACAAAGCGAGGGCATGCATGTGGAATCCAAGCTTGGAGTGTCTCTCCCACATCGCATACACACATGCACCATCCATTTTCAGTGCTTCGGTGTAGGTTTGGCTGTCCCTCCTTGTGTGCATGTGCGTGTGTGCCTGGCTGCAGTGTGCCTCTTCTCCTCCACCCCCACTCCTTTCTGTGTGGTGCTTCTTCTAGACTCTGGCTTGCAGTGTGCCTCTTTCTCCTTTCACCCCCCCCACCCCACCCCAATTCCCACCCAGCCACCTCAAACCCCCTCTCTTTTTGGCTCTGTGTGGCCTGTCTGTCTTCTGAAATAGGAAGAGTTTATTGCACCTAGAGAGAGATCATATGCAGGGTTCAAGGTTGTGGATTTCTTTCTTGATGCTCCTCTGTGAGATCATGACTGCATGAAAAAAGTAGGCGTCTCAGAGTGAATCCAAGGCATCTTTACAATCCATTCACATTCTGAGGGACAAATGATACCAGAGAGAGAGAGAGAGAGAGAGAGAGAGAGAGAGAGAGAGAGAGAGAGAGAAAGGGAGGGAGGGAGAGAGAGAGAGAGAGAGAGAGAGAGAGAGAGAATATGCCTTTTGCCTTTTGGAGCTGACTTGCAGCAATAGCTATTTTAAAGAAGAAAATATATTAAATGATATCTTAATATCTGATGGCCTTTGATACTATTAATATATATGTCAGTGAATAATACCTACTTCATAGGAAAGAGATGATTCCAAAAAGCAAGGTATGAAATGACACTATTAAGAAGGCAGGTCAAACATTAATGCTGAAATCAGATTGCAAGTACTAAATACTAAAATCAGATTTTAAAGCAGTGTTTGAAAAAGCATGTCTCTTTTGATCAACATTCAGTAAGTAAATAAGTAAACAAGACATCCCGTCAATCTGTCACACACATTACTTTGACATCCATTCGAATTTTAAGCATCAGACTAAACATAATCTTAAATTCTTCTATCTCACATTTACAATAATAGTTTTAAAACTCATTACAGATACATAAGAGCATCTTAATAATTAGGGAGACCCATTAGTTGGATTTTATAACTCAGTGTCATGGTAGTTTCATTTTTTGTTGTGAAATCAATATTGCATCCTAGAACTGTGCAAATCTTCTATGAACTGTCTAGCAGCTGAACATAATTGTCTGACATATTATTCTTTTTCTTCTTACACTGTGATTAGTTGTAGCATGCAATTTTTATGTGTCTATATATTTATTTTTATTAAAAACTGAAGAGAAAGTAATGGATTAAAAGCTGTGATGAATAGAAAAGTTAATCCCTGATTGTTTTCATCCAGTCTACAGCTGTCTGTGAGTAAATGAGCACAGAAGGTTTAGAAAGCATTTGCTATACAGCATTTACTATGGCTTCTATAGAATGGAGACACAAAAAAACAGCAATAATATATATAGGAGTCTCGAATATCTTTTTAAATATAGCTATACAAATATTATATATGTTGCAAACCGAGAAGCCTTTGAACCGGATAATCTGTTTTTAAATCTTCATTTTATTTTATTTTGCCTTGGCTCTTTGTGAAGAGATGAATTATCAGATGGATTAAATGACATGGGTTGTTCTTCCTCAAGTGAACAAGGTTTGTTTTTTATCATATACCTTCTCCTTCAGCAGCTCTGAAGATAGAAAACAGAGGGATTTTATTTTTAAATATGAAACACATTGAGGTGATGGTGTGTGAGTTTGGTAGTTGATTAGCAGACTAATACTTGGATACTGTTGCTAGGCTTCAAGTCAGAATACTGTATTGCTCTATAATTATGCAGAGATGTGTATATGTGATGATTTGTGGGTGTTTTCAAGGGTTATTTTTTGTAATATGTGTGTGTGTCGCAAATGATGCCTGCTATATCAAGCTAATTCTTCATATGTGGTTTTAGTATGTGGCATTTGCTTTCGGTCAAGGAATAGTATGTTGGTATTTCCAGAACTCAAGGCAGTAGCTGAAAAATCTATCGTTTATATTTTGATGAAATTACAAATATTTATATTTGTTTGCTTTTTCACCACTTATTCTGGTACTGGCGTGATTAGGTTCAGTATTGCTGGTTCCAAAGCAAGAACTCAAATAAATACAATCTGATTTATTTCTGTTCGTATATTTACAGAAAGAATCATCCAGCAGTATTTTGGGTTTTTTCATTACAGATCCTTATAGATAATTGTTTATTATTCATTTAAGGGGAAAGAAGGTTTAAATCAATAAAATGCTCTAAAGGAACATTAAACAAAAACCATTTAAATTCCTAACACAGAGATAAAAATGTGTGAGTTGCTTTATTTTTATCTTGTCTTGCTTTTTAAATACGAATATTCATTTGATAATTCTCAGAATAAAAGAGGTATTGAGATCTTGATTGTTTTAAGATTTACGGTAACTGTAAGAAGGTACAGTATGAGCATAAGTGTTACTAATTTGGCTATCAATTCTGCATGAATAGCCTTTCTGACTTCTGTTCTGAGTGTAGTAATACCTGTTAGAAAGAATCCATAAAAAATCATCACTTAAATGCTGATATCAATTATGCATTTATTTAGTAGGTATGAATAAAGATGATTGCTCTTTCCTATCAAAGTCTTATGAAGTATGGAACAACTCAACTGACATCATGTGCTTGTGGAAGAAGCAAGCTGAACAGTAGATGAGCTGCATGCGGCTTTCTTGATTAATAGCATTCAGAAGTGGAAAAAAGCTGCAATGCTTCTTCTGTGTCATGGGATAGAGTAGTAGCACTCTGCTAGTCCTGTGTTGTTTAAACCTTTAAATTAAGATTTCAACCCTTCCCTTCATCAAAACACATCAGGATGTATATCTCCTCCTCCTTCCAGGCTATCCTAACAAGAACTCTCTCAAGTAGGACAGGTAGTTGAAAGTGACGGTTTCCAGATTCCAAGGAAGCAGGATTTTGGCTCTGCTACTAAAACACTCTTTCTAGAGCTGCAGTAGAAAGTAACCACCCACCATGATGACCATAGAGCTACAGCTAGACAGTAACCACCCACCATGATAACCATAGAGATGCAGCTCTGTGGTCATCATGGTGGGTGGTTACTCTTTGGCCCGTTTCTTATCTCTATGGTTTTCAATTGGGCAGAATGATCTTCATCTCCTATTCTATGGAACAAATCATTCATGCAAAGTAATTATTTTATAACAGCCAGGTGGGGAAGCCTCCGCTGTGGCTGGGACCTTCACGGGAGCTGCTCTAGAGGCTCCTGGTGGGGGTGCATTCACCCCAGAAGAAGCACAGACATTTCTCCTTACTGTTGGGGGGGGAGTGCGTCTTATGGGGCAAAAATATGGTAATTACATAGTGAATAGACGGGGGAGGGGAATTTTGAAGTCAGTAAGTGTCCACAAGCTGAGGAAACCTGTTTTTTAGCCTCCCTTTCATCCATGTGGCCTCTTTCTCCAGGAGTTCTTCTCCAAGCTAGGGATCCAGTAATGGAACTGATCCTTGGCTAAGAGAAAAGGTCTTTGGGAGAAGTGTTGATATGGCTATCATATAAATCATTGTTTGCCACCTCTTGACATGTAAGAATGAAGAATTGCAGAACTATTTTCCTTGGCCCCACAGGATGGTGAGGTATTTTGTTGAACTCTCAACCAGAAAAAGGTATGAGAGCGGGTTTTGTGCAATCTAAGGGCCTTTTTACACGACCCCTAAGATCCGCTGGCCACTTAAATTCGGACCAGAGATCTTAGGGGTTCGTCGCTCTTTGGGCGTTCCCACCCCCCTCCGCACTTCCTGGTTGCTGGCTGCGTGAGGGGAGGGAGAAAAAGAGAAAGAAAAGCATGCCACTCTCCTCGTTCTGCCTCTCATCTCTGTAAAAGTAGCTCTTAAAGGGGCGGGAGCCAAAAAACAACAAACAGAAGCAAGGAGAGCCCTGCACTCACTATCCTTACACCGGATCAAATAATTTTCACCTCCAAAAAGCAGGTACCTGAAAGCTGTGCTGGGATGCGCTAAAGTGGGCGGGGTCACACTTAATTTCCTGTTAACTCCGGAGCTGGTGGGTAAACATTTTTAAGCTCCGGAGCTGGGAGCCATTTGCCCCGGAGTTTAGGGGTCGTGTATAAACGCCCTAAGTAAACATTGTAGAAATTCTTTAATATAAATAATGGTTTTATGTAAATGATACAAATTAGATTAATGGTTACTGCTGTTGCTCTTTTGAATGGATTTAAGGATTAATTTTTTGGTGAAACCCTTTGTACCTTCTTAAATAGTCAACCAGTTAATATGCATGCCTTGAAGCTTAAAGGAAATGTACACTTACCTTGCAAATACTTGTTTTTGGTAAAATATTGGTAAATAATTTGGTAAATTTCCCCCCTTGAGGGGGGAAAAGGACACTTCTGGTTTTGCTCTTGCTTGCAGGTGAGAAGTTCCTTGTTCAAGTACTTTCTCAAGTTGAAACAGATTTAAAGTTATGAGAACAGAAATGTTAGTGAGTATTCTTTAGATCTCATGTAGGGAGATGTATCTCTGAAGGACAGACAGTTCAGTTTCTCTCACCCATGTATGTATGTATGTATGTATGTATGTATGTATGTATGTATGTATGTATGTATGTATGTATGTATGTATGTATGTATGTATGTATGTATGTATGTATGTATTAGCTTAGATTATTTAAGACTCAATATTAAGATATTAAAAACTGTAAATTATTCAAATATATGTATTTTCAGAGCCATAACCAGTAGTCTTGGCACCCAGGGGAAGCAGTGTAATATGTTCTACCTAAACTGCGCTGTAGTTCATGACTAATCAGAGCATTGAACGTCTTGCCAGCATCTCCGTTCCTCCACAGGAGATCAGCAGCACTGTTGTTGTTGTTGTTGTTGTTGTTGTTGTTGTTGTTGTTGTTGTTCAGTCATTCAGTCATGTACAACTCTTCGTGATCCCATGGACCCGAGCTCGCCAGGCCTTCCTGTTTTCCACTGCCTCCTGGAGTTTGGTCAAATCCATATTGGTTGCATCGATGACACTATCCAACCATCTCATTCTCTGCCATCCCCTTTTCCTTTTGCCTTCAATCTTTCCCAGCATCAGTGACTTTTCCAAGGACTCTTCTCTCCTCCTGAGGTGACCAAAGTACTGGAGCCAAAGTACTAGATAGGTTTCATCTCCTTGCAGTCCAGGGGACTTTCAAGACTTTCCTCCAGTACCACAGCTCAAAAGCATCAATTTTGCAGTGATCAGCCTCCTTTGTAGTTCAGCTCTCACTTCCATACATCACTACTGGAAAAACCATAGCTTTGACTATCTGGACCTTAATCAGCAAAGTGATGTCTTTGCTCTTTAAGATGCTGCCTAGGTTTGCCATTGCTTTCCTCCCAAGAAGTAGGCATCTTTTAATTTCATTGCTGCAATCGCCATCCACAGTTATCAAGGAGCCCAAGAAAATAAACTCTATCATTGCCTCCATTTCTTCCTGTTCTATTTGCCAGGAGGTGATGGGACCGGTGGCCATGATCTTAGTTTTTTTGATGTTCAGCTTCAGCCCATTTTTTTCACTCTTCTCTTTCACCCTCATTAAGATGTTCTTTAATTCCTCCTCACTTTCTGCTATCAGAGTAGTATCATCTCTGTATCTGAGGTTGTTGATATTTCTTCTGGCAATCTTAATTCCGGTTTGTGATTCATTCAGACCTGCCTTTCTCATCATGTACTCTGCATATAAGTTAAATAGGCAAGGTGACAGTATACAGCCTTGTCGTACTCCTTTCCCAATTTTAAGCCAGTCAGTTGTTCCATATCCAGTTCCGACTGTTGCTGCTTGTCCCACATATAGATTTCTTAGGAGACAGATAAGGTGGTCAGGCACTCCCATTCCTTTAAGGACTTGCCATAGTTTGTTGTGGTCCACACAATCAAAGGCTTTGGCATAGTCAATGAAGCAGAAGTAGTTGTTTTTCTGGAACTCTCTGGCTTTCTCCATAATGCATCGCATGTTGGCATTTTGATCTCTAGTTCCTCTTCCCCTTCAGAAACCAGCTTGCACTTCTTGGAGTTCTCTGTCCACATACTGCTGAAGCTTCCCTTGTAGAATTTTGAGCATAACCTTGCTAGCGTGTGAAATGAGTGCAGTTGTGCAATACTTGGAGCATTCTTTGGCATTGCCCTTCTTTTGGGATTGGGATGTAGACCGATCATTTCCAGTCCTCTGGCCACTGCTGAGTTTTTTCAAATTTGCTGGCATATTGTGTGTAGCACCTTTACAGCATCCTCTTTTAATGTTTTAAATAGTTCAATTGAAATGTCATAATCTCTACTGGACTTGTTATTTCCAATGCTTTCTAAGGCTCACTTGATCTCACTTTCCAGGATGTCTGGCTCCAGGTCAGCAACTACACTATCTTGGTTATCAGGGACATCCAGATCATTCTGATATAATTCCTCTGTGTATTCTTGCCATCTCTTCTTGATGTCTTCTGCTTCTGTTAGGTCACTACCATTTTTTCCTTTATCATATCCATCTTTGCACAAAATGCCCCTTTAATATCTCCAATTTTCTTGAATAGATCTCTGGCTTGTCTGTGAAGATTCTCAGTCATTCAGGTGAGTTTATCTGGAAGTTGAGTCATGGCTACTGGACTTCTTTTTTGAGAGATAGAAACGTTTCGCTGTTCATCCAAGCAGCTTCATCGGTCTGAAACATTTCTATCTCTCAAAAAAGAAGTCCAGTAGTCATGACTCAACTTCCAGATCTCTGGCTTTTTCTTTTCTATTGTTTTCCTCTATTTCTTTGTACTAATCATTCAAGAAGGCCATCCCGTCTCTCCTTGATATTCTTTGGAAGTCTGCATTCAATTTTCTGTAAAGTTTGAATTTTGCTATAAGAAACTGATGATCTCAGCTGCAGTCAGCACCAGGTCTTATTTTTGCTGACTGTCTAGAACTCCTCCATCTTTGGCTGCAGAGAACATAATCAGTCTGATTCCAGTATTGTCCATCTGGTGATGTCCATGTGTAGAATCGACTTTTGTGTTGTTGGAAAAGAGTGTTTGCAATGACCAGCTTGTTCTCTTGACAAAACTTGATTAGCCTTTGCCCTGCTTTGTTTGCAACTCCAAGGCCAAACTTGCCAGTTATTCCTTTTATCACTTGACTCCCTACTTTAGCATTCCAATACCCTATGATGAGAAGAACATCTTTCTTTGGCATCAGTTTTAGAAGGAGTTGTAAGTCTTCAGAGAACTGGTCAATCTCAGACTCTTCAGCACTGGTAGTTGGTGTATAAGCTTGGACTACTGTGATGTTGAAAGGGCTGCCTTGGAATTGTACCGAAATCATTCTATCATTTTTTAGATTGTATCCCAGCACAGCTTTTCCTACTCTTTTGTTTACTATGGGTGCTTTTACATGACCTCTAAAATCTGCTGGCAACTTAAATTTGGCCCAGAGATCATGGGGTTTTGTTCTGCTTCCTGTGTTCCCACCCTTCCGCACTCCATTGCTCCTGTCTGCCGTGAGGGGAGGAAGAAAAAATGGGAGAAAACAAATGTAGGCTCACCTCTGTATGCCGTCGTCGGAGCAGCCCCGTAAGGATTCCTGTCTGTTAAAGGGGGGTGGAGACAACAAAACAAACAGAAGGCGAGGAGAGCCCGGCATCCACAGCTTTACAATCCGCATCAGAAAAGTTTTACCTCCAGAGACCATGTACTTGTAAAATGCGCTGGGGCACGGTTAGGTGGGCGTGGTCATACTTAATTTTTTAAAAAGTCCGCAGCTGGTGGGAAAACAATTTTAAGCTCCACATCTGGGAGCCCTTTGCATCGGATTTTAGGGGTTGTGTAAAAGCAGCCTATGGGGGCTACTCTATTTCTTCTATGGGATTCTTGCCCACAGTAGTAGATATGATAGTCATCAGAACTGAACTCACCCATTCCTGTCCATTTAAGTGCGCTGATGCCCAAGATGTCAATGTTTATTCTTGCCGTCTCACGTTTGACCATATCCAGTTTACCCTGGTTCATAGATCTCATATTCCAGGTCCCTATGCAGTATATTTCTTTGCAGCATTGGACTTTCCTTTCTCTTCCAGGCACGTCTGCAGCTGGGCATCCTTTTGGCTTTGGCCCATCCACTTCATTAGCTGTGGGGCTACTTGTACTTGTCCTCCGCTCTTCCTCAGTAGCATGTTGGACTGTTAGAGTTACAAAAATAAATCAAGGACAATAACTAACTTTGTCCAGCCCATTGACCTGGTCTAGTGATACCTGATTAGAGCTTCCCATCCAGAAGAGAAGGTCTGATATTTTGACAATTTGGTTAGACCAGCCCTCTGTCTGACGCTGCCATCTCTTCATATTCCAGGCCACAGTAGATCTCTCTACAGCCTCAGAGGGTCTATTATATTGACTACTTTTCTCTGCTCACCTTAGAGGTCCTGATCTAGTCCCATCTTTTTCAATATCACTAGATCACACATAATTGCATTAATCACATATACCATGCAGTTAGGACTCCAGGATGCCATAATTGAGAGAGCACATAATTGCATTAATCACATATGCCCTGGGTGATCTCAGATGACCTGTTCCCAGGAGAAATTGTGGGGATTTGAACTACTGATCTCCAGGTACTCCAGTACACTTGAAATAAACCTCTATTCTGCATAGTTGAAGTTCTGATCTGTTTTTGAAAAAATAAATAAATAAGAATTGACAGCTACTGTGCAAAAAAGAAAGAAAGAAAGGGAGTGTACTAAATGGTAAATTATATGTGAGTAGGGTGGTTATTGACGTTATACACTTATTTTTGCTTTAAAACCAGTCTTTGAATGTTGTTTTAATGGCAAAATTGAGTAGGATGTCACAACCACAGTGCCGTCCTACTGAACCAGTGTGGGTTTGGTGAGTCAACTCCTCCATAAGTTCCATTTACTCAGGATCTACTCTAGTCACAAGTTGATACTATATTTCAGCTATAATGAAGCACAATCTTGGCCTCTGTTAGCTCTTAATATAATCATGAATTGCATGATGTCTGTATAATTCAGTTTACTACTTCAACTGTTTTAACTATCTTGAAATTTTGTAATGGTTTTACTCTTTTATCCCTTTAAAACTACACATATGTATTTTTTTATTTTATTGGTGGCCGTAAATAAAGATTGTATTGTATAATGAAGTAGTTTGTGTTGAAGACAAAATATTGAACAGACTCCCCCCCCCCCTTTAGACCACAATCCTTTTGATGCATGTGGAAGGTTTGTGTAACTTGCTATAGCTAATTGTGCATCATTGACAAGATACCAGGGCACATTTTGGTTGTGCTATTTGGTGATCACCAGGCTTGTGATTGAGACACATCCCAGTACCTTGTCAATTAGCTTCAGAGAGATGCAGCAAGTTATGCAAATCTGAGACAAACAACACTAGGATTCTGGCCATAGTTCTATTACTCTATCATTAATAAAGTTCCTGATTGTGTGCTATTAAAAATTCCTTTAGGTCCCATAGTGGAATTTGAAATGTCAAAGCAGTAAAAGTTCTACTTCGTGAGGCACCAATTATTTTAGTGCTTTCTGATGGTCCACTGACTTCAGAAAGCACAGGATTAGTAATAAAAGAATTGTTGGATTGCAGTTATCGGAGGACAATGTATGCGCCTTTGTGTTCTTCTGAACTTGCAATTATTTGCTGTAAAGATTTATTATGGAAGCAAGAGTGGCAATGCAATATGAAATGATGAATATGTTCCTTGGTTTTTGTTGCCAGGTAGACTGGATTTTACACAAGAAATGATATACAGACAGATCTGTAGTCAGGTGAAGGGGAATGAATCTAGAGAGACAAATGAAGGTTAAAAATCAAAGTAATTTTAGCAATACTGCCTACATTTAGTTTTGGTTACTGCATTGCCATATTTGCAATGTTTCTTGCTATGACTTTTAGCATTCTTATTGCCCAGTGTTTAAAGCACTGTTCCAATGCAGGCTTGTAAAATCACATCACTGTAAGACACAAGGGAAGTCTATGATGGCCATGGTTTCCTGTGTCTTTTAAGAAGGGTGCTTCTTATGGGTTGATTCCAATTGTTAGTTCTAGCTAGATTGGTTGGATGAATAACCCATATTTTAATCAACCCTTA
Organism: Phrynocephalus forsythii; assembly: GCA_029282475.1. NCBI lineage: Eukaryota > Metazoa > Chordata > Lepidosauria > Squamata > Agamidae > Phrynocephalus > Phrynocephalus forsythii. The sequence goes on along the minus strand of JAPFRF010000001.1, from coordinate 124,287,858 downwards.
TGTATGTACCTTTGATTCAGTAGGTTTATTCTAGCTAGGACTAACAGTTGGGTTTAGTACCGAATATTTACATATTCCATGTTAGGACTGAATCCACTGAATGTGATCTTGTTCTTGGTCTCCAGTAACACATTCTTGTAATTGATACTACCTGATTCCTTCATTGCTACCCACATGAGTCTTAGTCTTCTGATTTCTTGGCTATAACCTCCATTTGAATTGATGATAGAACCAAAGTATACAAAATCTTTCGCCATTTTTCAGTGTTACCATTGTCAACATTAAAATTGCATATTTCTTCTGTAATCATAATTTTTGTCTTCTTAAAGTTCAGTTGCAGTCCTGTTTGGCTGTTTGTTCTTTCACTTTCTCCAAAAATTAATTACCTACAGGTTATAAGCTGCTTTCTCCAAAGTCCATCCATATCTCACCATGATGGATGGGTGAACCGCAGTGGTTATATTCATGTGGGCCAACATGGCTCTGGTTTGGAAAAAGACCTGGTAAACTACTGCAGTACTCTTTGCCAAAAAACTAGATGAACCAGCTCAAAAATGCAACAGACATGGTACCAAGCAGTGAGATCCCAGGCTGGGAGGCATCAGCAAAGCTACTGGAGAAGAGCAAAGAGATGATCTTATTTGCCAAAGTTTTGCTCTATAAGATGCACTTCCCCCAAAAGTAAGGGGAAATATTTGTGCATCTTATAGAGCAAATATAGTAGTCCCCACTACATATATATTACAGATTTTCATTTAGTGAGTAGTTACCTGCACAGAGCCTCTCCCATCTCCTGCTGCAGCTGGGATTATGCAGTTCCGATCACATCATTTACAAAGAGGCTTCCTCCAAGGAGCCTCTCCCCACCCCTTCCCTTTTGCAGCCAATATTCCCCGGTCAAAAATTATCTCGTTTGCAAAGCAGTCTCTTCCACGGACCCTCAGCCCTCCCCTTTTGCAGCCTGGATTCCACAGTTCCAATCACCTTGTTTGCAACCCTCCCCTTTTGCAGGCTGGATTCCCCATCCTTATTGGAAATGTTTAATGCCAAAAAGTGTGGGTGAGACCATGAATTGCTATGCCCAAGTGAAGTTCTGCAGTGTCAAATTACATTCTGTGTTGAGAGGATATCTCCTGTATATGCAGTTGAAATTAGGACCAGACTCAAATTGCTTAACACCACAGAAAGACAACCAGATAAACAATGGAAGGAAGCAAAAGCAACTGCTAGTGAAGTAGCACATCAAAATATTGCTCACAAGAAACAAATGATATTGGCTAAGTGGATGTCAGAAGCAACAATAGAAACTGCAGTAAAAATAAGAAAGACAGAAATTATTGGTGGTGAGGGAGAAGCACAAAGATTAAATGCAAGGTCCGAAAAAGAAGGAAAGAAAGACCTAAGAAGAATTTTGGAATGACCAATGCAGGAAACTGGAGGAAGCAGCCCAGAAAGGCCATACAAGATAGTGCTTTGCTTAGGTGAAGAAGGTCAGAGTTCCTTTTGTGGCAAGAAAGGCAACAGTCAATGAATATGATGGACAGAATTACACAACCCACAAGCAATCAGAGAAGAGTGGCAGGAATATACAGAGCAACTTTATAAACATGAACCTCAAAACCAAAGCACACGAGATGAAGAGCTACCAGACTTGGAACCAGATATCCTGAAGTAAGAAGCTGACTGGGCAGTCAATCAGATGCCAAACCACAAAGCCTCTGGAGTTGATGAAATACCAGCAGAACTCCTGAGACCACTGCCAACAAAAGCATTGACAGCACTATGTCAAAGTGTATGGAAGACTGGTAAATGGAAAAGAGTGGAAAAGGTCAGTATTTATTCCAGTTACAAAGAAAGGTGACACAAAACACTGTTCAAACTACCCACTCCATCACCTCAACACCACATGTGAGTAAAATTCTCTTGAAGATCATCCTACAATATATGAACTCAACCATCGAAAGAGAGTTATAGTACCAGATTACAAGCTGGATTCCAGAAAGAAATAGAAAAACATGACCATATAGCTAACCTTCAATGGATGATGAAAAGGCAAGGGAATATGAAAAAGACCTCTAGATGTGCTTCATTGACTTCACTGACAGTACAAAAACTTTTTGACCTTGTTGATAATGTTTAGCTCTAGAACTACCTGAAAGAAATGGGAATTTCATCACACCTCATCCAACTGATACCATTTTTGACCAAGAAACAACAGTAAGGATAGCTTTTAGAGACACAGAATGGTTCAAAATTGGAAAACACACTCATCAACGTATTTTATCACCTTCGTTATTTAACATGTATGCAGAAGTGGTTATGAGATGGCTCCTGAACACCAAGAAAACAAAAAATAATGACAAGGGTAGAGATAATCAGTGCTAGGGCAGAGATAATCAGTGCTAAGATAATCAATGATGTAATTTAAGAAGAAAAGGAGTTGAACTTCCTTGTCTCTAAAATTAATCAAAAATGGTGACGGCAATACAGAGATGAGAAAATTTATAGCTCTTGGAAGAACAGCAATGATCAGTATAAGTAACATCTGGAAGGATGAAGACATCAGCTTCCCAATCAAATGTATACTAGTTAACTCAATCATATTTCCAATAGCTCCATATGGTTGTGATAGGAGAAAGATGCATTTAAACGGTGGTACTGAGGACTAGAGATGGGCATGAAATGGAAAAATAGTGTTTTGTTTTGTTTCCTTTACATGGTAGTTTTGTTATGTTTTATTTTGTTAGTAACAATTTTTTTCCAAAAGGAAATGAAATTAAATGAAACTATTTGGAACTCTGCTCAACACAGCAGGGGGGTCCTGGCTTTCCTGACACAGCAGTGGGTTGACAGGGTGACAGTTAAGATGGCACCGCGGACGGCAGCCTTGGTAACATTCTCCTCGACTTTTTCTTTTTATATGATTCTTGTATTTCCTTTTATATATGGAGAGCATATTTTACCAAAACAAATTCTGGGTGTGTCCAATCACACTTGGCCAATAAAAGTATTCTATTCTATTCAGTGAAGTAAGTGCTCATCCTGTCAGCACCCTGCTGCTGTGCCCTTCTCAGCCAGGAAAGGGACGGGCAGGTGGTCCACCCACTTGACCCTTGTCTGGCTGAGAAGGGCACAGCGGAACATGGTTTTGAATTCCACGCTGCAGGAGCACCTTGCTGCTGCAACATGGAATTCAAAACCATGCTCTGCTGTCCCTTCTCAGCCAGACAAAGAGCGGGCAGGTTGTGTACCCACTCAACCCTTGCCTGGCTGAGAAGGGACAGCGAAGTATGGTTTTGAATATCCTGCTGCCTGCTCCGTTCTCCCATTGTCGCCCTTTCCCCAGCCCCTAGGTTTTTTTTTTTTTTACAGCTCGGGCTTTCGGGAGGGGTGTGTGACTGAGCCCCTTACCTCTGTTGAGAGATATTAGACAGAGAAGATAGGTGGTTTGAGAGAGGGGTCAGGGAAACCATTCATGTATTGAAAATCCCTGTCTCAACAGAGGTGAGGGACTCAGGAACAGTCCATCTGCTACTTATCAGGCAGTGATTCCAACAATACCCAGACAAATCAAAAATACTTCACCCTATTCTCCACCTAACAAGCCTCTTCAGGCCATTGTTCATCTTATGAGCCTGTCTCAGACCAGGGTGACATGAGGTCAAAGTGAACTATAAAATGGAGGACTCGCAACTAGCATTCCTCAGACTGATGAAGCTGTTTGAATAAGCAGTGAAACATTTCAATCTCTCAAGAAAAGAACTCCAGTTACCATGACTCAACTTCCAGATAAACTCACCTGGATGACTGAGAATTTTCACAGACATATTTATAGTATGATTTCACGTGCCTCTTTTTTCAGAATCTGGCTTGGACATGAGACATTTCTTGCTCTATAGAAGATCAGAAAAACACCTTGATCATCACTTTGCTTTCACACAAAAATTAAAGAAATGCTGCTATAATTACTCCATTCCTTGGCATCTCCTTTCTTGGGGATTGGAATGTAAATAGAATGTTTCCATTATGTGGGCCACTGTTTTTTTTTCCATATTTATTGACATATTTAGGATTTTGACAAGGCATTTGGTAGAATTTTGACAGATCCAGTCTCTGTGGCTTAAAATAGTTCTATCAGCATTCCATCTACATCTAGTGATTTATTTCTTCCCAGTTTTTTTAAAACAGCTTTCATTTCTAGAACTACAGGTTCTCCCTCATAAGAGCTTTCTTCAAAGGAATCTTCAATCCTTTTAACTCTTCTTTATAGTTTTGTAGTACATTGTTTCCACCTTCTCTTTATTTTCTGCTGGTCAGAAAGTGTGCTTTTCCTTTGGTCTTTCACACTCCTAATCTATACTTACATTTCTCTTTGATTTCTTGGATCTCTTTTTCTCTGCAGTGGTTACCGTAATAGTTTTCCTTGTTTTCATGTGGCAGTTACTGAAAAGTTTAAGGATTCTGTCTCTAGTTCTGACACCATCTACTTAATATTAAGTAATGTTAATTAGTTAACATTAAATGTTGGTTTGAATGCTTATAATTAAAAGCATTTAGCTCATTAATTTAATGTTTTTAACTTGTTGGGTGTAGCTCCGCACTACACTGATGTCAGCTTTGTCTCACATCTGCATTTTTCATTGTAAGCCAGAGAGAATTATTTAGGCTGATCTTCCATAGAATTTGTCTGCTGTTTTTAGATTCAGTTTCGAACTGAGGCCTTCCACTATCTTGTGGAATTTTGTACAGTTGAGAGTGTTACAACCCAGTTTCTTTACAGGGTTGTAAAAGAATTTCCACAAAGTATAGAAAGTAAGTATAACAAAGAGGGAGAATTCACATTCTTTTTCACAGAAGGCTGCCCACTCAATCTTAACACATTCTTCTTCCTGACAACTAGTTTGCCCTCAATGATGGCCATCACCGTAATATATGCTCAGTGGTGGGTAGAAGTGACAACCACGTTGCTGGTACATGCTGAAACACATCTTTGTATTTTATTTTTCCCACTCAGAAGAGACACAGGAGATTCTACCTTCTTGCCAGAGAAGTTAAGCTCACTCTATAATTTTGGACATGTGTTTCTACATACAATTCAAACCTTTCATCCCATGCTCAGCACCCTTATTCTTTGTTTCTTCATCTTATCTCAGTCCACCTTTCTAAACTTGTAACTCCATTGTGCAACACATAACATAACTGGTTCCCAAGACTTCTGCATCTCTTTGTAAGATCTCCTGATATTGCTTGCAATTTCCAGCTTAGACCTCTTTAATCATAGGCCATTTGCTACTGATCAGTCCATTACAACCTGCCACTGATTATGACATCATTCCTGTTGCACACCACAGTTTTTGGCTTACATTTGATAGCTTGTTTCAAAGATGCAAACCAGGACCCCTGGTTCAGATGATATACTAACCACATCACACATCTCTTTTTTTTTTTTTTACACATAGGAGTTGCTCCAGTAGGGAAGAGAAAGGGAGGTGGCAAAAGACTGCACGCACTAGCACAAAACCTGTTCTTAATAAGCTGGAATCTCTGGAATCACAAGTGGTCCTCCTGAATTATACTGTTCAAAAGCTTTTGCCCAGTATTTTATATGTACCTTCCACTCATATAATAGTCCATTGCATGAGTGATTGGCTTTTTGAGTTTGCTGAAAGTCAAACATAAAGGTCCTATTATTTCCACAAGGCGTTGTCTAATTTTTGGATGAGCATTCCAGAGATTGTCCTGATATTACACTGGTAGGATTTTACATTCTGTGATCTCAAGCAGAATACTCACCAATGACTCTAACTCAAAGGCTTATTGAAAATCTAGTAATGTCTGTATTCCCATATAATTTACCAGTTGTCTCTGAAATACCAAACTAGTCATTCATTCATTCATTCATTCAAAACATTCATTCATCCATTCATTCATTTATTCTTTATACTTGCATATCTGTCTGCCAAGGCAAGTCTGGGTGTTTCACAACAGAAAATAGACAATAATTGACAACAGTAAATTAAAGTAAAAGAATGTCAACTTAATATAACAGAATCAACATTATACTAAACATTGTAAATTAGAAATATAACTAAACATAACTAAAATTACAGCACAAAATAGCATTTAATAGCAACCAGGATGGTGTAATGTGTGATATAGATGTTAGTAAGTACTACTAACATGTTATTCTATCAATATACCGGTAGCTGTCAGATAGCTTTATCTTAAATAATGGTCCTGTGTTATATGTTTGATCCTGAGTAGAAGCTATTATCTATGTTACATTCAGTGCTACCTTGTATTTAACCTTACCTGCAGAGTTTAACTTTTGTCATTGTGTATGTATGTGTCTCCAACAGTCAATAAAATCATTCTGCCACAGACATATGGGCCCGATTCAGAGGGATAATGGCACTCCATAATCAAATTTTAATCCAGAGCTTTTCAAAAGAGAAATTTGGGAGGTTGCGTTTACATGCTTCAATTATATATCATGCATTAAACACCCTCATATAAAATCTCTGAACTAATCTTTGAAAGGAAACTGCAAGATAGCAGAACAAGTAAAATTTAAAAACCTGTCACATTAAAAAGAGTTGTTAAGATGAGCATCTCTGTGCATTACAACACTGCAGTTGCTATGGTAATGACACTTTCTTGAAAATATTTTGTGGAACACTGTCTTGTATACTTGCATGTTTGTACTGACCACCTACCTATATGTTAAGAGCACTAAAGATTAAAGAATTATGTGCTAAGATGTTATTTCAGTTTTTGCAAAATCTTGAATAGTTTGCAGCATTTCACTGACTGTTGTGTAATGTATCTATTTTGCTCAGAAGCCCCAACAGCAGTTTTTTTATAACACTACCGTATATTCCACCTTTCATCAAGGAACCTCAGAACAACACTTGACATCTTAGATACTAGGATACTAGCCAGTCAATGCATTGCTTAACTGCCCAGAATGGCCTGGCTGCTAGATGGGCAGTATAAAAATCAAATCAAATCAAATCAATCAGTCTGTCTGTCTGTCTGTCCATCCATCTATCTATCTGTCAATTTAAGAAATAGAAATGCACCCATTTCTTTTTCACTGTTTTCTTGTGAGGAAGTGTAGCATAGTGGCTGAATATGTGAACTGGGATTGCCCTAGTTCAAAACTCAGGTTATAAATAAAGTGACTAGTTTTGTCTGTGGAAAACCCTCTGTTCATTCTGTTCCCACTACTCCATGTATAAAACCAAATTAATCTGGTTAGTTTGTCAAAATATTTATAAAGATTATTAAGGCTGTATTCAGGAAGCACTCCAAATACTGGGCGTACACTGGGTGAGTCTTATATTCCAGCAGTGACTTAGAGTCCCAGGCACTGAAGAATGAGCATGCAAACAAATGAGTACACAGATAAGGAAGGGGCACAGTATTCTGCCCCTCCTCTGTTCAGTGGGATGTTGCAGCAGAGAATGGTCTTTCTATCCCTCGATCCTACAGGGTAGTAGAGACATTTGCAGCTTGGTTTTCCACCAGTCTGCATATATGCCAGATAACTTTTTATTAAGTTCCTACCACTACAGCCATTGACATTTTATAACTAGGAAGGTACAATGTTATAACATCATCTTAGGTCTCGAGTGAGGCTGGTCACTCAAAGAGTAGGTGTCAATGGGCAATTTTCATAATGGAGAGAGGTGTAAAGCGGTGTGCCCCAGGGATCTGTCATGGGACCAGTGCTTTTCAATCTGTTCATTAAATGACCTGGAGACAGGGATAAGCAGTGAGGTGGCCATCCATTCCAATCTCCGGTTGCACTTATCTGCCCTCGATCATGGCCAGAGCTGTGCCTCCTCGGTCTCCTCTGTTTGTTGAGTTTGGGCCTGTTACTCCAACTGAGGCCTCCAGGGTGCTGGTGCACTGCAGACCGGTGGCCTCTCCATTCAACCCCTGCCTGTCTTGGCTGATTATGACTGCCGGGGGAGCATGCTGGAATGAGTTTCATTGATTGCCACTGCCTCCTTCAGGGATGGGGTTTTTCCCTGTCGGCTGAAGGAGATGATGGTAAAGCCCATTCTTAAAAGACCTGGCTTGACTGTAGACAATATGTCTAATTATCGCCCTATAGTCAATGTTCCCTTCCTGGGCAAGGTGGTGGAGCAAGTTGCTGCCGTGCGGCACCAGTTGTTCCTGGAGGAGAACCTTTCCTGGATCCTTTCCAGTCTGGGACTGAGACTGCTTTAGTTGCATTGCATGATGACAACAATAGGTTGTACTTCATTGGCTTGCATGGTCTCTTTTCCATAGAATGAAATCTTCCTCAGGTAGTGGCACAACAGTCTGAGGTGGTGCAAGTGTGGTGCGAGTGTGGTGTGGGCCAGAGGCGCTGCCTCTGGCATCCAGGATAAAGTTATAAGCTACCTGTGAAAAGGAAGAGGGGTGGAACTGAGACCAGCTTTCTGCTTTGATGCAGTCGATTGGTCCAGCTGAACTGCTTCCCGGCAAATGGCTGCAGTCTTCCCCCTCCCCAATACATTAGATCCCCTACTATAATTGTTACTAAATTATGACAGGTGGGGCTGTCCCTTTCTCCCCCCTCTCCCTAGAAAAAATGTTCTTATCTGCTTATTGGGATTTTAAGCCTTTAAGTTACAGTAATTGAGAAAGCTGACATTCAGACAAATGAAAACCATGTGTACAGTAGGAATCCCATATCCATTGGAGATTGTTTCCAAGCCCCACTTTGGATGCAAACAAAACACACTCCCTCTATATACTGTATGGAAAAAGGAAAAAAACCCCACAACCTAGAATTTTATTCTCACATGTATTGCCAGAACTGCCTATTAGAGGGTGTCATGCTCCATATTCTTCTTCACTAACAAGTAGAGATGGACACGAAATGAATTTATTACTTGTTTTGTTATTCGTTGTTCATTTCATTAGGGAACAAAATGAATAATGAACTGACCCATCACAGAAAAATGAAACGAAAAGGAGCAGAAATTTCCACTTTGTTCTGCTTCGTTTTTTGTTTTCCCATAGGAATGCATTAGCAATTAGCAATGCATTCCTATGGGAAAGATTTCCTTCCACCCCCAGCAGGGGAAGCAGGCACCTAGCAGCTGATGGGCGCAGGGTGGTGGTGGGGAAGATTTAAAAAACCCGCTTTCCCCCCACTCCATCAGGTGAGGGGAGCGGGCTTTTTAAATCTTCCCCCCTCCCGAAGCTGGCATGGAGCAGCCACTGGGCGCTGGCTTCGGGGGAGGGGGAAGCAAAAGACAGGCCGGGCGGGAGGGTGCTCCCGCTCCTGTGGGGAGCCCTCCCAGGGTCACAAGCCACCGATAAGCCAGCTGCAGAAACATCCTCCCAGCCAGCTCGACGGCGGCTCCGGTGGCGGACGGCCCCGGGAGGGCTCCCTGCTCCCACGGGAGTGCTCTCCCAGCCGGCTTGTCAGTGGCTCCAGCAGCAGCTGGCCCCGGAAGGGCTCCCCACTACTGTGGGAGTGCTCTCCCGGCCGGCTTGTCAGCACTGGCTCCAAGCCAGCGTCTCAAAAAGCCCCTGCCGTGCCGCAGCCGCCAGGATCACCACCGGCGCAGGCGCCAGTAAGTCAGACTTGAACCAATTCAGCTTGGTTCGGGTTTGTACAATATTTTTAAATTCGTACAAACTAAAAATGAATCGAACCAAGGGTGGGCACAAAACAGAGCTAACCAAACCATTAGTTTTCTGTTTCGTGCCCACCTCTAGTAACAAGTACTGTACTGTATTCATAGCACAGTTTCTGGATCCCTCTAGTGGCTAGTTCTGGTAATACATGCAACAATTGCCCCCCCCCTACAGTATGCTCATATTTTAATAATTTTAATATTTTCAGAGCTTGGATAAGTGAATCAGTCGATACTGATTTCATGGATAAGAGAGTCCTACTCAATCTGATTTCATATAGAAAATGCAGTTAACAAAGCTAAATAATTTTGATATGAAATTTGAAGCCCCTTTATATATTTCCTTTTGTTTTTTAGCCTAGCAAATTTTCTGTGATAACTTTGTTTCCATTTAATACTGCTTCTTTCTCAGAATAATTCCCTTCAACATGGGAGACAGTGAGGTGTTTTTCCGAAACAATCAACAAAAAGGATATTCTTTGTGCAGCTTAATCAAAATTGTACACCACATACTTTGACAAGAATAACAAAATTGTCCAAAATGATGGTGGCTGCCACTTGATTATGCAGTCATCTAAGAATCAGAAATACTAAAAGTGGTATTTGTTTCTCTCTTAACAAACAGTTTTCCTTTCATTGTTTTTCGTGTGTATGCATTGTTTGTCAAGCGGAAAAGTGTGTCAATTTTGTGCTTGAAGCAATTTGGAAATTATTTGCACCAGATTGCCTTTGTTGTTAGGATCTTATTGGATTTGGGAAGGCTGTAAAATATTAGCACTTAAGGACATGGAAAGCAAGCCCGAAAGTATAATATTTTAAGAGCAACTTTGGTCACAAATGTAGCTAATAAACTCATGGGGACTGCATACATCTGATTGGACAGTAAACAAAAAGGGGGGTGAGAAAAGTTTGGTCAAGCTTGCAAAGGAAAAAAAGAAAAGGAAAATCCTATAAACCCATGTTATCCTTATCTATCATTAGAGTGAATATAGAAACTTAATTAGGTGGAAGAAAAAAGGCCTTTCATAGTGGAAACTGGATGTGACTGGGACAAGCTCTTCTTGACTGAAAGAAACATCTGCTCTAGGTTTGTTTTTCCTAGCAAAAAATAAAAAAAAAAGATAAGATAAGATAAGATAAGATAAGATAAGATAAGATAAGATAAGATAAGATAAATCTTTATTGATCCCACATCTGGGGAAATTTACTTGTTACACAGCTCCCAATATAAAAAAACAAGTAAAGATAGCTAGGTGCACAAAAAGTGTAAAGTGTGTGTGAGAGAAAACAAAATAGCTAATAGAGATTAAATAAAATAAACCCAATATACAAATATTGCACTAAAAATTTGTATATAAAAATAAATATCAAGAGAAGCTACAGTAGATATACCCCATATGAATATGTTAAACTGTAGAGTTGAAGAGTCTCACAGCAGTGGGAATAAAGGACCTGCGATAGCGCTCCTTCCCACACCGGGGATGTCTGAGTCTGCCACTGAAGGAGCTACGCAGAGCCTCCACTGTCTGGTGCAGTGGGTGAGAGGTATTGTTCATAATGGAGGTCATCTTGGCCAACATCCCCCTCTTACCCATCTTCTCCACAGAATCCAGAGGGCATTCCAAGACAGAACCAGCCCTCCTGACCAGCTTGTTCAGTCTGTTCTTATCCCGTTCAGTACTACCTGAACTCCGGCAGACTACAGCGTAGAAAAGAGCTGAAGCTACCACAGAGTCATAAAAAAATTCGTAAAATAGGCCTACACACTCCGAAGGACCTCAGTTTCCTCAGGAGATGGAGGTGGCTTTGACCCTTCTTGTATAGGGCATCAGTGTTATGAGTCCAGTCCAGTTTATTATTTAAGTGAACACCCAGGTACTTGATGCTGTTCACTATCTCAATATCTAAGCCCCGGATGTTCACTGGAGTAAAAGGTTGTGTCTTTTATTTTATTTTATTTTTTGCAGAGGAACACTTTGTTCTCACTTTCACTTGCACTCAGGGTATAGGTTTTACATTTCAGGGAAGTATTTGAGAAAGTTCAGAGACCAAGCTACTTACTTTCTGAATTTACCTGAATGGACATCAGGAACCACACATTAAGGATTTGGCAACTTTCCTTCAGCAAGCCGGAACATGGTCCTCCAAATGTCTTTACTTTAGCCATTGACTGCTGGACTGCAATGTTACCTAGACTGTTCTCTTTTATAAACGTATCTGGCATTTCCCCTTGTGGATGGACAACTAGTATTGTTCCTATCTTTTTCAAAAATCTAACTGAACCTGCAAACTATAGGCCTATCAGTTTGCTTGTATACTTATTAGCTACTGCATGAATTAGAATACTGAAAAAAGGACAACACTATAATGCATGAAGAACAGATGGGTTTTATGAAATCAAGCTTTTATTCTAAGCTTAGCTTATGCAAAAGCATATATAAAGGGAGTTTTACAGGTTTTGTTGGTTTCTATTCTGCCTTTGACCTCACTGATGAACTGCTGATGGACCAAGCTGGGTATAACTAATTGCGGGCATTAGGGACCCAACCCAACCCGTAATAATTGAAAATCTACGATATGTGAAAGTAGGTTGGGTTGGGCCTGGGGGCTGGCTGGGGGCTCTTGTATTTACCCCCAGCCTGGTGCTGCCCTGAACCGGCCTGCAAGGGCCTTATGGAGGCCTCAAAAGTGTCTTCCTGCAAACCAGAATTGACTTCTGGATTACCTAAAATCATTCCTGAGGCCTCTGACAGGCCTAGAAAGGTCCCCAGAGGCCTCAGAAATGATTTTTGGCAATCCAGAAGTCACTTCCAGTTTACTGGAAGTCACTTCCAGTTCACAGGGAGGCCCTTTTGGGGCCTCCAGAAGGCCCAGGAAGGCCCTTGCAGGCCCGTGTGGGGCAGCACCAGTCCTGGGGTAAGTATGGGATGCCTGAAACAGGCCTTTCCCCCTTATCCCAGGGGCCTTTTTCATATACTGTGGTCCCACAATATAGCGGGACCGCAGTATAAGAACCGTGAAAGGGCGGGGGACCACTGTATTGATAGGCTACAGCAGTTTGTTCAGTAGTTTTATTTAACAACACTAGGGGAGTTAAGCCTTCTAATATTGTTTTAAATCTTCATGTTGGTGATATTATTACAAGGATGCTTTCTCTTGCCTTTTCAATGACAGCTTGTGAGGTCACAATTATTTTATGCTGATAAGCTAGTTCTGTTATACTTTAGTACAAGGCTGTCCAACTTTGAACAGCCCACGGGGTACTTCCACCTGCCGGACATTCCTGTGGTCCACTTCCTGAAGCGCTGCACAGCCTTGCGGGCTACTTCCAGAAGTACGCAAGCATGCGCTTCACTGGTACTCCTGAGCCCAGCAAGGGGGTGTGACATAGTGGTGGCAGAAAGATGGAAGGACCCGTGGGGCTTGGAAGGGAAGCAGTGGTGGCAATCTGCTGCCACTGCTCGCCTTTGAAGCCTTGTGGGCTGGGCAAAGATGCTGGGAGGAGGAGAGTGCAGGTGGAGAGGGGAAAACGACACCAGGTTTTTCTTGACTTCCTGGTTTCTGCGCCCACCCATCTGACCGTTCGCTCACCTGCCCACCCGCTGCTTGTCCACCTGCTTGCTCAGCCACCCACCCACCCGCCCATTTGCCCACCAACTTGCCTCTCTATCTGCCTGCTTGCCTAAAATTGTCAGGCTGGTGGGGACCTGGCGGTAACTTCTGACAGCACTACGGATGACAGGTTGCCCGCAGTCGATGTGTTGTGCAGGCCTTATTTAATAGAATAGGCCCCAAGAAACTGTTGATCAGCCTTTGTTCTGTATATAAGGAGAAAACATTGATAACAATGCTAAGGCAGATTAAGGAATTAAAATGGACCTTGGATGGAATTATGTACAGTTCAGTGTCTATGCATATTTAAAGTTGAATTCTGATGCAAAGATTATATGAGGATAATATCTAGCTGCCAGTAAGACATCATGTAGCAAAAGCAGCATCCATCTGCAGAAATTCTCTCTTTAAGAGGTAGCCAATGAGCTAATCTCATAAGAACAACATAAGAACATAAGAAGAGGCATGCTGGATCAGGCCAAAGAGCCATCCAGTCCAGCTTCCTGTATCTCACAGTGGCCCCACCAAATGTGCCTGGGAGTGCACAAGACTAGATACCACTCCCCTGCATCTGGCCCTTGAAGTATTCTGTTTTTAAGCCTTGATATTATACATCTTCATCATGGTTTATAACCTGTGATGGACTTTTCCTCCAGGAATCTGTCCAACATCCTTTTGAAGGCATCCAGTCCAGATGCCATCACCATATCCTATGGCAGGGAGTTCCAAAGACTTAACAACACACTAGGTAAAAAAAAATCTTTTGTCTGTTCTCACTATCCCAACCCTCAATTGGAGCGGATGTCCCCTAGTTCTGGTATTTTGTGAGAGGAAGAAGTACGTCCCTCTATCCACGTTACTCATGCCCTGCTTTGTTTTGTACTTTTCACTCATAACCCCCTCCGGCGCCCTTGTTCCCAGACTAAAGAGCCTCAAATGCTATAGCCTTTCCTCATAAGGGAGGTGCCCCAGGCCAGTAATCGTTTTAGTTGCTCTCTTCTGCACCTTTTCCAGTTCCACTATGACTTTTTTGAGATGCGGTGACCAGAATTGTACACAATACTCCAGGTGCGGCCTTACTATTGTTTTGTACAATGGCAATATAATGTTGGCTGTTTTATTTTCAGTCCCCCTTTTGATGATCCTTAGCATGAAATTGGCCTTCTTCACCACTGCTTAAAGGCTTTAAACCCAAAGTTGCAACACATGTGTTGTATGTATGGGGCAGAAATCTGGAGTGGAAGAGCTAAATTAGCCAAAACCTGCAGTGAGAGATGATAAAAAGGGAAGGTGTTGACCATTTAGAGTGAAGACCGGAGTCAGAATGGGCTTGGGTCCAAACATGTGGTTCATGGAAGACTTTTCTTCTCCCTCGCTTATGCTGTGTGGTTATGTTTGGGGGAGGGCAAAAGAGGTATATACAGATTTTGAATTATGCAGGGCCTGGCAACCCCCCCCCCAACTCCAGCATTGTTGAAGGGAGATATGTATATACCTCTTCTTTCTTTTTTTTTTTTTTAAATAATCTCTTCTGTGGGAATTTCATGGACCAGCTTTATGGAACATGTGAGGAGGTGGGCTTGTAAATGAGTACATGGCTGTGTGTGCAGTTGTGCTTCCATGAGTAGCATGTTCCTATCATAAATAAGGTCTGGGAGGCAAGTGAATGTACTTACAGTGCAAAAAGTGAGGTGGAGGGTGGAGGGGATGTAGTAAATGTGCTTGCTCCATAACGAAATCTGTTCAACTAAAAGTAGAACAGATTGTGTGGGAAAGCAATAGAATCTCTATTACTGGAGGATTTAAGGGACGTAACTACATTCTTCAGAAATGATGGGTTGATGCTAAAGATAATTAATCTTGCTTTAGTGCAGAAGCTGAACTATATTTTAATTGAGGTGGCTGTTGGCTCTTCTAATCCTTGTTTCATTTTTGATCTTGATACAGCTATTATTTTTTGCATTTGAAGATAAATAAATTCAGGATATTATATTTGGAAAATAAATAGCCTGTAGTTGTGATTATTACAGCAAAAGTCAATATAGAATATATACAAGAAGAAAGAATACCCCTTTGTATTTATACAGGTATTATCAGTTCTATGCTTAGTGGCATTAAAGTACCATTGTATTGCAAAAGTATTTTTGTTTAATATAATATATTATTTTTGTTTCATTTTCATGCCACCATTCCTTTAAGGAGATTACTATAGCGCAAATGGTTGTCACATTTATATTCAGGACATCTCTTTGAGACAAACTAAACTAAAAAATGGTGATTGGCCAAAGATCACCAAATAAGTGACTGGGAATTTGAGACAAGGCATCTACACGTTGAAATCAAACACTTTATCTATACTGTATCATATAGGGTCTCAAAATCAAAAATTCAACTTAATTAATAGTTGAGAAAGAGCGTATAATGCAGAATAGTAAGGGTGTGGACAAGTCTTAAGATGATGCATGCATGGTTAATGGCAGCATAAAAGAAGCCCCAGGAGAGGGGGAAGTCAGAAAACGTATTTGATGATGTGGCTGGGAGAGAAAAAGACACAGCTCTGTAAAAGCTAATGTAGGAAGATGAAGCAATAAAAGAAGGGAATTGAAGCAGCTAAAAGCATCAGAAGCAAATAACAACAGAGCCTTTCGGGGGGGGAGGGGGAGAATGTGTGAAAGGAATAAAAATAGACCAAAGAAGCTGAATTCATTCAATCCCGTGATGGAAAATGGATCATGCTGGAGAGAGCATATACTTCAGGGATGGCATCTGAAGGGTTATGTTACATAGAGATCAGGCCTGTGACAGGTCACCCTCAGGGCCTTCGGAGGTCCCCGCATGCCTAAATGCAAGGAAGCGGTTGAAGCCCTAAACCAGGGTCTGGGGTCGGTTATGGACTGGATAACAGTGAACAAATTGTATCAGTATGAAGGGGTTGCTACAGTGCCCCTGGTGGGCCATCTATGCTGTCTTGGAGAACCTGTTAGGAGTCAAAATACTTGGGCTTTGCACAGGTGCAGATACATTTCAACAGGCTGTAGCCAAAGAGGAGGCAGAGGCAGGGGCCCACTTGGATAGAATAGCAGTGGCTAGAGCTAACAGTTATCTGCTGAAATAAAGGAAGGGAAGGAGGAAGAGGCAAGAGAACTGGAAATGATTTGGGACAGATGGCTGGATTGGGAGAAGAAAACACATGAGATGAGGCTACAGAGAAACTGGGTCCCATCTTTTCCACAGCTGGAGATGTAGACTACATGCATGTAGAGATATCCTGAACAAGAATCCTTGTGGGGATACAGTAGATTAGCACTTCTGTTTAGTGCCCCCTTCCCACTCTGTTATCTGTCAGTCTTATGGATCTTGGCATCCAGAGGGGCATTTTGTTCAAAATTCCCACCCAGCTAAAATGGAACAGAGGGAGTGCCAGCTGTGACTACAGGAGGAGCCAGAGATGCCACTGCTTTGCCAGCAATGCAAGCCATGTGACAAAGGCATGAGGTGGCCTAGGATGGTGTTGACACTACAGTGCCACCAGCAAGCAACCTTTAGCAGTCCAGTGCTAAGGTTGGCAACCCTGGGCCAAGCAGAGGACGGCTTCGTTGCCATTCTGCCTCCACTGGGTGCAGAGGTGCCCACAGGCTCACAGTTAATGGGTAGCAGTAAATAGAGGTGGCAGAGGAAATAAGAGTTTAGAATTTACAAGTCTTCTACTTAGTTTTGCTGCAACATGTCTGTCTGTGTGGAAGTTTCTAACTGGCCAGTGCTGGATTGTGGTGTTTGAAATCATAGTAGTCACATGATAATTAGATCAGTATGTGCATCCTCTTGGGAAAATACCCAGTCTGTTTTAAATCTGTGTTGTATATGGTTTGAGGGATGTATGTGTGTAGAAGGCTTTTTAATTTTTTTAAAATACATTTAAACTGGTATAGCAGTAGGTTTTTTTTTAAAAAACATAATAAAATGGGGAGATGGTGGGCATGGAAGCCACAAGGCTGGGACACTCCAGCTAAGCATGTGCTCTGCCACCCAGCTGATGGGCGGTAAAGATGGACCCTGCAGCATAGAGGGTGGTACGGCTCCAGCGGGCTGGCGTCTGGTTTTGCACTGTGGCTGATGCAGGGAGTGAAGCCAGGCACTGTGTCCTAGATAACAACTCTGCTCCTCTGGGCTGGCTCCTGGTGCCACACCACAGCATATCCAGTGGATGCATAGCTAGTCTTTTTCTGTGGCAGTCCCAGGTGATTCAAGTTGCTGTCCCCTCTTTTTTGGTCCTGCTGCAGAATTTGCCAGCCAAAGAACTGCTCTGGCAGAAGCTAGAATCCTGGCTTTATGCTGGGTGGGGAGGAAACTTCTTCCTCATGGCCCACTCACACCAAGTCCTTTTGCTTGGGTCACCCACCCAAGCCTTTTCTCTCCCACTTGTTTCAGGCTTTGTTTGTGTCAAAGTAAAAAGTCTCTCCAGAGCTCATAATCAGAGCCTTGCTTCGTGGCCAAAAAGGTTTAGGTTTTCACCATGTGTTGTGTAGTCGGGAATTTTAAAATCAATTTCAAATATGCAAAACCAAATTCAAAAGTGGTTCTTGTTGTTAGTGCAACTGTGTCTTCTGTTTCTTCATTCCACACTTATATGCTTCCTCTGTGAGGAGCAATGTGCTGGACAAGATTTATTCTCAACCTTTCCCAGAGGTGTTTACTCAGAGGCTAGAAGCATTACTTGTTAGATTGCAGTCGCACAGAACCTCTGCTGGCATAACTGATAACTTTGCTGGCTGGGGGTTACTGGGAGCTGTGGTCCGAACAGTAATTTTCCAAGTCTCCCTTCTTATTTCTTGCAGCCACCATGCCTTGCCTAAAAATACATTAATGTTCCATTCTGTGCAACAACTTGGATTATGGGTTGTCAGGATTCTATTTGTGGAAGATGTTCTATTCTTCTTATAATCTTTGTAATGTGAATCTATAGTTGCATGGTGTTTTGTTTTTATTGCAATGGGCCAAGTGCCTTGAGAAGGGATTCGTTCTTTGAGAATTTTTCTTATTGTCCGAAAATGTCATGACAGCGCTTCAATGAGAAATTTCATCTGAACTAGTTTTATCTTTATCAGATAAAGTTGTTTGTCAAAACACAGCTAAGGATGAGGTATATTAATTTATATACTGTATAACAACAACAAGCTAGGAACAATTTGCAAGGTGATTAGGAAATATTTCATTCAAATAGATATTTTATTTAATTGGGTATGTGCGTGGTGTCCAAACCGGACTTCCATTGATTCCTCAATTCTTTACACAGTGTAATTTGGAGAAAATGTTGAAAATACATTTAACTTTATATTTAAAACAGTATTTAGCCAATCCAACAGGTTAGTTCTTTAAATATCGCTTTTAAATATGCCTCTGTTATTTAAAACATGGAAATGCAAGTTATCTTTAAAATGCTGTGTGATTAGAACAAATGCAAGGTAATTGGTTTGGTTGGTGGTTTAGTAATTAATGCTTCTAATGAATTCCAACACAGAGAGTCCTATTTTAATTACCAGGGGAGGTGATGGGGGAAAGTCAAGACTTTTTTTCAAATGCTGCTCAAACTCTAGAGCAGGCATTTTCTAATCTCATTCCTTTGTTTTAAAGCTGGGTTAGACCAGGACACATCATGTGATACTTTATGACATTACACAGTGCACCCATCAGATTGTATCATCACTGAAGCAAACATGGGTCTCAATTTTTCACCTCCTCTTTCAACGATAGCCAAGTAGATGCAATTTTACAACTACACATGAGTGCAAAAAAGAGGCCAATTTTATCCTTCTGATAAAAGTAGTTCTGTCTTTATGTTTTGTGGATCATTCCTATTTGCAATGTATGTAATTTCATATAATATGTATAACATTTCATTGATTGCATTTGTGAATATGTTTTATGATCAAAGTAGTTCCACATTAATTTAAATCGGTTCCACTTGCCATTTTTAACACTTGAAATTGAAATAGCTGTGTAGGACAATAAGAAGCTACAAGCCATTTATGAACCTTCTGATCCAAATTGTAATTATATGCCTCATTCTTATGACTGCCATACATTTAATGCCTCAGTCCAGACTCCTCTTCGGGCATTCTTCAAGCTGACACACATACATAGAGGGGAGAGCCTAGCCCTTCTATCGCTGACATAATTTTTCAGCTCAGCATGGAGTCTACTTGACATTTGAGCGGGAAACGTGGAAAACATAGGAAATCTGACTTCTGGCTTGCATGTACCCCAAGGACTTCAGTGTCTATATACTCTGTTTCTTGCTTTATGGTTTCCATATTACCTTGCTTCTTACATCTCATATGCAATGCTCTCTATAATTTTCCTTTGGCTTTGGACAGAGGCCTTGCCCCATGCATGTTTATTTACTGTATAATGTTGATGTTTTATGGTTTATATTTTGATATTTGCTTAATTTTGTAAAACTCCCAGAGTGGCAGTGTTGCTAGATGGTGCAGTAAACAAACAAACAAACAAACAAACAAACAAACAAATATGGAGTTCTGGCCATGACTAGAGCCAGGTGGGTGGCAGTGCTGACTGTGGGTGGCACCAATACACAGCCCCAATATAATGTTGTGTGCCCACACACCAACACAACTTAGAGGGAATACAGAATTGCTCATGTTCCATGTTCCAATTTTATGTTTTGTGCAGAATCAGATTTTCTTTTCACTTTGGTGCAGATGCCACTAGACATCCTTTTGGCTTTAATCTAGTTGTGCCATTAGTGACAGGGCTATTCGTACTTTTCCTTTGCTCTTCCCCAGTAGCTGATTAAATCCTTTCCAACCTGAGCTTTTCATCTTCCAGCAGTTATCTCTTGTTTCATTTTAGACTGTCTCATCATAGGGTTTTCAAGATAAGAGACTTTCAGCAGTGGTATACCATTACCATATTTTGCACAGTTCTAAGAAAAATTAGCTTGGGTGTCTCCTTCTCTTCCAGTGTCACGTTCAGGTACCACTGCTGCCCAGTAGCTGCCACCCTGCATTTACCCTCGAAGCGGTGGATTCATCTTAGTCTGGCATTTCAGCTCTGACTGTTCTGCCTTGGGTAACTGTGATGAAAAGGCTCTGCCACCTTTCCAGCTCTCTCAACTGTATTGGGAGTCGAGGCTTGTAATGGGGTCTGGTCTTCAGATGGCATACCAGTTGGTGAGCAAGACAGCAGACTCTTGCCACCTTAGCCAGACTTCCTGAAACAGACTCATCAGCCCAGTAAGACAAGGAATAGGTCTCTTTTGGCTTACAGGACTGCTCTACCACTGCCTCTACCATGTCCTTTCTCTGGGGGTGTCTCTGGAGGAGAAGCTCGTACCTTGCTTACCATGACAGTGTCTCAGAAAGCTTGCCCAGTTGATGTAGAAATGAGGGTCTTGGACTTGAGAATACAACAGCTGGGACTGCTATCAGATATCATTGACAAGTTTTGCTCTGACCCCACCTCCTTCAGTGGGAAACCCAGGAAAATCCCACTCGGGAGATACTGAGTTCTTTGCCTCCATTACACTTGGTGGCAAAGTATATTTAAGTTTCATTTCTTAAGAAGTTACACATGGATGCCTGAGAAATAGCTTTCACTTTTATTTGCTCCTCGGCAGGAAGCAGAAAGCTAGCCTTTTGCTTTTCTAACCTGTGGGACTCTGGATTTTAGAAATTATTACAGATATTTATAACAAATTTGGATTCACATATTTTCACAACTATCCAAATATGACATTATTATTAGTGAATTCTGGATAGAGATGGGCACGACTTAGCGGTATTCCCGTTTCCGTTTCCGTTACTCATATCCGTTACTCTATGGAAACGGTAACGGGAATTACTCCGCCAGAATTCAAGCTCAAACCGACGAATGAACAATTTGGTCTGATTTGTCGTGCTCGTTACTTGCATCGCGGCGATCGCGCAATGCCAAGCGGTACAGAAAAAAAGTTTTTAAAAGTTAAAAAAAACCCGATTCCCGGCCCTAAAAGTAGGCGAAAACTGTCTGAGGGCACCTACCAGGCCAGAAGGGTGTTTTATTTGGGGGGTTTCCCCGCCCCCCTCTCCTTGGCTATCGCTACTGCTGCGCTGCTGGTACCAGGCTGGGAGGGCGCATCCATTTGCCATGCAGTGCGGGGGATCCAAAATGGCGACCGCAATATTTTTTTTGAAATCGTTGCCCAAAACCCCACCAAAGCACCACAGAAACATGCGAAAATTAGCTATTTTAAATGCTTGAATTTTTACAGTAGCAGCAGTGGGTTTTTCTTGCAAAAAAGTCTCTGTTGATTTTATTTTATTTTATTTTATTTTATTTTATTTTTTACACCTGTGCATTCGCAATGATGGGCTTGCCCATGGGAGTAGACCATGCAAAGTTTTGGAGCCATTCCACCAATCGCATGGCCAGGTTTTGCTGACTGTACCAGGCTGGGAGGGCGCATCCATTTGCCATGCAGTGCGGGGGATCCAAAATGGCGACCGCAATATTTTTTTTGAAATCGTTGCCCAAAACCCCACCAAAGCACCACAGAAACATACGAAAATTAGCTATTTTAAATGCTTGAATTTTTATAGTAGCAGCAGTGGGTTTTTCTTGCAAAAAAAAAGTCTCCATTGATTTTATTTTATTTTATTTTATTTTATTTTATTTTATTTTATTTTATTTTTTTACACCTGCACATTTGCAATGATGGGCTCGCCCATGGGAGTGGACCATGCAGATTTTCCACCAATCGCATGGCCACTTGGCCAGGTTGACCACAGAGACTTCTGGGATGTGCCAATCGGGCATAAACAGCCCACTAATCGTAGCCCAAACCCTAAACCTAAGCCTAACCCATACGCCAGTACACTGTCCTTCTAAGTGGGTCAGAGAGGCACCCAGAGGTGCACCCCAATACTCACCCTAACCTCACCCGTAACTAGCCTAACCCTAGCCCTTGTGCTAACCCATCTTAACCCTAAGCCAGATCTACTTGCATTGCACTACATGCAAGTACGTGAGACACAGCGGGTGCAAAGAGTCTGCCAGTCCGTCACTTGTGGCTCTGGCTGATTCCTGCAGCTCCCTCCAGGAGCCCGCTACCCTCCCAAACCAGTACTAACGACAACGAAAAAACGGGAAAAAAACGAACCGACTAATTTTTGCAAAATTTCGCGAAAAACGGAAACGAGCCGAAACGGACTGCCTCCGACACATGACAACTCGAAAACGTCATTTTCCCTAGTCGTGCCCATCTCTAATTCTGGATATTTCCAAATTTAAATGCACATCCCTATTTCAGAGACAATCACCAAAGGAGGAAAATGTATTTTAAGATAATAGCAGGCAATGGCATACTTGGGGGCAGGGGAAAATCCCATGGTCAAATAAATTATATTCTGAGATATAATTGAAGTGCAGACGACCTGGCTTCCCTTCCCCATCTCCTCCGGATGCTGCATCTGAGTGGGGGCCCTCTGGAGGAGGCGAAGTTGGGAACACCTATTCATCTGAGAAAATGAACAACCATGAACCGCTGAACCATCAGTTTATACCCATCTCCAAATTTAAATAATCATTTATCAATACTGTTTTAAATCCAATCTGCCATGGAAATGCACATTTTTTTGCCCTTTTGCCCTTTAGAGTGAATGTATTTAAAAATCTTGTTTTTACCTGTAAGAATAAAATCAGTGAAGATTTCCATCCCCAATTTAGTGCATGTTTATTTCTGCTTAGCAGAACATGCCATGGGGGGGGAGTTCCATTCCTTTGGTCTCTGAACATTTTCTGTATATATTGTTTTATAAAATACTTTTTTGTTATAAAAATAACATATATGTCTCTGGAATCTGGTGGGCAAAACGAATAATGAACAAATTATTAGTGTGTGTGTGTGTGTGTGTGTGTGTGTGTGTGTGTGTGTGTGTGTGTGTGTGTGTGTGTGTGTGTGTGTGTGTGTGTGTGTGTGTGTGTGTGTTTATACCAAAATGTAAATTGCAGTGCCTCCTACTATTTAAATAGGCTTAACTTCAGTTCTGTTATTCACCCAACCCTACATATCCTTTCTTCCTCTTTTTCTCAATGGAGCTGACTGTACAGAGAATTACAAATGTGACCAGCCAACGCCTACATACTTCTATGAAGATAACCCCTTGTACTGCTGTGATATTCTTTTTTTTATTTGTATGTTATTTATACCAGTATGATTCATTGAGAGTTATTTTTGCAAATAGGAAATGCAGTCTACTAATACAATTTAATGGGATTTTATTTTAAGGATCAAAGAGCCCAATGTCTCAGAAGAAAAGAAAATATAGATTTATGTTTCAACCCTGTTTTTAAAAAAAAAAACCTCGAAAGCCAGATTTTTATTTATTTATTTAATTTATTTATTACGCTTGTATACCGTCTGTCTTCCCAAAGGAACTCCGGGTGGTTCACAACAAAAAAGTACAACAAATTGAAACAATAAATATATCAGTATAAAAACAATTAAGCAACAATAGAGCCAAACAAGTGGCAAATGGCAGATGGTGGGAGAAAAAAAAACAATTAGTCACCTCTCAGAAGAGCCAGGTTTTTAATGCTTTCTGAAAGGCTTGCAGGGACTCAACAAGGCGCACTTCGCTGGGGAGATGGTTCCATAAAGCAGGGCCAGCCACAGAGAAAGCCCGAGAGTGAGTAGATGTTTTTCGGGCCTCCCTGGGCGTGGCCACCCACAGCATGTGCGCCCGCGACAACCTGGTCGGTCGGGCCGATGTTGACCGCTGGACGATCCGCTCTGCCAGGTAGTCAGGTCCCAGGCCATGGAGGGTTTTATAAATTAAAACCGAGACCTTGAATCTGATTCGGGACACAACGGGCAACCAATGCAGACGGGCCAGAACTGGGGTGATGTGGTTGAACCGACGCACACCCGCCACCAGTTTGGCCGCCACATTCTGTACCTGCTGCAGTCGCCGAAGGAGAGTCAAGGGCAACCCCATGTAGAGCACGTTGCAATAGTCTAGTCTCGAGATCACCAGTGCTTGCACCACACGAGGGAGTCCCCGTCTAGATAGGGACGAATCTGGGCTATTTGTCGAAGATGGAAAAAGGCAATCCTGGACACAGCTGCCACAATGTCCAAAAGAACATGACCTCGGTCTTCTCAGGGTTGAATTTGAGCCTGTTGGCCCTGGTCCATTCCATGACTGCGTCCAGGCACTGGTCAAGGGTCCGGACAGCCTCATCTGCAGAGGTGGAAAAGGAGAGATAGAGCTGCGTGTCATCAGCGTACTGATAGCAGCAGACTCCAAATCTCCTTATGACCTCTGCCAGCAGCCTCATATAGATGGGGGAGAGGGACGACCCCTGCGGGACCCCACAAGGGAGTATCCATGGGGCTGACAGGTTCCCCCCATGCTGTACCTGCTGGGGACGGCTCTCCAGGAAGGACTGGAACCAACTGAGGACAGTGCCTCCAATCCCGATCCCGGAGAGCCGATCCAGCAGGATACTGTGGTCAACGGTATCGAAGGCCACTGACAAGTCCAGAAGGACCAACAGGGTAGAGCAATCCCTGTCGGTCCCCCGGAGGAGGTCATCTTGTAGAGCGACCAAGACTGTCTCAGTCCCCTGACCCGGCCTGAACCCGGACTTTTCTTTTCTCCTCTTGCTCCTCTTCAACCTTCCTTTCTCTTTGATTCATTCAGCAAGAATGAATTTCTACTAAGCTGTGATGAAAATACTAGCAATTTGAAGCTAAAAGCTTTGGCAAGATCATTTTGAATAATTATGTGGAAATTTATGTGCCTTCAGCTCTCCTGCTTCATTTGGTCTCATGTTCTACACAAATGTGCCAAGGTTCTCTTGCTAATGATTCATATCAAACAGGACATCGGTCTGGTAAGAGACCAAATCATCCATTCTGATCCCCAAACAGAAGAAATGCTGAATTTCAAAAATGACTTAACACGCTTAGATTGCACAGACTAAGAGGTTAAAGCAGACCCTGTCACCAGTGAAGGAAAGGCCTGGAGCCAGGAGAGGGAAGTCCACCCACAGCAGTTTTGCTATACTACTCATCAGGTTGGTACGTGAATAGGGAAAAGGCTTGAGAGATGCTGGAGAAGGAAAGGACACCAGATCTCAGAAGTGGCCAGCAACTGCATTTGAACAATTAAAAATAGTGTGCCTGTATGCACCTGTTCCCTGAAAGGTCTGACTTGGTTATGGTGACCACGTACGCCTAGGTTACCTCTGTTTGGATTAATGAAACGTGCTCTGTGTGGGACTTCTCTGAAGACATTTCAGGAACTTCAACTAGCGCTAAATGCTTAATCCAAAATGTTATTGGGATTGTCAACCACACAAGGGAATGTGGAGGGTGGAAACCCACCCTGCAGAGCAGGAATGACTTTCTCCGGATTCAGCAGAATTCTCAGATAGCGCTTTTAAATTCAGATACGGCTGGCCAGCCAGGGGCCTGGAAGTGACCCCACCCTAAGAGTGAAGCAGAATTATATGCCCTCTGTCCACAAGGAAGCAACAATACAAAAATCATCACTGGGTAGTGAGACAAGTCTGTTAGTGTTTGCAAAGATTGCCATAAATGGTCATGTACTTCCTCTAGCAGGTACTTTCCACCCCTGGTTAACCACCACCCTCCCTATGGAAGCAGTCAGTTTCCTATGCGCACACATTCCCTGTCACTGTGGGTATTTGTACACGACCCCTAACCTCCACCGCAAATGGCTCCAAGCTCCGGAGCTTAAAATTGTTTCCCCACCAGCTCTGGAGTTTACAGATAATTAAGTGCGACCACGCCCACCTAAGCGCGTCCCAGCACACTTTTCAGGTACCTGCTCTCCGGAGGGTGAAAATTCCTGATGCGGATATAACAGTAGTGACTGCCAGGCTCTCCTTGCTTCTGTTTGTTCTTTTTTTGTCCCCCGCCCCTTTAAGAGATCTGAATGCAGTGCCAGGACAGCAGAACAGAGGTGAGCAGCATTCTTTTCCTCCTTTTTTTTCTCCCTCCCCTCACGCAGCCAGGAGTGTGGAGGGGGTGGGAATGCAGGAACAGCGACAAACCCCTAAGATCTCTGGTCCGAATTTAAGTGGCCAGCAGATCTTAGGGGTCGTGTGAAAAACTTTGGTCAAGAAATTGTCAAGAAATAATAAAGGATAAACCTTTTCCTGTTCCTCCCTCATTACAGGAGCTTCATTGGCCGCTGGTTCATTTCTGAGCCCTATTGAAAGTTCTGGTCATGATGACCTTGAAACCCCTTGACACCTGAGGTACAGACTATCTGAAAAACTATATCTCCTTGTACAAGCTCCCCACAAGTATTGGGATTCTCAAGGGAGTGCCTTCTCTTGGTCCCACCATTTTCATGAGAATGTTTTGTCAAGACTTAAAGGCTTTTTCTGTGGCTGCTCCCAGATTCGGGTCTTGCTCCCGCAAGCGGTGTGAATCATCCCTTCCTCTTTTATTTTCACTAGCAACTGAAAGCATGCCCGATATTCATACAGAGATGAACATGGCTACCTCTTCCAACACTTCCTCTTGAAAGAAGCTTTTTGAAAGGGAGTAAGCAATTGAAATGAGACAGACTTTTAAAATCTAATTGATGGCTTTAAAATAAGTTTTTAAATAGTTCTGTTAATCTAATTTTAATTGTTATGTATTATCGTAGAAATACATGTATTCTTGAAGAAAAATTCCAGAACATGGCCAAACAGCCCCCCCCAAAAAATGCACAACTATTTAATTAGGTTTTAAAGTAATTATCGATTTGACATATTTTTATATGTGCTGGGAGATAACAAATATTATACAAGACAAGAGCTTGTCCTATGTGGAGAGACAGCTAAGCTACATGTGTTTCTTGAGATGGATTTTGTGTCCCATTGTGTTTTCTGACATCAACGGGATCACAACAAGACTGTAACCACTAGGTAATATCCTTTTATTTGATCCAGTTGGCTACACCTAGTGATTTTTTCTAAATTTTATCCCAGGCCCCAAATGGAACACATGGGTTTTCTGCACCAACACTCCCCCCTCTGTGGACAAGCAGGGTCTATGAACCTCGAAGTGCCACATGGAGAGGGGATGTGAATGTGTGTATGTGACCTATCTCACTTTGTTTGAAGGACTGAGGCTGTAAACACAACCCATAATTTCAGATGCACCTTTACAACATCCTGCTTCTTGCCTCAACTAAGAGACTGCCTGGCATTTATTTTGCATCTTGCCAAGAACTCTACATCTAAGAAATAACTCCTGGCAAATCCATCTTTTGCCATGCTTGAACTTTTGGTACAGCTTTGAAAAATAGGGTATTGCCCTTGAAATATTTGCAACCATTTTGTTATTTTACTAGTATCTTAAAGGTATCATCTAGTCTAGTCTTGTATTTGGTTTTTGTTATGGCTATATGACTCCCCAACTTGTTTTCTTCTATTTTTGTGCATTTTACCTGTTTTAGCTCAATAGAGATATATATATCAGACATGATCTCTTAATAATCATCATAGCCCCATGACGTAAAATAGGCTGAGCAACTACACAGCCCACATCATGTACTGTGGGGGCAGTATTTGCAATATTTTTTAGGGAAAACTGAAATAAATTTAATCCTTCTGTTAACTCTAACTATCCTGCCAAGCCCCTGTAGCTGATTGGAAAGTACCCCAGAATTCACTCAGTCCTAGGGTGTTTTTTTTTTGTAATCCATTTGGATGATGGTTAAAAAGGTTAGTGCTAGTAAGAATAATGTATTAGTTTACAGAAGATGCAGCAGGTAAATGTTGGGTGGGCGGTGGTGATTCATGAATTTTTGAATTTTTCTTCCAAAGCATGCCCATCAGATCTCCAAACTTTTGACAGATGAAAATAAGGGAACTCTTCATGAAATACTTGGGCTAATGGTCATGTGGCAAGTTAACAGATATGCAGCACAAATAGAAAATGAGAGTTAAATGTGTGTGCAAATGTTCATGGCCAGTGGATTTTGCTCAGTATGCATACTACTAATGGGTGCAGAAACACTTTGGATGGGATGCAAGGATTTTTTTAGATGATATTAAAACCAGTTATTTTTTATTTTCTTTGTATGTTCTAGTCATAATAATAATATGTATTGCTAATCATAATATTGCTATTTTTAATTTATCAGATGAAATCCTATTGCATAGAGTAGGACATCGCATTAAAGTAGGCCCATTAAGTCAGTGGAATTTTGCAAGTCAGGTTCTTAATGAGTTCCATTGATTCAAATGGGTCTACTTTAGCTGCAGCTAGCTACATATGCATTCTAGACTACTTAAATCACTATTTGAGTAGGCTTATTTGACTCAACAGAGCTTGTGGAGGAGGTCATTTATCAAAACCTTACTGATTCCGTGAACCTACCCTAATGCAGCTTAGTACACTAAGCAACAGGATTACAGCCATTGTTCTTATTCTTTACATTTTGTCTAATAGTGCTCTTACAATTCTCAGACACTTAATGGAACTGTTAGCTTAGGTGGTGGTTGTTTAACCTTGGCAACAGTGCAGATATAATAACAGAACATTGTATACATGTTTCTCTTGGGGGAAATGGATTTCCCCTCTATTTTAGTAGCACCCAATATAGCAATTACTTGACAAAGTTATTGCTGGGACATAGTATGGAAAAGCCTTAAAAATATGCTGCAGATAGTGAGACAAGACATGTACAATTATGCAACGTAGAAGACATTAGGCTCATTTTACATTGAGCATGTCACCATTTATAAATCATTAATTGCACAATGTTATTTAATATTTAATAATATTTAGTATTAACCAACAACAGAGAAACAGCAATGAGCATCTGAACATATGAGCCATGTTGGCACTACCTCACTGAGCATGTCATCTGTTTTGAAGCAATGTATATCTTAAGATACAAAAAATCTTTTTGACTTACTAATTAGCATCTGTAGCATTACTCTTTCTCAAATTCATGCTTCAGTAGGAATTAAAATATGATGAAATAATATGTCTCCCATAAATTAAAAATCCAGCAGTCCTTCTTTTAGAAACTAAAATAATCTCCTGAATCTGGAAAATTACAACTAGCTGACATGTATTTTCTGTTTATCCATATATAGTAATGGCCCATATATAGCTTTCCTACTAGAATTTTTTTAGGAAAAAAGTTCTTATTTTCCTCCATATTTCATCCTGTATTTTGTCCCAGGCAAACTCTTCATTTTCATCCCTGTCAGCTTCTTTTTAGGCTCCAATTGCCAGCGTATGCTTGTGAGCACATGTGTAGGCCAATTTGTCCTGTGTGCAAGGGTGACCTCTGTTGGCCTTAAGAGAAATCTGAAAGCCATGGTCTGGTGACAACTTTATTATGCCAATGAAAGATACACAACAACAGTATGTCCAAGCTTTCAAGAGTTCAGAGTCCTTTCATCACACAATGATGTTTTAAGAAGCAGGCAGTGAGAAAGGGTTCGGGATGATTTCATGTTAGTAAAGATGTGTTGTCCGAGCGTGTATTGGATGTTTTTGGTAGAAGAGACGGCAGACTTTCCGTTGGGCTGCTCATCTTGAACTCTGTTTTGTAGTATGCTGTGCCTAATACCCATCCCTTCAACATTTCCACAAAAATTCCCTTCTAGCATTTATTTTCCTCACTCCAGCAGTCACATTTCAGATGAAACATCCTTTTCCCCAACAACTTGCCAACACAGCTGGGGAAAAACATTTAAAAATAATGAATGAATGTGTTTATGTAAAGGA
Organism: Phrynocephalus forsythii; assembly: GCA_029282475.1. Classification (NCBI taxonomy): domain Eukaryota; kingdom Metazoa; phylum Chordata; class Lepidosauria; order Squamata; family Agamidae; genus Phrynocephalus; species Phrynocephalus forsythii. Next base: position 124,257,813 of record JAPFRF010000001.1, on the reverse strand, counting down.
AGGTGGAGGGCTGTAAAAAGCAAAGCAAAGGTGAAATCTGCTTGTTACTTTATAAATTAATGGGGATTGTAAGAGATGAATCACACCTTTTTATGGATAGATTTCCCCCCCTTACCTTCATTTTTTAATCCCCTCCCCATCATCACCCAATTCATTCTTTCTCCTTTGACTTTTTATCTGTGTTTTTCCATGCCTCATTGGGCTAAGAACAACGGGAGTTCAATCCCAGGTAGCCAGCTCATGGTTGACTCAGCCTTCTATCCTTCTGAGGTCAGCAAAATGAATACCGAGCTTGCGGGGGTGGGGGGAAACAATGTGTAGCCTGCATAATTAAATTATAAACTGTCCAGAGAGTGCTTTAGGTACAATGGGACAGTATATAAGCAGAACACTGCTTTTTAAAATTTATTTTTATTTTTATCTATTTTATTTTTTGCTTTTTAGAGGACTAGCTGATATTACAAGCATTTAACTGATGTTAATGGTAATGGCTTTAGCGTAGAAAGGTAAGGGGAAGACCTAAATTTGGAGCACAGATTCCTGCCTACTGCTTTGTTTACTCCAGTTGTGTGCTAAACAATATATCAATAATACAGAGGTTTATATGCAACACTTGTAGTCAGCTCTTTTGTAAAATTCTACTGGAACGTGAGATGATCATTATTCTCCCAGTGCTAGTACCTACTATGTCATCACTTTGTGGTTCTTTACCCTTTCCAACCTCCTTCCACTGGGATGAGGTGTTCCGAACCGGATGCCTCTCAGCTCCTGTTGGCTTTCCCCCATTTATCAGTTGAAAAGCTGCTCTGCAGCCTTTTTGATATTGAGCGCCAGCAATCTGGCCCCATCATGGTTCACGTGCAGCCCGTCCCTCCTGAACAGGTTTGACTTGTCCCAAAATGTACAACAACAACAGCAACAAGAACAGCAGCAACAACAGTGGTACACCCTCTTGTCTAAAATTTGAAGGCACATAAAGAAAGCCAACAAAAGAAAGCCAACAAAATATGTTTCCTCTAAGTTGGGAGCAACAGAGGGCGTTTATACACGACCCCTAAGCTCCGCCGCAAATGGCTGCAAGGTCCGGACCTTAAAAATGTTTACCCACCAGCTCCGGACTTTGCAGACAATTAAGTGCGACCCCGCCCACTTTAGCACGACCAAACAGCAGTTTTCTTGTACCTGCTTTTTGGATGTGACAAATATTTGATCCGGTGTAAGGATAGTGAGTGCGGGGCTCTCCTGGCTTCTGTTTGTTCTTTTTTTGCGCCCCACCCCTTTAAGAGATCTGAATGCTGCTGGGAACAAAACGGAGGTAAACGGGCATTCTTTTCTTTCTTTTTTCTCCCTCCCTCAGGCAGCCAGCAACCAGGAAGTGCGGAGGGGGTGGGGACAGAGGAAGAGCGAGGAACCCCTAAGATCTCTGGTCCGAATTTAAGTGGCCAGCAGATCTTAGGGGTCGTGTAAAAAGGCCCAGAGTGTATTTTTGTAACAAGAGATCAGGAATTGTTTATGCAGTTTACAATTCAAACAACCTCAGCATATATTTTTTGTCCTCTAAATACATCTTGTTGGGCTTTGTTTACAGCTAAGAAAAGGTATTAGTTGCAACCATTTTGGTGAATTTTACATCAACACAGAGTTTTAAAACAAGCCCCAAACTTAAAGTACCTAACTTAAGATGTCTTTTTCATTAAAAATTACGAACCACATAAATACTATAATATTTAGTGAATACTAAATTGTTTGAATTACTTATTTATGCATACTAATTCTTCACTGCTATTTTGTCTGAAGCACAGGAAGGTGAAATCAGGATTTCAGTGTCTTTTCTGTTTATTTCTCACCCCTCCCCTTTCTTTCTGAAGGAGTTGTTCTTAGCAACTAAGAGAGCGAGACTTCTTCTGCAGATACCTTGTTAACAACAAGCAGAGATTGCTGCAGTACAAAAATCTATTATTAGTAAATAATCAACAAATTTAAGTTTAGGGAGTTGCTGTTATCAGACCACAGTTTTGATTCTGCATAGGGCAGTTCCAACCTTTTCAGTATAATTATGGAATTGTATCATTTTCAGTACACACTACTAGGGCGTAAAAGACTCCTTCCAGTTTAATTTTTTTAAATCATTACCTATTAGGTTGGGTTAAAACTTATTTGAAATGAAATTGAATCAAAATCAGTATTATTTCAACTAAGCGATTTACAATACTTTGAAACTTAACGTACATTCAGATGCTTGTTTTACTACCCCAAACGAAGTGTTTGAAAAGCAATTTTCAGTAATGCAATAAGATAACATTTAGTGTTCATTGGGGAGGCAAGCCTGTACTTTCGCGTAATAAAGTTTGTAGCATGCAGAGAACAGTAACATGCAGTTGTACATAAAAGTATTTGTGTTGCCAGTTCAAATGTGCTGAGAGGCGCGGAAGTGGGAAGCGGTTAGTTGTATGCCATCCTAGGGCAAACCAGAGTCCTCTACCAAGTGTTGTTAAAAACTAGCAAATGAGCCTGAATGCACTTAAGCTTCACTGGGGCCACAGCTCCTTCCTCGTTCAATATTTCCCCATTCAACCTATGAGATCCTGCTGTGAGACAAGATGAATGGCTCCTCCCTTCCCCCTCCCAGATGCTAATTTTGACCCTACTCTGGCTTCACCGCTTTTCTTTGCTACCAGCGTCCCAGTTCTCTTACTCATGAATGTCTCCGTTACAAAAGCAGGGGAACGTTTGAAAGACTGTGCCATGCCGGTGGTGGTGTTCACATGACTAATACTATGAAAGATAGCAGGATTTTTTTCAGCAGCTCCAGTCTACTACGCACTCTTGGCTCCCAGCTGACAGACAGAATGCGGGGTGGGCTTTGTCACCAGAATGCTGGGAGCTGCCTGCCCAGCTATGCTTGTACTTATACCGTGCCCGGAAACCTGCTGCTTATGTCAGGGTGCAGGCAGTTAAAACACATAGAGACTGGCCAGCTTTTCTTCTTTTATCATTTCATCAGAGGTTATATAATGAGGGGATTGCTGCTAAAGTAAAAGGGAAAATGAAGTCTTTGTTAAATGCCTTAACAAAGAAGGAAGGTAAGCGCCGAACGCAAAACACTTGATGCTTGGGAACTGCTCTTTGCTTCTGCTTGCTTAATATGATGATCGGCTTAGTGACTGTCTAATTGTACTAAGTTCTTTTCACGCCTTTTCCAGAATTCCTGCATGTTAGGTTGTCCTTTTAGAAAACTCCTTGTAAGACCTAATGTGTGACTTGTTTGCTTTACTGTGTTCAATTTACAGACAAACCTCGGTCATTCTTGGATGTATGCATTAAGAAACCCTTGAGGTTTTTTTGTTTGTTTGTTTACACAGTTATGAAAGGCTTTAGAGGGAAAAAAATCACTCCAGCAGGTTTTGAGATAGTATTATTTTATTCACACAGGGTGATAATTGCTTCAAAGTATGCTGTTAGTTCTTCTAGCTCATCGACTGAACAGTTTTGCAACTACAATGAATTTTGGAAAACAGCTGAAAATGTGACTAAATATAAAAATCCTGTAGTGCTTTGTTTTATATATATATATCAAAAAACCCCACAGATATGTTTTAGTGCATGTAGGAAAGTGGTTGGGGGTGGGGGTATCTGCCCACCTCCAGTTTGCAAACTGACATGGGGGAAAAAAAAGAAGACAGCAGGAGATGCTTATTTGTGTCACTGACTTCCTGCAAAACACTCGTGACATTTGCACCTTCTGTTTTTGGGTTTTTTTAGACTAGCTCTCTGGAAACGTAGCTTTTGAAAGAATATTTTGCTAACCTCAACTGAAAATTAATCGAGGAACTATTAAAATCCCCTTTACACTTTTCCATATGGCGAGGAAGGGAAGTGTTCTGAAATATATATATATATTTCAGAACACCCACTTTGGTGTGGTTTCTTGTTTGTTTGAAATTTGGAAGTCATCATAGGGAGGGCAAATATAGACTGTAGTCCATTAGCAATTTAAATTGGAGAAGTTGGATTCAGCTATTTTTATCTCTTGTTTGCTCTGTTTTTAAGCAGTATCCTTCCATGGGGGTAAAACCAGATACAGCATGCCTGTTTATGAAAGGAGACTGACATTCAGCAGATGCTTTTCTTGGAAAGAAACAAGAGGTTGTCTTTCTCCTTATTTCTCCCTTTGCCCTATAGCCTGTGGGACCACCTTCCACATTCTTCTACAGGACTGCTCCAGTGTGGCATGGGAGGTCATATTGAGGGCTGTAGTCCAGGAGCGGCTATATGAGAAAATGGCCATCCTGTCTATTCCCCCAGTTTTAGATCTGAATCCAACCCTTTGAGTTTAGTGAGATGGAACCAAAATGAGTTTACACATTCTGGGTCAAATACTCAGATTCAGTTCACAGCATCATTGGAAACCTCACATGAGGCAGAACAAAGATCCAGAGGGTGGGGACTCTAACACAGGAAACTGAAATATCAAGAAATACTGTTTGGAAAGATGGCAGAACCTGCCACTAATGTTATAAATACAAATTGTTCAAGGGTAGATAACAGATATTTAAAAGGGTGATTGATAAGGCCGTCTGTTATATGTATTGTAAAATATTAAATATTGTATATGGAATATTTAAGATAGAGGTGAATTCATTTATTTTGTTCTGAAGGGGGAAATGATCTGGAATTTGGATTTAAATTCGGAAGTTTGGTTTTCATAGGTGCATTACATGCTTATTATATTAATAAGAATTTTGACACTGATTTGGCTTGGATGCAGATACATATACTCATAATTATTATTTGAATTTATATTCAAATAATGTGCTTAAAGTGGTTTAAAATGTAAGGAAATGAATAAAGACAAATGCAACATTGCAATAATGCATATTTGCTATAAGAACAATTCTAACATGTAACTTATACAACATTACAGTCATCTAATACTTTAACAGGAATGTAGATAGTGTCAGGCTTCAATTAATATTATTGCTATGTGGGGTCAAGTCAGAATGGTGACAAGGGCATATCTGGGGTGGAAGGGTGCTTTTGCCCCAGGTGCAGCAATTCCCCGGGCTAAGGCTTGGCGACGGGACAAACTACCAGGCAAGTGGAAGCAGGCAGGTGGGGAGCGCAGTGGCTGCGGCACCCTCCTCCTCCTCCTCCCTCTCTTCCTCAGCTTGCTGTGGAGGTAAAGCGCCTGTGCGCTACTGTGCATGCATGTACACATACATGCACATGCCTGCACGCCCCACACCTGCAGGATTGCCCCCCCTTGCTGGGTGGATGCGATGGGGTTGGGGAGGGCCAGAGGGCCGCAAAAACAACTTTGTCCCCAGGCACTCCAAAAACTTGCTACGCCGCTGTATGGTGATCCTATGAATTAGAGAGTGACAAAAATTCTGTAATTAACAGCCCTAATCACAATTGACAATTAACAACACCATTCACAATTTACAGCACAATTCATTCAGTTAATATTATTATTTATAATAAATAAGTCTGAGAAAGATAGGCCTGATACAGCATTTATTCATTAACATAAATACACTGATACCTCTACTTTCGAGTTTAATCTGTTCTGAATGCATGCTCATAAGTCAAACAACTCGTAAGCAGAGCAGCTGTATCTAAAAAATAAAAAAAATAAAAAATTGAAAAGTAAAAAAAAAATCAAGTAGAGCAGACCTCATCTAAAATTTGTAAGGCAGCATTTAAAACACCAATGATTTTCTGCTCTTAAGTCAAATTGCTTGTAAGTAGAGCCGCTTGTTAAGTAGAGGCACCATTGTAAATAGCAAGCAGTTTTTCCCCAAGTGCCAAGGATAAGAACTAGTGAGCAACATTGTGACAAGATTTAGCCAATTATCTTTCCCCCATGTTGGGGGACATTTCTTAAGCTTCATCAGAGGCCAGCGAATCACTGGTTTCCTTTTTATTCTGGGGGAACTATCAAGCCACTCCAGTGTTCCTGCCAAGAAAACTCCATGGATATGGAGTCACAAAGAGTCGATCACGACAATCATGACACAACACACACACATCCCAGTTGCCTTTAAATGGCGTCTGATACCTGTAGAGATTATGGAATTGACACTGGAAGCCAAGCGTTTTGGCCTCCCCAGAGCAAGAGAGGTAAAACTTTGAGAAACGTTGAAGCCATGGGGAAAAAAAATCTTTGGAGAGAAAATGGAAAAAACTAGGGTGGGGGGAGGGTTAGGGTTAGGGTTAGGGAGAAACCCCAAAGTTTCTTAAAATTTTACACCAGAGCATAGTTTATTGGCAGCAGGTTATCCTTGCTATGCTCCCCATGCTTATACTTGGACAGGTCTTACTGCTTCAATGCAGGCCAGAAGAATTGTGTTCATTTTTACCGCTCTGCTCTAGCGACACTAAATGAGGTAGGAGGAGCCATATTCTGCATACACTGCAGTTGCTTTGGGAGAGATATTTTTCACAGAAAATAGTCAATTTATTTACCCATCCAATATTGGTGAAAATTCACTTTTGATAGCCCATGCATTAATTTTTGGCTTTTTAGTGAACATTTTAATGCAAAAAGGTGTCAAGCAATTAGTTCTAGCTCTTTCTATATCCTTTTTAAATAACCAGATATTTCACTATATCAGGTTGGTTTCCACCCACCCCCAGTGACTCTTAGTTGTGTTGTTTTGATGAATTATTTCCAATCTGAGGCATTTGATATACCATAGCAAATTATCACAAAGATAACTTGCAAGTTTTAGGCTCAAGCTCTTAGAGGCACAAGATTTTTGCCTGGTTTAATAAACTTTACATCTTTTTATACCAAATTAGTTTTACTCCTCTTACAGCCGAATGGGTGATGCTCCACTAAAGTGTTTACTTGCACAACACTCAGTGTTGACCTGCTGTCAAAAAATGGAAAAGAAAAAGATTGCAGTGATTTTAGGATTAGAGATTACAGCAGAGGATTAACAAAATATTAGTTGGGATCCTGTTGCACAGGTCAGCATCTGCAACAGTGATGTCTGCAGAGGTGGCAAATGCTATTGATTAAAGGTTTCCATTGGAGAATTTTTGGTACACATGACTTCATGAGTAAATGCGTAGTGAACACCCTGGATTATCTTTTAATCACTAGAAAATTTCCTTTAATCAGTGTTCATTTCTCTTGCTGCTTTTGATGTCAATTCCATTACATACTCAGGATTTCAGCCACTGAATCAAAATCTAGTATTTATTATTACTCCAAAAATTAACCTTGGATCCTTGTTAAGACCAAAATGGAAAGCCATTTTGCCTTGTTATTCAACCCCTTCCCAGGAAATTAACAGTATGTGTTATGCCTTATTTTGTTGTTTCTAAGATCTGCCTCTTGGCCCCAGATAAACCATGTACGATATTTAGTTTAGTTTGTGTGGGGCATCTTCCTGGAAATCTGTGCTCTCTCAGATTCTGATAATTTGTGAGAACACATGTCTAGGGCAAACAGAACTACTGTATTCCCATTACAGTGCCCTCTGAAGGAATTGAAACACTTTTTAATGGATAGCCATGGAAGAGGAACATGCTTGGGCCTCAATGGCTCACTCACTAGTGAAAAGAGAAAAATGTTTATTTCACAAAATAAGGAAACCTACAAGTAGGTACACATATAGTTTAATTAGGGAAAAGTCTGAAAAAATTTACTGTGTCAAAATAAAAGGATGTGGACCTACGTTTAATTCATACTGCCAGCTAGAATAGACCTTTGTATCAATTGGGTGTCAACGTAACCATTCAGCTGTTTAGCCAGTAGGTCTGCTCTGTGACTACAAAACTGAATGTAGGCCATAAAGTTTGCTTCATAACACTGCCTAGGATTCCAGCAAGAAACAAGACTCAACTTTGGATTCAGTGGAGAGTTCCCAGTCACACTGGGGTGGTGGCGGGGCGGGAGAGAGAGGTTGCAAAACAGCCTGTGACACGGGTTTGAAAACTGAAAATTCTCCCTTAAGAAGTTGTGTCTGTTTTTGAATTATGAAGCATGCATCCTCCTTCCCAAAGGCTGCTGAGTGCTTTATTTTCTGAGTTTATATATAGGCTATAGATTTTATTATATATAGTATTAATATGAAATAAGAAAACCCAATGCATTATTGTAACCTGATTTTACAAGCTGCAAATCTTGATGGATTCAGGTGAAATGATTCCAGAAATGGTGCAGGATAAAGTTGTGCCTTGTGCCTTTTTTGGACAGAGTCCAAACCTGGTGAAAAAATTACAGTTACAGCTGATGTTTCCCCATTGTTATTTCGCCACATATGAATCTGTAATGGCGATGATCAAGATTAATATCAAGTAGAGAACTGATGATCACTTGTCCAATGCATGATTCTGTGGAAGTCACAGCATTGAAAAGGTCTGATTGAGCAGCTTTTTATCATACAACATTTCATATTTTGACTTCCCATTCCTTAAATTCTGTAACATAAGCAGCATTGTATGGTAATAATTGGAGTGTGTTACTTTTTTTTATTATGCATCAGCTTTACAGTTTGTTTTCTGGTTATTTGGTGACAGTGCAACACAATGAAAATTTTGTCCCATCGACCATTGTAGATGGACATATGGGAATCAGTAAACATTGCAACATATATTCAAGAAGGCAGTGGATGTATATAACTCTTGAAAAGCATTTTGGGTGGCAAACTAATTGCAAGAGAAGGATAAGATCCAATACCCATAGGCACAATTCATTCATCTCCTAAAGGCCCCAGTGGAAAAGTCTAGCCCTCACTCCAGACATTGTCTCTGAACACCTCTGCTTGACATGGTTCCTGGAACACATGCTTTCAAACACCTCCAACTTTTCCAATCTGTCATTCTGGAAAATGAGACTCAGTGTGATTATTTCAAGAACCTCACACAAGTTAGATGTCACCTAATCTTGCAAAATGAAGAGTGAGTTAAAGGCTCTGCTTGAAGCATCTACCTAATCACCTCCTGACTCTTCTTTATGAAAAAGCATCTATATGAGTCAGTCTCTAGTGTGTCTCTTGAAGGGGAGGGGAAGCATGTATGAATAGTATGGCTGTAGGTACAATGTTTCGCCAATCAATGATTTCTTGCAGTGCTTAGACTGAGAGTTAGCATACTTTGTATGAATGGCCTACTTGCCATTGCCCTTTGACTTAGGCAGTGACTACACTAGCAAGCCAAATTGAAGCAATTCGGCTTTGCTGCTGCTTGATTTGCAGCTTATTTTATGCTTCTACTTAGATTAGATAATCATGTAACCTCTGCTGTTTGCTGTTTAAGTGCCACACTGACCCCTCAATCCGGTGCAGTTTTTAAAAAGCATGTTGCTTATATATTGTCCCATAGTGCTTAAAGCACTGACTTGGGTAGTTTACAGTTTAATTATCCAGGCTACACATTGCCACAGCACACATATACACCCACAAGCTGTAAGGCTGAGTGAACCTCAGGCTGGTTATCTGGGACCGAACCCTGTTGTGAGCAGATTTAAGCACTGCACCATGAAGCTTTTGATTCCCATCCTCTGCTAATCCTTGCTTCTCCTTATATGGTTCATTGTAAAATGGGTGTGTGGTTTAACGTGTTGCACAGCATTAGGGGAAAAGGTCTGTGTAGCAGAGCCATGCATGTGGGGCCATGCCCCACCCTACACTAGAAGGAGTGTAAAGGGTCCATTGGTCATAATGTACAAACACATCATGTTCTCCATAATGTACCTCAGAACAAACATAATGTACCCTCTTTTGAACTGGGGCTGAATATGTTGATATCTGCTTCAATTAATACTCAACAGATACTTTGACAGCCACAGAGTTTTACCAGACTCTGTGGCTGGCCTCTTCAGAGGGCAAGTTGCTCAGGGATCTTGGAGTTCTCTATGTGCTCTCCTAGTTCCCTGAGCTCCTTGCCCTCTAAAAATGCCAGCTACAGAGTCTGTCAAAACATCAGGAAGAAAAACTTCCAGAATATGGCCAAACAGCCCGAAAAACTCACAACAACTACCTTTTTAATTGTTTGGTTATGCCTATGCCATTCATCTTGGCATTACTTGAATTTGCTTGCTTTTATGTTGATAGTGTATTTGTTCATATTTATTAATCTGATTACTTATTTTTATTTTGATGATTCGATTTATGTTATATTATATTATTCTGTTTTTATTTCTTTTGATGGACCCCACACACAGTTGGGTGGCATGAGCATTTATGAAATAAATAAATAAATAAATAAATGCAATCATGAGTGAAGTGAAGAAAACATTGAATTTGTGACATGAAAGTCTAGAAACAATGATGTAAACTATTGTCCATTCAGCAGCATCTCTGACTTACTAGTTCTCTCTAGCCATTCCTGGTAAAATTGGAACTCACCCAATTTTAGATTGACATTCCTACTACTATACCATTCTGGCTTTCATGGCAAAAATAGCAAATTGAGAGGAGAAATGGAAACCTGTGAGTGTTTCTTTTCAGTTATCATATGTAGCAATGTTGCAATAATCAAGGGCAGGAGGAGAGAGAAGACAGATATTTTTCAAAAATAGTCAAGTCTGCACTTATTGCAGTGAAACTGGATTGTACAGTATTGCTTTTAAATGCTAAGCATTGGTGGAGTTTGTACAGTATTGCTTTTAAATGCTAAGCATTGGTGGAGTTTTCCTTCATATACTTGTAATTATTTAAATAACAAAATGAATGTCTTATCCTACATGTAATAATGATGAACCCAGCCAATGTTCAATATGATATCAAAATTTTGGTTCTATGAATAGTGGTCCAGAGTTAGGCTTAGCAGCATTCAGAATTGTTCATGGCTGCTAATTATGTATCTTTTGGGAGTGAAGGAAGAGGATAGCTGTTTCTCTATGTCAGGAACATTAGGAAGAACTTCCTGATGGTTAGAGCTATCTGGTAGTGGAATATGCTGCCACAAAGGGTGGTGGAATCTCCTTTTTGAAGGTTTTTAAGTAGAGGATGGATGGCCATCTGTCAGGAGAACTTGGATGGGGGGTTCTGCATGTCAGGGGGTTGGACTGGATGGCTCTTGAGGTCTTTTCCAATTCTATGATTCTATTATTTCTGTGTGTAACTAGCAACAGAGAAGAAAGCATATTCTTGTAGTTTCGCATTTAGGATAAAGAAAACCTCTGGAAGTATGCTCAAAAGTAGAAGTGAAAAAGGAACAGAGGCTCTAGTTTTACTGTGTAAAAAAATCAGTTATGATTAAACCGAAATCTTTCAGAATGTTTGATGAGTTCCAGAAATTGCTTATGGTTAATGAAAACGTAAATGTTCACCAAATGCCACTGTCCAATTCTAGACATTTATGTGGGATACACTGTTTCTCAGGGTTTCAGTAATTTTATTTTGTTTTGTTTTGAATATTTTTACCCCACCTTTGTCTTTGGAAAAGGACCCATGGTGACTTACAATAATGAGGGACAATATATAGTCTGGAACATTTAAGACATATTCAAGTTAAGAACAGGGAGTTTGAAGAGGCATCTTAGAACATTAAAAGGTAACATTAGAGCTATAAAGAACACACAAGAAGAAAAGAAAAATCCATTATGAGGGGTGAAAAGCAACATGGAAAACACTAGTGTTCTTTTGAAATCAATCCATGCAATCATGTATGGTAATCCGTATAAAGTCACATAATAGGAAGTCCCTCATTCAGGAAAAGCTTGCCTGAAGAGAAAGGTCTTTGCCTGTTTCTGGAAAGACAGCATATTGAACTTACTTGATTATTAATTCAGTGCTTTTTTTAAAAAATCATATTCAATTTTAAGTTTAAGTATGTTAAGGGTTAGTTCTCTATTTTTAAAATACTGAATTGAAAGAGCATCATGTAGCAATGCTTTTTTTTTAAAAAAAACTGTGCAATTGGGCAAAAATTGGATGGGCTTACCAATGAAAGGTGTACTTTTGCTTCTCTCCAATGCAGTGCCATTTAGAGAGGCTCCTACCTACTCAAATAGAAGACGGAGGCCTCAGAGCACCTTGGCAGCACCCCGCGTCTTACTTCGTTCCAATAGTGATAACAATCTGCCTATCAACGTTCCTGACTGGCCAGCCTCTTCTTTAGCTTCTTCACATCGTAGCCTTTCACCTCACCTACTCCAACAGATGCAGAATAATCCTAATGGAACTGTGAAAACCGTTGGGAGCTACACACCATCGTCTCGGAGCCGCTCACCATCATTAAATCGGTTAGGGGAGGATGCAAAACGACAACAACACCGGCACATTGGGTGACATTTCAATATTCCATAATTTAATGTTGGGTTTTATTGTGTGCACAAAGATTGATTACAATTACTAGCATACACATACTTTAACTCAATATCTCCCAATGCCCTTCTCTATGTTTCTTTTCCTTTGCTGCATGTTCTAATCTGTAGAATATGCTGCAGCCAATCTATCAGTGTTAGTTATAGCAATTGATTTTCATTCTGCAGAATCATTTTTTTCATATCAGTGGTTCTTGAATCTACTCTTGATGTCTGGGCAGCATTCTCTAAGTCTGAGGAAATATTGTTTTCTTTATGTAGTTTTGCATATTTTATACATATATATATTCAGTATTATTTTGATCAGAAGTTGGGTTGAATTCCTTGTTTCACCATAACACTAAATTATTTTCTAACTTTCCTGGTAAAATGCTGCCCAAAATACTTAACTTTCTCAGTGTTTGTCACAGGTACTTGATAAAAATATACTTATTTTCCCTGATAGTCCCTTTATCCCTATCCAGTTGTGCTTTTTTTAAAAAAAACTCTCCAAACCTCTGAGGTATGAAGGGAGGATGGGATAAGAGGGTCACCTGAAAAATTCTTTTGATTCAGACATCTAAACTATGTCCTCAAATTCCCAGCAGGAAGCAATTATGCTGTAGTTTTCTCCATCCCTCAGATCAAAAAATGTAAGGTGCTGAAGTAGGAAACCTTATTCCTAGCAAAATCTCTGTGCTAATGCTTACATAACCTTCCCAAACTTAACACTTTCTGTTATTATGTTGTTCTTGGGAAGCTGTATTCAAAAGTACAGGAGTGTAGGCTAGGCATAAAATGGTGATGGATCTACTTTCCTACTGTTTATGCAAAATCATTCCAGTGTAAATCTTGACTGATGCACAGTTTTGTACGTATGCATTCTGGCATACCAAAGGCATGCTAGAAGGCAGTGGCTACTGCAACCACTTCATTCAGTGATCTAAGCACTGGGTTGCTCGATGGCCCTTGAGGTCTCTTCCAACTCGATGATTCTATGATTTCCATTTCCACCTATAGACATTTGTACTGGAATGGCTGAGTGTCAGCTGTTCTATAAATCAGACAACAGGTTTTTAGTTTGCTTCTTCACTTTCAAAGACATCTATAAATCCTGTCAACAGCATTTGTTCCTACTTTCCATACAATTTCAGGGTTATTTAGGAAAGAAAGATGGAAAAGCCACGTGCTCCTGATATATAATCCAAGAGCAAATGTGGGTGGCACCTTTATTAGACCACTAAAATATTACAGACAGAAGCTAGCTTGTGACTCCTGCATAAGAGGCAGGGCAATACAGAGCTAGGGCAGGCGTGGAAGGATCAAGTTCCAGAAACCATGGCCAGATGTATGTATTACGTTGCTCTGTTGAAAGCAACTTCCAAGCATCAGTTCAGAGGAGCAGTTTTCATCTATCTATCTATCTATCTATCTATCTATCTATCTATCTATCTATCTATCTATCTATCTATCTATCTATCTATCTGATATACCCATTCTTCTTGCAGCTGTATTGTCTTGATGGCTTACAAAAAAACCAAAACAATACAATAATGAGCTACACTGATTATACAGGAAAAAAACAACAAATCAATAAAATATAACTTAAATTAAAAAGAAACACATGACTAATATTCAGTAAACTTTAACAAAACCAGTCAGGATGGCAGACTTGATTTAGAGGCTGGTGAAACTCTGTGTAAAGGCCAAATGCCCTTCCAAATCTTGTTAGCTGCCAGTCACTCTGCATTGCTTTACATCAAAATGCATAGTTTCTTTTTGGTGGGTAATAGAACCACACAGAAACATGGCAACCATCATATCAGGGAAGTTGGGATAAAATTTAGTTTACATATTAAATATGTCAGTTGTAGCCAAATTAATAAGATAATGTTCTCCTCTCTTTGCAGTCCTTGGGTGATGATAAGCTACAACCCTGGTCAGCTATTTAGGGCACTATAGAACTGGATATGATGCAGAATAAATATATGCTTTACATGGGAGAAAACATGGCATGTATATCTACCAATGATTTATTGGAACTCCTGTATTTCTTCTGCATCAGCCACAGCCACTATACATTAGACTAGTCTGATGAAGATGCCTATAGGAGCTAAAAGCAAGTTTCTCTTTGTGATATTTCAATGGTACAATAAATAATATATGTGACTGTGGAACCAGAGGTTGGGACTTTAGCTCCCCACCATGCCTTCTGAAAGAAGACCTAGCCTGTGTGGCCTTGGGTGAAGCTGAACAACCTCAGGATGTCTCCACAAGAAGGGAACAGTAAACCATCTCTGAGTACTCTCTACCTAGAAAAGGCTGAAAAGTGTTAAAATTGACTAGATGGCTCACTATGTACTATTAATAGAGGTAATGAGGTATTTGAGGCATCTTCAAATAAATACATTTGCAAGCCTCTTCAAGTTTGACTGATAATTTACCCCTATTTCTCTCCCCAACAACAATATAAATATTTATGATCTGCATTGGCTGAAGGACTTCCAACAACAATGAAGTCCATAGGTCTTCAAGGTTAGGGACATCTGGACTATCTGCCCATGTAGGCTTGATCCCTGTAGTTTATGAATAATATATTCAGATGTAGTATACAATGTATAGCATGAGCACGAAATAAAACACAGTCATTTAAGAGCAAATACACTGTATGTTTGTCTTAGAATTCTTAGCTTTATTGTCCTTGATAATTCTTGCACTATTTTAAAAGATTACTGCTTCTTTGTTTTTATTTTACTTGACTGTAAACTGTAAATACTTGAACATGAGGTTAGATTTCATTGACCAAGTATTCTCTTTCAGCAGAAAAACTTAAGTAGCATAAAGATATGCCTGCAAATGGCAAAAAAACCTGCCCCTCGGAACTTCCTTAAATCTCAGCACTCGTTATCTGTTGATATTCTCTGTTACAAAGTGAATTGAAATCAGCATATTTGCATGTTCCCTCCTGTGTCAATTATAATTACAGCCAATAAACAGTGGTAATTTATTAGGATGATAGGTCCAAATTTTCTACATTTATTTATTCTCAAGATGAATTATATAATGCCTACTCATTATTCTTGTTACGGTAATCACAATATTCCAAATGCTGACACCTGCTGCTTTCCGGTATGTAAATGAAATAAAACAAAACAAAATCTGTATATAAAGTTGTTTGGTAAGAATCCTGGTCAGAAAGCAAAGGCAAACCGAAAAATAGCAAGCTAAGAAAGGCAACACTCAGTAATGGCTTCAAAAATATACAGGGTGTGTAGGCAAAATTAAAGCTTTGCTTTGTGTAGGCACTCAAATTTTATACTGGAAAATAGAGATGGGCACGAACTGCCGCACAGGTACTGGTTTGTTTTTCAACCAAAGAGATGTTTGGTGTTTCTAAACCTCACCTCCTTCGGCAGGCACCCATTCAGAGGCAGCACCTGGAAGGGGCGGGGAGGAAGGACTGAAAAATAGAGATGGAAACAGCATTTCGTTCTTTGTTTTGTGCCCATCTCTATTTTTCAGTGCTTCCCTCCTGCACCCCCTTTCCCGGTGCTGCCTCTGAATGAGTGCCTGCTGAAGGAGGTGAGGTCCAGAAGACCAAACCAGTACCTGTTTGGCAGTTTGTGTCCATTTCTACTGGAAAAACAGTAGATTCATAAAGGATTTGAAAGCATAGTAAACCATTTGCTTCCCACATGATCCTATACAGACAATCTTACTTATGACCCTGTCTTCTTCTTCTTCTTCTTCTTCTTCTTCTTCTTCTTCTTCTTCTTCTTCTTCTTCTTCT
The DNA here is from genome assembly GCA_029282475.1 of Phrynocephalus forsythii. Taxonomy (NCBI): domain Eukaryota; kingdom Metazoa; phylum Chordata; class Lepidosauria; order Squamata; family Agamidae; genus Phrynocephalus; species Phrynocephalus forsythii. The sequence continues at coordinate 124,241,761 of JAPFRF010000001.1, read as the reverse complement.
TCTTCTTCTTCTTCTTCTTCTTCTTCTTCTTCTTCTTCTTCTTCTTCTTCAACAGAACAATGTTTCACATAAAGAAAAATAACAAAGTTCCAATGGTTTAGAATGCAAAACAGGTTGACTGCAGTTTGGAGTGGTGAAAATCTTTCCATTCAGATTTTGTCCTCATGTCATATTTTTTTCAACTGCACACATATTTGAAATCCCAAGGGGATAAAAGTAGTATGGAGAAGAAACATTCCAGATAGGAAACCTCCTCCTTGCCAGTTTCAAGCAGGTTGAAACAACAGCTTCAGGAACTCAACTTTGCCTGTCTTGTTCACCTTTTTTAGTTTTTTTAGTCTTGAAAGACAGTTGATTATTGAGCCTTAAATATTAAGTGCTCTGCATGCCAGAATCATTTGCTCTCTGTGTGACATTTAATTGAACCAGAAGATTGGAAACCTGGCATATGCTATGCCTTTTGGGTTTGCAGTAAAGAGAGTAGTACAGTATTTATAATTTTCTGAACTATGCAAGATCTTGGTGCATAGCTTGAGGAAGATGAATTATCATCCAAAATTAGCTGCCTGCCTTTTTTTTTGGGTGCTCTAATAAACATATCACCTGCTCTCACATTTGTATTGATATTTTCTAGATAGTTTAATTTGAACATTAAGAGATCCATGTCTTGGACAAGCTGTACATGGTTAAGAGACATTGAGAAGAGTGATACTTTTATGCTGCTGTAACAATCTGGTTGGTGTAACTTTATATCATGTGGTGGAAAATAATTGTAACCTAGTTTAAAATGTAAACTAATGGTGTTTTATTTTGCTCCCTTTCCAGTGCCAGTTATAACTCCAGTGCCAACAAGGATACTGTGTCTGCCTTGGATTATCAGGGTCCCAAGCGCAAACTTTACAGCGCTGTACCTGGAAGACTATTCATCGTCGTGAAGCCATATCAACCACAAGGAGAAGGGGAAATTAATTTGCACAAGGGGGACAGGGTAAAAGGTCAGTCTTTTCTCATTAAATATTTTTGAATGACCATATTTTAGCTAAACTGGACAGAGAGAGAGAGAGAGAGAGAGAGAGAGAGAGAGAGAGAGAGAGAGAGAGAGAGAAAATACATAGATGAGTTGGTTCAGTTCCAGTTTTCAACCAACCTGAACAAAGGTGAATGCTGTTTTAGGTCCAATAATATATATAGGTATAAGTTTCCCACACACATGCATGCTAGTCATGTCTGACTCTAGGGGCAGTGCTCATCTCCGTATTCAAGCCAAAGAGCCAGTATTGTGCAAGTCCATGGCCGGAATGGCTGCAAGGAAATACTGTTTTGCCTTCCCGCTTTTTACGGTGGTATCTATTTATCTACTTGCATTTACATGTTTTTGAACTGCTAGGATGGCAGGAGCTGGAGTTATCAGTGGAAGCTCGCTGTGCTGCATGGCACCCAAGATTCGAACCACTGAGCTGCTGACTTTGCAGCCAACAGTTTTTGGAAGCCTTAGTCCATTGAGGTCTAATAAACACTTGAATAAATTGTTTGATACTCACCAGATGCATATTGATGATAGTCTACAGCAACAACAACAACAACAACAATGCAAATTTTGTGGGTGGATGGATTAAGTTAATGGATGCAGAAATATTACTGCAAAGCATTCCTTCAATGAAATAATCAATACATAAGCAACTGTCCATTTCTAATGTTTATAATTTAGCATTAGAGGCATTTTAAAATAATTTAAAGGAAAAGCAGTTCACCAGAATATTATTAAAATAAGAAATAACCCCAAGAGTGCCATTATCAAAGAAAGCAGGCTGCATTTTTAGACAGAAGTAACTGGGAGGAGCTTCTAGTAAATGCAACAGGATTTTGGTACTTAGTAGAAATTTATAGGACGGCACTTTAAATAAACAACTGAATACAACCCCCTGTTTTAGAAGATAATTACTAGGTAGAGAGTGGATCTGAGAATATCATGGTTCTAGGTCGCTGCATTTCTTTTTCTAAGAATCAAGCTGTTGGGTTAATCATGGGTAAAACCTATCCAAAAGTACAACACTGTATCTAATCTGTTTTGACTAGTTCCATTGGGCTGCATAACCCATGGAAAAGGGTTGGTCACTGCTGTCAGAAGCTCAGACAGAAACTTTCTCCCTGAAGCTAGAGATCTGCATATGAGCAGACCAGTAAGAGCTCCAGACCAGCAGCATTAGCACCCTCAGGCATAACCTTTCTATATGTCCTCTACAAGCTTTTTACTTTCACTTTTGCAACATCACTAGGCAGCAGCTTTCACACAGAAGCTGGTACACTTGCTCCTTTCTAACCTCTGAAGAAGCTGGAAATGCCCAGAGGTTATAAATAACACATAACAATGACTAGTGTTGTGGAGGTGGCTAATGAGTAATCTTCTCCCATTTCCAAAACATTAGGAGGATGTTTTCAATTTTTTACTAATACGTTACTCTTAGAGTAAATGAGTCACCTTTAAAAAGATTACACTAATGCTGACACATTACTTTTGAAGAATAATATAATAGTACTCTCATGTAATGTCATTAATAATCTTATTATTATGAAACAACATTTCAAGTCATAGAGATTTATTAAACACAAATCATGCTTATAATAATAATAATAATAATACCTTTATTGTCAATGTACAACATGTGCACAATGAAATTAGCTGAGTCTCCCATGCCCACCCCCACCACCATCCCGCCCCCATCTCACTGGCAATCACTCAGTCTTATTGCACCCTGTGTACTTGATACAGAATGCGCCAGCCCACAGGTCAGTTCTTCTATACTTGTCCTGGGATTATTTCCCATTCAGCAGTCTGACAGCCCATGGATAAAAACCTTATGTAAAAGGCGTCCAAAGTGACTTATTGTGCTTCTACTTGGGGCTTATTTAGAAGAGCAGCAAAAGTTCTCCACATGCAAAAGACTAACATATACATGTAGATTCGGGCAGAAGTTGCAAGAGTAAGGACTATATATCTCAAAAGTTGAATTAGGGGAAAAGAAATAAGAGGACCACATTCATTTCACATTGGCCATAAAACCATTTGCAGGAATAGTCTCTAAGTCTCCACTTTTTTCAGATTCCATTGGTTATATGCAAGTACTGTAGCACATAAAATGCAGTAGCCTGTCCCTTTAAGTAGATTTTCCTTGCCTAGGGGACAGCCTCAAAATTCTTTTCTGCATACCTAAGAGATTGAAAGAAGAAAAACTAATATCAAATGACTAAACAAGACTGCATAAAGAACATCCCTGTTTAGGAAACATTTCTTGCATGGACTTGAAGGATAGCCAGCTAAACTTAATCTCCAATAATCACAGTAACAGACTGAAGAGGAAGACCTATATTAATAGACTTAAGACTTGATTAAAATTGCTTGCAAACAGATGGATTGAACTAGGTTCTATCCCAAATGGGAAGTTCTTAAATCTGTAGTGGTCTGCAGGCAACATGACACTGACAATTTCTGACTGGTAAGCTCTACATTCAGAACTCTTTTAAGAAAAGAGAGGAAACATAGATTTTCATCGTATCATAGAATTCTGTGGAAGGGACTGCAGAGATCACCTAGTTCAACTTCCTGCTGGTGCAAGAAACTCTGCAGCATCCCTGACAGATAGCCAGTTAGCCTCTGTTTTAAAAGTTGCAACAAAGTAAAGTCTGGCACCTATCAAGGCAGTCTCTTTCACTGTAGTTACCAACATAAAGTTTTTTCCTATTGTTTGCCTGTAATTTGCCTTTAATTTGCATCAAATTTCAATCCTACCCCTGGAGCAGTAAAAGACAAGTTTGCTCCATCATCCATTTGTAAGCTCTAAGATGTCTGAATATGGCTACTCGTACTTATTGTTTTCAGGATAAACATACCCAGCCCCTCAAGCATTCTCAGAGAGCTTGGGCTTTCATACCCTGTACCATCATTATCAGACACTGAATGCATATTGCTCCAGGGCATGCTTGGAAGAACCTTCAAGAGCTCTGTGCATTTGCCAAGTGTCTTTACTTTCTTCAAAAACTTCCACACAATCAATCTTTATCATGAAGTCTTTGCTTCTACCTGCTAGTTGGATCTGGCCTCCAATACCCTTCTGGCCCAGTTTTTATGGCCAATGGACAGAAATAATTGGAGTTGTGGTGCAAAAGATTATGAAGGGTCCCTATTTCTGCATTTGATCTAAGGCATCTATTAGCTGCCTTAAAAAGCAAAGTGTGCTACTTATATAGCACCCCATAGCAATTAAAGCACTATCTGGGCTTTATAAAAGTAATTATGCAGAGTAATTATCCCCCCCAGCAAGTTGGGTACTTATTTTACCCACCCCAGAAGAATAGAAGGCTGAGTGAACATTGAGCCGGCTACCGGGAATTGAACCCTGGGTCATAAACAGTTACAGCTGCAGTACAGCAGTTTAACCATTGCACCACAAAATGTCATAACCTTTTGTATTTCCACACAGTGACAGTACAGATGCTAGTTTTGTGTTTGCTTGGTGTCCTACAAAAATGAAGATGGGGTAAAAATTAAACACACACATATGTGTTGGTCTAGCATACAACATAGAGTAGCTTTCAGTGGCATTAACTGTGGAGCATGCCTAGAGATCACTATTACCACTTGTGGCAACCTTATTTCTAGAGGTGTCTTGTCTGAGAGAAACCTTTAAAACATTAATGGAACATATAAGGAATGGCTTATTTGTCCTTAATCAAAGAGAAAATAGGAGTCCCATTTTAGAAGCATACAAGGATTGTCATTCCTATTCACTTGTTGGTTTCTCTGATATGTGCAAGTCAAATAACTGTTAACCCTATGGCCTCACCTTGTTAGTCTATCACATTGGGTGTGCCTTGCACAAAGTTGTAAAGGGGAAAATGACACTTTTAAAAGCACAAATTGAGCACACTGCAAGCTGTATTCTCAGTATCCATGGCAACTCTGCCACTAAGCTGCGGGGCACTGTCAGCCACAGAAGGAACTTACCTATGCTTGGTAACTGGAAGACATGTGACAATGTTGCCTGCCCCCCACAAAACACCACATGAGAAGGTGCTGCAGCACATTTCATTGCATGAGTCAGCACACTTGATCAGAAGTATTTGATTTAGAAACAGAGAGTCACCAAGAATCCCAGCATACAGAAATGTGTCTCCTCACACACATTCTCCACCACTTACTACCCATCATCTAGAGCAGTGTTGGCGAACCTATGGCATGGGTGACAAAGGTGGCACTCGGAGCCCTTTCTGTGGGTTAGTCGACATCGCCCCTTCACAGCCTCCTGTGTTCAGGTTAAATTGCTATGGGCACTTTGTGGAAAATCAGTGGGTTTTGAATTGCATTTTGGGCACTCGGTCACTAAAAAGTTCAGCATCACTGATCTAGAGTCTCCTTTTGTTGTTGTTGCTTGTTTGTGTAGCTTTTGATGAGCTTAGTGTATAATGATTTCAGGTTCCTGTAGAGATGAGATGCATGTTTATCAGAGAAGAAGGAGCTTTCTTCCATGGATAACCTGAAAACCAGTGACAACAGAAAACATAGTCCAAAGGGAGGAATGTCAGTTTTTTAGAAATTGTAGTTCAGGAGCTATAGTTTAAAAATGTAACACTTTCCATCTTTTTAGCAGCTGTATTTCTACAGGACTCACTCATAATCTAACCACTTTGAGCTCTCAGCTGGGAAACAGCTGAGTCAGGCTGAAGTTGCCAGGAGGAATTGTAGAATTAAGGCTAGAAATAATCACTTTAGAGATGGAAAAAAGTAAACAAGCAGAACCCTGCATGGAAAGAACAGTTCCTTGACCATTTAGCCACTGCAAAAGTATTATTGCTGAGGTGTCAATTGCAACGCAGGCCTTGTATACTAGAGCTATGTACACTATATGTAAAACCCTACCTTACTGGAACACCACAGATTTCACATTAAGGGGATATACATCTTCAATTGAAAAATATTGCATAACACAAATCTTACATATACTTAAGAGTGTGGCAAACAGTCACAATTGTGGGGGAGGATATTCACCTCTTCTCTGTAGGAATAAAATATATTTAGTGTCATTGCTGTTCGAGAAGCAAAGTGTACGCACAACAAACACAAAGAAATGGCTTGTTAAGATACATACAAATAACCCACCTAGGTTAAATTTTAAAGCTAAAAATCATACAATTGGGGCAATTCACTATTGCGTGAATTGCTGTGTTATGCACAAAAAAGGTAATTCTTGCACAAAATTGTCCCTCTTGTGAGCACTCTGCCACAAGATTCCTGACCATTCCTGCAAGTGAGAAGAACATTGTATTTCTCCATTCCCACATGCAAGAAATAGCTAACTGAGGATTTACATCTAGTTCTCTGTTTGAGGAGAGGAAAGGACAAACAGATTAGGTGGCCCTGCCTCCAGAAGGTGCCCCTGCCATCCTCCTTTTGGAGGATGATGGGTCTCTTCCACTCTTGCCAGTCTAATCCTTTTTTCAGTGTCTTTGTGACTCTTGAGGTGTAGATCTCGTGTGTGAACATACATGTGCCTGGAGTCCTGCAGAAGAGAGCAGCTTTTGGCAGGAAGGCAGCTCAAGGCTTGTGCTTTGGTGTTGAGCTAATAAGGAAGGGAAGAATTGAACTGAAAGGAAAAGGAAAAGGAAAAGGAAAAGGAAAAGGAAAAGGAAAAGGAAAAGGAAAAGAAATTAATAGGAGAGATTAATGTTGAAAGAAGCTGCAGCCATGTGCCCAATATCATTTTTGGCCACCTGAGTGCACTCAGTCAAATCAAAGAAACCTGAAGAATAGGATATATGGCAACAGAGCTAAAATACAGTGTGATTCCCCATGCCTTACCTTGCAAAGCAGAGAGGGCAGATCTGCTGAGAAATGTTGCAGTCATGAAATAAATGGGCAGTGGGAGACATGGGAGTCAAGTCTGTACATCTAGTGAAACCCTGGCAAAGAATGTCCCTTTTGCTTCTATGTCCTGTAAAGGGCAAGCCATTTGCCCAGAACACTGAGATTCCCCTTCCTCCTTTTTCTCTGTCTCTCTACACAGAAGACATTTAATGGGAGCTGGCTTGGCTTATAAGGAATTTTAGTCATGAGGAGGAATGGAGCTTCCTTCCCATATGCACTGTGGGCATGCCACCTCTCCTTACAGGTGGGGTGGCAAAACCCAAAATCTGAGGGGATAATTTTCTTATTCCTCTTCCAATGCTTCAGACCTGTTAGGGCAGGGGTCCTCAAACTATGGCCCAGGGGCTGGATGTGGCCCTCCAGGGTCCTGAATCTGTCCCCTGGGACCTAATGCAGACCCCCCCATCTATCCCCTGCTTCGCGAACAAGCCAGCCTCCACATCTGCTTCTGTTGCTGAAGCAGCATCCTCCATCCTTCCCAGCCCTTGTGCCCTCCCTTGCAGCACTCCAAGTCAGGCCAGGCTGGGCCAGGTCAAGAAAGGAGACAGCTTTCCCTCCAGAGTGCCGTGAGGACGTGATGGCCAGGGCGCACGGCTGGATCCGCGTGCAGTGGTGCCAGCCTTGCTGCCCTTGCCGAGGCTGCTGCTGCTCATCCTGAGCGGCCACCTAGATTTAGAAGGCGATGAGGGGCCTGAGTTTGCCTGGGTTGCCGCTTCCTTCTCGACACAATGAAGGAAGGAAGGAAGGAGAGCCGCTCCAACTACTGCCACTGTAGGAGGAGGAGGAAGAGGTGCAGCAGAGGGATCCCAGCGGCAGCACCTCAGGGCTGCGATCTGGAGCAGGAGGCATTGTTGGGGCCCTGGAGATGCACTGATCATGGGCCAATTGTGTGTAGGGGGCCCTCTGCCCACTTGCCCCTCCCTCCCCCTTTTTTAGTTATTGGTCTTTTTTTGGACTGTGGTCCAGCCCCCAATGGTATCTGGGTGGTGGTGGACCGGCCCACTGTTTGAAAAATTTGAGGACCCCTGTGTTAAGGCATATTTCTACTTCCCCAACAGGTTCCACTTGTCAGAGAGCTATGAGCCAGCCCACCAAAGGCTCTCATACTGGGATTGGCTAAGACACCTGAACAATGAATCAAGTGGGGCAGGGGAGGCATAGCTTTCCTCTCAAGATAGCCCAGACGTTGGTCCACTGTATCCTAAAACCTACATAAAACTGGGTATATCTAGGCCAAAGAATTGTGGCATTAGAGAAGCATATGGAAGTACATTTTTACTATTATTAAAGGCTTCTCACATATTCCATTGATCAGTGTAAAATGTATTTCTCATAAACATTTTACAATATTTTTCTTAACACTTAGTTGCTAAAACGTACAGGAAATAATATATCTAATAACCAATGATATATCAAATGGCATAGAGTTTTTTTTTTAAAAATCTGCAAATAGGTGAATTTCAGTTAAGGATTTAAAAATACAGTATATATGAATTGTTGTAATGATAGCATTTCATGTTATCAAGCTAAATTTAGTTATTATCCATTAGTCATGCCCACTGACATCACTTGTGTCTATCACTCATGTGAAAAACAAAACCACAGCAAATGTAAAAATAAACCTGTTGTTTTGTTCTGGGCTCTCCCTCTATGAATATCCATAATCAAGAGCAGGAAAGGTCTAACAACTTTCCTTCTTTCAGCAACTACAGCATATTTTGCAATATTTTTAATATTGCCTCTTTAAATTAAAGAGTGTTTAGCAGTACACTGTTTACATATTTAATACACAGAGTGTTGGTGGTTTGCAGCTGTACTCATAGTAAGATGCTAGAATAGTTTGTTATATATCTACATGAAATATTCTTATTTATTATACACACACACACACACACACACACACACACACACACACACACACACACACACACACACACACACACCACACCACACCACACCACACCACACCACACCATCTGGCAACAAAAGCCACTCTGGGCAGTTTACAAGGTTTAAAAAGGTACAGCCATTAAATATAATAATATATTAAAAATACAGAATAAAACAAAATAACAACACTAAGTTAGTCAGAATCAATACGAGCAGGGAGAGACACCACAATAGACAAGAAGGAAATGAGCAGCGAGATGTAAGGAGAGAAACTAAGAACCAGAGAAAGCCTTCCTAAATAGTAGTAAAAAAGCAGGTTGAGCCATGTGACCAGAAAAACAAATTCAAAAGTAGGCTAGGTGATACCTTTATTGGGCACTACTAAAACAAAAATGTAAGCTAAGCTTTCAATAGCAACCTGCTCTCTTTATCAAAGCATTGTACCAAAAATGCAATCTAGATAGAGGATGTAGGCTATCAGGCGCTGAGAATAGCCATGTCTTAAGATGTTTCTTAAAAACACAAAGCGAGGGGCCCAAACAAATCTCAGGAGGAAGCTGATTCCAAAGTCAAGGGGCTGCCAATGAGAAAGACTGGTTCCTCGTCAATGATTTACGAGCTTCCTTCAGCGATGGCACCCTCAAGTGTCCTGCCTGAGATGCTCAGGTACAATGGGAAGTATTCTATGGTAGGAGCCGCTCTGACAGATAGCAAGGTGCTAAACCGTTATCTTCTTACATCTCTTCTGGATTGCTTTATCAGAAATCACCCATAAAATACATAGGGATATGTATTTCCTACTCCATAAGAATTAGATAATCCAGGAATGATATTGTAACTGCTGAAAGGTTAATTGTTCTTGCAACCGCTTGGCATGGCAGTCATGTCAAGACTCCACCACTGTGGCAAAATCCATTATTATAATTAGATTTAATAATGTCACAGTGGAAATGTTGGTTCACAGAAAAGCATTTCTGAGTCATCTGACATGCCTAGAAGGCCCCAAAAGTGCTTTCAAGTGATCCAGAGGTCACTTCCTGTTTTCCGGAAGTCACTTCCAATTCACCGGAAGGCCCTTTTGGAACCTCCGACGGGCCCGGGAAGGCCCTTGCAGGCCTGTCCGTGGCAACGTCAAGCCAGGGGTAAGTACAGGAGGCCTGAAACAGCCTTTCCAGCTTACCCGGGGGGTTATATATACTGTGGTCCCGTGATACAGTGGGATTGCAGTATAGGAACCGCGAAAGGTCAGGGGGTTACTGTACATGGTAATTTATATTCCATGATTCTCAGCAGATCTACTAAACTATTGCCAAGCCTGTATCTAAGCCAATAATTATGCATTAGCTGCTGAACAGTTCACTACCTTTTCATGACACCTGCAATGAGGTAGTATTGACCCTGCCTCTGAAGCTGCTGATTAGTATGAGAAATTTTCATGATGTAAATGACAAATGGATGTCTTTAGACCTTTTGCTAAAAACCATAGACATCACTTTGCTGACAAAGGTCCGGATAATCAAAGATATGGTTGTTCCAGTAGTGATGTATGGAAGTGAGAGATGGATCATAAAGAAAGCTGATCGTTGCAGAATTGATGCTTTTGAGCTGTGGTGCTAAAGGAGACTCTTGAGAGTTCCCTTGATTGCAAGGAGATCAAATTTATCTATCCTGAAAGAAATCAGCCCTGAATGTTCACTGGAAGGACAGATTTGGAAGCTGAGGCCCCAATACTTTGTCCACCTCATGAGGAGAGACGAGCCCTTGAAAAAGTTCCTGATGTTGGGATAGACTGAAGGGGGATTGCAGACAATGAGATGGCTGGACGATGTCATCAGTGCAACCAACATTGATTTGACCAAACTCCGGGAGGCAGTGGAAGACAGGAGGGCCTGGCAAGCTCTGGTCCATGGGGTCACAAAGAGTCAGACACGACTGAATGACTGAACATCAGCAACAACAAAAGAGCTTTTAAATCTTACCTTAATCCCCCTTTTTTGAAAAAAAGTTATGAAGACAAAAAAATTTCTACAGTTTCTTACAACTCTGTTTCACAGTACTCATTTGATCAAATTTGAATGTATCACCTATACATGTACATGCATCGAGCTTTTACTCTTTCAGCTAATGTCATGCAGTCCCCACTGCCAGTTTCTTCTGCTGTGAAACTCATCAGAGTATTGAAAAATATGCTCCAGCTGTGTATACTAGCTATAGGATATTTCAGGCTATTATGGTGAAACATAAACCAGATTCCAATTCCGGCAATAACTATTTAGTGTGCCTAGATGCCCTAAGCACATCCGATCTCTCCTGATTTCGGAAGCTAAACAGGGTCAGCCCGGGTTAGTACTTGGATGGGAGACCACCAGGGAATACCAGGTGCTGTAGGCGCCTGGAGTAGGAACTGACAAACCACTCCAGTATTCCTGCCAAGAAAACTCCATGGACATGGTGTCACAAAGAGTCAGTCACGACTGTAATGACACAACACACACACACACACACAGAGTACTAAATTTTTAAAAGTGCCATTGCATCAGTAGGTAAAAAAGCTTGCAACTCAGTTTATGGCCAACTGGGTAACCAAAGTGATGTAATGAACAGAGTAATGGAGTAGGACTTCAGGAGACCTGGGTTCGATTCCCTGACACTGTCATTGAAACTCACTGGGGAAGTGGAACTGGCAAAACCGTGACTTAACTACTTCACTTACCTTGAAAACCCAATTAGGGTTGCTATAAATCAGTGCTGGTTTGACAGAGGTTAACAGTGGTCATAGGGCACCATTCCTGTAACACTTAGGTTGCAGCAGATTCTCTAAAGTCTCATATAATTGTTTTCTTAGACTATTTTGCATTAACATATTATGGAAACTTCTCCTTTATTCAATATGAATATTAATGAACAAAAATTACAAAAGCTAATTTAGGTCCTATTGACTTCAGTGGTTATATAAATATTATCTGTAAATATTTTCATGTATTTACAAATGTTTATATATTTTATACATACTCAGCTTTCCCTGTTATGTCTTTATTCCAGTGTAGATGGTATTTATTTATTTATATATTTATTTATTGAATTTATATACCACCCATCTGGTAGCAATGTACAAATAATTGATTGATCCAGTTGCCATTTCAGCATGTAGGATCACGTTTATCAAGCAAACTATGAAAAAATTAGTGACGTCTTCTTATTTTGTGCCTAGTTTTAAGCGTTGGTGAAGGTGGATTCTGGGAAGGCAGCACTCGAGGACATATTGGATGGTTTCCTGCAGAATGTGTTGAGGAAGTGCAGTGCAAAACCAATGAGAGTAAACCAGGTAAGATGGTGCTGTTTACCATTGCTCCATACCAATTATTATCTGTTATTTTTCCATATGTTTTCCTCATATGGAACTGAAGATCAACTTCTGAAATTAGTAGAATTTTGATCTGTGGGGAAAAAAGAATAATTGTAAGTTTATTTTTTTAAAATTTAATTTTTTTAAAAAAGGCAACACTATAGGTATTTTTACTTTTGGCCCAGCCAGAATTTGGGGGCATTTAGCTCTCCAAAGGGAGAAGAAAAAACCCTTCAGTTATTTGATATAACTTTCAGCTGGTGCAGAAATGATAAAAGATTTCTTCCAGATACTGACTAATCGGGGAAGAACTGGCTGGTCAAAGCTAAGTTCTGTGGCACTGTAAAGCATTACAGGTACTGTACTGCAGTCTCCCTGTTCATTATTTGACTTACATCGTGCCTCCCAAGAAAACTACAGTGTTTGCACTGCTTCACCCAGCCAGATTCTTCATTAGACAGCCTTAGAGCAAAGATGGAGACATCTTTTGTCATTTGTGCAACAGCTATATCAAATAAAAGTCTTGCTTGCTTGTTTGTTGAGAGCAAAAAGCACCAGAATTCTGGCTGGAGTAATTGCAGGAATTTTTGGATGCTGTAATCCAAAACCCCAAAAAGTCTTGTCCCTAATAGTTAAGGTGCAACTGAATCAAGAGTTAAACATTTTTTCCATTGAAATATCAGGAAATATGGTGTATAATTTAGAATCATGTGCTGTAGTGAAATCCTTTTCTCTATTGGTAATGTTTTCCATTTGGAATTGTCTGTTTGGTGATTTAAGATATGTATAAACTTCTCCGAATTTCAGAAAGGTTAGTTACTTTCCATTTAATATTAAAATAGTCCAATGCCTCTGACCTTTGGTTTTGTTCATTGTTGTTTTGTTAAAATTAAATAGAAATAATCTGTTGCTTTATTATGCATAAAGCTCCATTGAGATTGGACACAATGGCAGCGGCGTAGCAAGGTTTTGGGGCACCCGGGGCCAAAGTTATTTTTTGCGCCCCTCTGGCCCTCCCCAACTCCAGCAATCCCATGGGCGTGGGGGCATGTGGGTGCGCATGTGCACACCCTACCTTTCCCGTGCGTGGGAACAAATAGTTGGAGGAGGAGGAGGAGGAGGAGGGCACTGCAGCCACTGCTCTCGCACGCCTGCCTGCTGGAAGCCGGACTTAGAGATGGTGGGCGGGGGGTGGCAGGTGATTTGGCGCCTCCTAATTGCTGCAGACAGGGTGCCCCGCCTCCTTGCCCTCCCCACGCCATGCCCCTGCACAATGGATAATTGAAACAGAATAGGGAAAGCTGAGACATGGATTAATGCAGGCCATATTTAATACAGGCATGACTGTTATTTTGTTCCCTATGCGACAAGAAAATAATGTCAAATATTCTATCTAATTTTGAATAAAACATTTTAATGAATGACCAAAGAAGAATAGAAAACAGACCAGTGGCTCAATATAAAGTATGTATAGGGGTTTTTCAAGGCTGTAGCTAAAACATCAATCAAAGACATAATCCATTTTGTAAGTATTCAATCCATAGTTTCTGCAGTGTATCAACCCTTCTACTGAATTTAGAAATAAGTGCCTTGATATTCCAAATAAGATCATAGAAGAAACTGGTGTGTTGTTAGCTCATTATCTTTTAAATAATTCTGTGGAACACACTTCTTTCCTCTAGGAAGAAACATACTTTTTGCCTAATTATACATGATTATAACTATCCTGGCTGTTTCATTATTTTGTGCTGAGCATAGAGGATATACAGGCTTGTTTAAATACCTTCAACCATCTTTCTTGCTTTCTGGGAGGGAGATTTGATTTTTCTGCAAGAAATAGATTTCCTCTGTTCCTTGGAAAAAAGTCCTGCTGTCATTTCTAATGGAAAAATGATTCTTAAAACTCAGAGAGAAATAATGGAGTAGAATTTGGGGAAACTCCCTCTCTTTGTAAGGAACCCCCCTCCCCAGAATGTACCCCCTTTTCTAGAGAGTGAGAGTCCATCTATAACCTCCCTCTCTCATCTGAATCTGCATGCAGATGATACAACACTTCTAGGAGAAAGTAAGGAAGATCTAGAACAGCTGATCCTAATAGTCAAAGATGAAAGTGAAAAACTTGGATAGCGCCTCAACACCAAGAAAACAAAAATAACACCAGCAAAGAACATACAAGTCAGTGTTAATATCAACAATGAGGTTAATGCAGCAGTAAAGGAGTTAAACATCTGTGGCTGCAAAATTAATCAAAATCATGATTGCAGCCCAGAGATCAGAAGACATATAGCGTTCAGAGGAACAGCATTGACCATTATAAATTAAGTCTGGAAGAATAAAAACACCAGTCTCCCAATCAAATGCATAGAGTACTAGTTAATTCACTCATATTTCCAACAGCTTCATGGGTTGTGAAACATGGACTTTGAGGAAGATAGGTAGGAAAAAGATGGAGGCATTTCAATTATGGTGCTGGAGATGACTATGACACATCCTATGGATGGCCAGGATGGCCAGCAAGGAACTCCTAGACAGAGCCAAACTAAACATATCTCTGGAAGCAAATATCATCAAACAAAAACTGGGGTTAGTCATTTGCAAAAGACAAAGGGGCCACGCAAGGACTTGCTGGCTTGACATCATTAGAAGGGGCAGTGGAATGACTTTGATGGAACTAAAAGAAGTGTAAGAGATAGGAAGACAAGGAGAGCATTGACCCACAAAGTGACTGAGAGTTGGGCATGATTGAACAGATAGATGAGACATCATCTGAATTTGGTTTTCCTTGACAGCTGAGTTGGCACAAATCTTCTCCATAGGGGAGTAAAACTGTTCAAGCTTTTAAAAACCATATTTAATCTTTTTAAAGAAAGAAATGCATGGGATCTTAGGCTGTTAAGTATTACAAGGAAGTGTCAAGAATCTTTGTTTTGCAGAAAAATATTTTAAGTTACAACAATCAAGAAGATATCTTCTAGCCAAAACACTGCAAATAGAAATATGGCTTAGTTGTACTGAAACTAAAACTACCTTTGCAGATTCTAATTTACGAGTTCCAGAAGCCAACAATCGCTCAGTTGTCTAGTGTCATGGTCACTCTTGGTCATACTAGACATTAAGGAAAATGTATATTTGTCATGATCAACATGCCTGTGAAGATTCTCAGTCATCTAGGGGTGTTTATCTGGCAGTTGAGTCATGGAACTGGACTTCTTTTCCTGAGAGATTGAAACGTTTCACTGCTCATCCAAACAGCTTTTTCAGTCTCACCAGGGAGCAGCGGAATGTTTCATTCTCTCAGGAAAAGAAGTCCAGTTACCATGACTCAACTTCCAGATCATGATTAACATGTTTTTCCTTCCAAAGTGGAATTTCTTAAATAATATGCATCTCAACAATCAGATTACAAATTAAGCCAATCTTACAATAACCTATTACAGAAGAAGATCTGCTGGAATGCAAGATGTGGGGGAAATCATGTTCTATGATTCACTGATGTATTTTGCCTATTAAAGAATTATGGCTTCTAATTATATGCTAATCATACTGTCTTGTTGGATTCATAGAGTGAGCCAGCCATACAACCTGCTCTCTTCAATGTCTGGCAATGAAAACAGTAGTTATTTAAGTAAAAGCTGCCTAGATGCCCTAAACACATCTAATCTCACCTGATTTTGGAAGCTAAGCAGGGTCAGCCTTGGTTAGTACTTGGATGGGAGACCACAAGGGAATACCAGGTGTTGTAGGTGCCTGGAGTAGGAACTGGCAAGCCACTCCAGTATTCCTGCCAAGAAAACTCCATGGACATGGAGTCACGAAGAGTCAGTCACGACTGGAATGACACAACACAAAACACATTTAAGTAAAAGCTTCCAGAGGAATTTGCATATTACTCCCTGATTTCTTTACTAGATTTAACTCTGTATTCTTAACTCCTTGTCAATATTGGTGTTGCTGGCATATTCGTTAAAATACATGCACAGCTTTGACACTAGGCTTCATGGATTCAGTTGGAGAACCTTATTCCAAAATTGTGTTTGCGGAGGTGGGGGTTGCCTGGAGTGCATATATTACAATGCCTAGCTAAAGCTTTTAACTTCATATCATTACAGTAATTGCCATGTTAGGAGCAAGGAAAATAAGGCATAGTACAATTGTACAGGACACCATACCTGTCAGGTTATCCCCAGCGCTGGCCGGGACAGTAGGAGAGAGCTCTAATGCACGTGTGTACACACACACACACACACACACACACACACACACACACACACACACACACACACACACACACACACACACACACACACACACACACACACACAAACAGTGGCAATGAAGGAAGCGGAAGCAGCAGCTGCAGCAGAGGCGTCAGAGTCATTGTTCTTGCTGTGGCCGAGGCAGGCTGCAAGCTCAAGGGGCTTCCTCTGCTTCCCAGGCCAGAGACGAGTTGTACCATCACTGAGTGCACCCTCCCGAAGTACATGCTAGTGGTGGTGGCGGCGGCAGTGCTGCTCCAGCAGCCGAGCGCCTTGCGTTCAGTGCAGCTGGTAGGGGGGGAAGGAGGAAGGGGCAGCTCATGGGTTGGCTCTGCTCCCCACCTTCCCCTGCGCCTCGGCTCAGGCTGTGAGGTGGTGGCAGCAGGGAAACTCCACAAACTTTCCCACTCTGTTTCCCCAACCCAACCCAGGATCCTTGGCAGCACACACCAGGGAGCCAAGAAAAAGCCTCATCTCTCTCTCTTTCTCCCCCCCCCCCCGAAACTCCTTGGTGCTTTCCAGACACTGCCAATTCTGTTTCTCTCGCCATCTCTCACCCACGTGCGCACACTTACACACATAAACGCCGGCCCGGGAAATTTCTGTGAAAATAACCAATCAGGGACGACAGTGTGAAAGAGTGATTGATCCATGAATGTCCCCACCAAAACTGGATACTTGACAGGTCTGCCGGACATAATGGTATTAAGCCCCTCTCTTCTTCTTAAACTTTTGTGACCTTTCTCTTGGAACCTTGAAAGAGTGGCACAGTGAAATGCACCAAATCCAAATACCAAACTATTTTATGTATTTGTCTTGATGGTTGGACCGCTCCTGGTAGACCATTTTTATTACGCCTGTGTCTTAGTAAGAACTAGGCTTTATAAATGAAGTACAATGAGGCTATGTTAATAAGGCAATGTGTAATTAGCAATTGAAAAATATTCCTGTGATATCCAAAGAAATGGGCTATTAAAAGTAAGACCAGGTAACAGTCACTAAATACAAATTACATATTCAAGGGAAAATTATTTCTGATTTCTCACAAATCATTCTATATTTGGATTTCTCATTCCATTTTTCCCACTCATCATCATGATGATAATTTTCCTAGTGATATATTTTTAATTGAGTTCTCTCTACCATCATTACACTTCTATCTGTTGCACTCTGTATATGTGTGAAACCATCTAAGAGTCATTTTGACACAATGGATTTGATGCAGCGAGAAGTAGGGTGAAGTTTGTTTCCTCAAAATAGGATTTGGAGTGGTTAGATGGGAACATTCCCTGAAGCTTGGTTGTCCACAGAGTTACTATTTTTGCTGCCTCGTGTTTTATGTTCTGGGAGCAGCAGGCTGTTGGAAGGAACACTTTTTAGTCTACCCACCTGACTTCACAATAACAATATTTTATCACACAGTGTTGTCCCTCATCAGCAATCAGCTTCTAGCCTTTACTTTGGAACCTATTGGATAAATAGCAAAGAGGTTCCATAGTAGTTTTGATTCTGTTTTGGATTAGAAGTCAGTCAAGTATTTAGCCTAGAGAAAAGAAGACCGAGGGGTGTTATATGATAGCACATTTCAAATATGTGAAGGGCTGCCATACAGAGGGGGATCTGTTCTCAATCATTCCAGAGTGCAGGATGAACAACAATGCGCTAGATGTAAGAGAACCCAGCTTTCGGCTGAATATCTGGAAAAACTTCCTGTTAGAGCAGTATGACAATGGAACCAATTACTTGGACATGTGGCCCAAAACTGGAGGCATTCAAGAAAAATCTGGGCAACAACCAGGCAGACTATCCTTGGATTTGTATTCCTGCGTGGAGCAGAAGGTTGAATTTGATGGCCCCTTCCAACCTCACTATTCTATGATTCTATGACTCTATGAAAATGTTTCCAAGCAGCTTCATCACCCAGAGGATATGTTTATCTGATTCACTGTGTTTGATTCACTAGTTATAAAATGCAGGTTAATTCAGGTTTGTTCATTTTAGCAATAACTAAATTATGTTATATTTATAATAATGCAAAATTACATTTATTTATTTATTATTTATTTATTTTAGAGTATATTTACCTTGTCTTTCTCCTTGGAAAAGGACCCAAGGCAGCTTACAGTACTGAGGGATAATATACAGTCCAGTAGAACTAAGACATGTTCAAGTATTTGAGAACAAGGAATTGAGGGACATCTTACAGCATTAACAGACAACATTACATTAAAACTACAAGGTGATAATATAAGTAGTTATAAACACAAAGTCTATGTGAACCTATAGATTCATATAAAATACCCATGGTAGTCCATCATTCAGGGAAAGCTTACCTCTAGAAAAAGGTATTTGCTTGTTTCCAGAAGGACAATAGAGATGAGGCAGTCCTGGCCTCTAGTGGGAGGGAGTTCCATAGTCTGGGTGCAGCAGTTGAGAAGGCCCTTTCATGGGTTCCCACAAGACGTATCTGTGAGGGTGGCGGGATGGAGAGAAAGGCCTCTCCTGATGACCTTAACACCCGAGTCAGTTCATACTGTGAGATTTGATCTTTGAGGTAGCTAGGACCCAGGTCATATAGTACTTTGTAGGTCAAGGTCAGCATCTTGAATTATACCTGATAGCTGATTGGCAGCCAGTGGAGCTGTTTTAATAGGAGTGTAATGTCCCTGCCCCAGTCAGCAGTCTGGCTGCTGCATTTTGGACCCATTGAAGTTTCCTGAGACTTTTCATTGGTAGTCCCACATAGAGCGCATTACAGTAGTCTAGCCAGGACGTCACCAGGGCACGTGACACCATGACTAGAGCTGGTTTCTCAAGAAACGGGTGTAACTTGCATACTAGCCTTAATTGTGCAAATGCACTCCGGTCCACAGCTGTGACCTGGGCATCCAAGCTCAAGGATGAGTCCAAGAGCACCCCCAAACTGCGTACCTAATTTTTCAATTGGAGGGTGACCCATTCCAGTACAGGTTGCATCCCTATCCCTTGTTCTCCCTTTCGACTGACCAGGAGCATCTCTGTCCTGTCTGGGTTTTTGTACATTCCTTTTTGTAGCATTACTATTTCAGTTGCTTTCATGGTTATGGAAGTGTTTGTTATTTAAGTATTTAGGCTTGTTTTGTAAGCCGCCCAGAGTGGCTTTCTGCCAGATGGGCAGTATATAAATCTTTAAATAATAATAATAATAATTTATTGTCATTGTGTGTATAAACACAGTATACACATACAACGAAATTCAGACACCCAAAGACCAGATTCAACACACACACACACACACACACACACACACACACACACACACACACACACACACACACACACACACAAATCTCCAAACACTCTCACACACATTAAAAAAAACCCTTCAACACACACACATAAAAATCCCCGAACACTCCCCCACCCACCAACCCCCCCACTCCCCTAAAAACACAAGCATCTACACAACAGGCTAGGTAATCCTGTCCAAGTACTCACTGCTGGTGGTTCTTGAGTTCATTATTAAGTGCAATTATAGCTCTGGGATAAAAACTGTTCAGAAGATGTGTGGTCCGAGTTTTAATTGTTCTGTATCTTCTGCCAGAAGGCAACAGTTCAAAGAAATTGTGAGCAGGATGAGTAGAGTCCCTCAGAATGTTGTGTGAGTTGCTCAAACAGCGAGATGTGAAGATGTCATCCAGGGTTGGTAGCTGGAGCCCTGTAACATTCTGGGCAATTTTAATTATTCTCTGTAGAGCTTTTTTGTCCGCTACAGAGCTGCTCCTATACCATGATAGCATGCCATAAGTTAGGACACTCTCAATGGTGCTGTGATAGTAAGACAGAAGTAGATGCTGAGATAAATTCATCTTCCTGAGCATTCTTAGGAAATACAGCCTCTTCTGTGCTTTCTTCACAACCATATTGGTGTTTGCAGTCCATGAGAGGTCCTCTGAGATGTAAGTGCCCAGATATTTAAAGCTACCAACCCTCTCCACCTCCTCACCATTTATGTACAATGGTAAATGTACATCTTTCTTCCTCCTAAAATCAATTATAAGTTCTTTAGTTTTTTTGGTGTTAAGTATAATGACGACGACGACGACAATGATGTAAAAGTATTAGTGCCCTAATTGAAAATGCGATGAATTGTTTGTCAGGGACGAAAGCTACGGATTGGTTAGCATTAAACAAGGGATTTTTCAAGGTGACTCTTTGTCACCTCTGCTATTTACTATTGCCCTGATTCCCCTCTCAATAATTTTGCAGAAGACAAATTTAGGGTACCAAACTGCTAAAAATACAGGGAAGATTTCTCATCTATTGTATAAGGATGACTTAAAGTTGTATGGAAAATCAGAAACTGAAATACACTCACTGACCAACACAGCCCGAATTTTCATTACTGATGTTAATATTCAGTTTGGACTAAACAAATGTGCCACAGTGACACTGAGAAAAGGAAAAATCACAGAGAGTGAAGGAATTGAAATGCCAGGTGGACAAGCCATTAAGTATCATCAGTCTGAAGCCTATAAATATCTGGGCATACTGCGATTAGATAATATCAAGTATGGGCAAGTGAAAAATGTGGTCAGTAAAGAATATATCCAAAGGGTTAGAAAAGTATTAAAAAGGAAGCTGAATGGTGTAACACCATCAAGGCCATTAATAGCTGGGCCATACCGGTCATCAGGTATACCGCTGGCATTATAAACTGGACTCAGATGGAGCTAGATATTCTGGATAGGAAAATAAGAAAACTTATGACCAATCACTATGCATTACATCCACGCAGTGATGTTGACAGGATGTATTTACCTAGAAAATTAGGTAGTTGAGGTCTTTTGCAAGTGAAGCAGACAGTTGAAGAAGAGAAGCATGTGTTGGCAGATTATGTAAAACATAGTACAGAGCCAACATTATTGGAGGTTAAGAACAAGGAGGTGTTTAACGTAAAGTGAACAAAGGGTTAATACAGGAAAACAACAATTCAAATACGAGCTGATAGCTGGCATAATGAAGCACTGCATGAGCAGTTCCTTGAAAAAAGCAAAGGATAAGTAGATTAGGAAAAGACTCACCAATGGAATGCTGAAAAAAGAGACAGAAGTCCTGATTTTTGCAGCTCAAGAACAACCTAAAGAAATCAGAAGACTGAAACTAGGATGGAAAGTAATGAAGAAATTAGAAAAGACCATCACGTGTAAAGATATCATTGGAGACCAAGACCAAGATAATCCATACTCTGTTTCCAAAAAAACTGGACAGTTAAGAAAGATGAAAGGAAAAAAACTTACCATATTTGTTAGAAATATGGTGCTGGAGGACAGCTTTGCAGATCCCCTGGATTACTAGAAAGAAAAACAAGTAGTTCCTTGATCAAATCAAGCCTGACATTTCTGGAGACAAAAAATGCTGAAGATGAGGCAACCATACTTTGGGCTCATCATCAGAAGGCAGGATTTTAGGGAAAAACAGTACTGCTGGGAAAGGTGGGAGGTAAAGAGGAGGACCAGATACTAGATGGATCAACTCCCTAAAGAAAGCAACAGGCTTGAGTTGAACAGGAGAGGTGAAGACAGGACATTTTGGAGGTTGCTCATTCATAGGGTTGCCATGAGTCAGAGGCAACTTGAGAGTACACAATAACAACAACAAAAACAGAATGGTATTATATAAATAACATAGATCCATTCCTTCTTGTTAATATGCTATAATGTTCCAAACTCTTGTGGTTGTAACTCAGTGCAACTTTACAAATTCTGTCTACGTGCCTTTCTCACCCACACTTAAATCAAATTCTAAACGTGCCATTGATAATGTGGGTACTGAAGTGTAGGATTACGATTATGTCCTTAAGTGTTTAACAAAAGCAGGACACAACAAATATAGCAAACAAATGATATGATGTCATTTTAGGATCTGTTAGCATCACCGGTTTCATAATGGCCTAAATTCTCTTGCATGTTTATTCTGGTAGAAGCAAAGATAAGACAAATTGCAGCTGCAAATTGACACTCATGAATGGATCTCCACATGGGACACACAACCAGAAATCAAAGCAAAGACTTCTTAATTTGTGGCTATTTCCTGATGCAAGTTATGCCATTTCCCTTCTGATAGCATAATAGTGTGCGTTGGCAAAATGAGTTTTTGTCAATGAAGATTCCAATTCTATGTTATTGGTAAAGAGCCATGGATATATTTAATATGATTATTAGCTGCATTAATAATAATTACTTATTTCTCCATCGATTTAGTATGGCCCACACAACTCTGCTTTCATAACAACAGTCTTATGAGGAAAGTCAGACTGAAAGAGACTGAGTGACTTATGGTTGCCCAGTGAGGTTCAGTGGAATCCTTTACTTAAGACTTCCTGTCTGCAATTCTGGCCATTACACCACATCTGCAATATCCTATGCAAATAGCAGAGTTCCTTTCCTTCTTGCTAAGATGTTCTCTTGAACTTTGTATACCAATGAGAAAATAGGCATGGGGTTTCATGTAACGTTGCCAGGTATATAAACTTATAAATGAATAAAGAAAACAAAAAAGCAAAGTTTTCTGCTTATATACCGCCCTGTACCACTTCAAGTAGTCTCTGGGTGATTTACAGTTTTTTTTAAATTATAGTATTCAGGCTAAACATTGCTCCCCCCCCAGCAAGCTGGGTACTCATTTTACCAACCTCGGAAGGATGGAAGGCTGAGTCAACCTGGAGCCTGCTACCTGGGATTGAACCCCAGGTCGTGAGCACGGTTTTACCTGCAGTACAGGCATTTAACCACTGCACCACTGAACAGTGGTTTATATATAAATAATAAACATTTATAAATAAATAAATAAAATCCAGTGATTCAACATGCATTCTTAAGCCTGACACTGAATCAGAAGATGAGATAGCTGTGGCCCATCTCACATCCAGTGCTGTTTGCCACATCCCTGCATAGCTATTTCAGTAGATTTTGCTGTTGGCCTGCTAGTTTGATATCCATTCCTCTTCAGTTGGGCAGCCTTTTTTCTAACTAGTTTGCAGCATGCATATGATACCTGCTACTGTAGTTTAGTTTTCACTCACCCCAGGAAGATTTATCCCCATTTCTCTGTATGTGGAATTGTATACTTTCACTATATTCCTACATATACAGTACTTACTTGGTTAGTGAGCACTATTTTCAAAATACTTGGTTTTCCACCTTTCTTTTCTTGTCTTTTCTTTTATTTATTCTTACAACTTATATGCCGCCCACTGCCCAAAGGTCTCTGGGCAGCTTACAACCAAAATATTAAAACAGTTAAAACATAGAATATCAATAAATAATTAAAACAATAATAAAAACCTTACACTAAAATCATTACATTAAAATTGCCATCAGAGGACCCACAATCTACATTGTGTCAATTAAAAAACTTCTGGAACAGAAAGGTTTTTACTTGGCGCCGAAATGTCATCAATGTTGGTGCCAGTTGGATCTCACTTGGGAGGGCATTCCATAGCTTGGGGGCAGCTGTCGAGAAGGCCCTATGTCTACAAGCCATCTGTCTCACCTTCTTGAGGGATGGCTCTTTCAAGAGGGCCCCCTGGCTCGATTTTAATTGCCGTGTAGATTCGTATGGAAGGAGGCGGTCCTTCAGGTATCTAGGTCCTAAGCCATTTAGGGCTTTATATGTCAAGACAAGCACTTTGAATTGGGCTTGGGCAGCAACTGGTAACCAATGCAGGTTACGCAGAATCGGCGTGATGTGATCCCTGGCGGCCCCACCGCTTACCAGCTGCGCCGCACGATTCTGAACCAGTACTACTTGATTCTACTTGACATTCCTCATTCTGTGGGTTGCATGATGAGTCTTCATGGCATTGTTTTCATTTTGGGCTGGGTGTTATTTCTTAGGTATGAAATCAATGCGGTGTTCTTTGTTATCTTTACAGTAACACCATTTTCCCTTCCATGAGTCCATGCTAATAGCAGCGCAGTGTCTCTGGATTGTGGTAGTGCGCTCCCATCCACAATAAATAATATCAGGATCTACTATTTTAGTGTTTGCAGTTAAGGGTCAGTTTCAATGAGTGAGTAAAGATTAGTTGGGAATCTGTAACTGATAAGTTACAAGTTATTTTATTTTAATAAAATTTTATTATTTTATTACTCAGCAATGGAAACAATACTGTACAATAGCTCAAATATCTGTAATAACATCAGTTTGAAATGTCAGTTTTCTCCCCTGGTTTGTTAACACATCAGAGTAAAACATTCAAATGTGGGACAATCACCAGTTATAGGGCTCATTTTCTTTTGTGGGGCTTACAGCAGTTAAGAGGAGTTAGCCTCTTCTCTGCCCTTGTTGCTGTCAGGAAATTGGCATGGTCTTGCAGCAACAGTAAAAGGATATTATTCCTGAGAAATGACAAGAAGGGAAGAAACCCAGAAAGGTGGGAGAAAAAAGTACTTTAAAAAGCTGGTTGAACCTGCTACAAAATGATTAGTCTGACTCATCAAACAAGTATTTAGAAAAACCAATTTTGTTTAAATTGGTAACAATACTTTACTCACTCTTAATGGTAATGATACTTTACTCACACATTTTTGGTGACCCATATTGACTTTAAAAGTAGGTACTTGTACTGTATTTCAAGTAGGTATCTGCCATTGGTAAACTCTACCCACCAATAATGTACAATGTCCAGACTGCTCTTGTCCAATTTCGCTTTTTGTTCCCAGCACAGAGAAGACAAATGAACATCCAGGTTAGAAAAACATTAAAGTAAACCAGAGACAAAACCAGATGTTATCTCTTCTGAATTAAGACCTGTGTATCTCTGTGTATTTTTGTTACTCACTTCTTCTTCCTGCCTATAGTTAGGACACCTGATGTCTTCTTCATTGCTGCAACTTTTGGAAGATGGTGTTGTGACGTTCCCCTTTCCCAGACTGTGGTTTTCAGAGGCACAACCGGGTTTATTTCGACTATTAGCTGTGCCACTAAATTGTGATGACACCTCCCTTTTACACACTGAATTCTATGATGGAAATGGTACCGCTGCCACCTTTTACACTCGTCGCCTCATGAATTGGGACTGACTCAGAGATATATAATATAAAAATAATGACGAAGTTTATTGAGAAGACAATAACTATAACAATATCTGTGTTGCCTTTAACATATACTGTAACAGATTTAATCAGCTCCACAAGCCTCCCTGTCTTAAATAGCTAGTAAACAGTATAGCCCTCACTGCCTGACAGAACTCTCAGAGAACAGTGCTCTCTCCCAGCACTTACTCTCAACTGAACTTAACTCACTGAACTCACTGAACTGCCCCAACTGCCTAGGCTCCACCCTTTTTATATCATACCATTCCCCGCCCTCCTGCTGGGATTGGCTGATAATTTGTATATTCATCACTCCTGTCTGCCAGGTTTGTCACAATACCTCCCCCCTTATAAAGAAATTTTAAGGGAGTAAACTTACCTCGGTTTGCTCACTTAAAATTCTCTTCTGGAGCCTATTTAACTAATACATACATTCTTCTGTTTATCATATTCAACTATACATATCTATAAACTGTTTTATATTATGTTCAACCTTCTTACTATATAATATCATGAAATGCAATAATTCTTACTATAACATTACATTTTAAATAGACTATTCTTATAACATTGGTTAAAATCATAACTTCAAATACCTGTAAAGACCTTATTGATCATACTAGAATCAATCTATGTTAAGATGCATAAATACATATATTTGGTTTACATTTTAAGCTAGTTTACTTATCAATATACATACAATTGTTATCCTTAACTTATTCTAAATATCACATAAACATTTTGATTTATAATAAGCTCTAATTATACATTACCTTGCATTTTTCATTTACAGTTAACTTACATTAAGTTACGGTTTTCACATTTTATGACATTACATTTCCATACTTTTTTTTTAAACAACACCTTCCTCTTACAACAGCAATAAAATAATATTACATTATTATTATTTAACCATGGTCCATGTAATCAATGTCTTCCGCCTCTTGCTGCAACGGCTGGACGATGCTACGCCACGGGTGATCACTTCCTCTGGCACATAAATTCAAAGTCCAGTTCACAGTAAATTGATGCCATTTTTCCTTGGGTTCTTGGAATGTGGGATTCAACTCTTTGACACCACTCCTGGTACAGTTCATTAGAGTCCCCTCAAATGCAGCTTGGTATTCAAGCGACCACTGCATGACATATGCGTGCTTCTTTTTTGTCAGTTCAGTCAGTGGTGTTGCAATGGTGCTCAGATGTGGACTAAACCTCCTATGATATCCCGCAAGACCCAAGAAAGATCTCACCTTCTCTTTGTTGGTCTGTCTTGGCCATGGGTCCATCGCATTGATCTTCCTCTGCAGGGGGTTGGTCACGCCTCGTCCCACGTCGTGTCCCAGGTAGTTGATTTCTGGAGTTCCTAGTCGCCACTTGGATGCTCCCTTCGTCTTCTCAGCCTCTTGGATCCGCTGAAGCACGATGTTCACAGGCTGTAGTTGTTTTTCTCAGGTGTCTTTTGCAACCACCGAATCAGGTCTGTCATTAGCATCCTTCACTTCCAAGTAGGGTTTCTGCTTTACACGGTTTTCTATTTGCTTTTCGGCTTCCTGCAGCTTTCTAAATTCATCAGCGATCTTATTCCCTTCTTGTATCAGTTGTTCCTTGCCCAGTGACACTTTGTTTCCATCCAGACAAAGTTGTTCATCATTTAATATTTCCTTTTCAAGCTCTGCTTCCATTGACGTAAGTTGCTGTAAGCAATCTTCTTTACTTTCTGATGCACCAGACAATTGCATTTCCAAATTACATATATTCTTCTCTTTAATATTTTCCACTGTGGTAATTACATCTAGTTCTGCTGATTTCTTCTGGAGTTTGAAAACAAATGTATCAGATTCATTCCTCCTTTCCTCCAGTCCCTTTTCCTTCATCTCTAAAAGTCCTTTCAAAGGTGAAATTTCATTCTGGAGTTCACCAATAACTGATGGCTTCAGAATTTTAGCTTCTTTCAGCTCTTTTGCTATTGCTTCATTTTGTAGCTTTTCAAGCTGTGCTAATTTTTCTTCATATTCTTTTAATTTAAAATATGTTTCTAGCCTGGAGTTCTCTACTGGTACACAAAGTTCCTCACAAGCTGGTATCATTTTCTCCTCTATTATGAACTTTTCAGGGTGTTTGGAACTTAAGAAGTGTGTATTCGAGTCCATTAAGTCAAAACATCCCTTCAAACTGTCGTCTTGCCTTTGTTCTAGGCTAAAGTCTGCTGCTGGCCCTTTTATGTTGGCTAAGTTGTCTTTTCCTATCATTTCAGACTGCTGAGATTCCCTCTCAAATTCTCTTACTGATATTTGATTTGTAACTGTTTTGTTTTGACTGTTTGGTTCAGCTGGATTTGTCTGAGCTTGTGTTACTACAAAAGCACTCTGCACATGCTCTAAGACATCTATTCCACTTAAACCTGCTCTTGGGATTTGATCTGAAACTCCTATTCTATGACTGGAGTTCAAACCATATGGGTTATTGCAGTCATCATTTGTAATGTCTGAAGAGACAACTGTTGTGGAGCAAGGGTTTGCTGTCAATTTTGAGGAGGTAGCTAGACTTATGCTGATTGCACTGCCCAATTTTGTCACAGGAGACTGTCTGGGCCAAGTACCATCTTCATTCTTTACCTCTATTACCACCACCTGTCTCTGGTAGAGCCCTGCATCTTGTATAGTGCTGTCAAGTTTGCTTAACTGCTCATAAATACTGGTATTACTCATATATCTGCGCCACAACCTAATTTCCTTCCCATCAGGAATATTAAACAGCTTCCGCATCTCTCTTCCAATAGTATCAATGGTATCCGCTTTGCTGAAATAACAGCTTATGAGATTATTAGGATCATTGTTTTGACAGAGCTTCAGTTCCCGAAGATATACTTCGACTTTATAATATTTCACAAATAATCCATATTCTACAACTTTCCTCACAATTGGCTTCTGCCCTTCTACACACCCATACCAATTTACTAATTTATTCCAGGCTTCAGTGGGAACTAAAACATAATCCACTTCATCAACAAGGTACTCTTTCAATATTTGAGTTTCTGAATTTGCAAAAAGTCCCGAGTTGTCAATTGGCCCTGGGAAGAGTTTAGGCTCTCCCACATTATACCGGTCCCAGCTGTCAAAGCCCACATATTTCTTCCACTGCTTGAACCACCGGCTATTAATCAAATACCAAAACTCTCCTGGCCGCAAAGGCATCCCCAACAGCGGCTTAAGTTCAGACACCTCAGTATGGGCCATTTAAAAAAAAAAAAAAAGGTTTTCTTGGTATCTCTCTGGCACTTTAGTGACTGACCTAAATTTTTCTCCTCAGTTGTTCTACTGAAATGTCAATTCTAGTAAACACTAACTCTTTTCCTGATCTTAGTATTCAATTTTTGGAACTGACTTGAAATCAAATCTTTTTATTACTTCTTAAGAAAAGGAAAGTTCAGACTGGGTCACAGCTGTTTAAATGGCAATTGTAAAAATTTCACCTCAGCTCCCAGCTCCTGACTCCTGTTAAGCAACTGTTGCCAAGGGCAAGATTGGCACAGTGCCCAGACTTCAAACTTTATTTAAAATATTGTTTCAGTGTTTAAAGCACACAGATTTAAATATATTTCTTTGGCTTTTAACCTATAACTTTTCTTCTGGCCCTTACAATTTCACTTTCCCTCCAAAAGGGATTCTAATTAGCCAACTCCTGCTCTCACAGAGCTTCTGTCAGTTTTAAATCTCCTCAGACCTCTTCAGTTTCTGAGGTAAATTTTTCTGAGGTAAATTTTCTGTCCCTACAGACTCTCACTTTGGAGATTTCTTTCTGTTAAAACCCAGGGTGATTTCCAACTTTTACCACAGCCACCCTCAATTCCAGGGCAAACACTTTGGGTCTTTCACCCTCAAAGGAAATTTGCCTCAGCACCTTTTTAATTTTCAGGCTGCTGGACAGCACAGAGTTCCTTGACTCTCAGGCAGTTTCCCCAAACAAACCACTGTAGATTTCAGTCTATCATTTCAGATTTTCTCTTCCAGGTGTCCTATAATTTGTCAAGCCAGACTCCTTTTCCTTTTGGAGTCCTGACCTCCAGACACTAACAAGGCCCACCAAAGAAAATCCAGATAGCACTACAGGGTCACCCCCAAAGGAAATTTGCCTCAGCACCTTTTAATTTTCAGGCTGCTGGACAGCACAGAGTTCCGTGGTTCTCAGGCAGTTTCTCTCAAACAAACCACTGTAGAATTTTCAGTCTATCCTTACAGATTTTTCTCTTCCAGGTGTCCTATAATTTGTCAAGCCAGACTCCTTTTCCTTTTGGAGTCCTGGCCTCCAGACACTCTAACAGGCCCACCAAAGAAAAATCAGATAGTACTACAGGGTTTTAAGTCTGAATTCCTCTCTCACACACAGGGCTTCCAAGGAACTGAAATTAGCTTCACCTAATTCTCAGTCCTAACCCCATTTCAGAGGAACTTCCACAGACTACCTACAACACTTGAGGGCTAACTTTTACTAAAGGCTTCTTTTTAAACTTCCAGTTTCAATTTCTTCACAGGGTACAGGCTAAATATTTTGAGCTGGTGACTTTTTCCCTCAGGCAAACTGGATATATTCGAGATCCGACCGCTGCCCACCAAATTGTGACGTTCCCCTTTCCCAGACTGTGGTTTTCAGAGGCACAACCGGGTTTATTTCGACATCCCACTGCTGTGCCACTAAATTGTGATGACACCTCCCTTTTACACACTGAATTCTATGATGGAAATGGTACCGCTGCCACCTTTTACACTCGTCGCCTCATGAATTGGGACTGACTCAGAGATATATAATATAAAAATAATGACGAAGTTTATTGAGAAGACAATAACTATAACAATATCTGTGTTGCCTTTAACATATACTGTAACAGATTTAATCAGCTCCACAAGCCTCCCTGTCTTAAATAGCTAGTAAACAGTATAGCCCTCACTGCCTGACAGAACTCTCAGAGAACAGTGCTCTCTCCCAGCACTCACTCTCAACTGAACTTAACTCACTGAACTCACTGAACTGCCCCAACTGCCTAGGCTCCACCCTTTTTATATCATACCATTCCCCGCCCTCCTGCTGGGATTGGCTGATAATTTGTATATTCATCACTCCTGTCTGCCAGGTTTGTCACAGGTGTCAATCAAAGGGCTAGAACACTAGTAAAAGAGTTGCTGTCCTGCTCCAAATGTAGCAGCAGGTTTAGGGGTGAACAAAGAAGACTCCTGATTGAGATTTTATAGCTGTTGCCAAGTCCTTTCCATCTCAGCAGCTTCTCCTTGAGTCTCCTTATTTTCTGGCTCTAAGGCATTAAGGGCACCAGCTGTTGTCCCCTGTTTATTTAAGTTTCATTCCAATTGTCCATTAAAACATTATCCCTGAGCAGCTTGGTACATTGCATAGCAGTTAATTGTACCAGGTTGCAGTAAAACAATAGAGCCATCTGGCTTCTTACAGATTATCAAATCTATCGTGACACAGGATTTGGTAGGCAGTCTTCTCCTTCCGAGGGAATAGCCTGTGACCCAAAGACTGCCGTGTGCTCTGTGCTCACTTTTGTGGCTGTTGGAACCAGTGAGATGCCACCCACTTTCTTAGCATTCAGCCAACACCAGATGTGGCTGTTAGGGTTGAAAAAAGACTGTGATACCTATTCCACTTCATCAGGTGCCTAGGAGCATATCAATTAGAAATATACAGGATTTTGTTCCTATACTTCAGCTTTGTGGACGATCACTAGGTGGCATTGTTTATGCACAAACTAGAAGGGAATCAATACTGTGCAGTAATTCTAAGCATCCTTTGCTTTTCCTGCAAGCGCACCAAAAGGAATTCATATTCAGTGCTTTAGTGAGAATAAGTTAGTCATGCCTTTAAAAATAAAGGTTGGCAACTGGACTGGGAAGAGGACAGCCTTATAATCGTTGAGGCTGCAGTTGTAACTCTGAAGGTAAATGAAAATAGTTGCATTTTCATAATTCTGCCACAATTCACAATTAATGTGATGTGATTGTTACGGCTTACCAACAGGATGTATTGTGGTGGGAACATATGGAACCAGTGCTTTCATTTCTCAGTCAGTATTAGAATTGATTCTGTATTATATAGTGGGGGGTGAATACTCTTTTGCAAAGCAGTATATGAGGCAGGAGGCAAAGTTAGAAACCTTCTCACTGGAATTTACTTTTCTGTGCAAGCAGATTTCTTCCTGTGGAGAGGAAGTAACCATTAGGTGAGATGTCACCTGCCTTTTCTAGGCCCACATTTACTAGATCGCTGAGAAGAACTATGTAGGTACTTCACTGCCTGGGCTGGATTCCAGTCATCATCTAGATTCTATTGTGCTTATTCTATTTGTTCTTAATGTTTAAATGTATAATGAGTTTTAGTTTATTAATTTTATGTCATTATTCAGTCCTTGTTGTATACGGACGGATACACTACAGTTGTAAACTGCTCAGAGTGGCCTGGTTGCTGGATAGGTGGGTTTAAGAACTTAATAAAATAAATCAATGAATAAATAAAATATTGGAAGTGACATTTTTGACCTCTGAATCTCTACAATAGACCAGTACCTTAAGTTCAGTATATAGATCTTTTGGTGGCTGAATGGGCAGGTCTCTGAAGACCTGATAGTAAAAGGCAAGATCTAAAGGGTCTCTCCACCCCCAATTGCTGAGCTAAGTTAGTAAAATGAATTCCTTGTGTCTTAGAACTGTTTGCTTCATTACTTGTTTGTTTTTTTTTTGTTAGAAGTCATATTGTTAAAATATGCTTTTTAGATTTAGTGATATTTTTAAGATGGATAATATTTAAATTTTAAATAATTATTTTTATGGTTCCTTTCCTAGTGCTTTTATTATGTATGTGTAGGCTTGTGTACTTCAATACAGGTAAGAAAAGAAGAAGAAGCATAAGCAGGGAAGAAGCACTGGTCTTATTTTCTGATACCCTGTAAGAATCTTAAACTAACTGGTTCTTTATAAAGTGTTATGAGGACAGCTACTCATCTTTGAGGACATTTTTATTTTACTCTTACTTACATTACTTTTAAAACAAACTTCAAAGCAAGAATAACTTATATAATAATGTTTATATAAGAAAGAGGTGGAACTGGTGGCAGTGCCACTGTTTTAGACAGACCTTTGGGAATGAGCTTTGGCTGCCATCACTTTGGAAAGGCACAAGCCACAGATAATATATGGATTCTTGCCACCTGTGAATGTTGAAGCATGGTGTTCCGTATGTCTGTGAAAATTCTCAGTCATCCATGTGAGTTTATCTGGAAGTTGAGTCATGGCAACTGGACTTCTTTTCTTGATTGAAACGTTTCGCTGGTCATCCAAGCAGCTTCGTCGGTCTGAGGAAGGTTAGTGGTGAGTCCTCCATTTTATAGTTTACCTTGATCTCACATCACCCTGGTCTGAATAGGCTCATAAATTGGACAGTGGCCTGAATAGGCTCGTTGGGTGGATATTGGCCTAGGATGCATGAAAGTCCCACCTATGCAACCTTCCCAACACCCATTAAGTATGGGTGAATAATGGCCTAAAGTGCTGAACCCAAGGCTATGGCCTTGCTGGGGGAGGTGTGAAGTGCTTCTGATATGTTTGGGGATTGATGAAAGGGGTGCTTGATAAGTAGCAGACAGATTGTGTCTGAGTACCCCAACTCTCTTAAGAGAGAGGTTTTAAACATGAATGGCTTCCCTGACCCCTCTCTCAAACCACCTGTCTTCTCTGTCTAATATATGTACAGTCTGATCTCTAAATGAGTGGACTTTGTCCTTCAAATGGAGGTACACTGCTGATTCTGGTCCTGACATGTTGCCTGTCCTATGCTGGGTCATCCTCCTGTTTAATGGCTCTCTAGTTTCTCCAATGTAGAGAAGGTTTCTCCAATTGGACCACATATACTATTATTGGTCCTTTTGAGTTTTTGTATTGGGTCCTTTGGGTGGATGAGTCTCTGCCTTAGTGTGTTTGTGGGTTTGAAATAAACAGGGATGTGGTGTTTGCTTAAAAAATCCTTTTAAGCTTTTCAGACACGCCAGCCATGTAAGAAATGACCAGGTTCTTCTGTTGGGTCTGGGTCTCAGGCTGATCCCTTGTTCTTCTGGTTTGGCACACTGCTTTGTTGAAGGCCCACTTTGGATATCCACAGGCCTTTAGTGCTGTCTTCAGGGGCTTGTCTTCCTTCTTTGCTGTTTTGCTTCTTGGTGTTCTGTTTTAATATGCAAAAGATAATCTGCTCACATAATCAAACATTTTCCACTGATCAGAACAG
The DNA here is from genome assembly GCA_029282475.1 of Phrynocephalus forsythii. NCBI lineage: Eukaryota > Metazoa > Chordata > Lepidosauria > Squamata > Agamidae > Phrynocephalus > Phrynocephalus forsythii. The sequence continues at coordinate 124,207,984 of JAPFRF010000001.1, read as the reverse complement.
CTCTGTTTTATTTGTACTTTTTTCTACCGTGGCACAAAAGCTTTGAAGCATGGAAGTAGAGCAAAGCTAAATGGATTTTCTCTAGTGATATACACCATGTTTGGAGCAAGGATTTGTGTTAGAAATCTAAGAGAAACACAGTTTCTGAGGAATTATCTTTTGTCCACATGGGTTTTCCTTCTGCTTTGGTGAGACAAAAGAAAACTAGTTATTACAGTGAAAATGTAATCAGACAGGGCTGTCACAGGAGAAGACGCAAAGCTGCATGTAAGGTCTGGGTCAAGCAGGCCATTGGCTATTTATTTATTTATTTATTTATTTATTTATTTATTTATTTATTTATTTATTTATTTATTTATTTATTTATATTTGTACTTGTTAACCGCCGGACTTTCCCTCACGAACTCTGGGCGGTGTGTAACACATTACAAGAACAATATGCCCAAATACAACCCCCACATAAACAAACAAGAATAAAAATATGAAAATAATAAACAATAATACAACAAGATAATACAATATCCGTAGCTATTAATATCAAAGCTTTCTGGATTAACTGAATCTATAAGTCTTCCTAAATGCCCTCCCTTTTCACAGTGTTTTTGTGGCCTCTAGATGGCTTCTACTTCTTCTTGCTGGGAGGATTTGATTCCTGGAGTCATTCCTGTAAAGACAGAAGTGTGTCTTTAGGTGGAGTTTTCAGTTGCATAAGCAGCTGGGGCATTCCACTAAGACAGTGGTGGCAAACCTTCTGCACTCCAGATGTTTTGGACCACAACACCCACAGCCCTTTGTCATTGGCAGTCTAGGCTCGGAATTCTGGGAGTTGTGGTCCAAAACACCTGGAGTGCCGAAGGTTCACCACCACTGCACTAAGGGAAAAGAGTTGGGGCTTTGAAATGCATGTGGATTGGTGCTGATACACACCCACACCACACTGAGACATACCCACACTCACCATTCAAGTGTTTTCTACCTTCTGCATAAATTCAGATGGAAAGAGAGCCAAGGTGCTAATAAGCCTATCAATAAGGAGGAGGGGGGAACACAATGTGTTTTATGTGATCACAATGTGCATACATGTAGGTGTGCATGCACACACACACACACACACACACACACACACACACACACACACACACACACAAACACACAAACACGCGCAATTTCAAAGTCCCGACTGTTTTCTCATGTGAGACATTTTCTAACATTATTTGAAATTTGCACACACACACACCACATTGCGATAACCTCCCCCCCTCAAATCCTTTGTATATTTGGCAGAGGATCAGAGGGAAGAATACTGCCAAGACACTCAGCCTATGAAGACGGAGAAGGAGGGGGAGACCCCCATGTGGAATGTGTTTGTGTGTGTGTGTGTGTGTGTGTGTGTGTGTGTGTGTGTGTGTGTGTGTGTGTGTGTGTGTGTGTGTTCATTTCAAAGATTTGGCATCTTCAAACATTATTTAAAATGTGTGTGTGCATGCGTGCGCGCGCGCACACACACGCACGCACACACCACATTGGAATCCCTCTCCACCAATTCACACGTCAGAACAAGTCAATAATAGCACCATCACTTCTCCTCTCACTTTCCTGGCTCTAGTTTTCATACACAGCACCATAAAAGGATTGGCCATGTGGCTGCATGGTGGAGGGAGTATGGGGGCAGAACCAAAGAAGATGAGAAACAAACTGTGTTGAGCCACAGAGCCAGCAGTTTGTGCACTTCTCTATTTACAACTAATTTATTGTGATGTCTTACGCTGTTGGCCCATATTATAAATTAATACATGCAAGGGCTGTGGCAACTATGGCATACACCAGTCACTCATAGCAGAAAGAATGATTCTGAATTATGCATATAACGTGTGTTGTGTTGCTAAAGAATATTCAAGTTGTCATCAGATGAACAAAGTTCAGATGATCATGACGCATGTTGTTTGTTTTGCTGTTGATTTCCCTTAGTCAAATGTATTAAGTTGTCACTAATTTCCTTGAGCTCAGAGGAAGAGCACAAAAAAGCAGGGGGGAAATTGCTTCTGAGGAGACACTCTGACAACTGCTTTGCATTAGCAATGTACTGTATTTAGAAGCAGTGCTTTCTCAGGACCTGAAAAATGTCATCTTGTCACAGCACATATTTTTGCTTTGTATAATCACATTTAGTTATGTTTTGTGGTGGGATATTGGGCAGTAAACATGAACTAAGGCATGCCTCTCTGAAAAAACAAACACATCATAAGAGGAAAACTATGTTAATAGCAGTGAAGATGCTTTTCCGATCACTTCTGTTTAGACCCCAAAGAAAAATGATTTTCACTCAAAACGGCGTTGCATGCAGTTATCTGGAGCATATTCATCAAATAGAATTTTCAAGATTTGTGCTTCATTCTTTTGTTTATTTTTGAATCAGATCCCCAGAAATAGAGCAACTAAGAAACATATTCTTCTTGAGATATCATTGCCCACTTTTTAAAAATCAAATGCATTTTACAAGAATCATATGACTATCATTAATGTCTGTGAAACATTACAAAGAAACTGTCGTAGGAGATACAGAATATAGCAACATGACAATTGACAGAACTTGGCGGCGTGTGTCTTCTACATTTTTGTATTGTGATACCTCACATTCTGCTTTCGCCATTTGGCAGCTGCAGTTCCAGTGGCTAGTAGCTGTGTATGCTCACCATGCTAGAACTGAAGTTCTAGTTATAAGAGCATAACTTTTCTAAAGTGGGGGCTATTGTGGCTATCAACAGGAAGTAGCTTTCTAGTGCCGCTGGTTGCCCTGGAGAACTGCACAGATCTGTCCCTTCTCAGTTTCTATATTAGATCACTGTTGTTCTTCATTTAAATTCACTGTGCCCCAGGGTATATTTTATTTAATATAGCTTATACAGTGAGGTTGAGGCGGCTTGCCATGAGAGAACTATAATTTTTTGAGTGGGTATGGCTCTTGTATAAGAAGTGAATAGGTTGTCTGAGGCATCTAGGGAAGCAAATGCTAAATTGACTTCATTGCTGTTGTTCAGGAACAAAGCTAGTAGTAGAACTGTTTTACCCTTTCCCTCCAACATTGTTATCCTATTCACCATGAAGTCTGATCTCTTGTGGGAAAAGAGAAGCTGATCTCCCAGGAAACATGTTGACTCAGTGTATGATCTTCAGTTTTCTGTTAGCTGTATTAACAGTAACATGCCGTAAGCCAAGGAGCAACTGTTTTGAAGTTTTGTGGTCCCTTTTGGCATCTAAATCATTGCTGTATAACAGCAGCTTCATATTGCTTGCCCCTCAGCCCTCCCCAACGAACAGAGGAATCCAACCCATGTGTGCTACAACATTTATAACAACATTGTTCAGGATATCCCTGCCCCAAATGAGACAACATGGCCCTTCATTTGAACTGTTCTAAGGATCTTCAGGGTGACCAGATTAAAAAAAAAAGCTCATGGTCCCTATCCCTTTAAGAGTTGTCTATGTGTAGAAGAAGAAATTTCAGCAGGAGAAACTTGCAATAAAAGTTGTACCTACTCAAATTTCCTCTTTTAAACAATTGTTACATGGACTCTTTGTTACCACAGCATGTTACTGTTGGCTGATAGTGTATGAGTTAAGTCCAAGAATCTGAAGTCAACTGAGACCTAGAAGGGTAGCTAAGAAAGCACTGGAAAAGATAATCAATATGTCACTGGAAACAAGGATCACAATCATTATCCCTTTTAGAGTTTCAGTACCATGTAAGTCTGCGAAGCTAGCTAGGACAATGAAGAAAGCAGACGGGGTGGGGTGGGGGGAAATCATTTGAAACATAGTGTTGTATGAGAGTTTTATAAATACCATGGACTGTGAGAAAGACAAACAAGATCAAACAAAGTCTGAGCTTGCACTCAAAGCAAAAATGACAGAATTGAGACTCATGTCCTTTTGCCACATCATGAGAAGATGACACTCATTGGAAAAACAATAATGCTAGGAAACGTTGAAAATAGCAGAAAAAGAAGACTTCTAAATATAAGATGGATTGACTTCCTAAATGAAGCCACAGCCTTGAGTTTGCATGAGTTGGGCTGGGCTGCTGAATATAGAACATTTTCGAGACCACTTATTCATGAGATCACTGTGAGTCGGAGATAACTTGACAGCACATTAGAATAATACTAACATTAACAAGGAAGTTTTTAATGAATATAAGAACATAAGAAAAGCCATGCTGGATCAGGCCAAAGGCCCATCAAGTCCAGCTTCCTGTATCTCACAGCTGCCCCACGAAATGTGTCTGGCAGCGCACAAGACTATATATCTGCAATATTCATTTATTTATTTATTCATTCAATTTATATACCACCCATCTAGCAAACTGCTACTCTGGGTTATATAAAACAAAAATATAAAGCATAAATTGTACAATTACTTTACTATAATCTCTAGAAAATAATACCAGTAAACAGCAAGAGTGGTGACTGCAACTATTTCACACACTATGATAGTCCTCTCCTTCTTCATCCACTGTTCAGTCGGGGAGTGCTTCTTTAAAAACTTCAGAGAAACAGCTCAGTTTTTAAGAACTGTTTGAATGTGCAAAGGGAGTGTGCCTGCCGAACCTCCTGAGGGAGAACATTCCACAGAGACTGCTGAGAAAGCCCGGTTTCACTTACTCTTTTCCATACTTCTCAAGGTGTCAGTAGCCACAGGCATGACATTTGTGAGAACCAAGTCAGATGGACAGTCGAACTTGGTAAAAGATATTCAGACAAGTAATGAGGTCTCAAACCATTTAGAGCTTTGTACATTAGAACTAAAATCTTACACTTGCCACGGAAGTGGACATGTAACCAATGTAGGCAAACAAGAGTTGGGGGTGATATGATGGAATTTCCTCAAGCCACAGGCCTCTGTTCACTTCATTCTTGACTTCCTGAAGCTTTTGTACTAGCTTCGAGGGAAGTCTCATGTAGAGTGGTTTACAATACAGTGATCCCCCGCCTATTGCGGGGGTTAGGGTCCTGACCCAACCCGCGATATGCTGATGCAGGTCAGGTCAGGCCTGAGGCACCAAGCTGGGGGGGGTGTATTTACCCCCAGCCTGGTGCTGCCCCAAATGTGCCTGCAGGGGCCTTCCCAGGCCTTTGGGGGCCTCCAGAAGGCTCAGGAAGGCCCTCACAGGCCCGTTTGGGGCAGCACCAGTAGGTAAGGGAGGCCTGAAACAGACCTTTCCCCCCTTACCCCAAGGGGCCTTTTTTCCTATACTGAGTTCCCGCAATATAGCGGGACCGCAGTATATGAACTGCAAATGGGCTGGGGACCACTGTAGTTGATTTTTGGAACTACTAGTGCCTAGATCAGTGTTGCTAGGGCACTTGTTGCAACTGGGTGATTTGCCAAAAGTAGCAAAAGGGAGAGTGCACCAGAGTGGAAACCTGTCTTTCCATGTGCAGCACTGGCCAATATCACATTCAGATTGCACACCATTCCCATTCTACATGGGCAATAGCTAATAATGGTACAGTCCTGTGGGTCAGAAGTGGGAGCCAGAGGGTGACAGGAAAAATCAGAAAAGTTCTTTGATGTTGGCAGCATGTTATGGTTCCTTTGTGGTCACAATGGCTTTCTTGGCTGCAAGATGGACTTTGGGATTCTGCGGAGACTACAAAGATTAAGTTGTCCTGGGTCATTCTGCCATCTGTGCTTTCCTTTTAGGGTCATGGTGTGCTTCTGCAGGTCTACTTATCCCCACAGCATAGATGTGTATGCATCTGCTTATCTGCCTTTATTAATTTGGAGCTAAATGTATTTTTAAAGCCCAGCAGATAACTTGGATGAAAAGTATATAGTATAATATAAGCCGTAACTTCAATATATCTGTCTTCTCGCCCTTTCTCTCATAAAGAATCTATAGAGATTCCATTTTGAATAAAGATGTACAGGTTGTCTTCTGACATGGTAGAGCATTATGCTGAACTAACCTAAAATGGGAACACAGAGTTGTTTAACGTTCTCTGCCTTTAAGGGAATGAAATTGGTAAACTTCTCACCTTATGCAATTTCAGTTAACACTTGTACCTTCTGTTGAAATTATAAGAGTGGTTTGGTATAATAAGCCAGTTGAGTGTTGAAGTGCTTGAACCAGCACTCTTTTTCTACAGCTCCTGTGATCTACTAAGAGCCTTCCTCTCTGCCACTGTCTGTTCACAGCTGGGCCCTTTGAGGCTGCATCCTTGCTTAGCTCATACTGAGTTGACCTCACTTTGCAGTTGCTGCCAATCTTATATCCAGAAATTCCCTTTTTTTTCCTGGACGTGTAGGTTCAGAAACTGGAATTCATTTTATAGGCTTAACTCCCCCCTTCTGTGTGTTTTTTAAGAAGTTACCATGGCTACTGCAGCCATTCCTAGTGTTTATTAGTGTCTGAAGTCTTGTTTTTGTTGTTGTTCATAAATGTCTGGAATTGTTACTAGCCGAACAGGCATTAAACATAACATGAGACTTGTCTGCAGGCTTATAGTGTAAAGGTCAAGATACTATTTCAAGAATAGAGGGATACAAAATAAAGCAACAAATCAGGGGATGTCACAGTAAATATCTACTCAGAACAGGCCACTGGAAAGGTATATTTTTCTATGTACCCCATATAGGCTGCTGCTGAAGTCTGAAGGCAGAAACATATCTTACAAACAACCCATTGTTAGATCTGAAAGCTCGGTGTTGGAGTGATGTGACTTAGGCAGTCTTTGATGTCTGCATGAAATGAGGCTTCAAAGGAAGCACGGAAGAATAATAAAAATAATTAAAGCAAGCTAATTTGCAAACTTTAGGAAGGGAGAGAAGCTGCTGATGTAACACTCCTTGCAACTGATCCTCCTGTGTAATCAACTCTTAAGGATTTTCCTCATTTACTGTTGCATTATCTGTAACATCTATTTGTGTCAGAATAATGAATGATGCACCAACAGGGGCATTCTGGAGGCCTTCTGCTGCTGTTTCCTTTGCTCAATGACAGATAGCAGAGCAAACATCAACTGTGAAGCAACAAGAGAAGGCACTGCTGAAGAACGGCCAACATGACTTTTACAAGGGCAAATCACGCCTCACTTATCTGTTGGAATTCTTTGAGAGTGTCAACAAGCATGTGGATAAGAGATATCCAGTTGACATCATTTATCTGGACTTTCAGAAGGCTTTTGACAAGGTCCCACACCAAAGGCTCTTGAATAAAGTTGCCAGTCATGGAATAAAGGGACAGGTCTTGTCCTGGGTCAGCAACTAGCTAAGGGACAGGAAACAGAGGAGAACTAAATGGACACTACTCCAAGTGGTGGGAGATAAAGAGTGGGGTCCCCCAAGGTTCAGTACTGGGACCTCTGCTTTTCAACCTCTTCATACATGATCTAGAAGTAGGAGTAAATAGCAAGGTAGCCGAAGTTGCCGATGACACTAAATTATACAGGGTAGTAAAAAAAACTGAGAGATTGTGAGGAGCTCCTGAGGCATCTCTTGACACTGGAGAAGTGGGTAAACCAGTGGCAAATGAGCTTCAACATTAGTAAGTGCAGAGTGATGCACATTGGAGCAAAAAAAAAAATCACCAATTACATTTATAAACTGATGGGATCTGAACAAGGAAAGGGATCTTGGTGTCCGGGTGGTCAGCTCAATGAAGGTGTCAACCTAGTGTGAAAATAAGTCATCAAGTGTCATTTTGCCTCTTTATAAATCTATGGTGAGGTCCCATCTGGAGTATTGTGTACAGTTCTGGTCACCATACCTTCAGAAGGATATTATGGAAATGGAAAAGTGCAGAGGAGGACAACCAGAATGATTTGGGGACTTAACACCTTCCTTACCATCTGAGGCTGCAAAGGCTGGGCCTCCTCACTCTTGAACTTAAAAGGTGACCTGATTGAAGTTTATAAAATCATACATGGTGTGGACAAAGTAGATAACAAAAAGCTATTTTCCTTATCACATAGCATTAGAACTAGGGGGCACTCCATGGTCAAACAAGTAAGAGAAAGTACTTTTTCACCCAGAGGATCACTGGTCTCTGGAACTCCCTGCCAGAAGAAGTGGTGGCAGCTGTCAGCCTTGACAGCTTTAAGAAAGGATTAGACAAGTTCATGGAGAACAAGGGTATCAATGGCTATCATTATGGACACCTAAGGACAACCTCCGGGTTGGAAAGATAGGCAGGATATCTCTCAATACCATTTGCAGGGAATCTTCAGCAGTTGAAGACATCTGCTTGGGAATACCATGAAGCAAATGGTGAGCCGCTGTGTGAGATAGAATGCTGGACTGGTTGGGCTGTGGCCTATTCCAGCAAGGCTGTTCTTATGTAAACACCCAATAGTTCAGCTTCCTAGCATCACTGACCCAGTTTGAAACTATAAGTAGGATATCCAGTTACAAATCTCTATCTCCTCCCATACCCCATTGTGTCCCTTGTGGTAACAAGTCTAAGTTTGGGAGAAGGGAATCCCCTCTTGAGTGGAAATATGCCAACCCAAACGTTATTTTTTCCCATTTTAAGGCTAACTCTTGGTCAGAAATTTTTTCCCAAGCCTGGAATCTTTTTGCATCACCTCACAAAAGTTCTTCATGTTTAATCCCAGTTAATAGCAGCTACTGTTCTGTATTTTGTGTTTATTGAAGAATGCATGTAGAGAAACTCTGTTCCCTTAGCAGAACAATGGTGACCATATCAAGTGGAAAGCTGTGAATGGCTGTGAATGACTATATAAACATGTGCAGTGCATCCTTTTTTGCATCTTAGTTGAAAGCTATCATCCTCTACTTCATGAATCCTTTCCCTCTGCTAACCGTTCACACTTCTTGAAAAACAACCCTAACAAGTGCTTTGTGTTTGGGTGAGAAGTGGTTAACTTATGGGGGAGAAAGAAGTCCGTTTCTGGGATTTTCCCTTGCTTGGCACCTCTTTGTGAATGGCAGTGAGTATGAGAAGGCATCGTCTAGGCCACCTTGACTGTTGCATTGGTGTTGCTCTTTCCTTTGTCTGGCACACAAGCAAAATATTGTGCAGCAATATTGGGCTATTTCATGGTGCTTTGAATTGTGGATACAGAAAGAAGCACAATATCTCACATTCACAAAATGAACTGTTTTTTTTTTTTAAGAATTGAATTTCCCCACTCCTGATTACTTTTTCTACCTGGTAACAACAGAACCAGTGGGGATTGTGTGAGGAAAGGGGCATCACTTCTAAAATATCTCACATGCTTTTGAAAATCCTTATTAGGATCAACATAAGTTGAATTGAACTTAATGGCTCATAAGAACAACAGAATAGTAACAATGACAGTGTCATCTATAGGCAAATGTTAAATAAAGGTTACTATGTTTATTTAAGAACATATGAATTTTAAAAGCTCTTTTATGTTAGTTACAGAGGTATCTTCAATAAGGCTGATATTTTTAAGATTTCAGGGAAAACTGATTGGTCTTACACAAATCACTTTTGATGGTTTGTGAGCACTGTTGTGGCATGAAAATATACAGCAATGGAAGTAATTAAATTAGTTGTCAGACAGTTCAGTGATAATTTAGACATGCATTTTTCAACTACCTATTGTAGAATTCAAGGCACTTTCTCTGGACCGGACACAGCCCTATGATCCAGATATAAATTGCTGCTATTAAATGGTTATTTTTAGATGAACTGATACTATCTTTGGTCTCAGTTGTCATTGAGTTCTTGTATGTCATTACATCTATTAGTTGACATGATTAATGTGTAGCTGAACAGTAACAAATACCTATTTCATAATTTCATCATCATTTCATTGTAATGAATTTATTTCTTCTACTGAGGACCAAATGTAGCATAAGCTTAAGTTTGTTTCAGCTGACTGAAACAAATGGAAGGAGCAAGGAGAGGTATTTATGGAAATACCTCTCCTTGCACTTTAGAGCCTCTCTAACTCCACCCGTTAACCATGCTGGCGCCCTCTTGGACTTAGATGAGCTCTTCTTTGTTTGTGGTATGCACTTGTGCTGGGCCTCTGCTACCATTGTTTTAAACAGGCTCCATGCACTCTGGAGAGATTGGGTTCTTTTTACCTTCCCTTTCAATCTCTTACTAACTAGTTTCCTTATCTGAGGGAAATCTGCCCTTCGGAAATCAAGGGTTTTTGTGTCAGATTTGCTTGACACTCTTCCCCGTGACATGCATTGCAAAGGAGATTGCAGCATGGTCACTGTTCCCCAGAGGCTCAGTGACATTCATATCCATAATCAGGTCCTGAGTATCACACAGTATTAGATCCAGAGTTGCCTATTCTCGGGTGGGCTCCATGACAAGTTGCTCTAAGGCATGGTCATTCAGCATGTTGACAAACCCGGTTTCTCTTTCTTGCCCCGAGCTTACATTGGCCCAGTCAATGTGGGGATAATTGAAGTCACCCATGATTACTATCCTATCACTCTTAGACACCTCCATGATTTCTCTCCTCATTTCCTCCTCAAATTTTTGATCTGGTGGACGACAGCACACCCCCACTATCAAATTGCTCCTTGGACCTGGTAGTTTAACCCACAATGATTCTATGGTGGAGTCAGACCCACTGTCAATCTCCATTCTGCTGGATTTTACCCCTTCTGTGACATAGATGGCCATTCCACCTCCAACCCGCCCCTCTCATTCTCTTCTATAGAGTTTATAGCCTGGGATTGCAATATCCCACTGGTTGTCCATATTCCACCAGGTGTCTGTTATGACTATTCTATCAATGTTATCTCAAGCTACCAAATGTTCAGGTTCTCCCATCTTTGCTCAGAGGCTTCGATCATTTGCATAGAAGCACATGTACAGTGGGTTATTTATTTATTTATTTATTTATTTATTTATTTATTTATTTATTTATTTATTTAGAATATTTTACACCACCTTTCTTCTTGGAAAAGGACCCAAGGTGGCTTACAATAATGAGGGACAATATACAACCCAATCTTGTCTAGCTTGGATTTTTTTACCTAATTAAAATTGTGGCCTTTTAGATATTGCATGCTTGCTGTTTCTGCCCCTTTTTATTGCTCACTCTTCAATATTGCTGTAGAATTATTTATTAGTAGCCTATTAATAGCTGCGCTCAGTGGAAAAAATGGCATTGTAAACAGGTGCCTACTTACCTAATGCTGTTAGGGACCTTTGATTTGTAGATTTGGTCACCTTTAAATTTATCCCTTTGGGACAATGCAAATACAATCAAAATGAATATTATACATTATGTTTATCCTTTGTGCAATACAGCTTATGCCTAGCAGATATTTTCATAAAATCAATATTTCATTCTCAAAATGTATGTCTTTCCTTATCTTAAATTATATCACCAGGCCTATTTGCTGACTTATACTAATTATTGAAACTGTGATTCACAGCTTAACTATCCATCTTAAGCCTTTTTGGAACCTTCCTATTTGGCACCAGTCCCGAAGTAGATGGTCTTTATGGTCCACACATGCTAAAACAGCCTTTGTGCTTCCAACAGTCTCTTCAGCAAGAGAATTAGGGCATGTAATACCACAACAGTGTCAATTTCACCCATGTTCCCATACTAAATTAGCACAGTGGGACAACCTAGATTTAAAAATGAGGAAAAAGCCCTTTTTATAGAGGGTTCAAGAGATAAAGCAATTCTTACCTTGGAGCAACTAAATTGGATATGACGTTGTTTTACTATTTTCTAGTTTGAGGACAAGGTACAATTTGCCAACCTCAGTATATGCAGCTGCAGCATTTGTTGGTATCTGAATATGATCCAGCAACATTGAATGCCTCAGAATCTTGTGCACTTGGACATGCTTATTGAATCAGTTCAAGAAAAGAAACCCACATATTTTCTTTATCAATATCTGTTGACATTTAATAATAGGATACACAAAGTCTTTGGGGTGAATGGAGCAAGGAAATGAAACAGGATCAATCTGTTTTGCCTAACCAGAAAGCAAAGCTAGACCTTGAGGAGTGCATAGCTAAAGACAGTCAAATAAATAACAAGGACTTCTTTATGAACATTAGAAGTAAGAACCCAACTAGGAAGGCCATTGGACCATTAGATGACAATGGATGGCAAGGGATAATTAAAGAGGAAACAAAGATTGCAGAGAGACTCAATGAATTATTTGCTTCAGTATTCACTGAAGAAGTCAGAGACCACATGCCCAAAACAGAGCCTATCTTCATAGGGAGGGAAACCAAAGAATTAACCAGATATAAATAACCAGGGAAGAGGTCCTTGCATGTCTTGTTAAACTAAATGCTAACAAATTACCAGAACCGAGTCAAAATATATAATCTTTCCCTCAAATCAGATGTTGTGCCTGATGACTGGAATGAAGCGAATGTAACACCAGTCTTCAAAAATAAAATAAAAAAAATCAAGAGGTGATAGAGGAAATTACCGACCGGTCAGTTTGATGTGTCCCAAGTAAAGTGATGGAAACCATCCTAAAATATAAAATTAAAAGGCACATAGAAGACACTGCTGAAGAAGAACCAACATAGCTTTTGCAAGGGCAAATCATGCCTCACTTATCTGTTGGAATTCTTTGAGAGTGTCAACAAGCATGTGGATAAGAGAGATCCAGTTGACATTGTTTATCTGGCCTTTCAGAAAGCTTTTGACAAGGTCTCGCACCAAAGGCTCTTAAATAAATTTGCCACTCATGGAATAAATGGACAGGTCTTATCCTGGATTAGCAACTGGCTAAGGCGTCTAATCAGTGAACTGATGGAAATTTATAACTAGGGGGCACTCCATGAAATTTTTGGGTGCTAGATCTCAAACAAATAAGAGAAAGAACTTTTTCACCCAGATGATTACTGGTCTATGGAATTCCCTGCCAGATGAAGTGGTGACATCTGTCAGCCTTGTCAGCTTTAAGAAAGGATTAAACAAGTTCATGGAGAACAAGGGCATCTATGGCTATCATTATGGCTGCCTAAAGACAATCTCTGGGTTGGAGAGATGGGGAGGATATCTCTCAATACCATTTGCAGGAAATCATAAGCAGTTGAAGACATCTGCTTGGGAATACCCTGAAGCAAATGGTGAGCCATGGTGTGAGACAGAATGCTGGGCTGGATGGGCTGTGGCCTGTTCCAGCAAGGCTGTTCTTATGTTCTTATCCCAAGCATGCAACACTGCATTTCTTCTCTGTGAAGTGTTTCTGATATGTCTGCAGTTGACACCTTCACCAGCAATGCCACAGCTAATGACCCATTCTTAATTGGCATTGGGAAGGGTTTAATAGGTGGGACTTTCACACACCTCAGGCCATTGTGCACCTAACAAGCCTATTCAGGCCATTGTTCACCTAATGATCTTATTCAGACCAGGATGATGTGAAATCCAGGTGAACTATAAATTGGAGGCCTCACCATTTTCTTTCCTCAGACTGAGAAAGCTACTTGGATGAATAGCAAAAGGTTTCAGTATCATAAGAAAAGTCCAGTTGCCATGACTCATCTTCCAGATAACCTCACCTGAATGATTGAGAATCTTCACAGACATACTACAAAAATAAGCAACCTTCAAAATTCTATAGATCAGAAAGTTTTTTCAGCAAAGACAGTTGTTGGTTCATTTTATTTTTAGGGAGGGGGGGAAGGCATTACTCTGTATACCCAGAAGATTTAGAGGTGGATGTTCTTCACTGCCAGGCTTGTAAGCACCAGAGCATTCACATTTATATCCAATAGCCACAACAAAATGGTATCCTTTCAGAACTTAGTGAGAGACAGAATCACATCATGATCAATTTCAGGAGGAGAAACAATCATGTGAGACTGGGTGGAACCCAGTAAATTGTGATTTACTCACAATGCTGGAAAGAGTTTATGGGAATTTTAACCCAGCAACATCTGGAAAGCTGTTCATTACCCATCTCTATCAATAGAAGGGGTCATTGTTTGGCAGTGCTTTCAGATCTGTTGTAGTCACTAGAGGCTTAGATAGTCTTCTTTTGTTTAAGTACCTTCCATTTCCTTGCCCCAGAGAAAGCCTTGCAGCTATGATGCATGTTGTGATAGTGTTCCATTTATATTTGTCAGCATTTTATAGTTGAACAGTTTTTGAGAACAGCCAAGAAAGTTCATTTAGTGTAAACTAGGGCATCAATACCGTCTAACAGCCTTTTTACACGACCCCTAAGATCCGCTGGCCACTTAAATTCAGACCAGAGATCTTAGGGGTTCGTCGCTCTTCCTGCGTTCCCACCCCCTCCGCACTTCCTGGCTGCTGGCTGCATGAGGGGAGGGAGAAAAAGAGAAAGAAAAGCATGCCGCTCACCTCCCTTCTGCCTCTCGTCTCTGTAAAAGTAGCTCTTAAAGGGGCGGGAGCCAAAAAACAACAAACAGAAGCAAGGAGAGCCCCGCACTCACTATTGTTACACCGGATCAAATAATTTTCACCTCCAAAGAGCAGGTACTTGAAAGGTGCGCTGGGACGCACTAAAGTGGGTGTGGTCGCACTTAATTTCCTTTTAACTCCGGAGCTGGTGGGTAAACATTTTTAAGCTCCGGAGCTGGGAGCCATTTGCCTGGAGTTTAGGGGTCGTGTATAAACGCCCTAATATGATTGTATTAAGGCCGGTGTCTGCCAGTATGTTTATAGCTAGCTAGCTAGAACTAGCTTGCTTGCTTGCTTGCTTATTGATTGATTGATTGATTGATTGATTGATTGATTGATTGATTGATTGATTGATTGATTGATTGATTGATTGATTGATTGATTGATTGCCTTTAAGGCTGGAAATGTCTTGTGATGAAGTTATTTGAAGGAATGTCTCTCTACCAGGAGCCTAGGTTAATCATCCAGTGCCTACCTCCATGTGTCCCTACCAAATACAGCAAAGCTGGTGGTTCCCCAGAAATGGGCTGTTTTGGTTGTGGCACTAGTTATCTGAGAAGCTCACCTGGTTCACAAATGCATTATTGTATTTCTGATTCCAGGTAAAGACCTTCTCCCTAAATGTTTACAGCAGGCATGTCCAAACTTCGGCCCTCCAGGTGTTTTGGACCACAACTCCCAGAATTCCAAGCCTGTATTTCCAATGGCAAAGGACTGTGGGAGTTGTGATCCAAAACATCTGGATGGATGAAGTTTGGACAAGCCTGGTTTACAGAGTTCTTGTCGATCAGGCCTGCCCAAAGTCCGGCCCGGGGCCAAATCTGGCTCATCAGGCCATTCTGGCCCGCCCCTCCCTCCCCCTCCTTCACCCCATGTTTTTTTTTTAAAAAATCTTCCGCCAACACTGACACCACCGGGAAGCTTGTGGGGTTTGGCAGGCGGGCCGGCCAGCCATTGTGCAGGCTGCTGCCACCGGCACCGCCGGCAACCATGTGAGGCTGGGAGCGTGCATGGGTGGGCGGTGCGCGGGCGGGCCACTGCCACCGGCAACACAGGGAACCTTGTGAAGCTCTGGAACACCGGCACCGCTGGGAAGCTTGTGCGGCTGGGCAGTCTGCCGCCACCGGCACAGCAGGGGAATGTGTGGGGGTGGGCAGACCAGCGGGCCTCTGCCACCACCAAGGAGCTTTGGGGTGGGTTGGTGGGCAAGCCGTTGCCACCGCTGAGGAGCTTGGGGGCGTGCAAGGTCACACAGATCACCTCTTCCACGGGGCGACCTGTGGCTATGGCTCCCTGTGCTTCCTTTGGTCCCCACCTTCCTTCTTTCCTCCCTCCGTTGGTCCCCACCTCCCTCCCTCCTTGCTTGTTCCCCGCTTTCCTTCCTTCCTCTCTTGGTTTCCATCTTCCTCTCTCCCTCCCTTGGTCCCCGCCTTCCTTCCTGTGGGTGGGGTTGCAAGAGGTCAGTGGGTGGGGCTTATGGGTCAGTGGGTGGGGCTTGCAGTGGGGTGGCAGGGTTGGGGAGTATCCGGCCCCTGACACATTCTCAGCCACCAAATCTGGCCCTCCTTACAAAAAGTTTGGGCACCCCTGTTTTAGGTTTTTTAAAGCTTTGTGCTTTGTGCTGGTATCATATCGATGGTTTTAATCTGGCTGTACTTGATGCAATATTTTTGTTCTTGATTGCCAATATCTTCTTTGTTTGACATTCTGATATTTCTGGTGATCAATGTGTTTTATATTAGATTTCAAAGTATTTTATGTTGCTCAAGGAGTTTAGATTTAAATTGATAATAATACAAGAGGGAGACAATAAGCAAGGCCAGTCCTACCATTTGGCAGAGTTATTATCTTATAAAGGAACAGCAACATGCTAGTTATTTGATTCTTGTTTTGTTTTTTTATTGCCAAGTGTGGGCAGAAGAAAGGATATGGCTTTCTCCCTGCTACATAAAATAGCTTGCCTGGCTGAAAACTTGACTAGATAGCAGCATGAGTTTTTGTTCTGCCTCAGTTAGCTAAAGCAGCATGAGTTTTTGTTCTGCCTCAGTTAGCTAAAGGTATTCACTATTCAGCCCTGAAATTCTGTGTACTTTTCCAGCCAACTATCCATTCTGAATTTCCCTTTTCTTAAAGTGTCTTTTTTTTTAAACTGGCACTGGCCTCAGTTTACATCAGTGGTGGGCTTCATGTGGTCCTTGGACTGTATGTGACTCCTAAAGCCACACGTGCCCCTAGGATATGTGCTTCTCCCACAACTCCCACACATCATCCTAAAACTAAAACACATTCCTTTTTAGAAATTGCTGAAAAGCCCCATGTGCCTTCTGGGGGTAATCTTATCTTCACCCATTCCTAGCAGACCCCAAGGCTTACTACTACTACTACTACTACTACTACTACTACTACTACTACTACTACTACTACTACTACTACTACTACTACATCATCATCATCATCATCATCATCATCATCATCATCATCATCATCATCATCATCATGATGCAGTGTCACATCTATTCTAACTTCCCAGGTTTTTCTAGGTAGTGAGTACTCAGAGGGGGTTTACAATTCCCTTCTTCTGGGAGCACCCTGGGACTGTACAGGCTGGCTTTTCCCCTGGAAGCACAAGTGGGGAAAGGAACTCCCTACCTTTAGCTCTGCAGCTGGATACTTAAACCATGGAACTTGGTAACCAGCTATCTCAGCATAAAGGGTGTCTGTATTATGTCCTGGAATCCCAGTGTGATGCAGTGGGTAGAGCAAAGAACTTGGACTCTGGAGAACAGAATTTGAATTCCCATTTGGCCAATGAAACTCATTTGGGATGGAACTGGTAAACCACTCCTTAAATATCTCACTTACAGTGACAGCCTTCTTAGGGTCAACGTAGGGAACATACAGAGATAAACACATACTGCCCTTTGCCTCTGACACATTGTCAAAGATTTCCACAAGCCAACAGTCTTGAAGAACTCTCCATCTGTTGTATGTGTTGTAGGTAAGGCAGAATGAGATATGAAATCTAGCCCTTTTACACGATCCCTATAATCCGTTGCAAAACACTTGCAGATCCGGAGAATAAAATTGTTTTCCCACCAGCAGCAGATTTTTAAAAAAATAAAGTATGCCCACTCCCAATTAAGCGCGCCCCAGCGCACTTTACAAGTACCTGGTCTTCGGAGGTAAAACTTTTCCCGATGCGGATTGTAAAGCTGTGGATGCCAGGCTCCCCTTGCCTTCTGTTTGTTTTTGTTGTCCCTGCCACCCCTTTAACAGACAGGAATCCTTACGGGGCTGCTCAGACAGCAGGCGGAGGTGAGCCTGCATTTATTTTCTGCCTTTTTTTCTCCCTCCCCTCACTGCAGACAGAAGCAACGGAGTGCGGAAGGGTGGGAACACAGGAAAAGGAACAAAACCCACATGATATCTGGCTGGGGGGATCCGAATTTAAGCTACCAGCGGATCTTAGGGGTCGTGTAAAAGGATAGCAGCAACTGTTGCAGTTATTATTCTACTTCCCTGGACACCACATTGGTTCCACAGTGATTCTGTTTTCACCCATTTCATTATTTATAATACTGATTTTTACAACAACCCATGGAAAAAAGGATTTGAAATGTTTACATAAAAGAATTATATAGCAAAACATTTTGATGAGTGTTTTGTATATCGCAGGGGAAGAATGTGCAGACTGTGCTGGCAACTCTAAGGCAGTTCATCATGAGTTGTTTCTCTTGCTCGAAGCAATAATGATGACCTCATATACAATTGCTATTAAAACCTTGACATTTACGACTCTAATATTAGGAGATGTCACTAATATGTTATCCATATCACACTTGGAAAGCATATTTTCAGCAGCATAAAATAAATCTTTTTACATCACACGCTATGCATTGTTTTTCAGATCTAATCAAGATTGACCCCAGAAAACAGTAACACCAAAATCCCACCCTAGAAAACAATAACAGCTGGAGAACAGAGACAGAAAATGTAGTACAGTGGTACCTTGTATAAAGGAATTAATTCGTTCCAAATTATGTTAAGCAAATTTTCCTTTATACAAATTTCCCATAGGAATGCATTGAAAACAGAGTAATCCCTAATCGCAACCATTTTTATGTTGTACAGATTCGCCCCATAGGTGATTCTGTTAAGCAAATTTCCCCTATCTCCAGAATTCTTGATGTTGTACAGATTTTATGTTATACAAACCATTTGTTATACAAGGGCCCACTGTACCTGGTTTAATATATGCAACGTAGATTTGGTTCTGTAGAGGCAAACAGAGATATACTTGATATTTTTCAAAGTACTGTGTTTGGGATCCGGCACAAAAACATTCCTCTCCCATTTCCCCACCAGACTTCTTGCATTCACAGCCTGCTACCCTAGCTCACCCATTCTCAACTAGGGGTTCTGGAACATCTGAAGGGGACCACAGATTGGAAACAATTCTTCACACATCACAGGTCCATTATGTGAGTCATATAATCCTCATTTGGCCTATATTTTGGCCAAAAATATTGAGAATGGTCACATGAGATTACAGACTAAAGATAAATGGGAGAACCAGTAAATTATATGCGTAACAGTAGAATTTCCCCATTAAACTGCTCTAGCGCAAAATATTTTTAAGTTTAGGTAAGCCCTTGGACCACCTCCTAAGAGAAATATTTGGGAAGGAATATGTGTGTAACTACTCAGAATGTGCATCTAAGACATTTTCATTTTCAATTTACACTTCATCTGTATCACAATATAACAAAACTGGTACCTGATCGGTCGCTTTTCCCGGAGGATTAGAATAAGACACCTAAATCTGAGACTGTGTTGATGGCAGTCATCAGGGAATAATGCAGTGCATAAAACTTGATTTACACCTTGTACTTCAGGGTGTAGGCTATTAGCAGTGCTACAGGAAAACAGTGTTGCTGGAAAACAAGCAGACATTTGTGGAAGGAGAGACAGTTGGCACTCTGACCCTCTGTTTTTATTAGGAGCATATTAGAGGTGGAGCAAAGAGAATGGCTTTCCTTTTTTCATTTATGCAAATTCTACATATTGCAGAATAAAAATGCTAGAGCGCACATTTTGACACTCAGATATACGAAATGAATTATACATGTTGTCTGCAATACCCAAAAATAGAGTTACTGTACAAATAAACTGTTTTGTATGTTCAGTTTTAATTGTGTTCCTTCTGCAACCATTAATAAAGAATATCCAGTTTG
The DNA here is from genome assembly GCA_029282475.1 of Phrynocephalus forsythii. Lineage (NCBI taxonomy): Eukaryota > Metazoa > Chordata > Lepidosauria > Squamata > Agamidae > Phrynocephalus > Phrynocephalus forsythii. Next base: position 124,188,381 of record JAPFRF010000001.1, on the reverse strand, counting down.
CAGTAAATATGTCCAGAAGTTACCATTTGCACTCTCCACATGGGCTTTTGTTGAGAACGGAAATGTTCTTGCTGGAGTTCATTTTCAAGCAGCCATCCTGGCTGGAGGAGCCAGGGAACAGTAATCCAATAGTTGAATAATTAATCACTCTTTTTTTTTGAGGCACAGTGATTAAAAAACCCTTCTTTCTGACATTTCTAACAATGTATTGGGTAAATCCTTCCTTAACAGTTGCGAGTTCAACCCCTCACTGGATCTCCTAGGAGAAAAGCCAGTTTGTGTGGCTGTGGGTAAACCACACACAGCATAATTATGGCTTCAGAAGAAGGGAATGGTAAATCACTTCCGAGTAGACTTTTCTGAGTCTGAAAAGGGTCTCCATAGGTCAGAATTAACTTGAACGGGTTGTTGTTGTAGTTGTAGTTGTTGTAGTTGTAATAGTTGTTGTTGTTATGTTATACAGCTTTTCTATGACTGCCATGTGTTATATATTTACAGAATATCACAAGGTATGTCTCTCATTCCATATATTTTCCTATTCTGTTATTAGAGTGCCTCTTGACCAAGTTATCTTTAACCTGTTCTGTTTCAGCTTCACATCTGTTAAGTATAAATGTAGTTACCGGTAATGCAGATCAAAGAAGCAAACAACCCATTCTCTCTAAATAATATTGGATTAAAAACAGGGGGAATTAACAATGTAGCATTTAAAAACCATGGCAAAACAAACATATTTAGTATTTGTAGGAGGTGAGGGGTTTTGCATATGAAGTGCTTTAACTCCTACCATGTGCTCAACAAGGTTGTTTTTATTATTGGCATGTTAGAGACAGGACAAGCAGAGTGAGTTTTCAAAGCTGGGAGAGCAGATTTTATTTGGACTGGAACAACCAACATGTGTAGAAACTATAGCTATTAGTAACACGGTGCAGCTGGATTGAATCATTCTTTCTCTCCCTCTAATAGCATGCGTAATTGCTCTAGGTTTTCAGATGTCCTTCAGCCCTACTTACTTAGATTAGTGATTGATGCATTTCCATGGTAACCTTCAGTGAAGGGGGAAAAATCCAATGGTAATGCGAATGTGACTGGAAATATATTGTGTACCGTATATTGCTGAGGCTATAAGTTGTATAAAATAACAGCGGTCTTCATTTACACTTCTACATGGGTCTCTGAAAGTTCCTTCCAAATTCAACATCCTAATGGATTTAGACCTCTGAAGCACCTCCCCCCTTCTTTTTGAAAGAGCTTTTACAATAGGCATGAGAACCTGAGTGTAAGTAACTTCAAGACCAGGAACTATGTTTTGTATTTGGACGGTGATACAAAAATACAGCAAATACAACTGAGATGGTTACATCCAGGTTAGAAATCATGGCTGAAAATGCAAGATTCAAGAAGAAAGTTCATTTTGGAGGTATTGTGTAACGTTAAAAAGTATGCATGTTTCTGTGTGTGTCAGCATGAATTCTAATGGGAAAACACAGTGTGTTAAGCAATGTGGGTACAAAATTTCATAGTATTCTATCCTTCTCTGTGTTCCATATATAACAATACACTCTGAACAATTTTTAATTATATTAATTTCAGGGAGTTTTCCCAGTAAATATGCTTAGGTTTGCACTAATTTGTATAATTTTTCTTATATCAAGCAAAAGTTAAGAATATGCTATAAATAATATTCTACAGGTACATACAAACTTCTTCAGAGTCAAGAAGAAAACAGTTTTTCTAAATTGACAATTATGTGTTTGCCTGTATGCATAAGCTAGTAGAAAGTTCCTATTTAAGAAGAATGACTCAAATATTGCCTTTGGTTGCATATGAACATTAGACCTCATGGTGTGGGTATAGTTATCTTTAAATCCCAAAATGTTTTCAATCTTGGTTTGTCTCAGCTTTGGATTTGTCATCTGAGCTAATTAGGCGTCACTTCTGACTAGAGCTGATTTATCTTGAAAATCCTTTGTTATTATTTTCTCTCTGGAATATTTTATTTTATTTGTAATTAATAAAACTTCTGCACATTCTGATCAAGAAACAGTAGTTTTGGGTGTTCTTGATTGAGGAAATTTGAAAAGCAGTAAATATCTTTCAATTAATAGTAGTTTCAAACCATGAGCCTTTTATAACACCTAAGGCACTGAAAAGATCTGAAAGTACTTACTCGGTAGAATGGTGATCTTTTATAAGTTTAAGACATACAGATTGACAAACTTCGGCCCTCCAGATGTTTTGGACAGCAACTCCCATAGTTCTTTGCCATTGGCAATCTAAGCTTAGAATTCTGGGAGTTGGGGTCCAGAACATCAGGAGGGCTGAAGTTTGGCCATGCCTGCAGTATGTACTTTCAGACTTTTAGAAGGATGTCTGCTATGAATTCTATATATGTCAATATCTAAAGTTAGTATTTTGTATCTGCTTACCTGAGAGTAAACCCCAGAGGAATTAATCTTTGTGTATAAACAAACATATCTTTAGGACTGTAATAGCAACATAAACCCAGTAGCCAATACATATCCAGTTGTAAATCCCAACTAAAGTAGACCAACTGAATCACACTGTTTACTTGCCAGGTTCATATTGAATCAGTGGGTTTACTCTTAGTTAGCCTAACAGTTGGATTTATGTCAGTACTCTAATGCAGTGTTCCCCAACCCCCGGACCACGGACCGGTGCCAGTCCGTGGATGAAACAAACATATCTGTACTGCCACCACGACCCCCATGCACCGCCCCCGTCCCGCGCGCCGCCGCCACGACTGTAAATCCCCCCCACCGCGCCCCCGCCAACATACACCCCGCAATCGCCAGTAGCGAATACATAATCACCACCCCGCAATCGCCCCCATCCCGCCGGTAAATCCCCGCCGCCGCCGCAACCCCCGCAAGCCCCGTCCCGCCGCTGCAACCCCCACAATTGCCCCCGCAATCGCCTCCATCCACCATCGCGCCGCCGCTGCGACTCCCCCCGCGCCCGCCCCGCCCCGCCGGAAAGAAAGAAAGAAAGTAAGGAGGGAGGGAGGGAGGGAGAAAGAAAGAAAGAAAGAAAGAAAGAAAGAAAGAAAGAAAGAAAGAAAGAAAGAAAGAAAGAAAGAGAAAGGGAGGGAGGGAGGGAGGGAGGGAGAAAAGGGAAAGAAAGAAAGAAAGAAAGAAAGAAAGAAAGAAAGAAAGGGGAAAAAGGAGGAAGGGAGAGAGAGAGAGAAAGAAAAAGAAAGAAGGGAGAAAGGAAGGAAGGAAGGGAGGGAGGGAGGAAGGGAAGAAGGAGAGGAAGAGGAAGGAACAAAGAAAGAAAGAAAGAAGGAGGGAGAAGGAGGAAGGGAGGAAGAAAGTAAGTAAGTAAAGGAAGGAGGGAGGGAAAGAAAAAGAAAGGGAGATGAGGAGTGAGGGAGAGAGAGGAAGAATGAAAGGAGGAGGAGGAAGGAAGAAAGAAAGAAAATGAGGAAGAAAGGAAGAAAAAGAAAGGGAGGGAGGGAGGGAAGGAAGGAAATAAAGAAAGAAGGGAGAGGAGAGGAGAGAGGAAGAAAGAAAAAAGAAAAGGGGGGAAAGAAGAAGAAAGGAGAGTGGGAGGGAAGGAAGGAGAGAAGGAGGGAGGGAGAAAGAAAGAAAGAAAGAAAGAAAATGAGGAAGGAAGGAAAGAAAGAAGGGAAGGAAGGAGGTAGAGTAGGAGGGAAGGAAGGAAGAGAGGGAGGGAGAGGGAGAGAAATAAAGAAAAAAGAAAGAAGGGAGAGGGAGGGAGAGAAAGAAAGAAAGAAGGGAGAGAAAGAGGAAGGAAGGAAGGAAGGAAGGAGAATGGGAGGAAAGAAAGAAAGAGGGAGGAAGGGAGAGAGAGAAAGAAAGAAAAGAAAGAAGGGAGAGGGGGAGGGAGGGAGAAAGAAAAGGGAAAGAAAGAAAGAAAGAAAGAAGGGAGGGAGGGAGGGAGAAAGAAAAGGGAAAGAAAGAAAGAAAGAAAGAAAGGAGGGAGGGAGGGAGGCATCATGTCAAGGAAGGGCAAAGGGTCCCAAGACCTCACGGCGGCTTGCCAGGTGGGAATGCAGGAAGTAAAAACAGTGTTTCCTTGCAGCGATGCTCATTGCACAACACTGGCTCTTCGGCTTGAGTTTGAGCACCGCCCCCTAGAGTGGGAAATGACAGCACGCATATTTACATTTTTTATCTTATTAAATCAAAACAAGGGGAAAAATTATCAAGCATTTATTGATTGAAGGAAAAAATATTATTATTGAAGAAGATTCTAGAATCAGTGCCATCATGTCTGTTGTAGAGCAACTTTAAAAACTGCTTCACTTTGCATACAAGAAATATGCTTTGTGATGGAAATGATTGTATAAGCATTAAAATGTTATTACACTATTAAGAAAAGACTACTTGGGTAGCATTTGTTTGATATTTAATCATGTTGTTTTTTTCTTCAGGTGTTTACAATGCAACCATAAGCATTTTAAATAGTTTTTATTTTTATTTTGGAATAATAGTGCAGAATTTTATTATTATTTTTCTTTAAGCTGCAGTATTAGGCAACTTCTGGATGTGCAGGCATAAGGATATCTTTTCATCCCTCCCCTAAGCTCCAGCTCCTCAGGATGTATCACAAGCCATTACTTAAAAAGTAGGGGTGTTGAAGTGGTACTTTGCTATGTGATATTGAATAGATGTTTGAGCACCTTATACCACATGTGGAAGCACTACATGGCTTCCTTGATACTTTGTGACTTTCATTTTATAGCCTAATATACCTCCTTCCAAAATTTTAAATGAAAATTGAATGAGAGTAATTAAATTAAGACTCCACCATTCTTAATAAATAAATCATGGCAAAATAAATTAGAATGCTAGGTGGTGTTTGTTTTTGCATTTTTGCATTTTAAACAGTTAATGTAAACCGTGGAGGTCTGATCTAGACTTAGCTCACTGCTCATGTGGAAGATGGTAGCTTGCACTTGCTCCCAGCCTGTACATGTGCAGTCTGAATAGCTAACCTAGGGATTTATTTCAGAGTACAAAAGTTAGCATTTTAAAGTACATGCTCTGATATAATATAGTCATACTTTAATCCTTACAGCTTAATTCTTATGGGTGTTTCTTCCTTGGGCATGCCCTATATACACCTTAACTCTTTAAAACAAGCTTGCTTATTTTTCTATATAAGTATAATTACTGGTGATTGTCAAATAATTAAAATATTGAGTGTGAAGCATGTCTGATTTAGGGATAACAGGAGGGTGCCATGATGAAATGACTGCTTATTGTTAGCATAATATTACATAAGATGTCAGATAATAGTGCCAGGGTTCACTTTACATTTTACTACTGTAAAATTACTGCTACTGTAAAATGTGAAGTTATTATGGGAGTTAAATCTACAGGCTTAATTCAGAGTTGAAATACAACATGGATGGAAAAAAGTCGCCAAGTTTCAACATGACAGGCAAAGAGGGAAGGAGAGAAATGGGAAACTGCAACCAAGTACCAAATGTTAAACTAATGTGTCAAGTGAAGTTGTCAAACTTATAAGGAGGTGTGGCTAGAACACAAAAGATCTGAAGCTCAGGAGGTGGCAAATAGAAATGACAGCAAGGCTCTGTACAGTATTGTCCAAGTGCTGACAGAATCACAGAGAAATAGTAACTTTCCCATTAAGGATAAGAGAGGGAAGATCCTGCTCAGACAAGAAGAACAAGATACACATTGGGCTGAGCATTTCCAAGAAAGATTAAACCAACCTGTGTCATCTGCAACATATGACTTCAGTACAATCATTCCTATGGATGTGTTGGTTGTCAACATGGAGACAGTTATGGCTGATGAAACACGCAGTGTTGCAAACTTTAAAAACAAAACAAAACAAAGCTCCTGACCTGGATGAAATTGCACCAGAAATGTTGGAACAAGGAGGACAAGTAGCAGTGAAGATGCTAGCAAAGATGTACAATGAATGTTGGATAAACGTATGTGTTCCCACTGACTGGAGAAACGGTGTGATTGTTAGATTACAAAAAAAAAGTGACATTACTGACTGTAACAATTGGCGGGGCATCACACTGCTTTCAGTGCTAAGCAAGGTCTTCTATATTGTGCTCCTTTGTCATGTACTAGACGTAGTACAGTAGACCAACTATTGAGATAAGAACAATATTGCACTGAGCAGCCATTCACAATCCAGAACATTATGGAGCATATTGGGCATCTCTTAGGTGGACTGTGTTACAAATCAGGATGTATCACAATGGAGCAGCATTCGAAAATTTGATGAAATTGTGATTGAACTCCAGATGTGACTTGCTGGGCACATTCTTTGATTCGCTGTATACCAGATCCCTACAACTGCAATGCACTGGACACTTTTTAAAGTTAAAAGAAAACAAGGAAGATGGCAGAAGACCTGGCGAGCAACTTCATGTGAAGATCTAAATGTGATGATGAGTGTCACATAGGAAAATGCAGAAATTGAAGGCAAGCTGCAGACCAGACCCATTGGAAGGCACATGATGCACAGTGCACCAAGCAGCCCTGGAGAAACTAAGTCTAAGTAATTCAAAATAATAACATACCACTGCTGATGTCCTTTTGTTTCTCAATACCAGTGTTACATTAAGATACAATTGAGTTTGTTGAAAATAAAATAAAACAATCCACATGCATCCCAATATGTTGTAATAAATAAGGTCAATATAACTAGCTTCTGACCATCCTTCTTAGGGATATTACAGGAACATTTAGTCATTTATAGAGAATACATGAGTTAGCTTGGAAACTATTTGTAGTAAATGTTCTTATTTAAAGGAAGCAAACATTTCTTTTGTGCTTTCATCTGTTCCAAAAACATATGGTACTGGAGAAAAAAATGTACAAAATGTATTGCCTCAAAACGGGAGTTAATATGAAAAACACTTATTGGAGCAAATCAAGATCCCCCCCCCCCCAAATTTGGAAGAAATCAGCAGAAGACTTTTAAATTGGTTGGGTACATTTGGGGTAGACATGGTTATTTTGGGTAGGATACCCATTAAAATGTTCTAATTCTTTTTTTTTTTTTTGAACTACAAATCCTAGCATTTGCCAGGCTTGGGGGGTCCCACCTAATGAATGACTGACACCTAAATAAGGCTTACATAGGAAAAAGGCCTATGTTGGAGGCTTAGCATAGGCCTAGATCCACCTAGCTTTCAGTTAAAAAAAAAGACTCTCAGGAAGCATTAGGAAAGTGATGGCGAACCTATGGCATGGGTGCCAAAGGTGGTACTTGGAGCCCTTTCTGTGGGCACCCAACTGTTGGAATATGGCAAGATCTATGTTCAGATATTATAGGGTTAAGGTCAGCTGAAGCTCATTTGGAACTGTAAACCTGTGAGATCTATCTCTTTTAATTAGTATGGCGCCTACAAAAGGAATCCTTTCTCCTTGCTCACTAGCATACTGCTTTTGGCTAACCCCAACACCAACATGGCCACTTCACGGCCACCTGTATTCAGGTTAAATTGCTGTATGGGCACTTTGCAAAAAAATAGTGGGTTTTGAATCAAAGTTTGGGCGCTCGGTCTCTAAAAGGCTCGCCATCACTGCATTAGGACAGCTTTTTTAATACAGGAAGCTAGGCCTCAGTTTAAGTTTTTCTCTTGGTGAGTCACATTTAGGTGTCTGTCTCAAAAAAAAATTCGGCCAACTCCTTCCCCATGGGAAGTCCTTAGTGTTTAACTGTCGACTGAACCACACGAATCAAGTGTAATGGTCTTCACCCAGTGCCACAAGAACAAACCTGTTTAGGCAACTGAGCTTTCACTTCCTACTACACACATGCCGCGAAGGGATTTCAGATGTTTAAGTGGGCTCCAGTGAAGAAATGAATCCATGTCACCAGCTCTGTATATTCTGCTGGAGAGAGACACCTTTGGATACAACCTATTGATTAAAATCCAGTATTAGTCAAAACTAGAGATGGGCATGAATAAAAAAACATGGTGTTTCGTTTGTCGTTTGTTGTTTAGGGGGTCTGTTTTGGTTCATTTCTGTTTTTCGCGAATTTTTGCAAAAATCGTTTTCAGTTTCATTCATTTTGTTACCATTTTGTTACCATTTATTTCAATTTTTGTGATTTTTTTAGCATTTAAAGCAGTTCAATGTATTGCCGTAACGAAAACGAAACGGATGACAAAATTTCTTGTGTTTCTGTTCGTTTCGTTTCATTTTAGAGACAAAATTCGTTTGTCATTTCATTGTGTAACAAAACAAAAAAACAAAAACGGAAATGAAAAATTGTTTTTTTCGTGCCCATCTCTAGTCAAAACTACATTGTCTATTGAATCAGCTGGGATTTGGTGAGTAATTCCTCTGATGATTCAGTGGGCCTCCTGTAGTTGTGATTTGCTACAGGATTTCAACCATTGTGTTTCGTTTATTTGCATTTTGATTCTTAGGTGCAGCAGTGCAAGTGCACATAGAAGTACTGGAAAATTCCAGCACACTGAAGACAAGAGTGCAATAGCTTTGATCTCAGTACACATTTATTGTGTATCTTCTTTGGATATCATTTTATACGAGAAGATTAACATGTGAAGTTTAAGGGCCTCTAAGCCTGTGGCCCTGGTAGTGTTAATTTTGTTGAACTGTTACTGTTCTATATATCAGAATGACATTTTATATGGAGATGAAAGGATTGATAGAAACAGAAAAAATGCTTAGGTGCTGATCAGTGTCACAAGTGTATAAATAAATAAATAATCACGTGAGACATTCATAGGAGCTTGGCAATACTTCCCGTTCACTAAAAGGTTGCAAATGTGATGAGCTCTGGAGTTCTCCATAATCCTTCATCGAGGATAGATGGTATAAAATTTGAGGCTAAAGCAAATAGTTTAAGAAACTGAACTTTATTTCTTCCATTCCTGGTATGATGCCAAAGTGTTTCAATGTTATAAAAACTGAGGTCTGGTTTCTTGTTTAATTGCTCCATAGCTACAAAAGAGAGCTATGATTTCTTCAAGGCAGTTGAAGATCTGCAGCTGGGGATGGTGGGAAAGATTATAAATTGTCTTCAGGGAGGGTTGAGACTGGAAATTGATATCTTTGTCACCTCTGTCTCATGTGGAATCTATGTTCCATTCTGCTTGGCAGTCTGGCTTTTATACCACATTTGTCTGACAAATAGTTCCAGGAAACTCAAAGGCTCTTTTGACAAGTTGTTGGATTTAGACTGCTGCACTTAATGTACAGGAAGGCAGCCCCCAGGTGTTCTTTTTCAATTGATAGTGCCTTGGTGATCTTCAGAGCCATTCCTGCCATTAGTCAGAGTGAAGCAGACACTAAGGGCTTTGAGGATAGAGTTGTGTGTGTCACAAAACTTGCTGTCCCTTAAGCCACCCCACTGCCTTTAAGTATAGTGCAAGAGTCTCTCACGCTGCCAGTGTCAAAATTAAAGTGCAGCTACTGTATCAGTCTAGTTGCATCTTTGCATGGAAGGGTAATTGGAGGTGCTTTCTATTCCTTTGCATCAGGCAGCAACATGTATTGGGCCAGACTGAGAGGTCTTTGCTAAGCTATTATGGTAATTGATCTATAATAAGCATTTTGAAACCTCATCACACTACTCCATATTTCCCCGTGTTTGATGAATGTTGGCCTCACAATCATTGATACATGCAACAACAAGGGCATTCTTTTGCTGCAGTTCTATTTCTTTATATCTTTATTACATTTAGGTTCCGACTTTATGCCAGTGCAGCAAAATGGTGTACTGTACGTGGCTTATCTTCCTTATCCTCACAGTGGTCTTGTTAGATGAATTGGGTTTTGAAACTATGACTGACTGGTCATTTACAACTTTCATGGCCAGGGGAGGATTTCAACTTTCATGGCCAAGTCTACTGTTACTATAACCTTTACACCACCACTTGCTACCTCCTTAAGAAGACAGAGGGTCTATGGTTGTTGTATTCTCCAGAATTCTATTGATAATTCTGAATGAGTGTCAGAATTGTCCTTACTCTTGTACTTACCCCCAGCCTGGTGCTTTCCTGAACAGGCCTGTGAGGGCCTTCCCGGGCCTGTCGGAGGCTCCAAAAGGGCTTCCACGTAAACCGGAAGTGACCTCTGGATTGCCAACAAGCATTTCTGAGGCTGGGGCCCTACAATATGTTGCAAAGGCCCGTGTGGCTCTCTCCTAAGCCCTATTTTAGAAAAGGCCTGTTTAAAGTTTAGGTGTGTAAAAATTAGGGTTTATTAAAATGTAAGCCATATAATTGATGTGCCTATATGCCTTGAGCACATCCGATCTTGCCTGATCTCAGAAGCTAAGCAGGGTCAGGCTGGCTAGTACTTGGATGGATGACCACCAAGGAATACTAGGTGCTGTAGGTGCCTGGAGTAGGAACTGGCAAGCCACTCCAGTATTCCTGCCAAGAAAACTCCATGGGCATGGGGTCACAAGGAGTCAGTCACTACTGTAATGACACAACAACAGCAACAACAACAAGCAACAAGCAACAAGCAAGAAGCAACAAAGCCATATTATTAATATAAAAAGGGAAAATAGAGCTAGATATCTAAGAGATGAGTCATGGTAACTGGACTTCTTTTCTTGTGGAATCAAAACATTTTGCTACTCATCCAAGTAGCTTCGTCAGTCTGAGGAAAGTTAGTGCAAGCCTTCCAATTTATTGTTCACCTTTGTTTCACCCCAGCCTGGTCTGAATAGGCTTGTTAGGTGGACAATGGCCTGAATAGGCTCATTAGATAGACAAACCTGGGATGTGTGAAAATCACACCTATGGAACCTTTCCCAATACCCATTAATTCTAGGGCAGTGGTTCTCAACCTGTGGGTCCCCAGATGTTCCTGGACTGCAACTCCCAGAAACCCCTTCCAACACAGTGAGTGGTAGAGGCTTCTGGGAGTTGCAGTCCAGGAACATCTGGGGACCCACAGGTTGAGAACCACTGGTTTAGGGAATCCAGAATAGATCCCTGTTTCACACCCCTCCTGGGGGAAGGGAGACACTGTGGGCGCTTTTACACGACCCCTAAAATCTGAGGCAAATGGCTCCCAGATCCGGAGCTTAAAATTGTTTCCCCACCAGCTCCGGAGTTTAAAAAAAAGTGCAACCACGCCTACCTAAGCGGGTCCCAGCGCACTTTTCAAATACCTGCTCTCCGGAGGTGAAAAATTTCTGATGCGGATGTAAAGGAGTGAGTGCTGGGCTATCCTCGCCTTGTGTTTGTTGGTTTTTTTGCCCCCCCCCCCTTTAAGAGATATTAAGAGACTGGAATGCTTCCCAGAGCAGAGCGAGACGGCAGGTGGGAGGTGAGCCGGCATTCTTTTCTCCTTTTTTCCCTCCCTCCCTTCACGCAGACAGGAGCCAGGGAGTGCGGAGGGTGGGGACACAGAAAGAGCGACAAACCCCCAAGTTCTCTGGTCCGAATTTAAGTGGCCAGCGGATCTTAGGGGTCGTGTAAAAGCGCCCGAGATAAATAGCCCTGGGGGTTGTTCATAACTCTGAGATGGTAGTTTTTGAGTAGCATACAAATGAATTCAAGCAGAGGAATCTGTAAGTTTGGCCCATAACTTTTCCCCAGGGATGCTGCTGAATACTGTCTGAAAGTCAGCAAAACCAGCATAATGTGCATTCAGTGAAAAGGCTTGCTCCTAATATTTGTATTCTTCATACTCCTGTTCTTGCAGCAGTAGAAAACATAAATACTACTGTACTTGGAACCTTTTCCTTTACAATAAGGCACAAAACTTTGCCCACAACTCTGGCAGCACCGACAATATATCCAATCAAAGATCAGCCCACATTAGTTTCCTTGGTGACTAGCATACAGCTGCTAAAATGAACTGCAGTGGAAATAGGAAATGGAGAAAGCAAAGAAGGAAACAATACCCAATGCTGCCTATTTTCTTATGTACATTGCCTTCATAAATATAAATTGTTCAGACATGAATGTTTGTGATATTTTAGCACATTGGTTCTTGCACTTCACAGTTTTCTATAAATTTTCTGTTTTGGAACTTGTTCCTGAATCAGGAATAACTTGAATAACAAATATTTAAACTTTTAAGGTCAGAAATGAAATGTGTGGATACTTTCCTTGCATTATGGCAAGGCATACTTTGATTTATTGGATCTAACTTAATATTCTTAGCCCTAATATTCTTGACATTAATGTTGTACATTAATAATTTGTACAGTGCCAGTTCTCTGGTACTTGTTGTGATGGATGTGTATGTGTGCTTTAAGAGTAAATAGCTAGTAAGAGTGAAGTCTAGGCCATCACACAATCTACTACACCACACTGGCTATCCAATGTGATTGGAGAATGGAAAAAAATCAGGGTTCCCAATCACATGGAAAGATTTCCTGGGTAACAAGCTGTCTTCTTCAGTCTGTTGTCCATCAGACAGGAGGTAGTCCTGGAATGCTCTCTCTCGCCATGCTTTCAAATTACCTTAACCCTTTCCCGATCACCTGTATGGATGAGGGACAGTTCTGGGATGTCATAGGTGGTCCTATATTAAAGTTGGCTTGGGGATTGGAAATTACCTGTTACAGGCACGTAACAAAACAATAGCTTTGAAGTATGACAAGAAGCTTAGGAAATTTAAGGAGGGAGACTGGAATAGAATGTGGAATAAGAGGATAATGAAAAATGTAAATAAGGGTTAAAGAAACTTGCTGTAAAGTTGCATAGTACTTAACATCTGTGAAAATGAATTTGGTAAACGAAACAGTATCATCTTTATGTTAGACTTTAAGAAAGAAAAAGGGGCATACATATGTGGTGATCTTGTGAAAAGAGAAAAAAAGAGTGCTTAAGAATTTTTAGAGACATGAAGGATATACTGCACTGGGAAAGGATGTACAAATGTCTACAAGGATAGCTTTGTCTCTGCCCTTGACTGCTCTTTATTTCATTCCCCCTCTCTCCGTTGCTACTTCCCTAACTCCCCTGGCCCAGGGGCTAATGGACTCTCCCAGTGAGTGTGGGTTTGTGTTGCATGTAGGTTCTTGAGAAGAGGGGGTGCACTCTCCTCCTCACAGGGGCACACCAATGAAAGACATATAAATCATTCTTGATATGTGTATTTGAGAAAATGAAAGGTTGTATAGTTCTATTTCTTTTTCCTTTCCGTTTTCTACCCCATTAATGTATGATATTTTGGATATGTTTTACTCATTCATTATTAATATTTTTTCAAAAACATTGTGGCCCAGAATGTACTGGAGCACAGACAGCTCGCCACCATGTTGTCCACTTCCTGAGGCTCTTCGTCTTAGAATGCTATGCATCTGGAAGGTAGTACCAGGACTAGACATGGGCATTTCGTTTCGGAAGTGGTTTGGCTCTAAAATGAAACGTGGGAGCCCAGCTGGTTTCAGAACCAAACCAACCCTCCAGAACAAAATCAGCCCATCCCTTACCTTGCTCTGGGGTTGTGCGGGGCTAAACTCCAATGAGGAAGGAGCATCTGACATCATATTTCCTTCTCCCTGGCACTGGCCAATCAGACAGGGAGGTGAGATTGTGCATTTTCCTGCACAGCTTCTGATTGGCTAGTGCCAGGGGGGGGAGGAAAGATGACATTGCAGGCTTTGTCCTCGTTGGAGTTTAGCCCGCATGATGCTAGAGCAAGATAAGGGATTGACTGATTTCATTCCGTGTGGGAGCCTTTCTTCAAGGGTATGTTTCCTCAAGGGAGTTCCAGTGAAGGCACCCCATCCTGACTTCACCACATTGCATCCCTGAGAGGAAGTGAACTTCTATTTCCTGTTCACCTTTGCTTTGAGGCTGGACAAAAAGGCTAAAGGGTATTTTTTTCCCTGTTAGAAGCAATGTTCTCATAAAATGCTCCAATCTCTGCTTACTGGACAGTAGATGCAATAAACAAGCCTCTTTCTATAACTAAGGTCAGTTTGCTTGAAACTTTCACAGCAAACTCCCACAGTTCCAGAGGGTTGATCCAGTTCCAAATGCCAGCTGGGCTCCTGTGATTCATTTTGGAACCGGACAACTTCCGAAACAAAACGCCCATCTCTAGTCAGGACTATGGGAAGAGTGAACCCATCAGAGGAAGGATGGTGGAGGTGGGAGCAGAGCCATCTCTGATGGATTGAAAGGTTGAAGTTTGCCAGGGATGTATAAAAGAAGAGTTTCAGCTCTTGTTGCTGCAAACGTTGGCTTGTCTTCACACCTGTACCACTCCCTAGATACACTGTGTTATTAAATAAGCTGTGTGTACATATTATCAGGCAGAGGAAAGCTGGAGGGATTATTTGTATGGTGCTCAGAATGTTTAGGTGGTTCCAATTTTATCATGGCTTTGTTATTTGCAGTGTGGTGTGGTGGTGAGAGAGTTTCTTCTTCTTTTCAATAGAAATGAATCCCCAGGAAGGGAGATGGGCATACAGGCCTATCCCAGACAAGAAGTCCCATCTAGTGTGGATTAAGGGACAGGAAACTGATAGGACCATGCCCAGCTCAGGAGAACCATCACAGTTCCCAGGAATGAGTGACAGTAGACCAGGACCAGTTGTCTTGCACCTGGGAGGTTTATACCCATATCTGACCACCAATTCTTGGCTGCCCAGAAGGGGGCTGGGTAGTTGGCATCAGCAGCATGCAAGTCACCCAGTTCTGGCATTTGTTCCTTATACTCTGCCGATACTGTTTGCTGCATGAAATTCAACCTATTGCCATTTATTATCCATTTGTAGCTCATTCCTCAATGGCAGTTGTTAAACTTTATATGTTGATGTGTTTTGATGGTAATCAGGAAATGCACTGGGTCATCACACACTCCAAATATATCTGGCACAGCAGATTTAACTGACAGTTAGTAGTATTTTGAGGTAGGTTTGACAATGGTCCATGCCATTTTGGGTGTAATAAATATAGGATATGGAGAACAAAAAATTGCTTAGTTGCAACAGTTTGACCTTTGACCTTTTGTAGCGTGGAAGTCAAATTGACAACTGGGTGTGTTTGCCTCCCCTCAGAGACTTTGTTCCAAGGAAAAAGTGTCTAGTTTCTTCTTTTGTACACCATTTTTCTATTTTCTTAGGTCAAAGAAAAAGTCTATACATACATTTCTTACGAATGTGATATCTGCTCTTTTTCTACTAAACCTCGGTGCAGGAGTGGCTAGGAGGAGGAGGGATATGAAACAGAAGAAAGGTCATTGTAGCTGGTTACCCAGGGAGATAGCAGAGAATTCAGGGAGTTGGAGAAAGATGCCAATTAAAGTGAGGCCTGGGGAAAATTGAGGTTTAGTGGGAGAAAAGGGAGATGTTATATAAATTCCAATTTAAAATGTATGTATGTATGTATGTATGTATGTATGTATGTATGTATGTATGTATGTATGTATGTATGTATGTATGTATGTATGTATGTATGTATGTATGTATGTATGTATAACCATTCCTTCAATACATCAGTTACCTTGAAAGTCTTATTAGGGTTGCTGTAAGTCAGCTCTAGAGCCGCCTAGATGTCCTAAGCACATCCAATCTCACCTGATTTCGGAAGCTAAGCAGGGTTGGCCCTGGTTAGTACTTGGATGGGCGACCCAGGGAATACCAGGTGCTGTAGGCGCCTGGCGTAGGAACTGGCAAGCCACTCCAGTACTCCTGCCAAGAAAACTCCATGGACATGGAGTCATGAAGAGTCGGTCACGACTGTAACGACACAACACACACACACGCACACAAGTCAGCTCTAACTTGACAACTCTAACCTAACAATGATGTTAGGTGTATGGTCAGGAGTGGCTAATATTTTTCATCAGAGGACTGTGTACAAGCTTTTGAAATTTCTCTTTTAGGGAGGATATTACAAAAAGCAAGAACTGTAGATGGGAGAAAGAGAAGTAGAAATGTAATTTTCAAATTACCTGTCTGCTTGTACCTTACATACCTTATCTGTACACTGGAATATTCAGTGTTGTTTAGTGGACAGAGTGACACACTGCAACTCTGGAGAATAGAGTTGAATTCATTGGTACCTTGACTTACAAGCAGTTCTACTTATGAGCAATTCGACTTATGAGCCAAATCATTGGAAATGGATTTCTTAAAAAAAAACATGAGTTAGGAGAGGAAAGCCATTTCCAATGATTTGGATTTCCTGCTGCACCAGCAAGGGTACTGGCGTGGTGGGGAATCCAAAAGGCTCTAGCCCTCCACCGCTCTCCTTCTGAGCCAGGCAAGTTTCGGCCGACCACCTGACACTTGACTGAGTGAGAAAGAGATTGGTGGAGTGCCAGATCCTTTTGAATTTCCCACTGCACCAATGAGGGTGCTCATGTGACAGGAAATTCAAAAGGATCCAGCCCTCCTCCTCCTCCTCCTCCTCTTCATCCAAGTATCAGTGCCGAGACTCAGGTGAAGAGGAGGAGGACAGGACGTGTGCGTGTTTGGGCAGCCTGGGTGGGTTAGGAGGAAGGTGCGCCTCCCCCCCAACCTACCCGAGCCACCCAAACATGCACACATTCCAGGAATCGGTGCATGTTGGCACGGCTCAGGTAAGTTGGGAGGGAGGCGCAGCCCGACTACAGGTCAAACCTGTCAAAGTCAGCTATAGTACAGAGCGGAGAGCAGAGCTCATAACCACCGGAAAGCCCCCAAGCCAATTTTGACAGGTCTGGCCTGTCAAAGTCAGCTGTCTGGCAGGGCTGGAGAAAGCAGCCTTTGTCTGTCCTTGATTGAGGGAGGGTTGGGATAGCCTTCCCATAGAAATGCATTGCAAACCTATTAATCCATTCCCTCCAGAACAGATTAATTGATTTTCATTCCTCTGGGAAATGGCTGTTCGACTTACGAGTAGCTCAACTTCCAAGGATACCCTCCAAATGAATTAATCTCGTAAGTCGAGGTACCACTGTAATGGAAACTCATTGGGGGTATGGAATTGGTATAACCCCTCCTTAAATGTCTCACCCTGAAAGCCCTACCAGGGTAGCTATAAGTTAGTTCCAACTTGACAGAACACAACTAATTATCTGCATGTATCTTCTTTTGATAGGAAGTTGTCATTTTTTGATATGTTTTGAATTTCAAAGGCATTTACAATGAGCCTGAGGAATTCATGATGCTTACCTCTTTCTTTTTATTCTTCCCTGCCCTCTACCCCATGCCCAATAATCTATTTTGCCCTGCAAATGCACTCAAAGGAAGAGTAAAATGATCACAATGGAATGCTTTCTTGACACATGTTAGGTCCTGAACAATTTTGCTTTTAACTGCATTTTGCCTTTCTCCCACCCACTTTCAGTACTATAATAGGAGTCTGAGATCATAGTTCTAGAAACTGGTTTGCTTCTGCTGCAAATGACTCCTCTAAACACTCAAATCATAGTTCTTATAGTTTACATTTTTGTCAGAATAAATACAGTACTTCTGCAATAGCTTTCAACATTCATCTTTGTGTTATACAATTTGTATCATATCATATGATGGCAAACTGTACCAGACTGTTTGAAATTAGCTTGGCTTTATTAATTTTATTTAAGGTCACCCTGTCTACAAGCTTGCTTATTTTTCTCTCTGCATAATATTTTATGTATTTTATTTTTGAGTATTTTTACCCCACCTTTCTCCTTGGAAAAGGACCCAAGGTGGCTTACAGTTAGGGTTGCATAATGTCAATGCATTCACATAGGGAGAAATATAAACACAAAGTTATACAGGTGAAACTTGGAAAAATTTAATATTGCACAAATGTTCATTTATTTCAGTAAGTCAACTCAAAAAGTGAAACTAATATATGAGATAGACTCATTACATGCAAAGCAAGATATGTCAAGCCTTAATTTGATATAATTGTGATGATTCTGGCATACAATTTAGGAAAACCCCAAATTCACAATCACAGAATATTAGAATAGTGTGAAAAGGTTCAATAGTCTAGGCTCAAAGTGTCCCACTCTAATCAGCTAATGAATCCATAACACCTGCAAAGGGTTCCTGAGCCTTTAAATGCTCGCTCAGGCTGGTTCAGTAGGAATCACAATCATGGGAAAGACTGTTGTCTTGACAACTGTGCAGAAAACCATCATTGACACCCTCCATAAGGAGGGAAAGCCCCAAAAGGTACAGATTGCAAAAGAAGTTGAATATTCCCAAAGTGCTGTATCAAAGCACATCGATGGAAAAGTATGTGGAAGGGGAAAGTGTGGAAGAAAAAAGGTGCACAAGCAGTAGGGATGACCACAGCCTGGAGAGGATTGTCAGGAAAAGGTCATTCAAACGTGTTGAGGACTTTGACAAGAAGTGGATTGAGGCTGGAGTTAGTGCATCAATAGCCACCACACAGAGACAGATCCTGGCCATGGGCTTCAAATGTCGTATTTCTCTTGTCAAACCGCTCCTGAACACTGTTGCTCAATGGTCCAAAGTCCTCTTTTCTGATGGGAGCAACTAATGTATCTCATTTGGGAACAAAGGACACAGAGTCTATAAGAAGAATGGAGAGGCACACAATGCACAATGCTTGAAGTCCAATGTGAAGTTTCCACAGTCTGTGTTGATTTGGGGAGCCATGCCATCTGCTGATGTTGGTCCACTGTGCTTCATTAAGCCCGTCTACCATCTACTAGGAGATTTTGGAGCACTTCCTGCTTCCTTCCACAGATAAGGTTTATGGGAATGCTGACTTCATTTTCCAATAGGATTGCCCACACTGCCAAAAGTACCAAAACCTAGTTCAATGACCAAGGGATTACTGTGCTTGACTGGCCAGCAAACTAGACTGACCTGAACCCCATAGAGAATCTCTGAGGCATTGCCAAGAGAAAGATGAGGGACATGAGACCGAACAATGCAGCAGAGCTGAAGGCTGCTATTCAAGCATCCTGTTCTTCCATAACACCTCAGCAGTGCCACAGACTGATAATATCCATGCCTCGCCTCATTGAGGCAGTAATTGATGCAAGAGGGGCCCAAATCAAGTACTGAGTACATATGCATGCTTATACTTTTCAGAGGTCCAATATTGTTCTATTTCCAATCCTCGTGTTGTTGATGTCATGTAATATTCTAATTTTCTGAGATTGTGAATTTGGGGTTTTCATAATCTGTATGCCATAATCCTCACAATTATACGAAAGTAAGGCTTTTTCTGTCTCCTATGTTATTTAACATCTATATGAAGCCACTGGGGGAGATTGTCAGGTCGTTTGGTGTCAGGTGCCACCAGTATGCCGATTATACCCAGCTCTACTTCTTGCCAGCTCTGGACTCTAAGGGAGCTACTATCGCAACTTTACATGAGTGTTTAGCTGCAGTAATGAAGTGGATGAGGATAAACAAAATAAAACTAAACCCAGACAAGACAGAGGTGCTCCTGGAGGAAAAGTCCGTCACAGGTTACAAACCATGATGGAGATGTGTAATCTCCAGGCTTAAAACCGGGGTACTTCAAGGGCCAGATGCTGGGGAGTGGTATCAGGAGACAGATATCTAGTCTCATGCACTCCCAAACGCATCTGGTGGAGCCGCTGTGAGACACAGGAAGCTGAACTAGATGGGTCCTTAGCCTGATCCAGCATAGTTCTCCTTATGTTCTTATGATCTTATGTCAGTTGAAAGGGAGAATAAGGGATAGGGATGCAACCTGTTCTGGATGGGGTCATCCTCCAATTGAAAAAAAAAACCAGGTATATAGCTTGGGGGTGCTGTTGGACTCTTCCTTGAGCTTGGTTGCCCAGGTCACGGCTGTAGCCAGGAGCGCATTTGCACAATTAAGGCTATTACACAAGTTACACCTGTTTCTTGAGAAACCAACTTTGGCCACATGCCGTAGTGACATCCCGGCTAAACTACTGTAATGTACTCTGTGTGGGACTACCAATGAAAAGTCTCAGGAAACTTCAACTGGTCCAAAATGCAGCAGCCAGACTGCTGACTGGGGTGGGGTACAGAGATCATATTACACCCCAATAAAACAGCACCACTGGCTGCCAATCAGCTATCAGACAGAATTCAAGATGCTGACCTTGACCTACAAAGCACTGTACGACCTGGGTCCTAGCTACCTCAAAGATCAAATCTCACAGTATGAACCTACTTGGGTGTTAAGGTCATCAAGAGAAGACTTTCTCTCCATCCCACCACCCTCACAGGTACGTCTCATGGGAACCCATGAAAGGGCCTTTTCAACTGCTGTGCCCAGACTCTGGAGCTCCCTCCCAGTAGAGGCCAGGATTGTCTCATCTCTGTTGTCCTTCCGGAAACATGCAAAGACCTTTCTCTTCAGGCAAGCTTTCCCTGAATGATGGACTATCACTATGTATCTTGTATATGAATCTATAGGTTCACATAGACTTTGTATTTATAACTACTTATAACCTTGTAGCTTTAATGTAATGTTGTCTATTAATGCTGTAAGATGTCCCTCAATTCCTTTTTCTCAATACTTGAAAATGTCGTAATTGTGTTGGACTATATATTATCCCTCATTACTGTGACAGCATTTTTAAAGTTTTGCTGTTTTGCTTTAAATAATACAGTCACCCCCCGCCATTTTGCGGTTCAGGTCCCGCGGTCCCGCTACATCGTGGGATTGCAGTACCTGCACCACACGGGGGGCATCTGGTCGCTCTGTGCGCCCCCCTCCGAGAAGCCTGGCAGGGGGCGGGGGCAGCGGGGGCAATAGTGTTGCTCTCCGTCGCCCCTCCTGGGTGCCGCCGCACGGAAGAGCTGCGGGGACGGACAGCGTCCCTCTCCGCAGCCCCCCGGGTGCCTCCGGAGGGCCTCGGAGCCGTGCGGAAGGGCTGTGGGGACGGACGGTGTCCCTCACCGCAGCCCCCCATGGTGCCTCTGGAGGGCCTTGGAGCCACGCGGAAGGGCTGCGGGGATGTACGGCGTCCCTCTCCGCAGCCCCCGGGCGCCTCTGAAAGGCCTTGGAGCTGTGCAGGGGGTGGCGGCGGGGGCAATCCAGTCACTCCGTGCCCCCCCACTCCTCCGAGGCTTTTGGAAAAGGCGCGTGATCGCCCCACCCGCCCCCAGGTCCCCCCACCCGCTTCCGCATATCGCGGATTTTTGTGGATCGCGGGCGGGCTGGGTCCCTAACCCCCGCGATCGGCAGGGGGTTACTGTAGCATCACTAGCAGTTTTTTAAAACATTTCTAAATAAAATCTGGGAGTTGTGTCATAGCAAATGGACTTTTATTTATTTATTTATTTATTTATTTATTTATTTATTTATTTATTTATTTATTCATTTATTCATTCATTTATTTATTTATTAGATTTATACCCCTACCATTTGGCCATCTGGCCACTCTTTTCTTGTGGGATTGAAACATTTTGTTACTCATTCAACCAGCTTCTTCAGTCTGAGAAAAAGTTGGTGGGAGGCTTCCAATTTATAGTTCACCTTGAATTTGCCCCACCCTGGTCTGAATAGGCTTGTTAGGTGGACAGTGACCTGCATAGACTCATTAGAATGGCCTGAGGAATGTGAGAGTTTTACCTGGATGACTGAGGATCTCCACAGACATGCTTCTAAATAAAATGAAACAATAATAGGTGCCCTATTGTTTGCTGACATGTGGTTGCATATTAATAGTGATTTTTTTCTTTCCTTATCAGGTTTTTATAACAGAATCATTTTTTCATAATTACATTATGTGCCATTCTTGCTACTTCCACTACCCCTATTATTATTTTCTATTGGATTTCTAAAAAAACATGATTAATATGATTGCAACTTTAGTCTGTAAAAGTTTCTATTCTACAATATATTATTCTTTTCACTTATATAGCACAGTTATCCATTTTATGCCATTTTGTTGTTAATCAACATTTTATATAAGCACAACACAAGCAGCATTTTAAACTGCACTTCACTTTTTTATCCTTTTTCTCTGTCACATGACATCATTGTGTTATTGTTTACTCTTTCTCATGAACATTGTCACAAAATGGAATGAGTTACTGTTGCCTTGCTATCTTAGTAGTAGCTTTGTTCCAAACAAACAAAGAAAACCATCCCAAAACAAAAAACTGTACTGTAAAGTGAACTAACTTCTGAACAGTAGTTTTTCAATTGTACTTTCAGTTTTAATACCTCTCAAAAGCGTTTTTAAAAAAGCATTATTCATTTTTAGGGCAGCCTTTTCATTTTTAAAAATATTACTGACACCAGCACTGTAAACTTTGTGAACTCTGCTCCCTTCACTGATTCAGTTAGGATGGAATGATCCACTACAGGGACAAAATTGTTTCTGTTGCTTCTTGGCCTCTTGTAGGGGAACGAGAACCTTCTACTTTTGTCTGATTTCCCATTTCCACATGCAAATGAAGTCAGTTGTTTTTTAGAGGACTGACGGGTATGTTAACTATGTGCATTATGAAGAGTCTGAATTTTTCATCTGCTTGGATGAAATAACTCACAAATTCATCCCACAAACCCAGTATGACAGTTTCTTGGGGTCCTCCTCAGGCTTTTCGGGGGGGGGGCTGTGGGAAATAGATACATCCAGAGATGGTGAAGTATTCAAAGCAAACACTCTGCTATGTATGACCTAGAGAAGCTGTGGTTCCTGGCTGGCTTTGATTGTTTTTTATGGACAGGAGCACTAGGAAACAGCCAACAGCCATAAGAGCTTGTAGAATTTTAATATCTCTGCCTTTGGCTCCTGCTTGCAGGACAAATGGCGCAGCACATCTCTGGAGAAAAGGGATCACTGTGAAAACATGTACGATTATCTCATTAGGAGTCTTTGGGGTGCACACTTCCATACCTCTTGCTCAATGACAGTATCAATCCAGTAAGTGGGCTTTAAAGCAAAGGTAAAGGTAAACATTTCCCGACACATGCATGCTAGTTGTGTCCAACTCTAGGGGCGGACCTCATCTCCGTATTCAAGCCAAAGAGCCAGTGTTGTGCAACTCCATGGCCATGTGGTCGGCATGGCTGCAAGGAAACCCTGTTTTTCCTTCCCGCTTTTTACAGTGGTACCTATATATCTACTTGCATTTACATGCTTTCGAACTGTTAGGTTGGCAGGAGCTGGGTTTATCAGTGGGAGTGGGAGCTTTCTGTGCTGTGTGGCACCCAGGATTTGAACCACCGAACTGCCGATTGTGCAGCCGACAGTTTTTGGAAGCCTCACTCCACTGAGCCCCCATGCAAAGAGCTTACTGCAATTGGGTTTAAGGATGATAGTTACTACTAAGGGATTATTATCCAGAAGTCACTTCCGGTTCACTGGAAACCACTTCTGGGAGCAGCACCAGGCCTGGGGTAAGTGCAGCAGGCCTCAAACAGGCCCATCCACCTTACCCCGGGGGGGCTTTGTTTCATATACTGCGGTCCCGCAATATACTGGAACCACAGTGTATGAAACGCGAAATGGTGGGGGACGACTGTAATGTTATTTCTGTAACCTGCCCCAGACAGCAATCTGGCTATTGCATTTTGGACCCATTGAAGTTTCCTGAGGCTTTTCATTGGAAGATATCCTGGCAGAGCTACGTAGGAGGATCCTGAGCAGTGCTTCAAGTGTCACTCTCTTGCATTCAGCACTTTGACAGGATGATAGTTACTACTAAGGGACTATTATCCATAGAAAATATTAAGCTACCCTCTTTATGAAATATCAGAAGAGCCAAAATCAGTTTTTGAACTTGGAGTATGTATTGAGGTCATGCCAGCTTTTAAAACACCCTTTCTTTCTTTCTTTCCTTTGTGGTGAAGCTTAGAGGTATTTGTGTTGGAACTGGAACTGAAAACTGCAGTGTGTATTTTAGGGTGCTGGAATCAAACATGGTGAAAAATGTTTAATGAAACACTTGAAGTAACTCATTTTGTGGGACAAAGGCAAAAGTAGTTCTCTTCAGCGCTAATGAAACCATGATGTATTTTTGCATATCATATGGAAACTCAAGATCTCTTTTTTCTTCTGTGTGAAATGAAGAGATTTTCCATGGCATTCATTTATCTGTTGGTTGATTCATTGGGCCTACTCTAGTTGTCACTTGTATTGGATTTCAGCCACTATATGATTAATTTAAAGAAATACTTGACATTTTATTATTTTTTTATGCTTTTGCATGAATATGACATATACGTTCATTTGCTTGTTTTATTAGCCTAGATTAACAATGGTAGTTTTAAAACAAGTTATAAACAAGACAGCATATATAAAATTCCCAGAGTTCCCTTTGGGGAAAATTGGTCATGGTATACAAATGCATAAATAAATAAATAAAAATAAATAAATAAATAAATAAATACCCGTATTATTATTTTTTCCTAGGTAGAGAAAATCCTCATTAAACATATTCTGTCTTTATTTCTAACAGAAACTCGAGCAGATAGAACAAAGAAGTTGTTTAGACACTATACTGTTGGATCATATGACAGCTTTGATACTGCAAGGTAAGATACATTTTTATCTCACAATTTTTTTTTTCATATTTAAAAATGATGCCTTCTTCAAGTAGAGGCTTGGTCTTCAAAGTATAGAGCATGCATAAAGCAGCAGTGCCCAGTATGTGTTCATTTTATTGCACCTTTCGCTGTACCAAAGGGCAACTAGATCTTTTTCCCGAGTGAGCAGAATGAGATCCCAGTATATTTTCTATTGTGTCCTGTTTAGAGGAAAAATTCCAAGCCTCTTTTTTTACTTCTCCAGTTCAGCAAAGCATTTGTGAGGTATATACTGGTCTACATATATTCCCAAGGGGCTTCTTTTTCCAAAAAAATGTTTAAATGTGTCTGGTAGTTCCTCCATAGGTAGTCTGTAAGAAAAACAGAAATATACAGCCTATGGCAGTGAGAGCGAACCTATTAGAAAATGAGTGCCCAAACGGTGATTCAAAAAACAAAAAACCCACTAATTTTTCGCAAAGTGCCAGTACAGCATTTTAACCTGAATACAGGTGGCTATGAAGGAGCGATATCTGGTGCCCACGGAATGGGCTCCAAGTGCCACTTTTGGTACCCGTGCCATAGGTTCGCCAACACTGGCCTATGGTAACTGCATCCTCTGTTTTGGAGAAATCTCTTAAAACCTTTTGTTCTTTCCTCTGTCAGCTTCCGTTTCTGTGCTTATATCCTATCGCCACTTGAGATCACTAGTTTGCTGCTTGATACATTTGTTTTGCTAGAATTCCATTAGTCTCTGTCTCTCCCATGTGTATTTGTGGGTTGTGGAAGACAACTACATAATAATAGTGAGAGAGTGTAATTCAAATTTTTGAGACTCATAAAAATACACTTACATTTATTTGAATAAGTGAATATGGAGCTAATGCCGTTGTTTTCATAACCTATCATTCAGTTATAACTTGTGCAGTTAACTTGATATACTGTACATGGATCTAGCCTCTCAAAATGCTAATTTTGTAAACAGCATTTGCAGTCTTGTTTATTTAACAATGACATATAAACATGGAAGATACTCTACACAGGTAGTTCCTTGTCTAAGTGATGGGACAAAATGTTTGTGTTGTAGAAGTTCTTAGAGGTTATAAAAAACTTGGGAGCACTATAACTTCTGTCCCAGTCTGAAGCATATTGGACAAAATGGTTCTCCATCTCTGTGACAGCCCTGATACTTTCAGTGCTGTCAATTTGTGAAATCTGTGTAAAGAGTTAAACTTTTTAGGCGGGTATAGAAAAATGCTTTTAGCATTGTGGCTTGAACAATAGTACACTATAATCATTGCAAAACACTTGACCAGCTCTCTAGCCAAGCCAGGTTGCTGTACTATAACAATCCTGATAGTTGAACATATTGTACAAAGGATAATAAAGCATAAACAAAGAATGCAGGGCTTATAATACACACTCATTTTAATTCCAATACATCAGAGCAACAGTATTCTCATGTTCTACGACCCTTGTGCAACAGTCCTTTCATCCTCCAAGCTCTGCATAATTTTAGTCAAAATGTTATTATAGTGGTGGCTTGCCAACTTTGGGCTTGCAAACCTTTGGCATTATGACAGGTGCAGGAACAATAGAATTTCCTTTTAAGATTTGTTCTTGGATCTGCAGACCCTGGAAGAGAGATGGTTTATAGATTGGTAGAGGTGCAGATACAGAAAGAACTATAAATATCAGGCAATCAAACACAAAAACACATTAGAAATCATCAGATCATCACAACTAAATGCTACTTTGGGCACTAGACACCAAAGAAAAACAAAAGTTTAGCAGTGCAGTAGCAGGTTTTATTCAAAAAGCTGGCAACAACAATTAACATGCATTTGGGAGCTGAGTCATGATAACTGGACTTCTTTTTTTGTGGGATTGAAATGTTTCGCTATTCCTCCAAGTAGCTTCTTTAGCTGTGCTCCTGAAATGAATCTAGTCTTCATTTTGTACCTGCTGAAGCTTCCAAATTGCCTTCAAAGGCAGCCCAATATAGAGAGGATTGCAGTAGTCAATCCGAGAGATTACCAACACATGGACCAACATTGTTAGGAATTTCCTGTCTGGGTAGGGCTGCAACTATGTAGTCTGCTGAAAATGAAAAAAGGCTGACCTTGGCATGGCCAAAATTTGCTTCTGTATAAAGACCACTGGATACAGGCATACACCCAAGTTGTGTACATGGTCTCTTAAAGAGAGTGACCCCATCAAGGCTGGGCAGAATGCCTCCTAACGAGGCAAGATCTCCACCCTACAGCATGATCTGTCTTATCAGGATTCAGTTTCAATCTGTTAGCCTTTGTCCAGTCCATAACTGAGGAGAGGCACTGCTGCAGGGTCTGCACAGCTTCCAGTGCTGAAGATGAAAAGGAGAGCTAGAGCTGAGTCATCAGCAATATTGATGATAGCAGATTCCAAATCTCCAGATGATCTGACATATGCTGGAACTACGTGTTAGAGATCTTAATGTGAGACTGAAGACTCAGCTTTTCTCAAGTTCTGACCATTTTCTTATTGAGTCCCAAATGGAAATAGTCCCCCCAACAAAAAGGGTGGGACATCTTTAGGATGGTATACTCTTTAGGCCAGTTGGTTTCTCTGAAGATTTATAGGATTTTAGAGTCATGAATGGTAAGGTGATGGATCATCTAGTAAACTCCTGGAATGAGGTCCTGTAAAGGGAACAGCTGTCCCCATCTGCTGTAGAAAAAGTAACCCCATGATTTAATGTGGATCTGAGTGAACTCAAGAAGATGAGTAGGCAACTAGAATGAAGTCACTAAAAACACAGTCCTTTTCAGACTGAGAACAATACCTGCAAAAGTATGTGTTCCTACTCATAAGCACCTGTATCTACTAAAAGAGCATACTGTATTATACTTGCAGTTCAGAAAGTGTGCTTGTGATTCAAGAAAATTATTTAAAGAATTAACAGTCTTTAAGATCAAACAGTGTGTGGTCTATAGAAGACTATCAGCTGTGCATTAATATGTTTGCCTTCTTTCAGTAAAAAAAATGTCAGTGGTACAGGCTAACTTAGAATCTAGTTCGGGGACAATTCTGAGATAGGCTTCAGAAATGCTGTTTTGTCACTATTCAATGGATGTGTTCAGTTTGCTGTTTGCTGAGGGTGCTAATAGGATTCTCAAGTATGTGAAGGCTACCACTTGCAGTTTGGACTATTGACCTCTATGACCTGGTTGGTGAAATCCTATCAGGGGAAAATCAGAGACTCCTTTTTTAATTTTAATTAGTACTTCATTGTCAGAAGGATGTTGAAGTATTACTTACAGAAGCCTTATATGACCATAATTATATGATCATAATTAATGAAGCTTAATATGGAGAAGAGACAATGTGTGCAATTATTGGTCTATTTTACTGTTTCCTGACTAAGCAAATATATTGAAAAGGAAATACAATGGAAGTAACAGGCAACTCTAGAAATACCTAAAGGACACATCTCCATTTAACCTTTCCAGTCTGGCTTCTCACCTGGCTGTGGATTTGGTGGTTATGGTGGATGAGATTGTCTTCTTATGCTACTTGGACAAAGGTGACTCATTTTTGCCGCAGCCTTCGACACAATGGATTATGAGATATTATTGATAAGACTGGAGGAAGGGCTCAGCATAGCTGTACTAGTCATGCAAAAGTTTTATTTTCTTTTTTATATTTTCCTCAAATGAACCCAGGACATAATGATGGAAATTAATTATTTTGTGAAAATCCTAAAGGTTGGTTTAGTGTTAGCAATGAACCACTTCAACATAAATTTGAGATTACTGTTGAAATTCATCCACAGCACTGGAGCTAGGTGTAGAGATGTAACATTTTGGAAACTGTTTTCTCATTTTCTCTTCCACACACTTATACACATTCACTTTCTGACATGCTTGACTACCGTTTGGGCAGCACTACCCCTTTTACCCTCATGGTTCCATGTTCCTAGTACATTAATGTTTAATGTTTTTTTTTGGGGAGGGGGAGAATGCCAGTGGATTATCAAGTCCAGCCCTGTCAAGAAGGCTAATTGGGTGCCTTCCCAGTCTCAGGCTCTGCAGCCAGATACCTATCAAAGCTATACATTAGTTTATTTCTTTAACACCAAGCCTTTATACATTCAAGTTAGCATCTTATTGTTAGAAAGAATCCTAATATGTTGCTCGGAGTTTTGACTTGTGAATGTATCTTAAATCCCTTAAATTTGTTGTGTAGATTGTCATATATGATCACTCAGGTTCTTCCTGCCATTGTGCTCTTTGTCATTTGCTTCATAGTCCTCAGTTGTCTGTGACCAACCTCTTTTTATTGTCATGATTCTGTATAAATTAATCATTTTCCCATTTCTGTTCAGTCCTGGTTTTCACACTGTTCATTCCTAGTTTTCATTGTGCCTAGCTAGAGAAAGCTAAACACAAGGTTTATTTTGCCTTCATCCTACCAAAGTTAGGAGAGTTGGGATGCAGGTTAAAAAAACCAATTGAATAAATATAGAATGAAGTTTGTAATCAGATATGAATTTTACAATTGTATTGCTCTGGTGGTTGGAGTATACCCAGTGATATTTTTAAATGTCATACAACTGTTTAATGGTACAGAATATGGAATGCTTCTGGGTAGGTGGGTTTGCCCCACTGTGTTCCTGTACCACTATTTTCCCCAGATCACTTGGTTTTCTTCTTCATTTCTGAGAAAGGCTGATCAGTTATCCTGTTACTAAAAACTTCAGCACTTTCACACACGTTCATATTCTACCTCTCTTTCCCTTCTTCATGGTTTGATACTCCATTTCTTCAAGTTTGTGTTTTCTAGCCAAGTCTGTTATATGCAGTATGTGTTTCAGGACCGCAAAGTGTTCTGTTTCCCAGTGGTGGCAAACCACAGACAGGTACTCTAAATTTTGCTGTAAATGTCTGTTGTCAGGACTAGCACACTGTCCAGTTACGTTGATTTTAAGGAACTCTTGCTCCTTGTCTGGGCACTTTAACAACAGAGGCCCAGCTAATTACCTGCTTGCTGAAGCTTCAAGCCTTCATCTTAAATAAAGCTTTCACTTTTTAATTGTTTCACTGTTCGCTGCTGGTGGAGTGGTGTGTGTGTGTGTGTGTGCGTGCGTGCGTGCGTGCGCGCGCACACACACGCTTCACACTATATCAGGGTAAGCCCCTCATTTGGAGTGCCCCTGGTGCTTACACACTATTACAATATTTTGTCTATTTTGACTATATATTACTCTGTAAGCTTTATTTGAGGCTATAGTTGATGGGGAACAGACTAAAATATATTTACCTTAAATGCCTTCAAGATACATTATTTTATGACCTTGTAGATAATCCCTCGACATGAGGTAGGCAACATCAGAGATTCTATAGGTGGCTTTTTAAAACATGCATGAGATTGGGCAGCCATTTGGTTTTTGATCATGCTTTGGTTTTTGATGTGTTTTGTCAGGCAAGAGGCAAGGGGCTGAAAAATAATATTTATGTCCCTTGGAGGGGTCATTTTTGGACAATTCAGTAGATAGTGGAGTGGTTCTGGGTGCCCCTTAGGTCACTGATATGGGCTCCACAAAAGGTTTGGTGGGCCACATGTGCCCTATAGACTGCACATCAGTCTTGGCCCTGTTCTACCTCAAGGCAGACCTCAACTATTCTATGCCGGATGCTGCCTTGTTTTGTGTGATTCTTATCCACATGTTGCCATGAATCTACCACAGAGATTTAAATATTAGAGGGGAAAATTACATTGTGCCTCAGCCAACGTACCATCCAATTTTCATCCTTGCTGTGTGGTGCTCTGTTCCATGCACATGTGCCTCCAACCCATCCGTCCTACAGGCTCTGTCATGACCAGAACAAAAACACTTGTGATGGGTGCATGGGGTTGGGAAAGTCCTATGCGGAGGGTGTCACAGGAATGCACACCCCCTGTGCATGAATGCCTTAGAGGGGAACTTGGCCTGAATTTTTAGAAAAACTAAACCCCATTTTTATTTTCTTGTACTGGATTTGTGATTTGCTTTCCTTTCCCCACAAGTCAACCATTTCCTATAATATGGTTTGAAGGCCATGGCTGGTAGCAGATTGCTTCCAACAGCTGGTATGCTGCGTCTCAACTAATCAGAAGTATCACATTTTTTAAAAAATGAACAGTTCACTATCATCAGTTCATCAGCGTAATTGAACTATACACCTGGAAGGGATTCTGTGGATCATCAAGTCCAGCTCTTATCAAGGAGGCATAGTGCAGAATCAAACTCCCAGCCCTTAGCTCCATTTATTTTATTTTATTTTATTTTATTTTATTTTATTTTAGAGTATTTTTACCCCACCTTTCTCCTTGGAAAAGGACCCAAGGTGGCTTACATTAATGAGGGATACCAAAACCACTAAACAATTTGCACCTTTTAGCTTGTTTAATTTAGAAGTATTAAAAGTATGATTGACCAAAGCATTCTATTCCATTGTTTGTAAAGCTCTGTTTCATATGATAGATAGACATTTTTTCATGGTACAGAAGGTGCATATCTTATCTACAATCGAGGGGAAAAATCTTAAGCAGTGGCAAGGAATAAAAAAGTAGTCTGTAAAGGACAGCAGGCCTCCCGGAAGAAAAACATACGATACCATTGTGATGTTGACAGTGATTGCACTGGAGGAAAGGCAGAACAGTGTAGCAGCAAAATTGCTCAGAGAGTGTTTTCTAAACATCATCATGTCAAAACACAAAATATAAGAATTCCTCCAAGCTCACTCAATAGGAACAAAATTCTGTTTGCTTTAACACCTAAAGATACTCCTCCAGAAAGCCGAGTGGTGATGGCAAATTAATGAGGACACTAATAGGGATGTACGCATGGCTGCTGATGTAGCACAGCAATGTTATCACAAGATACTTTTGTATTTGATAATACGTGTCTGTGTGTGTGTGCGCGTGTCTTGTGTCGTTACAGTTGTGACCAACTCTTTGTGATCCCATGTCCATAAAGTCTTCTTGGCAGGAATACTGGAGTGGTTTGCCAGTTCCTACTCCAGGTGCCTGCAGCACCTGGTATTCCCT
Organism: Phrynocephalus forsythii; assembly: GCA_029282475.1. Classification (NCBI taxonomy): domain Eukaryota; kingdom Metazoa; phylum Chordata; class Lepidosauria; order Squamata; family Agamidae; genus Phrynocephalus; species Phrynocephalus forsythii. Next base: position 124,156,940 of record JAPFRF010000001.1, on the reverse strand, counting down.
GGTGGTCTCCCATCCAAGTACTAACCAGGCCCGACCCTGCTTATCTTCCGGAATTAGGCGAGATTGGATGTGCCCAGGGCATTTAGGCAGCTTTGATAATACATACAGTATCCCAAATCTTATTATAAAACAAACCTGATTTGCAACAATAAGACCAAGAAAAATACTTTGACATTGCAATCTTTCACATTTGTCTGTGTGAATAACTGTTTCAGAAACTGAGAGTGAAATCTTGCAGGCATTCAGGTAATTTAGTATTTTGTATTTTGGATTAAAATTTGATTTCTATCAGGCTGTAACAGACTTTGAAGTTTAGGGATCGTAAGTGCTCATTCTCCAAAAGCTGCAGCCATAGAAAGCTACTAGCTGCTCACTTCTAATGACCCTTTCTGTATAAATCTTCAAACCAGCATATATAATCACATGGAAGAATAAGGAGGGTGGGTGTGGGTTTGGGGTATGTGGGTGTATGGGTGAGAGAGAGAGAGAGAGAGAGAGAGAGAGAGAGAGAGAGAGAGAGAGAGAGAGAGAGAGAGATTTAAGCAAATTTTCTATCAGTGGCAATGTTGACACTTTATGAATCAACTATCAAGTACTTTGAGGTCCAGATTTATATAAAACTCTAAATGCAATGGACCCTTGTATAACAAACTTTTTGTATCACATAAAAAAATTCTGGAGATAGGGGAAATTTGCTTAACATAATTGTCTATGGGGCAAATCTGTACAACATAATATGGTTGTGATTAGGGATTACTCTGTTTTCAATGCATTATGGGAAATTTGTATAAAGGAAAATTTGCTTAACATAATTTCATTTGGAATGAATTAATTCCTTTATACAAGGTACCACTGTACAGTGGTTGGAGTTTAGTGCTAATCTACAAGTACATGTGTATACATAATACATATATACAGATTTATTTTCCCCTCCAAAAAAACCACACTAAAATATCACATGAAAATTTCTTGCAGAGTTGTTTTTTCATTACAGTGCGATTTTGTAAACTTTATTTGCAACAGTGTACACTCTCTTTGCAGAATAAGAGATAAAAGTATGGTTTTGTGAAGAATTTAATCTGCAAATGGTTGAAGAAGTCACTGATTAAGTACTTTACGGCTTTTCTAAAAAGAAAACAAATTGGTCAGAGCAGCGCTTATCAGTTTGCTGTTCACACACAACTCATCACTTGGGCTTGGAAAAGGGTACTACGGAATGACTAGAATCCTGTTACTATGCCCCTTGAAAGGGACATAAATTAACTTGTCATAAATTGACATTGACTTGCCACTGGTCAAGAAGTAGAAGCTTGTATTCTTCATTGCACACCATTACATGAGTTGATGTAGGACATGAAACACAATACCTGACTTCTTAACTGGCAACAATTCAGCACAGTGAATATTTATTTTTTGCTTCTGATCAATCTTGGCCTTGGTTTGTTAGTTTGCAGTATGGCCAAATATTGCCCCTCCTGATACCAGTCCAGGAGATGGAATCCATTTGTGTTCAGGATTGGCTGTGTTTCTTCAGGCAATATTTATTTATTTTATTTTATAGCTGAGTTAGTCTCTCCCTAAAAAGAAGTTTAAGTACAAGGCAGGTGAAGAAAATATCTTGTGAGAGAATGCAGTTTCTTGAAACTTTGCGTGAGCCACAAATTGCCTCAGATTGCTGCTGCAATATTTTATTGATTTTCTAAATAAAAAGATATAACGAGTATCCTCTTAAGTGCTGCCTACCTTCTCCCAGTGCTCTCTCTGTTTCTTCTACCTCTCACCCCTCTCCATGGATTTTACATTTTATATGCACTTTTATATTTGCGCTTTAGTGTGAGGGTTCAATCTTCGCCCAGGCTTCCCGCCCTTCCCGTTGCAAAGAAGGCATCTTGCGTAACAAGGAAACAGAACTTTTATTGGGTACATCAGCAGCCAACGGGGCTTTTCTTCTAACAACATAATCAACTTCTTTAACCTCAGATAGGAACGGGTTCTTTCCTCCATAGGTTGGGGTTTCTAGAATGTGTTCAAGTTCCCCCCACCACATGTGGGTATTCGGTTCCACCATGGCTCACTTCCTCCCTCTCCGAAAACCTCAGCCCCTCTACCTGCGTCCCAATCTCCCTCAAGAAGGTTTGGGGGGTTCCAGCTTGTGTCCCAGCTTCCAAAGTGTATCTGGGCCCACGTGGTCTCGGCTGGGGCGTACGAAAGGGATAATCAGGTCTCTTGCTCAGCTCCTCCCGTGGGTCCAAGGTCCCGGCCTCGATCTCCTTTCAAATCTTTATCAACCATCTTTCTAGCTCTAGGTCCTTACGTATCTCTTTCAGCTTACGGTTGTATTCTCTGTACTCTCTCTCACCCCAGTAGGAGCACTTCTGGTGGTGAGCACGGCGTTTGTAGCTCTCAGCCTCTTTGTGCGGCATCATCATCTGCTCCCAATCTCCCGTCCATGGGTTCTCCATCCACACCCATTCCCCTCCTTCTGGGAGCATCCTCTTCCCTCCCTTTTTACATGCTGCAAACCCCACCTCCACGGGAGCGGATTGGTTCCCTTTTCCCGGCAAGTCCTTCTTTTTACTTTCCTCCGCCCTCCGGGCATCCTCTTTCTCCTTTGCTGGTTGAGATCCCGGAAACAAAGCGTAGGTGTCAATGGGAAATTTTCACAATGGAGAGAAGTGAAAAGCGGTGTGCCCCAGGGCTCGGTCCTGGGACCGGTGCTTTTCAATCTGTTCATAAATGACCTGGAGACAGGGATAAACAGTGTGGTGGCCAAGTTTGCAGATGACACAAAACTTTTCCATGTGGTAAAAACCAGAGAAGATTGTGAAGAGCTCCAGAAGGATCTCTCCAAACTGGGGGAGTGGGCTGAGAAATGGCAAATGCGTTTTAATGTAACCAAATGTAAAGTAATGCATATTGGGGCAAAAAATCCAAACTTCATCTATCAACTCATGGGCTCTGAGTTATCCGTGACGGATCAGGAAAGAGATCTTGGTGTGTTGGTGGACAGCTCCATGAAGGTGTCTCCCCAATGTGTGGCAGCGGTGAAGAAAGCCAATTCCATGCTAGGGATTATCAAAAAGGGGATTGAAAATAAAACAGCCAACATTATAATGCCATTATACAAAACAATAGTAAGGGCGCACCTGGAGTATTGTGTACAATTCTGGTCACCGCATCTCAAGAAAGACATAGTGGAACTGGAAAAGGTGCAGAAGAGAGCGACTAAAATGATTACTGGGCTGGGGCACCTCCCTTATGAAGAAAGGCTAAAACAATTGGGCCTCTTCAGTCTGGAAAAAAGGCGCTTGAGGGGGGATATGATTGAGACATACAAAATAATGCAGGGTATGAGTAAAGTGGATAGAGGGAAGCTCTTCTCCCTCTCTCAAAATACCAGAACTAGGGGACATACACTCAAATTGAGTGCTGGGAGAGTAAGAACTGAAAAAAGAAAATATTTTTTCACCCAGCGCGTTGTAAGTCTATGGAACTCCCTGCCACAGGATGTGGTGATGGCATCTGGCCTGGATGCCTTCAAAAGGGGATTGGACAGATTCCTAGAGGAAAAGTCCATCACGGGTTACAAACCATGATGGAGATGTGTAATCTCTAGGCTTTAAACCAGGGTACTTCAAGGGCCAGATGCAGGGGAGTGGTATCAGGAGACAGATATCTAGTCTCATGCACTCCCAAACGCATCTGGTGGGGCCGCTGTGAGATACAGGAAGCTGGACTAGATGGGCCTTTGGCCTGATCCAGCATGGCTCTTCTTATGTTCTTATGTTCTTATGCTCTAAGGGCATCATAATACCCCTTCAGGGCTATGAACCTCTCCACTGGCGAAAGGTTCATCAAGTTTTCCAGTTTCTTTGGCTCCTCCAACACCTTGGCAGGGTGTGCAGGGGTCCCTCTCGAGCCCTCAGAGAAGTTCCCCTCACATTTAGGAAAATATATCAGCTCAATTATCAGTTGTATTATTTGTGATTTTAGGCTTCTTTGGAGATAAGGTCACCAGTTCATCTTTATGGGCTGTTTTCGAACACTAGGTTTCAGCACCTTTTCCAAGTGTTCTAGATGACAGATAGAAAAAGGAGGTAGTCTGTAAGAAAAAGAAATATACAGCCTATGGCAGTAATAGCGAACCTATTAGAGGCCAGGTGCCCAAACTGTGATTCAAAAAACCCACTAATTTTTTGCAAAGTGCCAATATGGCAATTTAACCTGAAATACAGGTGGCTGTGAAGGGACAATGTTGAATGCTCACAGAAAGGGCTCCGAGTGCCACTTTGGCATCCATGGCATAGGTTCTCCAACACTGTTCTAGTGTATACCTAAAGAAGAGTCTCATGGTGCAGTGGTTAAACTTTTGTACTGCAGCCAAAACTGTGCTCACAGCCAGGGTTCAATGTCAGAGGCCTCAGAAATGATTTTTGGCAACCCCAAAGTGACTTCTGGTTTACCAGAAGTGATTTCTGGTTCACAAGGAGGCCCTTTTGGGGCTCCAGAAGGCACGGGAAGGCCCTTATAGGCCCATTCAGAGCAGCACCAGTCCTGGGGTAAGTACAAGAGCCCCCATCTAGGCATCCCAGGCCCGACCCAACTTGCATCCACTTATTGCACATTTTCAATTATCACGGGTCAGATTGGGTTCCTAAATCCCGCAATAGGCTGTGTGTGTGTGGGGGGGGGAGTCACTGTAATCAAAACTTTTAAAATATCATATCATATCATGAAACAAATAACAGTATTAAAATGATATTTAAAACTGTGTGAAAACATACCAGCTCACTCCAGTATAATGGAGTATAATGGTCCTTGCTTGTCCAAGTGAGTTAAAAGCCTGCCTAAGTTTTTACCTGCAAACATAATAACAAAATAAATTAGACTCTAAATTTCCAAATAGATTCACCTGGCTTAATAACAGAGTGCAATGTACAGCTTGAGAGCAGCCACCAAAATATGCATAGTATTTTATTTACTGTCCAACTGTTCCATGAGGACGGTGAAGCCAAGAGAACAGCCTCCCTAGTAAACAAGGTGTTGTAGTCCTTTTGGATAGTCTGGATGTAACTTATAAGGGCTTTTGACTTAGACTTTGACACTTGGGTTGAAGCAAGATTGTTATATGCTCCCCATAAGTAGCACCAGCCTGGCTGCAGCATTTTGGATGAGCTGAAGTTTTCAAAGATTCTTCACAGCCATCCCCAGTTACATTGCAGTAATCTTGGTGGAACACAGAAAAGCATATGGCATAGTAATACTGTATGAGACATCTTAAGGGATGGGAGGTGTGAAAACTTAATTTTAATTGTGTAAAAAGCACTCTTGGCCACCACTGACAGCTGTGAAACCAGGAGCCTCCCCAAACAGTAAACATGGAGACTATAACCCAGTCCAGTGCAAGCTGAATTCCATGTACTGTCTTGTCTGGATTACATTTCAGTTTGATCTCCCTCATTCAGACTGTTATTGACATCAGACACAGAACAGCTTTCTTGGAATTACAGTACTGTAGATGAAAAGAAGATAGATAATGGTGGCACCAGATCCCAAACTATGGATATTTTATTTTATTTTATTTTAGAGTATTTTTACCCCACCTTTTTCCTTTGAAAAGGACCCAAGGCGGATTATAGTAATGAGACATAATATACAGTCCACTACAATTAAGGCATGTTCCAATTTTTCTGTAGATGGTAAGCAGCATAGAGAATAGGGCTAAACCGTGGGGGGAATCAAACAGGTCAATGGCCAGGGGATAAAAAAGGATCCCACCCCCATGCCACCTTCTGAGCTCATCTCTTCAGGAAGGATTGTACAGAGCACAGAGAGAACTCCTAGTTCCCTGGGCTCCTTGTCCTCTGAAGATGCCGGCTACAGAGTCTGGTGATACATCAGGAAGAAAAACCTTCCAGAACACAGCCAAACAGACCGAAAAACCCGCAACAGCTATCAGATCCCAGCCATGAAAGCCTTCGAGAATACAATACCTGTTTTACCCAGGATTGTGAACCATTTTTTCTTGATAATATGCCTAATGCAGGACTGGCTGTACACTCCTAGTATTTAGTCTAAATATTGAATATTGACAACTGGCCAACAATTATCATGTACAATGGGATTCAAGAGAGGCTCTTTAACAACAAGATTATTTAATACTAATTAAATGTTTTCTTTAGGCACACTGGTTCTCTGCCATGATGCAAATAGGCATTCAGTATTCCCCTTGCTCGCTAGCCCAATGCTCCCTTGTATGCTTCTGAAGCCAGGAAGGGCAAGGATCTAGCACACATGGGGGTGCTCTCATTTCTCCAAATATCCCATCCACATGCTCAGTCTGCAATAGAGCAAACAGGTACTAGAACATCCAAGCCAGAAAGGATCCAAATGACTGTTTCCATGGGGTGCTTATGTACAACTGCAATGATAAAGGGGGGGGGGATATTTTGTTTTATTTCTGATGACTCCTTAGAGTAAGCTTTCCAGTAAGTTCTATTATGGTCTTTCCAGATACTTTTCTAAATATCCCAACTTTGCTAATTTTTGTCAAAGTAATTCTGAATATCTTCCAAAGCAGCAGTTAGCAACATTATCTCACAGTTTTTCAGAGAACGACTGTCTATTCCTTAGCAAATCATTCTCCCCCTCCCCTGTTAGCTCTAGCTGACCAAGTTTACTTCCAGGCTGCTGTATCCTATAAAAGGGGAGGGCCTGATACAGTATAGGATGGGTGTTTCTGAATCTCATTCACTGCTGTTGTGTTGGTGGCAGTCTGTGTCAATAAGATCCAGGTAGCTAGGATGGCTATGAAGTCTAAAAGCATTCTTAGAATACTGAAAACGGAATAGTTTTAAGCTCATTAGAAGTAATGAAACTGATGGTTCAGTGAGCCATGTGTCTGAAGTGCTGCAAACTGAATGCATCACTGATATTCAACAAATCAACATTTCCTTCCTGGGTTATTAAAGTGATACATTTTCTAAAAGCAGATGGCTTAGCTAGATGATCAGCACCCAGGGAAATGCAATCAATCAAGAGCAAGATCTAAATTAATCTTGAAGTTGCTGATTATTAGGATCATCCTTTCATTCCTTAGTTCATTGCAACGGGGGCAAGAATACAAATACAGTAGGTACCTTTCTCCATTTTGGATGAAGCACAGAAAGCTGTAGTTCCATACTAAAGACCTCTCTAATGTCCTTGGTGAGGGGTGGTGCAGCCACACAGACAATGCGCCTGCATTTAGCTAGAGAATTTGGGAGGAAGGGTTAATTCTTACTGTTTATTCCTTTAGTTTGAGATACAAAAGAACATATTTCTGCCACAGTTTCTTGCCTGTCCTGAGTTTCTGAGTTCTAGTTTCTTGCCTGTCCTGAGTTAATAAATGCACCTCTGCCACCTTTATTTCTTCTCACATTGAGCTTGATTGTTTGATATCTCTTAGTTCAGTGGTTCTCAGCCTGGGGGTTGCGACCCCCTTGGGGATCAAATTACCCTTTCACAGGGGTCGCTGCAGCCCTGTCATAAAGCTGTGTGGGTCTGAGCACTGGCTGCCCCGACCAGTGTGGGGAAGCGGAGGGCAAGGGGGCTGGATTCCATCCCGTTGCCCCACCTGCAATGCAGGAGCGTTGGCTGCATGGCTGCACTGTCCCTCACCAAGGTCACCCACAGGACGGGGCAGTTGTCTCTTGCCCAGCCTGCCGCAAGCAGCTGGTCTGTGCTAGGCTGCTCAGGTGGTGTGTGGGGTGTCTCCGGGGACTCCCAGGAGAATGCAGGGAGAAACAGGGTGGTGGCAGCAGGCCCACCTTCCCCGGCATTAGGGGGGGCAGGTGGAGAGGGCAGGCCTCTGTTAGGTCGCTGAGGCTGGAGGGGGGGCAGGAGGTGCACGGCGGAGCAGCCATGACACATTTTGATCCCTTGTGATGGTTGTAGCCCAGGCATGTCCAAACTTTGGCCCTCCTGATGTTTTGGACCACAACTCCCAGAATTCTAAGCTTAGATTGCCAATGACAAAGGACTGTGGGAGTTGTGGTCCAAAACATCTGGAGGGCCAAAGTTTGGACATGCCTGTTGTAGCCTTTAAAAAGAAATCCGGTGGGTGAGGCTGGGGGCCAGAGGCATGGTGCCCCTCCCCAAGGGTCACAGCATTAGGAAGGTTGAGAACCACTGTCTTACCATCAATGGACAAAGTAAAGGAGGATTTCTAACAAGCAGGGGATTCTCCATGAATTCAGAAGAACATTGGACTTTTAAACACAAAACAGAAGAGAATGTATGGTCAAATATAGGCAATCCTCACTTAACAATGGGTTTCTGTTCCTATGGCTAGGCCATTACTGTATTTCCCCATCTATAAGATGCCCCCACATATAAGACGACCCTCACTTTTCCAACCCAAAATTACCATTTCGCAACTGCATGGTTCTATCCTTGGCTTACTTCCCTGTATAAGACAACCCTCAATTTTTCATATTATACGCAGAAATATACTGTAAGTGAATTTGTTAAGTGAGGAGTTTAAGATGGATGCCTCATGGTGTGTTGAGGCGGCCTTCCTTGCAGGCAGGCCAGAGCGGGGAAGCTGTCTGGCAGGCCATGGAAGAAGCAGAACATAAAGGAGGGGAAAATAGAGTTAGGGGTGGCAGATGCTCTGCCCTGTTCTGGTCATTCTCCTCCCTGATTAGAGGCATTGTGATCCTTGCCAGAACACTCATCCCTTGGAAGCAGCAGAGGTAGAGGAAGGTGTGTTTGTGGGGGAGGTGATGGGGGGGACTGTAGCTCTGCTTCCTTCCCTCTGAACTACTGGCAAGGTAGGTGCAGGCAAGCAGAAATAGACCAGGTGCTTTGGCCCAGGCCCTGTGGGCTGGAACAGCAGGTTCTTCTGGAGGCAGCAATTACCGGTAAGCAATGGCAGTGGCTTTGGTTGCTTTTGGTGGTTATAAGTCTGAGTGGTCATTGAATAGGTAGGTTGAGGAGTGAGTCTGCAATCATAATTATGTCCCGTCTAGCCAATTCTGACTTTTGGCTTCCCTTTTCAAGGTTCTCTGGATAGACTAATCAGAAATGGCTTATCATGCTCTAGTATTGTATAACTTGCACGCGGCCACACAGTCTGACTCTTCTTGGATGCACAATGGGCAACTGAACTCTCAAAATCTGGCACTACAGCCAGACACCTAACTCACCAAGCTGCCCATCTAGCTATGGCCAGGTAAAGACAGGGTCAATTAATTTCCCTTAAATACTTGTTGATTACTTACAGAAGTTGAGCAGGAGATTCCTCCAGTTCCAGTCCAAGATACTAGGAACTTTGTAACATATTAAAAGACTCAAGATCTATTGCGTTATGTTAGGATTGAAGAAAAAGTCTCCAACCTTCATAAATTATCTTTTTGGAAGACTTTCAGGCATAAAGTATGCAGAACCACTAATTGTTCCCTCTGGAACAGGAGTGAAGTATGCTATGAGCCACACATCTCTTGGCCTCCCTTCCTCCCTTTAAAAACGCTGCTATACTGTCTGTGAAACTAATAAAGATATTGCCTTTCCAAATACATTGCAGTGCTAGAATGAAATAAAAATTTAGCTCTATTTAACATGCTATAAAATAATAAATGCAATAATAACAACTGCAAGGGACCCTATAGAATATCTAGTGCAGCCCTTATCAAGAAGGCACAGTGGGGAATTGAACTCCCAACCTCTGGCTCTGCAAGCAGAGGCCAAAGCTGCTGAGCTACCCAAATTGATAGGGATAGGCTACTATAACCACATTACTTAGTGTAGTTCTTTAGATAGAGTAACAGAGTACTTGGGGTACTTGAATTTGAATCCCTTTTCAGTCATGGAAACTCGGTGGGATAAAGGTGAAACTGGTCAAACAATTCCTTAATTGTCTGTTTTACTATGAAAGCTCTTTTAGGGTCACTTCTGATTGATGGCACATAATACACAGTACATATCCTAACTGAACCTGTACAGACTGAACTGATAACTAGGTTATATATTTCTGGATTAAAGTAGTACATAAAAATATAAGAAGAGCCATGCTGGATCAAGACAAGGGCCTATCTAGTCTAGTTTCCTATATCTCACAGTGGCTCTGCCAAATGCCTCTGGGAATGCACAAGACTAGATATCTGTCTCCTGATACCACTTCCTTGCATCTGGTCTTTGAAGTATCCTGTTTTTTTAATCTTGGAGATTACACATCTTCATCAGACCTAAGTAAACTCCCACAGTGGCCCCCTGTGCCTCAGTCAGAAATTAAGAGCTTGATTACCTTACTGAAAGAAGGGAAAGCTCCAGGAGAAGACCTAATTCCAGCAGAGGTCATCAAAAACAACTTGGACTTTTGGTCTCCCTTACTAGTTTCACTTTTTACCTGTATCGATAGATATGGACGAATCCCTGAAGACTGGGGGCTGGCTATTATTATACCTATATATAAGAAAGGCAAAAAGGACAATCCCGCCAACTATAGACCAATCAGTCTTCTTAATACAATCAGCAAACTTTATGCTAGACACCTACAATGGAAATTGCAAGACTGGCTGGAACAAGAAAACATACTTGCGGAAGAGCAAGCCAGCTTCAGAGAAGGCAGATCGACTATAGATCATTGTTTGGTGCTCCAACGTCTTATTGAAAAATACTCTCCCTACAATATCTCCTCCCTTTATGCTGCCTTTATAGATTTTAAGGCAGCATTTGATTCAATATCACGAACTATGTTATGGGAAAAACTGGAGGCTTCAACAATAGACAGACGTCTATTTCATTTAATATGCATGTTCCACGAAGGAACCAAACTAAAGATCAGATGTAACCCCCAGGGTCAACTCACCAATCCTGTTGCCACTGATAAAGTTGTTAAACAGGGATGTATTCTGGCCCCTCTTCTCTTCAACTTCTATATTAACTCCATAGTGCCCTATCTTGACCATGGGACCTTCCACCCTCCAAAACTGGCTGGAAGGCATATCTCTGTCTTGCTTTATGCCGATGATGCGGCAATCCTCTCTAGAACACCTGTAGGTCTCAGAAGAGCTCTGAATGCACTATCACAATTCTGTGAGGAAGAGCAATTAAAGCTCAATTATCAGAAAACTAAAATTGTGGCCTTTGCTAAAAGACCCAAGATTCACTCTTGGAGTATCAATGGGCACAAAATTGAGCAGGTTTCCTCCTTTAAATATTTGGGAGTAGTTCTTCAGGCTAATGGTAGCAGAAAAGCTCATGGAGATTATGTTGCCAACATTGCTCAAAGAAGTTCTGTAGCCATTCTTAAATATCTCAAGACAGCTGGTGGCCAATATATTCCTGCAGCGCTTAAATTATTCCAAGCCAAGTCAAATTCCCAACTTCTATATAGTGCCCAATTAGGTCCCCTTTCCATTTACGCTCCACTGGAACGGGTACAATCTAAATTTGTAAGATCGGCCTTACAAGTTCCCAAATGTGTCCCAAATGTTATTCTCCGATTAGAGTTAGGCCTCATGAAAGTGGAGGCTAGAGCTTGGGTGGCTATTCTTACCTATTGGATTAGACTGCATTTCTTCCCTAAGGGTTTAGCCCCCCTTATTAGAAAATATTACTTTAAATCCAAATGGGAAGGGGCTATAATATCTAAAATCCTATCCTTAGGTCTGTCCCAAGACATCCTTTTTACCATGAAGTATGATCAGGCCAAAGCAGTTATTAAGCAGCGGGTTACTGACTCAGAACGACAACTGGATCTAGCTAGCTCCCCTGCCTTTATTGTTAATGACTCCTGCAGGTATCTATCTTTCCCAATGAGATACTTAGCCAAGCTTGAGATACCCACCCACCGGAGGGCCTTTACCTTGGCCCGATGTCATGCCCTCCCTTCTGCTGTTCTTGAGGGACAATATCGGAGATCTCCCTATTCGGAGAGGCTATGTCCCTGTGACTCTGGCGATACTGAGTCAACAGAACATGTACTTCTTCACTGTTCCTTTTATAAAGACACCCAGGCTAAGATTATATCTCCAATAACCTATAAATATCCAGGACGCTCTGGTCAATATTATACTCAATTACTTCTATCAGATATGAATTTTTCTATAACATATAATGTGGCCAGGTTCTGCGCCACAGCGATCAAAATCTGCAGGACAATGACCAGCGTCATCAATTAACTAAAAGTACCACTTACGATACATACCTCCTAAGTATCAACAACTCTTGATTAACAAACAAATGTGGGATGTCTTATGTGTATGGAACAGTATGTATATACAGTATGTACTCTGATGTCTTTTGTATATATCTATCTTGATCTTCCTCTATGGCTCGTTGACATCACTAATTCCTCAGATACTAATAAGGTATAGCTTCGTGATGGTCAGGATGGATTTGTGGGCAGTTTTTATATTATATTATATATTTTATAAATAATATATTTTATATTCTATATTTTATATCTTATCTATTTTACTACTATTTATATACCGTATCCTATTGCTGGTCACTGACCGTAATAAAGTTTTATTGATTGATTGATTGACATCTTCATCATGGCTTGTAATTTGCAATGCACCTTTCCTCCAGGAATCTGTCCAATCCCCTTTTGCAGGCATCCAGGCCAGATGCCATCACCACATCCTGTGGCAGGGAGTTCCACAGACTAACAACACATTGGGTAAAAAAATATTTTCTTTTGTCTTTTCTCACTTTCCCAACCCTCAATTGGAGTGGATGTCCCCTCATTCTGGTATTTTGTGAGAAGGAGAAGAGTGTCCCTCTATCCACTTTAATCGTGTCCTGCATAAATTTTGTACGTCTCAATCATATCCCCCTCAGGCACCTTTTTTTCCAGACTAAGTCCCAAATGCTGTAGCCTTTCTTCATAAGGGAGGTACCGCAGCCCCACAATCATTTTAGTCATTCTCTTCTGCTCCCTTTCCAGTGTCTTTTTTGAGATGCGGTGACCAGAACTACGGTATATGCAATATTCCAGGTGTGGCCTTACTATAATTGTGTACATTGCCATTATAATGTTGGCGTTTTGTACTGAGTAAACACTTTCATTGAGCTGTCCACCAGCACACCAAGATTTTCTTCCTGATCCATCACAGGAAAGAGCTCATGAGTTGATAGATAAAGTTTTGATTATTATTTTTTTGCCCCAATATGCATTACTTTACATTTTCCTATGTTGAAACACATTTGCCATTTGGCAGCCCATTCTCCCACTTTGGAGAAATCCTTCTGGAGCTCTTCACAATCTTCTCTGGTTTTCACCACCCGGAAAAGTTTTGTGTCATCCACAAACTTGGCTACCTCACTGCTTGTCCCTGTCTCCAGGTCATTTATGAACACCACTTTTCATCTCTCTCGATTGTGAAAACTACCCTTTGACACCTACTCTTTGTTTCCTGGATCTCAAACAATTCTCAATCCATAAGAGGACCTGCCCTCTAATCCACTGATTGTGCTATTTTCTCAGCAGCCTTTGGTGAGGGACTGTATCAAAAGCCATCTAATAATCAAGATAGACAATATCCACCAGTTTACCCAAATCCACATGCCTGTTGATCTTTTCAAAGAATTCTAAAAAGTTTGTGAAGAAAGACTTGCTCTTTCAGAAGCTATGCTGATTTTCCTTTAACATTTTCTCTTGGAGGAGGCTTTCCACCATCTTCACTGGGCTAAGGCTAACTGGCCTGTAGTTTCCCAGGTCCCCCCTCCCTTCCTTTTTCAAAAATTGGTGTGACATCTGCTATCCTTCAGTCCTCTGGCACTGTAGCTGTTTGAAGTGACAAGTTGCATATCTCCGTTAAGGGATCCACAGTTTCATTTCCCAGTTCCTTAATATTCCTTGGGTGGATGCCATTTGGGCCTGGTGACTTGTTCTTCAATTTATCAATTAAACTTAAAACATCCTCTCTTTTAACCTGTATTTAATTTAATTCTTTAGTCAAGAGGGGCCATTCGGACAGCGGAATCTGCCCAAGGTCTTCTGTCATGAAGACAGATGCAAAGAAGTCATTTAATTTCTCTGCAATCTTCAAGTCCCCCTTTTATTGTTGTTGTTCAGCTGTTCAGTCGTATCCAACTCTTTATATTGCTAGCCATACATTCCTCAAAGTCTTTCTTTGCCTCTCTTATCATGTTCTTACAATTCTTTTGCCAGAGATTGGATTCCTTTTTATTTTCCTCATTTGGAAAGGATGTCCATTTACTGAAAGACCTCTCCTTGCCCTTTAGAGACTCTCTAGCTCCACTCGTTAACCATGCCAGTTACCTCTTGCATTTAGAGGAAGTCTACTTTCTTTGTGGTATGCAATTCTGCTGGGCCTAGTTGTTTTAGTTTTGCTGTGATGGTTTCACTGTTGCCTTAAAATTGTTTTGTGATTAATGAAATACAAGGGTTTGACAGGCATAAGCGTACAGTCTCATAGAATCATAAACTAATCATAAAAGTTCAAGGGGATCTATACAAGGCCATTCAGTCCAACCACCCTGCTCAGTGCAGGAATCCAAATCAAAGTAAATTTGACAGATGGCTGTCCAATTTTCTCTTGGCCCCATTTGTGGAGTGTAATATTGGGCTGTTCTGACAGGTTCAGATTAGAAAGGAGAAAATAAAGGGTGTACAGAAGCAATAGCCTCAAGGAAGAAAATAATGTGATTTGCTGGAAGGAAGGAAGCAGTAGATGGAATGAGTTGGTCTGGGGTAGATGGAGCAGGCTGCCTAGGATAGAAGACAGCAGTAGCTAAGAAGGAGTAGAGCTCCCGAGATAGCATCCATCCAAGGGTTATTAGAAACTGAGATATGAAATTGCGGATCTCTTAACAGTATTATGCAACCTGTCTCTTAAAATGGCCACAGTGCCGGAGGACTGGAGGATAGCAAATGTCACACCAATTTTTAAAAAAGGAAGGAGGGGGGACCCTGGAAATTACAGGCCTGTTAGCCTTACATCTATCCCAGGGAAGATGGTGGAAAGCCTCATCCAAGAGAAAATCTTAAAACACATAGAAGAACAAATCTTGCTGAGAGAAAATCAGCATGGCTTCTGTAAGGATAAGTCTTGCCTGACAAACCTTTTAGAATTCTTTGAAAAGGTCAACAGGCATGTGGATTTGGGTGAACCGATGGATATTGTCTATCTGGATTTTCAGAAGGCTTTTGACACAGCCCCCCACCAAAGGCTGCTGAGAAAATTGCACAGCCAGGGGATAAGAGGGCAGGTCCTCTTATGGATTGAGAACTGGTTGAGATCCAGGAAACAAAGAGTAGGTGTCAATGGGAAATTTTCACAATGGAGAGAGGTGAAAAGCGGTGTGCCCCAGGGATCTGTCCTGGGACCAGTGCTTTTCAATCTATTCATAAATGACCTGGAGACAGGGATAAGCAGTGAGGTGGCCAAGTTTGCGGATGACATGAAACTTTTCCATGTGGTAAAAACCAGAGAAGACTGTGAAGAGCTCCAGATGGATCTCTCCAAACTGGGGGAATGGGCTGCCAAATGGCAAATGCATTTCAATATAGCCAAATGTAAAGCAATGCATATTGGGGCAAAATATCCAAACTTTATCTATCAACTCATGGGCTCTGAGCTATCCGTGACGGATCAGGAAAGAGATCTTGGTGTGTTGGTAGACAGCTCCATGAAGGTGTCTACCCAATGTGTGGCAGCAGTGAAGAAGGCCAATTTCATGCTAGGAATTATCAAAAAGGGGATTGAAAATAAAACAGCCAACATTATAATGCCATTATGCAAAATGATAGTAAGACCCCACCTGGAGTATTGTGTACAATTCTGGTCTCCGCATCTCAAAAAAGACATAGTGGAACTTGAAAAGGTGCAGAAGAGAGCGACTAAAATGAGTACTGGGCTGGGGGACCTCCCTTATGAGGAAAGGCTAAAACATTTGGGGCTGTTTAGTCTGGAAAAAAGGTGCCTGAGGGGGGATAAGAATGAAATGTACAAAACAATGCAGGGCATGAGTAAAGTGGACAGAGGGATGCTCTTCTCCCTCTCACAAAATACCAGAACTAGGGGACGTCCACTCAAATTGAGGGCTGGGAGATTAAGAACAGACAAAAGAAAATATTTTTTCACCCAGCGCATTGTTAGTCTGTGGTGATGGCATCTGGCCTGGATGCCTTCAAAAGGGGATTGGACAGATTCCTGGAGGAAAAGTCCATCACAGGTTACAAACCATGAGGGAGATGTATAATCTCCAAGCTTAAAACCGGGGTACCTCAAGGACCAGATGAAGGGGAGTAGTATCAGGAGACAGATATCTAGTCTTGTGCACTTCCAGACACATCTGGTGGGGCCACTGTGAGATACAGGAAGCTGGACTAGATGGGCCTTTGGCCTGATCCAGCATGGCTCTTCTTATGTTGTTATGTTCTTATAGCATGGATGGGAGGAAAGATTTTTTTAGAACGATTAAGAAGAGAGTGAAGCACCTGAGGAGTGGTAGCAGATGTTTGCTGCACTGGCAGCCTTAATCTGATCATTTCATGTAGGATTAAATATATATTTCCTTGGACATTATTTTTAGAAGTCATCTGTTTTTACTAGTAGGAGTGATGTTTTGGGAAAGAGGAAATTGAGTGGCTTGGTAAATGAGCATCTCCTCAGAATTTTGAGGTAGGGTTGCCTTTTGCAGTTGCCATGAGCCGCCTATAGAAGGAGAAACCTGTTCCAAAAGTATTTCCTTTTCCTTCTGAAATTCTACTGTAAATCCCATTGATTTAAACAGCGCGCGGGGTGGGTGGGTGGATTGCTGATGGTGGTTGGAAGTCAGCTAGGTGTGCCTTTGACTCATGTCTTGTGGAATGTCCAGCCCAGTCACCAGCTAAGGGACTGACTGACTGACTGACTCTCTCTCTCTCTCTCTCTCTCTCTCTCTCTCTCTCTCTCTCTCTCTCTCTCTCTCTCTCTCTCTCTCTCTCTGTGTGTGTGTGTGTGTGTGTGTGTGTGTGTGTGTGTGTGTGTGTGTGTGTGTGTGTGTGTGTGTGTGTGTGTGTGAGAGAGAGAGAGAGAGAGAGAGAGAGAGATTGAGAATGGCTTCTCTCCCAGAAAATGCTTCCATCATAACTGCCAGCTGCTCAGTGGATTTCTGCCAGAGGGTGCTGGCTATTTTGGGTCCATTTGTGGAATGCTGAAGGAACTGTCCATTATTTGTTTCCATCTTTCAACAGTGAATTTAGCAATATTTCTGCCAGCTCATCAGAGCCTTAGAGATGAGGAACCTTGAATAAGCAGGAGCAGGTTTTTAGGTTTTTTTTTGTGACCAGAAGCAGTCCTTGAATAGGATCTGCCAGTTAGGTTTATAGAATAAAATCCAGAGTTTGCTTCTGCTACTATTATTATCAAAGCAGTGGGTTTATGCCACTGCACCACCATATATTTGTGGAATTTTTCAAGTGAATATTGTTTAGTGTATATAAAAAGTAGTATTTACATGAAAAGCTGTGCATTAATGATTTATTGGCAAATATGTGTCATTTAAATATGGAGCCATTTTATCTGATTGATTTTCTTATAAAACCTAGAAGACTGTAGCTGAAGTGCCTTGAAGGCTTATAATTTCACACAGGAACAAAGCTAAGGTTATTCTTTTAATAACTACATTAAATAATGAAAAGATTAATTGTGATCACCTATGGAAGAGTAATTGCTAGAGAAATTTAAAACAACTGCCTTTTTAAATGTATATAGTATATAGATATATACCTGTGTTATATAGAATACCCTCCTGTGAGAATTTTATTCCGTCAGCTTTCAAGAAAGCACAATAATTTAATGGGGAAAAGGTAATCATGAACACCCATGTCTTGTTACTATTTAAATTATGCAGATTCTTGATGCTGTGAAAATTTGTGCTTGATGACGCCAAGGCAGCTGCACGTTGTTAGCATTGTAGGCTGTCAGATGATCATGTGGGATTCTTGCAGCATGCAACATTCAATAGGATTGAAAAAGGGCTTTTGATGCAAGGCATAGCTTCTGAATATATTTGTGCCTTTTAGCAATTTATTCATTGCCAACCCAGATAACTTTACATTTTTAAAAATGCTGCCTCATTTTTCTTCTGGTTGGTTTCATTTTGGCTTCAGTAGAAGATTCATCTGGTACATCCACGATTGAGGAGTTTATTAATGCTGCTGTCGTTCAGTCCACTTTTCTTTTCTTTTCGACTCCTAGCTAGCACACAGATTACATGATCACACATTTTGTTCAGTCACCCCACCATGCATGGTTTCTTCCTCTGCTTCCTCTGCATTATTCCCTCTGTTAAGTTGCACTGTCATGTTCTCCCTGACCATTAAACCTTGTCTTTGTCTCTTCCTTTCTTCTGTGGCTTGCTATTATATTTTCCCCATGTTCGGTTACTGCAATATTATTTGATTAACTGGCTGTGATGATGATGAACCTGCACACTGGAGGAGCAGCTACTACGGTGGTGATGAAGGGATGTAATAATGGTCGCTATCCTCGGAATTCTCTCTACAGTGACTGCATTATAGAAGAGAAGGCAGTGGTCCTGCAGAAAAAAGACAATGAAGGATTTGGGTTTGTGCTCAGAGGGGCCAAAGGTATGTGGATTTTCTGTTTCTGTGTGATTGGGTGGGGAGTGCCTCTGTGAAAAATGGCATGCATTTCTTAAAAGAAGCAGGCATTTATTCCTTCTGCATTTGGTTGCTAGACAACAGTGTTCTCTCTGTGCAGTGGTACTGATACGGATTTTACTGGTTTCTGGTTGAGAAGGGGCTTTGGGGGGAGAATAGCTATATTATAGGTGTGTGTGTGTGTGTGTGTGTGTGTGTGTGTGTGTGTGTGTTGGTGTGTGCGTGTGCGTGTTCGTGCGTGTTCGTGCGTGTTCATCTGCAAAATGATTTTGGAAAACTTGCCTAGCTGTTTCCCATATCTTAATTACTATTCAGCTCATCCATACTGTAACCATCCGTGCTATGAAAAAAAAAGTATCAAGATGTATTCATTTCAAGCATTGCTCTATTAAAATGATCTGTTAATTGTGGGAGCATGTCGGCTTCTTCTTGAAACAGGCTTGTAGCTCATTCAGGGTAAAATTACTGCAGTTTTAGTATGAAAATTGGATGGTTTCTATAGCTTCCGAAGCTCCATATATGTGGAATGGCCTTGGTGTGTGTGTGTTCTGTTTTGAGGTCTCCCTGACTTGCGTATTAAAATGTCCTCCTAAGCATTTTTCTCTGCCACAACCAGTTTGATTTTTTTATGAGAGAAGTAAAGATATCTTTTGAATGCTCTGCTTGCAATACCTTTTGGATTTTATTTTTCAAAGCGGTGGTTTGTCCCAATGCTTGCCACAACCACCCCCTTGATTGCTGGATGGGCTCTCCCTCACCCTGCCTGCCTAGCTTTAAGAAAAGGCTAGCCCATATGTGCTGTAGGGAGGATCCTCCAGTCCCACCCTTCCTGTGGGGATACAATTTTCATTGTTCCCTGCTAGAATGGCAACCCCCTATTGGTTGTAATAGCGATGTAACAGTTTCTGGTTAATCCTCCTGGCTAAATGGGGTCTTTATGGGGTCTTCTGGAAACCCTGTGACTTCGTCACTATGTCGATCAGCTGTTGCTGAGCTATCCCTGCAGCAAAGAGCCTCACTGTGTGTGCTAATTTCACGAGGAGCTGAGCTCTGCGGGTGAAATGTTCAAGTGCCCTATTAGAAATATGGCTATACGAGCTTAGTGTGACATTTTTGCACATGTCTATAAAGTGTGTCTGGCAAATCATATGTTTATATGTACTTAATGCATATGCAGTATACAATGTAGTGCTTGAGAGACTTCAAAATTTGAAATCCTTTATTTCTCTACTCATTCATTTGAAAATTAAAGGGTAAACTTTTCAAATTACGGTATGTTCAATCAAATTGGTTCCTCCTCCCCTCCTCCCTCTTTTGGGTTATATGGCCATTAAAAGGCCACTTATTCAAACCAAATCTAAGTGATAATTCACATAAAAAGAGAAGAGGGAGATCTATGGGGAGGTTTTTTTTCCCCTTACTCAGTTTTTGGGTTTGCATAAATAATTCATGACTAAATCTTTAAGATATTTATGGACATTAAAGTCCTACATTTTAAATAAAGTGCATAATTTCCTTATTAAAAAAGATATCATTTATTATTCCCAAAGCCGATACGCCTATTGAAGAGTTCACCCCAACTCCAGCCTTCCCTGCTTTGCAGTACCTGGAATCAGTGGATGAAGGTGGGGTAGCATGGCAAGCTGGCTTGAGAACAGGAGACTTCTTGATTGAGGTAGGAGGATGAGGAGTGTGGTGAATGTATTTATTGTGGGACGTACTGTATAAACACTTGGCAAAACTTTTTGCAGATGAATTGATCTAACGAAGAAACTGATTCTGCAGTTTGAACCTAGTTTTATTTATATGTTCCATCATGATGCTGTTATTCTATTCTTTTTTGTTTTGTTTCTACATTGACACCTATTGTTTAAATCTAGATACTCCACCATGGCGACCACTCGATGAGAGAGACTTGCAAGATAAATTTATTGTTTTTGTGCACTTTTAAGTACCTAAGTGGATGTTAACTGGCATATATAATATAGAAGGAACTGTGTTTCATTTAGTCTGGTCTAACATGTCCATGGAGGTAGCAGGTGGTGGTCATATGGTGATTATCCTCTTTTCTGTAAGGATAGTTGACTTCATTTCCATGGTGACAGGCACTTGATTATTTTTCTTGTTCAATAAGAGCTTAGGGAAGTTTTGCCTATACAGTATGTTCATTTTAATGAATTACACTTTTAGTTGGGTATAGCGAACATCTAGCCCTCCAAAAGTTGTTGTGATACAACTCCCATCATCATTAAATAGTCGAAGGAGCTGTGGTCTAACAATATTTGAAGGTCCTAGATGGCTGATTGTTTCTAGTCACATAATGATGAAAAAGGCACCACATCAGAGCTCCCAGAGTTGAACAATAGTGACAGAATACTTGAATGAATTTCATTAAAGAGAAAGCATCCCCCCATGTCTAATGCTGAGTCCCCTCCTCCTTTTGATCATTAGCTTTCTTTGCACATTGTAGCTCAAAGAAGACAGTGGGAATTGATTTATTGTAAGAAATCAGTTACGGTTTGGATGATTTTCTAGTTTTGAACCAGTTTTAAGAAATTATTTCTCATCAATACATTTGATCAGGTACATAATTATTAATGCAGTGTAAATAATATTTAGCTGTTCCTTTTGTCCCTCTAATAAAGAATGGTGATGCACTTTACTGCAAGAACAATTACAAATCGTATAGTTCTCAGAATTGACTTTGTTAAAGTTCAGACAAAGGACAAAAGCTATTTTGGCATCTGTGACATGAAAACATAGTACATTCCCCCCAGTTTTTCTGTTTTGTTTGTGCAACATCTGTGATAGCTGGATTAGGATATCAAGACTTTTGCACCAGTGGAAGAGCTGATGGCTGAGCTTTCTTGCTTCTTAATTTGCATCTGTTAACCTTTGTATTTATACAGTATTAGCGTTTCCCATGGAAGGGTCCAATGATTTCTTTTTGGCTTTGTTGGTTTCAAGGATATGTTAAGCATAATATGATAGGAAACAGGGTACATTATATGTTTATTTTATGTATTTGATTCATCTCTGCATAATTGTTTCATAAATTTTGTTTGGTACCTTGGACACACCCCGAGTCTTGCCATGGATGATTAGTTACCTTCTGTCACCACTTCAGAGAGTAGAGATTCAGAAGAGGATTCAGAGAGTAGAGATTCAGAAGAGGATTCAAAGTTAGCACACTATGGGTGCTTCTTAAGAATCACAACCTCCCAGAGCTTTCCTTTTCTCATAAAATTAGTTGCATGGGTTTTCTTGGATGCTGGCCAGTGCTACAAATCTTAATTGCATTCCAGCACTGCAGTGATGTATGTTTCTTCAGTGTTGGTAGAAGATGCATCAAAGCAAGAATTGGGGTCTGAGGGCATTGAATGAAACAATGGAAAAGTAGGGATTAAGAGAAAAACAAGAAAGTACTTGGAACAGATCAACAAAGGTCGTTTGGCATAGACAAGGAGAATAATGTAGTATGCAGGATGATCTAAAAGATAAAGAATAAAGATCAGATTAAGTCACTGATTTAAATCAAGCTTTCCTGTTTAAGATTCATTTATTTCTTGCAACCAACATTTATACCAGCTGGTTGCTGTAACAAATAAAATATATTCATTTGCAGCTAAATAGAATCATTATACCATGCATGCGGAATATGTAGCTTTGTAGAGGTCTGTTGCCATTGGCTGCGTTGCTAAAGGTGATAAGATTTGAAGGCCAGCAAAATCAGTAGGACCACAAATTACTCACTCTTGCTTTATTCAATGTATGAATAAAATCCAAAATCTTGGGTCGCATGGCAGATGTGTCTTTTTCATTGTGATACTGAATCTTTAAGATGGGATTATTATTATTTTTTGTTCTCCTGATAAACATGCAAGTACAGCAAGCAAAATTACTTACTGCAAATCTGGAAGTTGAGTCATGGCAACTGGACTTCTTTTTCTTGAGAGATTGAATGTTTCACTGCTCATCCAAACAGCTTTGTCAGTAATAGGCTCACGAGATGAACAATGCCCTGAATAGGCTCATTAGGGAGACAACAGTCTCAATAGCCTTAAGGTGAATAATCATCTAAAGTGCTAAAACCCATAAAGTATGGGTTGTTAATTATGGCCTTGGTGGTGAAAGTGTGAAGTATTTTTTATTTGTCTAGGTTTTGTTGAAACCTCAGCCTGATAAGTGGCAGATAGACTGTGCCTGAACCCCCCACCTCTGTTGAGAGAAGGGTTTTCAATGCTCACATGAATGGCTTCCCTGACCCTTCTCTCAAACTACCTCTCTTCTCTGTCTAATATGTGTACATCCTCATCTTTGAATGAGTGCCCTTTGTCCTTCAAGTGGAGGTGTACTGCTGATTCTGGTCCTGAGCTGTTACCTCTCCTATGTTGGGCCATTCTTCTGTTTAATGGCTGTTTAGTTTCTCCAATGTAGAGGTCTGAACACTCCTCACTGCATTGGACCGCATATACTATATTGCTCCTTTTTTGTTTTGGTTTTGGGTCCTTTGGGTGGATGAGTCTCTGCCTTAGTGTGTTTGTGGTGTTTGCCACAAATCCCTTTAAGCTTCTCAGACACTCCAGCCATGTAGGGAATGACCAGGTTCTTCCGTCAGGTCTGGATCTCAGGGTGATCCTTGTTCTTCTGGGTCAGCACACTGTTTTGTTGAAGGCCCACTTTGGATATCCAAAATAAGTGGGTTTTGGCAGGTTACCAGCAGGTTACCAGCAGGTTACAGTAGGTTACCAGCAGGTGATGCTGGTTACCAGCACCACCACCAGCAGCACTGCTAGAGGTGCATCTTGTCCTGCCACTGTGGGCAGCCAGGCAGAGCAGATGCTACCCCCCAGTGCCTACTCCCCCCTTGTATGAGGAGGAATCAGAATCCTCCCAGAGCTCAGTCCATCTTGAGCTGGAGGACTCTAAGGACCTTTTGGCAGGGAGGGAGGGATTTCAGGCTTCCTCCTCTGATGCAAGATCCACTCCTCCTCACTCCCAGACTAGTGGCAACACCCCATCATCCCAGGGTGCAAATCAGGCCACCACCGAGGCAGGCTCTGCCGGAGGCAGCAGCTTGCACAAGCCTCGTGGCTCTCTCTGGGAGTTTTTTGAGAGCCAGGAAGACCTGAGGCTTGCTGTGTGCAAGCGCTGAAGGGTGGTGGTGCGCAGGGGGAGTGACCCAAGGCACCTTTCATTGAGTTCCTTGAGGAATCACCTCCTGTGCAAGCACCTGGGATACTGCCAGGGCCAGCAGCAGGCACTGGCCCCTCTGGGACCTGGAGGAAGAGGGGAGTAGGAAAGGCAGGCAGGGGGATAGAGGCTGGGAGACCTCCACCAAGAGAGCAAAGAGGCAGGCCACTCTGCATGAAGTGGTGCCTCTCAGTGGGGGTTTCTTGAGCCAGCGTGCATGGGGAAGGCCCAGGATGCTACCACTCGTGTGGTCGGCGAAATGGTGGCCATGGGCAGTTTGCCCCTCTCCTTTGTGAATTCAGCAGGATTCAGGCACCTGCTGAAGCACCTGGCTTCCTGGTACGATCCTCCATCCCATCGTACCCTCAGCAGTTGGGTGATGCCCTCCCTTTATGAGTCGGTCAGAGATATGGTCCATGCCTATCTGCAGGCAGCCAGAGGTCGGAAGGTCCACTTCACGACCGACCTCTGGACTAGTGGGCACCATGACGGCTCATTGGTGGCAAGCTGAGGATGTCCTTGGCAGCAGGGCATCCGAGGAAGTGCCACAGGGGGAGGCACAAGGGAACACTCGAGGGTACCAGGTGGCCCTTCTCCAGGTGCAGAGCAGGGAGGACTCGGCAACAGGCACCCACATTGCCGAGGTCCTCATGTCTGCCCTGCAAGATTGGGCACCTGAGGGGCAGGTGAAGCACGGCTTCGTGGTTACAGATGTAGGCTGTAACATGGTTGCAGAAGGCAGGGCTCCAGGGCATAATGTGCATGTGTACTGCCCACAAACTCCTCCTTGTGGTGCACAATGCCCTTGGGTTGGGTTCAGTTAGGGACACCTGGTGTGAGGGGACCAGGTAGACCAAGGCCCTGGTGGACAGGTGCAGGCAGCTAGTTGGGCACTTCTCACGCAGTGTCAGGGCTGCAAGGAGCCTGTGAGAAGCAGGAGGAGCAGGGGCAAGCCAAGCACGTTCTTGTGCAGGACCTGCCCACCAGGTGGAACTCCACCTACGACATGGTGAAGCGCCTGGTGGACCAGAGGGTTGTGCTCAAGAGCATCATATCCACCACTCCCATTCTGCTGGGGGGAAGGGAGTTGGACATTGGTGCTACCGAGTGGCTTGCTGTATCCCAGATGGTGGGTATCCTGCGGCTGTTTGAGGACACCACCAGCATCCTCAGCGGTCACAACGCAAGTCTGAGGCATGTACTCCCCCTTGTACATGCCCTTCACCAAGG
This sequence comes from Phrynocephalus forsythii, assembly GCA_029282475.1. Classification (NCBI taxonomy): domain Eukaryota; kingdom Metazoa; phylum Chordata; class Lepidosauria; order Squamata; family Agamidae; genus Phrynocephalus; species Phrynocephalus forsythii. Next base: position 124,131,895 of record JAPFRF010000001.1, on the reverse strand, counting down.
CCATGAGGCCTGTCTCCAGGAGGATGCCGCTCTTCTCCCAAGGAGCAGGGCCTTGGCAGAGAGGCTGTTGACTGGTGTCGCTACCCACCTTCGCCCACTGAGCAGGGAAAGGGTGTACCAGCTGGCTGCCTTTGCAGTCCTCTCGTCAAGGGGTCTTTGGTGACCAGTCTTGCGGGCCTCCATGCATGGAAGGCAGATCTATGCCATGAAGTTTGCAGGGCTGGTGCAAAGCAAGGGCTGGCATTGCCGAGGGTGCAAGCCAGCCAGAGGGAGGCAGATGAGGGCTCATCACAAGGGTCCTCCTCCTCTTCCAGGTACACCCAGAGGCCAGGTACATTTCCAGCCACATACCTGGCCTCTGCCCTAGCCATGGCAGTGTCCTGCTCAGTGGAGGGAAGGGAGGCAGAGGAACAGGACCCAGCTCGGACCAACCCCTAATGTCATAACCCCTCCGATACTGGGCCAGAAAGGCAGAGATCTGGCCCACGCTATTGAGTCTGGCGTTGGACCTCTTGTCCGTCCCCTCCCCCACCAGCCTCCAGAGTGAGCAGGTGTTCTCCCACATGGGAGATATAATGAGGCCATGCCACTGTTGTCTGGATCCTGGGACCGTGGAAAGGTTTCCCCACCCCAACCCCTAGGCCCACACCGTCTTCCCACCTGGGAGGTCCAACTCTCCCAGATACTTAAAGGGTCTTTGTAGGCCCAATGTTTCTGACCCTTCCTGGGGGTTGGAGCCACTCTGCTGCCAACGGGTGACTTGGAGCCCTTAATCCCTCTGTCTGCACACCTGCTTGCCCACCTGCCTGCCTGCCTGCCTGCCTGCCTGCCCACTCCCTCTTTTTTTTGGGCCCAGGTAACTAAACTTATTGTCTAGGTGACTGGGTTCTTTCCTGGCCTCAGGAGAGTCACCTGAAGGAGCAGCATCCATGCAATTTGTATCTTGGTACCACCAAGTAAAGTGTCCATTTCATTTCCCACAAAAGGAGGTCTGTTCATTTTATCATTTTTTCGTGCTGCACAACTCCATGTGTGTGATGTGGAATCTCAAAGGATTGTGAGGAGGCAGGAGATGGGATGTGGTGAAGACCCATTGTGCCAGCCTTGCTCCTTGGAAATCCATGTATCAGTATGTCAGAGCTCAACAACCAGCATCACACCTCCTTCCCCTGGTATGTAGCATTGGTTGTTCTGGATGGCAGGGTGCACTGTTGAAAGAAAATCATCTAAAGTAGGGTCAATGGATATCTCTTGTATCCCAATAATTTTCTAGTTCCATTTCTAATTTAAAGCCTAGGATAATAAATAATAATATTACGTACTGCACATTAATGTAGTTCTTAGACTCAGAAGCCATATATTTTTGTTAGAGAAAAGCTACTTTTTCCTAAGTTTTTTGTTTTTTAAATGCTGTGTTTTATTTTAAGGCATTGATTTTATCTGTTCTGTCAGATAGCTCTGCAAACTCCAGCCATCTTTGAAATAAGAATGTACAGGATAGCTTGCTGAATCAGCTCACCTTTCTCAGTGGCATAAAAGAACGCTGACAATTTGTTGTGTAAGCAAAATAGATTGCATGATAGCACATCATGTCTGTAATGGTAAGCCAATCACTTTTAATTAACATACAAATATGACAATTTCCTTCTGTAAATTGAGGAACTTGAGAAATACAATTTTAAGCATGTTTTTTCTGAGAGCTTTTTTTTCTAAAGAAACAGTAGATTTTGGATTCCCCCCCCTCTCTCTCTAAATTAAGGTCACATATAGTGAAGTAGTAAGATTATACATAAGAAGGACAATTTTTGTATACATGGTATACTGCTACCTCCCAGAAGCAGCCCCTTGGTAATAAGAAGAATTAGTAAGCTTGCGTGTACTTTTCATTGCTGTGCAAGCTGATTATGATAATATTGGATGTAGTTGGGCTTATCTCTTGTTGCTAAGTGATAGAAAATCTTCAATGACTCAAACATTTACAGTATTACATGCTTACAGCTCAACCATTTGCTTCAGGCACATGGCGAGGGTGCCATTTTTGTTCAAAAAGAGAAAGTGTAAACTACTTAATAATGTCTTGTAGTGTTATTTCATGCAATATTGTTGTGTATTTACCTTGAATTTTTATAGTTTTCTTTTTAAAGAGGATTACCTTTGCTGTGATTATATGATGTGTTGTACAACATGAAAATATGATTTTTATTTTTGGATCATAATGTGTTGGGAGATCAGCAAAAAAACCCAGTCCATCCACACATACACATATCTGGGTGTTCAAAAGCTTTTTATCTATTTGTGGTTTTCTCAGATCGCAGCAAGATACCGTGGATTGAATATAGCTGCTTTTCCTTTTGTTTTCCCCTCCCTTACCTTTGGGCAGTGCATAGTGCATTTGTTATGTATTTATACAGTTTATCCCACAGGAATAACAAAGGCCTTCTGGACAGAAATAAAAACCATGAAATAGAAATATAAAGCATAGAGAGCTGCCTTAGGTCCTTTTGGGGAGAAAGGCAGGATGTCTCTCTGTCTCTCTCTCTGTGTGTCTCTCTGTGTGTGTGTGTGTGTGTGTGTGTGTGTGTGTGTGTGTGTGTGTGTGTGTGTGTGTGTCTGTCTGTGTGTGTGTGTGTGTGTGTGTGTGGCAGGAATACTGGAGTGGTTTTCCAGTTCCTACTCCAGGCGCCTACAGCACCTGGTATTCCCTGGAGGTCTCCCATCCAAGTACTAACCAGGGCCGACCCTGCTTAGCTCCCGAAATCAGGTGAGATTGGATGTGTTTAGGGCATCTAGGCAGCTCCGAAAGGCGGGATAGGCAGGATAGAAATATTTTAAATAAGTAAAGTGGTTAAACGGCTGTACTGCAGCTAAAACTGTGCTCACGACCTGGGGTTCAATCCCAGGGAGCTGGCTCATGGTTGACTCAGCCTTCCATCCTTCCGAGGTCAGTAAAATGAGTACCCAGCTTGCTGGGGGTGGGGCAGTGTATAGCCTGCATAAATAAATTGTAAACCGGCCCAGAGAGTGCTTTAAATGCTATGGGGTGGTATATAAGCAGGCCACTTTGTTTTGCTTTATGTAAAATATCAAACAGTAAAAAAAGCATCAGAATAAAGCCAATAATAAGAATCAATAGTGGAAAGAACTTTCAAAAACCTATGTATGTTAAAAGGTGAAAATCAATTCATAGATCGTCATTTGTCACTGGAAAAAGAAGAAAAAAACAGTGTAGGGCAGTGGTGGCGAACCTTTTAGAGACCAAGTGCCCAAACTGTGATTCAAAACCCACTAATTTTTCGCAAAGTGCCAATACAGCAATTTAACCTGAATACAGGTGGCCATGAAGGGGCGATGTCGGGTGCCCACAGAAAGGGCTCCGAGTGCCACCTTTTGCACCCATGCCATAGGTTCGCCAACCCTGATGTAGGGGCCGGGAGGTTACTCTACTAATTGTACAGATGATTCCTCTCAATCTCACTTTATCAAATGTTCCCCACCCTCTGGATCATCTAGGCAAGTGCCTTCTGTCCCCCCCCCCTCCTCTACCTCCAGTGGCATTTGTGACTCCATTTGTGACTTCGTAGGAGGTGATGTGACCACCTTTCAGGAGTACGATGGGCCTGAGAAAATCACCCATGGGAATAACAAGAGTGAGAGGTCTGGGGTCTGGCCATTCTTATGCCTGACTCCAGATCCCTTTGGGACCCCCCTCGTATTATGCAAGATGTTTCCTGTATGAACAGAAAGTCCCATATTAAAGCAAACAAGCAAAAAAAACAACAACAGAAGTAACATGGCCTGGTTATTAGTCTGATGCATTTTGTCCTTTTCTGTGTTGTCCTCCTTCTTCCAAATCTGATTTCTCACATTTCTAAAGTCAAAGTGCTGTGATAACATCAGCCTGTTAAATCTGGACAGGAAAAGTAATGTTGATATTTTGAAGGATCCCTGAACCTTCAGTTAAAAAACAAAAAAGACTGTGTTTTTTCCTCTTTGTCTGCTCTGATTGCTTTATCATATTCCGATCTGATTGTTTTATCATATTCTGATAAGTACTTTTCATTTCTATTTTTCAATGGCAAATAAATGTCATTTTGATAAGGAAAAAAAAAAATGAATTGAGTCTCCTCTTTAATGCTGAACATTGGATAGAGAGGATATTAAAAAGTGTATTGCTAATGTCTTGCACGTGCACACTGAGAAGCAACAAAAAGGGGCGGAGCCTAGGAAATGAAAATTTGTTGTTGTTGTTGTTCAGTCGTTCAGTCGTGTCCGACTCTTCGTGACCCCATGGACCAGAGCTCGCCAGGCCTTCCTATCCTCCACTGCCTCCCGGAGTTTTGTCAAATTCATTTTGGTTGCATCGATGACACTGTCCAACCATCTCATTCTCTGCCGTCCTCTTTTCCTTTTGCCTTCGATTTTTCCCAGCATCAGGGACTTTTCCAGGGAGTCCTCTCTTCTCATGAGGTGGCCAAAGTACTGGAGCCTCAGCTTCAAAATCTGTCCTTCCAGTGAACATTCGGGGTTGATTTCTTTCAGAATGGATAGGTTTGATCTCTTTGCAGTCCAGGGGACTCTCAAGACTCTCCTCCAGCACCACAGCTCAAAAGCATCAATTCTGCGGCGATCAGCCTTCTTTATAGTCCAGCTCTCACTTCCATACATCACTACTGGAAAAACCATAGCTTTAACCATCCTGACCTTAGTTGGCAAAGTGATGTCTCTGCTCTTTAGTATGCTATCTAGGTTTGCCATTGCTTTCCTCCCAAGAAGCAGGCGTCTTTTTATTTCATTGCTGCAGTCGCCATCTGAAGTGATCAAGGAGCCCAAGAAAATAAACTCTGTCATTGCCTCCATTTCTTCCCCTTCTATTTGCCAGGAGGTGATGGGACCAGTGGCCATGATCTTAGTTTTTTTGATGTTGAGCTTCAGCCCATTTTTTCCACTCTCCTCTTTCACCCTCATTAAGAGGTTCTTTAATTCTTCCTCACTCTCTGCTATTAGAGTAGTATCATCTGCGTATCTGAGGTTGTTGATATTTCGTCCGGCAATCTTAATTCCGGCTTGTGATTCATCCAGACCGGCCTTTCTCATGATGTACTCTGCATATAAGTTAAATAGGCAAGGTGACAGTATACAGCCTTGTCGTACTCCTTTCCCAATTCTAAACCAGTCAGTTGTTCCATATCCAGTTCTGACAGTTGCTGCTTGTCCCACATATAGATTTCTTAGGAGACAGATAAGGTGGTCAGGCACTCCCATTCCTTTAAGGACTTGCCATAGTTTGTTGTGGTCTACACAGTCGAAGGCTTTGGCATAGTCAATGAAGCAGAAGTAGATGTTTTTCTGGAACTCTCTGGCTTTCTCCATAATCCAGCGCATGTTGGCGATTTGATCTCTAGTTCCTCTGCCCCTTCGAAATCCAGCTTGTAGTTCTGGAAGTTCTCTTTCCACATACTGCTGAAGCCTGCCTTGTAGAATTTTGAGCATAACCTTGCTAGCATGTGAAATGAGTGCAATTGTGCGATAGTTGGAGCATTCTTTGGCATTTCCTTTCTTTGGGATTGGGATGTATACCGATCTTTTCCAGTCCTCTGGCCACTGCTGGGTTTTCCAAATTTGCTGGCATATCTTATGCAGCACCTTTACAGCATCCTCTTCTAAGATTTTAAAGAGTTCAATTGGAATGCCATCACCTCCACTGGCCTTGTTGTTTGCAATGCTTTCTAAGGCCCACTTCACTTCACTTTCCAGGATGTCTGGCTCCAAGTCAGCAATATACAGTACTGTATATTCACTCACGGAGGGACTCAGACCGACTGGAGAAGGGACAACATTCCCTGCATTGAAATTCTGAGGTGACATTCACACAGATGCACACCTCAGTACTATCCACTGGTTTAACGAATGTTGCTGGGAGCATTCCTGAACCAAACTTATTTTATAATGAACTTTACAGAGGAGTTGTGGCTGTGGTAAATGCCATTGTTTGATAGTATAATGTTGTTGAAATGCTTTCATGGAACCTACATTTTAAATCTGCTTCTGGTTTGTTGTGGAAAAGTTATTCCTCAAGGTTAAAGGGTATTGTGTGAAAATGACTATAAGTATTTCTTCTGACCCTAATATTCAGCAAACCTTTGAACTGCAATATCAGATTTTACGTTTTTAGACTCCAAAAAGGCCAGTTTAGATGTAGCAGGTTTCAAATGTCACTTTGAGGATGTAGATTAGAATGTCTCTCCCAGTCTTGTTAGACAAACTGTTCCAGCTACTGCCCTCCTCCCACCATTTCCTTATATCAAAACATATGCTTCCTTTTTGTCTAACAAGTTTGGAAGAGACATTCTCATTTATATCCTGATGCATGTTTCTGTGGGAATAAAAAAACGTTGCATGTGATATTTTAGTGATTTAATCCAGGTGTCACCCACCTTTGTCTTCACGTGCTGTAAAAAAGATCACACCAGTTTTTTCTTTTGGTTATTTTGTTTTATACAATGTTTTAACACTGCTTTGGAACACATGAGATAAGGAATGTTCTTTAAAGTAACAGATATGTTATGGAGACAAGGGAGAAATTATGAATGCTTAGAGTACATTTGTGTATTGAAAAGAGGGAAAGGGGAGTTTCTTGTAATGTACAACTTCAAGTGTTCTGCTTATATACCGCCCCATACCACTACAAGTGGTCTCTGGGCGGTTTTTTGCCCCCAGCAAGCTGGGTACTCATTTTACCGACCTCGGAAGGATGGAAGGCTGAGTGAACCTTGAGCCTGCTACCGGGGATTGAACCCAGGTCGTGAGCACAGTTTTACCTGCAGTACAGGCATTTAACCACTGCGCCATCCTGGAACATGAGAGTGGCAAAGGAGGAAATGGAGAGGAAGACAGTGAATTATAGGAAATTGCTTCCATTGAATGAATGTCCCATTGCAGATAAATATTTCTCCTTGAACGGAATGTATTACTTGGCAATATATCTGTAGTATGCATTTATGCCTGAAATATCTGACACTACAGAAAGAGACCATCTCATTTGATATGTTCAGAAGTAACTGTAGGGTTAAATCATTATTTAACATTGCAAGTCCAATCTGCAGGAAATTTTGGGCTCACACTCTAAAGTCTCAACCAATGCTGTTTCACAGGGGATATGATGGAAAGCTTTCACTATCACTTTTGTCATTGGGTTTAAATTCGGGAGCTGGTTTATTTAAATGGGGTTTAAATAGGCTAAAGTTAACATTAAATAAGCTAAAACAAACCTGCTTGCTCATGATGGACATGATGGAAAATTGTGCTTTATCCTATATCCTTTCTGGTGTCTGAAATCAGAGAGGAGGGGAAGATAGGGTACACAGCCTGTGGCTTGTTCTCATATCACTAACTATGAACTTGATGAGTATTTTAGAATGCAGTCCAATGGGAATTTGTCCTTTGCTTTGGTCCACTCCGTGGATAGACTGATTTGTTCCTTTATGCAGGGGCCACACAATGCACTAACCCACCCTAGGTCTTTGTCTACCCACTCCTTTTCAGTCTCTGTCAGGGGGTACTGATTTTGTGTGTGTGTTTGTACAGGTAGGATTGCTCCATTTTGGTTTTGTTCCAGCAAGGATCAAAACAAAACAGAGAACTTGTAAGCTGTCCCTTTCTTGAAGCCACTACACATTCTTAGGGAACTAAAAGCTACTTCCTACTCCCCCATGGAGGAGAATGGGGAGAGAGGGAACAAAGGCTTTGAAAAGCCTTAAGGTAGTGCTGATGCAATATGTCAGTTAGGAAAAAAATGAAAGCTTATCTCTCTCACTCAACAGAAGACTGGGAGGAAACTTTCAAGTTCCCACAGTCAAGGTGAGCAGAGGGGACACTATATATATATATATATATATTTGAAAGAAGGCTGAATAGGGTCATTGGAGGTGTGGTGTAGTCAATCCTTGCACGTGGATGCAACGATCAACCCAAATGTCATGCCACACACACCCCAGAGCCACCCAGCTTATCCTAACGGGGCCTGATCCAGATTGGAATAATATAGCTATCTAGTAACGCATCCAGTTCCTAACAGTGTTCTTGCCGTTACTGGGCAACATGACAGCCAGACTGTGACACACTCACTGAAAAGGCCATCAAGATAGCTACACCTAGTAATTTACTCATTATAAATATGAAAATATGAACATGAAGTGTTTAGTAGACTGACTTTTAATAAAATAGCTGTAATTTAACATTTTGAGACTGTATTAATTAATGATAGTTGATGAAACAGGTCAGCAACTTAACTATCATGGAAACTAATCATCTATCAGATTTTATATATGGTTAATGTTAATGAATGATTGAAGAACAACTGAAAATACGCATGTAGAAAATCTCTTTCCTATTGTAATTATCCAGTTCTGCTTGGTCGTAGTTACCAAGCAAAGGTGATGTCAATTCTCTCATTTTATGTTTGTGCAATATATTTCTTCTATGATTGTGTCCAAAAGGGCATACATGCAGTAACATTTTGTCCAAAGTGTAGTGTTCTGGAGCATTCCAGATCTTCAACCCTCTGGATATGTATAGAAACCCCTGGAATATACCCTATCAAAGTAATATTATGTGTTTGGGCTAATTTCCATTCTTGTGCTTCTTATTTTGAAATCACAGGCCTTGCTTCAAAAAGACATGCATATTTTGCATGTGTGCTCCTTTTAAGTGTGAATGCCATGCAAGATTTGAGAGACTTTACGTTGCATTGACAATTAAAATGAGCACACAAGCAAAATATGCATGTCTGTTTGAAGCAAGGCCTGTGATTTCAAAATAAGAAGCACAAGAATGGAAATTAGCCCGAACACATAATATTACTTTGCCAAAGCTACTTCTTAAACCTTTAAGGTAGTAATTTATGGATTTATTTATTACATGCCTGAGGAATGCTGCATGTATTATAGAAAAGGCAAGCTACTGATGGCTTTTTGTTTTCAACAAGTGCAACCTCAACGCTGCTATGAGTCTTACATGGTCAGTGAGCCAATGATAACTTATCTCTTTTTTTTTCCACTACTGGGAAGTATCCCTAATTTAAACATGGACATTTGATATATTTTTTAAAAGTTAGATATTTTTCATTGTAATTAGAACAAAATACTGTATCTGTAGTGATGCAAATTTCCAGTACTATGAGTAGTTTATAACTGGTATGTTTTGCCTGTGTTGCATTTTAAAAGATGTACCACTCAGAGTTTCTAAATGAGAATTAGAGTTTTTAAACACTTTTGAGTTATGATCTGTTGTATTCTTGCAAAAGTGTTGTATTCTATACAGTGTTGCATTCAGTAAATATTTTTCTCTTCATTTGAAAAGTTAAATTCTCCTTGCTTGTTGTTTCATTAAGTAATGATGAACTGAGTTTTACTCAGGTGTTGTTCATGTGCTAGAGTCATGAATACAGGAAGTCCTAACTCTTACACAGAAACATTTGGAAAATGTTTATTTATTTATTTTATTTTTGAGTATTTTTAACCCACCTTTCTCCTTGGAAAAGAACACAAGGCGGCTTACAGTAATGAGGGACAATGTACAGTCCAGTACAATTAAGACATAGTTAAGTTTGAGAAAAGGGAATTGAGGGTCATCTTACAACAATAAGAGGTAACATTAAAGCTAAAAGAGTTAAGGAAAAGGGTAAAAATTCCGTTACGAGGGATGGTGCTAATAGGAGTCAGTCAATGCAATCATGTATGGTGGACCATCTAAAAGTTATACGGGATGGAAACTAACATTAAAAACATAGTGTCAATGCAATCACACAAGTAGATGTATAAACACAAAGTTATATGTGGTTATAAACACAAAGTCTGTGTAGTCATGTATGGTAGTTTAAAGACACGTAAGAGGTAGTCCATCATTCAGGGAAAGCTGTGTTTCAGGGGAATGTTTTGTTTCTGTCTGTATTCATAATTTAGTGATAGCACAGGTGAATAATGCTTTAATCAAATTTGAATCATATCATACAAGGACAGGTGCTTCAATACCATCTTACTAATGAGACTTTGTTTCTTCTTTGTTTTGAAGTGTTCAAATTTACATTACTGTTCCTTAGGTGACATTTCCTTCCCATGTATATGCGACATCTTACTGCTTCCGATGATTATATATGGACTAAAATTTGTCCCATAATTTTATAATCTTAGTTTTCCGAGTGAAGGAAAATCAAATTATAGATTACGTTTAGGTATCAGGGAATTGTTTTATTTCCAACCATTGTCTCCCCTTTCTCCCCTGTAATTCTATAGGTTGCTTCATTTGATTCCTTCTTTGCCTGCTTTTGGCTTTTTTCTTACTGACTTGAAGCTATGATTCTTTCAGGTTGTTTGAAACCAGTAAAATGCCTGCTGGACTTCACTGCTTTGATACCTGTGCCCTTTATCTAGTGATCTCTTTAATTTCTGAACTACCTAGGTACTGTCTCTCTATCTCTTCAACTTTCTGTAGACAGGATTTTCAGAGGTCATTGCAATGATGGTAGTGATGTTTAGGTGTGTGTGTGTGTTTTTACATTTGATGGCTCTTTAGTGGGAAACAATGTGCATTTGTCTGTTTTTGTTTGTCAGACTATTATTGCTTTCTATTCAGAATGTCACTACATAAATTTACTTCAGAGTATTAGAAAATAAGTCAAGACACCGTTTGAAGCATTCTTGCTAATTTGGCAAGCCATGTACCTGTAGGTTACATCCAGTAACACATACCTTGTTCAATAACATTTAGAAATTCTGTTCAGGAATATCTAGTAATTGGTTAAATTACATTTTGCCAGGATATAATTTAGAGTTAAAAAACAACAGTGGTGCCTCTAATTACGAGCAGCTCTACTTATGAGCAATTCGACTTAAGAGCGGAAAACACTTTGCATTTAAACTGCTGCCTTACAAATTTTAGATGCGGTCTGCTCTACTTACAACTTTTTTGTGTTTTCCTATTTATTTATTTATTTATTTGATTTTTTTAATATAAGGTTGATCTACTTATGAGCATGTACTCAGAATGGATTAATCTCATAGGCAGAGGTACCACTGGATTGATGCCTCATTGATGCCTCCCTTCTTCATGGCTGATAAAATTAATGGAGAATCATGGGAAAGGTGGTTGTCAATCTTTGTCCCCTGTTATTCTTGTACTACAACTTCTAAAAACTGGGCTGCCACAGCTAGTGGTGAAGGCTTCTGGGAGTTTTTGTAGAAAGAACATCTCGGGGCCCTAGGTTGGGAACCATTGCTCTGGGGGGGATGATTTTTTTGGTCTTTATTGTTTTTGTAACAGTATACAGCAAATGTGTACTCTCGATCAACATCTTGTAAAATTTTGGTTGCAACCAACTTGGTTTCCATCCTTTTTAGGAAGCAAGTTTCCCTTGTATTTTTTTTAAAAGCCCAACAAGGCTGTCTCTTCTGTTTCTAGAGAGCATATTTGGAGGCTCATCAAATTAGCAACCAAATTTGGGAGTGGGGGGGCTTGGTAAAACTTTTTTTTTTGAGATCATAACTTTGAAAGTATGGAAAAGAGCAAATCCAAGAAATTGAATTTATTCCCCTGTGAGGAAATTCAGGCTTGTAGCTGTATAATTTTGGGTGGGTGGGGGGTGGGGGGAGGTATATAAAAAGATAAGCTCACAGTAAGGGTGTAGAGAGTTATGCTGTGCAGGAAATAGTTAAGGGGGAGCCTTTCTCTCTCACTCATAAATCAGAATTTGTGGCCATCTACTGAAGCTGAATGGTTGGTTATCCATGAAAAAAACCCACGTCTTTTTCACAAAACACAGAGGAAACTGCAAAGAACTAGTGATGGCTGCCAATTGAGCAGTTTTTGACAATGCAGTTAATCAGTAGCTACTAGTCATTATAGATATGGTTTGTTGCCATGTCCAGAGGCGGTATGCATTTGTTGATGGGGAGCAGAAGAAGGAAGATGCTGTTGCCCTCCTGTCCTTCTTGTGTACTTCTGATAGGCATCCCCTTTATGACAGTGTGAACAGAATGTTGGACTGCCTAAGCCTTTGTTCTGATCCTGGGCGGCTTTCATTAAGTTAGGGTTGTTGTATCTCTGCATATCTGGGGAGATGGCTTTAGATTATTATGTGAACTTGCATATCATGCAGTAACTGGTTTTTTTGTACCAATGTGTTTCAAAATTGACATCACTTTTATACTAACCAATGGTTTGAGACAGTTGTCATATTCTAATGCTTAAAAGTGCTGAACTTAGAACAGGAAGATGCAAACTAAAATCCAAGCTTAATCATAAAGGTTATGGGGGTCCTTGGTCCAATCAGTACTATTCACCTAATTGACAGGGATGTTTAGGGGATAAAATGTGAAGAGGGGAACTATGTCAAAGCAGTCAAGTATATTGGTAGTGCATTCATTCATTCATTCATTTCATTCATTCATTCATTCATTCATTCATTCATTCATTCATTCATTAGTTAGTTAGTTAGTTAGTTAGTTAGTTAGTTAGTTAGTTAGTTAGTTAGTTAGTTAGTTTTCTACTTTTGTCCCAGAGCTTAAATAAATAATGACATTTTGCCATTTGTAAGAGCTTCTGGTGGTATTCTTATGTGATAATGGTTTTGCTATGAGTTTTATTTTTGAAGGCTTAAAAAATAAACCATACAGAGCTTTGGAAGATTTAGACTAACTTAGTGTTGTTATTTTGTTTTATATTGTATTTTTAAATATATTATTATGTTTAATGGTTGTACCTCTTGTTTAACCCCATAAACCGCCTAGAGTGGCCTTTGTTGCCAGATGGTACAGTATAAAAGTCTAATGAATAAATAAATAATACATTCATTTAAATTCAAACAGCAACTTCTGAGGTCTGATCTTTTCCAGTGTCACAACAGAAGGAAAGGGTGAAATCCCACCTTCTCCTTGGCTGGGATTACCGACTTTGTTGCCTTTCTGACCCCTGCTGCTCTTTACATTTTTTTAAGTAATTCACAATAACTACAGAGCCATTTAATATCACATCCAGTTTGCCCCATAAACTTATTTATTTGTAATTTCTATAAGGGAATCTCATATATACTGGTATTATAGGGATACATGCACAGTGGAAGAGAAGGTGTGTTCCTACTAATGTAGTGGCTTCTAAGGATGGATCATTTCATGCTGCAAAATCAGCAAGTCAAAATAAGCACAGAAGCAAACTGGCTTTGATAAGAAGTGGATAAGTGCTGGTTAAGAGCAAGTGAATATACTTCTTAGACCCAGCTGCTCTCAGAAGAGAGAAACAAGCCATTCTTTCCCAGACTTTCTAAAGAGATCTTTAAGGTCACACCATGCATTTCAGTAACCATCTCGAAAGGTTCATAAGCATAAATGATGGTTGTTAAGCCGAGACTGACAAAAAATGTTTTCTGAACTACAGTTCCCAAATCCTCACTCTGTTATGTAGATCACAAATCTGACTTTATCAGGATTCAATAAGGTCTTTTCTTTCCAGAAAAGCCACCCTAGTATTGATACAACTATCTCACATTTCTCACCAGGTGCAAGCTCGGAATGAGAATTAGGTTTCAAAACATTCTCAGGCAATCAATTTCTTTTAGAAGTGATTCTGCGGAGAATAGGCAAACATTAACTAACACAGAACACAAGCACCAGATACCACCACAAACTCTGGTTTGCCTTATTTGAAATCAGTGCACACTTCAGTGCACACCATCAGCCTATCCAACAGAATCATATGACATAAATACGGTCAGGTGGGATGTGATGGGACAGTAATGGCATCAAAGGATAAAAGCCTTTACCAAGCAGCTCAGTCCTCTATAAAAGGAATACAGGATGAAGAAAACTGAATGGCAATGAGAGGTAAATGTCTGAAGATTCTCAGTCATCCAGGCGAGATCGAAATGTTTCACTACTCATCCAAGTAGACTGACGAAGCTGCTTTGATGAGTAGCAAAACGTTTTGATCTCAAAAGAAAAGAAGTCCAGCTGCCTTGACTCAGCTACCAAATGAGAGGTAAAGAATGTGAGTGGCCTGCACCTCTTTTCAAGTAGCATGTTTTGAGAGAGTTCTTAGTTCTGTAAGGTGCCTCAACTGGACCAATTCCAGAGCTCACATTTTCTGGAACTGCAAATTATTACAGGGACCCTTATTTGTATAAAAGTGTATATACTGTATGCCTTCTAATACATTGGATGCATTTAGGCAAGTGAATTTGGCATTGGCTATCCAGTTAGTATACAGTTCTGGTGAATGAAAAGGCATGATTTGCACACACATGGACCTAAACAGTTCTATGCCTTTACTTATCCCTGATTTGCCAGAGTATTTTTGAAACATTGTCCTCATCTTCTGTAGCATCATTGTGGCTTTTGATATTATTTGATTTATTAAGCAACAACAGCAACAAAGTTTTGGATGGTTAGAAGGTATAATGTGGCACTTCTGGAGACCTTGGGGAGTTTCAGAATGTAAGACAAACGCATGATGACTAGAGACAGCAAAAAAAAAAATGTCCTGCTGAACTATTCTGTGTTTCTGTCCCCAAGGTTAAAAAGGAGTGTTGGATTCTAGATGAAAGCAGTCTCTCAATGATGTAAACAAGGCACAAGATAATTCATAAGATCCTTTTTTGGTTAATCAACTTGAACCTGTGTCTTCAGGACAAAAATAAGTGTTAATAAACAACTTCAGGGTTTTCTTTTTATCAGAGAAGCTGGTTAGTCTGTTTAAGTAGTTTGTGGGAGCCTAGAAAAATGTACTACTACTGCACTCACCCTCTTTAAGTAATTGTGCACTGTGTGATTTCAATACTGATATTGAAACTCTGAACTCCCCTCACTTTAAAGAGCAGCTTGCCATGAGACTTGCTGGCTCTGCTATCAGAAGGAAAATAAAAGAATTCTAAAACTCCTAGACTGGTTCCACTCCATAGATCTTAAAGCACTCTCCTAGTCCTGGAGTGTCTTAATCCTATTCTTGGAGTTCTTTAGTCATCATAAATGGGGACCAAAAACAATATGTTACAATGTGATATTTCCATGATGAAATTTTAGCATTAAGAACCAATGTTTCAGTTCCACTTCCCCCACATTTTGGATACAGATTATGAATCCTTCTCTTAGCTGTGCTGAAGCCAGCATTAAATTTCCTTTTTTGGCATCAGACTATCATACATTAATATAATCCCTGATTATTTTCCTCTGCCAAAACTACCTGGCATTTTGAATGATATAAGCGGGGTCTGTGCAGGTGCCAACCAGCCAGCAGGTTTGTAAGTAGGGTCTCGTTTTCATTTCATTTCATCATCAAGAAGGGTCACTTTCTAGAACTGCAAAATACACTACAGTGGCTCCAAAGTGCAATACTGCTGCTTCTTGCTTTTAGACCACTATTTTAAAAGCAAAGCATGTTCCTTATATACTGCCCCATAAAGCTTAAAGCACTCTCTGGCAGTTTATGCGTAATTATGCAGGCTACACATTGCTCCCTCTCCCAGCAAGTTGGTTACTCATTTTACTTATCTCTGAAGGATAGAAGGCTGAGTCAACCTTGAGCCAGCTACCTAAATTGAACTCTAGGTCGTGAGCACAGTTTGGCTGCAAGACAGGAATTAAACCAGGGAGCCACAAGGTTTATATTACTTTGTTTCTTTAGTGTGTTGCTACACTTGGACCCCTGAGTACATCTGCAAGATTTTTCCTTCTTGAGAATGGTCAAACATGCAAACATAAATGCAAAGTACCATGTATTTTGAATCTTCTATTAAATGGAAGCATATTTGAAAAACCACAGTGTGCAGTAGTTAATTAGGAATATAACTAGACCATAGTCTCTACTACAGTAGTACCTCAGTTTACGAATTTGATCCATTCTGAATGCATGCTCTTAAGTCGAACTATTCTTAAGTCGGGGTGCCTATCTAAAAAATTAAAAAAATAAGTTAAAAATGAAACAAATAAAAAAAAGTAAGTCTGGCAGGCCATATCTAAAATTTGTAAGGCAGCAGTTAAAACACCAACAGTTTTCCACTCTTAAGTCAAAATGCTCTTAAATTGAGCTGCTCTTAAGTCGGGGTACCACTGTACTTCCAAATTTCTGGACAAGCCCGTCACTAGCATTACTGGATTATATACATAGTCAACCACCAAGGAGAAGAGCATGTTATTTTCATTTATAAACCACTAATCTTCTAACCACTCTGTTCATCCACTTTCCAGTAATGCTAGTGATGGGTTTGTCACTAAAATAGTGGAAGATTAAGTCCCTACCATTTTAAACAATGATATTGGTATAAAATGTAGGTAGCCTTCCAAATTGATGTAATTATTGAATGATGTTGAACTTTATTAAGCATTTTGCATTTTCCACCATTCTGATGCAAATGTGCCTAGGTTACACTATGCATGGAAGTGATTACTGTATCAAAAATTTCTATTGATTCTCCTTTGTGGCTTTTGTGAAGCTGTACAGATGAGTTCGCCGATGTGCATGCACAGGGCTCTGGGCTTTCCTAGCAACAGAAAGCTTGTTAGTCTCCTCCCCCTCCTGCTGTGCATGAGTGGTAGCCTTCCTGCCCAAATGCCTCAGTTCCCTCCAGCCACTGTGTTGGAAGGTTCTATATTGTTAGTCTCCTCGCATCTTGGTCTTTTTCTACTTTTCATGGCATTTCAGCCACCATTTAAGTGCTGCTCCACTTGTGTGGGGAAAATTCCCCATTTAGACGGGCATGCACAGTGCCTTTATTGCCTCGGGGAAGGCCATCACCCCAAGGTCTGTGAATTCTGCCAGCATTTTAGTACCCAGGCAATTAAGAACTGCCAAAATCGTCTTAATTTGAATCTTTTGGGAAAGGCTCTGAGTTCACAAATGGAGAAGACTCTGTCTTCTCTGGTTTCTTCCCAGCCTCTCAGGCCTCAAGAAAGTCACTGAAATCAACCGCTACTAAAAAGCCTAATGCTCGAGCAAAAATCTGCAGCTTCAACTTGGAAGGCAACATATCCCAGTACTGAGCAGCCTTCTAAATGGAAACATCCTCCTTTGGTTTCAATGTCTGCTCCTGTTGATTTTGACCAGACATCGTGTTCGACCCCACTCCATACCAACCTTTCCACGTATAATCCTCTAGTTCCATCAGAGTAGTCAGATTCAGAGTCCAGTTCGCCGGTTCCATCTAATGCGGATACTCCTCTGGTTTTGGATCACCTAAAACAGGCATGTCCAAACTTCGGCCCTCCAGATGTTTTCGACCACAACTCCCACAGTCCTTTGTCATTGGCAAGCTAAGCTTGGAATTCTGGGAGTTGTGGTCCAGAACATCAGGAGGGCTGAAGTTTGGACATGCCTGACCTAAAGAGTCTATTCACCCAAGCTCCTATGGTGGTTCTTTCCAATGTCGAGGAAGCCCTGAATCCCGACCATTAAAGAACTGCAGGGTTCAACTACCGCCACACAGCTTTCACTGCACCCATTTCCTGACCCGATGCCTGTTGCACAGAAGGCAAAAAGAGGCACGCTGATCAAGAAACCTCTCTCAAGCGGCCTCGGCTCGATTCCGAGCCATCTAAAACGGCTGACTCCATGGGATTTAAGTCCCTGGAACCGATGGGCGTAAATCTCGCCATCATGAGCACAAGTCTAAGCACAGTATATCCTCCACCTCTAGAGTTGTCCGTCCAGTTGTGCCTCCATCAACCACATTGGTACCGTCAAAGCTATCCAACGTTGATACTGTGGTTCCCCCATTGTTGCCTTCTTTGAAGTCGACGACTGTTATTCCAGCTTTGGTGTCGACTTCGTCAACTCAAAATGTCCAGGTGGACAATGTCTCCATCCTGATTCCTCCTCTTCCAACCTTCTCTCTGCATTTCATTGTCAAGCAGGGGAGGTTTCAACCCCTGTCTGGTTCAAAGGCTCAGGATCAAATTCCTTCGATTTCGACTGTTTCAGAATCAGATTCCTCCTCGCAGTCCAAGAACAAAGACAATTCCAATTGCCCTCACTTCGTCACAACTCTGGATTTTGAAATCGAGAAGGACTATCTACCATCCTCCTCAGAGCCGATGAGAAATTACACTGCCGTTGACCTCCGTATGGCTAAAACAGTTGACTTGCCAATCCATCACCCTAAACCTCGGTTCACAGATCATGTTTATGGCAAGATATCTTCAGATGAGGCTGCCGCTGCCCATCTGGTCATCATTTACTTGTTTCTCCAAATTACAGAGGAAGCTTTCAAGAAGCTAGCCCCATGGAAGGTCTTGTGCATGGTGGAATCTATTTATAAGGTATTCGATGCCAAAGCACCATTTCTTCAAAAGCACCTGACACCTACTTTGGTAGTAGTCACAGCTTCACAGGTGCAGTCCAGGACCAAACAGATCCTGGTTCCATTCTCAAAGGAAGGTCGAAAATTTCCTAATTCAGCTAGGAATATTTATCCGTTTTCTTTAATTTATATGACTAATTACCAGGGTGCCATGGGGGCATACTTCTATCACATTTACAACCCCTTCTAGATTTCCTTCCGAAAGACAAAAAAAAAAACCCACCAAAAAACTGATGTGTGAGTTATATTTCAAGAGTCCATGGCATTAGCGGCTCAACAGATGCATTCAGCACGTCATGCGCTGGATTGTACCATCACTCTCCTTGGTGCTTCTATAGCTTTGTGGCATCATGTTTTGCTTAGGTCAATGGGTCTCTCTGATGACAACAAGCTTCGGATTGAGCAGTTGCCTCTTGATGCCAAAGGCGTTTATCATTCTTCCACAGATGACCTTATGGAAGATAACCAAAAGAAGCAGACAACTGCTAAGCATCTAAATGTTGCAGCACCACAACATTAGCGCTCCTTTGGTTACCCTTGGAAAAAACAGACTTTCCAACACTCCTTTCAGTCTACCTAATCTAGGCCGCAGTTTCGAGACAGGCCCAATAGGTCAGCATCTTTTAACACCTTTGCCTGATCCAAGTCTAGGAAGGCTCAATCTACATCTTCTCAGTCCTCAAAGGCGCGTGACAAGCACCATTGCGACTCCTGACTTCCCAAGTGACATTCAACTACCCCCTTCCTTCCTGCCTGGCAGGTGATCACTTTGGATTGTTGAGTCCTCTCCATCATCACTCATGGTTACCACCTAGAGTTCCATTCCTCTCTGCCTCCAGGAAGCTTTGTTTAAATAGAAGAACCATCTCATCCCTGCTGCCTTTTTGGGAGGTGTTCCCTTGGACGACGTATGTAATTCGGCTACCTGGTCACAACCACTTACCTTTGCAAAGCACTACAGGATGTATGCCCATATGAGGTCTTCTATGACCTTCGGCAGAGTGGTCCTGTCCTTTGTGACTGCATGACTGCCCATCACCCATCTGTGTTGCTTCACAAAGGCCATGAAGGAGAAGAACCAGTTACTTACTGTAAAGGTGGTTCTTCAAGTGGTCTTTCATGAAGCCACACAGCACCCGCCCTCCTCCCCTCCAGTCGTCACGCTCTCTGGTACTTACCTTACACGCTGCAGCTGGGAAGGAACTGAGGTGTTTGGGCAGGAGGGCTACTCATGTGCAGTAGGAGGGGGAGGAGACTAACAAGCATTCTGTTGCTAGGAAAGACCCACGCATGCACGTCGGAAAACCCGTCTGTGTGGCTTCATGAAGAACCACTCAATTAACCACCCTTACAGGTAAGTACTGTATATACCCGAATATAAGCCTAGTTTTTCGGGCTGAAAAAGGGGCCCTCGGCTTATATTCGGGTCAATACTTTTAGCCACTGAGGTAAGTGCATGGGTCGGTGGCTAAAAGTCATTTTAAACATCATGCACCTCTTTTCTTGACACCCACCCCCATGTTGCAGGGAAGCGGCATAGAATGTTTAAAATGACTTTTAGCCACCAACCCAAGCACTTGCCTCGGTGGCTAAAAGTCATTTTAAACATCACACACCTCCCCCAAGATCACAAAGGAGGAGTTGCCAGGCCCTGCTGCATTTCCCACTCTGGACTTATACTTGAGTCAATAAATTTTCCCAGTTTTGGGGGGTTAAATTAGGGCCCCCGACTTATAGTCAGGTTGACTTATACTCGAGTATATAGAGTAAATGTTTTTTAAAGTTGCTGGGTTGTAGCAATAGGCTTCAATGGCTTTTTACTGGATTCTTACTTATCTTCTGAACACAACTACAGAAATGGTTTTACATTAGCAGTCATGTGTTTGTAATTGTATTTTAAGCAGTGCAAAGTCTGCTAGCTATTAAGAATACAGACAAGGTTTCCAGAAGCACTATTTCATGTTGCTTTTTGCTTATTAGTTTGAAAACTTTTAATAGAACCATGATTAAAAGAAATAGAAAAAAAGCGTAGCTTTTTAAATATTTAAGAGCTGTTTGACACTTTAATATGGCGTCTTCAGTCACTTCACTTTTATGTGACAATCTCTGAGTTTGCCACTTCAGATCTCTTTTAGTTTAGCACTTCAGCTCGGGAGAATGGTAAACGGAAAAGGTGTGTGACAGTTGTTTGAAGCGCTTGTCTTTGCAAAACCTTGTGATCGGTAGCCCTGGTATATTTTTTCACCTGAATTGCTGCTCCAAATAGATGGGCTCCTTTTCAGATGCATCCAAACCACTTTGATGTCTTCACCTATTTTTAGATTTTTCACTTCTTGTGTGGAACTTCTAATAGAAGCCATGTTAACTTTTGACCTCTCCCAGTTGTTAGAACTCTGACATCCCTCCCCCCTCCGTGGTCTTGCGATACATTTAATAAAGAAATAATCTCTTGCAAAAATAATAATAATTTAAACTGCTGGATATAATTTGAACTGGGCATGTTGGTGTTGCGACTGGAAATCTCCATGTGGAATGAACCATGAGTTCTGAAGACTTAGCCCAAAACTCTGTAAGTTTTGGGCAGTTGCAGCCATATCATAAAACAAAGATCTACTGATTTCATGCTTATTGAAAGCATTTTCCCTAGGCATCCTTATGTTAGATTTTTTTTTTTTAAATGTAGGGCATACATACTGTAATTGCCAGTCAACTAGGTTCTGTGTAGAGATGGGCACGATTTGGCGAAATTCTCGTTTCTGTTTCCGTTACTCGTTTCCGTTACGCAACGAAACGAAGAACGACAATTACTCTGCCAGAACTCGAACTCGAACCGATAAACAACAAATTGGGTCTGATTTGTCGTGTTGTCGTTCCTGATCGCGCGATGCCAAGTGGCAGAGAAAAAAAGTTTTTAAAAGCCCGATTCACGGCCAAAAAAGCAGGCGGAAATATGCCTGCCTGAGGGCACATACCCGAGGGGTGGTTTCTGGGGGGGTTCCCCACTCCAGCCTCCCCCCCTGTCCTGGGCTGCTGGTGGTACCAGGGTGGGGGTGGCATCTGCCAGGACCCTGCCTGTCATTTGCCCTGAATGTGAAGGGTTAAATGCAAAAGAGCAGCAGGAGGAGCCTTGTAGTTCAACTTTTTTTAGGCAGCTGAGTCTGAGGCAGCTGAAACATCTCCTCCTCGTAAAGGGCTAGGAACAGGATCCTGCAAAGGAGAACTAACAGGAGAGCTGGGAAAGGATCTTTAATGATAGCAGCATTAGATCTTTTCTTCTAGCAGGAGCCTGGCCAGAGATTATTTTATTTTATTTTATTTTTATGTTTATTTTTTTAGGATAAAGATGGGCTGGTTTACCCTGAACCATCTGTGGGAGCAACACCCTTGTCACCACGTTCCTGTGTATTCTCCTGACTCTGTTTCCTGACCTTGGAAGAGGGTATGACTACGGCGTTCTCTGTTTCCCTGAATTTGGCATTTGGCTCTGTAAGGTATTTTGGCTGTGATTTGGACTGTATTTGTTCTTTATTTAGATGACAACTAAAGTTCCTGGCAAAGAACTGAACTTGGCTTGCTGTGTGTTCTGTGTGAATTT
The DNA here is from genome assembly GCA_029282475.1 of Phrynocephalus forsythii. NCBI lineage: Eukaryota > Metazoa > Chordata > Lepidosauria > Squamata > Agamidae > Phrynocephalus > Phrynocephalus forsythii. Next base: position 124,109,963 of record JAPFRF010000001.1, on the reverse strand, counting down.
TTGACAGCATCCTCGGAAATCCATTTGCCATTCGGTGCTGCTGTGGGATCCAAAATGGTGACCGCAATATTTTTTAAAATTTGTCCAAAAATTTTTTTCACCACAGAAACATGTTTAGGTTTGACTATTTTAACTGCTTGAATTTTTACAGTAGCATTCAATATTTTTTTTGCAACAAAACGTTCAGTTGATTTTATTTTATTTTATTTTTTTGCTTATTTTTTTTACACATTTTTGTGAGACATGGGCTGGCCATGGGATGGGGCCATGCAAATTTTTGGACCCATTCCACCAATCGCATGTTCAGGTTTTGACTGACACTTTTGGATGTGCAAGAGGGTATAAAAGGCATTCACTCCCAGAACAGTGCAGTCCGGGCTTGTTTCTTGGTGGGAGAGGGCTGTGTGTAGCTGGCTGCTGTGCTAGTAGTTTCCCATTTATTTTCTATTCATATTCAAAAGGTTCTGTTAGGCAGGCAGGGAGGGCATTCAATTGAATTTTTAGGAATAGGAATTTGGAAATATTTCATTCCAGTCTGCTGTGGGGCTAGGAAGCAACACAGTTCATTCCTGCAGTTTGTCAGGATTTTTTTCTGATACTGGTTTAGGTTTGACTGGGGTGTGTGTGTGGATTGAGTATACTACCATTCAATATTTATTTTCTATTTTCCAAAGTTCATTTTTCATTTCATTGCTAGCAGTTTTGTTTATTTTCTCGTCACCTTTTTGTGAGACAGAGCTGCTGCAGTGCTTTCAGGCTGAGAAGCAAGCCTAATATAGCAGTTCTCTATTCTCACCTTTTTTTGTGAGACAGAGGGAGAATTCATTCCACTCTAGTGTTTCAACAGGGGAGGTTTCTTGGAGGGCAGTGGATTTATTATATATATATACTCTTCCCATTTATTTTCTATTCATAGTCCTCAAAGCCTGACGTCAAATTGCACGAAATCGCGGTAGAAACGACAAACAAAAAAATGACATGACGAAACAACAAAAATTTTTTCACGAAAAACGGAAACGAGCCGAAACGGACCTGTCCCAAAAAATGATAACTCGAAAAAAAAATATTCCTGGTCATGCCCATGTCTAGTTCTGCACATACATTCTAAGAAATAGATAGGAATCCTCTTGTTGTCCTATCAGGTACTTTACTTGCAGAAGCAGGAATTAGTTTCCCCAAGTTAGCAGAAGGAAGACTGTATGTACAATTCTTAAATACACTATGTAAGTTTTACTCTGCTATCATTGTGTTGAAACTAGGCAACATTGCCTGGATTAGAAAGTGACAGGACACATTATTTTTTTACACTGCCTCCCCAGCTACTTTTTCAAATGTTTCAAGCATACCTCAACAATTGGGTATATGGATGAATGCACAAATTCCAAAAGTCACAACATATTGTGGGGGGGGGACTTGTAATTTTGTCTTGTGCAACAAGTATTTGTTTTGTGATGGAACATGAGGGAGGGAGGGAGACGGAGAGAGGTGATCATGAAACTGGGATCTTCAAATAGATCTTAAACCTGATAATTAAAAAAATGAACCTTGGACCTCTCTGCTGTACTCCATGCTGTTCTAACCCCAAATGCTGATAAAATTGAATTTATGTTGGCTCTGTGACAAGTAGATACAGAAATATACATTACACTTGCCCTTCAGCAGAAACAGCCAAGATGGCATAAAAAGTATACTGAGCTCTAGAGTTTGAATCCTGAAACAGTTATCTCTATTTTTTAAATAAACGAGGACCCTAGCAGGCAATCTCACAAATGATCTGGAGCTGCCAGAACAGGGATCTAAATTTCCTTCAAATTGAGTTATGCCTGCTAGTCCTGAAAAATGGCCACTTTGTTGTGCTTGCCTTTGAGAAGTTGCCAAAAAAGGAATCTGTACATCTGTAAAAATCAAGAAACTACTGTGATAATCCAGGGTGATATGACTGGAGGAGAGTCTCTAGACCAGGGGTGTACAAACTTTTTGCAAGGAGGGCCAGATTTGGCAAGGTGAAAATGTGTGGGGGCCTGACCATTCATTATTTATTATTTATTTATTATTCACACTTTTATACCGCCCTATTCCCACAAAGGGAATAGGCCGGACTTTGGACAAACTTTTAGGACATGCAAGGAGGTGAGGAGGACACTGCAGCAATGGAGCTGGGGGCAGGTAGGCTGGGCAGGTGGGGGGGATAGACAGAAATAGGGAGGGCAGGCAAAGTGTAAAACTGCAAACTGATGTCTCCATCCGGTATGGGGAGGGTCCAGCTGGTGAAGATGCGTGACAGGCTGAGCCAGGGGGGAAGAAGAGGCTGTGGGCCACTCAAAATTTGACAACGGGCCACACTTGTCCCCCGGCCTGACTTTGGACATGCCTGCTCTAGACCAAAGCAGTAAAAAATATACCTCTTACTTATGACTACATCTTGAGTTTGATATCCATATGTTATTGTTGCTTCAAAAACATGAGCACATCCTTAACATTCAGCTGTGGCCCTGTAAAATGAAGCCTTACAGGAGCATACATGCAAGCATACATGTGCACATAGATAAGCACAAGCACACTATATATTTCTTGAACAATGGTCAATTGACCTATCTGAAGGTAATGAATTATAAACACATGCCCATAATTTTCTCCACTTCACAATATATATACAGTATACTGTGTTTCTGGCTCAAAATGTATTTATCAGTTTTAAATAAATATAGCCTTTAGACTTAGCGCCATTAAAGGAAAGGCTGGAGTGGAGAGCCATTTACTCTCTGTAGTCCTAAGGTGAATCAATTTTTGGTACTGGAAGCCATTAATGTGAGCACCATTAATTCGAAAGAAATTATTTAAGAGACAGTGCTCTGATAAAGTAGTGCATATTATATTAAATGGGTTCTTCAAGTGATTAAAAGGTAAAGTGACAGGCATTTGATAATTACAGAAGTCATTTATCAGAGAACTCAGAACTATAGAACTGAAAGGCCCCTCAGGAAAAACCTGCTCTACCCCCTCGTGCTGAGGCAGAATTAATTGAGTAATATCCAGTCCAGGAGAGTGTTTGTTCATGATATATGTTTCCTTAACAGTTCCCTATAAGACGAGCTCCATAATATCTTCAGTTACTGTACTTTTCATTAGGGATGGATCAATCAAGTCTATTTTGGTGTCTGTCAACTTCTCAGGAGTTCAATCAGTTTCATTCCATGTTGCTATTAATCCAATGTTTCAAAACCTGCATGTAAATCTTCAAATGCATTTAAAACTATGCATTAACAATTTTGCATCTAAAATATTATTTGAACATAACATACTTGTTGCAGTCTTTCCTTTGATGCAAAAACAAAAAACCCAAAATGTTCAAGATGTATAAATCTGGGTTTTTTTTTAAATTTCTTGTTCTTTAATACCCATCATCTACAGAATTTACAACTCTGCTTACACATCATAAAGATTTGGATAGGATACTAGAATGTTACAATGAGGCTTCTGCATTAAGTGATAAGATGTCATCAGAATAACCAGATCTGAGAAGGAACATTTTAGAAAAATACTTTTCTTGCTTATATTAGCATTGGCTTGATTATTCTTCTGAAATCAGTCTTCCATTCTATGGAATTTATATAACTAGGTATCAGGTTACTAAGGAGCAAAGTTTTATTATTCATCTGGCTGTTTCCCTTTTCCCTTTTGTATTCTAGGCTTTTTTGCCCTTAGACTGGATTTATGCTGGTATGTTTGCTTTTTCTGTCAAAATTGTGCTAAATCTGTAACACCAAATGTTTGCTTAATCCAAGGGTAGTGGAAGAAACTCTGGAACACATATACCTAGAGTAATACATTGCAGCACAGTTTATCAGAAAACTTCAGACTCACTGCTCCACGAGTTATGCTGTTAAAATGATACACACGATTTGCAAAGAACCTTGTGATCTCTGTTTTCATATGACCAAGTGATCAAGGAGCTGCTATTTTTCTTCCTCTTTGGAACTCACATAGTGTAAGGAAGGGTCTTGGTATGTGTGTGAGGAACAGCCACGCTAGAGCATTTCTGACAAAAAGCAGTGAGCGTGTTTTTCTAACTCCCTTTTCCTTTGAAACAATAGTAATGCAGGTCTTTAAGCAACTCTACATGAGTTCATAGTTTGATGGAATGTCCTTGTTTACTTGCTTGCTTACTTTTACATTTCTGACATAACAGTGCCTTTTCCCGTGTCAGTGCCATTGTAATGTAGAGTATATTCATGCTGTACATCCTGTGCAGTGTCTGCCAGTTTTATCACCATGCCTTGTACATCAAGGAACAACTTCCTAATTGTGTCCAGAAAAAGAGTGTCCAACTCTGCTGTGAAATGTGAAACACACTAAGATAACATTAGGCACAAAGATAAATTCATATACTGTAATGCTTTTCTGGTTGTTGTATTTCTGTTCTATTTCATGTTCCAGTCAAATATTTTGTGCATTTTGGTATGATTCATCTTTCTCTCTTTCCCTCAAATGCATCATTTAAATTCAAAACGTGTCTGTGATTTATCCTGTTCCTGAGAATCATGTGGTGAAGTGACTGGAGTGTTAACAATTAGGCCAGGGAGATTTTCATTTGACTTGCCTCTGAGCCTTGAAGCTGAGTTGGTCAAACATGAGTACTACTGATACTTTTGATTCACTACCTCCATTTTCCTTATGTATGTGTGGACAGACATTTGAAAACATAACCTGCCTTGCCTTTCCTCCACCAGCTGAAGACAGCATATGTTGCTCCATTACTTTCTGCTTCCCATTTTATCAACAGAAGAATGCTGAGAGATAACGGGGTTGAGAATGAGTGAGCAGCCCAAAATCACCCAGTCTTCCATATGTCCAAGTACAGATTTGATTCTTGGTCTTCCTGTCCACTTTCCCCATTGTGCTATGAATGCTGTCTTACAGGATTGCTGGAAGAACATGGACATGGGGTCACAAAGAGTCAGTCACGCCTGTAACGACACAACACACACACAACACAAGCTGTATGAATCCTTTTGAGAAATAATGAGATTCCAGAGTAGTTACCAATAATTTTGATAATGAGGCCTCCACTCATCTTCACCCTCTTTCAACAACCGCTCATGTTTATTTGGTACAAATTAATTGAAGATACTGTTCATACACTTTTCAACATGTTGGCTGAAGTCCTGTGCAGTGGAGTTTGGATGGCATTGTCAGCCACAGCCACGCTGCAGCCATTTGGGACTGTTAAAAAAAAAAGCTTTTGGGAACTGTAGATTGCAGTAGTGAATTATTTAAAGCCTTAAAATCATTGCTGCTGGTCCCACTCCTGCCGCCAAAGTCTTCCCCAGGATCCCAACTGACTGAAAAGTTTTTAATTATCCCAAAACAACAGCAGCATGGCAGATTCTCATGACATCATGAAAGTTGCACAGTGCAATTTGCACAACAGGATTTCAGCCAGGATCATTTTTATTACATATTATATTGTATAATGTATATATCTATTTTTCAGAAACATGTTTATGAAGTATCTGACTGCATAAGATATTTGTGTGAGTTCACAGGCGATTGTCATTGTAAGAGATGCCCAATAAATAATTGTTTCCACGACTGCTATTGAGGAAATAATATGTTACATTGGTTTTTTGTGATTTTCTTGGTTTTGATTTGTAAAGTCAAGAGTTTCAGAGATGATTTAGTTGTGGTTCAGGCTTAAATCTGAAAGATATGTCAAATGAATATTCAAACTAATATATCAATTTAATATAAATTTAGGTAAATCTAGTACATAAATGTGATATATATTTAGGTAAATCAGTGGCTAAAATCCTGTTTATTTTTCCTGTGCATGTGTGCACTGGGACACACACACACACACACACACACACACACACACACACACACACACACACACACACACACACACACACACACACACACACACACACAAAAGCTTATTCCATGTGGAGATGTCATTTTATACCAGTTGCACAAGAGAATAATCAACCCTGTACCTCTATAAGCTCTGGGATTTTTAATGGGTTGATGTTTTGCTAGCAAAACTGCAAGCTGGGGCTTGCTGGTACAGCCACAGAGTACTCTGCCTGTGGAGCAGTAACGCTATCATTGCTAATAGGATTTTGCCAGATACCTAAATTGCAGTGTATCTGTGTACATTAGACAAACAGTGCTGACATCATTTGAGATTTAATCATGTTCTGATACAGTCACTGATTTATAGAATAAATCATTCTTAACACATTGCAACAAATTGCAAGTTCATTCCGAACTTATTAATGCAAAATTTATTGTAAAGGGGTTTTCAAGTCATTCATCAGTAAATGTAGGAATCATTTTTAATGGATATGTGAAAAGACAAGAGTGAGTGGACAATGAGCAAAATGTGGGCATAATAGACTGTAACAGATATTCTTGCTATAAGCACTATTTCGCATTGCTTAGTTTAGTAACTCAGAGCAACAGTCTCCTAGCAACAAGCATTGCACTGACTGTATCACTAGCTGAGATGCAGGAGTTCTGGAAGGGAAGAGGAGGGGAGGGGAAGAAGGATATGGCTGTTACCATTTTCAGCAGTAGCCACTAAGCTTGCAGGTTATATTAAAAGTGTTTTTAAAATTAAAAAGACGGGTCTCTTTATTTTTAATGTGAACATATGACTAGTTGCTGTGCAGATATTTCTCCAGAAATTGATTCAGTTTTGGGGCTAATCCAACTCCCTTTGAATCATCAACAAACCTACTAACACCTTGTCCTCATCTGCAATGATACTGTATTAATTTATTCTAAATGTAATTAAAGGTCATGTGTAAAAAAATTTCTAGTGCTGTATTAGATTGCATTTTCTCTGTTTATTCAAATGTCCAATGTCCCTTGGCATGCACACACATGCATTTTAGGTTCAGGTATTGCAATAAAGTATTTTTAGAGTTGCTCAGTATATTTGCCTCCTTCACCCCAGAGTGTCAGCTCAGCAAGAGACAAATGAAGTAACAAAGACATTATGCATTATATTAAAATGGAGCATCCCCTGCAGGATTTGTATTCCGAGAGGTTGAAGAGTAGCTGGGATAAAGTAGATTATTTTCTTGCAACCTGGCACTCATTTTTATAAATATAAATAAATAGCAGACAAGTATGGATTTGAATTGCATCAGTTGTGATGACCTGTAGTAGAAATCTTGCAGCTTTATATTGTTTTCACTTATATAGTTCTTTTGGACTGCTGAATCTGTACAGTACCAATATGCACTGTATTTTGTACACGCATTAGGTAAGAAAGGGCACACATCTCTTTCATCTTCTCTGTGACTCACAGTTCAACAACAAATATTATTCCATCTTTTTTTCCTTAACAAATTGACCTTAACACAATCCAGAGTATTTTCAGGTGTTTTAAACCCCATTGAGTTAGATTAAGCCAAAACATCTGTTCAGCATTGCTGCTTTCAGTGCTGTTAAATGCTCCTATCTCACAAGCACTGTGACATTTCAGAAGCAATGCTATGTTGGTTTGGCTTTCATGGCACAGTGATTAAATGGCCGTACTGCAGCTCTAATGTACTGTACTGTACTGTACTGTACTGTAAAGCTCACAACCTGGGGTTCAATCCCAGGTGTGCAGGCTCAGGATTCACTCAACTTTCTATTCTTCCAAGATCAGTAATATTAGTACCCAGTTCATTAGAAGAGTAAGAGAATACTGCTGCCACTTACTCCAGGGAATTAAGTGGCAGCAGAGAAGGAATAAAAGAACAGCTGTATGTTGTGCCTTGAGTGATAATATGATAGTGTGGCTAAAAACATTTTATGTGATATGGTAGATATATTGCTTTGTTTCAAGTAGGGGGAAAAGGAAGTATGACCCCAATTGGTGCATCTAAAGAAATAAAGTAATATAAGCCTAGAGGCACAGTGATTCAACTCCTGTATTCCAGCCAAAACCGCGACCTATGGTTCAATCCAGGTAGCTAGCTCAAGGTTGATTCAGCCTTCTATCCTTCCGATGTATAGCCATCGGGGGTGGGCGGAGTGGGGGGGAGCAATGTGTAGCCTGTATAATTACTTGTAAACTGCCAGAGAGTGCTTTAAGCTGTATGAGGTGATATATAAGCAGCATGCTTTGCTTTTTTTTAAAGTGGGTCTAAAATAAAGAAGTGGTACTAGTAGTAGTGCACCTTGTAGCCACTGAAGCATCTTTTGCAGCTTTAGAAAGTGACACTTTGGAATCCATATAAATACAGATTTCACCTTCTGACTGATAATACACAATCAAATCCCAAGGAGATCCCGCCCCTGCCTGAGATTCTATCTGTGCTAGCTTGCTGGGCAGAAAAATATGTAGCCTGCATAACTGAGTTGTAAACTGCCCAGAGAATGCTTTAAGCACTATGGGGCGGCGTATAAGCAGAACACTTTTATTTTGCTTTTTGCTTCTCTTTGAAGAAATATAATTCAGGCTTACAGAGATTTAAAAGCATAGAAACAGAGCCTAGACTGAGACAGACAGCAGAAGTACCCTTGACAGGTGGGTAGTCTGCACTTTCACACAAAACCCTGGAAAGATGTACTTGTATGGATGCTACTTTATGGTGTGCATGGGTCAATACTTTCCTTGTTAGAATGAAGTTTTTAAACTGTTATTTGGCTTGATGATCCATAGGATGCCTAGCTTTGCGGTTCTAAAATAAATCTAGGTATTTATTCTGTTAAAGGTGTGCCTTTGGGCAGGGTTTTTGGACTGTTTCTCTTTCTCATGTACTGATGCCTGCTTTTGGAGTAGACCTGTTGCTTTGCTCCCTTCTTTATGGGAGTTGTTCTTAGGGCTCTTTAGGGCTTTGGGGTTTGTTCCTTGCCTTGTCCCTCCTTTTTGGAGTACGGTAGTTTCTAAGAGTTCTTTTAGGGCTCTTTTAGTGCCAGAGAGAATACAAATGGGGGGGGGGTGAAATGAAGCAGCACAAGGTAAGTCCATTTTGTCTTTAATGAAAGGATAAGTGAAAATGAAAAAGGCATGTCCCAGAAGAACCCCAAACAAAACAAAAATAAGTTTTCACCCTGCACAGACATTTTCTTTGCACCCAAGTTTTACTTTATCTTTGCCTGTGATCCAATAAAACTAGGTGGCGTCTTTTAAACAGAGACATTTAAAAAGTAGCTTTCACTTGCTCAGGTCACTCGTACACTTAAGCCATGAGCTGTTTATTACGGGAATGATTATCTTCATCAATACAATTTTCCCCATCAAAGACTACTGGTGGAATGATTGGTCAGCATCCATAACTGCATGATATAGGGGATCCAAGAACTGCCACTAATGGATTCCTTCGGACATTTGCTATCCATGGTAGGGAGAATAATTGCTTATCTCACATGCTTTTGTAGAAATAGGCTGCATGAGAAAGTGAAGAGTACTTAATCTACCTTCAGTGCTAGCATATAATTATTGTTTTGATAAAATTTGATGTTGATAATATTTTTCTTTCCATTTGAAAAAGCCTGGAAAATATTTTCTAAAGGGTAGAAAAAATATGCAGTCAAAACATTGCTTTAGAAGAGTATGGTGCTCTCATTTTGATATAATCTTCTTTTGGAGGTTTTATGAGACTGCTTCTATTTTCTGTTTACCTTAGAGATGGGCACAAAATGGAAATAGAGTGTTTCATTTCCATTTGTTTCAATCTTCATTTTATTTTGTTTCATTAATAATAGATTTTTTAAAAAGAATTTTCATCATAAAACAAAATGCTTCATAAGGCTATAAATAATGGGGAGCTTTCCTTTTTTAAAAATTTAACAAGGAGCCCACTGCCCTAAATCAAAGACCTTCAAACCTTCCAATCAATCTGCTTTCAAGCAAAGAACCCTCTGTAAAAAAACTAGAAACCTAATAGCTAGCTAGCTGCTGCAGGGAGAGATTAAAGAGATAAACTCAACAGTTGATCAGCACAGCAAGGGAAGAAAATAAAATATTTTTTAAAAAACCTTCCACAGTCCTCCTTGAAAAGGGAAGGAAAACAATCGGTTTAAATCCACTTGCAGATGCAGCCAGCGAAGGGAACAGCTCAGGTGTCAGCTCCTGGGCTGGCTAACTTCAGGCAGATCAAGGTGAAGTGCCGGAAGAAAGGAAAACAAATCAATCAGTTTTTTAAAAAATAAACCTCTCTCTGCATTTAATGGCAGAAGTACTTCTAGATCCTCGGTATTTGATGAAGTCTCCAACCACACTCCAATGTAGGGCAGGTATACCACCTCAGAGGCTGCTATTACCTAATCTGCTCAAAGCCTGTCCAGACTGGCTACTTTGGGTGTGGATGGGCTACAAAAGGTCTGTTGAGGTTGGGTGGGGGGGCAGCAGTGTGCCTTTTGACATCCTCCTCCCATCTGATCAGCTGCCAATTAAGGCACACTGCCACCATCTGCTTTCTAGCCAGTGGATGAAGGCTGGTCGTTGGCTGCAGTGTCAGAAAGACTCACTGCCTCTTTGAGAGTGGATTGTGTGGCTGCTGCCTTGGTTGAGCTACACAAGAAAATGGGGTGGGTGGGGGTAATTGCTGCTGCTCCTATTTTCTTCTCACACTGATCCAGCAGCAGCAGCAGCAGGTCTCCGTTCCACAGCTGATCACAAAAGTCAGCAGCAAGGCAGAAAAGAGAGAAAGTAAGAGAAAATTGGAATGTTCCATTTATTCACCTTTTACCCTTCCTGCTTTCTTTCTCTCATTCTCCCCCACATTAATTTCCCCACTGCAACCTCACTGCTCTCTAAATTCAGCATGCTGAAAAGAAAGTCAGCCCTACTTCTGAGCCAGATAAGTGCATTATAACGCTTAAGAGAGAAGGATGGCTCAATCTGAGTGTGAACTCAAGTGGACAGGAGCCCCCCCCCCCAATTCCTTCCAATTCCTTTTTGCTTGTAATTGTACCATTACTCTGCTTCCCTATTAATAAAAAATATCCTTTCTAACTCATTAATATTATCTTCTAATTCTTTACTCTTAACTCTTCTTGTTGTTTTAATATATGTTTTTCTTTTATTGCCATGCCATGGGCCATTGCCTTCATCATGTTCCTTATAATCACACTTTACCATCATCTAGAGATGGACACTTGCATGGTCTGATATTTGTATTACTTCTATCTGCGTACTTATCCTTGACAAAGCATTATTGGAAGCAGATATATAATCTGTTCTCGAGTATGTATTGTGGACTGCTGAATAATATTTAACATTTTTCCCTTTAATTTCTCTCCGCAAGTCTTACAAGTCTGTCTTTTTTCATCAGCTTATCCAATATTGTACAGTGGAACCTTGACTTACGTCATTAATCTGTTCCGGAGGACTAGACATAAGTCAAACATGCCTTAAGTCAAACAAACTTTTCCCATAGAAAGTAATGGGAAAGTGGATTAATCCATTCCAGACTATAAAAAAGACCCCCGAAAACAGCAATTTAACACAAATTTGACTGGGATAGGAGATTCCTTTCGGGGATGTAAATGAAATGTCTCTTCAAAGAGAAGAGGAGGCAGTGGAATTATAGTCCACAAGTTATACGCCTCCACTTTTTAATGTTCATAGCAACAATGTCTAACATTTAAGTTTTACTGATTTTTAACCTGATGTTCCAAGTTCTGAACAAGCCTATGCTTACCATTAGAGTCCCATAACCGTACAGCTCCCCAACTAAAATGCTTCCATTGTGGACCAGAATTTTGCAGCCAGATTTTTTACAAGACTGAGCCTAACCAGCGAGGCCAGCTCCAAGCTCCCGGCCCTTCTTCTCCTCCGGCGGCGGCAGCAGCTTCGGCGAGGCCGAGGACCAGCTCCAGGTGCTCAGAGCTGGCCTCGCCGAAGCCGCCACTGCCGGAGGAGAGGAAGAAGGCAGGAGCAGTTTGGAGGTGGCAGCCACAATGCTGGGTCATGGCTGCCGCCCGATTCCGGGGCCTTGCGCAGGGGCTCCGAGCTGTAAGTCAGAGCCCGCGGCGCAAGTCAAACAGGCCCCTTCTTGCTGCAAGTCAAATATGCTGTAAGTCAAGCGGCATGTAAGTCAAGGTTCCACTGTACATCCTTATTTTCCCCCTTTGATGGTGTGATTTATCTTCTTTTTTATTCATAACCATATTAAAGTCTCCAGCCATTATTACAAATCCTTTCTTTAATTTATCTAAGCAGCCTAATAATGTAATATAGAATTTCTCTTGTTTCTCATTCAGTGCATAAACATTTACTGAAGTGCACTCCTCTCTCTTAATTTGGCCTTGGATTATTATATGCATGCCTTCGTTAAATGAGGATTTTTTATATTAACATAACAAACCCTCTTGAACTTGGATGTACCAAATGATTTTTCATAACTATCAATCCAATTAAACCTCAGTTCATCAACACATCTTTCTTTTGATGCGTTTCTTGCAGGAACACAATATCAAGAGGTTCAATGTTTACTAATTAATTTTCTCTGTGATGATATAAGATTAGCATATAAGTACTAACACTAACATTCTAAAGCTCCAGTACCCGAATACATTTACAGTACTCTGTCAAGTAGATCACTAGTTTTTGTCATTCAGTTCTATCAGAATATAATTTAAAATATACTGTATAAAGATCTGATGTGGCCAACATAAAGGAAGACCATGCTTCCAATTTAGACTTGATGTAAATTTAGTGGATATCCAATACCACTGGAACAGAGACTTTCTTCTATCCCTCCTGTAGCCCTCCATTTGAAAGAATTCTGCTCCAGGAGGTTTCACACGTCTTCAGATCAGCATTTTAGGGTTCATGGGAAGCTGCAACAGAAGGAGGGATTGCTGATTTTAGCAGAAGCATTGTGATCTAATGTCAGTACACGTCTGGATTCTGGACTAGGCATTACAAGAGAGATAATCACTTGTGTGTAGAGTTTCAGAGTTCTGTACTGAACTGCACTTGTAGTAGAGAGGGAGAGGACACAGAAGTACACCATCCTCTCTTGCCAAAGTCTTTTATAGATGTACTGGAACTTTTAACCTTGAAAAGAAATGGGATTAGATGATTGACAGAGGACAGTGGCAGGCAGAGTCTTTAGAATAGTTAGATGACTAGGCACCAGCTCTTTGATTCTTGTAAATGACCTTCCCTGATGATATTTATAAGACCAGATCATAACGAAGAACTAAGTTTCATGACTCCAACAAACAACAACTGTTATACTGCAGAATTACTTGCCTCTCTCGGTATAAATAATCATAATGAGGAAATGAGGAAATGATATCTATTCACCTTCTATTCATCATCTATTCACAATTGGGAACTAAGTCCCAATTTCTTCATTCTAAAATAATCCACTTTAATTCATTATGAATTCAAAGAACATGTTTGATGGTCAGGTTTTCTTGAACTCATGTCCCTTTTTCATAGAAACCTCACAATATGGTTACTTGATAATTTCCGCTTCCTTAAAATCCATCTGGTATTCTGTGCTTGGCAAGTAAAATGTATATCTGTTAATCACTGCAAAATAGAGAGCAGAAGGTGGATGGTGATAAATGCAAGGCTAATCAATGTAATTCAAGGCAATGCCAATTTAGTGCAATATCTATCGTGCTACATAATCTTTGCCACAGCAAACAGGAACAGCAGATTGTTAGTAGTTGTTTTTATGGAACATCTCTGACCTTATTTTAAGTTCAGGAAGGTGTTCTAAAGGCTCCATTGTTTCTAGCAAATGGGGAAAGTGTGGTTATTAGGAAGGAAGTTCTTATATGGAATAGCTTTATACGTAACATGAAAGTGTTGCCTCTTATATATAAATTATCACCAGAAAACACATCCAACGGTCTGACAGAGAGGATATGCCTATTCACATGTAACATAACTGAAGTAACATTACCAAAGATATTGTGAAGTCTTGAGGATACAGATGTTCTCTAGTGACATGTGGGAAATAGGTATACTGCAATGTCCAACATTGAACAGGCCAAGCTCTACTTTTTCCAGCCCAAAGTGCCTGAGAGGTACTACACTAAAGCCTCTACTTACAAATTTTATCAGTTCTGAGCCCATGCTCATAAGTATAAAAAATTATAAGTACAGCAGCGGTTTCCCATAGGAATGCATTGAAAATCAATCAGTTCCGGAGGGAACAGATTTCAATACATTCCTACGGGAAGGCTGACCATGAACACACTTCTCTTGCCCCCACTTGAGCCAGTGTGGCCGGGAGCAAGGGGGTACGGGCATGCTTGCTAGCAGCCCGGATCTGCCACCACCGCTTGCCTGGGCTGCTGGAAGCCTTTTTTTTAAAAGGTGCGCTTTGCCTCAGAACGGGAGCAGGTGGAGCGCTGGCAGCGGCGGCAGGTTACAGTCTCTGTGAGGCAGCTGTGGGGGTGGGTGGAGGAGGAGGGGGAAGGGAAGGGAAGGGAAGGGAAGGGAAGGGAAGGGAAGGGAAGGGGGAAGGCGAGGGGAGATGTCACTGCACAAAGGAGGTGGGCATGCCTGCGACCCCACCTCTCACTGTCCCCTCCCCTCCCCTATCCTCCCTCTGCTCCGCACCAGCGACTCAGCTGGCCACACGCCGATCATCTGGCTGGCATGGGGTGCAGGGGACTGTGCCATGGCCCTTGAACTGCCCCACTCAGCTGAGACAGTGGGCTGGCAGACCCAGAACTTTGCTGGGGCTGTGGTGGTCCTTGGGATGGAGGAGGGAGGGGTTAGGGGTGGAGAACTTGTCCCCTCACTTTTTAAATTGATGGCCAGTGGGCTACTTTTGAACCCTTCGTGGGTGACCAGTAGCATGCGGTCTGCCTGTTGTGCAGGCCTGGTATATTGTATTTATATGAAATACGCCTGGAAAATATTTTTCTTTTCCATAGTTTGGTGTGAGGATTCTGCAGGCCTCTTTTTCTCATAGATAGATACTATAAACCAAAAAGTATGGCACTTATGCACATAAACCAAATGTTTCCAGGCATTTCATCTGTATTTACAATTATGCAGCTGTATTTCTTGCAGTTTTCAAATTTTAGGCAAGAAAGAAAATATTCGTTCTAACATTACACTTAATAAAGAACAACGCAGGTCAGTACTTCATTGGATACTGAAGGGTGCAGTCTTTATCATGGCTTTTTAAACAGTTTTATATTAGTAGTGAATTGTCCTAGCTTTTCAATGTTGATTTCAGTGTTTTGTATATCTATTTGGTTTTAATTATCTGGACATTATTATATTGTTTTGCTTGTATGTTCTACTTGCTGCTTTAAGAATCTCCATTAAGAAAAAATGATTTTAATTTTTTTATTACAAGTAAACTAACTAAATATCAAGGTAGATGGTATATTCCTACTGAGATGTTGGTTAAATGTTGAAAGAGAAGTATTAACACTAATGACTAAGTTTAGGATCAGGCAGGAACTGAAATATGCATACAGTACTTTAATCATTACTTTTCTGAAAGAACCAGGGAATTGTTTTGAAATTACAGATTTGTTGACCTAATGTCTGAATCAGGTTAAGAAAGTGTTTTTTGTTTGTTTTTGTTTGTTTTTGAAACAGAAGGAAACCTTTCTTTGATAGTCTTTTGAGATAATCTAATGCTGGATATCTTTTCACATGCGGCTGCACTTGAAAACTGAGAGATGTGCAGCTCAGAAAAGGGGGGGGAGAGGTAGTGGTTATCTGATTTTTAAGAAAAACAACATCCATTGTTATGCAACCCATTTTATATAAGGGTTAGCAGGTACATGGTTTTTATGCTTAATTCAAGCTGCCCAAACCATTTTAAAACAACTTAATTTTTATCACAGTCTCTTTCTGTCAGCGAACATAATGGTGGCTCCAGGCCAGAGCACAGCACAACCCTAATACACACAACATAACTGGCATTGCAGGTGGCACATTTTGTCAACAACTGCCAATAGCTCCTGCTGCTAGCACAGAGGATGGATGTTGCACCAGCCAATCCAACCAGTGACTGGTGTTGATCATGGAGACAGATTTGGGGGTAACTGCATAGGCATATACCACTGAGTGGTCTTGTCTGTTCCAAAGGATTGAGAAATTGCACAATAATGCCAAGTTGAGCATATACATAGTCACTTGGCCATACCTCTGAAAGGGCATATATCCATTGGATACATCCTCCTGCTTCAAACTACCTCTAGAGTTGGATGTGGGGTTAGATAACTCCCAATCCCCTCCTTCCACCAGAACTACCATGGCTGTATCTAATCACAGAGCTTCTGACATATATCATTTAATTAAAGTCTGTTAACAAACGGAAAGATGCACTCCATGCTAACAGGACAAAATCATGGCATATGATTGCACAAGGTCTGCTTCAAAAGTTCCCAAAGGAACATTTCCCAGCCAATGAGGATGTAATTTCAAACTCCAGCTCAGGTAACCATTGGCAGTATTTCCTTTCACTTTGAGCAAAGAATCACCAAATAATCTGCCTTCTTTGAAAACTCAAGGTGCTCATTTTGCTGGGGGGGCATAATAATGAAAGGTAGTAAGATTTCATTAGAGACCTGGGATTAAAATTTTGTCTACCCACTAATTTAGTCTTGGCCATGCGTTTCAAATTAAACTGCCCCCTTTTACAAATTGTCTTCCTTCTTGCCACTTCCACTTACCTGTGCCCAATGCCCCCTACCATTACCTCTTCTTGAAATAGCCTTACCAAACAATAACGTTTTCAGCTCCATCCAGCACATCTGATAGAACTCCAGTAAACTGGAATGTTGTGAGTGGCAACAGATTAGCATATAGGAACAAAGGAGGAAGCATTGGTGGCTGAATATAAATTCTTTAACTTGGTAGAGTCAACTGCTTGCCTCATTCTTGCTGGAAATTGAATAATTATTTTAAGTTATTCCAAGTCTCTCTGATACTGCTTTAAAGCTAGAAGTTACTGTTCAAATATTAAAACTACAGTGGTTCTCCCGCCATTTCACGGTTCATATACTACAATCCCAGTATATCACAGGACTGCAGTATATGAAAGGCAAGGCCCCCTGGGGTAAGCTGCATGGGCCTTTTTATGGCCTCCTGCACTTACCCCAGGCCTGGTGCTGCCCCAAATGGGCCTCCGATAGGCTTCCCAGGCCTGTTGGAGGCTCCAGAAATTGTTTCGGGTGAACCGGAAGTGCCTTCCAAAACCCGGAAGTGCCTTTCAGATTGCTGGAAACCACTTCTGGGGCTTCCAACTGGCCCGTCAGAGGCCCGTTTGGAGCAGCGCCAGGCCTCAGCCTTCGGTTATATGAATTTTTTGTGTAGATAGTATGGGTTCTGAATCCTTACACTGATATTCATACAAATGACTATGATCATTTTCCCATAGTGCACACCAATATCCTTCTCCATTCTCGCTTGTATTTTTCCCTCAGCCTTGGTGCCTAGGTGATACATTAGAACAGAAATGTTGTACTCATGGTTGTATAATATGAAAGCAGAATGGCATATATAAAGATATTCAGTTTGGTATAATGTATAAGTAATGGACTAAGACTCAGGAAACCAGGGTTTGAATCCCTGCTTGGCCATGGAAGTTCACTGGCGATGTGGAACTGGTAGAACTCCTTCTTGAATATCTTACATCTTGAAAGATATTAGAGTTGCTGCAAGCTGATTCCAAATTGACAGTAATGAGAACAACAGACATTTATGTGCAAAAGAAAGAGAACGTTTAATAGTGATCTAAGGTGAGGCAGTATGTATGGTGAGTAGTGATCCAGAGAGTGTTAGAGGCTGCTCCTTGTAGATTTGAAAGGTAGTTCTTGTTTGGGGTTTAACATGAACTGCCTATTCAGTGGAATAAATTAATCTTTGAAAATATTTGAAAATAATTGACGTTTCATTATACAAAAAGAAAGCCGCACTTAGAGCTTTCCATCTTCCTGATACAGCTCCCGTATAACATGTATTTTTCCGTCTGTAAGATGCCCCCATGTATAAGACAACCCCCATTTTCCCAACCCAAAATTACAGTTTCACAGCCACACAATTCTCTCCTCGGCTTACTTTTGTGTATAAGATAACCTTCAATATTTAGTCTAATAATTTTAGACAAAAATATAGTCTTATGCATGGGAAAATAATGTACTGTGAACATCTTCATCCAAGTTTTTTCTTGATAACATGGTTCATAAGCTTCCCTCTGCTCCGACTTAGCATTCTGTGCATCTTTGCTTCTTGCAGAAAGAACTATCACCACATTAGGGCAAGAGTCATGTTAATGAACTGTGTTAATATTCCCTTCTGTTGCTCCCCTTTTCAGGTTCTTCCTTATGGAGTGGGGTTTTAAGAAGTATTATGTTAAAGGTTACTCTTTGCTAATTCCAACTGCTTTCTGAACAATGTTGAACAGCCTTGCACAGCAGAGCATACAATAGCGGTGCTTTCAATTCCACCGCACAAATTCTGTTGGGTGTCCTTCCAGCCCAAAGCAATATAGTTCTTGATTGAATAGGAGGAAACACTAGTAAAACTATTTAAAACTAGACAGAACAATTTATTTTCCTGGCGATCTTGTAAAATGGGAGACAGCCTTCCCATCAGTGTCCCCTAAAGCAATTAGCATGTAGAATTTGTTACTTAAGAGCATGATAAACAGCAACCATTTTGTTTCCCCCAAACCCTATACCGACTTTGTTTTGGCAAAGGAACCCCCCAAAATGGCATTTTTGATTAAAGTTTATTAGTGCTCTCTTTTAAATGAGAATTTCGTATGAATCCTAGTGTTTTTCCCCCATTTCAAAATCTACCAGTAGTTTTCTCACTTCTTATAATACTGCAGCTTTCATTTGATGTTTGGCTTGCTCTTCTTTTTTAGAAACAATAAGAAGTACCATATGATAATTTGAATCTTCATAATTGTATTAGCAGTTGTGAGAAGGATTTCTGATGGGAATGTACTGTAAGAATTGATTCATTCTCCCATCTACTATTTCACATATGAGAACAAAATGGGAAGCATAATTAACTTGAAATAAAAATAGCTAGTTGTCTTCAGTAATGATAGTCACTTCCCTAGTTCAGAACAAGCCTCTGGCTACTCTTCTGGTTATAGTACACAGGGTTCAGATTCTATTTACTGTAGCACATTATACATAGAAATAAAAAATAGGTCCCTTTAAATATAACATTTTCATTTGCATGCATTTTTAACAATTATTTAGTCATGTATATTTAGTCAAACATACTGTGGACACCTCACATTAAAATAAGTAGGGTGGTATCCAGAATTCCATTCAGGAGAAATAAACTGAACCCCACTCATTTGTGAAGTTGCTTTTGCAAACCAAGCAGTTTATTATACAGTAGAGAGAATATTGTATTTGTAGTAGTGTTCTCCCCTTCATGAGGCAGACAAAGCAGGAAAATAAGTGCCTTTAAGTCTTAGCAAAACCTATATAATCATTACCTCAGCTCTGTTTTGGATGAGTTCACTAGAGTAAACAAGTTATTCATTACTGATTGATCACAAATTTATCTGATCTTCCTTTCAAGAAGCTTGATATAGATAGGGCAAGCACGGTTTAGCAGGCTAATACTTCCTCTTGTGATTCAATGGTGCATACTTAATCTCCTTGGGGACAAAGGGGACGGACCTTAGAATAAGGATGTTATCTGTGCTATGTTTCTTTTGATAAGACTTACATCTGGACTTATATTCAGTTTCCCAAACATGTTTTGTTTTGACTGCTTGCACATATTTATATGGCTTAAGGGATATTGGCAGTGCCCTAACTTCCCAATTTCTCTTGTAAGATTGTTCACCGACAGAAATTTATTTAGTTTTTTTATTTTTTATTTTTTATTTATAAATAAGGAACCCTATCTTGCTGTAGAGAACCACTCACATTAACCACTCAGCCAGTTTCACCCTCTGGGACTACCTTTATGATCCAGGGATGATATGGTTCAGCACACATTGGTAGCATTTATCTTTCCAAGAACTGATACCCTGCCTGTTACCATTCTTTGTTGGTCTTCACCCATCTCCCTCTTTTGCAGAAACATCCCTTTATCAGCAGGCAACAGCCTGTCCTCTAATAACCCAGAGGTTCAAGCAGGCAGATGAATAGCTGTAATCAGTCTTGTTCCTTCTCTTTCTTAGACAAGGAATCTGCTCCTCACTCTCGTGTCTTCTGAAGGGGTTGGGTGCCACCTCTTTGGATGGTGATGTGAGTGGCATTGGACCAACTAGTCGTAATTCTCACTGGTGAAGTAACAGGTGCTTGGATGAAAAGTCTGCCTTTCCTCATCTGACAGTCATTCTCCTGAAGCTTCCTCTCCTCCCCTGGCTCTGCTTCATGTATTACTCATGAGAGAACCAGAGGGGGGATGAGGTGACAGAGAAAGTATTCAGTTCTCCAAGCGGTGTTTGTTTTTAGCTAAATATGAGCTACGGCACCACCGCCCACCTTCAGCAAGAGCTCTGCAAGTCAGCATCCGCTTGTAAAAGAAATGTCTTAATCTAGTAGGTTTTTTTGTGTTAAAAACCTTGCAGATCTACACAGAGATAATGCTGTATACAAATGGTCACAGTTTTAATAGGTATGTGGACATTTATTGTTGTAATAACCAGTGCCACTAGAAGGTCTCGTTTCCCTCTCTCTTTTGTAGAAGCAGAAGTTAGCATTAGTTGTCTTTGACAAAGATATGTTTAAGCTTCTAAGAACCCGGAACAGAAATCAGCGGAGATAAAAAGAGCAGCAGTCCAAAAAGTCTGCAGATGGCTTTGTTCAACCTGGTGACCTTTCACAAATATCCTGTGAAATGTAGCAAACGACTTTAAAGGGTGGTGGCAGCGGCTGTGTTTTCCTGTGGCAAACAGCAATGCAATGTTTCATCTGTTCAAAAGAAATTGGTAGCTGCAATCTGTCCTGTCACAATTTAACTTGTGATAGATTGCTGACCATTGTGATAAGACACATTTTCATATTCCACATTCTGTTTAAATTACATGTAAAAACTGTATTTGCATTCTGGATCCAAGGTTTCATGTATGCTAAAAACATTTAGACTCCTTTCTTGTATGGAAAAATGATGCACTAACAGTTCTGACATCCCTGCAAACATGTCATTGATGACAAAATGTATTTATATAGCCTGAAGTCAAGAAGGTGAAAGGATAAGGAAGAGCACCAAGCTGTTCCAAAATAACACATGCGCTAGATGTATACTGCACTGCTCTATCAGTCACTAGGTCAATAAGAATTATTTGCTGGATGTGTATTGTCTGCCTTTGTGACAGTTTAACCATCAGTTAACTTAATATTGATCATCCATGTTGCTCCCACCAAAAACCAACTAAATTTGCAAACTAGACCTCATCAGGAAAAAAAGCATCCATATAGGTCTGTCTTGGAGAAACTATTCTGTGTTCAGTAGTCTCAATAATCAATGTCAATTATCTTTGGGAACATATATTCTCCTTACAATGGTCACATATTTTAAAGCCTCAATACAATATGCATTGCTCAACCAATATTGTTGGACCTCACGTTCAATGAATCCTAGCCAGGATGAAGGATGATGGTAGTTGAAGTCTAATAACAACTGGAGGATCACCAGATAGGCCCACCCTTAGATAAAGTAGAGTACCAGCAAATTTGTGGTGTCATGAAATGGTAGCAAATCAAGAATTATTTAATTTCGTTACCCTGCTGCCAGGAATAGGCTTATTGGATTCAGACCTGTCAAGTGTCCCAATTTGGCTGGGGACATTCCTGTTTTTCTAGCCCTTGTCCTGCCATCTTCCTGGAAAATTTCTTTTCCTGGAAATGTCCCGGGTGGCGGCGGCAGAGCAGCAGGAGCAGGAAGACGAGGACGAGGAGCTAGTGCCAGGTGGCGGCGGCTTAGGGGCGAGCTGTAGCAGTGGTAACTGAACTCGGGTGGATGTGCACACATGGGTTAGGGTTAGAGCTAGGGTTAGGGTGAGCCCAGGCGACAGGAAGCCCATGGGCTGGGGGAGAGCCCTCCTCCATGGACATCGTAGAAGATGGTGTTGGCAGCAAGGGATCCCTCTTCTCCCCTCCTTCCTCCAAGCCCGAAGGGAGTGGGATTTGGGCCTGGGAGGGGGTTAGCGAGGATGATGAGGGAGCAGCAGGAGGAGGCATGCCCCCCTGCCCGCATCTTGGAGCACATCAAACTGGAGATGCTGCCGCCGCCGCTGCTGTTGTGGGCTCCATGGCCACTGCCAGTAGGGCAAGATGGTCTAGCTCTGTGAGCTCAGGGTAGAAAAGAAGGCAGGGGGCTTGGTGATTGGAAGGTGGGTGCTATGACCCCAGCGCCTGACCACGTGGGAGGGTGGCTGGAGTGGGAGCAGGACCTCCCTGGCGTTTGACTCCCCCTTTAGCATCTTCCTGCCTTCACCTCCAAAGCCACACTGGCTGGAGGAGGGACGAGAGAGAGAGAGATGATGAGAAGCAGAGTGAAACCTCTTTGACCCCTTCGGCATGGGGTCTCTTCCATCCTCCTCAGCAACCTTGCTTATCAAGTTCTTTAAAATCATATAATCTGAGTCCTATCTTATACCTTTGCAGCATGTGATCTCTAACAAAGCATCCCAGCTATATTTTGTGATTTGTCTCAGGTTATTCTGTTTTCCAACTTTGGAGAGCTGGACCATGAACAGACAAAAGCTACAGACAGAATTTTAAAGGTTTCTAAATATGGTTCAGTAGGTATCTTATTTGTAGGTGTTCATCCAAAACAGATGAAAATGCATAGGGAATGGGTTGATAGTTTGCTAGCCTGTCCATGAAATCCCAAGGTTGGCAAAAGCAGGTGGACTGCTGAATGCATATGGGTTTGATTGGGCTTGGTGGATAACATATTCCTATGAAGGCCTGTATTTTGAATATCAAAAACTGATGTTGGCCTTCAATATTTTGAAAACAAAGTACTGCATTCTCCAACTACATGTTTCTCAACTATTTCCTTCTCTTGAACATCTTGTGGCCATGTTTCAAACCAGTTATGGGGTGCTTTATGCATACCAAATTCTGCATTGAAACTATGCTTAGTGATACTCAGAGTAGATCCACCATAGGTCTCATGACTCATTGAACTTAATAAATGGTGGAGTAGTGCATTTGAAGGTGCATGTGCTCATGATGGCATATCCCATAGTCACTTCCTCCCACAAGAAGCATCCAAAAATGCAGTCAGCTGGATCAGTCCTTATTAGAAAATGGAGGACTGGGCTGAAGCTAATGGGATTTAATTACCCACTTAAGACCCAAACCATAGTCAGATATTTTGCAATAGCAACTAGGCTAACTTGCAAGAATATAATATTTCTGGGAATATTTTTCTTCCTCAGTTGCAATAAATATTGTATCTAAACCCAGAGAATCTAGGAATGGGTGAGTGGCCAATAATGTCCTAGTCCATACTAATTAGGAAGCCTTGGTAATTTGACCTATTGAACATTGATTCTTCAAGATAACACTTATTTCAAGAGCTCTGCTGAGAATATGACTTTGAGGTGGAACCAATATTTGTGGTTCATTTTAATAATGTTACAGTTGATTCGTGTTGTATTTATATTTATATTTCTGACCAAGGGATCTGAAACAAATGTAAACAGATCTATTTATTAGATATCTGTATGGAAATCATATAAAAATGAAGACATGGGAAGATGAGAAATTTTGCTTAATTGACGACTGTTGGGTGAGTCTAAGTGCTTTGAACATGCATAATCAGTTGCGCAGGTGGTATTCTATGTGTGGCTTTTTCTTAAGAGCAGGAGGTTCAGAATGCCAGCATTTGAAGGTGTAGGAGGATAGGGAGTGGAGGTGGCTGTAGACTGCAAAATTATAGCTATGGCAACAATGTCCCGCTTTCTTTTAATCCAGTTTAATATGGTTTGCATGGCTTTCTAATGAGTGTTAAATCTTTGTGGCAAATTAGTATAAGCCCTTAATGAATTGCTTAAAATACAGCATTGCATTTCCATGTTTTACAGTATTACTGCCAGCAAAGGTTGTTGCTGTGACCATTTATAAACTTTGCACAGGGATACAAAGGCCTGCCCTGAAACAGGTGGGCATGGTTATATTAATTTTCCACAAGTACGTAGTCATTTTATGTTGTCTCTCTCAAAATTCATTTATGTTTTATGCAACTGAAGGAGTCAGCAACTCCGAGCAGCCTCTGAACATCTTTGTTGAACTCAGTTCTCAGCACTTTTTACCATGGCCATCCTTTTAGAAAAAGAAAATGTTGCATACCTATGCATAGCTTGGCATTCCCCTTCCTATGGTTTAATGTGTGGACATCATCATCTGTACTGTTGTATCTTTCATGGTTGGAAGATGAGATGGGAAGACCTTATCTCTGTGTGATATGTTTTTGGTTCTGTTTGTGTACGTAGTTACATGTTACGAGCAAAACCAACCACTAGAATAAATGATCCATAACTCTGAAGGCCATAGCATCTTCATAAAAAAGTTACATATTCATAAAAAACATTTCTTCTTCTAATAAAGGTTTAAAATTCAATGATCACTTGAAGTCTGTGAAAATATTTTCTAATGGCTTGAGTTGAGACATCTAATCTCCCCTCTCCCCCAAAAGAGATGTACAGTGGTACCTCTTAAGAGAAATATCTCATAAGACAAAAAAATCTTGTAGGAAAAAACAATTTCCTGGAATAGGCATGCTTCCATGACAAAAAAATTCCCTATGGGATGCTTTGCAAAAACCAAAACTGTTCCAAAGATCCCCAGGGGAGAAAAACTCAGTTATTTTTGGCTTTATCCTAGCCTCCGGAATAGATTAATCCATTCCCATTACTTTCCTATGGGAAGCTGTGTTTCATAAGATAAAATTTTCATAAAAGAAGCAACCCATAGCCTCCAGAACAGATTAATCCATTTTAAATACATTCCTGTGGGAAACCTTGTTTCATAAGACAAAAGTTTTGTGAAACAAATTGACCTGTAGAACAAATTAAATTTGTTTTAAGTGGTGCCACTGTATACTCAAGTGTTATTCACAAATGTCATGATCATAATTGTGTGGTTTACATTTTGCCAATTATACATAATTTTTGTTTCTACAGGAAGCTAACAGTATTTATTTTTTTATTTGTCTCACTTGATATCTTAACAGCTATAGTTTAAAAGGTTCTGGGTGCAGTCCCACAAATTGCCGTTCTCTTGTGGCTGTAAACAAACAAACACACTGACATGCAAAGAGAGATAGACATACACAAAGAACAGATTAGTAGAGTAGGAGTGAGGGGTGCCTATGGGATTGTGTAAATTCTTGCCCCCAAACCCTACCAGGTCTGGAAATTGCTGGGGGTGGGCAATGTAAAGGCAGGAAAGGTCTGGATGAGCATTTCTGGTTTCTGTTTTTGGATTTGGGGTGGTGGTGGCATTTGAGAATCTCAAAGGTCCTTAAGCTTAAAATTGCTATTCCTGAATGCCTTTTTTTTGCCCACCTCTGTATTGGGGTGATATTTTTACTGGAGGCCTCTCGAGTTTCCATGGGGGCTACAGAAATCCTCCTGGAGTGCCTTATGTGGCTCAGACTGGGCCCCATAGAAATCTCTTCCATGTTGCCTTCATGCACAAGACATGGGCAGATCCATTAGTATCCAATAGAGATGGGCACAAAAAACCCCCGAAATGCTGTTTTATCATTTTGTTACGTAATGAATTGTTTCATTATGTAACAAAATGATACAAATAGTTTCATAATGAAATGAAATGAAATGAACCACCTTTTTTGTTCAGGAAATGAAACAGGGGAGCTTCCTCAAGTTCTTCCCTATACATTTGTAGAGATTTGGGATTTAGGGGACCAGGTTATTCAACTGCAAAGAGGGTCCCCCCAGCACTAATTGGAGTGCTGTACTCACGCAGCACCAGCAATAGGTTAATTTATTACTTCCCCTTGCTTAACCCCTATATTGCGGGCATGCACTGTACACACATTTTCAATTAGCTAGCTAGAGGGAAGCAAAGTGTTCTGCTTATATACCATCCCATACCACTTCAAGTAGTCTCTGGGTGGTTTGCAGCTTTAATTACAGTATGTAGGCAACACATTGGCCCGCCCCAGCAAGCTCAGTACTCATTTTACCAATCTCAGAAGGATGGAAGGCTGAGTCAACCATGAGCCTGCTATCTGGGATTGAACCCCAGGTCGTGAGCACAGTTTTACCTGCAGTACAGGCATTTAACCACTGCACCACGAAGCTCCTACTACCCTCTTTGCAATCGAATAGCTCACCGCCCTGAACCCCAAACCTCTCCAAATTTGGGGGCTTACAGGGAAGAGCTTGAGGAAGCTCCCCTGTGATTTTGATGCTGCTTCATGCCTGCAATTTCTATTTTCGAGTACATAAAATATGTACTCAAAATAATGATTGCATAAAATATGTGCTCAAAATAACAATCACTTTGAGTGGTTTAAGTCACTTAGGCTTGATTTGCATAGATAGATAATTATGAAATTAACCAAAACAGTAACATTATATGGCATTATGTAGGCTTGTACTTGCTTAAAAACACCCATGTTTGTTAACTGGTATGGTTATAATATCCTTAAGAACTTAGACTGGCAGTCTAGATATTCCCAAACTGGGTCTCTTTTACAGCCTGCTGCCATTACCTCAGGCTACTATACACATAAAGATCTCAAGATGTGGAGTACTGTACTCAAAAAGTTTCACTTTCATTTTACTGCATGCCCTCCCTCCTCAAACGTTGCTCCTTGTACAGACCTATTCCATTCCAGGCAACCTTCTAATCATTGAACTTCTTGAACCATAACACTTAAGAGGTAAGGGGGTTGATTCTGTGTACATAGATTTGCAGAGGAACAATGGGATTAAGGTCTTTTTCTCAATTCTAATGTTTATTTTATAACATCTTTTTGCTATGAAGTAGACATGTTATCATTGCAAACCCAAATGCACAGTTTTGAAAGTAGAAAAACCAAGCATCTTTGAGAATATCTTCTAGATAGAAAAATTGCCCCAAATAATCAGAAACCTCTGGGAGATCATGACATTGTAGATGGATTAATACAGCTTAATGCTACAGGTAATTAAAAACTAATTTCATGATGAATAACCTTTGGACTATAATGTATCTCAACTAGAACATGATTTTTAGAGAGATTTTTCCTCAAAAAGCATTTTAAATAAAAAAATCTGATTTTTAATTTTTTAAAACAAAATCATTGATTTTTATCCACCCTACCCACTCCTGAAATCAAGGCAGCCAAAAAGCAGGTGCCTTCTTTTTGGGAGTTAGTAAGGACAAGCACGGGGGGGGGGGATGAAAGGCCCACCCAAAAGCAGAAGGCGCTCATGTCTTTCATAATCCCCATTAGTTTCCAATGAGGTGGCCCAAAACTCATAAACTGAGGTACCCCATTCAAATTTTTCATTAAGGGAAACATCCCTATTTCCAGATATTTCAATTTGCTATCTGAATTATTTCTGAACAGAGGCATTCATTGTTGGAGGCATTACTGTACTTTCCCCCATATATATCCAGAAATAGTGCAAAAGACACCATTGCTATGTGCTGTCAGGTCACCTCCTATTTATGGTGAATTGTCACTTTTGCTAGGTAAAGCACAGTTTGAATTCCAAATCAGACGAGTTTATATACTGTGAGACAACTTGCTTGGCAAGTGTCTTATTTCAAGCTAAATGTGTTGAGTCTGCGATGCCAACAGTATGCAACTTCCCCCCCCCACACACACACACTGCAACCGTCAGATCACCCTCAAGGCTCTCATGGGTTTATCTGCTTGGTCCAGGAAAATGGCAGGTATCAGGCGATATAAAATAATTTCATTCCATCAAGTCTATTCCAACTAAGTGTGGACAGCGTATTTGATTAATGTTGATAAAAATTAGATCCAGTTTTAGTATTTGGGTTGGGTCCTTACATTTTTAATTAACTTCTATCAGAAGGGTGTCCATATTTGTAGTTAACTCAATTTCCCCTTCCCCTGCATTTCCTACATATAAAGTACAGTAATACCTAGGATAACGACTCCCCCGGATAACAAATAATTTGGATAACGACTCATTATTTTCACCTCCCCCACCAGCCCACAGCCCCAGCTTCCCTCCACATTTCCCTTTAATTGACCTGCAGAGGAGGGGGGGGGAGGCAACATGCAGAGGAGTGGGCCGGGCGGGAGGAACCGACACATCTGCCCGGCTCTCATGCCGCCCAAATGTTCAGCAGCGGTGGCAGCAGAGGAGGAGGAGGAGGAGAGGTGGGGGCCGGGGGGAAGCGCCAGCTGCCGCTTGGCTCTCGCACTGCCTGAACTCCAGGTGGCAGCAGACGAGGAGGAGGAGGAGAGGAGGTGGGGGCTGGGGTGGGGGGAAAGCACCAGCTGCCGCTCGGCTTTCCCACCGCCCGAACGCCCGGCGGTAGCGGCAGTGGCGGCGGCAGAGGAGGAGGAGGAGGAGAGGTGCGGACCGGGGGTGGGGAGAAGTGCCAGCCACTGCTTGGCTTTCCCGCCGCTTGAACGCCTGGCGGCGGAGGAGGAGGAGGAGGAGGAGGAGGAGGAGGAGAGGTGTGGACGGGGGGGAGCGCCAGCTGCCACTTGGCTCTTCTGCCACCCGAATGCCCGGCGGCGGTGGCGGCGATGATGGAGGAGCTGAGGTGGGGGGTGGGGGTGGGGGTGGGGGAGGAAGCACTGGTGATAGGGGTGGGCAAGGAGGGGGAGGAGTACACTTTGAAAGTGCACTTTAAAGAGGTCTCAGAGGGAAAAGGCTTTTTTGGCCTTTTTTCCAGACCTCTGGAACAGATTAAAATGGTTTCCCATTCATTTCAATGGGAAACCATGTTTTGGATAACGATTTCTTTGGATAACAACTAACCTCGGGGAATGAATTAAAGTCGTTATCCGAGGTACCACTGTATTCAGTGTACCTCTTATTTCTTCTAGATACTCCAAGTAGTCTTGGCTGTCCCCTGTACCAGGAGATGTGGTGACAATTCAAACTCCTGGCCTTGGTTGTGCAGCCAAGTGTTCCACCCATCGTATTAACACAATATGTATGGTTATGAACAGGGGAAGAATTTCTGTGACATGTTATGTTTTTCTGGAGCCGATGTTTGAACTTGTAAGTGGGTTTGGACATGTTTATGAGTAGTCTGGAGATATATATTTTGTTCATTTTAAATTTCACATTCCTTTTGCTCTTCCATTTGTTCTTTCAGCTCTTCCATCAGAAAAAAAAGACAATAATAGTGTCCCAACCAGCATTATTTAGTTTCCGACAAGATATTTTTATACTTGTTTAAACAGAGGAATGTTACTTTCTGAACCAGAGTTTTTCTCTTAAGGCTAGAATGATGCCTTCAGCAGGAAGCCTGTGAACACATGTGCTTTTTATTCCATCTTTGGGTGGCAGAATTCATTTCGCTGATAGAAAGGCAGACAAAATTATATTTTTACAGAATATCTTTATTCTAGGCAACCAGGAAGACATGAATATTTAGTCTGACACCTAATGCATGCAAGACAATTTCTACCATATTAGAGAATGAAGATAATCTTCTCTTTTTAGTGTCTTTTTCCCTTTCTAGCTAAAAAATTAATACAAGGGTCTGGAAATCTTAATTAACCAGAAGCAATCTGTACGAATTATGCAGACCATCATAACTCACGACAATAAAGGCATAGTGAGTTCTGCCTTTCCCCTCTTCAAAGTACTGAAATTTCTCAACATTTCTCCTAGTTTCTTTCTCCAATCATTCTGTTTTTGTAATAATTTGTGTAAGGAAGCAAGATCATGATGGCTTTATTTGAATCTTTTACACTCATACACACTTACAATCCATTGAAGAGGGAAGGTTAGGCTGTGCTTGCTACCTTTGCCATTTCTGCATTGCTCAGCCTCATCTCTTGCCACAGGAGGAAAGACTTCTGAACGTGCGAACCTGTGCTAGATATGGAGACTCCTTGCATGATTTAGAGCCCTAATTGTGCATCATGTTGGATGGTGACATTTCAACTAGTCCTATTAGTATTTGTGTGAGGTTAGTGTAATTTGCTTTGGCTAATTGTGGCTAATTGATGAACTGCCAGTGGAATCTTGGTTGGCTCAGTTTGACATGTGACCAAGCAGACAACCAATATGTGAACAAGCATGTATTCGACTGATTGCACCTGTGACAAATTATACAAACCTTCTGCCAGTAGGATTCTGGCCTTTATAAGTAAGAGACTTTTAGAGAGCTTGGGATGGTAATGCTCATGGAGCAAAAAGGGTGTATCATGATATGAGTGGCAATACATAAGCAGATAAAAGGTCATAAAAGACACCAAAAGACTTGTATATGCTGAGTATGAAAACAAAGATTTATTGTGATTCATTCATTTTTGTGGTAGCAAAAATGTACTCGGTTAGAAATATTGATTTTCAGATATTTGAAAA
The DNA here is from genome assembly GCA_029282475.1 of Phrynocephalus forsythii. Classification (NCBI taxonomy): domain Eukaryota; kingdom Metazoa; phylum Chordata; class Lepidosauria; order Squamata; family Agamidae; genus Phrynocephalus; species Phrynocephalus forsythii. The sequence continues at coordinate 124,079,544 of JAPFRF010000001.1, read as the reverse complement.
TGTTGACTTTGAGTGACAAAATAAAACACCTCATTTTAAACACCTGCGCAAAAAGCCAACACCAATAAGTCATTGCTGCTGGCTGTATAGAAGCTTTTAATTCTGCTTATCTACAAAAAAATGAGCATTATAGAATGTCCAAGCAGAAAAAAATATTTCCAGAAGTTGCAATTCTAAACCTGTGTGCTTTTAACTTATTGCAATGTCATATTGACTTTATTTTTTCTGTTTTTCTCTATGTCTTTGAACTGATTATTATAATGGTTGAGCTTGTCTTTCCATACAGTTTGCTGAAAAGGCGGATTATCATTAATAAGTTGAAGAGTTTCATGAATTATTTTCTTTCTCTTTTTGTACTACAAGAATGGTCTTTCTGCATTCTTCCTCAGAATTGCTCTGGTTTCAATCCATTGTTCTCTTGGTTGGTTCGCTAGTCACTAAGACTTGATTGACATAGATGGATAACTATTAAATCATTGCAAGGTAAACTATCTTAAGTTTAATAGGTTAATCATTCATATTTGGACCATGGTTCTGTTGTACTTTATTGGAAGGAGAAATGCCACCAGCAATATAATTTCTCCTATCCATTTCTCTCACTGTCAAGGCATATACTTAGGGGAGAAAGGGTGTTACCTTCCAGTCATATTCTCTTACAATCTTTCTGCTCTTTTCAAGTAGGAGCAGTACCACTGCTGCCTAAGAGTGAATACACATACACTAAAAAGCAAGTCCTACGATGCAATTAAAAGTTAAACCATTTACATGTGCAAGGTTTTCTCGTCCTTTCCTTGGAATGCAATGCTTGAGCTGGACTACCTCCTAACATACCTCTGCCATTACTGTTCTTCCATTACTGTCTTGTAATGTCACCTTTTATCATAAAACTGCTGAAAAGTAGATTACATGTCATTCAGTCTTGTCAGGAAGAAAATGAGTTTTTACATTGGGACTTGGAAGCTTCTGAACTCTAGACCAGGGCTGCCCTACTTTGAACAGCCTGCGGTCTACTTTAAACTGCCAAACATCCCCGTGGTCCAAGATTTGGACAGGAGACCCAGGGGTGGGGAAGCGGCAACTGGATTCCCACCCACTGCACTCCTTCGCTCACCGGATTAAATTTAAAAAGAAAAAAAAGAAAAAGAAAATAAATACCTCAGCAACTGCAGAGAGGGGCGGTGAGATCCGCCGCGTCTGCCTTGCTGCATGCCGTGCCCCCACAGTCCCAGCAACAGTAAGGAGGGACGCCCCATCCCCCTAGCCCGTTCAGGCCCGGCTGGGTCAGCCCACCGCCTCCACCACCACCCCGTTTGCTTCTCTGTGCGTGCTCCCAAGCCCCCCTCCCCAGGGCTTGATTATTGGCACTGCCAAGGCTGCAGTGAGCGCCCTCCCACCACTGAGGCAAACTCCACTGGGCGCAGCGTGACCTGCACCTTGTCCTTCACCCTCCTGGCAACCCCCCCCCCCCCCCCCGATCAGCCCAGGGAGGGTGGGATGCAGCAGCAACAAAATCACTGCGAGTGAGGTCTCACGGCCTAATCGGGTGCCGTGTCCACTTGTGGTGGGACCCCCCCACACACACACACTATCTGTGACTGGGTGAGAGGCGGCTGCTCCACCGCATGGGTGGCCTCGGGAGGCGCAGCTTGGCTGCACCGCAAGCATGTCTGTATTCCATTGGGGTAGGGGGTGGAACTCGGCCCCTGCCCTCTGCTTCCCCATGTTTGTTGGGTGGGTTCAGGCATGGCAGCGCCACGCGGCTTAACATTGGGGTGGCTGCCAACTATTCTCTCTCCTTCTTGATTCTTCATCTCTGGGATGGGCCCCAGCTTGCCGTGGGTAGGCCTGACCCCCCTCCACCGCCCCCACCTCTTCCTCCTGAGGCCGTGATCTGCCTTGGGGCATCCCAGTCCCCCCTTGCCAGTGGAGTGCACAGCGGATCCCCTGACATCCTGCCCACATCTGTGTGCGGACCAAACATATGGGCAGGTGGGTGGGCCAAAATCTTTTTTTTTCTGAACACGCCACCACTGGCGGCAGATTGGGAGGCTGGCAGGGACCTCGCAGCCTACTTCTAATGGCCCTGCGGGCTACCAGTTTTTACAGTTGACACATTGTGCAGGCCTGCTCTAGACCAAAGAAGGATCTAAAGAGAAAAAATTTCTTCTTATGATTTCAAGATTTCTTTTGCAAAGCTGTTATTGGAAAAATCGTGTTGTCAATACTGGAAGATACTAGCTGCAGTACAAAACCCATCATTGTTCAACATATATTATAGGCGGCAGGAGTTCATCTGAGATGCTGAGGATTATCTACACCGGTTATGCCGGTGCAGCAAATTTAAACAGTTTTCTTATATACATTTTGTTGTTCCAAAGAGACACGCATGACAGTGGCTCTCAAAGCAGTGGTGTGTGTATTTCTGGTAGGACGGAATAGTAATCTATGTAGGAAGATGATTTTCACACACAAAAAAACCAACTTGGTATTTAATTTCCCTGAGTCCACAGGTCATACTAGAAGTATGATCTGCTGGTTAATATCAACACTATCCATTATAGATTATTCATCAACTATTTTATTCTTGCTAGTAGTAACATTGAACACATAGCATTTCTCCTAACACCCAGCTAGCCAGATCAATGTGAATTGTAAAATTATAAATGTGCTTCTGAACAAAGTGGGGTTTTGTATCATGATGTGACTCTGTTCTTTGATTAAGTGATAGAAGAATCATACAAGTCAGCTTTGGAAAAGAGTTTGCGAAATACTTTGCTGTGACAGATCTACAGGACAGTCCAGTGTTGTTGCTCAATTTCCTGACACGTCAGCTCTTTGGAGGGGTCCAAGATGGCGGGCGGCAGCAGTCCCGCGGCGCTTCTGCACCTCAGCATCTCGGACATGTCACTGTTTTTGCTGCTGAGCCGACGGTTTTTATTCTTTTTCTAATGCTTTTGGGCTCGCCAGGGCGCCAGGGGAAAGGTGGACTTTATGATTCGGCCCTCTGGCAGAGGGCTTTACGAGTTTACCTGATCTGAGCCTTACGCTGCTTCCATGTGGAGCCTGTCCGCTGAGCCCTATGCGGAGCTGTATGCCGACCGCGAGCTGCTGGTATACTTGCCGGACTCTGCCGAGCCTGCCGGACCTGGTCGAGCTTGCCGAGCCTGTTCCCGGGATGCGAAGGACGCAAGATAATATCGCTTAGTTTCGTATCTGGCTTATTTTTCGCCCTCCCTCCGGACGCCCTAGCCATGCTTGCCCTTCCTGCTCTCCCTCGTGGGGAGCCCGGATTGAGCTATCGGCCCGTCCGCAACGGTCTGGAAGACTTGCGGTCTGAGGCGGTGGTCACCATCATGGGTCCCCCCTGCGGATGGGGGCAGAGGGGCGAAGCGCGTCGCAGCTGCCGGGACTCTCGGCTTCCAACTAATCGCGGCTGGCCGCTTCTCTATGTGGCGGGCATGGGTATGGACTGTTTTCCATCTGGGCTCCCTGATCCATCTAATGGGGAGCCCTACATACCCTTTCGGGCGGTGGGTCGGCCGCCGGTGCTTGTATTGCTGCTGGTTTCCTGCCGTTTCGGGTACTCGGGTGGCTTTCGGCCACCGGTGATGGGACCCCTACCATCTGGCCCCCTTTGCCTGATAGCGGAGGAGCCATGTAAGCTGCATCTCGGGCGGCATACCGGCCGCCGGCGAGGGCGCTTGTATCACCCCTTTGCTACCTTCGGAGACTCGAGTGGCATGCTCGGCCACCGGTGGTTGCGGGACTTCCATCACAGGGGCTTGCCCCGCTTACTTCTCCATCAAGCCGGTTTTCCGGCTGCTCATCGGACCGGGGACTAGTTGTCGATCTGCCCCACTGGCACCATGGCGGAGAGCGGCGACAAAGGAGAGGGACTTAGAGGGGCCCTAAAAGAACTGGGTCGGGGTGTGGTTTAGAGAGGCATCATCAGGGTGGCTTGGACATCATGGTCCCGATGCACTGCCCTGCTCCCCCCCCCGTCTTCTCCCTCCTTGTTGTAGTTTGCTGGTGCTTTTTCCATACCTGCCCAGACAAACTCACTATGTCCTTGCTGATAATAGCTATCTCCTAGCTCTGGCTCTGGCTCCCTCCCCCCTCTCTCCAGGTGTGTTCTATCTGTCCCTGGCGAAATGCCCACACAGCTTTTATTTCATTATTTTCGGTTACTATACTTTGGTTTTCATTTACCTACTATTGCCTGTTGATTGTTGTCTGTTCGCTGACGCTTTGTTCGTCAGTCTACAGTTTGTTGTTAGTTTCGTACTGCTGTAGTGCTTCTGTTTTTTCTTTTTCTTTTTTTCTTAATGCAGTAGTATTGTTGTGCTGTCATTTATTTTTAGTACTATTGTATTGTGTTATTTGTAGTTTTGTGGTTTGTAATTTTAGTGCTGCACTGTATTATTTGTTTTAGTTAGCAGTAGTAGGGCTCCCTTTTTTCCCCCCTTCCTTTTTCTTCGCCATGTTCGCAGGGACTCACATACCGACGGTGGTGGGCCGTGGGCAGTACGCTAGTAGCCGTTGGGTTTGTCAGAAAAGAAGAACTCGGGTCAGACAACTCGTGCCTGTCCCTCGTTCTGACCCCTCGGCTATCTGCCACGTGCCCGGGAGTCATCCCACCAGCGCCCCCAACCTTCCCTGTATACTGATGAATGCCAGATCGGTACATAACAAGATTCCCATCATTTATGATACCATCGCGGATGGGAAGCCCGATCTGGCATTCATTACCGAGACCTGGGTGGGCTCGGAGGGGGGGGATCCCTTTCCCTGCTATGTCCGCCCGGGTTTCAGGTAGAGGGAGTGGGAAGGCTGGGGGGTCAAAAGGGAGGAGGGGCCGCAATCGTGTACAGGGACTCTTTTCACGTCAGCAGGGCCTCGACATTGGTTAGCCAGGGGTTGGAAGCTCTTCACCTGTTAGTGGGACAGCGGGACAGATTTGGCATTGTGCTGGACTACCGAGCTCCCCGCAACCCTGCACAATCCCTCCCAGAGCTCACAGAGTTCATCGCCGCTGCTCTGTTGAGGTCCCCACGCCTATGGGTGACTTCAACGTGCACGTGGGTGGTGGACTCTCTGGTGCAGCTCTGGAGTTCATGGAATCCATGGCTTCCATGGGTCTGTCCCAGCATGTTTTATGTCCCACCCACAGGTCTGGGCACACCCTGGATCTGGTTTTTACCTCCATGTCGGGGGACTTATGTCTGGAGGTGAGGGGGGCATTGCCTCCCTTCCTGTGTCATGGACAGACCATCACCTGCTCTCATTGTCCCTGGCGATCCCGGCCCCTCCCCGCGGGGACCATCGGCCCTCTGTTTTGGCCCGCCCCCGGAGGCTCATGGACCCCCAGCGGTTCAGTGAGCTCTTCGGGGGGCTACCTGGTGGTATGACTGGCGTTCCGGCTGAGGATGTGGCTAATCTTTGGCATGAAACAGCTGTCCACACCATAGACCGGATCGCCCCCAAGCGCCTCCTCCGTTGCCGAGCCTGGCCCTCCCCTTGGTTCACGGGGGAGCTTAGGGCAATGAAGCAGGAGAGGAGGAGGCTAGAGCGCAGCTGGAGGAAAACCCGCACGGCGTTGAGTAAGGCTGCTGTTGATGCCCAGTCTAGTCGCTATACCAACGCAATCAGGGAGGCCAGAACATCTTTTAACTCCCTGAGAATTGCTGAGACCTCGAACCATCAGGCGGAGCTTTTCCGGGTGGTTCGGGACCTCAACAATCCTAGTCTGGCCAGGCCTCCTCCTACTGATTTCAGTAGTGAGCAGTTTGCAGCCTTTTTTCGAACTAAAATAGAGGCCATCCGTGCCGGCTTCGACTCCGGTTGCAGTGGTCCTGCCCCGCCATCCCCAGTTGCTGGTCCGCCTTCGTCCCCTCGGTTGGATGCGCTTGGGCCTGTTTCTACTGTCGAGGTCTCCAGAGCTATGGTGCATTGTTGGCCTGCCTCCACTCCTTTCGACCCTTGCCCTGCCTGGCTAATTAGAGCTGCCAGAGGGACTATGGCCGAATGGGCTTCTGTCATCGCCACCGCCTCCTTCAGCGAGGGGGTCTTTCCCTCTCATCTGAAGGAGACGGTGGTAAAGCCCATTCTGAAAAAACCTGGCCTGGCGGTGGACGATCTAACAAACTATCGCCCAATCGCCAACATCCCGTTTATGGGCAAGGTGATTGAGAGGGTGGCGGCGGTCCGGCTGCAATCATACCTGGAGGATCGGCAGTGCCTCGATCCATGCCAGTCCGGGTTCAGGCCCCGTCGGGGTACTGAAACAGCTTTGGTCGCCCTGCAAGATGACCTTGTCCGGGCGGCCGACAGGGGTTGCTCTACCCTGTTGGTCCTCCTGGATCTGTCAGCGGCCTTTGATACCGTCAACCACGGTATCCTGCTGGACCGGCTCTCTGAGGTTGGAATCAGAGGCTCTGCTCGCAGTTGGCTCCGTTCCTTCCTGGAGGGCCGGCCCCAGTACGTTCAGCATGGGGGAGAGTTATCGGCCCTTTGGATTCTCCCTTGTGGGGTTCCACAGGGGTCGTCTCTGTCCCCCATGCTGTTCAACATCTACGTAAGGCCGTTGGCGGGGGTCATCAGGAGTTTTGGAGTCTGCTGTCATCAGTACGCTGATGACACGCAGCTCTATCTCTCCTTCTCCACCTCTGCAGCGGAAGCTGTGAGGATCCTCGATGAGTGCCTGGAGGCCGTACTGACTTGGACCGGGGCGAACAGGCTTAAGCTCAACCCCGAGAAGACGGAGGTTATGTTCTTCGGGAGCTCGCTGTCGGGGTACGGTGGCCCCCTCCCCTGTCTGGGGGGAGTTTCCCTCCAGCTCGTGGAGAGGGTGCGGAATCTGGGTGTGCTCCTGGACCCGGCGCTCTCCCTGGAGTCCCAGGTGGAGTCGGTGACCAGGTCCGCCTATTACCATCTCCGTCGGATCGCCCAGATCCGCCCGTACCTGAACGCGAACTCTCTGAGAACAGTGGTCCAAGCACTGGTGATCTCGAGGCTGGACTACTGTAACGCCCTCTACATGGGGTTGCCCTTGACTCTTCTCCGGCGTCTGCAGCGGGTACAGAATGCGGCGGCCAGGCTGGTGGCCGGTGTGCGTCGTCATGAACACATCACACTGGTCCTGGCCCGCCTGCATTGGTTGCCCGTTGCAGCCCGGATTAGATTCAAGGTCCTGGTTTTAGTTTATAAAACCCTCCATGGCTTGGGACCGGACTACCTGGCAGAGCGTATCGCTCAGCGATCCACCTCGGCCCACCCCGTTCGGCAGGCGCGAGCGCACTTGCTGCAGGTCGCCACTCCCCGAGAAGCCCGGAAGACGAGTACTCGGACCCGGGCATTCTCTGTGGCGGCCCCTAGCCTTTGGAATTCCATCCCTATTGAAGTACGCTCTGCAGAGTCCCTGCTGGCCTTCCAAAAGGCTCTAAAAACCTACCTTTTCTGGGAGGCCTTTGGCGATTCATAACTTTTTTTTTTTTAATTCTTCTTTTCCTCACCATCTTTATGCGTTATGCTTTAATTATTGAGGTGCTCATAGGTTTAACTGTTTTTAACTGTTTTTAAAATTTACTGCTGTAACGTCGTTTGTTTACCTCTGTAATTTTGTGTGGCTAATATAGCCTTTGTAAACCGCTTAGAGTTTGTTGAAGATAAGCGGGGTATAAATCCAAAAATAAATAAAATAAAATAAATTAATAAAATAAATGTGTGACTGGTACTGACAAGTTAATTGTAAGAGCTGTGCAAGTTACTGGGGTCCATTACATGAGGTGAAGGAAGCTAGAAGAGAGGAGAATGAAACATCAACTGCAGATGGAATGACATTCTGGTTTCAATGCAAATGAGAGAAGAGCTAACCTCATATAGATTTCTCAGAGACCAAATCCCCTGTTGTAGAACTCAGGGCCCAGTTCCGACTTCTCTATTCCCCAGCCTGGTTAAGGATAGTTTTTGCTACTCCATTGCAAAAAATAATCTACACATTATTTACAGCTGCACTCTGTTGATGGTGCGCCAGTGATTACAAGATAACGGTGCCTTACCTTGGATCCTTTGGGGGAGAAATGTGGGATGGAAATATTTTAAATAAATAAATTTAAATAAATATAGTATATTTTAAGCTATTGTTTCTTTTTTTTTTACTAAGTCTTGTCAATTGTAAAAGGCCAACATTGAATTCTAAAAGAGAAGTGATGTTTCTTTTGTGGTTGGCACTGCAGGTTGCTGTTAATTAAAGAGTCCCTGCTTCAATTCAGATTGTGCTGTTCATAACCCGGAATTAAAACAGGAACTCTTTAATTAGCAGTAATCTTCCAGTCACTGGTAACATCGTTCCTGTTGCTGTGGCAGATCTAAAGAATAGGATGCTGGCTATAGTTACGACAAACACTAATGCAGAATACTGTAGGCGTCCTGATATGCAGTGAGTATTTATTTGGAGTGAGAGATATTTCAGAGGTAAAAAAGTAAGAGGGTGGAGAGAATACCAAGTCCCTCCATATGTCTCAAAAATTGACTGTAAATCCATGAAACTTCACATTAAAAGTCTGGTAATGTAAAAATTCCTTAAGATAAAGTTTTATTGTGTTTGTTTACATTTATTCATCTCACCCTCTCTTTCTTCTTCAATTGATAAAGGGTTTTCATGTCCCACTGATTCCTTGTAAACACTGATTGGAGTTTAGGATGCCTCTTACATTCCTCAGTGGCAATGTCAAATCACATATTCTGCAGATTTTTCTGCCACCATTTATAGGCTTCTAAATGTCATTGAATATATCACTAAGATTCAAAGCATATATGCCTACACTCAGAAGGAAAAGGTACACATGTTGTTGCAGCATGCAGTGTATACATAAATTATTCACATACAGCATTATCCAGATTTGCTTCCTTCCTTCACAGAAAAATACTTATGGATACGTATATATATTTGCAGCCCTAACATACAGCCAAGGCATGCAGCATTTTCAGCATGCCATCTAATTTGTCCCTCTGAATTCCCCTGTGCCATTTTCCCATTTTACATGATTTGTATCAAAATTAATCAACTATTGTTAAATTAGTTTATTTCTTCTAGATATTTATTTATTTATCTTTATTTTTATTTTTGAATATTTTTACCCACCTTCCTCCTTGGAAAAGGACAATTTTAAAATATGTTATATTTTAAATATGTTATACTTTAAAAACATATTTAATATTTGAATAATATAATGTTTCTAGCTTTTAATATTGTGTTTTTAATTATATAAGTTGCCCTAGATCTTTTAGATCTTTTAGATCTGTTGCTGAACCCCCCCCCCTTTTTTTAGCTTGTTTGACCATCTATTCCGCCATGCTTGCAGGGACTCAAATAAATAAGATAAAAGAACTAGGGTCAGGCAACTTGTGCCTGTCCCCGTTCTGACCCCTCAGCTATCTGCCACGTGTCTGGGAGTCCTCCCACCAGCGCCCCCAATCTTGCCTGTCTCCTATTGAACGCCAGGTCGGTGCATAACAAAATCCCCATTATTCATGACACCAGTGGATGCCCGCACCTGGTGTTCATTCCCGAGACCTGGGTGGGCACAGAGGGGGCTTCCCTTGCCCTGCTGTGCCCGCCCGGGTACTTGGTAGAGGGAGTGGGAAGATTGGGGGTCAAAAGGGAGGATTTTCCTTTATACAGGGACTCTTTTCATGTTAGCAGGGCCTCGACATTGGTCAGCCAGGGGCTTGAGGTACTTCACCTGTTGGTGGATCAGCGGGACAGACTTGGCATTGTGCTGGGCTACTGAGCTCCCCGCAACCCAGCACAATCCCTTCCAGAGCTCACGGAGTTTATTGCCGCTGCTCTGTTGAGGTCCCCGCGCCTTCTGGTGGTGGGTGACTTCAACGTGCATGCGGGCGGTGGACTTTCCGGTGCTGCCCTGGAATTCATGGAATCCATGGCTTCCATGGGTCTGTCCCAGCATGTTTTATGCCCCACCCACAGGTCCGGTCACACCCTGGATCTGGTTTTTACCTCCACGCCGGGGCTTCGTGTCTGGAGGTGGGGAACATTGTTTCCCTGCCTGTGTCATGGACAGACCACCACCTGCTCTCTTTTCCCTGCCGATTCCGGCCCCTCCCTCAAGGGGACCATCGGGCCCTTGTTTGGCCCGCCCCGGAATCTTGGACCCCCAGCGGTTCGGTGAGCTCTTTGGGGGTTACCTGGTGGCATGACTGGCGCTCCGGCCGAGGATGTGGCTAACCTTTGTTGAAACAGCTGCCCACACCATAGACCGGATCGCCCCTAAGCGCCTCCTCCGATGCCGAGCCCGGCCTTCCCCCTGGTACACCAGGGAGCTTAGGGCGATGAAGCAAGAGAGAGGAGGCTGTGCGCAGCTGGAGGAAAACCCGCACGGCATTGAGCAAAGCTGCCGTTGATGCCCAGTCTAGTCGCTATACCATCGCGATAAGGGAGGCCAGAACATCCTTCACCTCCCTGAGAATTGCTGAGGCCTCGAACCGCCAGGCGGAGCTTTTCCGGGTGGTTCGGGACCTCAGCAATCCTAGTCTGGCTAGGCCTCCTCCTACTGATTTCAGTAGTGAGCAGTTTGCAGCCTTTTTTAACTAAAATAGAGGCCATCCGTGCTGGTTTTGACTCCGGTTGCAGTGGCCCTGTCCCGCCATCCCCAGTTGCTGGTCCGCCTATTTGGATGAGCTTGGGCCTGTTTCTGCTTCGAGGTCTCCAAGGTTATGGTGCATTGCCGGCCTGCCTCTTTGTCCCTTGACCCGCTTGGCTAATTAGAGCTGCCAGAGGGACTATGGCCGAATATTTCTGTCAGCCAGATCCTTCAGCGATTTTTAAGAATCGCCTGAAGGAGACGGTGGTAAAGCCCATTCTTAAAAAACCGGGCCTGGCGGTGGACGATCTTTCAAACTATCGCCCAATCGCCAACGTCCCGTTCATGGGCAAGGTGATCGAGAGGGTGGCGGCGGTCCGGCTTTAAATACCTGGAGGATCGGCAGTGCCTCGATCCTTGCCAGTCCGGGTTCAGGCCCCGCCTGAAGAGAAACAGCTTTGGTCTAATGCAAGATGACCTTCTCCGGGTGGCCGACAGGGTGCTCTACCCTGTTGGTTCTCCTGGATCTGTTCTTTGATAAACCACGGTATCCTGTTGGACTTCTCTGAGGTCGGAATTGGAGGCACTGCTCAAAGTTGGCTCCGTTCCTTCCTGGAGGGCAACCACAAAATATTTTAGGGAGTTATCGGCCCCTTGGATTCTCCCTTGTGGGGTCCCCAGGGTCTTCTCTTTCCCCATGTTGTTTAACATCTAAAGGCCGCTGACTTATCATCAGGAGTTTTGGAGTCTGCTGTCATCAGTACGCTGATGACACGCAGCTCTATCTCTCCTTTACCACCTCTGCTGTGGAAGCTGTGGAGGTCCTCGTTGCCTGGAGGCATTACTGGCTTGGACCGGGGCAAACAGGCTTAAGCTCAACCCCATGAAGACGGAGGTTATGTTCTTCAGGGGCTCTCCTCCCTTGCCTGGGGGAGTTTCCCTCCAGCTTGCGGAGAGGGTCCGGATCTGGGTGTGCTCCTGGACCCGGCGCTTACCATGGAGGCCCAGGTGGCGTCGGTGACCAGGTCCGCCTATTACCATCTCCGTCGGATCGCCCAGATCCGCCTGTCTTCGAAACTCCTTGAGAACAGTGGTCCAAGCTCTGGTGATCTCGAGGCTGGACTACTGTAACGCCCTCTACATGGGGTTGCCCTTGAATCTCCTCCGGCGGCTGCAGCGGGTACAGAACGCAGCGGCCAGGCTGGTGGTTGGTGTGCGTCGTTATGACCACATCACCCCAGCCCTGGTCCGCCTGCACTGGTTGCCCGTTGCAGCCCGGATCAGATTCAAGGTCCTGGTTTTAGTTTATAAAACCCTCCATGGCTTGGGACGAGACTACCTGGCAGAGCGGATCGCTCAGCGATCAACCTCGGCCCGTCTCGTTCGGCAGGCGCGAGCGCACTTGCTCCAGGTCGCCACCCCTCGGGAAGCCCGGAGGACGCAGACCCGGACCCGGGCTTTAATCTGTTCGGCCCCAGCCTCTGGAATTCCATCCCCAGTGAAGTGCGCTCTGGAGAGTCCCTGCTGGCCTTCCGAAAGGCTTTGAAAACCTATCTTTTTCGGGAGGCCTTTGGCGATGTTTAATTTTTTTTTCCCTTTTGCCCCGCCATCGTAATCAGTTTCCCTCATTAGAGAAGTGCTGCTTAGGTTTTAATTCTGTACAGCGTGATTTATCTGTCTTGTCCTGTCTTATTTTTAATATTTTTTTTCTGTAACTTTGTCTGGCTATTGTAGCCTCGTGTAAGCCGCTTAGGGTACTTGTAGATAAGCGGGATATAAATCCAATAAATAATAATAATAATAATAATAAAAATGTTCTAAATAAATAAATAAAATAAATGGTTTTACATAGGGGTATTTTACTTCAGGTATACATGAGCCCTTTGTAAAAACAGCTCCCTTGAGTCGCTTCAACAGGCGAAAGGCAGATAATAGTCAAATACAGTGGTACCTTGTATAAAGGAATTAATTCGTTCCAAATGAAATTATGTTAAGCAAATTTTCCTTTATACAAATTTCCCATAGGAATGCATTGAAAACAGAGTGATCCCATTTTTATGTTGTACAGATTTGCCCCATAGGCGATTCTGTTAAGCAAATTTCCCCTATCTCCGGAATGTTTCATGTTGTACAGATTTTATGTTACACAAACCGTTTGTTATACAAGGGTCCACTGTCAGTAAATAAATAAATAAATAAATAATGATAGTGCAGTGTGAGGTAGAGGGCAATAAGAGGTGAGAATCTTGTAACCTAGGCAACCAAACAGTTTCTCACACACATAGAGTTAGGGCTCAGACTGTTAAATGTGGAATCTTGCAACAGAGGCTTATGAGGTCTCATATGCATGAATACATATGTGTGTAGTTGATACACTCACAAAGGTGGCTGCTAAGTAGAAAATGAACCTGAAATAAAGGCAAAACAATAGGAACTGTGCAGGTAAACAGCCAGACCTCAGGTACCATACAGAGGTGCCACTAAGGACAAGGAGCCAGCACTGTTGCCAGTAGATTACCACAAAAGTAAAAAAGAAAGGTTTATGTTGAGAGATCTACAGTATATGGTTTACAAATCTTTGTTATTCCAACACCCCTTTCCTGAATCTTGTTTATTTATTACTATTTATTTATTTTAATACAGTATTTACTTTGTCTTTGTCCTTGAAAAGGACCCAAAGTGGCTTGTATCATTAAAGGGAAATATTTAAGAGCCAGATATACAAATATTTAAGAATTAATCAAATGTTATATTTAAAACAGTATTTAAAATCAATACTAAAAACATATTTAAAAGCAACATGGCACAAGGATTCATTTAAAAAATCCTCTTGGACAGCTAGTCACTCAGGAAAAGCCTGCCTGAAGAGAAAAGTCTAATTGTATTTTAACGATGTATGGAGATTGTTGTAATTTCTGTTCTAAAACATGTAAAGTGCTTTTGAAAAAAACCCCAAAGTGAGTATATGCTGTATGCAACTTCAAAATATTTTAGGTAGCATCTTTTATATTGTTTGTAGGGATTGCAGTTTAACAGTGATGAAAGGCAGTGACTTATAGTACAGTATCAGTAACATAATCTGAAACAGCCCTGCCTAGACTCATTGTTGTTGCTTAGTCACTATGTTGTGTCCAACTCTTTGTGACTCCATGGACCAGAGCATGCCAGGCCCTCCTGTCTTCCGGAATTTGGTCAAATCCATGTTGGTTGCATCATTGACACCGTCCAACATTCTCATTCTCTGCCGTCCCCTTTTCCTTTTCTCTTCAATTTTTCCCAACATCAGGGACTTTTCCAAGGACTCCTCTCTCCTCATGAGGTGGCCAAAGTACTGGAGCCTCTGCTTCAAAATCTGTCCTTCCAGTGAACATTCAGGGTTGATTTCTTCCAGGATAGATAAGTTTGATCTCCTTGCAGTCCAGGGATAGGTTACAGGTGATACATTTATAGGCCACTATTAAAACATTGCAAGCTATTTATAGGCCACTATTTTTAATAGTGGCCGATAAAGGTATCGCCTGTAAACTATTTTTGCAATTGTGTTTTATGATTGCCACACAGCTCACCCCCTTTTTTGCTTTGCAGTCCAGGGGACTCTCAAGAGTCTACTCCAGCATTACAACTCAAAAGCATCAATTCTAGGATGATCAGCCTTCTTTATGGTCCAGCTATCACTTCCATGCATTACTACTGGAAAAACCTGGAAGTTGAATCATGGCAAATGGACTTCTTTTGCTTGAGAGATTGAAAAGGGATGACCATGCTGGATATGATGGGGAAATTGTGTCTTCTTAGAAGGATAAAATCAACCTAGTTACTATTTCCACCACCAGTGTAGGTGTTGAGATTAGGAGATCATTTGTTTCTGCAATGTCAAGGATTCATAATCCAATTTCAGTGCAGTTTCCATAACCTTAGATCCCATGACACTAATATCCTAAGGGTCCATTCAAGTTACCTCAGAGGAGTAGCATGTCTTTTTTCAGCAGAGGCAGAGATTTTGACCTGAATTGATTGTTGGTGTCTTCATCAAGTCCTGTTTGTGGGGCTTAAGTGGAAAGCACCTGGAGTTTGCAGATGGAGGTCTCAGTGGTGACAAACCATGGCAGTCAGACAGCAACACCATTGTTTTTGGATATGCCCTGATAAATCCGCTTGCAACCCTCTCTGATGTCCTTGGATTTCTGTCACTTCCATGTGATCTAGTTTTATCTCCAGTTTTGATAAAGTAAAACCTAATACCTTCTCTTCTTGTTTTCAGGAGCCCAAATACTAAAATTTCAACTTGAGTAGACACATTCACTTTCCCTACTGATCTGTTCATTGTATCGGGATCCATTACATAGAAATAGAAATAGCAATGTATTGCCATTGTACACATGTACAACATGTACAACGAAATTAGGTGCTGTTTGCAATACTATACAGTTTTTAAAAAAACTAGACAAAAACACAACATCCAATTCCACTCTGCTTAACATAACACTAAACTGCAGCATTTAACCTAGATGCTGCTCTAGGGTAGAAACTGTTCTTTAATCTGTTCATTTGTCCTAATTGTCCTGTATCTCCTGCCTGATGGCAGTAATTCGAAAAACATGAGTTGAAGAGAAGTATTCAGGGCTTTGTTTATAGGAAGAAAAACATGGCCTATGCACCAGGTAGAGTGTTCTCTAGACCATCTTGATTGCTGCCTGATCGGCAGGGCGGCCCGGGTCTTTTCCTTTTGCTGAATGCACGCACCAGGTCCCCCGTCAATCATGAGGCTGCCATTTGATCAAACATTTACCGGTCCACGGTGATAAAAAGGTTGGGGAGCACTGCTCTAGACCATCTTGATTGCCGCCATTGGTGTTGTCAATATTCAGACTGCCATTTGATGTATAAAGCTTGGCATCCTTTTTCCTCCTGGCAAGTCCAGCATGATATTGTGCAGCAGTATTGGGCCATTTCCTGGCTTTATGAATCATGGGTATACAAGTGCAATATCCCACATTTGTAAGCCAGAGCTTCACAATTTCAAAGCTTACGAATTTCCAAAGACACTCCCTGGTAACCCCTCTACCATTCTTTGCATTACTTTTTTGTTTCTTTCTGGTTACTAGAACTTTTATTAGAATCCCAGATATGACCTGATACTTTCAGAATTGGGAAGAACTGATTAAAATGTTGCAGCCATCTACTTTCCACCTTTAGGTTTTTCCCTAATACTGTATGCATTGTGCATTTTTCTACAAAGTGTTCATTGACTTTTACAAAAAATTTACAAAATGAGATAAATCATTCCAAAATAAGAACCTTTTCTCCTGGCATATTTTGTGCCTGTATTGTGATAACAAGTGTTACCAAAACCACTGAATACTTTCTAAACAGATATCCTCCACTGAACATTAAAAAGAGGCTGCCAGATGCCAGACTGAGCAGTCTTCACTTTTTTGTTCACTTTTGGGTCAGTTCTGTAAACTCAGTAGGGTTCTTATCATTCCATGAATCTGAGGACTATATGTTTGATTGCTTGATTAATATGGTTTTATTTATTTATATTATGGAACTGATGCCAATTGAAATGTGTTTTATGTGTTCCTTAGTGGTGTGTATTTCTCTGTCAGCGCTGGGGCCTTGTCATTTCACCAATATTCCATTGTGGTATTTGATTTAGTGATATTAGACTTGTAAGATTGTGAGTCTATGTGCTTTCAAACCTAATCCGATCTATGGATTTCTTATAAGATTTTGGATGTATGGAAGACATTCAAGGGGTAGTTTGCAGTTGCCACCCGCACCTCCATGAAGTCTCCTAAACCCCTGTCTAACATTCTACTAATGTCATCACATTGGGCTGCTACTTTCAGCATATTGACTGCTTTCTTCATTGAGGTTGTTTTCAATGAATTTTTAAAATAATGAATTAAATATATAAAAACATGGAAGATGGATAACTGCATATTGTTCCTAGTAGAGATGGGCATGAAATGGAAAAGTCATGTTTTGTTTTGTTTTTCTTTTCTTTTCTTTTCTTTTTGTAATTAACCAGTGTTTAGCACTGGGAGAATAATGGGATGTGGTAGTATGTCAACTGGAATTAAAAGCTGCGAAGGGGGAGAGAACAAAGAAGCAGACGTTGTTGGGGGACCCACTGTATAGGTGCTTCTATGCAAGTGCTTGAAGCCTCTGAGCAAAGATGGGAGAACTTGAACATTTGGTAGCTAGAGATAACATTGATATAATAGCCATAACAGAAACCTGGTGGAATGCGGAGAACCAGTGGGATACAGCAATCCCAGGTTATAAACTCTATGGAAGGGATAGAGAGGGGCAGGTTGGAGGTGGAGTGGCCATCTATGTCAAAGAAGGGGTAAAATCCAGCAGAATGGAGATTGACAGTGGCTCTGACTCCACCATAGAATCATTGTGGGTTAAACTACCAGGTCTAAGGAGCGATGTGATAGTGGGGGTATGCTATTGTCCACCAGATCAAAAACTTGAGGGGGACCTTGAAATGAGGAGACAAATCATGGAGGTGTCTAAGAGGGACAGAATAGTAATCATGGGGGACTTCAGTTATCCCCATATTGACTGGGCCAATGTGAGCTTGGGGCAAGAAAAAGAAACTGGGTTTCTCGACATGCTGAATGACTGTGCCTTAGAGCAATTTGTCATGGAGCCCACCTGAGAACAAGCAACTCTGGATCTAATAATGTGTGATACTCAGGACGTGGTCAGGGATATGAATGTCACTGAGCCTCTGGGGAACAGTGACCATGCTGCAATCTCCTTTGCAATTCATGTCAGGGAAGAGTGTCAAGCAAATCAGACACAAAAACCCTTGATTTCCGAAGGGCGAACTTCCCTCAGATGAGGAAATTAGTTAGAAAGACAAGAATCCAATCTCTCCAGAGTGCATGGAGCCTGTTTAAAACAACAGTAGTAGAGGCCAAGCAGAAGTACATACCACAAAGAAAGAAGAGTTCATCTAAGTCAGGCCTGCCCAAAGTCCGGCCCGGGGGGGGGGCGGGCAAATCCGGCCCGTCAGGCCATTCTGAGTGGCCCGCGGCTGGCTGGCCCACCCCTCCCTCCCTCTCCTTCACCCCATGTTTTTTTTTAAAAATATTCTGCTGACACTGACACCTCTGGGAAGCTTGGGCGGCTGGACGGACGGGCGGTCTGCTGCCACCAGCACCACAGGGGAAAGTGTGGGGGTGGGCAGGCCAGCGGGCCTCTGCCACTGCCAAGGAGCTTTGGGGTGGGCTGGCAGGTGAGCCGTTGCCACTGCTGGGGAGCTTGGGGGGGTGCAAGGTCGCACAGATCACCTCTTCCAAGGGGCGACCTGTGGCCACAGCTCCCTGTGCTTCCCAGAGACTTCTTGAAGTGGAATCGGGCAGTATATAAGCAGAGCACTTTGCTTTTGCTTTGCTTTGGTCCCCACCTTCCTTCCTTCCTCCCTTCCTTGTTCCCCACCTTCCTTCCTCCTCTCTTGGTTTCCACCTCCCTCCCTCCCTCGGTCCTCGCCTTCCTTCCTGTGGGTGGGGTTGCAAGGGGTCAGTGGGTGGGGCTTGCAGTGGGTTGGCCTGGTCAGGGAGCAACTGGCCCCTGACATATTCTCAGCCACCAAATCTGGCCCTCCTTACAAAAAGTTTGGGCACCCCTGATCTACGTCCAAGAGGGCACCGGCATGGTTAACAAGTGGCATTAGAGATGCTCTAAAGTGCAAGGAGAGATCTTTCCATAAATGGAAATCCTCCCCCAAATGAGAAAATAAAAAGGAACACAAACTCTTGGCAAAAGAAATGTAAGATGATAAGAGAGGCAAAGAAAGACTTTGAGGAACGTATGGCTAGCAATATAAATAATAATAAAAGCTTCTTTAAATATGTTAGAAGTAGAAAACCTGCCAGAGAACCAGTTGGACCTCTGGATGGTGAGGGAGGCAAAGGGGAGGCAAAGGAGGACTTGGAAATTGCAGAGAAATTAAATGAGTTCTTTGCATCTGTCTTCACAACAGAAGACCTTGGGCAGATTCTGTTGCCTGAACGGCCCCTCTTGACTAAAGAATTAAATCAAATACAAGTTAAAAGAGAGGAGGTTTTAGGACTAATTGATAAATTGAAGATTAACAAGTCACCGGGCCTAGATGGCATCCACCCAAGGGTTATTAGGGAACTGAGAAATGATATTGCAGATCTCTTAACGGTTATATGCAACTTGTCTCTTAAAACGGCCACAGTGCCGGGGGACTGGAGGATAGCAGATGTCACACCATTTTTTTAAAAAAGGAAGGAGGGGGGGACCCGGGAAACTACAGGCCAGTTAGCCTTATATCTGTCCCAGGGAAGATGGTGGAAAGCCTCATCCAAGAGAAAATAATAAAACACATAGAAGAACAAACCTTGCTGAGGGAAAGTCAGCATGGGGCAAAAAAATCAAAACTTTATCTATCAAGTCATGGGCTCTGAGCTATCCGTGACAGATCAGGAAAGAGATCTTGTTGTGCTGCTGGACAGCTCAATGAAGGTGTCTACCGAGTGTGTGGCAGCGGTGAAGAAGGCCAATTCCATGCTAGGGATTATCAAAAAGGGGATTGAAGATAAAACAGCCAACATTATAATGCCATTGTACTTTGTAAGGCCGTGCCTGGAGTATTGTGTACAATTCTGGTCAATGCATCTCAAAAAAGACATACTGTAGAACAACTGGGAAAGGTGCAAAAGAGAGTGACTAAAATGATTACTGAGCTGGGGGATCTCCCTTATGAGGAAAGACTCAAACATTTGGAGCTCTTTAGTCTGGAAAAAAGGCATGCTGTTCTCCATCTCACAAAACACCAGAACTTCAGGGACATCCACTCAAATTGAGGATTGGGAGAGTGAGGGCAGACAAAAGAATTTTTTTCTCAGTGTGTTGTTAGTCTTTGGAACTCCCTGCCACAGGAAGTGGTGATGGCATCTCGCCTGGATGCCTTCAAAAGGGGATTGGACAGATTTCTGGAGGAAAAGTCCATCATAGGTTACAAACCAGGGTACTTCAAGAGCCAGATGCAGTGGAGTAGTAGTAGGAGATCGATATCTAGTCTTGTGCATTCCCAGAGGCATTTGGCAGAGCCACTGTGAGACACAGGAAACTGGACTAGATGGGTCTTTGGCCTGATCCCGCATGGCTCGTCTTATGTCCTTATGTCCTTCTGTTCTTATGTTCAATTTTTAAAAAGAATTTTCAAAACAAAACAAAACAAAATTATTTGTTACAGTATGTTATAAAATGTTCCTGGGTCCTAAAGGCACCACATTTGGTGGGTAGTTTCCTTGGACTCTTCTCTTTAAGACCTCCAAATTTGGAGAGGTTTGGAGTTCAGAGGGATGAGTCATTAAACTCCAAATTGGGACCCACAACATTTGGTGGCCCTAGAACTCAGGGGAGTCATTTTATAGAATAACGAAACATTTCATTTTCAACAGCTAAAAATAGTGTTTCATTTCATAACAAAATGTTTCATTTTCAACTGCTAAAAATGGCATTTCATTTCATTTCGTAACTAAACGCTTGCTGCTGTTTTGTTACAAAATGACAAAGCAGCACATCATTTTTGTATGGTGCCCATCTCTAGTTCCTAGAATTAAAATATTCCATGCCTTAAATGTGTACAGTATTAGGATGCACTGCTACACTTTGGGAAGCAAGTCTCTATGAACTCGGTGGGCCTATAATCTGAGGAGACAGGTAAACTAGGACTGAACTGCAAATGAGATTGTAAATTAGACTTCTACTTAAAAGCACATATTTAGTCTGTTTTCTTTGGTGGTGTCTATGGTACTGTTCTCTGTCAGCTTCTGTGGAAAGTTAACCTATAGGCTAGAATCCTACTGGAGATTTATGCCAATGTTAGTCCGTTTTCATAAACTGCCATGGCAAATTTTGTGCTAATTCATGAATTGTTGCTTGTATTCCGTGATGCTTGCATTCCTCATCACATACCAAGTTGAATGACTGGCATGCAGTGAGGAAAGTAATTGCAATTTGCCACATAAATTTACACAATTACATTTATGTCAGTAAATCCCTTTAGAATTCTGCCTGTTTGGTCTATACAGAGCAGTGACTACATAAGTTGGGTTGGAGTCCATAGGATGGTGGTCTAAAGGACTTCTGAGAGTTCTATTCCAAAAGCATAAAAATATGAGAGAATCATTACCTCTGAAAAATAATTTTTATTTTTAGTATTCAAGGCATTTAGGTGTTTTCTTTTTATGAGTAGCATATCCAGATCTTTTGTACAAAGGCATAGCACTATATAGAATGATGTTTAATAAAGTCTTCTGCCTCTTCAAGTAGTCTCTGGGCGGTTTACATTTTAATTACAGTATGCAGGCTACACATTGCCCCCCAGGAAGCTGGGTACTCA
Organism: Phrynocephalus forsythii; assembly: GCA_029282475.1. Taxonomy (NCBI): domain Eukaryota; kingdom Metazoa; phylum Chordata; class Lepidosauria; order Squamata; family Agamidae; genus Phrynocephalus; species Phrynocephalus forsythii. The sequence continues at coordinate 124,058,547 of JAPFRF010000001.1, read as the reverse complement.
TTTTACCAACCTCAGCAGAATGGAAGGCTGAGTCAACCATGAGCCTGCTACCTGGGATTGAACCCCAGGATGTGAGCACAGTTTTACCAGCAGTACAGGCATTTAACCACTGTGCCATGGGGCTCCTTAATGACTAAAATGCTTGTTAATGTTTATCTAGAATGTTATTTTTAAAGTATATGCATTTGTAATGTTTTGAGTAGTTTAACTGAAAAACATAAAAAATCTAATAGAATATGTTCAAGGTAACCAATTTGTCCAGGTCAAATAGAAGTAAAGGCACATTAACAGGATCCAGTGCAGTGTAGGTTAGCAAAGCTACTTCTTTCAGTGGAAGAGAGGATGCAACCTCCCTTCACCACTACAGCAACCCAAATCCTCATCTGAAGGTCTGGGGAACTCCTGAGTCCTGTTTGCTAACATGGCACAAGGGGGCATAGAGAAGAAGATCCTGTCCATTAGTACATTGTTGGATATATGGCATTACTTGCAGCTTACTTTTTCAAAACTCAAAATTCCTTTTCCTCCTTGCTTCTCCTTTCCCTCAAGAATGCTCTGATAATAATGCAACATATATTTCTTTGTTATTTCTTTCAATATATATTGTATTTGGTGTTATGAGAGTGAGGCGATGATGTATCTAATTTGTACCAAGTTAAATTTTCACATAGTGCCATATGCACCCAGTTGATTTCAAACAAAGAAACCTTCACAGTTTCACCTACACATGTTCTGTGTCACAGTATCATTATGAACTATAGAAGAAATCCTATTTTCTTAATTCATTTAGGTTGTATAGCAACCAAGGGAAAGTTTTTGTTCACCTTCAGAAGCACAAAGACACTTAAGCTTTATTTCATGACCTCCATTTCTAGTGCATTTTATTATATTCATTTTTGTTGAGCATACTTGATGGGAAAGAATACTTTTTCTGTTCACTATTGCTTTTGCATTTCATCTTTGCTCTTCAGATACCTTCTGTTTTTGAGGACAGAGTTTAGTGTTTGTGACAGATTGTGCTTAAAGGGACAAGTTCACCTATTTTGGCTCCCCCCCCCATTCATACTAAACTGTGGTACACTCTTCCCAAAGCATACAAATTCCTGAAGTTGTTCCATTTTGATTTTACAATTCAATATGACACCATAAAAGAAAATCAAGGAAACAAAGGGTATGAAGTAGGGTTTCAGGATTTTCATAATCAGATATGTGAAAAGCACATGGCCAAACACAAATCAGCTGAACTAGAAAAATTGTGCTTCTACACAAAAAGCATGTCAATATATTACATAATTTATCCTGGCTTTCTAATATTTTTGTTACTGATTCGAAGACGTCAGTCCTCTTTTTAAAGGCAGATGTAGACACACTCCTTTCCACTGAAATAGATTGATGTGATCACTTTTTTGAAAATTATTTAAAAATTTATTTTTTGGAAAATCATGCCATTATAACAAAACATGCTTATCATTTTGAACTGAAATTTAAACTGTATGTGATGTTTTAGGAGGTCAGCATGAACTATCACCCATCTGTTTAAATCTCTCTCTCTCTCTCTCTCTCTCTCTCTCTCTCTCTCTCTCTCTCACACACACACACACACACACACACACACACACACACACACACACACATCCTATACTCTGTCACATTGCCAGAGATCACTTGGAGGGCTCCATATGGCAGCTTATTCATTTGAACTCAATGGAATTAGATTCCCCACCCCTAAGTAAAAAGAATACTGGAGAGGAATTGACTTTCCTGTGGCCACATCCCTATCCTGAAAATTCAACAAAATTCTGAATTTATGGCATAGCCATAGGAAGGGCTGTGTGGTTGAAGTTGCTTTCATCATTCTACCAACATAATGCCTGAGCAATTGATTTCTCACATAATTGATACATTTTGGCTTATAAGATAGAAATAATCAATTTGTTGGTAAATATAACCTACATAAATGTCAAAAGGTCTGAGGAAATGGCTAAATTGTAGACGTCTGACATCTTTAATCTGGCATGAATGTGTCCCATGTTTTTAGTTATGTCTCTGATCATCCAAAACATACCTTCAGATCAGTCTTTTCAAGTATCAATATCCCAGTTATATTGAACACCTCTCTCTTTTGGTATTTGAGTAAATAGCTCTTCTGCATCTTGAGGATTGAATTCTAGGCATGCTCCATTCTCGTGGCACAGTGATTAAAATTGCTGTACTGCAGTTATAACTGTGCTCATGACTTGGGGTTCAATCCCAGGTAGCCGGCTCATGGTTGACTCAGTCTTCCATCCTTTTGCGGTTGGTAAAATGAGTAGTCACCTCGCTTGGGGGGGGGCAATATGTAGCCTGCATAAATAAATTGTAAACTGCCCAGAGAGTGCTTTAAGGACTATGGGGCAATATATAAGCAGTATACTTTGCTTTGCTTTGCTTTTTGCTGTGGGAGTTGTATGGACTTCCTGGGGAGATGCACACTTAAATTGTGCTTAATGGGTGGAAAGTCAGGCAAGCACCAAGGCATCTTCCTTTTCTAATGGGAGGATAGGCCATGGCTCGGCTATCCTAGGCCATGAAGTCTTCCACCCAGGCCAGGTAAGCACAGTTTAGGTGTGGGTCATGGTTCTCAACCTGTGGATCCCCAGATGTTCCTGGACTGCAACTCCCAGAAGTCTTCATCACTAGCTGAGCTGGCCAGGAATTCTGGGAGTTGCAGTCCAGGAACAACCGGGGACCCATAGTTGAGAACCACTGGAACAGGTAGCATTCTCAGAATGGAGAACTTGGAATTTAAAAATAATCAAATCACAACCCCACTGAATTCACAGCATCTGCTTTAAACCCCTTTTGAGAAGCTTGCATGCTATCCACCCAGTTCCCTGTGGGCGAAAATGCTCATTTGAGGGCAATGAAAGAGGTGAATAGCAGCAAGGCCAGAGATATGATAATCATTAAATGCTCTTAATGAAGAAAATGTTGGAACATCCTTTAAATATTGAAGTGTGGTTAATGAAAATTGCTGTAGTCATCTGTGGGTGAGTAAATATTGATTTTGGTTTTTCCCACAAAATGTTTGGCTCATATATTTATATGGAAGTAGAAGAACTGATGTAATCCCTAACATCCTAGTAAAAATTAATTTTTTTTGTGTAGCTTTATGATCCCCAATCCTTGAGTTCTTTAGCATAGACTGGTTTGAGACAGTGTTAACTTTAGGAGGGAATCAGGCTTGCAGATAGAGAAAGTGATATCTATTTGGCTCAGTTCTGTGTCTGTATGTAATGGTTTGTCTCCAGCTTCTTCAATCCCTAAAGAGACAGTAATGATTCAGTGGACATGTGAAATTCAGAATCAAGGCAAAAACAACATAAAAGTTCCTAAGTACATTTACCTGGAACTATTGGCATGCTCCAAATTAGAGATGGGCACGAAATGAACTTTTAGTTCATTTCGTTATTTGTTATTCATTTTCTTAGCTAACAAAATGAATAACGAAGAGACTCATCAAAGAAAAGTGAAACGGAACAGAAATTTCCTTTTTGTTCGCTTCGTTTTTCATTACCCCCCTCCTAGTCCCACTCCTACCTTGTCCGCCGCTGGCACCCCAGTGGAGGCACTGGACCCAAGCCAGCGCCTCAAAAAGCCCCTGGCTGGGGACTTTTAAAACCAAAAATAAAATAAAATAAAATAAAATAAAATTTCATTTTAAAAAGGAACGCTGACCCGGCCCCAAGAGCTGTGTTGTCGGCACTCTAAAAACTTAATAAATTAATTAAAAATGAGTGCCGACCCGGCCCCAGGAGCCGCACGGTCTGCACTTTAAAAACAACAATAGCAACAAAAGGAGCACCCACTTTGGCCCTGGGGTGGGGGTGGGTCGGCACTCCAAGTTCAAGAAAAAAATAAAAAAATGAAAGAAGTACCGACCCGGCCCCTGGGGCCATGCAGTCGGCAATTGGCTTGGTCCCCGCTGGGGACTTTTAAAACCAAATAAAATAAAATAAAATAAAATAAAATAAAATAAGGAGCACCAACCCAGTCCCAGGAGACGTGCGGTCAGTGCTCTAAAACAGACAGACAGACAGACAGACAGACAGACAAACAAACAAACAAACAAGTGCCGACCCAAGAGCTGCGCGTTCAGCACTTTAAAAACAAAAATAAAATAAAATAAAAAAGGAGCACCGACCTGGCCCCAGAGGTGGCTGGGTCAGCATTCCAAATTCACTGCATGGTTGGCACTTGAAGGGGGGGGGGAAAGGGCACTGGCCCCAAGCCAGTGCGCCTCAAAAAGCCCCTGCCACAGGGGCCAGGATCGCCCGCCACCGCCACCGCCCAGTAAGTCCACCCAAACCACTTTGGCTCAATTCAGGTTCATGCAATTTTTTTTAAATTCGTACGAACCCGAACCGAACCAAGGATGGGCCCAAAACAGACGAACCCGAACCATGGGTTTTCTGTTTCGTGCCCACCTCTACTCCAAATCCACTAAACTGAGCAGGCTCCTAATCAAAAGTATACCTTTCTTTACTAAAAACTGTAGAATAAAAAAATTGCTACATTTGGCTTGATTCCTCGTGCTGTGCAAGAAAGACTGGAATGCCAGGTCTCAAAGAGTTTGGGGGTATACATGAACATACCATTTAAATGTTTGAATATTTTTGCAGTGCCATAGAGCGTAGGCTTATCCAAAAGAGTGGATCGTAAGAGCCAGTTAATTATACTGTATACTGAATCCTTTGTATTATAAATAAGCTGCACTATTGAAAAGAATGTTTGGGAGGATTGCATGTATTAGGTAGCAGGCAGCAGAATTACAGCAGTGCATAGGAAAGTATGGAATGTTCAGGGAATTGATGGAGCTCCTTGGGAAAATGGTAGCAAGCCAACTAAAATATGCTTTACACTAACACTTATATTAGAAACACAAGGAATATATGTTAGACGTGGAAATATTTATATGTTATTCTTTGTTTTATTTACCACATTTATGTTGTGTGTCTTCATTCATTCTGTGTAGTTTAAAATAATCTAGACAACAGCAAATCATTTAAAATATTTAACCTTACAAAATTGTTACATTTATAGAAATATATAATAAGAAAAATATTCTTGTATGCATTTTTCAGTTTTAAAAAATGAACATTGTACCTGAAGTACTTATTTATAACGAAGACTGCTGTGAGTCAAGCGCTATGACCCAACCATTCCTATGCATTAGCACTTTGGCGAACCCTGCAAGTTTTTTCTAATATTCCTTCTAACCAAAGCCCTTGGCTTTTCTGAAGAATTAATTCTAACAGTCAGAGGAACCTCTGAATCAGTATGAAGTGCAGAACAGGAAGCAGAAGCAGAAATAGATTTAAGATCCCCACAAATGTTTATGAACAGTTTCTGCTTGCATACAGGCATATTTGGATTCAAGCTATGCATTTGTGTATATGTTAATTCTACCTATATAATTATGAAGGTGAATATAATAACTAGGAGGACTTGAATGCAGTAAATGCGGTATGCAGTGGAAACTATAAGGTTCAGTGAGCTATTTAAAGTAGCTGCCATAACACAATTTAAGTCCTTGCCACAGGCTTTTCTTGACCCTCAAGCAAGCTTCCAGATGGGTTTCTGTTTTGTCAAATAAAATTCATCTTCTTGCCTAGTTAAATTTCATGGTAACCCAAGGGTGAGACAGGAAAAAATCTGCTTCAAAGGGCATATTTCACATATGGGGAAGTTCCATCTCCTCACTGAAAGAAGGATCCTTTATCTGATTTTGCTGTGGGTAGGAGTGTCCAACCTAGTCATGTTTAATGATTAGGAAAAGGATTTCGATTGTAGTATTCCTTGTTTTTTTCAAGCAACAACTCACAGTGTTGATAGTTTTATCAAGCCATTGACCACATGCCCAAGATTATTCAGTCATTGTTGCATCAGAACATTGTGAAGTTTTGATGTGGGGAATCCATTTTTATTCGTTTGATTTATATATTGCCTTTCATCTTTTCATCTCATGAATGCCTTACATTTAAATAATTATTTAGGAGATACCTTTCTCTTGGTCCTGCCACCTTCACATATATGTCTAATGGGGACACATGAGAGGGCTCCTCTGTGGCTGCCCCCAGACTTTGGGACTCCTCATCAACACAGGAGTCCGAGCTAGCCCCATCTTTGTCCTCCCACAAGCAGGCAAATACTTATCTTTCTTTCAGGCAAGATTTCCATCAATGACTGGCTTTCTGAATGAGGTATTTAAATATAAGAACATAAGAACAGCCTTGCTGGAACAGGCCACAGCCCATCTAGTCCAGCATTCTGTCTCACACAGTGGCTCACCATTTGCTTCATGGTCTTCCCAAGCAGATGTCTTCACCTGCTTATGATTCCCTGCAAATGCCATTGGGAGATATCTTATCCTATCTTTCCAACCCAGAGGGTGTCCTTAGGCATCCATAATATCCATTAATACTCTTGTTCTCCTTTCTTAAAGCTGTCAAGGCTGACAGCTGTCACTACTTCTTCTGGCAGGGAGTTCCATAGACCAGTGATCCACTGGATGAAAAAGTATTTTCTCTTATTTGTTTGAGATCTAGCACCCAAAAGTTTCATGGAGTGCCCCCTAGTTCTAGTGCGGTGTGATAGGGAAAACAGTTTTTCCTTATCTACTTTGTTCACACTGTGTATGATTTTATAAACTTCAATCAGTTCACCTCTTAGACACCTTTGATAGTTGCTGATCCAGGACAAGACCTGTCCTTGAGTCTATGACTGGCAAGTTTATTCAAGAACCTTTGGTGAAGGACCTTGTCAAAAGCCTTCTGAACATCCAGACAAACAATGTCAACTGGATCTCCCTTATCCACATGCTTGTTGACACTCAAAAATATCCAACAGATTAGTGAGGCATGATTTGCCCTTGCAGAAGCCGTGTTGGCTGTCCAGCAGCACCTTCTCTTCTATGTATGCATTCCATCACTTTACCTGGGACACATGGCAAATTGACTGATCAGTAATTTCCTGGATCACCTCTGGATTCTTTTTTGAAGATTGGTGTTACATTCACTACCTTCCAGTCATTAGGCACAATGCTTGGTTTGAGGGAAAGATTATATATTTTGGCTAGGAACACAGAAATTTCATCTTTAAGTTCCTGGAGAACTCGTGGATGGATGCCATCTGGTCCTGGTGATTTGTTAGCATTTAGTTTAACAAAACATGCAAGGACCTCCTCCCTGGTTATTTCTATCTAGCTTAATTCTTCAGTTTCCCTCCCTATGAAGAGGCTCTGTTTTGGGCATGTGGTCTCTGTCTTCTTCAGTGAATACTGAAGCAAAGAATTCATTGAGTGTTTCTGCAATCTCTGTTCCCTCTTTAATAATCCCTTGCCTTCCATTGACGTCTAATGGTCCAATGACCTTCCTAGTTGGGTTGTTACTTCTAATATACTTAAATAACTTCTTTGAGTGTTTTTAGCTATACGCTCCTCAAAGTCTTGCTTTCCTTTCCTGATTGTTGCCTTGCATTTGTTCTGCCAGAATTTATGTTTCTGCATGTTGTCCTCATTTGGACAAGACTTCTATCTTTTAAATGAGCTTTTCTTGTTTTTGATCACTTCCCGAACAGCTCCTGTAAGCCACATTGGAGTCCTCAGACCCTATTACATGGGTGAAAGAGACAGTTAATACTGTAATAAGAGCGGTATTTCTTTCTGAAGTCATCACATGACTGAAAATGTTTTCCCTGCGTTCCCATGGACAATGGTATAAGTAACTTCATTTTATATGTACCAACATCCCTAACAAAGCTCCCACAAGAACAGATAATTCACTGCACCCAACAAGACCTGCATTCCTCAGGAAATCTGGGTGGGGGTGGGAATGCATCATACTGCTAGTAGGCAGAACATAAATCATCACCCCCAAGCTGCATCGGCGCCGTCAGGCCAGTGGGTCTGGGAGACATCACAAGGAACCTGTGCAAGCTGTGGAAAGGAGCATGAGTGCCATGCCTGTCTTTTTGTGATGTTGTGTCTAGGCTTTGCGGGAAGATGGGGCACATCTCCAGGGTTTATCATTCTAAGTCAACAGGGGGGCGATTGAGGCAGCGAATCCATGAGGCATGTGAAGAAGATGAGCTATACTCCCTGTCAGCAACATGTATACTGCAACTGCCACCCCCTGGCCCCAACAAGCTTAGGGCGAGGGTTAAAATTGAAGGCTCCCCTTGCACCATGGAGCTGGATACTCGCTCCTCATTTTCTATAATTTCTGCTAGAACTTTAAGAGAGCTTTGCTTTTTGAAAATTTAAGGTCTCTGTGTTAGATTTTATCACTGATTTGCAGTCTATGATTATGTTAAAAGTAATTGCGTTGTGGTCACTGTTCCCTGGTGGCCATATCCTGTCCAAGCACCTCCAATCTCGCCTGATTTCAGAAGCAAAGCAGGGTCGGCCCTGGTGAGTACTTGGATGGGAGACCTCCAGGGAATGCCAGATGCTGTAGGCGCCTGGAGTAGGAACTGGCAAGCCACTCCAGTATTCCTGCCAAGAAAACTCCATGGACATGGGGTCACGAAGAGTCGGTCGCGACTGTAATGACACAACACACACTGTCCCCTATTGGATCAATCAGATTAACATTTTACACCAAATTCTGTATATTACTCAGGATAAGCCAAAGATTCTTGTACCTCTGGCTGGGTCTCTAACCATCTGTTCCAGGGAACAATCATTTAGCATATCTAGGAACCTTATCTCTTTATCATGTGCTGAACAACAATTCACCCAGTCTATGTGAGGGTCATTGAAGTCCCCCATTATAACCAGGCTTCCCTTCTTGGATGCCTCCTTTACAACATTCTCCAGCTGCCAGTCTCCCTCAGGGGCTTGGGTCAGAGGCTGATAGCATATGCCTACTGTTAGACCATCCTTGTGGCCTGATACTCTTACCCACAGTTTCTAATGGTGTCTCCAAATTACCTGGATATTCCAATTCATACGATTTTATCCCTTCTTTGACATACAAGGCTACACCACCTCCCATTTGCCCCCTTCCTGTCCTTTCTGTACAGTATGTAGGCTGGGATAACTGTATCCCATTGGTTATCATCCATCCACCAGGTTTCAGTGATATCAATATTTTTATCTATTGCTCAGTATTCCAGCTCCGCTATTTTGTTCCGGAGGCTTCTGGCATTTGCATATAAGCATTTATAGATGCTTTTCTGATGCAGCCTTTTGAGTCCAGTTACATCATTACCCTTCCTCTTGCATCCTTCTGCTGGAGTGCTGGTGACTAGTTCTTCACTCGGCTAAGTAATTTTTGCATCCTCCTCACTACTCAAGTTCACACTTTCCCGAACTGGATGCCTCCCATCGACTTTCACCCAGTTATCAGTTTAAAAGCTGTTCTGCAGCATTTTTGATGTTGAGTGCCAGCGATCTGGTCCCATCATGGTTCAAGTGCAAACCACCCCTCCTGAGCAGGTTTGGCTTGTCCCAAAATGTTCTCTAGTTCCTGACAAATCTGAAGCCCTCCTCTTGACATCATCGCCTCATTCCTGCATTGAGGCTTCTGAGCTCTGCCTGCCTGCTAGGTCCTGCACAAGGAACAGGTAGCACTTGTGAAAATGCTACCTTGGAAGTCCGGGACTTCAGTCTTCTTCCTAACAACCTGAATATTTCCATTCTTTCATATGAAACAACTGGGAAAGGATGCTTGCAACCAGCACCTTATTCATTAGCCAGAACCTACCATCCTAACTTTTGCCATGTAACCTAAACAAGTGTACATCATGAATTGATTTCTAGCAGTTATCTGTTCATTTATGGAAGCAAATAAAGGTTTGAGTATTTTATTTACTTCAACGGAACTATCTGACTTCTTTTTAAATACTTTTTTGAGAAATAATATATTAAGAAAGCATAAAGGAACTATTGACTGTAATTAAGAGTGTGATACATTTGAAGGTTGGTCATGTGAAAAGAGAGAAGCTTCCTTTCTTGCACATTGGGGTGTGGGCGTGTGATTTTCAAGGAGAAACTTACCCCAGTCCTATCTCCATTCCTCAGCTGGATACTTCTCATGGTTAGCTGTTACAGCTAAAGCAAGTTTTGTGGCACCTTGAAGATAAATAGGGGTTTTAATGGCGTAAACGTACATGAACTGTAGCTCATGTTTTCTGAGCCTCTTGTTATAATATTACATTCCTTGTTGTGTAAGCTGGATAGCTGCCATTTCCAATTGCTTGGAATTTCTCACTGTACTGGCAGCAGTGCAAAGAATCAATCTGAAAAATACTAACTCATTACCACCAGTCTGGTAGGGCTTTTGAAAAATTCTTTCCCAAAATCTCTCCCTCTCTCTCAATCTCTCTCTCTCTCTCTCTCTCTCTCTCTCACTCACACACACACACACACACACACACACACACACACACACACACACACACACACACACACACACACACACACACACACACATCAAAGCATTATTGCAAATAATGACACTGAAATTCGTGAAAGTTGAGTATTTTATGCAGCTGTAATACAATGAAATTAAAATAAAGTGCATCCACAAATAAACATTTTCAATAGTAGTTTTTGAGAGACATCTTCCCCACCACACACATTTTGAAGATTGGTGTTGCACTATTTTCTTCCTTAAGATTGCTCAAGTTTCCCACTAGGATGTTTATGTCCTTTTAAGAGATTTGCAAGTTTATCTTTCACTTATATATGCCTATTGATACAATAGAGCAAATGATATTAAGTGGGTGCCTTCCAAGTCAATTATGGTGATCCTTGTTCAGGATTTTCCATGTACAGAATACTATATTTTTCCAACTCAGAATTACAGTTTCACAACCGCTTGGTGCTATCCTTGGCTTACTTCTGTGTATAAGACGACCCTCAATTTTTAGACTAACAAGTTTAGACAAAAATATAGTCTTATACACAGAAAAATACTGTACTCATAAGTGGCTTACCATTTCCTTTTTCTGGGGGCACCCTGGGACTCTGCAGCTTTCCCAAGGCCATGTTGGCTGACTCTACCTGCCAGAGGTGCAGTGGGGAATTGAACTCACAATCTTTGGGTCTTCAGCCACATACCTACCCACTGAGCTAGTGATATGAAGTTATCTGCTGTGATCTGGAAAATCTGAATGCTTTTCAAACTGATGAGCTCATAAGAGTGAGCCAATCTTCTACTGAGCAAATGATACTAGCAGCCTCATGGTGCAGTGGTTAAATTACTGTACTGCAGTTATAACTGTGCTCACGACCTGGGGTTCAATTCCAGGTGGCCGGCTCATGGTTGACTCAGCCTTCCATCCTTGTGAGGCTGGTAAAATGCATACCCAACTCACTTGGGAAGGAAGGCAATGTGTACCCTGCATAAATAAATTGTAAACCACCCAGAGAGTGCTGTAAGGATTATGGGGTGGGATATAAGCAGAACACTTTTTGCTTTACTATCCCAAGAGGATATCTAGAAAAGAACAAATTTAACCCTAGATCAAAATTCTTTCCATGCACATTTTTGTTGCTTCAAATTAACCCCAAGTCCAAGTTATATATTGTTTCTCCAGCTGACCTGAAGATAGCAGTGTGAATAAAGGAGAGGAATGCCTCAGAGTTGTTTCAGTAGCAGTCAACTTAGATTTCTAAGCGAGATAAGCCTGTATGACTCAAACATTTGCTGCTTCATAAAGAATGAACGGAAGCATGAGCTGTGAAAAATCCATGTTGGACATGGTTCAGCAAGCAACATGGACAAAAATATATGATGAGAAAGCTTATAGAATAACATGCCCAATTGAAAATTCTATTTGCTGATAATAATGATGAGGTTACCCTACTGGTGCTTAATTGAGACTAAATAAACAACACTGAATGAAAGACTGAAATAATTGGTTAGCTAAGTTTTGGGGTTGAAAAAAAAAGCTAGGTCTGTGATGACAGTTTTCCATTAAAGCACTTCCTTGCAAGTTGCAAATTGGCATTACTGTACTGTGATTTTCCCAAGAAAGAAAATGAATGCACTTCATTGCTTGCATTTTGGGGGGGGTCCGTTGTATTTTTCTCTCCTCCCTTCAGGGTCTTGGAGGTCTTGGCCTGCTTCCTTAAGTAAGACATCGTCTACAATTTTTTTCTCTTGGGCACTGTAACCCAGTTATATGAATTGCTCCCTTTTATTAATGTTGAATAGCTTCTTTTGAGATCACATTTGTATTTTCTCTATACCCACATAAATTTAGAAGCAATTCTAGTGTAGTTGAAATGAGAAATAGATGTAGATAATCTGACCTTGCGCTTGGTTGTGGATATAAGGATCGTAAAGTCTGTAAAAGATATCACTTGATTAGCACTAAAGTGACAAAATGCAACTTTAAGGGTTTAATAGCAATTGAAAGAGATGTAAATTACCACTATCAGCTACACATGTAGGATATTACTTTTCTCACTTTTTTAGAAGTGGAAAGTCATTTCTCATTAGCTCAGTATATTTGAGCAGGCTAAGTGTTATTAGGAAACATATGCCATTGCAACATTTCATCAGTTTTACATGAGGGTCTAAAATTTATTTTATTGTACACTGTGGGCATAATGATAGATTTTAGATTTGTGTGAACAGCAAAGAGATGCTATGGGTTTTCCTCTGATATATTGACATGCTCTATTGCCAGAAATATAATAAACAATTGTGTATCAAGAGTTATAGTTGTTATTCTTGGTAGTTGCAGCATCTTGCTGAGGAACATAAATCCAATTTCTTAGGTCACTGAGCTATAACTAATGTAATGGAATACTTTGAGATATTGGACATCAAAACACATTTCATGAAAACTTTCACATTATAAGATCTTTTCTGGAAAAATACCATCAGATGGTCTAAACACAACATATTTTTTCTTTTTTTTTAAAAATCACTGATGTGTAATGTTTGTAATTTAGAATGTATAATGTATTAAAAATACCCTTTTGTTGCCCATCATAATAGCAGGCAAGGTTTCTACTCTCTGCATGATCCTGAACTTCATCTATGTCTGAAATGATTTAACTATACTATATTTGCATTCTGATCTCAGGAAGTCAGATGACAAGATCTGAGTTCTTAAGAGCATCTATTCAAGGCTTCCTCCCTTAAAGGTGTGCTTAGCCCGTTGCTTCTCCTGGTACAAACGAGGCCTCTTTACCTATCGTTTGCCCATGCATCATTTGTTGGACTTTGATATTGTATTCCCCATTACTCTACACTGATTTGGCAGGTTGCTACATAGATACAGGCCTGTCCAGAGAAATATGCAGATACTTTACAGGAAGTTTAACACCAGATATTTAAACTGTTTAACTTCTTCTATAATATTATTATGTAGTGTTCCATGGAAATTCATCTAAACCTTGGGGAAAATCCATAATTTTATATTTTATAGAAAAGATGGAAAACAAATTGGAATTGCAATAGACTGCCAAAACTGTCAGTAAGTATTTAGAGGCCAGCTGGTTTAACCATTTTTTCAAAAGAAAGGCTGTATTAAGGGAGATTAATAACACAAGGCTACTTATCTGCACATAAATTCGCAGACATTAACAGGCATTTCTGACCAGCAGCAAAGTGAATAAAATATCCCATATGTAATCCAGATGGTTCCTAAGTTAGATGGTGATTACACTGGCGGTGATTTGCAATAATTTGATCCACAGATGGTATTATGATGGAATTCACAGTCAATGATCACACGGGGATTATGGACTGATTCAGACCTTTAGTGTTCACAATTGATGCAATGGAGTTCACATGTCAGTCTGAAGCCTGATTGCTTGCTTCCTCCCTTCCTTCCTTTGGTCCCACCGCTGCTGATCCTTAATTTGTGTACAAAAGCATTGCATACCATGGAAACATCTTTTACTTTATCTGAATTGTTTCTGTTTTGTTCATACTGTTATTTTTTTTAAAAAAATTATCATCCAGAGGTGAAGTAATGCTAAATCATTATATCAGTACTAGTGATATGGTGATGTAGTGCTAATCTCATATATGAAAGAAGAAGAAGAAGAAGAAGAAGAAGAAGAAGAAGAAGAAGAAGAAGAAGAAGAAGAAGAAGAAGAAGAAGAAGAAGAAGAATTCATTTAGATTTGTCACCGCCCATCTCCCCAGAGGGGAGTATAAAACATCATAAAATGGTGGATAAGCATATAAAATAATTCAAGATCAACATAAGAGAACATAAACATATAAATAATTATTGGAAGTAAGCCTTACTCACAGCCATGAGGCCCTTTTGACATCTTGCAGGCTGCTGTTGCTCCAGAAGAGGCCCAGCTGCTTCCAAGTTCATTTTGCGCTATCTACTAGATAAAAGATCTCTGACTGAGCTTTAGTGGCTGACATCTACGAGTCATCAGCAATACCACCAATATCACTGATTGCCTATCAATTATGTAATATAGGGGGGCAAGTACTTTGTTTTCACTTTATGAATGCTGTATGAAGTCAGAACAGAAGCCATTGGCCAACCATTATGACATGATGAATCTAAAATGCAGTTTGTGTGTGTGTGTGTGTGTGTGTGTGTGTGTGTGTGTGTGTGTGTGTGTGTGTGTGTGTGTGTGTGTGTGTGTGTGTGTGTGTAGGAGGGATTTCCACACTTCCTGTCATCTTCAGTAGCACATAGCAGAGGATGTACAATCTGTGCTACGTTTGGCAGGAAGGATGTACCTCAGAGCAGCTGAAATTGCCTGCCACTGTAGTAAATAAATATCTGAAGAGATATAACCCTCCCCCCCATGATAGTGACTTTCACTAATTTAAATACTTCGGGCATACAGAGAGACATGCTGCACCCTACAGCCCCTAATGGCAAAAGAGATTCCACAGAAGTCTCAGGTGATTTATGAGGGGTGGGAATCAGAAGGACTTAATTTTTGAAAAACTGCTGCAGGATCAGGCAGCATATCTGATGGAACAGGATTTCAGCACCTCTCATTTAACATCCTTGAGGGTAATCATCAGAGCAATGAGGAGATATAATGGAATGCTGGCAATGAGTTTCTTAATTAAAGATAATAGCTATCCCTCCCCATCTTTCACATGCCCGTTCTTGCTTTTTTCTTTTCTCCAAGTGATTAATTTTCAGTAGTAATAAATAAAACACTCTGCACTTGCTCAGGCTGCTCATTTGGCTGCTATACTGCTATAGAAGTTTTTCTTACTGCCCAGTCCAGGTGCCAAGTGAGCTATCTGACTGCAGTATAGGGATGTTTCTGCCCTTGCATTAGCAATTGGCTTGGACTACAGTAGGAACAGTTAAGGCATGTGAAAAGGTCTCATATTTATCTTGCATCAGAGCTCTTTATCTTGTAACTGGTTAAAAACTTCAAGGGTCCTAGAGGAAACAATAACATGGAGCTGCTTAGAAACCTAACAGAGAAATGCATTTCCCAGTCCACCTCCAGTTTTGTTTCTTCTTTGTTGTCAGAAGCCTTGCATATATAATATTGATGCAGACAAGGGAATTACTTTTGCTGTATTCAAAGCAGCCCTGCTCACCTCTCATTTGACAAACAAGTATACATATACTTGAACACATGCAAATTTTACAAGGCAGCTATCTTATTTTGATTTGGGATCTAATTTATTACCGAAGCAAGAAAGGCTAGAAGTAAAGGCTTAACTAGGCTGATCCTCCAGAGCCATGTGCCAAAAAAAAGTTGCAAATCAGACCTAAGGGTTTCCTACTAATGAAGAGATTCCTTCTTTTAAGAAAACATTTTCCAAGGATTCTCAGTCACTGCCACCTAATGACTGTGGAGGTTTATGCGGCAGATTGCATATAGTTTTTAATTAATCAAAACCAATTTAAAATAAAATCTAAAACCTAAATGACCCAACATGCATACCCTCAGAATCCCCTTAATATCAATACTAAGGTTCTATTATCTATGTTTTACACTCTTGGCACTATTGTGAAGACAAGCAGAAGCATTTGATTAAAGATACAGGGTTCTGTATTTAATTTCAATACACTGGATACATTTTATTGCTGATTTTACTCAGTGGCACTCCAAAAAACTAACCTTTGTAACCTTTGCAACATTGTTAATTCTAAACATCCAGCATTGTATAATACACTTGGTGTCCTTCATGCAGCAGACAGTTCAGCAATTTTCATTCTAATTAAGTATTGGGAGATATATTTTTAGCTTCTTTTTAGCTAAACATATTCCTGCATTAGCTTTGCTGAATACAGAGCATGAATACATTGCTAAGGAGCTAAGGAGCAAAGTAGCCCAAGGGCACATTGTACCATCCAGTTGGCAATGTTAGCTAAGGCATTACACTGTCTCATACTCACATGTACATAGTGAAGAAGTGAAAGATAAATCCTGCATTTATCTATCTAATCTATCTATCTATCTATCTATCTATCTATCTATCTATCTATCTATGCTTGTTCTTGTGTGTGTCTTTCCAGTGAAATAAGGATTGCTTTCTCATAAATTAGCTAAAATTACTCTGAAGGCCATCACAATCCATTATGTTTTGTGCTTGATGATATTCCTTTTAGAATATCGTGTTCAAATGGTTTGCAAGCAAAATCTGGCTTAACAGAAGGTTTGCCAGGGAATGGGCCTGCCTATGATGTGAATGGAAGGTTTGCTTCACTCACTAGAGTAGCTGAGTGTTCATGATTCTTCCACATTTTTCATTCTGCATTTATCTGAAACTTGTCCTGCTTTTTGTATATGTTCTGCACAGTCAAAGGCTTTGCTGCTGTTTATGAAGTACAGGTTGAAATTATTTGGCATAACTAGCCAGCATAACTATTCAACTGTTGTTTCCTAGCAGTTGCTAAAAAAAAAAAAAAACCCTATGTGGTAGAATAAATTCATTCTTTCCCCCAACACCACAAACTCTAGAGAGTGCTGTTGCTTCAAATACATTGCACTTTGTGTCAAGCTTGATTTTTAAAGAAGGGACTATTATCCTAAAAATTCACGTATTTTCCATAAAATAAAATTGTGGAAGCGTCGCATAAAGAAATATTACACATGAAATGACGATGAATGTACATGAACGTAGCACAGAACTTTGCAGTACTTTATTGCTGATCATTTTATAGCAACGTATGAAAATGTTTCTGTATTGCTATTGGCTGCAAGTAGAACTGCACATGTCACATCATACTAAAATGGCAGAATACATATTTACTCTGGCAGTGTTTTGCTGATTTGTCATCGTATGTTGTCTACACTGAACCAATTGGAGTAGTTGTTTTGTTTTTTAATTTGCTTTTTGGAGTCAAGCTGTCATTATAGATTTAAAGTGAATATAGGGTATTTCCCAAATGCAAGTCATAGCATACAAGCTGTACATGGTATGCAGAATTGTTATTTCAATCTGAGAGACAGATATTCCATCAAGAATATTGGAGCAGCATTCTTTTTAAAAAACAAAAGCTCTCATTGAACTAGTATTGCACATCTGATAGAAAATGTGGTTTAAACATTGGGGAAATGAATTGTATGAAAACAATTCAAAGGCAGCAATAATTTTGCTGACTATCAGTTGGTTCTACTGAACCTCTAGGAATGCCTTGGAAATAATGTACTTATTTCCAATTTATTAGAATGTACGGAGTACTTCTTCCTTAAGTCAGAAAAATCTTGTTTCATATTTGGATGTGCAGCATGTGCTGATGTCCATCGGTCAAAAATGCAAGGAGATGCTTAACAATAGGAAGAATCTTTAAGCACACAGTGTTCTAAAGCCATGGCTTCCAGCCTTCAGAAACCAAAGTTATCCTAGAAGTCTCCCCCACCAGCTGTGCTGTCCAGCATATTGGGGAGTTGTACCCTTAAGAGCACCTGGGTTATCCAAGGTTAAAAACCACTTTTTAAAAGTAACTTCTAAACTCAGTGTCTTGTAAATGTTGAGGAAAGGGTGCAGGTTTGTGACACTATACTTTTAAACATAATAGTAGTGATAAGTTGAGGTCCAGGACAGCAGGGCAGATCGAACAGACTGGCCTGTGTTTGTCTTGGAACTTTAAGGGACCCTTAGACCCTTAAGCTAAGATGTTTACTAACCTACTTTCTGTACTGTATTGTTCTGTGTTGTATCTCTATCTGTCTTTACTAAACCTTTTACTATTTGACTACCTCTGAGTGTGACATTGGCGCTAAGAACAAGATGATGATGCAGAGAGTAATTTCAAACAAATCTCAACTTATCAGTAGATATTTCCATCTGTCGGAAATATTGTGATGGGGGTTCCTGCATGGCAGGGGGTTGGACTGGATGGCCCTTGAGGTCTCTTCCAACTCTATGATTCTATGCTTCCACTTTTTAGTACAACTATACTTTTAGTTGGATGATGTGTCCTTTTTGATATTTTAACAGGTGTTATTAATTTCATTTGTAGTTTTGTCTCTTTTATATGTTGAGGGGCCTTCTGTAGAAAGTCATATATAAAAAATAAAGCAGGTATGTTCATTTAATATATCGTTGAAATTCTTTAGAATATAATTATTAGGCAATTGACTGGGACAAGGTGAGAGGAGCATATATGTTCTTTGGTGTTCTTTTTTGTTCCCAAACTAATTTCAAAAAGGCTAGGGAATCACTTTTAAATTTCATACAGCCTATGAGCAAATGGTCATACATACATGCACTTATATGACTATTTGCTCTGCACTTTAGACTGCTCAGTCCCTGAAATCAGTGCCTTCAGTAGCTGATTGTAGTTGATAAGCACGTAGAGAACCTTTTCTGTTTCAGTGCTCTACCTTTTCTGTACCTTCACTAAAATACGGAAGCCTGAGTGTTCTAACAAGCTTAATTAAGAATTCCATGTGATCCCAAACTCAGAAACGTTTTGAAGGGAAGCGCACATGTTTTACTAAGTTTAATGAAGTGCTGAGTTGGAATCCATGGTCAAAAACTATCAAAGAGAAGGAAATTCACAATGGATTTAAGTTTTTTTTAAAAGGATGAGATAGGAAGGCACAATCATAAACAAACTCAGCAAGAAAAAATTCAAGGGAACATCAAAGAAATGTTGTGGCTGATTGAAAAGGTTTCATAGAAACAGATATTTAAAAGGGCATGTCTAGGAAACATGCTAAATGGGACATAGCATTGAAGAAGATACAGTTGAGTTGCCAGTACAGAAGTACCTCTACTTACAAGCAGCTCTACTTATGAGTAAGTTGACTTAAGATCGGAAAACCGTTGGTGATTTAACTGCTGCCTTACAAATTTTAGATGTGGTCTGCCCTACTTACAATTTTTCCCAATATTTTTATTTATTTATTTTTATTTTTTTTAGATACAGCTGCTCTACTTATGAGTTGTTTGACTTATGAGCATGCATTCGGAACGGATTCAACTTGCAGGTAGAGGTACCACTGTATTTATAAGGAAAACACTAAGAAAAAATAAAGCTCAAAATGAGTTCAGTGATTGCAAAGTTAATAATAATGAAATTTTGTGTTCTGTT
This sequence comes from Phrynocephalus forsythii, assembly GCA_029282475.1. NCBI lineage: Eukaryota > Metazoa > Chordata > Lepidosauria > Squamata > Agamidae > Phrynocephalus > Phrynocephalus forsythii. The sequence continues at coordinate 124,039,050 of JAPFRF010000001.1, read as the reverse complement.
TTATTTTGGATCATCCCCCCCCGGCCCCGCCCCAATATTTGGAACAAGAGGAAGGGCAAGAAAGGAGTAGGCCCACTGGTTAGGAAAGCCTGAGACCTGCTAATCAGAATTACTCAATGCTTACTTTATCTGTCTTCTCCCAGAATGAAAAATGTGCACAACCTGGCAGAAATAGGGGGGGGGGGAATAACTGTTGTGAGTTTTTCAGGCTGTTTGGCCATGTTCTGGAAGTTTTTCTTCCTGACGTTTTCCCAGTCTTTGTGTACCCCAGAGCACAGAGAGAACTCCTAGTTCCATCAGCTCCTTGCCCTCTGAAGATGCCGGCCACAGAGTCTGGTGAAACATCAGGAAGAAAAACTTCCACAACACGGCCAAACAGCCCAAAAAACTCACAACAGCTATCAGGTCCTGGCTGTGAAAGCCTTCGAGAATAAACAGAAAAATTACGTTGGTCGGGGCTATTACCCAAAGACTGGTATATAGAGAGGGGGGTAGTGTGGGAACACCTAGCAACTTTAAATGTTTAAGTCCAGAACTAAATTAACTGCATCCGTGTGTGTGTGTGTGTGTGTGTGTGTGTGTGTGTGTGTGTGTGTGTGTGTGTGTGTGTGTGTGTGTGTGTGTGTGTGTGTGTGTAGATGGGTGGATGGATGCACTTGTAGATGGCTTACCTATTGCTGGAATGTTTATGTAATCCACACTTCAGTACTCACTTCCAGTTGTAATAATATAGTTGTCTTCTGCATCCCATTTCACTTGTTCAACAAGCAATGGATTGTAATCTCTGAAAGCTCACAGTGAAATAGATTTGTTCATTTTAGAAGTGCCACAGGACATTGTGTGTGTGATTGTGTGTGCGCTGAAGCAAGACTTAATACCTCTTTGAAAATTATCATTTAAACAGCAAGTTATGATCTAGAACTTAGACTTCTTGTTCCTTTTTTATTTATTCATTTATATCCCTACTGCCTCCCATACAGGATGCAAGGGAGCTTACACTATACATTTAATAACAGGTTACGCATAAAAAGAGAACAGGTTACAATATTAATAATGTTAAACAGGTTAAATAAATACACTGATACAATTTAGAACCATTTAAACCCAGTTTAAACCACTTAAAAACAACATAGCAACAGCCATCAAAAGGTCCTGATTAGTGATCAAACAAATCAAATAAAAGCCTGGCATCCATCCTGCCAAGTGAACTTTTAAAAACTCTGTCCTGGCCAATTACACCTCTTGCCATATTTGGACTTCTATACCTGCTTTGAAAAAGAGAGCTTGCTCTCGAAAGCTCAGCAACTTTTTTTTATTTTTCTACTAACATCCTATGAAGGTATCACTCCTCGTCTAGTTTTGCCTTTGTTTTAATGGCTGCATGGCTGCAAACCTCTTTTTTACTGCAATGGAACAAGATGCCACAAAAGAGCCGCCTCCGCCATGAAGAGGGCGAAAGAAACATCTACAGCAACAGGACATTAACACTAGGTACTGTGATAACATCTTCACTTCAGTTGGGTCTTACCTAGTGGGACATTTTTAAATTTTCCCCAAAACCCTTTCTTCCCCACCCCCTAGTGGAGAGCATGTGTTTTTGCATTAACCGCTTACTTCTAACCCATCTCCGGCCAACCAGGAGTTCTCTGCTTCGAAGAGCCAATAGAGAGATGATGGTTGTAAGCAAGAGGGAGGTGTCCATACCATGCAGCTCTTTCTTTGAACTGTCATGTAAAGTCCACACCCATCGAACCATGCTACTCTGTGCCTTCCAAGAAGAAGCCTGGCGTCCATCTTGCCAAGTGAATTTTAAGAATTCTCTCCTGACAAATTATATCCCTTGCCATGTTTGGACTTCTATACATTCTTTGAAAAAGAGAGCTTGCTCTCGAAAGCTCAGCAACTTTTTTTATTTTTCTACTAGCAGCCTATGAAGGTATTACTCCTAGTCTAGTTTTGCTTTTATATAGTTTTGTATGTCTTCACATCATTATAAAAATGCACTTTGAACATGTTTATCTGTTCTAAATTCTGTGTTAATATCTGTTAACGAGGTTGGTGTCTTGGGGAAAAACTTGGAGGACTTCAAATTTAATAAGCAGTTTAGTTGTTTGTGGGCAATACAATGAAAATGGACATTTATTTGATAGCACTATTTGTCAGAGATACCTACTATATGCACTGGCACATAAAGAAGGAGAGTATTGACTTGCAGTATGCCTTTTGTTGTATGTGTACATCCATGGATGCATATATGGTTTGTTCCAATCCACTATCTATACACTGTTGTATTAGAAATGAGAGCCTGCTGTGTTTTAACCACTGTACTTTTCTACATAGGCTGCCTCAGACTTCTTGTTCCAATATTTTCCCAGGCACATTATCAGCAAAGTTGTTATCGGCTAGAGCCATCTGTTTTAGTTGAAGTCCCCCCGCTGGCTGTAGAAGTTAATAACTTGTCAAAGTAACTGACAATTTCAGATGTTACAGTATATTCATGGCATTACATTCTATGCCACACTGGAAACAATGTTGTTTTCAATGCCTTGCTGTCGTTCAGCTCAGAGAGACATTACGAGGAACTAACATCTAGTGGAATTTAAAGATGACATCCTCTGGTTCTTGACATATTTATCTGACAATACCAAAAAGAAAAAAATGTCTTTGTAGATCTTTTATCATGTTACACCTGTCAAATAGACTTACCTGTAGAAACTTAGGAGACATGCATCTCTGTGGGCCTGGTAGAGGGATGTCATCCTCAGACGTTTTCTAACTCAAGTTTTTAGAACACATTTGGGAAGGGCAAAATAGAAATGTCCCCAATTATTGTATTTCTAGCTCTAGTCAGTTTATTGCACCCTTTTAAAGATTAAGGTCCATGGACCTCTTCCAGATGACAGAAACATAGAAAGATCATTTTCAACAATTCAAACACAGGGAAGAAGGGAGAGGTCAGTCCACCTCCAGGTCCTATCAATTTCACATATTTTAAAAAGTTCATTCTATTCTGTATCTCTATCATAGAACCAGAGAATCACAGAGTAATGAAGTTGGAAGGGGCCTATCAGGTTATTGATCTCAACCCTCTGCTCCATGCAGGAATACAAATTAAATGATGATTGCCAAGTAGCTGTATCAAAATGTAACTTTTAAAAAAATCTGCAAACATTCTTATATGAAAACATAATTCAATATGTATTGTTCAAAGTTTTTACTCACATAAAACACATTAATAATCATTTTGCTCTAAGGTACACTTTCCTAAAGGTATCCTTTCCTAATATAGTATGTGTTTTTAAAACTCTCTTCATGTTTTTTGAAAAAGGCCAACCTCCAAGGGATAATTATATTCTGATCTGCACATTGTTTGTTTGTTTGTTTGTGTGTTTGTTTGTGTGGTTGTTTGTTAACCCCACCTTACTCCATGGTAAAGGACCCAAGGTGCCTTACAATAATGAGGGACAATATACAGCACCCCCCCAAAAAAAATTTTTAAGACATATTCAAGTTAATAAAAGGGAATTAGAAGAGGCATCTTAGAACATTAAAAGGTAACATTAAAGCTACAAAGAACATGTAGAAAGAAAGAAAAATCATTATGAGGGGTGAAAAGTAACATGGAAAACACTGGTGTTCTTATGAAATCAGTCAATGTAATCATGCATGATAATCCATAAAAAGTCACCTAGTAGGTAGTCCCTCATTCAGGGAACGCTTCCGGAAAGACAGCAGAGATGAGGCACTCCTGGCCTCCAGCAGGAGGGAGTTCCAAAGTCTGGGAGCAGAAACAGAGAAGGTCCTTTCATGTGTTCTTATGAGATGCACCTGTGAAGGTGGCAGGATGGAGAGAAAGGCCTCTCCTGATGACCTTATCACTCAAGCCAGTTCATACTGTGAGATTCGATCTTTGAGATAGCTTGGACTCAGGCCATTGTGCTTTGTAGGTTAAAACCATCACTTTGAATTGTGCCTGATAGTTGATTGACAGCCAATGGAGCTGCTTTAGTAGGGGTTGAATGTGAACTCTGTAACCCACCCTAGTCAGCAATCTGGCCGCTGCATTTTGGACCCGTTGAAGTTTCCTGAGACTTTCCATCATAGCCCTACATATGTTCTTCGGGAGCTCGCCGTCGGGGTACGGTGGCCCCCTCCCCTGTCTGGGGGGAGTTTCCCTCCAGCTCGTGGAGAGGGTGCGGAATCTGGGTGTGCTCCTGGACCCGGCGCTTGCCATGGAGTCTCAGGTGGCGTCGGTGACCAGGTCCGCCTATTACCATCTCCGTCGGATCGCCCAGATCCGCCCGTACCTCGACGCGAACTCCTTGAGAACAGTGGTCCAAGCACTGGTGATCTCGAGACTGGACTACTTCAACACCCTCTACATGGGGTTGCCCTTGAATCTTCTCCGGCGCCTGCAGCGGGTACAGAACGCAGCGGCCAGGCTGGTGGCTGGTGTGCGTCGCTATGACCACATCACCCCAGTCCTGGTCCGTCTGCACTGGTTGCCCATTGCGGCTCGGATTAGATTCAAGGTCCTGGTTTTAGTCTATAAAACCCTCCATGGCTTGGGACCAGGCTACCTGGCAGAGTGTATCGCTCAGCGGTCAACCTCGGCCCGGCCCATTCGGCAGGCACGAGCGCACTTGCTCCAGGTCGCCACTCCTCGGGAAGCCCACAGGACGAGTACTCGGACCCGGGCTTTCTCTGTGGCGGCCCCCAGCCTCTGGAATTCCATCCCCAGTGAAGTGCGCTGTGCAGAGTCCCTGCTGGCCTTCCGAATGGCGCTAAAAACCCATCTTTTTCGGGAGGCCTTTGGCGATGCTTAATTGGCTTTTCTGCTCCCTTTTTCCCGCCATCGTAACCTCTTTTTATCTTCCATGCTTAGTTTGAGGTGCCATCTGGTTTTAACTTTGTATAGGGTGATTTATTTGTTTTGTTTTATCAGCCATTGTAATCTCTGTTGGCTACTGCAGCCTCGTGTAAGCCGCTTAGAGTACATAGTAGATAAGCGGGGTATAAATTCAACAAATAAAATAAATAAATAAATAAATACATAGAGCGCATTACAGTAGTCCAGCCAGAATGTCACGAGGGCTTGTGTCACAATGGCCAGAGCAGGTTTCTCAAGAAACAGGTGTAACTGGTATGCTAGTTTTAATTGTGCAAATGCACTCCTGGCCACTGCTGTGACCGGAGCATCTAGGCTCAAGGATGAGTCCAGGAGCATCCCCAAGCTATGCATCTCTTTTTTTCAATTGGGGGGGGATCCTATCTAGGGACAGCTTGCACCCCTATCCCTTGATCTCTCTTTTGACTTACCAGAGGCACCTCTGTCTTGTCTGGGTTTAGTTTGTTCTTCCTCATCCAGTTCATTACTGGATCAGCTAAATCAAAAGACCCCCATGGCCATGGCCACCTACACTGGGCAAGAATCCCCTGCTCCCCCTGCTCATTTCTGGTTTTGAAAAAAATAGCAGGTGAGCTGACACCTGGCAGCTCATCTCTGCCATTAAGAAATGTTTGTTTGGTAATTTGGGGGTGTAGAAGGAGCTAGAGTGGTTTATTTTGTTTGGTGTGTAATGTAGGGTGGGATAGAATGGGTGTTCTGCTTGTTTTGCTTGAGTTTTGTTGAGTAGGGACTGTACTATGTGTGCATGTTTTCAGTGTTTGTGCGTTTCGGGGGTGTTTCTCCTTGCCTGTATGTGAGAACTAGATAGATTTAGTATTTCAGACTAAGGCCTGTCTCTGGCATAACGTTAGTTTTGTTTCCAGGTTACCAGTCTGAACCTCTTCACTTGTTTTTCTCTGTTCTCAAACAGAAAAAAACAATGTTGTATTTAATTTAGTTTCATCTTAATCTCGATAGCTTGTTATTCAGAAATGGGTATTTCATGCTCTCCACTGGAGCATCTTCATACATGGGTAAAACCTCTCCCCCATGGCAGCTATTTTGTGATAGTATATTATATTCTAAATATTCCAAAAGCACCCACAAAACTCCAAATTTGAAGGCGATCGGCCCTTTTAAAAAGTGCTAGAAACTGGGATATAGTTTGGGCTGTTCACATTGGTTGTAGAGAATGTTAAAAATGTTGTGAGATAAACCACAAACAGAGGCCAGAGAACAGTGGTTGGCTGTCTTAAATACCCTAGATACTCTGCTCCTGGCTACATATGACTGTGTCTGTCTGATCCAGTGTCAGTGTGCTATCTTACCAGCGGCATAAGCAGTTCTGTCTTATTTTTCTAGAATAGATAGGTGTTTCTTTTGCCACTATAAGTAAAACCAGATCGACAAAACCAAGTTTGTCCAAGATGAACATTGGCTTCATGTTTCAATTCAGGACCAAAATAGAAAGTAAGATAAATTCACTCTTGGTGTAGTAAATAGTTATGGTTTGGCTTTCTGACAGCAATGGATCCCTTAGTCTCCAGATCTCTATTACTGCAGAACTATTCCCACAGTATTCCAACTCCAGCATCATTTTGTATCTAGGTGGCACATAACTGGACCTAGTGAAAATGTGGATTAAGCTTTTGTCATACACTTAAGGGGAATAACTCCACCGATTTTATTTCTGTGTGAGGGATCCAAATATGTTGAAAGCAGAAAAAAATAAAAAGGCTTTTTCTCCACTTGGTGAGATCACAAGAATTGTATGCATTTTCCACATTTCACCATGTTTTTGCAAAGGGGGGGAGAGAGAGTAGTGTTTTTTGTTTGCTTGCTTTGTTTCATTTTGTGTGTCCCATCTCACAACATACAGAATTATTAATTCTGGTCAGGTTTCTAGTTAATATCACATTTTTCTGACACTGTTTCTGTAAAAATGTCACTGTTTTTTTCACTCTCATGTGTAAGGGTAGAAAGCCTGACATCCATTGATGACTCTTCTTCTTCTTCTTCTTCTTCTTCTTCTTCTTCTTCTTCTCCTCCTCCTCCTCCTCCTCCTCCTCCTTCTTCCTCCTCCTCCTCTTCCTCCTCCTCCTCCTCCTTCTTTGGGGGAGGGTCAAGATGCTTTTTTTGGTGGAGGCAAGAAAATAAGTGAAGATTTGTAGCATTCTTATTTAAAACAATTGTTGATTATTACATATTTCATAACTCTTGCAATCTGTCACTTTTTAACGATGCTATTTTTCATGTTCAGTCATAGCTACATTTCCTCAGGTGTTCAATGACAGAAATAAATGAAACCATTATCTCATATCAATTTGTTCAGAGACCAAATGTTAAATATTATCATTATATGTAATGATGGCAACAGATGGTACGCTTCGTAAACCATTTGTCATTTCTTATACTAAAGCGAGTAAATAATTGTCAGTTGATCTATAGTACAGCTGTGTAAACACACACAAAAGCAAGTGCATACTACAAAAAGTTAAATTGCTAATCTTTGAACAGGCACAATGAATTAATTGCTGAAAAATAAGTAAGAATATATATAAATCTCATTGATTTGATCTGTTTCTTATAACTGGGACTACCAATTGAATTTACTTCAAAATATACTTTAGTAACTAATTTTTAATAATTCCATTTTTAAATGGCCATTATGCTGAGTTGTTAAGTATTCAGGTATTGCGTAAGTGCCACATAGAAAATGAAGAGGGGATAATCCTTGATAAGAAAGATAAAGACCAGTAGGAAATTTAAAGGCGGACTTATATGTTGGGATACTCCACAAAGTAATAAAAAAAACCTGTAGTAGTTTTTTTAAAACATATTCTGATAAGACTCTTAGAGCAATATTTTTGTTGTGTGACTGAAATAAGCATCATTTTGTGACAACTAGAGATACTATATATAGTATATAGGTATACACTTAGAGTATAGTTCTAACCTATAAGGCCATTTTCTGCTAAGTGTGCCAGATATCTCAAGTACATGTGTGTTTAGGATTACTAAATCAGCAGCATCCCATCACCTCAGATTTCAGAACCAAAACATGAGAGGAGGGTTACTCTTGATTTCAGAAAGTTAGGGGAGAGGGGCCAGAAATGTTTCTGGGTCAGCAGTAGACATGGGCACGACTTGGCGAAATTCTCGTTTCCGTTTCCGTTCCTCGTTTCCGTTACGCAACGGAAACGGTAACGGCAATTAAGCCATTAGAACTCGAACTCGAACCAATAAAAGAAAAATTGGGTCTGATTTGTCGTTGTCGTTCATGGCATCGCGGCGATCACATGATGCCAAGTGGCACAGAAAAAAGTTTTAAAAAAACAACACCCAATTCCCGGCCAAAAAAGCAGGTGAAAATATGCCTGCCTGAATGAGGACACCTACCAGAGGGGTGGTTTCTGGGGGGGGGGTCCCCGGCCTCCCCCCCTCCTGTCCTGGGCTGCTCTGGTGGGGGGCATCCTCGTTGTCTCGCCATGCCATGCGGTGCGGGGGGATCCAAAATGGCCACCGCAATATTTTTTTTGAAATCATTGTCCAAAAACCCACCAAAGCACCACACAGAAACATGCGAAAATTAGGTATTTAAACTGCCTGAATTTTTACAGTAGCAGCAGTGGTTTTTTCTTGCAATAAACGTCTGTCTCCAATCCCATTGATTTTATTTTATTTTATTTTTATTTTTATTTTTTTACACCTGCGCAATGATGGGCTGGCCATGGGATGGGACCATGCAAATTTTTGGAGCCATTCCACCAATCGCATGGCCACTTGGCCAGGTTTTGACTGAGACTTCTGGGATGTGCCAGTTGGGCATAAAAAGCCCACTATAACCCTAGCCCTAACCCTAACCCTAACCCTAACCCATACGCCAGTACACTGTCCTTCTTAGTGGGTCAGAGGCACCCAGAGGTGCAGCCCACTAACTCACCCTAACCTTACCCGTAATAACCCTAAGCCTAGCCCTTGCCCTAACCCCAACCCTAAGCCAGATCTGTACTCGCATTGCACTACACGCAAGTACACTGTCCTTCTTAGTGAGTCAGAGGGCGCCCAGCAGAGGCATTCTTCTCTCACCTCGCTCACCCGTCCAAAGTTCCAAAAAACTCTGTACGCCAGTATGCTGTCCTTCTTAGTGAGCTAGAGACACCCAAAAGAGAGGTGCCTCTGCCAGTGCCACTTGGTACGCAATGGCTACACGGTCATGTACCCTTCCTTTTCCCTTTGTAGGGGGCCAGAGGAGGCATCCACCCCAGAGAGGTGCCTCCAGGAGCCTGCTAAATGCCTTCCCTTTGTAGCGGGCCAGAGGAGGCACCCACCCCAGAGAGGTGCCTCCAGGAGCCTGCTACCCTACCCCCCCTAAACCAGTACTAACGACAGACGACAAACGAAACGACAAATTTTTGAAAAATTTCGCGACAAACGGAAACGAGCCGAAACGGGCCGGCTCCGACACATGACAACTCAAAACGTCATTTTTCCTGGTCGTGCCCATCTCTAGTCAGCAGACCACAAACACAGGCACAAAGAAAAGCCCAATGAATGTCTCAGAATTTAGTCAAAATTTGGCAAACTTGGTAACAGCCCTGATCTGGGAGAAAAACATAGATTTTTAATGGCCAGGTGTCATGGAATCTGCATCCTAGGGTCTTTCCTATTGCCACTCCATCACATTATCTTTCATGTGTTCTGGATGGGAACACCCAGAGGGAACCATTGTTGCTTTTGATATAATACTTGTCTCATTCTTTTAAAGTACATGTATACCTACTGGCTTTACCTTTTAATGTTATTTTTAATAATGTAAGCTGCCTTGGGCTCTTTTTAAGGAGAAAGGTGAGATATAAACAAACAAACAAATGACTGAGCTAGAGCTGCGATCCCAAGCTGGGGTCATCAGGTGTTCTTGGAATGAAATTCACCGCTATGGCCAGGATTTGCAGCCTAAGAACACCTGGATTACTCAAGGTTGGGTCCTATAAAAGGAGTGACAGTTAAACTGAGAGTGAGAGATCTCAAGCTGGAGAACAAGTAACATCTACAGAGTAGTTGGCATCAGGGCAACATTTTTGTGAATAGGAATATAAGATCATGAATGGTGGCAGCAACATAAAGAAGAAGGTGTTTTCACAAAGTTTAAGTGCAGGGTGGGTTATCAAAGACACAGACCTGTCACAAATTGGTGGCAGTGGTGGGATTTTCAAAAAGTTATCCAGTGCGCCTCAAGAAAAAGTCACCTGTCCACAATAGAACTAGTATCCCATTAATTTTGAAAGATGCCAACTTAATTTCGAATTCTTAGGGAAATAAAACTTTGGTTAAGAAGAATACTTTTCTAGAGTTTACGTGTGAGTCCTGTGGAGATTCCCTGAGAGTGGGGTCAGGGATGAGAATTTGTGAAGTCTAGTTACAGTCTGAGAAAACCCTGAGGGAATTCTGGCTCCAAAACTGTAGAGAAATCTGAGGGGTACAAAAGATACAGGATGTCAAATAAAACTGCTAGTGGGGGTCTGAAGCAGGAAAAACATACCAAATGGAGATACACAGTATTTGTTTGAAAGTTAAGCAGCAGTGAATAGAAGGCTGCTGGGAAAGAAGTTGAACTTCTTTCCCTGAGTATTGGGTTAGGAGCTGGAGTGTTTGCCCTGGAAAGAGAAAAGTCTGAGGGGAGGCTAGGTAAAGGTGTGGAAGGAACCCTGGTTTTAGGAGGGAAAGTTTGAAAGTGATAGCTGTGTGTGGTGCGTGTAAACAGCTCTCACTGAAAGAAGTCTGAGGGATTTATAGCTGCCCAAGTCTCGGGTAAAAAGGAGAATGAGGTTAGCTGGGGAAATAAATCCAAATGGAACTGTGAATTTATAAAAGCAGTGAAATAAAAGACAGGAAATAAATTAAGTCTGTGTCCTTAAAGGCTGAGAAACAGCAGTGTAAAAAGAGCTAAAGTATTAATCTGGGCAGTGTAACAGATGGCTATTACATTGTAATTGCCATAACTGTCAGCTCTGTAGGGTTAGAAACAAAGTAGCTACCGTGTACTGTATCTGCTTCCACCAAGGGAATAACCCCAAGAAACACACTATCTTTTAAATAAACAATGCACATACAAAAGGGAGTCAAGTGAATAAATAATTGACGCCCATCCATAAAGCCACTTGTAAAAGGGGGAAGAAAAGGATGTAGGCTCAAAGAGAAAGTCTGTTTGAGCAGCAGAATCTGGCTTCTGGGGGCGGGGGGGGGGATGGGAGTCCCTGAGGGAGAGCAGATTCACATTAGTCCTCAGGAAACTGAGAAAGCCCCAGATATTGAGAGATGGTGGATAGAACAAGAATATAAACTATAACAGTTACAAATAGAGAAGGAAATGAAGCAACAAGAACTAGAGTTAAGTTTGGAAAGAGAGAGAATGGAAAGGGAAAGGATGGCTTTATCAGTTAGAGATGCGTAAACTTGAATTAACCATACCAATTCTAACAACAACAATAATAACTTGGTTGCAGGACCCAGCAGAACTCATTTGAAGAGGTTCCCTAGATATTAAAAGGAGGATAATATTGGGGCTTTTCTAGTGTCCTTTGAAAGAGCATGTGAAGATTTGGCTGTAAGGGAGGAAGATGGGATGTCCTACTTAAGTCCTTTAATGTTGGGGAATTTGGAGGAGATACATGCTCAGATGAATAATGAGAGTGCTAACAATTATCAGCAGTTTAAGTCATTAGTGTTTACCAGAATTGGTATATCAGCAGAGCAGCGGAGGAGAAAGTTCAGGTCTCTGAATAAAGCTCCCCAAGAAACCTATGGCCAACTACGATTCAGATTAACAGGCTTGCTGGCAAAGTGGTTACAGAGTGAAAAAGGAGCTACTGTTGAAGAAATCAAACAAGTGTTTGATCTGGAACAGTTTTATAACCTGTTACAACCCGATCTGAGGTTCTTAGTACGTGATAAGAAATCTAAAACAGACATACAAGCGGCAAAATTTGGAAATAGGTATTATAAGAAGAAACCAGGGCAGGAGATTACAAATCTTTTAAGCAAGTTCAGAGTAAAGGAGATCAGGGGACAATCCCTGAGTCTCAGTCTTCCAAGTCTGAGGGAGTAGAAGGAAAACCCCAAAAATGGAGTGCTGGAAATAAACAGAAATTAACGTGTTGGGCATGTCTAGAGGAAGGACACATGAGGCAGTTTTGCACAGAATGAGAAAAAGGTGTTCTATGTTCAGAAAAGTCAAGGGGGAAATTCAAAACCCAAGGTAGAAAGAAACTCAGTGGCTGAGGAAGAAAGGATGGAAAAGTCAGAGTTACCTATAGCTGAAGTGGTTCACTGTTATTTAATCAACCCAGGCCATAAATTATTAGCAACATCTGGAGAAGCAGTCACTATAAAAGGGAAAGCTTATTTAGGGTTAATCGATACCTGTTGCAGTGTGACTCTAGTACATCCTGAGATATTAAATCCTGAGAATATCATGCCACAGGAAAAGTGAATTGCCCTTGGCAAAAGTTAGAATGCAAATTAGAAATTGGGAAGGAACATGGGATGTTGGAGTCTCAGATCAAATTCCTAGTGCATGTTTTGTTGGAATAGACATCCTAAAGCACGTACAGAGTGTTTTTGCAGTGACACGGGCTCAAACAGTCCAAAATGCCAAAACTATTGTAAACCATACAACTACTGATAAAAATCTCCTCAGAAGATACTGAGAAGGAGAGTGAAAAGTCAGCTGTGACACTTGGGGACAGTTTAACAGAAATTCCAAGGGGGCTAGAGTCATCCTTTGCAATAGAGAAAAAGCAGGATACCATTTTAAAAGAATGCTTTGAGGCAGTGGAGAAAAATAAATCCATGTTAAGTCTTGAATGTCCTGAAAAGTTTACAATAGAAAACCAACTATTATATAGAACATCCATGTCCTTGCCAAAAGGAGGGAAACCCAATATGAAGAAACAATTGGTAGTGCCTGTAAAATATCGGGAGCAGCTGTTTAAGAGGGCTCACAGTGATGTGTTTGGAGGACATATGGGGGCTATGCCAGAGATTGGGGACAAAACATGACAAGAAAGCCAGGTCCAATATATTTGCACCTGGGGAACAAGTGCTCATGTTAAGACCAATAAAATGGGAATAAAATGCAACTAACATGGGTCAGTCTTTTCACCATTGTATCCAAAGTAACCAATGTGAATTATATAATTCAGGATATGGATAGAGGGACCCGATTAGTTCATGTGAATGTATTAAAACCCTTTTTTAAAATGATGACACTAAATCAGTTCTTTATAAAGAGGCTAAGGCTGATACTGGGAGAAAAGAACAACAGAGGTATATATCCCAGAAGCAGTGCAATATAGTCCTACTTCAACAGAAAGGCGAAAGGCCAAAATGCAAGAACTGTTAAATCAATATAGAACTTTATTTACACCTAATCCCGGGAGAGCTAAAGGGGTGAAGCACAGGATAGATACAGGAAATGCTGCTCCTATAGCTGTGACTCCATATAGAATTATCAGGGCATATGTAGACAAAATCAAAATTGAAATAGAAGACATGTTACAAGCAGGCATAATAATCCCATCACAAAGTTGTTGGGTCACCCCAATTGTGTTAGTAGATAAACCTGATGCTTCTGTAAGGTTTTGCATAGAGTATCACAAGCTGAACAGTGTAACTAAGCCAGATGCCTACCCAATGCAAAGGCTAGACGATCTAATTGAGACAGTCGGAAAATCTAGTTTCAACACCTCGTTCGATCTAAGCCGGGCATATTGGCAAATCAGAAGGGACTGAAGGAACCAAGAGAAGGCAGCTTTTTGTAGTCTCATCGGGTTATTCGAGTTCTGTACGATGAGCTTTGGTTTAAGAAATGCACCAGCCACCTTTCTAAGATTAATGGACCAAATACTTCATAGTCTAGCCAAATTTGCAGTGGCATATCTATATGACATTGTGTAGCCAGTTCATCGTGGGAAGAACACCTGCAGCATGTCGAGATGGGGCTCCAGAGGATTAAAGAGGCTGGCACGACCGTCAAAGCTTCGAAATGCCAACTTGGAAATCCGGAGATAAAGTATTTGGGACACATTTTGGGAGGAGGAGTCATCAAACCATTACAGAAGAAAATTGACTCAATTGACCAGTGGCCCTGACCTACATCCAAGAAGAAAGTGAGGTCATTCTTGGGACTTGCTGGATATTACAGAAGATTCGTCCCAAACTTCAGCACCATCCCAGTGCTGTTGACAGAGCTCACCAGGAAGAAGAGTCCAAATGTGTTGCAGTGGTCACCAGAATGCCAAGCACTATTTGATGGACTGAAACAAGCATTAACATTGCAGCTGGTTTTATTGGCTCCAGACTTCGACAAGGATGTTTAGATCTACACAGGTGCATCATGCACAGGACTTGGTGAAGTGCTTTGCCAGGAGGGAGAACAAGGGACATTACAACCCGTGTTGTTCATCAGCAAGAAACTGCAACCAAGAGAATGTCATCTGTCTACCATCAAAAAGGATTGCTTAGCAATAATGAGGTCTGTAAATAAACTGAAACCATATGTATGGGGGAAACAATATTTGTGTTATGTACTGATCATTTTCCATTATTGTGGTTAAACAGCATGAAAGCCAACAATAATAAGCTTTTATGTTGGGTTCTACTCCTGCAAGATTATAATTTTGAACTGAGAAAAGTAAACTGTGTAAATAATATTGTTGTGGATGCATTGTTGAGAAATCCAGTTGAGGGTTAAGAAAACTAACTGAAAGTAGGTAATATATGCTAATACTGTGATAGTAATGTAATGTAATATAAAAAGATGTTGGAAATAAAAGATGAATTATATGATATAAGTATAGAGGTAAGATGAAACAATATGATGTTTTATAATAATAGTTTATATATACAAGGTAATGATAAAATGTAATGTTGAAGGTATATATTGTACATGGTAAGCAGATAGCTCCACAGATTAATTTTAAGTGAACAAATTGATAAAAAGTTTCCTCTCTTAAAATTAATTTTATAAGGGGTGGGGAGGTATTGTCATGGAACCCCTGGAGTGAGAGCCATGAATATGCTAATGGAAGGCCAATCCCAGGATGTGGGCAGGGTTGGGTCCTATAAAAGGAGTGACAGCCAGAGAGCAAGTAACATCTAGTCTAGAGAGTAGTTGGCATCAGGGCAAAGTGTTTGTCAGAGAGAGAGAGGGTCTGGCCAGGGACTTGGTTAAGGGAGTTAGGGACTGCTTATATATAAGTGTTAAGAATACGTTTAGATACACAATGTGAGAGAAGTCATTTATGTATTTCAGTTACTGCAATAAACTTCAAGTGCGTTTTGGAAACATTAACATCGGTGTCAGTCCCACGTCTTATGAATAGGAATATAAGATAGTGAATGGTGGCAGCAACATAAAGAAGAAGATGTTTTCACAAAGTTTTAAGTGCGGGCCGGGTTGTCAAAGATACAGACCCATCACAGCATCTCTCCATGGTTTCAAACAGAATTCTTCCTATAGCCAGATCTGAAGATGCTTGAATGTGTCTTTGGGGCTTTTGGCATGGGCTGCACAATTGAATCACAGCCCCCACCCTACATGCTAGCACATCAGGAAGACTGATGAATGGCAGTGCTGGCACTCCATTCCCTGCTATGCTCCAAATCCCATTATCTTCAACT
This sequence comes from Phrynocephalus forsythii, assembly GCA_029282475.1. Lineage (NCBI taxonomy): Eukaryota > Metazoa > Chordata > Lepidosauria > Squamata > Agamidae > Phrynocephalus > Phrynocephalus forsythii. The sequence goes on along the minus strand of JAPFRF010000001.1, from coordinate 124,023,479 downwards.
ATGTGTACTCACCAACTATTCCCTCACCTCACTGGTGGTACTTTGATGCACTGAGGTTGTACATGCATAATACATATAAACACCATAAAACGTTCCATAAAGCCTGGTTCCTGCTCTATGGGTGGAGATGAATATTTGGGCTTTAAGGCCACATCTCACTCAAAAAGACACATTTCCTCTTGCGGCCTCACTCATCCTAAGATTTGTCTCTCCTTGTTTGGAGAGTTGAAGAGCCATATTGATTCTCTGAGACTTCAGCCAGTGTATTAATAACTATAAAGGTATTTTATTAGCTTCCCCCAACCGAAGACCCTATGTACTTTTCCTCGCCTTCCACACCACCTGCTGCCTAGCTTCCATCTGGATATGTCGGCAAATGTGTTAGCAGAGAGCTAGATGCTCTACAGAGAAGACATCCCATGGAAGTGCAAGGCGGAACTGTCCCCACTTCTTCACTACACAGCTCGTGCCAATCAGCATTGAAAGAGAGAATCCTTTCCTCAAGAAGCATTCATTATTTAAAGTTCTTGCAACTTCTGTCTGGCTGTGTTCAAAAGCTGTCACCAGTATTGTTTGGCTTCGAAATCACACCGTGACTAACTCTTTAGGTAGGCTGGAATATAATACTAGGGGAATACAAAGCAAGCAAAGCAAATTACTCTAAAATTAGTGTGCAGAATGTTTTTTTTTTCCTTTTTACACCTGACTCTTTCAGAGAAGTAAAATCTAAGTAAGCATGTTTATACAATGGCTTCATAAATTTACATAAATTCGAGAAGTAATAGATGTAATAGGAAAATGTGAGTGGAGTGACAGCTTCATACAAGACTTTGAGCAACCCTCTTTCCTTCTGTGTGCCTCCGTACCTAACTTCGTATGTGTCTTTCCTGATATTGCAAAGCTGGTTATTGTGCTGGGTGTGCATTATTACTCTGCAAAGACACCAGTAGTTTGATTCTATTATTAGAGATTTTTTTGATGTACATTTTATTCTACTGCTAAATACCGTCTAACTAACTATTTCATATCATTTATTCCATCGTGGATGACTCGGTCTCTTTCTCACTCACATGCATTTTGCATGTCTTCTTCTGGAGCTCACACATTCAATATTTTTTAATAAATTTGGTCTTTAAAATAGACACATGAAGATGTCTTTCAAGATGCATTCTAAAATTGGTTTTCTTTCAGAAAACTTGAAATATATTATGTGCATCATTCTCCACACATTGAGTTTAATTCCTTCCCCCCCCTTTTTTTTCTTGCAGGTTAATAGTGAAAATGTAGTAAAAGTTGGCCACAGGCAGGTGGTGAATATGATTCGGCAAGGAGGCAATCACTTAGTACTTAAAGTTGTCACAGTAACCAGGAATCTTGATCCGGATGACACGGCCAGAAAGAAAGGTACATTTTTAATCGCTGTTGTTTGAATTGTTCTGCATCTTGTCTATGCAGAGTATTATTTCAAAGAGCTAATACAGTGGTAGCGAACCTTTGGCACTCCAGATGTTTTGGACCACAACTCCCAGAATTCCGAGCCTAGATTGCCAATGACAAAGGACTGTGGGAGTTGTGTTTCAAAACATCTGGAGTGCCAAAGTTTTGCCGCCACTGAACTATTACCTTTTAAGGTCATTCTGCACAGTTTGCTCATCATTGCACTAATATGCATTGTATTATTTTACTGAAAGAAGGGGTTGGTATTCAGATTCATGGAATACACAGGATCTATTTAAATGGAGACATACTGGCATGGGAATATTTTCTTTATGCTAAATCCAATGCTACTGCTAATTAGAGTGGACCTATTGAAATAAATTGATTGTTTGTCAGTGTCAATGATTTTAAATGATTTTAAGGCATTGATTTTAGCTGAGACAAATTTTGGATGTCATTGCAGCTCACATGCTACTATATAGATCAAGGTTGGTTTGAAATTGCTTCCTAGGGGGGGTCATCCTTTTTTCTCCAAACAGAGTGCCATCTCATCTCATATGGGTGGAACTGTTTGTCACCATTATTCAGAGGGACTCTATTGAAGGAAATCAGTTCCTTGAGCATCTTTGTGAAAAGGGGAAAGAAAAGGCATATATTTTTAAAATAATCTATTTTTCCAGTTCACCCATGAAGAAAATACAGTATTTCTATACATATTTACCATATGCATATGAAACCTATGGGAAATTTAACTTCATTTTTATTTCTTTGTGGCATTTATCTTAACACCAAGAATTGTCAGGTGTCTTTTGATATCTCATACATACCCTACAAACTTATTATTCCATTGCTGCATGTCATCTTCCTTGTGTAATTTCTTCTTATCCTGTTTTTATATTGGCAATCTAATGATTCAAATTGTTCACTTACCTCATTGTTTGCCATTTGAAAGGCATGGGAAAAAATTCCAAGGGGCACACAAGACTGTGGAATCCTGCAGCATCTTTGCATTAAATCTGATCCTCTGATTTCTTAATCTAAATCCCATTTCATTTTTTTCAAACAAACAAATGACTTGTTCTTATATTTAATTCAAAATAATCTTGCTAACTTTTTCTGTTTGATTACAATTTTAAATTGTGAAATGAATTTTATTGTTATTGAAAGTGGATAGATAAATAGTAAGGAAGACGTGGGTAGGCATGAGAGTTTATCAGAACTCAAAAGAGGGATACAATGCCAAGTTTAGGCAGACTCGGTGTACATCTTAAGTCATCATTACTCACTCACTGCTTATTGTGAGAAGGAGCCATTACAATGAGCACAAAAAAGACCTTTTTAAATTTTATAATTACTTAAAATTTGCTGTCTCTGCACAGAATAACAGAAAAATTAATTGTTAAACTAGATTAGTGGTGGCAAAACCTTTGGCACTCCAGATGTTTTGGACCATAACTCCCAGAATTCCAGGCCTAGATTGCCAATGACAAAGGACTGTGGGAGTTGTGGTTCAAAACATCTGGAGTGCCAAAGGTTCGCCACCACTGATAGATCATTGAATGTGGGGGAGCAATAATCTTAAGAATCAGTAGAGCAGGTTCTATTGCTGGATCTGGGAGCTAGTGTTCTTCCTCTCCCTTGAAATGTTCTCGGGATTACATAGGAATGCCAACAATGACAGAACGTGCAAATAAGTAAATAAATAATGAACCTGGAATTGACTTGATGTTCACATCATGTTTTAAAATGACCATCAGATTCTGCACAGACGCTTGCGACTTATTTAACAAGTGAGCTTCTGCCAGGAGCTGAAATTCACCCCAGCCCTCCCCTTCATAAAAGGGAGGGTTTGGGCTGCATGTGATCTTGCAAGTCAGAAGCCAGTAAAAGTGAGGTTTTGTAGAGCGGCTTTTATTTGCTGTTTATATCTTCTGGATAATGGTACACTTATACGTGTATTGTAGACTTCAGCTACAAATTGGCTGCATTGCTGGTGGGGGGGTGGCATGTACATTATTTGCTTCCAAGGCTACTTGGAGTAGTTGCGGAATTAAAATGTGTAACTAAGTCATCATAGTTATTAAACTGTGACGACTTTACTTGGCACATCATTGCCAGATTCCTATATGTGAATTACAACAGCAGGGTAAAGCTTTATATACCCTAAGTAGATTTTGGCACTACTGCAGAAAGTCAGTGTTACGATTTTAACTACAACAAGGAATGAAAGAAAATAGCTTTTAAAAGCAGGTTTCCATACTCTGCATCTGGAATGGTTTGCTGCTAGTATTTTCAGAGAAAAATCTCTGAAAATCATGCCTGGTGCTTAATAGCTTTATTATATGAAAGGTGCAGACAGAAAAGTATCAACCTTCTTTAAAAAGTCTTATATAATTTATACATTGAATTCAGTCTATCACTGATTGTAGTTTGGATTATTTACTCCACCAGCCTTTTTAATTTAGTTTGCAAAATATAAATTGTACATCACTCTTCAGGGTCTTGATTAAACCCTCCTTAGCTGCCATCTTGTTATTCTCCTATATGATTTCCTATGTCCTGCCATGGTTTTATGGTCCTTTTCACTTGTCATTCATCAGATAATGTTCTGTTATGATATCAGTCATTGATGTAAAGCTGTATATATGATGCTGGATAGAATTTAAGGGATCTGCCATACATAGCCTTGTAGCTTGCAGATGTACAAAATAAGATTCAGTGATGTGAGTTTAATAAACAAAATAAAATATATGTCTGAAAAATAAAATATAAGTTGAAGTAGTATTGTGGTTTCCTTCTCCTACTGTATATTAGGAGAAGGAAACCACAATTAGTAAAAAAAACCTATTTTTTGCTAATTTATGCTAGAGGCCTCTCTACTGATTATTTACTGATGAGAGAGAAAACTGAATTTCACTGACTAGTAATGTCTTTATGGATTTAATCTGAACAGTTAATACATGAGCACGTTGTGTATTGCAGTGCTTTTACTTAACAATTTATGTCCTTCTCTTTAATGCAAAGCCCCACCACCTCCAAAACGAGCTCCAACCACTGCACTGACTTTGCGGTCTAAGTCAATGACCTCAGAGCTTGAAGAGCTTGGTAAGAAAGTGTTTCTTTCAATGAGCATGCTACAATAATGGAGATGTAAGGAGAATATGAAACTGTTTGAAAGTGAACTGCACTTTGTACAGAATGTGGTATTGAAATTATTACATGGGAATGTTGCACTGGAGATTTCCATGTATGCATGACAAGCATGAATGATTTTGCTCATTTTGAATTTTTTTGTTTCTAGCTCTGCAAGAGAATGTATTTATCATTTGTGTGCATCATTATTTCACACATTATATAAACACAATAGCATATTTTACTAGCTTGGGTTTTGTTTAATAATTCCGTTTATCTAATATTGTTTTATTTTAAATTTCTGTGGCCTCTCCTTAGTGGATAAAGGTAAGCTGTTAGCCCAAATTGTTTAACAGCTGACAAGAAATAAAACTTTGTCCTTTTAGTGCTAAATCTATCCTTGATTCAGCAAAAGCAATCCATGAGTAGGAATCGTTTTCAGTTTTCAGGCCTGCCCTAAACAAAACCCATTAAGAAATTTTGTCTGTTTAAAGGCAAGAAAGCCCTTCCAACATTGCTAGGTGTGAGTTTTAAGAACAGGGGCACTAGGGGCAAGCAATAGTTGTTACTTCACGTCCTCTTAACTGGGACAAGAAGCGGAACAGAAGAGGGACGAGAGAAAACCCAACCCCAGCGCTAGGTACAGATTTGTCTCGCCTAGCACCTGTTGGGGGGGGCGTGGTCGAGACAAATTTCAGTTGTTGTGAGAAAGACGTCAAGTAACATTTTTGTACCGCTCCTAAATGCAACAGCTACAGAGACAAAACGGACATGAAATAACCGCCAAAGTCATCATCTTTGACAAGTCCTAATCAACTCACCCAGATACCCATTTCCTCTGTTAATTCAAGTGATTGGGACATGTCAGTACTGATAACACTGATCTCCGGTGCTTCTGCACTTATAATCAGTACCTATCCCAGATGTTTGATGGGGATTTTTCGTTTTGACTCCAGAAGGCCTATATAGGGGAAGTTAGCAATAAATTGGATGCAGGGAAACTCCTAGAAATACAACACAGGGCCCACAGTCTTCTTAGTCTGTACCTGGATTGGGGCCTATCATCATTTGTTTGTTTGTTGCTAAATCTTTGAGAGATTGTCTGGAAATTGAGTCATGGCAACTGGACTTCTTTTTCTTGAGAGAAGCTGTTTGGATGAGCAGTGAAATGTTTCAATCTGTCAAGAAAAAGCAGTCCAGTTGCCATGACTCGGCTTCCAGATAAACTCACCTGGATGACTGAGAATCTTCACAGACTTTCAGAGATTGGCATTAAAGAAGGGCATCCTTTACTCTGTGATTTGCAGGTTTAATAATGAAAATATACAGTAGCTATATAGTTTAATATATTTGTATAGTATTCAGCTACAGCATTTCTATATGTTGTTTTCCAAGAAAATTCCAAAGTCCCCATCTTTTAGTAAAAGTTGCATAATAATTAGTTTAGATATTGTGGTATCTGTTTTACTCTGTCATTATTTTACATCTAGTAGACATCTGTCAGAGGCCAGTTTTTCTCTTTATAGGTCACAGAATTTAATTAATGGGCAAGGTCCTATTGCTTATGTATGCCAAGTAGCGTAAAACACATCAGCAAAGTGCTATACTCTTAAGAAGCTGAAGCTTCTATTTCTTGATGCAACTGGTGCACAACAAACTGACTTCTTAATTGGTAGCAATTTTTCATTTTGATATATGCCATTTTATTTATGTTGGGTGAGTGTAAATAATAATTTTCTTGATACAAAATTATCATTTCTTATGAAATGGGTTTAATAAAAATCAGTTTTCTAATCATACCAAAACTGAAAGTTTTAGATATTAAATGTTCTAAGAAAAAAAGGGATTTTCAAGTGCTTAAATGCAAATATTTATTGTGTTTGAATTATGAACATTTGCTTTCATAAACAGCCTTTCTTTATGCCTTTTCTAGCTTTTGCTAATTTCAATTTTTAAAGTTTATTTTACGTGGATATTTTCAAACTTTCTTCATGGAAAATACACACTGTTGAGTGTGTATGTGTGTTTAAATTTTACCATACCAAAATGTTCCTATTGTCACTCACTAGGAAGGGTGCAAAGTTATCTGTCTTAATAAGTTTTTGCATCATTCCAAACCCTCTTTTTGTTGATCATGGACAAATAAGGAAGACTTGCCTATATGTACGAAAAATAATAAACACCTAGAATGAAAAATTCTGCCTGGTTGAAAAAAAAATATTCCTCCCATTCCAAGATGGGAGGGATGTTGCATTGTGTTGTGTTTTGTCTGTCTAGGGCAATGGTGGTTAAACTTTGGCACTCCAGATGTTTTGGACCACAACTCCTACAGTCCTTTTTTTCATTGGAAATGCAGGCTTAGAATCCTGGGAGTTGTAATCCAAAACAGCTGGAGTGCTGAAGGTTCACCACCACTGGTCTAGGGCAATGGGTTTTTTTATGGGAACATGCACTTCTTGGCAAGAAGGTCACCTTCCATTTAGGAAAGAGGTCAAGGTTCACCTCTGGCTTATTCTTCTTGCTAGTTTCTTCTTCCCCTCCTATCCATTACTGATTGGTAAATGTTAAAAGAGACCCACACCCTCTAGAGCAGGTTTTCAGAAGAGAAAGAGGAAACAGGTCTGGCAACCCTCTTCCTGCCTAAAATATTCTTTTGAGTGGAATTCACTACTGAAAAAACGGGATCCAATCTGGAATATATGAGCTACACCAGTGTGAAAGGAGTAATTATCAGCCAAAAAGTGAAAGGGACAATTGTAATTAACTCTTTACATTGCTGTCTTTATAGGTCTTAATCTTATAGATTATTTTGAGACCTATGAAACAGTATTCCTCCTGCTGTCAGTTTCCCCAAAGAAAATGGACATTCCCAAGACAGTACCTTGTAATATATTGAAATCAGCCCCACTTGAATGCCTGATTTGGATTCCTTTTAACATTAAAATATCTTTAATGCTTGAGTTGTGTAATTCAAGGAATGGCAGAATTTACCTTAAAAAGAATTTGCTTTTAGTTCTGTGTTTTTTCAAACCTGCTGTTACTTTGGGATTGCGTGATTATCTTGTGAAACGAAAAGATGCCCCTTTTGGAGACCTTTCCCAGATTTCAAAATATTTGCCGAGTAGAATGCTAAGAAGACTTCTAAAGGCACCTGGGCAAAAAAATAGATCACTATACATATTGATGGATTAAATAGGTCAGCCTGGTAGTTCTCTGCCTGAGTGTAACTCGCCTGTATTAGTTCCAAGATAATGTGTCCTACAATAAAAATAAATAAATAAATAAATAAATAAATAAATATTAGTCCACATGTGTCCTACATAAAGATAACATTTTTTTTGGATTTTTTTCAAGCCAGCAAATAGAAAAATGTTTATGCCAATCATTGTTGAAAGAAAGATGGAGAGGTGGGGGGAAGTTCGCCCTGGAGGTGATTCTTAAAATAGAAAATAATTGCTTTAGTAGGATCAGATGTCTAATATTTTCAACTAACAACTCTCATTACGATGCAAAGTTTCTAGGATGCACAAAGGTCTTTCATATGAATGTGGATACCCTGTTCACTTACATTCCATATTAATTGCAAGAGAAAAATATTTTCCCATTTTTAAAGTGAGCAAACCAACCCAGAGCACACTGTGAAAGCATGCACAGTGATACAGTATTCCTGCATGGCCAGCTTTCCTAAATAAAGGCTGCTCTCCAGTGCACGTTTGGTTGGGAATATATGCCACTGAACTCAGTATGTCTTTTTTGAGATAACATGAATAGGGTTAGACAATGTACACTATTGTGACGTGCAGTGTAGTGCCGTCTGTTGACAAGAGTATGTAATTCATGTTGCATGGAGTATGTAGCAAACAGTTACAGTGAAAATATATTTACCAATCCTGCAAAATGCTACATGTTGTAGTAGACCATGAGTTAGGATTCTTTTGGTTCTTTCTGTGTAGCTGGCATATGGCATGAGAGATCTGAAGGCTTTGGAACTATGTAGTTACAAAATCTCTCATTAACTCAAACTGTCTTTTGGGTAGCACAAATATTTTAGTGCAACATAAATTAACTGTCAGTGAGCTATGGGCAGTTTGATACCTTAGGGAAAATCCCGTTCTATTAATGTCTTCTTTGTAACATGATAAAGTTTGAATGTTATTTTACCAGCTGAAGGTGATAGAAAAAGATATACCTCTTCTATTTTTCATTCCAGTGAATCAACCCAATTACTTATTTAACCAAATTGATCAAATATGTTTCATCAACAAAGTCTAACAGAAAATAGTTCCATGAGCTAACGATTGTCCTGTAGAATTTCCCGGTTTAAATTAGGCTTAATAAATATGTTGCTGTTCCACTGAAATTCTGCTGGACATGTTCTGCCTGTGCAACGGGAATGATGTCATTCTCTGTGGTAGATTACCACTGCCTTAAAAATGGCCCTGTTCCATTTCATGGTGTTCACAACTTTATCTCATTGCATTCAGGCAATAAGCACTCCAGAATTTTTTTAAAAAGTCTTTCATCAGTGGCAATGTTCCTTTGCTGATGATACCATTCTCATTGCACAATTAGAGCTGTGGAACAGGATTTTGGCATTTGTCTCCTTATTTTGCCCTTGTAAAAAAAACTGCCTTATATTTTGTTGTACTCTTTGTCCATAGGTATTTGTACAAATTTTGAATGTTTATATTACTGGGTGACTGCTGGTCAGGTTTTGGGACTGGACTCTATCCTGGCCATTCCTGGAGATGCCAGGAACTGTATATGGAACCTTCTGCATGAAAAGCATGTGCACACTCGGTGTAATTCACATTGTGTTTCTATTATGCCTCAGTCTTAATAGTTTTCTCCTCTTTCTTCTCCTCTGTCTGCCCCACCAGATTCATGGGACCTGTTGTCCTGCCATAGGCAAAAGATTGGAGGAATTGGCAGTGACTTTTGTAAGGGCACAAAAATCCAAAGACACTTGGGGTAGAGTGGGCTTACCTGAAGGACAAGGCAGCCCAAGGCTGTTGTGTTTCATTTTGGAAAGCACCCATCCATACAAATCCTTGGCCACCTTCCTTTTAAAGGCACAATCACCCAGACCTCAGAGGATTTGAAAGTTAATCTAGTAGACAGGTTGCTGCCATGCCTGCTTCAAAAGTAACAAGCAACCTGGGCAGAATACTCCAGCAAGGCAGTCAACAAATTGTTTTCCAATCTGTTGTACACTGCCCAGAGTTCCCGAGGGAACGCCAGGAACAAAAATAAATAAATACTGTATCTTGATTTGTTCCTGATGTCAAAGCCATTGTTGACAATTATGGTCAAGATTCAAGGAGCTACTTAGGTTCAAGCAATGTATTTGTTGTAGTTCCTTGTATCTCCTTAATAATCACAACACTATTTCTGGAACTCCTTTCAGTTTTAAAATCATTCAGTTATTTGGCATATGAGGAAATTGCTGAAGATAGTACTAGTGTGGTGGCTTGTGTCTTTGAATCTCCTGATATCCAGCGATATTACATAGATGTTTTCTGTTTATTTACTGATGTGCATTCTTAGGAGAATTAACAGGAGTAAGCAGCCTAACAACCTTGTAGTTACCCTTTAAATTCAAGTATCCTTTCCCGATGGAGAGCTGCTCGCTCTAGCCATCAGAAAGCACTGTCTCCCCACCGCCACCACCACCACTTTGATAGATTTGTGGCAGAAAAGAGAAAATAGAAGTGGCGAGAAAACAAGGAAAGGTTAAAATGGGAAATACTGTGTGATTGCTCCACAAAAAGCAGGGTTGTGCTCAAAGCTTCATTTGAAACTGCTTTAGAAGGCCACACTATGCCATTATTTTAATAGTTTCCCAAAAGTGCTGTTTTGCTTTTGTAAGTTAATCTTGCTTTTTGCCATTAGCAAGATATTCTGCCTGTTGATCTCCTAACTAGAATTTAATCCCCACCTATGCCATAAATGATGCCAGTTTTCATAGTTTTGGAAAAGTCATCGACGGTGGTTAGTGCTGGTGCTTGAAATTCAAGCAGGGGCATAACATTTTAGGACAATCTTCACTTCAAATTTTATTTACCATTCATTCCCTTTCTATTTCCAAGCTTCAGTACGGAAGAAGAAGGGTAAGGGGAAGCATTTTGTCTCTTATTTTCAATTTATTTTCAAATCACATTCTCATTAAAAGAGGAATGCATAGTTGTCAGTGGGCTAGATTATCATCAGATAATCATTGAATATGCTTTAGTCAGATAGATATTGAATTGCAAATATATGAAGAGAATGATTTCCTTAGGACATCACTTTTGAAATAAATGATCCCATTTATTTCTTTTGTCTTTCCTCCTTCATTACCACTCTTTCCCCCTTTCTCTGTTTAAGATCCTTTCCGGTTGTTTCCCTATCATTACCTCAAGGTTACTGTGCTAACTGGCAGGTACTTATATGGTTGTTCCACACATGGTTCCCCCCCCCTTATATGAGGAAACCTTCTGTAGGAAGAAATACGTATACCAAAGTCACACTTGTGTATCTCTTCTGTTGTGATTACATATATTTGGAACCTCCTGCTGCAGCTTCAGAACATGTGTAATCCAGGCAAAATGGACACATACTGTAACATAGTTTTTCCTACACTGAGGTTCCTTTCATGTCAGGACACCATGTGTGAAGCACCCATATGAGAAACAGTGGCAAGTAACAGGTGTTTGGTGTAGTCCTGCATCACTTACTTCACTTGCTTGCTTAATGGCCAGTTGTTATTCAATGAGCCCCACACACTGCCTCTTTCAAGGGAAAAAAATAGGCACCTCACACATACACCTTGAGTCTTTATCTGGAGAACTGCTGCTCTGCATAATTTCAGGTCTAACGTAGCATCTTCCACATGGTCCTGTATGCATGGAATGCCCTCCCTGAACTGACCCATAAGGCTGTGACTCTCCTCTCCTTTATCTCCTTGAGACCCACCTCTGCTGCAAAGTCTGTTGAGCCTCTTCCGTAACTTGCAACCACTTATCTCTAAATGAACAGACAGATGGGGAGTGTTGACATTTTGTAGTAAAATTAAATATATGTATATGAAAGTTGCATATATTTAGCTGCATCCCTCTCCCCTACCCTCACGTTTTGTACATCACCTGCTTTCTTCAAGGCAGGAATTTTATTTTTATTTTTATTTTTTGCAACTGTGAATGCACAAAGCACACTACTGATAGTTTAGGTGTCACACAGATAGAAGAAATGAAGGGCAAGTGATAATATGAGTTACAGAGCTGTGTAAAACATTAGCTTTATTTATTTGTTTGTTTGATTGATTGTTTCATTTATATACCGCCCATTTTCCAGAACGGAACTCTGTGCGGTTTACAGCAAGTTAAAAGAAGTAACAATTTAAAAACAACAATATCAAAGACAAGAATGGCAAAGACTCGGCAAGATGCAGCTGGGGGGGGAGGGAGAAAGGGGGGATTAAATTAAATTAAAGGTCACCATATGCCTCCCTGAAGAGCAAGGTTTTCAAAGCCTTCTTGAAGGTGGGCAGGGACTGTGCAAGGCGTAGCTCAGCCGGTAGATGGTTCCACAGTGAGGATATAATCCTACAGCAATAAGTTGACATGGCTAAAATTAAACTATGAACTATGTTTTGCTTTGTCTCTCTTGATATTTCATATTTTAGCAGCACACACACTTTCTTTGACTGATCTTTATAGTGGCTAGGAATTTCAAATTACTGCTAAAACTTTTTCCAGTGCATCAGCACTCCAATTGCTCCATGGAGACAAGGGCAGAATAAAATTTACTAGCCAACTGTGAGCGCCTGTCATAACAGCTTGTAATGTAATTGCGTTATCCAAAGATAGTGCAGTTGAGTTATCCAGAAGTACCTAACGTGTTTTCTTGCTCCTGTTTTGCTGAGGGAGGGTAAATGACCTTGATATTACTTGTGAAGCCAAAAATAATGTTTACCTTTGCACACTCTTAAGTCTTCCACATATATATTGATAATGTTAGAACAGATAGGCAGTATACCCAACTAATCAGTAACATGTTATGATGGACACACACTGACATAAATGTCATTTATTCATACAAGGGAGACAGAAATTTGTCGCTTCTATTCATGCATTTGTGTCTTCTTTGCATACATTAACCAAGCTTTAACCTAAAATTCCCATTAGCCCCACCCACCATAACCAGTGGACTCTTTTTTTTTTGTAAATGTAGTCTAAAATAAAGTTCCTCATTGCTGTTAAATATAAAGAGGGCTTCACATGTATAGAATCACCCTTACACAAAGTTCCATTGTAAGTTGCATAGACTTCTGTGCAGGCAGGCTCTGTCGTATTTAGTTTAGTTGCGTAAGTTCTTATGCATGTATTCTTCAATTCTCTGGAAGCTGAGTCATGGCAACCGGACTTCTTTTCTTGTGGGTTCGAAACGTTTCACTACTCATCCAAGCAGCTTCCTCAGACTGACAAAGCTCCTTGGATAAGTAGCGAAATGTTTTGATCTCTCAAGAAAAGAAGTCCAGTTGCCGTGACTCAGCTTCCAGATAACCTCACCTGGATGACTAAGAATCTTCACAGACATATTCTTCCATTATTAAGGGAATAAGAATTGAAGGAAACATTATTATGAAAAGGGTGAGCTCCCCACCCCCACCCCGCATGCAATTCTGTGTCTGAATCAGAGCCTCATATACACAGAAGGGCCACTGGATCAGTTATGTTTGGTTAGATTATGAATAGCTAGAAAAACCTTTTAAAAGTTTTAAATGAACCTTTGTGTTTTGTCTTATTTTTAAGAACATTTAAAACTTTGATTTACACATTGTCATTGAAAGAAAGCAATCCAAATTACAAGTCTTTTCATATTAATGCTTTCCATTCCATCATATTTGCAAAAATCAACATTAAGCCAGAGGACCTTAGAACGAACATTTGCTAACCAGGAATGCACCCTCCCCACTATTCAGGTTGATAGTAATTTGAAAAAAATACTACAGCTTTGCCACACAGCAGCCTGTTGTCCAAGACTGACCCCTGCTTTGCCGTTTTTTCTTTAGCCACCTGTAGTTGAATTAGGGTAGCTTAGCTCTGTGTCAGAACCCCCAACAGATATTTTTGAAAAATGTTTGCGTGAGAGACAGAATAGCTTTTGCAAGCACTTTTGGTGTGATGGGGTAATCTTAGTATAATACAGATAAAACATTTGTGTATGTTGTATGTCTCACACAATTTGAGAGGGGGAAATTGCAAATAATTATGTTTCCTGTATATATAGTTATTATATATCTTTGCCCTGAGCTGTAGGGTAACTGTGGATCAGAGGCGGAGCTAGGGTTTTCAGCGCCCAGAGACAAAGTCAGTCTTTGTGTAAGAGCTATAAAGGATGGGGAGGAATGAAGGCATTACAGAGAAGGCGGCCAGGAAGCTCCCTGCACTGGCCCTGTCAGGTTGCCCATGATGCACCTTCCTGCAGCTCCTGGGCAGATGCTGCAGCCAGAGAGAGATGCACCCTTGCCCCCCTAGCTGTACCATGGATCTCAGTGTGGTACAGTAGATATCATAAAGGACTACAATTCAGAACACCTGAGCTGAAAGCCCTGCTTGGCCATGAGGGCTGGAATTGATAAAACCATTCTGTAAATATCTAACTTAAATATCCCTGTGAAGGTTGCTCTAAGTTGGCTGCAACTTGATAGTTCATAACAACAAAAATAACAACAAATATTATTTAATACCTTGTAGACTCACTACAGTTACGCATTCTCTTAAACACAGAGGGATTTCCCGTTCATTTTTGAAGACAGATCGACCTTACATGCACAACATAATGCTTGTGAAGATAGGATGCCTTCTTTAAAATGAATGGTGAATGTCGTCTAATTAAATGAAAACAAAATCACATAATATAAAATTTCAATATATGTGTCAATGTAGTGTCCAGTAAATCTATGCTGAGCCCCTGCTGGTAATATATTTATTTCAGCAGTATTTGTGCAATTGTAACTACATGTTTTAACAGGGAAAGCTACATAATATTAAATCATTTGAAAATGAGATAAAAACTATGAAAGAAATCAGCTGATCTGCAACCTATCTGAATGAAATTCAGCGACAGTAAGGATTTTTCAGTATCAGTGAAAGGATACCTAATTTTAGTTATAGGATTTGTGGATTATCTGTAGAGGTGTGATAAAGTATTTTAATGTTTTGTGTTTTGTCTTCTGAAATCACTATTTGTATAAATTTTATTCTAGCAGTTTTATTTCACAACTTTGTTTCTTGAGGCCTTAAACTTTTGCACTTTAACATGGGTACAGCTCCACTCTCCATTTACAAGTTAGCCCAAATGTTCATATATGGAACAACTAACCAAGAATTACTTCTTTTTATATATATATATATATTGTCTTTCATTTGAAACAATATTGGATTGTAATAGCCAAAATTGTGTAGGACTAGAAGGGGACTGATACCTGTTTCAAATAATTAAGTCCTTCTCTATTTTTGTTGATCTTGCCTGTGAAAATATCCATATTCATTTCGTAAGTTGGGCTGAGATTTTACTTGCAGATGTGGAAAAATAGATAGTAATACAATTTAATATAAGAGATGCAACACCTCAAAACCCATGTGGCTTCTAGAAAGATAACATTCCTGGTCTTGATGTCAGTGTTTTTCAAGGAAGTAATATGAAAGTGTGTCATTTGAAAATGTGAAGGCGTTAAGTATATTCAGTACCTTCATTTGGAACATATTTGGAACTGGAATGTGACCTCACACATGAAAAGGCTGTGTAATGCATTCAGGTTATTCCCACACCATGGAATAGACCACAGAACATTCACTACAGAAATATAATGAAATCAGCTACAACACCAGCTTTGCAGAGCTCACTTCTTGAAATCGGTGGATAATACTGGAAGAGGTTTTGGCCAGAACTCTTCAAGCCATCTGACACCTTACCACAGAAGAGATCAACAAATATTTATCCTGCTGTCAGTTTAACATGGGACCACTGAACCACATGTGTAAGTATAAGCCAATGAGAGCATACTACCTTCAGTTCAATATTGTGGAAGGATGCACAATATTGGTGGAAATCCTGCTGTGCTGCTGTGCAAAAGGCATAACCTTTGGAGGTGAATTGCCTAAGTTCAGGCATCGTCCTATTAGGTAATACCAATGGTTTCAGAAGCCCAACTAACAAGCACATAGGAGAGAGCCTTCTTGTGAACTTCTGACTAGGGAAGGTGCTGCGATCAGTTTCCACTCTACTTTTAAGTGGGGAGTAAAACACATATTTTTAGTCTGGAATTTGATATTGAACCTGCCTTGCTGTGTTGTTTTTATCCTGTGCCTGTTATAATGGATTTTTATGTTTTTGCACTGGGGTAATTTAAATTATGTTCCTAGAGTTTTAGATATATATTGCTTTTATCTGTTTTTATTACTTTAAAAGCCACCCTGAGCATTTTTAATGGATAGGAAGAATAGAAATATAATAGTAAACAAATAAACATTGAGTCACTTGACTCAGCATGCACCATATAACTAGAGACCATTTGCCTCCATTTTTAAACACTTTGCATAGCAGTGCAGCAGGATTTCAACTGCTATCTTCTGTTGGATATGTACTAGGTCATTATCCTGTCTTCTATCAGTGAATTTATAATCTTTTATTTTCAAAGAACGTGAGTCAGGTTTATGTGATTCAGGAGTCGGTGATAGCTTTATAGGCCTCAGGTTTATAGGAGTTAACAAAGATTTCATTCTTTTTCTAATATATGCTATTAAAATGACTCAAATAGATACAAGAGATTAAATGTGGGAACAAATACAAGGAGCAAAATTATTAAATCAGCTCAATATTCTCCTGAATCCCCAGTTCTATCTTAAAGTTCAAATGTGTATTTTTGGAACACAAACGTCAAGCGGTGAAAATTAGTAGTACCTCTGAAAATGTTAGCAGGGATAAATACACTTGGACTTTTAAAGTTTCCATGCTAATCCTGTTACTGCTGTCTGCTATGAGCAAAATATTCCTACCAGGTATATTAGGTATACATTTACTCATATATTTTGCCATGCCAGTACAGATGTGTTGCAAGGGAAAATAGAACCGTGGAAAGATTCGTAAGTGTTCAAGAGAATCATAATTCTACTGTCACTGTATAGAGCATTTTCAGTCAAGAATATTTGAAACTAGGGGCTCAAAAAGTTCTATGAAGCCATCACAAAGGGTTGTCATTAAAATTTTCAGAATGTAAAGATTGTGTAGGTATTTCTAAAACTTTTAATCTATTTATGTCTTTCAGATACCTTTGTGAAATGTAGCGTAACAGCTACTGTGTGAATAGCTTCAAAATGCCTGCCTTTCAGGTACCTGGGAGGCAGCCAGCGCCCTCCCCATCTTTAAAGAAAGGGAATTCCTTTTCCTGACATTTTACTTTATTTTCCATTGTTGTTAATTTGATATTCATTTCTGATGGAAGTTTTAAAATAAATATATCCAGGAATTTTGTGGTTTGTTTTTATTTCCTTTATTTAACTTGACATCTTAGTTCACATATATTAGGATGACAACATTAATTTATGAAATTTGGGAAATTGATTTCCATTTTTAGATTTCACATGTTCAGTTGCCTTTCTAACACAGCACATGAATTAGGCACTTTTGATTTCAAAATCAATTAGTTTTCAGAGGAAAAGCACTTTTAAATTTTTTGTCTTTAAAGAGAAATATTGCATTAATAAAGCAGCAATCTCATCTGCAATGCAAAGTGTATTTTATTATATGCTTGTACACATATGACACAGCTGGGGAAACTTTTGATTACCACAGTTCATTCACACAACTTTGCAAATCTAGGTTAACACTGCAGAGTAATGTAATACTGCTGGAACTAGATAACTAGAATAATGTTATCCTGATGCTAGCTTGTGCTTAGAAGAGGGATGGAGAGGTTAATGTTGGTTAATTAGATATGGCATTTCTATCAGTTCATCATTAGCTACAAATAGCATGCAAGGAAAGTTAGCATTGAAGGATAGCATGTTAATACAAATGTCCAGCAAGTGATATTAGCAGATACCTCCAAGAGACAGAAAAACTTGGCTAGGAGCAGGAGCCAAGGACCAGGCACCTGCCCTGGGTATCATTCAGAAAAACGTCACATGAAATATTAGAACTTAATGTGGTCTCAGAGATACTCTAAAACCTAAACTGTTAAACAACAACAAAACAACAATTAAGAGGTGCATCTTTTAAAAAGAGTTGCCATGTGTATCATCATGTACCCATCATATCCAAAAGCTCTTTTCTCTGTCTACCTTTTAAGAAGATAAAATGGCAGCTACATATTATACTAGGAGCCTTGTGGCGCAGTGGTTAAATGCCTGTTCTGCAGCTAAAAATGTGCTCATGACCTGGGATTCGATCCCAGGTAGTCGGCTCATGGTTGACTTAGACTTCCATCCTTCCAAGGTCGGTGAAATGAGTACCCAGTTTTCGGGGGGGGGCAATGTGTAGACTGCAAAATTAAATTGTAAACTGCCCAGAGAGTGCTGTAAGCATTATGAGGCAGTATATATAAGCAGAACACTTTATACTATGCATTTGGGTGATACAATATTATAGGCAGATACCTTTCTAATTTGCAGCTCTGTCAAAAATTATTTTATATTTATATTTGTGGATGTTAAAAATATAAATATAAGATTATTAAATATCTTGCTCTATTATTACCATTTGGTGTAATAGTAAACCTCTTGTTTTCCTACTACCGTTTGGGTGTAGCTTTTATATACAATACATTTTCTATTCTGAACCATGGATCTGATAAAACATGCCAAGAAATGTATATATTAATATCCAGTTGTCTGTTCAGAAGATGTGCAAGTATACTTTGAAATAGACAATGATTTTCATTCTGCTGGACAATGAAATAGTTTACAGTAGACTTCTGGAATAATGCAGTTCTCAGTTTTAGTAGTACTGTGGTTCAGTTCAGTCACAATGAACCTTGGTTTTCACAAAACAAACTGTGATTTAAACTTCCAAATGTATCATGGCAAATCATGGGCGTATTTTGCTTCTGTCTGTTTAGCACTCCCAAATTGCTAGGGCAGAACAAAATGTGTGAAAATGGTTTATCCACACATCAAGCTCTGCATTATAATGCATAAAAACCATGGTTTATCAATGGAATTCAAAACAGTTTAGGTATAACATCAAAACACAGTAAAATTTTCTTAACCATGGTTCAGTGTGATATCTAAATATGAGTAAGTATGTCTCACTCCAGACTGATTAAGTTGTTTATTCTACAATTTTACACAAGGAAACAAAACAGGCTTTGCATTTCAGAAATGATATATGGAGATGTAGTAAATCTGTCTAATTTCTTTCTGACATCTATAAGAGGTGTGCAATGGTAAGTAAATTAACTGGAAACTTAAAACAGGATCAGTGCCTATTTCTAATATGTAAATGGAATCAGTACCCATAGTCTAAGAGGAATTACAGCATTTTAAATTTATTTGGTCTTTTTAACTGACGAATGGAACCACATTGATTGAAATCCAACTTTTCAAGTTTAAATTATTTCTAGATGAGATAATATATATTTTAAATGCTGTTTGCATCTAAGTGGTAGTCTTCTTCAATTGTAGAATTGCTGTACATCTACTGTAATACTAAATCTGCTTTGAGAAAATGTCCCAATTTTCTTCTGCAGTTAAATTTAAAATGAGAGGTGTATGTGTCCAGTTATATGCTGTAGTCTACAGATAACTGAGTTAACTCAAACTCAACAAGAAAAATATTACATTAAAGCGACTTACACATTTGTTTCCTATTTGAGACTGGTTCCAAGGTCTTCCTTCAATGATGAAAAGCCTTTGCTCATTGAAAGTGACCCCTCCTGATTCTGGGGGATTCTGCCACTGCCACCACCACCACCCCACTACAGCTCAAATGCTTCAGCAGGTGCTCCTGACTCTCAGATGTTGTGTTGGCATACTGTGACTACCAAGAACAGAGGAAGGCAGGAAAATCAATTTTTTCAATCCAGTTGAATGAATTCCACAGATAGAACCTGGATGCTGATTAAGACAACATTTTTGTACTGCACATATCTTTTTTCATTATTGTTGTGTATGATTGCACAAAACTTTCCTCATTTGAACTGGCACATATAGGCTGTTCTCAAAGGTTTGGGTTGTAAATGTACACACATCTTGGGTATCAGGAATTAATATATGCTGGACTGCTTCACGAGTTCTACTTTTACATAGAGATCCACCAATCATATTACCCATACATCAACATGCAGATGAATAACATTTGCATGTGTTGTCCCCAATTGTATTTATTAGGAAGGTGTATTGGGAAGCCATGACATGAAGTTGCAGGAGATATTGCACCCAGTTTCTTGGTAGCATCTTGTGCCTGGAACAGTTTTTAATTTGTACCTGTCTTAGGTATTCAAAGTCAACTTAAATAATGTAAGAAGAAAGGGTGTGATGCCAGCTTGGACCCAAATGCATGGAAATGATTCAAAGCTTCATAACATTCCAAAAGTGTGCTTATATAGGTGTCATATTTTCTACTTATATTATTCTACATAAAGAGTTCTTCATGTATCTCACAACAAGAAGGCCATACCTGTTCATCCAACCACTTTATTCATTTGTGGGGGAAGGGATGATTATATAGGCAAAAGGAAGCAGACCAATAGTGGAGATGAACAATCTGGAGGGATCTCAAAAGGAGAGACTCTTTGAGAGCAGTACATCTCAGGGGAGGAATGAGCTGCCAATTCAAGTGGCAGGTAAGACTCCAAGATGAGCGTAAGAAATGACCAACCTCAACCATCATTCATTGTAACTAAAACATTTCTTGTAAATATATCCCCTAGTCTGTGCTCTTTTCATGACCTTCTACAACTACGTTGCTCTAGTTGTTTTTCTGTGGATTTAAAATAAAAAAAAAATAAACTGTACATACATTGTGACTGGCATTTGCTGAGAAATTTGAAGCACTATAGCCACATGAGTGTGACAGTGACTTCTGGGATGCAAGGACCTAGCAGTATTCCAACACCATGTTCCTACTCATATATCTGTGGAGCTAGTGTAGTTCTGACTTCTGGCAACCTCTGAGAGACTTTTACACAGAACATGCAGCTTATCCTTACAGGACAGGGAATGGGCAAACTATAAATAATGAACACATGTATAAAATATTTGGCAAAGCTGCCACTCTGCTTAATAGTATAAGTAACAAAATTTTGATGCAGATTACCACATCAAGAAATCTTGAATGCATCCTGTGCAGGAAGGTGGCAGGACAAGATGCTTTGTTGCACAATTAGTTGTTTACTTCCTCAGAGAAATGAAGGAGCAACTGATCACAGTGAAAAATTTAATGCTACCTCTGTGAAGATAGTGCTTTAACAGCCAAGTCAAGTGTTTAGGGAAAAACTGATAAGAATCTTAATTATTCTGCTGAAATGTGTATGTTTAATTTCAGTTGTATATTTTTAGGTGAGAGTGGTCTGATGTGGAATATATGCATGGTGTTCATTTGTTAAACACAGTTTGATGTTGGGCCATGGACCTATATATCCTTAATTCTTACCCTTCCCCAGCCTGATGCCTCTGTATGTTTTGGGCCATAGTTCCCATCATCTTTACCAGCTGGGGCAGTGGAAAATGCATATGATATTTGTGGTCCAAAATATCTGGAAGGCATGAGTTGAGGAGCACAGTGGTCTATCCTCTCTCTCTTTGTGTCTCAAACATTCTCTCCCTGTCAGCTTTAATTGTGTTTTAGTATTACAGTTAGTTTGTTTTGCTTATTATTTTTAAATGATTTACTGAATGTTTCCTTAAAATGCATACATGTCCTATATTAAAAGATTTAAGAATAGAGTATCTAAAACAAAACAATGTAGTTCATTTAAAACAGCGTAAACAAGTGTACACTATATCAGAACCGTTGGCCTAGTTGATTATAAGCCCACTTTTAATTCAATGACAAAACAAGGCTTCAAATTTTAAGTGTCATTTTTATTTTATTTTTATTTTTGGTAACTGCATTAGTGTCTTTCAAGTAGTATATCACTTTGCACTAATATCCTGCAGAAAATCAATAATACATCTTCATGTATACTAACCATGATAAATTCCAGTTAGTTCTTAACAAGATTTAAAATCACATATAAAAATAGCAAGCCTTGGGTGGAAGCTGTGCTGACATGAATTTTCTTATACATTTATCTCTTGTTCTGTTCTTTACCTATGGTTTAATATCATATCTGCAGAGACATTGTGGTAAATACTAAACAGGTTTCTCCCAGTCTCTTAACCAAGATTAGAAGATCATTAGTGTTGCATCTGCACTGACTTGAATAACTGCTTTATCATATAGTGTGTAGTTTTTTGTTTTTGTTTTTGTTTTGGTGTGTTTTTTTTAAATCCAATTGAATGCAAACACAGATTAGTAGGGAAAATACTTTTTGGTCAGCTAACACAGAATAGATATATAAAATTTATATTTGATCGTTGTAGCACATATTATTTTATGCTCGTGGGGTGATCAGGAGGGGGATAAAGGGCTCCCCCGAAGTCAGGTTTCTCTTTAAGCAGAGCATGCGCTGCAACATGCCAGCTCCCTGGGAGGTCTCAAGAGGAGAGCCAGCTGAGCAGCGCTTTGCCGTGGCAAAGAATCAAGAGATTGGGCGGCAGAGAAAAGCTCAGAAGTGCCTAACGGCACAAAACAAAGGGACAAAGGGCAACTCACTACATGCCAGGTGGCCAAGATGGTGATGCGTGGGCACAGTAGAGCTGCCTAGATCCCTCTCCAGAAGCGCCCAGGGAACAAAGAGGCTAGACCCCTCTCTGCAGGCTCTTAAATGGGGTCTTTGACCTCTCGTCATGTGACCTGAATCTGAACCTTTCATGGGTCATCCTGACTGAGTGTGGTTATCACTGACCACCCGGGCCCTTCCCCAAACTGCCACATCACGGGCAGGAGTACAATTGAGCCCATCCCAACACAGGGTCTCTCTGAGCCATCTTTCTAGTCACACGGCAAACACTCACTTCTGCTGTTCTGGGGCAACCAGAATTCCACTGCCTCCATTCTCCCAAATATACTTTTTCCACACCTCCAACATAGCAGCCAGTGCAATCATCTAAACAAGTTTAAAATTTAAATTTTGTCAGGCCAGCTTATAGACATCAAGAAAAGTATATCTCAAGCAGAACCTGATACATTCTGTATAGTCATGTTCACCCTTATCCCAACCAGATTTAGGTGATACCTAAAATACTCTTTCTGTTCTCTGTTCCTCATACTAAATTCATATTCAGGCTGTAAATTATAGTATTGGAAGCGTTTGAACTTTTTGTTAATGTTATGCCTTCTTTGTTAATAACCTTTTCATAAACTTTCGCAATATATCTGAATGTATTCATGATTCATAAGAATTTGACAACAGTGTCAAGTTCTTTAATCTGTTTCCTATTTGTGTGAGTAGCTATCCATGGCATATAATATCATACTCTCTCCAGTTGGGAGATTGACAGTATTTTCACGGAAAAATATTAGATCACATAATATTTCTGAGCAATAAATACATATATTAACCTTCATGAAAACTAGATGCACAAACAATTGACAAAGAAATAATAATAATAATAATAATAATAATAATAATAATAATAATAATAATAATAATAATAATAATAATAATAATAATAATAATAATAATAATAATAAATGCGCTCAACACCAACAAACAACCCCCATTACATGGCTGATGTGAGTTTTTAGGGCTGTTTGTCTGTGTTCTGGAATTTTTTTAAAATATAACCCCCATTAATTTAAAATTTTGCTGATGAATCAGCTGGGGCATTAAGTTTTATTGCACATTTCCATGTTTGATAGGTTACGATCTAAATCTGCCCCTCCAAAAGAAAATGAACAAACATGAAAAGTTTCTGACTTCACAATATCAGCAATAAAATGACTGTTCAAGAGCAGAGATGGCCAATTTCAGTGTAGTAAGGACTTTCTCTGGATTCCAGACACTGTTCAGGAGCCGTAAGCATGTTTTGATTTAACCTTGTCACAGCTAATCAGACTATACATCCTGCATTGACTAGGAACAAAGTCTTTTTTCCTTTTGATGTGGATGTGCTGTGCACATTTGGATGTGCTGTATCAAAATCACGAGGGAACTCTTAACATAACATAATGGTGTGCCTCTCGTGCAACCCTTTAGCAAACAACATCAAATTCTGTAGGTCAATGGGATGGTGGCAGAGCAAATTATTGGTCCACATCTTGTGCATGGGCCACTGGGTGACTTTCTGTCTCCTAGAAAATCAATCTAGATGTTCCCATATGGCTAAAAATATTCCATGTATCCTAGTGAAGAATTTGAGGAAATAAGTTTTGTGGATCATACACTGTATCTTACCTAAGGCATAACTGAACAACTGGTTACAGCTGTTGCTGTTTTGGTAGAGGAAAGATGGAAATAAGGATGCAAAAGCAGCAGGTGTAACAATGAAATTCCTTCATGATGCCCTCCCCCTCCCCCCACCCCGATCCACGTTTCATGCAGTGGAAGATCCAAGGCTTGCATACCACTCTGTCCCCCGCATTCATTTTCATAAGAATCTCATACATCTTAAACAAAAACAACTTCATTCTCACCTTCCATCAACATGCAACTGGATGGTCTAACCCTGTACAAACAGAATGTGAATACTTTTAATGTACATATTTTAATTGCTAGATGGAGTAATAATGAGTACTCTCAGCATTAAATCTTTATTATATTGATTCCTGAAATTACAAAGTGTCCTTTTGATGGGTATATGGTCAGAGGAGCTCAAGGTTGGGGTGGTGAAATAGACCTTTATTATATCTGAGGAATCATTCTAGAGAATCCCATTCTCCTCTCCTCTCTAAAATATAAACTATTTTCTCAAGGAAGAATCAATAAATAGAAGTAATAATCTGACACATACATACACCCATGCCCCTCTGGTGCAAATACACAGCTCCAAATAAAGTTCACAAGAGCAGCATGTGGTGTGTGTCAATGAGCAGGAGTTACATCTAACAAAACACAAAAGTTGAATAGGTGCAAATTATATTGCACCAACTGCACAGAGCAAACAGTTCACCAGGAATTATCAGAAGTAGTTGCTGTTGTTTAAGCATCACTCTATTAAATTCTTCTTGAGAGTGGGAAATGTGTTATCTTGAAATAGTGCCTTGCTTGTTTTTAATTTCCACAATTAAATCCCTTGGATTTATTATAATGCTTCCACTGGCCATCATAGATAAATGTAAATTACTAAATTTTCCCAGAGGCAGAGGTTTATTTTATTTATTTTTTCCAGCATAGGATGTTTTATTATTTTTCATTAGACTGTATAAGATACAAGTCTGTAGAACATGACAGTATACTTAGAAAGTGCATGCAATATATATTCATTTTTCAGTGTTCAGAAATACATTTGCTTCATTATAGATAGGCATTTAAATCACACAGATGGGTAAATGCCCTTATAAACACTTAATATGTTTTCTAAGTTGCACTGTACATGGAATAGAAGATTTCCTATTTATTTTGTAAAAGTACTCAGGCAGGGAGTCATCAAAGAAAGTGCAAGGCAAGTCTTCAAGCATACAAGAACATAAAAAGCATCCTGATGAACAATGCCAGTGTATACAATTATTTTCAGTTTAAAATAGCAAGGAGAAAATAAATGTATACAGAAAATAAAGTCCCTAAGAGACATTGTTCACAGGATAAATTTGATTGATTGTCACACAGATTTTGTGGCAATAGTTCCGGAAGAGGTTTAGGGCTGAAATGACACGCCGGACAAAAGAGAAGATAGCAACCAGTGCTTCTAAGGCTGCCACACAAGCCAGTGGTGGAGCACATCAGGTCGCTTGGACAATTGACCCAAAGTTCATCACAGAGATTTCTGACTGTGACATCACTACAATGCATAGGTGAGCTTTTTGATAGGTTCACAGACATTTACACAAAAAGATGTATTGAAACTTGTGCCTTTGGATCCAGCATAGTTGTATGTGTTATGGGTAAAGAACAGTGTGCCTTGTATCAAGTAGCATTAATTTAACCTGCTACTTGAACTTTCCAATATCTAAACTGCTAGTATGCACTACTGTTTCCCCAGACACAAACACTCTGGTTTCCCAACTGGCTTCTTTCTGTGTGTTATCCAATGTATGTAGATTCCTCCATCTTCCTGGCCTCAGATACAGTGGTTGTTGCTCCTCTATTTGATTGCCAGATGTCACTGGGGAGCAAGATGGGGAGGTTCCTGGATCTTCCGGACAACCCAGGCATCAGAGAGGAAGCTCGCCATCCACACCTGCAGAGGAGCAAGAGTCCTCAGTTCCAGCCTCTGATGAAGATTCGCCAGCCAGAACTACTGAGAGTTGGCCTTGGCCATTGTCATCATCTGAAACTCCCAGCAATGTTGGGGAAGATTTTGAGAGATTGCCAACACCAGAGCGGACTCCACAGTGCACTATGGACATACAGTCTCCTGGCAATCAGTGCCTCAGTAGAACTCCCCAGTATGAAAGTGACTCTCCCGAGGAGGGAATTGATGAAATGAACGAAGAGCACCATGGTGTTCAGCCTGTCCCTAGGGATCGGGGTTGGAGGGGGCACACTCAGCTGACAGAAGGGGAAAGGTTGTTGATGGAAACCAACAGTAGGATTGTACAGCTGCTGGAAAACATAAAGAGAGAGCATGCACAGTCCATGGGTCTCATGTCACAATCCATGGGCCGGATGGAATTGCAGCTAGGCATTGTGGCAACATCCACAAGAGCCATCCATAACTACCTATCTGAAATTTTAGCTTTCCTCAAACAGCCAAGGACACAGGTCCTTGAAACACGTATCTCCCAAAGAGCCACCCCTCATGTTGAGTTAACTAGTGCTTCAACGTGGACGGGTGAGGATGCAGTGGCAATGCCCAGTGGATACTTAGCAGAGGAAGAAGGGATGAATGACTCTCATGAGACACCACAAGCCACAGTGCCTCGCCGCAGTGGCCGACTGCAGAGAGCCATAACAGAGAGGGCCTCGCTGCCCATGCCCATGCGTCAGGCAAAAGGGGGAGGGAAGAAGAAATAAATTATCACACTAGTGATAGTATTTTTAAGGGTTGTTTTTTTTTTAAATGTGCCTGACCTTTTAACTTCTTAGCCATAAGGCCATGAATGGCAGACTTTTGACCATTTTTACATTTGGCTAACATTGTATTCTGGCTGACTAGGTTTAGTCTAACATTTTGTAGTTTATATTTTGCATTGTTAACAATGTGTGCTGCTGGTATTTGAAGAACATTTGCTTCTGTTCTTTCACTTTAGCTTCATGAGAGCATTTTTTTACACTGTGCCGGACATTCATTGCTTTTCTTACAAATACAGATCATTTCTGGACATAGCTGTTTGAGTTTTCTTTTTCCATTATCCTCCCTCCCACCCCCATTCCCTCTGAGCAAGCATACTGAAGTCCTTGGTAAGTATGTGGATCTTGGCAATAACCGGCCCAGAAATCGTGTTCCATCAAGTCTTTGCCTGGTGTTTCTGGCATGCTGGCCTGAGGTGTTGGGGTTAGCCTGTAAGTGCCTTTTTAGATCATGATCATTCTTATCCTCTGTGGGTCTGACCGTAATGATTTCTAGCCCGTTGTGTGAAAACGTTCAACACATCTCGGCTGTGTTGTGTAATGTGCAACCTGCCGGGACCATATTGGCATCCTTTGTGACGTGGGAGAAAAGTATGCCAGGAGTCACATTAATATTTTCACAAGCTCCTTCTTTTGCAATTGAGTACTGATTGATAATGTGGCTATCTTGTAAGAGAGTTTAGAGAATTACAAATAGAGAAAAGTGGCAAAGCGTTTAAATTAATCGCTCCCCACAGTCAACAAATATTATCTCTGTGATAAACTGGAATATCTCAAGTACTCATTATGCAGGCCAAGTACTGGTTGTGGTGACTTCCCTTGTAGCCAGACTTCCTCAGAATGTAAGAGTCATGACATGTTGTTGGGTAATGCGCCACCATGTCTGGGGAAAAACAGCTCTATACCATGTAAATGTATGCCTTGGTAGCAAAGAATCTCTCTATTTCCCCTTTGAGCCACTTTATATATTGATGCTAGAGTGGTGTGAATAGAACTCGGGTGAATATGGCATGCCATGAAGATAAAAAATGCACTGTTGGAAGGGTTGTTTTTACTGGGTCTGTATTGCAGTTAGTTAAAATAGTAACACCCAGACTCTTCTGTATGCATGGATATAGTACCGAATGGCTATCTTGAGTACAATCTAGATAAATGGTTAAAGTTCCTGTTTTCAACTGTGCATTGGTTGCTAGCACAGGTCTACATCATAGGTCCTGCCTGATTTTCCAACTTCACTTTTAAACTAGATTTCCTGAAGAGGCATGAGACCATATTTGTGAAATCCATAATTAAACTGTATCTAAATATATGGCTAAACTGGCTGTGGACCACCATTTTCAATCCAGCTCAGCCTTATTCTTTTGGACTGAAATAAAATTGAGGCAGGAAGCATTTTGCTGCAGTAAAAATCAGCCATATGCTCTTTAGTGAAACATTTGCTTGTGGCCGCTTTTTGCTAAATGACTGAGCAAAGGACAAAATGCAGTGAGTGTGGGCCAACCTCTAATGCAGGCTCTTTGCAGGTGCAACTTGTGGCTGAAAAAATTGTTCTCAGGCAAACTAGATCTCAAGGCAGCAACCTTTCCTTGAAGGGCTGATGTAGACCAAATTGTCAAAAATAATCTATCAGACAGGTATGCCTTTTCACACCTGTATACTGCTTGCACCCCATCTGTGCCTGCTTTTGTGTTTTGAAAATTTAATGTTATAGATCTTAAAGAGATACATTTCAGACTGAAGCATATCATGAGTGTTCACTCATGCAAGAATCCATATGGTTATAAAGGTATGTCTGTGTGTTTGTGTGTGTGTGCGTGCGTGTGCACGTGCATGCATATACACACACAGAGAGAGTAGTAAAATCAAAGGGAAAATGACAACAAAGTCCAATCTCACAACCTTTTTTTCAGGTTCCAAAGACTCCTAAAATAACCAAGTCATACATCAATTTGATAATTATCCCTTAATATCTTTCCCCCCTGTTTTTCCTGTGTTTGAAAATGGAAGTAACTATTTCAGCATAACAGTACAGTATAATGCATTATTTCACTCAGAAACTATGATAGAACTAGGAATATTACACGTTTAAATGCTTCAGTTTTAGCACTCTTCTGTGACTACAATAGAATGTAACTGTTGTTGAAATGACTGAATTTCCCTTCTAAAGTTAATGCATTTGGTTTATTCAGGGATTACTGTCACCAGTGTATTATTCATTTTACTAATGTATTTTTTCTGAAGCAGCCCAACTGTATAGGCCTATAGGCATCTAGCAATGCTGTCCATTTCTGAGGTAGCTTGTTTGTGTTTGTTTTCTTGTTTCAAGCAATGCATAGAATACCATTTCCCCCTCTCTTTCCCCCTCATTGGTTGTCCTTATTTACAACTGGAAAGGTCGATAACATCTGCCTTTTCTGTGGGAAAAGCCACAGGACAAAGAGAAATGATGATAAGGCTATAAGATCAACAAAAGATAGAGTTTCTCCCAGATCTAATGTGTGGTAGCAATATCAGGTATTTGCCATACTATTTTTGAGGTTCATTACATGAAAGTATTATGCATTTATTTATTTATTTATTTATTTATTTATTTATTTATTTATTCTTTCAAAGTGTTTAGGCCCATGGTTTTCTGTCAGTCCCTCCTAATTATATCCTTGTAGTTTATATCTCTAATCAATTATAACACTGAGGACTACCTGGAATTTGCACAAGCTGCATAATTGATTAGTGAATACTTCTGGTTATGAAAGCCTTTCACTACTGAATCTAGAAGGACCATGAACCAGGCAAAAGAGGATTCATATGAAATGTTCAATTTTTATGTTGTTGGTAGCAAACGCTCCTGGATACACAAAAGTAAAAAAGAAAAATGAAAAAATGGGAGATCAGGGAGAAAAAAGCAAAATCAGAAACGTTCCACCACAATTTGACATATGTATTCTGGAGCGCTGCTTTCCCTAGATTTAGTACTGTACCTCTTCATTGCATAATTTTAATTTTATTTAAAGAAAGGAACCAAAAATAGAGAATAGAAGTAGCATATATCAGTACTTACTGATGATTCGCAGTCAGTGGTATTGTTCCATTTTATGCAGTGGACAGTTGATTGAGACCCTCCCCAGTCACATCTTTCCCAGGACAGTTATCTTTCCAGCTAGAGAAAGCAGTGGTTCCTCCTTTTTAAAGCATCCTTGCCCTGATCCAGCAGCCATCCTTCTTGGGCACCAAGACTCTTGATGCATGCACAGAACTCCTTCAGCCACAGGCTCACCCCTCTTCATTTGAATGTTGGTCAGTCCCATCACAGAGATGGCAGGCATAAGAACATACAGGGGCTCCTTGTGCACGTTTCAGTCCATGGGGCTCTGGATTGGGACACACCTCTACATTTAACTAGACGTGCTCCTGTAAAAGCCATTTCCTTTTACCCTTTTCCTATCCTTAACAGGACTGTTGGGGGCTGAATAGGCTCCTCACGGGTGAGGAACTGGAAACAGCTTTCTTCAGGGCCAGAATCTGCATAGATAGAATTGTCTGTAGGAAACTGAGGTGTCTGTATTGATGTCTAATGAATGAACCAATTTCTGTTTTCTTCTAAAGCAATTTTCATTGCAGGTATTCTATACTCAGTTCTAGGGAAATTAGCCCAATGACGTAAATACTCTAGTTGCCAAAGAACAGCTTTAAAAGCATACTGACAGGCTGTGGAATTATTCCCCGCTCATGCTCAACTTTTTATGTATGCATTTACTGTATGCTGTGTGTTCAGAGTCCTTGGGTTAGGAGGGAAGTTTTTTTAAAAAAATGTCAATACAATAGTCATGATATATAAACAGTCATCTTTAGCTTAATCTGATTTCATGGTCTATAGGTTGATCCTGGAAGTGTGGCAAATGAGGAATAAAGGGTTACTTATTTTTAATATAGGTTGAATCCTGCTCCAAGGACTGAACTGATATGTAATCTTAGACAAACAGAATGCCTCAGTTCCAATTCTTTATATTAACATAAAGAAAATGGTAACTCACAATCGTAATGCTACGATCTCAGCCAAAGTTTTGACCATTTCCTCTTGCATCTTAAAAACAGCTAATACCATTATTGCATTTATTTTAACTTGTGATTGTAATTTATTGCTTTTCATATTGTATTTATGGGCTCCAGGTTTTCCTGAGGTAGGAGAGGTATACATAAAATATATGTTATTAGACTCTATTGTGCATTTAAAATGCAAAATGATTCTCGTTGAAAATTTGCCCATGGTGGGGTGTTCTCTTTTCTCCAGCCCAGATCAGTTTTCCTGGTCTTTTGTCCATAGTGAAATGGCCATAACATGACATCCACCATTATCTCAGATCACATTTTCAAAGCCAACACTATTTCAAGACTTAATGCACACTGTAATAGAGTCTGAGTTCATAGTGGAAGTTTTCTATGACTGTTTACTCATAGACAATGCAGCTATATTGCACATTGGACTGATAGAAAGCAGTTCACTACTAGCAACATGGTTGTGAGAATCAACCCTGATAGAGTAATTATGAAGCTTACAGGAGTTTTAATGAAGATTTGAGTTTTGGTTCATTGGACCCAGCAATGATATATTTAATATTCAGAAGTCCAGGGAAAAATAAATTATGAAGCAGTTGCATATTTAAAATATTAAAACTGAAATGCTGTTTTAGTGTACCAGATTGATTTGACTAATAGATTGACCCTAGGAGTAACAGGTTGGCGAGCACTTAAAATGCCTTTTATTGCCTTAAATTTCACTAAAATTCTAGTGACTTCTGTGTGGGACAGTGTTCTGCAGGTGAACTATTTCTAAAGGTTTTCTTTCCATTTCCATATAGATATTTTCCCTTCACATTTTGAAGGTTTGAAGAAGAGGATTGTTTTTCGAGTCAAACTAAGTAAACATTAAATGCATGCAGGCTTAAAATTAAAGCATGCATGTTATGCAGCAGCAATAAAAGTGCTCGGCTTGCACGACTAACGATGCTCAAGCATTGCCTTGTTAAAATGCCAAAAATCCCCTTTTCTTTGCCTCTTTTAAGAAGTTAAAGCCCTTATTTTTAATTTTTAATATTTAGATTTTTTTTTAGTCTTGGACAAATTAGATTTATTTTAGCAAATATTTCTCTGTTACAGATAAAGTTGATGAAATAGTACCAGTTTCCAAGCCATCAAGAATTCCAGATAATGCAGCTGTGGACTCGCGAGTGGCGACGATTAAACAGCGACCTTCTAGTAGATGCTTTCCCTCGGCTACAGATATGAATGTGAGTGATGGTTACAAGAATAGTCCTTCGTGGTCTAGTTCCTTGTCTAAGGATGGCTCTGGAACATGGAAATGTCAGTGGTGAATTCTTAAGATTAAATTGTAAATTAACTCATAAACAGTTGTTTCTAAGTGCTGCCTAGTATAATGGGATAGTAGACTACTGGGCTTTGTTTCTACTTTTATGAAATTCCTTGTAGTAAGGAAATAAGGTAGCTATCATTCAGAGCTTAATACATATAAAATCAGAACAAAAGGCTTGTAGCAGGTGGAAATATGGGAATACATGTTAGGCTACTTTTACACGACCCCTGAAATCTGAGGCAAAGGGCTCCCAGATGCGGAGCTTAAAATTGTTTTCCCGCCAGCTGCAGACTTTAAACAAAATAAAGTACGACCACACCCACCTAAGCGCACCCCAGTGCACTTTAGAAGTACCTGGTCTCCAGAGGTAAAAAAAATTCTGATGCGGATTGTAAAGCTGTGGATGCCGGGCTACCCTCGCCTTCTGTTTGTTTTTTTGTCGCCGCTGCCCCTTTAAGAGACAGGAATCCATACGGGGCTGCTTTGGACACAGACAGAGGGGAGCGGATGTGAGCCTGCATTCGTTTCTCCTTTTTTTCTCCCTTCCCTCACCGCAGACAGGAGCAATGAAGTGCAGAAGAGTGGGGACACAGGAAGAGGAAAAAAACCCACAATATCTTGTCCGAATTTAAGTTGTCAGCAAATTTTAGAGGTCGTGTAAAAGCGCCCTTAGATATCCAAGTGGACAATATGGATGTGACAAATACTAACGTAAATTTTTCTTTTTCTTAAGTACAAAACATGCTATTCTGCCCAGAAAGAGTAGAATTGCAAACTTTCTGTTCAGGTTACTGCCTCTTCTGCCCTTTCTGAGTGAATTATGTGCAGAAAAAAATGTCACTCTGTGCAAGAACTTCAGTCACTTTTTGCAGCTTCACATAACTTTCAGAAGAAATGATGGCAAAACCAGCCACCAGATTTCCTACAAAATTTATCTGGGGGAGAAGAATGTTCAGATAAATTTTGGTTTGAGAACAATAGACAATATCTTGATCAGGTGTATGGCATCTGAAACTTAATACAGCGGTCCCTTGTATCAAATGAAATTAGTTAAGCAAATTTTCCTTTATACAAATTTCCCATAGGAATGCATTGAAAACAGAGTTATCCCTAATCGCGAAAATTTTTATGTTGTACGGATTCGCCCCATAGACAAATTTCCCCATCTCCGGAATTTTTTATGTCGTACAGATTTTATATTATTCAAACTGTTTGTTATATGAAGGTCCACTGTAATTGGTTTCAGGCAACTGGTTTGTTGAATCTTACCGCCACTTATGCCTTTTATTTACTTGTCTATGATTCGATGACAGGCATCTTTTGTCCTGGAGCTGCAGTTTCTGATTACATTTTTGTTGATATATTGAAGTCAAGTTTCTGTTTGTTGTTCTGGCTCTCGCTCTTGCCGGCAAGATTCCTGTGTCTGTAAAAGTAGCTCTTAAAGGGGTGGGAGCCAAAACAACAACAAACAGAAGCGAGGAGAGCCCCGCACTCACTATCTTTACACCGCATCAAGGAATTTTCAGGACGGAAGAGCAGGTACTTGAAAGGTGCGCTGGGACGTGCTAAAGTGGGCGTGGTCGCACCTAATTTCCTGTAAACTCTGGAGCTGGTGGGTAAACATTTTTAAGCTCCGGAGCTGGGAGCCATTTGCCCCAGAATTTAGGGGTCGTGTATAAACGCCCAAAGTGTCAGAAAATAGCGAAAGGTATTTCTCCTATGGCAGTTGAAGAGTCCAGCTTCATTTAAAACTGAAATATGCTCACTGTCTCAACAGTGTGAGCCCCTGTAGTAGAAACACCTGGCAAAATGCATAACTTCCTCTCCTATCCCAAAATATGCACATAACTTGTGAAATCACTGTCTTATTACTTATTGCAAAAAAAAATGCTGTACTTAGGGTTTGCTCTGAAGGTAGCTGACTATATGCGTGCTGTTTCAATACATCTTGCTGTGGAACCAGAATTTTGGAGTTTGATTCATCATTGTGCCTCTGGGGAGATGAAACAGCCTGTGAAGCCTTGGTAAAGCTACATAGTCCCAGGGCACCCCAGAAGAGAAATTGCTTCTGAGTACTCACTACCTAGAAAAACCTGCAAAGGACTGCCATCAGTCAGAACTGACTTATCGACACACAATTGTTGTTACAGTATTATTATATGCACATAAGAACATAAGCAGAGCCATGCTGGATCAGGCCAAGGCCCCACAAAATGCCTCTGGGAGCTCACGAGACCTGATATCTGTCTCCTGATACCACTTCACTGCATCTGGCCTTTGAATTACCCTGTTTTTAAGCCTGGAGATTACACATCCCCATTATAGCTTGTAATCTGTGATGGACTTTTCCTCCAGGAATCTGTCCAATCCCCTTTTGAAGGCATCCAGGCCAGATGCCACCACCACATCCTGTGGCAGGGAGTTCCCCAGACTAACAACATGCTGTACTTTCTTTTGTCTGTTCTCACTCTCCCAACCCTCAATTGGAGTGGATGTCCCCTAGTTCTGGTATTTTGTGAGAGGGAGTATACCTTGTAGTTGTGGCCAGGTATGTATTGGGACCACAAAGTACAGCATCCAGACCAGAATCAAAGAACATGGAAGACACCACAGACTAAAACAACCTGAAATGCCCATGCCTAGTAATCAGGAATACTCATAGTACTAACAGACTTAACCTTGATTGTGAATTGCCTTGGGAATGTCCAGTGGGAAGAAAGGCACCATGTAAACAAATAAGAAAAAAACAGGGATATAAGGACAACCCAGTGTTTTAGGCTGTAGACACAATGAGCCATAGGGTCCCTTTCAGCTCTGCCATTCTAAGATGATAGAGATGATAAAACACACCTATTTCTGACACCATTGTCAATGGGAAATCATTCCGTTTCCCCTTGCTCTGTCCTAATAATAACCTTTTGCCCTGAGTATGAGTTTACACTTCAAAACCATCAAACCTTATGACACACCCAATTTTTGTAGCATACTCTATTGATTCTTCTTGATCTATAAAGTCTTTGCTATTATCTATAAAACAAAAATTGATTTTCTTCTGAAATGCTTTGATATGCTCCAGCAGCCAACACATATTGGCCATACAGTCTCTAGTGTATCTTTGTTATCTAAAGCAGGCTTGAACACATGACCTTCTCACTCCACACGTGGTAGAAATATTTTTTATAAAATCTTGATCATCACTTTTCTGGCAGGGAAATTAATGGTCCTAAAATTTAGGTCAATATTTGACATTTCCTTTTTTTTTTTTTTTTTTTTTTTTTGCATTGGAAGGTATATTCGATGTTTCTAATCTGTAGTCCATTGTTTTGTTTTCCATAATATAAGTCTATTGTTATCGGAATTTTGACAAATTTGGTCTTTATAGCATAGAATAGCTCTATTGGTTTATTTCTGATGTTTTATTTCTCCTTTTTGGAAGCACTTTTCACTTCACCTTCTAAAGCTAAGGTTTTTTCATCAAAATATTATTCTTTGAAGGATTCATTATTCTGCTAGGCATTCTTGCTATCTCCCTATGGGCATTGCTTCCCCAAACATTTGATGGGACATATTCATTTGGTGTCTCATACTACTGGCCAAATTGTGTTGTGTATCAGTCTTTCACAGCCTGGTTTCCTCCAGATGTTTTTGCTTACAGTGTGTCATCAACAACCACTATTCTATTGATATTTAACAGCCCTGAAAACTATGAGAGTCCTTCTTAGGGAGATAGTTGTTGAGTATCTTATGTACCTTTTCCCATATTGCCACAGCTTATTAGAAGTAAATAGCCAAATTTTTAACCCAGGCAACATACTATATTTTCCAGTGAGGTTCTCCTTAGATTCTGTAGATGTGTCCATGCTGTTCCAATTAATAGTCCACTAACTTGTTTAGGGCACACTACATAATTACTTATCACATGGTGGAGATCTGTTCCAGTAATCCTTAGTGTGCAGTTTGAGCTGCTACCCTGGGAGTCAGAAATGCACACATTTCTGGAATGGTGAGGGAGCTGCCATGAAGGTATGGAAGTATGTTATTCATTGCATCGGATAGACCAGATCTATCAATGAAAATCAAACAGTTTTTGTGTACCGTTGTGCTCATACAATAATAATCATTTGTTTTATTTTTAGTCCATGTATGACAGGCAAGGGATTGCTGTGATGCCACCTACAGTACCTGGGAGTTCACAAGGTCCATTTTTGGGGGTACCACGAGGTACAGTGAGACGTCAGAAATCAATAGGTAAAGTGTCATTTTCTAGGTCTGTCTTGATCATATCCTTCTTTTGCTTAGAGTTCGTTTAATCTGTAATTGACTTCAAATGATTGGGTTGCCTCTTACATTTGGCCATAATATGAGAATACCTTATAAATTTCAGTGAATTTTTAAACAGGAATGCATACATATAATATAATGTTCAGTAATTAATTATACGCTGAATAGTTCCCCATCACAGTAAATTTAGTTATTCAAACACCAATGTGCAAAAAATGATTTTGAAATGGAAAATAAACATTAATAATGTGACAAATGCCATAACATGTCTATGAAGAACTCCCAAATCCAATACAAATTGGATTCAGTTTTAAATTTATGAGTTCCTTGAATCAAAAACAGTGGTACTTGTATGCTTCAAGATGTTTTGGGGATTGTAATCTCCACTTCTAAATTATTTTTAATGATAATTTTTAATTTGTGTTTTAACTTCAGAGTTTAATAGCCAAAGATTAAGCATGTTGCCAAAAGCTGTGCAACTCATTCATGAAAAGTGAAATACTGGTAATACTTATGTGCTTTAGACTTGCAATTTAAAATGTTTTTATAGAGTTTAAAACATGGCTATATTTTTGTCTGAAAGCTATGACAGCGAGCTTGAAAAACATGTAGGTGCTGTCTTTTGCTATAATTACTTTATTATAGAGTTAATATGATTATATAATAAATACTTTATTATAGAGTTAATATGATTATATAATAAATAAGTTATATATATTAAATAGAAATAATCAAATAATTCTGTTACTCATTGCATATACCTTTTCTGGGAAATGAATCTGTTTCATTCATATTGGAAACAGTTTTAAATCTTTTGCTGTTGTGCATGCTGTTTTGGTTTGTCCAAGAGTGGCATGTAGTCTGAAAAGAATCATCTTTTTAATTTGCATGGAGTGATATTCCTTCCATGTGTCAAGCTTCCCTTTTAACAATTATTCTTTGTTATCAGGATGAATCATGAAAATTCTTATGTTAAATGGAACCTACTTGGTACTTGGAATGGCCCTTAGCTTAGCACATAAAAGGCTTCAAACAAAGTTATGCAGATGTTGGAAGTGGATATGTTAAGTGCAAGATGTTTGAGTGAATCAATGTCAGCTATTATTCCTACTTAGGCGTGTGAGCACCTTACTTTGGTACTCACAGGCAGTCCCTTGAGGAGAATTCCCTAATGGATGGACTGGCTATCCCCCAGCTGGGGGAAAGGAGAAGTCATTTGTCCCCTGGTCTACTCCCTCATGGCTTCAACAGTATCAACTGCAGAGTTGTGCGGTCATTTGGGAAGACTGCTACTTGGTGACCAAAGACGACACTGTAGCTGTCAAACACACTGATACATTTTAATTAATCAAAATGTTTTAAACACTAACAATTTCAAGTTACAGATTCCTGGAGTCCTTTTAATATGCATGCCAGATGTGAGGGCCTATGTTTCAGGGCCTTGGCAAAACCGCTGTTGCAATTGTTGCAACTGTTCCCGTCGTTGCTGCTGCTGCTGCTTTGGTTTTCTGAAGTTATCTTCAGCAAGAGTCTATCTCGAGAACCACTAGGTTTTTTATTTGCACTCTTCTGCTTGTTGCCTATAGCTGAGATCCCTGGATCTACCCTTGTGTATGAATAAACAGACATGACCCGGTTTTCTTTTGGCAATTATGTTGGCCACAACTTTATTGATTACAAGTAAAAACAGTACTCTGACTGAGGCATTGGGTCGGATCCAAAACATCAAGGAGCCTGCCTGCCCCATGCTGCTGCTGCATTCCCACCGTTTTCTTTTTGGGAATGCTTCTGAAAGTTTTCCATGCTAGGTTCCCCTGGGATGTCTACCCCACCAGTGACCCTAGTCCATTATTGCATTGACCAGACCTTTGAGGGGTGTAGACCCCTTTGTGGCCCATATAATTAAGTCCTTCATGCGGCCTTTGGCTGCCCCTTCATATTTCAACCCCTGGCCTTTTCAACTGACCTGGCCTAGACAGTTGTTCTTCCGAGTTGCAGGCTCTTGCCTCCTATCTTACCGTTTGGATCCATCCCCAATGCCTGACAACCACCAGACCTCCTTAAATCTGTGACGTACAGAAAAGAAACAAAAATGCCATTGGATTGGCCTATTTACAATCCTTTTACATAGGGTGGGTGGGCTGGGGCTGCTCCGACCTCCGCTCATGAGAATGGAGGTTGTGTTCCTGCCTCCCGCATTTTAACTGGACGCTGCCCTGCCCCTGAAAGCACATCATGTTTTTCCCAGTGGCCTCTGCCACTTTGAGCCATGTGCACAATCCATGCCTGCCTATTGGCTCATTCTCAGACTTGCCGGTGCTCCATAAAGCCTGCGCATGTAGCGGCCGCCATTGCCCTTTGTTTTCCTTCCGCTCCGGCAACAATCAGCGGACCTGGTAAGTCAGGTCCTTGCATTTCACAAAGTCAACACTTTGTGCCATGTCCTCTCCTGATTATTGTCCCACTTCTAGCTTCCCACATGACAACTAGTACCTCATGTGACAGATAGCCACTTGACTGCAATATTCCTAATTTGGACAAAAAGTTGCACATTACCTCCTTAACCATTCAGTTTATTCACACAGGAATATTGTTTGTTTTTATTTCATGTATAGCTGCCTGCTTACAAATGTTCATTCCGTGTTTTCCCTCTGTTTCCCTGTCTTCCACAATCTTTGCCTGATACTTGCTCCTTGTATCCACAGTGTGGAATAACTGCTGCATTTAGGATGCCTAATTGCTTGTGCATGTATGTAATGAAAAGCAGCAGAGGAATACTTGAGGCATATAAAATTGAGATCTGAAGAAGAGGAGCATGAGTGCAGGCATATTCTAAAATTTTGCAGTGCATAGTACATGTATTTGATGTTCCCTATTGCGGTGTCATTGGTGACAGTGGATGATAAGATACAAGGGCAAATTAAACATTGTAGCTTGTGATTTTTTTAAAGGGATAACAGAGGAAGAGCGACAATTTTTGGCTCCCCCCATGCTAAAATTTACTAGAAGTCTATCCATGCCAGACACCTCTGAAGATATCCCTCCTCCACCACAGTCTTTACCTCCATCACCACCACCTCCTTCTCTTTACAACTCTCCCAAATCTCCAGTGACTAGAGTATATGGAACAATTAAGCCTGCCTTTAATCAGAATTCAGGTCCAAAGATAGCTGTTACAGGTAGATCTGAAATCATGGGGACAGTGATAAGGGATAAAGGCATATATTACCGGAGAGAGATGGACCGTTATTCTCTAGATTCTGAGGACTTATATAGCAGAAACGCCGCAACTCAGGCAAGCTTCAGAAACAAGAGAGGTCACATGCCGGAAAACCCATATTCCGAAGTTGGAAAAATAGCAAGCAAAGCAGTCTATGTCCCAGCCAAGCCAGCGAGACGGAAGGGAATGCTAGTGAAACAATCTAATGTTGAGGATAGTCCCGAAAAAACCTGCTCCATCCCGATTCCCACCATCATTGTTAAAGAGCCATCTACCAGCAGTAGTGGGAAGAGTAGTCAAGGAAGCAGCATGGAAATTGACCCACAGTCTTCAGAGCAACCAGGACAGCTCAGACCTGAAGATAATTTGACTGTCAGTAGTCCATTTGCAGCAGCCATTGCTGGAGCAGTGAGAGACAGGGAGAAAAGGTTAGAAGCCAGGCGTAATTCTCCAGCTTTCCTTTCCACAGATTTGGGAGATGAGGATGTTGGTCTAACACCTCCAACACCACGCACGAGACAGTCTAAATTTAGTGACGAGGGAATGTTTAGTCATGAAGACAGCTTTAGGCAGCTTGTATCACCGTCTCCTATCCCAGCACCTAGAGAGTCTGAAAGTGTTTTTAATAGTAGTGAATCAAGTAATCAGAGTGATGCAAGGATTCCAAACTCTACAGCCCAGACAACAGTTGGTTCCGAAAACAATGCATTGGCAACTCAGAATGCTGGTATGTCCAGTTTGGATAACTATGTTCATCCACTCACAGGGAAATTACTGGATCCAAATTCACCTTTAGCCCTTGCCCTTTCGGCCAGAGATAGAGCGATGAAAGAACAAACCCAGCAGATTCCAGGAAAAGGCGAATCTGGCAAAGCCGATCTTAATAAACCCCTTTACATTGATACAAAGATGAGATCCAATATTGAAACTGCATTCCCTGTGACAGCTACCATGGCTAGGCAAAATGCACGAGGATCTCTGAGAAGGCAGGAGACGGAGAACAAATATGAGATGGATGCGGCGAAGGAGAGGAGGCCGGAAGAGAAGAAGAACATGCTAATAAATATCGTGGATACGTCCCAACAGAAGTCAGCAGGTCTGCTGATGGTTCATACCGTAGATACAGCGCAGTCCAGTGATATGCCTGAAAATGAGTCAGAAAGTGCTGAAATGGATGTGAATGCTGAAAAGTCTCCCCCAGAGGCACAAGAAAGTACAGAAACCACAGAGAGCGGACTTGATGCTGCTGCCATGCCTGAGCCACCACCATCTCCCTGCAAAACTATTGTAGCTGTTGGTTCTGTTGACGAGCCTATCATTTTACCATTCCGCATTCCACCACCTCCTTTAGCATCTGTTGACCTGGATGAAGATTTCATCTTTACGGAGCCATTACCACCTCCTTTGGAGTTTGCCAACAGTTTTGACATCCCCGATGACCCTTCCGTTCCAAGCTCTGCCCTAACAGACTTGCTCAAACAGAGGAAAAATGGAGCTCCATCGGCTTCTTTTAACCCCATTCAACCCTCAAATTCAATAGACAGTAAGAAGCCAGTGGGTCTTTCAAACTGTTTGCCTGCCTCATTTTTACCGCCTCCTGAACATTTTGACAATGTCACCGACTCGGGGATTGAAGAAGTGGACAGTCGAAGCAGCAGTGACCATCACCTAGAGACAACCAGCACTATCTCAACTGTGTCCAGCATCTCTACCTTGTCCTCTGAAGGTGGTGAGAACTTGGATACTTGTACTGTCTATGCAGATGGGCAAACATTTCTGGTGGACAAGCCCCCAGTACCTCCTAAGCCAAAAATGAAGCCCATAATCAACAAAAGCAATGCACTTTACAAGGATGCGCTCATTGAAGAAACTATCGATAGTTTTGTTATTCCTCCACCTGCTCCACCCCCACCTCCCATCAGTGCACCGCCCAGTATGGCTAAAGTTGTACAACCGAGGACCTCAAAGCTCTGGGGTGATGTAACCGAGGTTAAAAGCCCAGTCCTCTCAGGCCCAAAGGCTAATGTTATTAGTGAATTGAACTCAATACTGCAGCAGATGAACAGGGAGAAATCATCAAAGCCAGGGGACGGATTGGAGTCACCCACCGGAACAAAAGCAACATGTCTTAGTGCAAGGTAAATAAAGCCTTTTACCTAATTACTTTTATAGTGCTTCTTATGCTACTACTGTACTTCTAAGCCTAGATTTGGTGTGTGTTCATCAATGCAGCACTGCTAAAATGCACAAGACTGCTTTAATAGTATTATTTGTCTTAGCCGTCTGACGTTATATGCGTCAAGGTTTTGTTGACCTTGCCCTTCCATTTTTGTATATGGTACGCATAAATATTATGTTTAGAGTATAATTGCTGAGATCCAAAGTGCCTCAATGATGCTTTATGTATGAACC
The DNA here is from genome assembly GCA_029282475.1 of Phrynocephalus forsythii. NCBI lineage: Eukaryota > Metazoa > Chordata > Lepidosauria > Squamata > Agamidae > Phrynocephalus > Phrynocephalus forsythii. The sequence goes on along the minus strand of JAPFRF010000001.1, from coordinate 123,981,371 downwards.
AGGGTTTGGGGAGTTCTTGCTGCAGCTACACTGCCCAAGAAGCCACTCTTGAAGATCCAGATACTCGAGAGTTATAGGAACCCAGCAATACCTCCACATGCTCATGTAGGATGGTTTTTTGATTGGTTTCTGCTTTTGGGGGGTGGGTGGGGAATAATACCTTAGGCTCTTTATTTCCCAGCTAAAACCTTGTTTTTATTTCTTAGTAAAAGAAATATATCTTCAGTGCAAATTTTGTCTGTAGTTTGCCTTGTCTGAAATATCATATCTTCATAGTCCTGGAAATATTTATTTCTAGCATGGACATCACTGTTCAGGTTCCATGGCTCTCTGGGGCTCTGTTTTGCTCTTCAGAAGACTTTGGGAGCCTTGGGAGGATGGAGGAAGCCTTAAATAGTTTTTTAAAAATCACAATTGTCTCACAGCTGGCAGGATCAGGGCCACTGAAGCAATCCAGTAATAATTTAAAAAAAAACTATTAAAGTCCCCTATTCTGTTGTCAGCCACTATGCTTCCCAAGTAATCCCTTTCATTGCCAGGAACTCCCGGGAACTGAGGGAATGTGAGGAGAAACTCGAATACTGCAAATAGCTGCTGCTGATATGACTTTTCCAGCAGTTGCATTTTTATTATATATATGACTTAAGATTGCTGACTCCTGTCCCTCAGCCCCACAGGTTTCCCAAAAATTGCCCTGGTTGATGAAGTCATAAACTTTATGCTATGGAACCTGCATGAACAAGAACAGTTAAAAAAATGTACCATGCACTCTGTTTTATAAAAATATTATTTTACTCACCACTTTATTTATTTGTAAGTAAGCTACAAATAAATTAAGTAAGCTATTTTACTCCCAATTTATTTGTAAGTAAGCTAACTGAGTGTGGTGGCTCAGTGAACTAAGGCTCCAAAAACAGTCAGCTGCAAAGTCGGTAGCTCAGCAGTTCAAATCCCGGGTGCCACGCAGGGGAGTGAGCTCCCACTGATAACCCCAGCTTCTGCCAACCTAGCAGTTCAAAAGCATGTAAATACAATTAGATAAATAGGTACCGTCATAAAAAGCGGAAAGGTAAAACAGTGTTTCCTTGCAGCCATGCCAGCCACGTGGCCATGGACTTGCACAACACTGGCTCTTTGGCTTGAATATGGAGATGAGCACCACCCCTGGAGTTGGACATGACTAGCACGCAGGTGCTGGGGGAGCCTTTACCTCTTTACCTAAGCTAACTATGGTTTTCTTCATCATAGTGTTGTTCCTCTACTGATAGATTTGCAAAACCAGAAGTCAAATATCAAAATTTCTATTGCACAATGAAATATCAAGGAGATTGTTGAGTTAATGTGAACTCACTGTTCCAGAGAACTGTTCACATTCAGAAGTGTATGCATAATACAGTAACCCCCCGCCGATCGCGGGGGTTAGGGACCCACCCCAGCCGCGATCCATGAAAATCTGCGATATGCGGAAGCGGGGGGGGGGCGATTGCGTTCCTGTCGGAGAAGTCTTGGAGCGGTGCACACTGGCAGCAGCAGGGGGATCTGACCTCCTGCCATCCCCACCCACACCGCCTGAGACTTCTCCTCCAGGGCCATCTCCATTGAAAAGCATTGCCAATGCATTTCAATGAGAAAATTTTCCCCATTGGAAAACATTGGCTCAATGCTTTCCAGTGGGGAAAATTTCTCCATTGAAATGCATTGGCAATGCATTTCAATGGAGATTGTGGCCCCACCCCCACCCACCCACCCCCGCACGGCTCCGTGAAGCCTCGGAGGGGGCGGGGGGCGAGGAGCAACCTAATCGCCACCCCCCCGGCCCCCCATTGGTGCAGGTACTGCGATCCCGCGATGTAGCAGGACCGCGGTACCTGAACCGCGAAATGGCGGGGGTTGACTGTATGTTGAGGCCACACTAGTTCTTCAGAATAAAAATAGTTTATTAGTTATACCTTACCAAAAGGATAAACAAATTTCATAATTAAATGCAACATATGATTCAGCGGTGGTCAACTTCCAAAGATTGTGTTGGTTCCCTGTACCCACCAGAAGTTCCTGAATTTGTTACTGTCTGCTAATTTTGGAGTAATGTAATGACCCCCCCCCATAAAAAAAAATCTTGTTGAATTCTCATGCTCAAATTTAAGTAGGAACATGGTTTACTGTTTAATTTGTCTTTGAGTCAGAAGATTGCTGGGCAACATAATGATTAAGGTTTTGATGAATAATGACAGTATTAGTAGAATAAAGGGACAAAAAAACCTTATTTGAACAGTTTAGAAAGAACCACTCTATTCTGCTCTGGTCAGGCCCCACCTGGAGTAGTGTGTACAATTCTGCACTCCTGAACTTTTAAAGGATGTTGAGAACCTTGAGTGGGTCCAGAGGAGGGTGACAGGATGGTTAAAGGTCTAGGACATATGTCTTGTTTTCTATGGCTTCAAAGACTAGGACTCAGAGCAATGGTTTCAAACTAAAGGAAAAGAGATTCCATTTAAATATTAGGAAGAACTTCCTGGTGGGTGTCTCTGTTCAGCAGTGGAACATGCTGCCATGGAAGGTGGCGGAGTCTCCATCTTTGGATGTTTTTAAGCAGAGGCTGGATAGCCATGTTGGGGGTTGATGGGGGTTCCTGCATGGCAGGGGCTTGGACTGGATGGCTCTTGAGGTCTCTTCCAGCTCTATGATTCTATAATTCTATGAATCAACATCTGTTTTTCCTGGAGGTTTATTAATGGTGTTGCTGTACAGCAGCTATGAGGCTTTAGTTACAGCATTGCTAGAAAGAAAATACGAAGTGATTATCCCATTCAGAGTAAGTAGATTGTGTTCTTCTGAGTCTCACGGATGTATGCTAGTGATTGTTGGCTAGATTACATGTGTTCAGTTGTTCCTGAGCCCTGCAAAATGGTACCATGTGTCTGAGTGTCAGTTTTGCCACATTCAGGTAAGTGAAAGGTGAATCAGAGTGGTGGAGATGTTCACTGGGATATTTTGAATTTGTCATTGTTGATGTCCATAACCATGGAATTTCATATATTAGCCTATAATTAAAAGTTTTTGGTTACTTTTATTGTCTTCATACAAGTCACTTCATCTTGTTAATTGTTTTACCACCAATTTTACCAATGACTTTGTTTTGTAATTGTATCATGTCTCAGTCATTCCATTTTGTCATTTTATTTGCTCTCATGACTGCTGTTAACAGAAGAAGGGTAATGCTGAATCGATGAGAAGTAAGTGGCAACCAAAAGGCCTAGATTGTTCCATATTGTGCCTTCTGTGGTTTTGGCTGTTGTTTTAAAACCATGCATTGTATCACATTTGTAAAATGAGTTCATTCAGCTCCCGCAGAGGCGGGGGGATTGTGTAGCCTGCATAAATAAATTGTAAACCTTCCAGAGAGTGCTTTACACATTATGGAGTAGTACATAGGCAGAACAATTTGCTTTGCTTTTGCTATATTTGATGGTCTTTGCTGTAAGTACTTTATTATGTATAGGATTGCAGCCTTTGTCTAGTCAAAATGTAAGCCATCTCTGTTGTGAATGTTTTTTTGTCTAAAGCAGGTCATTTTTCACCAAAATCTGTTTGTCACCACTCTTGTCCCTCTGTCAATTGGTATCACTTTTAATAAACAGTCTTCTATAAGTGTAATATAGGATAAAATATCCCTAAGCTTTGCACAATTCCCATTCTTTTCAACTGAATGTTTGTATAATATTTTAATGGGGCACACCTTTAAATCAGAACTATGAATAACTCCAGTACATTGGCTCAGCTGGCATGCTGCTTTGATTCTTTTAGCCTAACTTCAATTTCCTAAAATGTTCAGAAGCATCAAGGGTAGATGTGTCAGTATCTTTCCACAGGTAAGCAAGTTCTGTGGATGTGAAAACAGTTAGCAACAAGAGGTGATAAGAGCACCAGAACTACTATTTACAAAACCTTATTTTTTTCCAGCACCAAATCTACCATTTGTAATACCATTTTCATTTGTAGTAGCATTTGTACTACCATTTACAGAGGGGGCATGGTGGCTCAGTGAGCCAGAGTGCTGAAACTGTCAGCTGCAAAGTCGGCAGCACGGCAGTTTGAACCATGGGTGCCATACAATGGAGTGAGCTCCCGCTGTTAACCCCAGCTCCTGCCAACCTACCAGTTCAAAAGCATGTAAATGCAAATAGATACATAGGTGCCACCATAAAAAGCGGGAAGGTAAACAGTGTTCTGTGCACAGAAATGTGTTCAGCCATGCCAGCCACATGGCCACGGACTTGCACAACACTGACCTTTTGGCTTAAAAACAGAGGTGAGCACCACCCCTAGAGTTGGACACGGCTGGCACACAAGTGCAGGGGGAACCTTTACCTTTACTACAATTTACATTTAGGTGATATGTTTCTGGATACTCTTCCTTTTTCATGACCTTTGTCCAAACCAAATGCACCTACGCAGGTGGCAGGGCTGAGAGGAAGACCTCCCCAATGATATTAACATTCGAGGATACATCTCATAAAGGGAGATGTAGTCCTTGAGATTGCTTGTGCTCAAGCCGTTTACGGCTTTATAGGTTAAAACTATCACTTTGAATTCTGCCTGGAAATGGCTTGGCAGCCAGTGGAGCTGCTGTGACGGGGTGGGGGAGGATGATCGCTGTGTCCAGCTTCAATTAGCAATCTGGCTGCAGCATTTTTGACCTCCTGAAGTTTCCTGACACTTTCCATAGGCAGCCCCATGTAGAGTGTGTCAGAGTAATCCAGCTGGAATGTAACTAAAGGCATGTTCTACCATGGCCAAATCAGACTTCTCCAGGGACAGTGGCAGCTGGCACACTAGTTGTAACTATGCAAATGTATTCCTGGGCACCGCTGAAACCTGGCATCCAGACTCAGAGAGAAATCCAGGAGTTCATACAAGCTGTGCAGCTAGGTTTTCAGAGGGACTGTCAGCACACCTAGCACAGCTTGTGTACCTGTTCCTTGATCTGCCTTTCAGTTGACCAGGCATACCTCAGTCTTAGCCTCACAAAGAATGGGTCTGTTGTATTCCATAATATTTTCATATGACGAAACACAGTTAAGAGTTGCACTGCATATTCTGAAAATGCAGACTGCTTAGCTATGAACGATAGATACAGGGCAGCAGATTTTACTATGAGCACATACAGTTTGGAACTGTGAAATTAATTATATATTTTGAAATAATCAGAGATAGCATAATATGTATGGCTATCAGAGTAATCACATGAAGAATTTAAGTTGCAGATGGTATAGTTCCTGACATCACAGACATCTATAAAAATGTGGGTGAAAAACATTTTCTTATGTCTGGTAATCTTATATTGACAAGTTACTCAAAAGACAACTGTTGTTTCTAATTTTAAAAGAAACAGTTCATTTTCCTCAGTTATCGAAGTGAATGTACTTGACCACCCAAGCAATATTTTATTCCCTACTCTTTCCTTCTTTGGCAGCAGAGAGGGTTTCATGCCATACTCTCCCTATGCACCTAATAATAGTTGTATTATGCCAAAAATAATAATTTGCCCCCCTCTCCCAAAGAAAACCTTGTTTCCACCTCCAGGGATGTAATGAGAAATGCCACTGTTCCACTAATGGCTGCTTCCCAGGAATCCTTAGAGCCAAGAAGTTATGAGATTATCTTCCAACAGTGCCTTGGCTCATAATGAGGGTGATGATGAAAAAAAAAATTCTGGACCAGAATGCTTTTCTACTGTAAACTATAAAATGTTTATTGGTTCAGTAAAGGAACCATTGGATTAGATGCAGAAGTTTTATTCCACCAACGAAAACACCTTCAAGCTGAGTTCTCTTGGAAACAGAAAGACAGGTGTAGTTTCTGTCATTTCCTATCTTTCTTTAAGGCCCCCCAGTACATTGTCTCCCACAGTTCTGGAGGATTTACCATCTTTTGGGACAGCTTTGTGAGACATATTGGTGACTGCATTTGGAGTGGGGAATTGGCAATAACCAACAGTGACAAATTGTTGCTAATTAACAAGTCTTCACTTGGATTCTTGGTCATACTTTGGCCTGCAGTGAGGAATCCAGATTGGATTACTGGCAATGTATAGTTGCAAATTATCACAGGAAGAATAACTATAAAGCAAGGTTTAGGCTGATAGCTGTTGTGAGTTTTTCAGGATGTTTGGCCGTGTTCTGGAAGTCTTTCTTCATGACATTTCACCAGTCTCTGTGGCCGGCATCTTCAGAGGGCAAGGAGCTCAGACCACAGAGATAATGCCTAGTTTTCGGTGCATCCTTGTACTAGATGATTCAATTATAGGAAATACAGAGGAATTGATTTATTATGCACATGATAACTGTATGGTGACTTGCCTGCCAGGTGCAAAGGTTGTAGATATCATGAGAAATCTAGATAGTTTGTTAGAGAGAACTGGGAAGGAACCAGTGGTCATGGTACGCGTTGGTACCACTGATGTTGGGAAGGCAAATTCAGGTTGTTAGGAAGAAGACTGAAGTCCCTTACTTCCCAGGTAGCATTTTCACAAGTGCTGCCACAGGACCTGCCAGGCAGGCAGAGCTCAGAAGCCTCAATGTGTGGATGAGGTGATGGTATCAAGAGGAGGGCTTCAGATTTGTCAGGAACTGGAGAACATTTTGGGACAAGCCAAAACTGTTCCTGAGGTATGGGTTGCACTTGAACCATGATGGGACCAGATTGCTGGCACTCAATATCAAAAAGGCTGCAGAGCAGCTTTTAAAATGATAACTGGAGGAAGGCCGACAGGAGCTGACCAGCATCTGGTTTGGGAAAGTGTCTACTTGAGTAGTGAGGAGGATGCAAAAATTACTGAGCAGAGCCAGGAGCTAGTCACCAGCACTCCAGCAGAAGGATGTAAGAGGTAGTCTAATGATACAACTGGACTCAAAAGACTGCATCAGAAAAGCATCTATAAATGCTTGTATGCAAATGCCAGAAGCCTCCGGAACAAAATAGGGGAGCTGAAATACTTTGCAGTATATTAAAAATTGATATTATTGGCATCACTGAAATCTGCTGGATGAATGATAACCAATGGGATACAATTATCCCAGGCTACAAACTGTATAGGAAGGACAGGAAGGGGCAAATGGGAGGTGGTATAGCCTTTTATGTCAAAGAAGGGATAAAATCGTACGAATTGGAATATCCAGGTGATTTGGTGTCACCATTAGAAACTCTGTGGGTTAGAATATCAGGCCACAAGGATTTTCTAACAGTAGGCATATGCTATCAGCCTCCAACCCAAGCTCCTGAGGGAGACTGGCAGTTGGAGAATGTTGTAAAGGAGGCATCCAAGATGGGAAGCCTGTTTATAATTTGGGGGGGGGGCTTCAGTTACCCTCACTTAGACTGGGTGAACTGTTATTCAGCACATAATAATAAAGTTCCTAGATATGCTAAATGTTTGTTCCCTGCAACTGTGTACCTCTAGTACCAGCTAGAGGTACACAGGATCTGGTGCAAAATGTTAACATGACTGATCCAATAGGGAACAGTGACCACAACACAATTACTTTTACTTTTAACTTAATCATAGACTGCCAATCTAACAAAGAGACCTTAAAATTTTTAAAAAGGCAATTTCCCAAAGAAGAAGCTGAAAGGGAAAACTGAGAGAATCCAAATAGCCCAAGATGCATGGACGCTGCTCACAAAAACAATAACAAAGGCCCAATTGGAATGCATACCCGAAAGGAAAAAGGGCACTGCCAGGTCCAAGAAGACTCTGATGTGGCTTACAGGAGCTGTTTGGGAAGTGATCAAAAGCAAGAAAAGCTCATTTAGAAGATGGTAGACTTATCCAAATGAGGACAACAGGCAGAAACATACATTCTGGCAGAACAAATGCAAAGCAACAATCAGGAATGCAAAGCAAGACTTGGAGGAGCAAGAACCCAACTAGTAAGGCCATTGGACCATTAGACGACAATGGAAGGTAAGGGATTATTAAAGAGGAAACAGAAATTGCAGAGAGAAGCAATGAATTCTTTGCTTCAGTATTCACTGAAGAAGACAGAGACCACATGCCCCAAACAGAGCCTCTTTGTAGGGAAAGAAACTGAAGAATTAACCCAGAAAGAAATAACCAGGGAGGAGGTCCTTGCATGTCTTGTTAAACTAAATGCTAACAAATCACCAGGGCCAGATGGCATCCATCCACAAGTTCTCAAGGAACTTAAAGATGAAATTGCTCTGGTCCTAGCCAGAATATATAATCTTTCCCTCAAATTAGGCATTGTGTCAGATGACTGGAAGGTAGTGAATGTAACACCAATTTTCAAAAAAGGATCAAGAGATGGTCCTGGAAATTACTGACCAGTCAGCTTGACATGTGTCACAGGTAAAGTGATGGAAACCACCCTAACAGATAAAATTAATAGGCTCATAGCAGAGTTGATGATGGAGAGCCAACATGGCTTCTGCAAGGGCAAATCATGCCTCACTAATCTGTTGGAATTCTTTGAGTGTGTCAACAAACATGGTGATTAGGGAAATCCAGTTGACATTGTTTATCTTGACTTTTAGAAGGCTTTTGAGAAGGTCCTGCTCCAAAGGCTTTTGAATAAACTTGCCAGTCATGGAATCAAGGGACAGGTCTTGTTCTGAATCTGCAACTGGCTAAGTGACAGGAAACAGAGAGTAGCACTAAATGGACAATTCTCCAAGTGGAGGGAAGTAGAGAGTTGGGTCCTCCAAGGTTCAGTACTGGGACCCCTGCTTTTCAACCTCTTCATAAATGATCTAGAAGTAGGAGTAAATAGCAAGGTAGCCAAATTTGCCAATGACACTAAATTATACAGGGGAGTAAAAACTGAGAGAGATTGTGAAGCACTCCAGTGGGATCTCTTGATACTGGGGGATTGGGCAAGCCAGTGGCAAATGAACTTCAACATTAGTAAGTGCAGAGTGATGCACATTGGGGCAAAAAATCCCCAATTACATGTATAAACTGATGGGGTCTGAACTCTCTACAACAAACCAGGAAAGGGACCTTGCTGTTCTGGTGGACAGCTCAATGAAGGTGTCAACCCAGTGTGCCACAGCAGTGAAAAAAGCAAACTCAGTGCTAGAGATCATTAGGAAGGCTATTGAAAATAAATCAGCAAGTGTCATTTTGCCTCTTTATAAATCTATGGTGAGGCCCCATCTGGAGTACTGTGTACAGTTCTTGTCACCAGACCTCCAGAAGGATATTATGGAAATGGAAAAAGTCCAGAGGAGAGCAACCAGAATGATTAGGGGACTGGAACACCTTCCTTACCATCTGAGGCTGCAACGGCTGGGCCTCTTCACCCTCAAACAACGGCATCTAAGAGGTGACCTGATTGAAGTTTATAAAATCATACATAGTATGGAAAAGTATATAAGGAAAAACTTTTTTCCCTATCGCACAAAGCTAGAACTAGGGGGCACTCCATGAAACTTCTGGGTGCTAGATCTCAAACAAACAAGAGAAAGTGCTTTTTTATCCAGTGGATCACTGGTCTGTGGAACTCCCTGTCAGAAGAAGTGGTGATAGCTATCAGCCTTGACAGCTTTAAGAAAGGATTGGACAAGTTCATGGAGAACAAGAGCATCAATGGCTATCATTATGGATGCCTAAGGACAACCTCCAGGTTGGAGAGATAGGCAGGATATCTCTCAATGCCATTTGCAGGAAATCATAAGCAGGTGAAGACATCTGCTTGGGATTACCCTGAAGCAAATGGTGAGCCACTGTGTGAGACAAAATGCTGGACTGGATGGGCTGTGGCCTTGTTCTTATGTTCCCTGAGCATCTTGCCCTCTGCAATTTATGCTTGAGTAGGGGAGATGGCATAAGTCTTGGTGGCAAATAGCATTTGTGAGTGTGCACCTCAGGGTAATACTACCAGTACTTTGTGCATGAGAGCCAGATTGCCACCAAGATTGGCACAGTCTTGTTTATACAACCATGAATCAACAGTATGATTCTGGCTAATGGTATTTTTAAAAGTTAAAGTTACTTTCTCAGAGCAATTATAGAGATATTTTTGACTGGCATTTTCCACCTTTGTGCCTTGTAAACCTATGTTGTCACTTTGAAGATAACAAAAAGTAGCCAGCAATGCAACAAATTATTTTAAATTATTGCAGTGAGGAATAGCAGTGAATTATGTTCTGTTACTGCACAGTTGTTGGGTATCACTCAGGGCACTTTTACACGACCCCTAAGATCCGCTGGCCACTTAAATTTGGACCAGAGATCTTAGGGGCTTGTCGCTCTTCCTGTGCCCCCACCCTGGCTGCTGGCTGCGTGGGGGGAGGGAGGGAAAAAAGGAAGAAAAGATCGTGGCTCACCTCCGTTCTGCCTCCACTCTTGCCGCGGCAACATTCCTGTCTCTGTAAAGTAGCTCTTAAAGGGGCGGGAGCCAAAACAACAACAAACAGAAGCGAGGAGAGCCCCGCACTCACTATCGTTACACCGCAACAAGCAATTTTCACCCCGGAAGAGCAGGTACTTGAAAGGTGCGCTGGGACGCGCTAAAGTGGGCGTGGCCGCACTTAATTTCCTGTAAACTGGTGGGGAAACATTTTTAACCTCCGGAGCTGGGAGCCATTTGCCCTGGAGTTTAGGGGTCGTGTATAAATGCCCTCTGAGGCTGATATGTATTTATCATTGTAGACTGCATTTCAGGGCAGTCAGTGTTAACCCCTGTCTTCTGGCCTTATCTTATTTTATATCATAAATGAGAACCAACATTATTAGAACACTATTTTTTTCAGTGTTTTGTCTTACATGAGAACTGAGCTCAGAAGAGCAAGATCTCTGTCTTACTAGCTGTGGGGATTTTTGGAAGGGATGGAGGTTGTAGAGAGCACATCGGACTTCAGTGCAAACTAGATTAAAGGACTTCCTTGTGAACTTCTAAAGGGAGCTCTCCCTTTTATTTTTGAGATCATTAATGAAAAAGCTCCTTGTTAATGGCTAGTCAAAAAAGTTGGTTCTCCTTCCATTTTATGTAGCTTTCTTCCTCTCTCTATAAGAGAACTACAGAGGAAGAGACACAGAGATAAAATTCTCCATCTTCTGCTCTCCTCTTTACATCCCACCATGTCTGCATTTTTTTTCTTGGCAGATAACTTTGTGGGCTGCCTTAACCATGGCACAGTGATTAAATGCCTGTACTGCAGCTAAAACTGTGCTCATGACCTTGGGGTTCAATCCCAGGTAGCAGGCTCGTGGTTGACTCAGCCTTCCATCCTCCTGAGGTCGGTAAAATGAGTACCCAGCTTGCTGGGGGGGGGGGCAATGTGTATCCTGCATACTATAATTTAAAAAAACCTGTAAAGCACCCAGAGACTACTTGAAGTGGTAAGGGGCGGTACATAAGCAGAACACTTTGCTTTGCTTTGCTGCCTTCCCAGTTGGTTCAGTTTTGAGTATGCTCTGCCCTAATGAGGCTGATCTTTGAATTGTTTTTCCATTAGACTTTCCTCCTTAAAACATTTTTCAGCAAGCCTTCAGCTTCTCAGAGCACACAAATACATATTTCTTTCATATGTGGGTGATGCACACTTTGCTGCATAAGCATTTGTAGCTTGGACATAGAATATATCATAGCCAGCAGTTCTGCATCTGGGTGCATTTTTATCTAAGCATTGCTTATGGTTTCAGACAAAAGAGGGGTAGGCATTTAATTTAAATTAATTTTAGAGAATAAGTAGTCATTTCTACCCTATACCCTCTCCCCACCCACCCACCCACCCACCCACCCACACCCTAAAAGAAGCATGCTAGTCTGTTGCAGCAGAAGCAACACTTTGACTGGGACCCCAAGAATGGCATAACTTGTTTTATACATCCTAAGCAGTTTGTGCTTAAATGGACGGGTTTTCCTGTTTTTTTGTTTTGTTCTACTACGTATATGGCAAACTGCTTTTGAAAGGAATAAACTTTCAAAACTAGTCTGGGACATGTACGGAGGAGGTTGCACCCTGTATTGCATAACTTCATGCTGAGTATCTTCTGCTGGCATTGGGGTTTACTGCTTTTCTGCTGGAGCCAAGCTTTTTGTGTCCAAAGATCATATTATGTAAATAATATAATGTGTATTGCCTTTGATTTGTTCCGCTTTAAATTTAAGTTATATCTCTTCTTTTTTTCCCCCTTTCTTGCTAGCATTGAATCCCATTAGATCATATGGCATTCCTTTAGCATTTTAGTACATAACATAGAATGCATGAATGTGCCGCAGATCCTGTGCCTGACCATTTTCTATTCTTTTTTGACTGCAGGGGCACAGAAGTCATGATGAGCACTGTCTCAGGTACTCGAAGTTCCACCATCACCTTTACTGTCCGGCCTGGGACTAGCCAGCCGATCACACTACAGAGCAGATCCCCAGACTATGATAGTAGGACATCAGGAGCAAGGCATGCTCCAAGCCCTGTGGTTTCACCAACCGAGATAAGTAAGGACATCACGCCCGCTCCTCTGGCTTCTGCTGCTCCAGTTGCATCTCCTTCTCCAACTCTTTCCGATGTTTTTAGCCTACCCAGCCAGCCTCCTCCTGGGGACCTCTTTGCTTTGAACACAGGGCGCAGCAGGTCTCCTTCTCCCTCCATACTGCAACAGCCAATCTCCAATAAGCCTTTTACAACTAAGCCTGTCCACCTGTGGACTAAACCCGATGTGGCAGATTGGTTGGAAAGTTTAAACTTAGGGGAACATAAAGAGACCTTTATGGATAATGAAATAGACGGCACTCACTTACCAAACCTTCAGAAGGAAGACTTGATAGACCTTGGCGTGACTAGAGTTGGCCACAGAATGAACATAGAAAGAGCCTTGAAACAGCTGTTGGACAGATAAGAATGGCTGCTCTTGCCTCATAAACCTTTGTTATAAATAGAGATAGGCTGGTACTGAAACACCCCGAATGCCTTGGTCCCCAAGAGTACCATCAGTTTAAAGTATCAAGTACTCCCTGTGGTTTCTGATTTGCAGCAGTTTAGATTGTGGTTGACTACCCTAGAGCAACCCCAAGTCCGTTCACATTTAGAAGGACCATTGGTCTCATGAAGGAAGAGGAAATGTGGGAGAAGGAATAAGGAAGGGTGGAAAAACCCAGTTACCTTCAAAACCTTTTGTAAGATCTGGTCATGTTAACAATTGTTTCTACAATTCCTATTTTTACTATTGGGGGAAGAGGCATATACACTACATAAATCCCTCTGTATTCATTAATTGGTATTTGTTCTTGAGAGGTGTGCTTCTGCTTGAGCAGTAACATACCACCTTCTTTTTATGTTTTAAGCCCACAGGTTTGCCTCTTTTCACAGGGAAGTGTTCCATGGAGCACATTTTTTTAATTTTTTGTAAAAGTGGCTCTCCTACAACTACTGCCCTTGCCCATAATAGCGGCGCCAGGGAATCTGCATGCTAACTTCTCCATGGGTTTATCCATTCTGATTTCCAATTCCATTTCAATCAGTATTTCAAACTATTGTTCAAATTTCCATAATGTATTTACTTGGGTTAATTAAAAAAATCACTTCTTAGAGGTCTCAAACCAGAGATTTCAACCATTTGTTTGTGACTTCTTAGTTGTCTGGTTATTACAATTTCTCAGTAGGCAGAGGTAGTTTCTGTGATCCATTTTGCCAGACGTTTAAATCTTTATTTTTCCATTTACAGAGTGCCTTTCTAAGTTAACAGATAACATTCATGCACCATTTCTTTTCTTACATAGGGCAGTATATATACAGTAGTTGGGTTTTTATCTTCTACAGATTGCAACTGAAGTCGTGTGTTCTCAGATGATAATTCAAGTAGGATACATTTTAGACTATTTTATACTGGATTTGGATGACAGAAAGGGGATTTTAATGTGACTTTTATTGTCATATTTTAAAAGTATAAACACTATTAAGCCTGTTCCAATGGTCGTAAAACCAGGAATCAGAGATGGGTTGTGTAAAGCAGCTCTGTCAGATTTTTCATATGGGGAATTCTTTCGCTGCAATTCTAAAATCCCCTTCAGTTGTTTGCTCCAAGCTGTTCCATCAACACTCGTTTTTGCTGTCAAATAACCTGTTGAAGGCAGAGACAACATAGTCTAAATTTTAGTTTCCAGCTTAGGACTCATCGGTGTCGTGGGGAAGGGGCTCCCTTCTTGGCCCATCCCTACTAGTTCCAACATTCGGAAAAAAAATTAATGTTAAAGAAAAACTTCCCCAAAAACCTCATTTTCGTCCCTAGATTGAACATATGACATGCAGATCAATTACAACTGGAATTCTAAGGATCATAATAAGAAAAAAAAACTTTCTGCATTCTTTATGTGGATGCACAAAACACTTGCACAAATAATGTGCACCATTAAGTGCACTGCAAGGCGGGTTTTTGGAGGCAGCCAGAATGAGAGAACTAGCCATTGCTGTTTTTTTTTTCTCCTCAGAAAGTCCCTTGAGTAGGGAAGGACTGGTTTGAAAGTGATTGCCTGCAATTAAGAAAGAAATATTGTGTATCTTCTGAGTAGTTCAGTGAAAATAATGGTACAAGAACAAAATCCTAGTTGAAATACATTTTTCACTTTAAAAATCAGTACTATTCTAAAATGTTAAGAATTCTGTCATTCAGCTGTTCGTAGTCACATGATTTGGAGAATTTCAGATCTGTGTTGTGATAAAGATATAGGTCAACATGAGATATTTTCCAAAACTGATTGATTGGTTATGGAGATCAGAGTGCATATGTATAATGGTAGTCTTTTGCTGGATATATATCTATAGATTTAGTAAATTTTGTTATGATCACCAGTATTCTCTTGATTTACGCTCTCTCCCACCATGAGTAATGTGCCTCAGAAATGTAATTCTCAACTTCATGGAGGATTAACCCTGCATTAGAATACCGAATGCTGTATGTTTAGTTGCTCGGTTATCAAACCACGGAAGTTTGAAAACACCTCTTACATTCTGGGAGGTATTTATATATTTTCTGCAACCTATTTATCCATTTCCAGCCTATCTCTAATTATAATGCTATTTTTTTCACAACCAAGTGTCTAATTAGGTTTGCAGCAGCCCTAGAATTAATAAATCACATCTAGCAATTTCAATGTCTTTCTTTACTGCAAGTTTAAATAGTTGTACAGATAGTTTATAAGCACAATATTTTAAGAATATAAGTGGCTGGTCTACTGGGCAGCCTTTGTGCCACTTCAATGCTAGAAATTAAAAAAAAACTTTTGTGGTTTACTACTATTTCTGTGGAATAATTATTAAGTCTTGACCTTTTTAAATCAACCTCATTTGGATGCCTCCAAACCAGCAGAGCTGTGTTATATTTTCTATCTTTGCTAGAACTTCTTCAGAAGATCCGTGTTTCTTCAAACATGGTTACAATCAACAATGTAGTAGTGATTGACTGTGGGAAATCAATATTCATCTTGCTCTTGCTATCTCTTCCTTGCTCTCTTTCCCCTCCACCCTACTTCTGCCAAAACTGGTATTTTGACTAAACATCTGCTGTTATACCCCCTCACAGGTTTCTTTTTGCATTTGAACGTTTCAAGCAACCTTATAATTAAAATCTAAGCTTAAATGCAAAAGGACTGAAATTTCTATAATTATATGGGTGTTTATGCAGAGGACAACATTCAAATATTCAGTGGCTGTAAAAGCCATCAGATATTTGAGATGGGGTGTAAAAACTAAAAAGAATATTCAGCCATCATTGTCTTCCATTTGGTGATATGACAGAATTCAGCAATTAAATCACGAATGCCATGCTCCTTGTTTCTTTGAATGCTGTTGGTGTTACCTCTATAATATGTGCCAGGAATACATTAGGATGAAAGATAGGAGAAACAAATAGGGGAAGTTGCTTTTAAGCTGCTGTTAATCATAACTTTTTATTGTTTAATATTTGATGATGATGTACACAGTTACAGGAGACGGTAATCCCTTTCTTCAAAGGGACCTCTTGCTTATGTATCTTTTTTTCAGGCACTTAAATAGTAGGTACAGTATAATTTAGTAGAAAAGAGGTTTAAACATCAAAGAGCTAATAAAATAGTTTATTTTTACATTGTGTCTTATGATCTAAAGAGTAATAGGACCTGTGAGAAACTGCTTTTATCAATAAAAAAACACACCTTTGCCAAGATGAAGTAGTCTTTTACCATTGTTTGATGGTTTTATCACAGAAAGCAATAGTAACAGATACAGATTTGCCACCTAGCATTTTAACCATTTTGAAAATGTTGGGGGCAGGATTGGCTCTTTTAATGTCCTGCTACTATGATGGTGCAAAAAATAAAATTAAATAAAAAATTAAAAGGTGTTAGAGGTAATATTGTTATGATATTCCAGGTTTTAGGAACAACTTTTGTTTATATATTGTAATTTAAATAAAATTGCATTTACATGCCTAGTTTCTGTAATATTTGTGTATACAATACCAAAATCACACAAGATGTAAATTGTGTATAACTGCACAGACTCCTTTCCCTGGGTGTCTTGGAACATTTAAGTTTTAATTCATATATTATAAAATGACTATATGTGACTGTTGATTTACAGAATTTACATATCACAAAAGCTAACTATTTGTGGTACTTAAATTAATAAAAGTGATTTTTCTGATTTCCTTTACAAACAAGCATTATCCAGTTGATCTGGCAATGACTCTGTGTATGAGCCTCCAATACCAATAATTTCCCAGGTTTTTTTTTTCTTTTCTTTTCTAGCTGGTAATGTTTTTTTGCTATGGTTTGTGTAAAAACTTGTGTTCACGTTATCTATGTTGCTGTAATTTTTGTGCTTTAATTCTTATTTCAATCTGATTAAAACAAAATCAATTTCTGTAACTTGCACTTTCCCTGATCCTTACTACTCTTGTATGGCAACCAAAATTACTGTAAGAAATAAATATAATATTGCACTAAGGTTGTGGTTCTGATTACAAGCAGTAAATAGTCTGAATGTTTTGTTTTTCAGAGGAGTTGCCAAATTCACATTATCATATTATTTAAACAAATTTAGAACGTAGATTACCCTTACCTTTCCATTAAACTCCCATGAAATGCCTGACCTTTGGATGGAGAGTAAAAGCATACCGAAAGTTAACATTCTGGAGTTTGTATTCATATTTCAAATGAGAAATCTATGTTATAAACATATTATAGAAATCCTTTGTGTTGGGGTGAGTTGACTTACTGCTGTGAGGGCTGTTCAGGCTTTTTTAAAAAAAAATCAGGAGACCATCTTCTGAGTTTTTCTATAGTTTGGCGAACTGCTACTAGAGTGTTGGATGAGAATCCACATTATAAAGAAGAAGCAATGGTCCTGAGGCCCTCACGCACATCATCAGGCTCCATAAGAGAATATTCCCAACTGCAGCACAGATGGTTTGACTCTGCTCTTACCTCCTAATACTAATTGCCTTCTGGAAGAGAAAAGAATTTTGAAAACTATCAAAATGGACCACTCTGAACACCTGCTTAACAACACAGATGCAATCCACTTCTACAGGTTGGGTGAGAGGCTCTCCACCTCCCTCTTATGCAGCAATCTTTGCACATAAGGGGAATGCCATCAGGCATTAATTTAAAAGTGATGCCTGTGGTAGGTCTCTGCTTCCTATCACTTTATCCAGCACCTCCAGGTGTACTACTGTATGGATAAAAAAGTAAAACAGGAGCATTCCCCCACTCCCAGTATTGCTGCAGACCTCTCTGATAGCAAGAAAGAAAGAAAGAAAGAAAGAAAGAAAGAAAGAAAGAAAGAAAGAAAGAAAGAAAGAAAGAAAGAAAGAAAGAAGTTGCAGCCGGTTCCTACCCCTCCAGCACATGTTCTTAGGATATACAAGAGACTGGATGTAAGAGGGAAGATTGCCAGTTCTGGATGAAGCATCAAGTCCCAGGGGAAATCCACAGCTGGATCTTGATCTAAGAGTCTGTAATTAAAGTTTATTAATACTTACAGAGGTTTTCAGGGTTTTTTTTTTCCTTTGCAAGGTAAACGTGGAATATTTTAAGTTCTGTGTTTCTCCATCTCATTCCCTTCTCTGAGCTTTAATTTGTTTACATGCTGAAGAAGACTGGAAGAAAATGCCTTAATCAAATTTGTAGTCCATAAATACCCCACCTGAAGTACTGTGCCCAGTTCTGTGCGCCTCGATTCTAAAAGGATGTTGACAACCTTAAGCGGGTACAGAGGAGGGTGACCAGGATGGTTGAAGGTCTTGAAGAAATGTCTCATGAGGAACGGCTTAGGGAGCAGGGAATGTTTAGCCTTTCAACAAGAAGGCTGAGGGGGGATATGATAGCTATGTTTAAATATTTGAAAGGATGTCATATTGAAGAGGGAACAGGCTTGTTTTCCATGGCTTCAGAAACTAGGACTCGGGGCAGTTGTTTCAAACTACAGGAAGAGAGATTCCATTTGAACGTTAGGAAGAACTTCATGATGGTTAGAGCGGTTTGGCAGTGGAATATGCTGCCACAGAGGGTGGTGGAGTCTCCTTCTTTGAAGGTTTTTAAGCAGAGGCTGGATGGCCATCTGTTGGAAATATTGTGATGGATTCCTGCGTGGCAGGGGGTTGGACTGGATGGCCCTTGAGGTCTCTTCCAACTCTATGATTCTACGATTCTATGAATAGATGGATTTTGATTTGTTTCAAGCTTTGCTTTTACTCTCTCTCTCTCTCTCTCTCTCTCTCTCTCTCTCTCTGTGTGTGTGTGTGTGTGTGTGTGTGTGTGTGTTTATACCCATTGTGATTCATATTCAAGACATTCATTAGCTTTGTCTTTACAAATTTTATTTTATCTCAAGCACCATGGAACAGGTAAATCTTGATATCTTCTTCAGGATTCCCAGTATTCTATGAAAATGGGAATGGTAGAAGGGATTCTAGGTAGTAACTTTAAGTTCCTTTGAGAAACTGGTTGACAAAGAAACTGTGCTAATGATTGTTTGCTTTAGCATTTTGATGTGATGGCAGAAATCAGAGACTTGTATCAGCCTAGTACTGGAGAGCACTTCAAGCACAGATTGTAGAGTTATATGCTGTTAAAATTGTACATTAAAGCACAGTAAAAAGAAAATGCCATCCTTCAATGTTTTGAACCTGACTTGTAAAAAACTGTGTAACAAAACAATGTTAATGAGCTGGACCATTTCAGCCTCATGTATTGTAGTTGCAGTGCCTTGTTCTCTGGATCCAGAAGCCAAATACTGCACAGCTTTTTTAAAAAAGATAATTTAAACCACATTATGCTGGGGGGTGGGGTGGGGTGGAAACCTCTGTGAGTTATGAAATTTGACCTGACATCAAAGTGAAAAAAAGACATCAAATAAAGTTGTTTTGGTTGTTTCCCAATAGCAACACTCAACCCAGCACAGCCCCTATGCTGCCTGGAACGGGCCTCCGAAGCTCATTCCAGAACACACGGTGGGGCCTGTACAGGGCCTCCAGAGCACGATAAGCAACCGAAGACATAACCGCTCATATAAGCATAGACTGGTTGGTGACTGGATAGCTTTGATGAGAATGTAAGTAATACAGGTTCAAGCCCCACTAGAAGTATGGTAGAATGGATACAACTTTTATATGCCTGGCCAGTAACATCCAAAGGTCTATTCAGACATTATCTGTTTATGTATACTCACCATACATCAAGGGGAGCTTTCCCTCTGCCAGCACCGTTTCAGCTACACTCTTGAGCTTGGTGAGTGAGATGAGTTTAGGAAAGTCGAGTTGTGCTATGTGTGGAAAATAGGACAGTGCCTCATGCAGAAAGCCCTCATGATGGTGCTGCACTGGTTTAAACTTGCTGCCTTCTATGTCCAGGAGCATGACAAAGGGTGTGGGACATGAGTGTTCCCTTCTATGCATGGTGTATAAAGAAATTGTTAATCTTGAATAGAGTGTATTGGGGGAGGGAGAGTTGGAAGGAAATAACAGCTAAAACACAAAACTGTAGGGTCTGTCCAGTCAGGACCAAGCCAGAGAAAAACACATCTTGAGATGTAGCGTTCCGCCCACCCGACAGGCCATAGATTCTGCCATGGCTTGTACCTACTGCAATGGCCCTGCTTAGGTTCCTCCTGCTGATCTTGGATTCAGTCACTGGATATGAGCACTTACAAGAAAAAGTTGGGAAGAGCTGCCACACACAGCACCAGCTGAGCAAGGTGTCATGCAAAAAGATTCAGGTTGACTTGGACAATGCCCGGTCCCTGCCACTCCATCCAGCCAAATTTCCCCCTCAGTTGCCTGGGGCTGCTGGCCGTAGTCTGAGGAGACAGGGGGTACAATCCTGTCATGTTAAAATACATTATCTCAACTCTTTTAAAATGTCTACCTAGATGCCAGTGTTCAAAGCATGCAACATACCTCTTGCTTTAGATAATTGACAATACCATTTTTGTATATATTTTTTGGAAAAGTGATTTCACATTGTAGCATGCAATTAACTATTTTCCCAACTGATTAAAAGTGTAACCAAAACACATGAATAATCTGGCAACATTCTTGAATACGAATTGAAGCTAACCTTGGCGTTAGGAATGGTAGCACCAGCTACAGACATGACAGAGTTTTGCAACTTATTCTGACAGTGGAAGCTAAGACTTAGGGAGAGAAAATTCAAGTGAAGCAGAGATCCTTAAAATAAATATATTACATATATACATGCATAACAGAATTTCAGTATCACATCACAGAATAACAGAGGCAGCATATCAGCATAACATTGTGCAGACAGCTGACAGCATGGGACCATCTTAACAAAGTCCCAAATTGCACTGATTTGCAGTGCACTTTTTATACTCAAGTCAACCAATCACAAATCTGTTCACATAATACTATTGCATCTAAATTGCATCTTTGTCCATTATGTCTATTATGCACACCTGGCAGTAAAGTAGAAAAAACTGCATCTGTATCACTGTGATTCAGCATTATACAGTGCACCGTATTTTAACTAATCAACTAAATATACACATAAACTCTTTTAGACATATCTATTGTATCTAATAAAATATATTTTTCCTGACTATCATCTAACACCCTTCCTATTTAATTGATTTGAATGCCCAACTGTTCCCTTTAAGACATGTGCTTCTGATTAGGAATAGGCTTTGTGAAACTGACTGCCACATTATTATCACTTGGGCAGTATTCTAGTTGCACCAACTTCTGAAAAACAGTCTTTGACATTGTTGCAGCGAATTCCGATATGCTTGCTTCTAGACCCAATTTTCTTATCTTGTGCTAGTTGGATACACAAATATGAGTTGTTAAATATTTGCACAGGCTATTTTACATTTACATTTACATATTTTAACAACTGTACAAACCATGTGACTGCGTTGCACACATCACTCAAAGTGACATGTTTGGACTCAGCTGTGCTACACGCAATGAATCTTTGTTTTCTTTATTTCCATGCTATTAATGATTGCCCAAGATAAATTACAGAGTCAGATATTGATTTTCTATTGTCAGGACCTGATATCCAATCTGCATCAGCATAGCACACTAAATTTAAGTCACTAGATGCAGAAAGTTTCAGTTTAAGATCTACTGTGCCTTTCAATGATCTGAGCACACTCTTTAAAACTAACCAATGTTTATTTAAAGGCTCTCCAGCATGCTGACTTAAAATATTTACAGCAGCTAAACTATCTGGCCTTGTCCATGCAGATAAATATAATAGTGAAGCCAGTACAGATTCATACTGTTCCTTATCTGGAAAATCTTCATCATCTGGTATTCTGTTAAATCCAACTTCCATGGGAATAGACACAGTGTTTATAATTTTCCATATTATATTGTTACAGAGGTTTTTTAATTTTTGTGCTCTAACTTAGAAATTACCTGTGGTGTCCTTACATATTTCCACACCTGAATAATTATGGATCTCACCCAGGTGTTTTAGCTGAACTGTTGCACCTAGTTCAGACATAAACCAATCAACATATGAGTTATTTGGAGCAATTAGACATAAATCATGGACCAAAACAAGCAATATCACATATCCTTTGATATAAAGACATAGATCAGCCTTGCTACATGTGAAACCTATTTGTGTCAACTTGGTATCCAAACAGTGATTCCAGGCACACCCGGCCTGTTGTACACCATAAAGACCCTTATTCAATTTTAAAACTAAGTTTGGATTGCTCAATTCATAGCCAGGACTTTGTTTCATGTAAATTGTTTTTTCAAGTTCAGCGTTCAGCTATGCTGTTACTATGTCAAAGTGATGACATATATGTTCTCTTGCATCGGCAATGGCCAACGCCATCCTAAATGTTTCAGATTTAATTATTGGCACAAATACCTCATCATAATGCTCATATTTTCTTTGTGAAAAGCCTTGGACAACTAGCCTAGTTTTGAATTTTACAGAATTGTGTACTGCTGTTTTCAATTTGTAGGTTTATCTACAACCAGTTGCTTTCTCTCCTTCTGGCAAATTTACTGGAGTAAAGACATTGTGTTGCTTTAATGAATCAAATTCTGATTGCATTCCCTCTTTCCAGGTTTCTGTTCATGTTTTGGCAAATCTAACACATTCTGGTAAGTCTGAGTTTCATATGAAACAAGATTAACTGTGAACCTCTGAGATGGAATGCCAACATTTATTTGTATAGAATATCTAGGTAACACCTGTTCCTCCACCACATCTGTCTTGACATCTTCCATATCAGATTGTGTCTCAGTGTCCCCTCCTAAACCTTCCCTTTCTTGTGAAGTATGTACTTTTGACTGTGTGTCCTGTGTCAGACATCTTAAGCAAAAAGACCTCATTGTTGGCATGAATGCTGTGCCAATCTCTATTTTCACAGAAAGTAGCTGACCTACCATGTAGACTTTACCATGTGGGTCAACAAATCTCCAGTTTTTACATCCACTCTGGGAACAAATAAAAACTAGCTTACGTGCCTTCAGGCTGTTTTTAAGATGCAATTTCTTAGGGATATGAAGCCAAGCTAGAGTCCCAAAGGCTTTCATATATTTCAATGTAGGTCGTTTGCCATGCAATCAAAAGTAAATAGTATGGTTAATACCAGAAATCCATATCATCATGGTTTGCACATTTCATGGCCTCTGGCCAATATCCCCTGGGCAGCTTGGCATCTGCCAACATGGCATTCATTATATTTTCAAGACACAATTTCTTATCTCTATGACACCATTCTCCGAAGCAACCCCTGGGTTAGCCAACCTGCAATGAATGCCCTTCTTTTTAAGCCAGTCAGAAAATTGTGTGGACATGAACTCACCACCTCAATCCTTTTGAATAGCTATAAGCTTATGGCTGAACCTCATCTCAACCATCGCCAACCAGTGCTTAAAAAATGAAAAAGTCTGACTTTTATGCTTTAAGATAAACTTCCAAGAGAAGCCAGAGAAAAACATGTTATGGTTAAGCAAAACCTTGAACCACCAATAGATGGTGCCATAGGACCAATCACATCCATGGGGACTAATTGAAATGGTTTGGTAGACACTCTGTTACTAAACCTAGCCACAGTTTTGCTCTTGACAGACTTACACAAATTGCAATCCAAGAATGTTTACAGTTTTTTAGATCTATGCCTTCAACACAGGATAAGGTCTTCTGCAAAATAGAAAAACTAACATCTCCTAATTTTCTATGCAAAACATGAATGCATTTGTCATGCAAAGATACATTCTGAATTGAATTAGCATATGTTTGCTTATTATCAAACATAAAAATATTGTCAGACAAATGACCTGTTGCTAATGTTACCATCCTTCAGAATTTTACAAGCATTTTGTGCAAATACAGCCTCAAAATCTTATTCAAATAAATTAGATACACAATAAATCACACTTCAAAGATGGTACATAAAGCACCTTTTAAAAAAGCAAGTTCAAAGGTTGAAAAAATACAGTACCACTATCTTTCACTGTGGCTTCAGTTCCAACAGTAAAAGAAATATTTTGGAAATTAAAATGTGTTTGTTAAACATTTTGTTATTTCTAAAGGAATGAATGGAAGCTCTGGAGTCAAGAATCCACCTGTCATATTCACAACATTAATTTGCATTAGGTTTAACATAACTGAAGCATAATGACCTGCCTTTTTCTTCTTGGTCATAAACTCATTACACCTCGAAGTTTGTACGATCCCAGTTTTATCACAATTCTGTTGAAGATGCTTTGAAGAGCCACATTTGAAACATCTTCTGACAACCCAAATGGACTCTTTCACTTCTTCAGCCTTGGAATAATGCTTCTTTGGCCTGGAGAATTTACCTATTTTCAAGTCTCCATTGCTCCTCTTCAATCAACCTGGAACTCACATAAGAGTTAAATCTTCACTGCTTAAAGACTCCATATCCATAATCAGTGAATCATAACTTGGATCCAAACTGGACAAAACAATCATACACTGATACTCTTCAGAATGTTCTATGCCAACTTCTGCTAGTTGCTGAAAAATATTAGTTATTGTTCACACATGATTAATCACAGAACCTCCTTCCTGCAGAAGTGTTCTGTAGTTCCCTGGTCAAGAGCCAGTCATATCTCTAAGGTGAACGAACATCTCTGAGACTCAACCAGCATTCCCTGCTGGTCATCTTGCCTCTGACATACACCAGCTGTGAATCTTCCAGACAGAGAATGACTGCCATAGTTTTTTTCATCATGAACTTTATCCTTGTCATCCAAAGGGTCTGCAGGATCATCCACAATGTTCTACAAAGCCTGAGACTTCTGATAATATTCCATTTTAACATACTAAGACATGAAATTACAGTGGTACCTCAAGTTAGGAACAACTTGTCTTACAAAAAATTGAGTTATGAATAGAAATCCATGGGTATAGGAAAATTTCAAAAACCAATTCTTTCGAGTTACGAAAAAATTTAAAGTGCACAGAAGTGTCTGCATCATGTTCAAATGTGATGTGTAAGGCTTAAAAATGTTAGGGTCAGACATGTCCCTGTATGGTGTGCACTGCCTTTAAAGTGCACTAAACTATTCTGTATCATGTTAAAAAAACTGGTATGTGCTGTTTGAAATGTTTATTCTGGATTAGTCATATTCCTGTGTAATGCATGTCTTTAAAGTGCACTTTATAAAGAGTTTTGCTCAAAACCTGGATGTTTCTGTCTTTTTTCTAGCCTCTGGAATGAACTAATCCATTTCCAAGGCATTCCTATAGGAAACAACGTTTTGACGTACAAGAATTTCAACTTGCAAAAATGCATTCGGAAAGGATTAATTTTGTAACTCAAGGTAACACGGTATTGTCCAGAAATCATATGGTGTCTTTTCCCACAGCAAAAGTTGAACTTGTTAGGTGCTTTCATGTTAAAATCCAGTTTGTTTAATGTTTTTATTTTTTACATTAACTTGCCCTTTTTACTTTGAAACAAAATTGCTTTGAAAAATGAGACCTGCTTTCTGGAGAACCATTAAGAGTAGAGCAGCTGTACCCCAAAATGATGTGCTCCAAGTACTTGTTGCTTTACAGATGTTAGGGATGGCTACACTAGCAGAGAGATTTGGAAGTTCCAGCCATAAGGTAAAAATAAAAGGGGGCAAATGTGCAAGTTCTCCCAATTCCTTGTCAATCATCCTGTCAATTCTAAACGGACAATATTTAGAATTGATGTTATCCTCAGTTAAATAGAATACTGAAAATTGAACATATTGGGGATTGGACTGTGGCCCTCAGCCTCAGGATATTTTATAATATACATTGTATGGAACATTATTCTGCATCCTCTTAAGAGTTGGTACAATGCAGCATAGACATGTTTTAAGAATGACTGGATTCCTTTAAAAAAATTCATCTAGGCTACGTTAGCCTCAGTGCTGAGCATTGTAGACAAGACATGGTTCTTCACAGGCTGTTGCCATCTTCAGGGTTTATTACCTGAAGATGGGCAAGCTGCACAAGTGGTTGTAGTGAAAGAATAGCAGCAGCAGAGGGAGTTGTTTTCAACCATACACATTTCAGAGGCATTGTTTCCATCTTGGCCACAAAGCAAATCAAACTACCATGTCCTCATATACAAAGATCTGGGAGGGGGGCTCACAGACAACGAAGAGGCACACTTCATACCATACTATCTTCTGTATTCAGAGCTGATATACCTGAGTAGGTTGGCATCCCAGGCTAGGAGCTTAAATCCCCAATCTACCTCCCAGGAGAGGTACCTGGTAAGGTCCTTTGGCACATAAGATAAACTTTATTGTCATTGTACTTTCATACAATAAAATTACATGCCATCTCCAGTACACATCATAAAACACAAAACACATCCCTCACATTCCATTCTTCATGTTCTGTTCACCACTGCACAAACCCCCTATTGCCACATTTATATTGCACTATACAGAATAATTTAAAATGGTTGCCACTCTGGGATAAAAGCTATTTTCAATCTATTTGTCCTTGTTTTTATTATTCTATACCGTCTGCCAGATGGTAATAATTGAAAGAAGGAATGTCCCAGATGTAATGGATCTTTAAGAATGTTTTGCGCTTTCTTAAGGCAGTGGGAGCTGTAGATTTCTTCCAAAGATGGGAGAGGGCAACTGATAATCCTCTGGGCAATAGTGGTAACCCTCTGGAATGCTTTCCTGCTGCCACTGTGCAGTTGTCTACTTGGATTAAATGCCTTGCCACCTGCAAAGCCTTGGGCAAGCTGAGTGGTTCTCAAGCACCACCAAAAGGAGGGATGGGTAAACCACACCAGAAAACTGTGGGAGGGTCACATGTTAAAAGTGACTTGATGCAACATGAATTGTTTACTGGTGCTGGGTCTTCTTCCTCTGTCTTCCTCTTTCTAAGACTGAGGTCTCTATAGTTTTCAGACAATGTATTCCTATACAATTGAAAGTAGAGGGCAAGTGATACTACCTGCGTTGCTTGGTGATACTGCCTGTGTTGCTACCACCATTCTTCACCTGGCTTGTTTGACCATAGCAAGCATGCAGCTGGAGGAAGCCTGGTTACTGCTGGGAAAGTGCCTGGTAAGGCTTCCTTCTGCATGCTAAGCCTCCCCTGATGCTTTTCCCCATCAAATACCCTTTGTGGCAGAGATCAAAGCGATAATATGGCCTTTCAAGATTAAAAAAGCCTCCTATCCAACTGGCACTGCAATAGGAAAAAGAAAGCAACCCGGTACATTCATGTCACACAACAACAACAGCTACCACCCGTTGTCCATTCACATGTCAGAGAGCAGGTAGAAAGCACACTAGAAACAAATGCAGGAATATTCTTGAAAATCCTTGCTGGTTGGTTTGCTAAGCAGTATGCATTTGGATTCTAACTAGTGAACAATTTGATTAGTACCTCGGAATGTACTACGTGCTTGAAGATAGTATTTTTTTTTAAAAAAAAACACATGAATATCCAATGCAAATGGTTCCAAAATTTTATTTGAATATTTAATTTACAAAAAAAGAAAAAAAGAAAGAGGAATCGTGTATACTGTCAAGGTGTCCTATGCAAAATTGGAAAGGGTAACCACATACAAAATCCAGTCCAACCCAACATAAGACTAGAACGCAATTGTGAGACTGGAAGGAACCAGCAGGAAAGGTGATGGAAGATAAAATGATACTCTTTCTTCTTAAAGATTGTCCCAGCTGGTCCATTCCAACTCCTCTTGATCTCCCTCTGCCCACAGTGCCCCTTTCCCTGGAAGCCATTTGCACGTGGCCATTGGAGATTATATATTTCTGCTGGGAGTTTTTATGTTGCTGCTGCTTTATCATTTCCTCCCTGAATTTCGCTGATCAAATCAAAAGGGACAGGAAACACATGGGCTGCATGTATGGGCAGTATTTGGTAGGGATGCCTATGCGGTTATGCTACTAAACAAACTCATCTTCTTGAAATACAAACTCGATTGATTTAGTAGCAAAAGCATCTGCCCAATTTTTGACAACAGGCAAAGACACTTTCACTGTTTACTCCAAGGATTACTGGCAGTTTCTGCTGAATATATAAAACATGGAAGCTTTCTGTACATTCCATAGAAGTAGGTATGAGAGGCTAGGTTTTAGGCTACTCTGCCTATCATTCCTTAACTGAAATAGGATTGCAAAACAGATTTACCAACCCCACAGGCCTTCACCCCCAACCCAAATGCTGTAACACAGTCCATGCAGGATCTGTGACATGTGTGCACTTGCCATGGCCCATCCCATGTCTTCAAGGCAGCTGGGTCTATTAGCTGCCAGGAGAAAGGCTGGCCTGAACAGCAGCACCAAGAGACGTTTCAAGCTGACAGAAATGGGAGTTACCAAACATTTCGGAAACCAGACAACCCCACAGTGTTATGGGAGTGGGACTGAAAAGTTATGGGAGCAAAAAGTGTCTTATACTTTTGGGGGCAGCTTCACAAGAGAAATACACCAAGAGGCAAATGCTGATAATGTAACCCTTATGAAAAGTTCTGGAGAAGCCCCATTAGCGGCATACAAGAGAGTGATGCCCTGCTCTCGCATTCTCTGCTGTGGATTTTCCCTATTATCAGACTTCTGTTGAGTAATTCCCATCAACTCCAACTATCACAGCCACCATTTCTCTCTTCATTAATTCATTCCCTACATGTGGAAATCATAGGGAGATGCACGTACAAAGCTAAAATTTGGAAAAACGACAATGATCCTTGTAAGAGTAGCTAGATGTGACTACCTGGGAATTCAGCACGCAAACACATAAAACATGCATTACTGTCAGAAAGAGCTAAAATTTCTTGAAATTTTTTTATGATCTCCACCATCCATTTGGCAAAAGAAGAATGAAAAGCATTGTTCAAGAAGAACGTATGGGAACAGGCGATAACAGGACACATAGAGTTACAATATATTAGCAATTTCTGAGTGATTTCATAAACATTTGTAAAAGCATCAGAGCAAAGTATTTTAAATATAAAAGCAGTATGTATAGACCCCTTCAATTATTTCCCTCCCCCTGCAAAAAGAACATGATTTGTAGTGTAATAAATCAGATGAGTGATTACGGTATTAAGGCATAAAAGGTAAGCATTATTTTCTATTGTCTCAGCTCAACATAGTTAGCTGGGAACAGCCCGTATCGGCCTTTGCACACTCCCCTCCACCAGCCATCATCAATCATTTCTATGTTAGTAATGATGTCGTCAGGATCAAAGGAAATCTCGTCATCACCAGCTGCAGAAAGAGCAGAGACAACATTACTAAATAGGACATCATAGTAGCTACTGTGTTGCTGATGGAGCATCTGAATGTACTATTCTGGGGAGAGATTAATTACAATGGATGCTGTTTGATGACACAGATTCCTGTGCTAAAGCTGAGTCCCCTCCACTCCAGTAGGGCAAGCTATGGAAAGAGGGGGTTTCTGACGTAAAAATGCTTCAACTGCAACCAAACTGAGCAGTCAATAATGGTGTATGGGCCAAGACTGAATAGCGCCCAATGTGGACCCCTGCCCCCAGGCGGACACCCCAATTCTGTAGGATATTACCACAATTCTTTTGTCAAGGTGCAGCAACCAAATGATGACCAAAGGTCATCAAACCTATGATAGTTATACATCACCTATAGCAGTGATGGCGAACCTTTTAGAGACCGAGTGCCCAAACTGCGATTCAAAACCCACTAATTTTTGCAAAGTGCCAATACAGCAGTTTAACCTGAATACAGGTGACTGTGAAGGGGTGATGTTGGATGCCCACAGAAAGGGCTCCGAGTGCCACCTTTGGCACCTGTGCCATAGGTTCGCCAACACTGATCTATAGTATCAGAAACAGTACTTGGGGAGCATGAGTAAAGGGAAAGGGATGACAACACCAACAACAGTGTACCACCAACTCAATTCTGATCCTTTCCAGGGGTCACAGAAGTGGCTTACCATTCCCTTCTTCTGGGGGCACCTTTGGACCATGCAGATTATCCAACACAATATAGGCTTGCTCTACCCACAGAAGGTACAGTGGAGAATTGAAGTGCAAGACAATTAAACCAGCCAGCTCTTAAAGTAAGGCTATGAAATGACAATTCCTCCTACAGCCCCACCTGGAGGCATTTAAGAGAAAATTGTACAACCATCTATAGCAGGGGTGCCCAAACTTTTTGTAAGGAGGGCCAGATTTGGTGGCTGAGAATGTGTCAGGGGCCGGTTGCTCCCCGACCCTGCCACCCCACTGCAAGCCCCACCCACTGACCCATAAGCCCCACCCACTGACCCCTTGCAATCCCACCCACAGGAAGGAAGGCGGGGACCAAGGGAGGGAGGGAGGTGGAAACCAAGAGAGGAAGGAATGAAAGAGGGGAACAAGGAAGGGAGGGAGGGAGGAAGGTGGGGACCAAAGGAAGCACAGGAAGCCGTGGCCACTGCAGGGGAATGTGTGGGTGAAGGAGGGGGAGGGAGGGGCGGGCCAGCTAGCCGCAGGCCACTCAGAATGGCCTGAAGGGCCGGATTTGGCCCCCGGGCCGGACTTTGGGCAGGCCTGATCTATAGGTTCCACTTTAATTTTGATTCCTGCACTGAGCAGGGGGGCTCAACTCAATGGCCTTATAGGCCCCTTCCAACTCAATTATTCTATGATTCTATGACTCTTAACTGCTTTTAAACAGCAATTACATTGTGGTGGAAGAAATTGCTATAAGTTCCAATTCATACTAAGAGTAGCAGTTCTCTAAGTGGAGACACCTTCTACTACTAGACTCACCAAAAGATAGTATGTAGGTGGTGAATGAACTGCCACAATTCACAAGTGCAAATGACACAAATCAGCTGTGATGGGATATACTTCTATCCATACTATATTATGTTTGTGCAAATCATGAGGAACAGCTGGGCACCATGCCCCAGCCCCAGCACTGCCTCTTTGGCTTTTGGTATTTCACCAGGGACTCTCCGAGCATAACACAGTATAGATGCAGCCTTAATCACTGGAGTCTTTGAAGGAAGAAGGGAAGCAGGATGGAAATGGAAAGCAGATCATCTCAGATTTTCATTCAATTTTCAGTGCGAGTGTGCTCAGGGTCCTTTCATCAGAGAAGAAACCAAAAAAACCACACCACCTTCAAAATATTCTGCTCTACAAAGCATTACACGGGATACTGGCTGGGCAGACATGTTGTGTCCACCAACTGCAGAAATTGAGTGCTTACCAGCCTGGTAATCATAGAGGGCTATAGCTGTGATTCCAAGGTCATTTTCATAATCATAAGTGTTTTCACCTAAGGAGAAAAAGCAAGAGAGAGATTACTACTGTAAATGACCAAGAGATAAATTTACAGTATGGTTTTAACTCATCCACTGGTATGTGTGCTGTAACTTAAGTCTCTTTAGCATTCAGTTTTAACCCTGATGTCTCAATGGCATAAGTTCTATCCACCGATTGTGGTCATTTTTATTGCTTGAAGTCAAACAGAAGCCGAATGCAGCTCCAAACTTGAACAATGGCTAGAGATTAAGCCGTAATATATTAAGAAGGACTTAATTATAAGTGCTTAAACATTGTTAGATACGTCTGGTTGGGTCGTCCTATTTAGGCATGGCCCTCATGGTTCTATTAATTCCACTTCCAACAACAGATTTGCCATTACCAGTCACAATAGTTTTTATTTCATGAAATCAAAACTTGTCAGACTAAGAGAATACTAACTGTTGAATAAATCCCATGAACCTGTTACTTGTCCACTTCTTTGCTACATGCAGGTGAATTACTAGTGCTATTCAGAGGTTTCCTTTGCAAGCTGGCTCACCCTCCTCCTCTACCTTTCTCTGCACAGAAAGTGATGCATATGCAGGGGAGTGCTTATGGCTCACGTGTACGAGCTGGGGTTCTTGCTCACATGAACTCTCCTCAGCAAAGTGGAGAGGGTCACTTTTCATGAGCAGGAACTGACACTGGAGAGGGGAGGGACTAGGTGCTGCCATCACCTGTTGAGACTGTGAAGGCATCAGTTGGATGGGCCCAGTCAGTCACCTGCCTGTGACAAGTGACTTTCTACAAGTCAAAACGTATAAGCACTGTCTCCAGAAGATGTGGTGGTTTCCATTTTTATCTTCCCCAAAAACTCAGTCCCCAGAAGCTCCTTAGTACTGTACAGATACGGCCCTATCAAGTTGCAAAGGACAAGCAACCGCGTACTTTGGGGGTAATCCATCATGTTGTGGAAGGCGGGGAGGGGTCCATGTTCCCTAACCTGATCTACTCCCTTCTGCTTCCCTGCCACTTGCTCAGTACATTCAAACTACCTGAAAGAACCCCAACCCCTGCTGCCTAAAAGCAACCACTCCGTTATGTCCATGGCAGAAACAGAAGTGTCCAAACCTGCTTGATACTGGTTTTCTGCACTGGCCACTTCATAAACGGTCTCGGCTTCAAACTCGGGCTCCCTGTGACTAATGGCTTCTTGATAGTCCGATTCTTCTGCTTTGCTGTTCGTTTCTGGCTCTTGTAGAGACGAATAATTTGTGTTTGAACTTTTGTAGCCAGACTCAAAGGAAGCCGCATCCTAAGGGAGCAAAAGGCAAGCAAGTCACGATGCAAAGAGAAAATGAGCTGAATGCTTATTACAGCCGCCCAAATGCAATGTTGTTAAGACTACAAAGAAAGGAAAGGTGACTGAAGGGGTCAGATCCTGATGCTTTGCCTCCAGCTGTTCCCCAGACAAAACAAGTGCCAAACACATCAGCACTGTAGAGAAGTCACTTGGCTTGTGCAGAAACCTACACTGAAACGGTGCACTGCCCTAATCCTATGATAGCCACTGTGGGAAAGCAAATGTGTGATGTTCCATTCACTCTGGAGATGGACCGCTTCCTTTCCACTGCTCCATGACAGTGTTGTCATCTCCTGCTTGACATGACCCCTGCAAAATGTTGTCATCATGACCGATTCAGCAAATTTGTATTCCTGCATGGGATGGAGCGTTTGGACTTGATGAGCCTTATAGGCCCCTTCCAACTTCACTATTCTATGATTCCATGAAATCAATGTGCAATAGGAAGATGGGGAGAAGACACACTCTTTTCTGGTATGGTCTATGCAGCCCTCTAGCATCATCAGAGGTGTTTTACCTCACTTTTAGTACTGGAGATGCAACGGCCCTTGGCATGCAAGCCATATCTTCCAGTTATTAAGCTATGGTCCATCTTTCCTGGATTTGGTGCTATACCTTGTTTGATTAATCAATATAGCCAGCATTCTATTATTAGCTCCAACCTAAGGATACTTGCTGACTTAATGGGATTTACACAAGCAGCCGATTCAACAGCTCTATCGCTCCACCTGAGACTAACAACTGGCTTAAAATCTGTTACACATTTGCATTACTTAGCGGCTCTTAGGATTCTTTAAACACCGTATTAGAGACATTCTTAGTTTGTTTGCTCTATACAATGTGCAGAAGGAACGCTTCCTTGATTGAAATGAGCAGGCCAACCTCATAGACTGGGCTTGAAGGCAGCTTTTCCTCAACAGGCTGTGCGGTGGGAGTTTGAGGATGAGTTTGTTCCTTGGCTTTGGCTTGTTCCTTTGGGGGGGAAACAAACATGCATCACCAAAAAGTCCTGCAGCGTGAAGGAAAGACAAGTACTAACACAGACACTGCCATTCACACCTCTAGGAAAAATTCTGGTTAGCAGGAAAAGACACTTATTTTTGGTGGACAGGCATGGAAAAATGACCTGCAAATTCAAATTAATCCTGCTTCTAAACTCTCATATTCGTTTGCCATGTATGCTAAAGCTGCTGATACTGTACACTTAAGTGTCTCATGCTATGGAACTCAAGAAGCATCTGTCATAGCATTTACCCAAGAAGGTTCCTTCGAGACTTTTTAATATATGCTTGTCACACAGGGTGACAGATATGCAAACAATACTTTAAAAACAACAACACTGGGTTAGTAGTGACTACTATTTTTTCCCTTCAACATCAACTAATTCTTCATTATCATGGTTGCAAATCACAGCATGTGGAAGGGATGGCTATAAATGCTAGACAAGGGTGAGTTTTTCAGTGATAAGGACGCCTTCCTTTTCTTTCTTTTTCTCCTCCTGCATTTTGTCCTTTTAGGAAGTAGTGGATTTCACCATGCTCGAGCCACAGAACAGGAAGAGAAAATCTTAAATATCAGAAAAGTGTTCCTGTGATGGTCAAGTCATCTTCTGGTACCAATTTCCAGTCATTATAAATTTCTTCTTTCTGTTCTACGGGTTCCATGCAGTGAGACAGAATACTTGTAAGCAAAGTCCCTTCTAAGGCCTGGGCACGCATGCCTCTGCCCTTTTGACACAGGGCTGTTCCTCTCCTGTGCACTCACTGAGATCATTTCTGTTTTGGTTGCAAGTGAACCTGCGCAGGTGAAGTTGCATGTGCATGAGAGACAGGGCATACTGCTTGTAAGCTGGACAAGCTAACAAGAGAAAGGCGGAACACAAAAAATGTTTTGGAGATGACAGACCCAATTATGAAGGAGGATTTCAGCCAATGCTTAATGGATTTTGAGAGAGGGGGGGGAGAGAGAAAAAATGAGAGAGAATTGCAAGAAAAAGTACATGAATCTTTTGGAATTTCATGTTGTGCTGAATACAAATGCATTTTGGATGGTGAATGAGTGTGTTCTATCAAGACATGAAAGATCAAAATTTTTGTGTTATTATTTTAGGCACATTATATTTATCAATACATTTGACTTAGAGCAAGGGCAGATCACATTGTATGACACATTAGTGCAGAAGACCATGAAATTCCAAAAGGTACCTTTTCCTGCAACTGTACCACTAGAGGAAGAAGTGGTGAGGGACAAATCTGTGGTGCTTCTTTTGTCTTGTTAACCCACTAGCTAAGTAAGACAGATGGCCGAGATGGGAGAAGAAAAGATTTCCATTTGTAGTTCCCAGGCTGTGCTCTGAAATGCTAGAGAGCTTCCGCTCGTGGTGGCTGCAAGCAGGACAGCACTGGTGGGCTTTGTTTCAAGAGTGCACTTATTCCGCAGGCAGGCAGGCAATTCCTTGTCTCACCAATGGTCCTCAAGTCAGCAGTCAGCATGGGTTGCATTAGGCAGATCCATGCTGGGTGGTTGCTGCCTGCAATTTTCTCCAGAGGAAACTCCAACAGCCTTTTATGACTAAGGCATCTGGCATGTGGGAGACTTCTAGGATCAATAATCTCACATTAAACCGTTACCTGGCTCCTCTCTTGCCTTTAAATAACATCTTTCAGGAAATCCTTGAATAAAGAGTACCCATTTGGAGTAAGAACACAGCCCAGTTACTTTCCGTTAATGGAAAGCACTTGAAGAGGAGCTGGCATTTTCGAAAACAAGCAAGCACCAGAGGAAAAATCCAGCACACCTTCTCCAGTTGCCTCTGCCTCTCGGAGAGATGACTTCACTTTGCATTTTGCCAATGACATAGTGGAAACTAGACATGGGTACGACTTGGCAAAATTCTCGTTTCCGTTTTCGTTCCTCGTTTCCGTTACGCAACGGAAACGGAAACGACAATTAAGCCGTCAGAACTTGAACTCAGACCGATAAACAATAAATTGGGTCTGATTTGTCGTTGTCATTCATGGCATCACGCGGTGATCGCGCGATGCCAAGCGGCACAGAAAAAAAGTTTTAAAAATAAAAAAATCCCGATTTCCAGCCAAAAAAGCAGGCGAAAATATGCCTGTCTGAGGGCACCTACCAGAGGGGTGGTTTCTGGGGGGGGTTCCCGGCCTCCCCCCCTCCTGTCCTGGGCTGCTGGACCTGGTACCAGGCTGGGGGGGGGGCATCAGTCTCGTCGTCTCCATTTGCCATGCGGTGCGGGGGGATCCAAAATGGCGACCACAATATTTTTTTTGAAATTGTGGTCCAAAAACCCACCAAAGCACCACAGAAACATGCAAAAATTAGCTATTTTAAATGCTTGAATTTTTACAGTAGCAGTGGTTTTTTCTAGCAATAAAACGTCTCCATTGATTTTATTTTATTTTATTTTTATTTTTATTTTTTTACACCTGCGCAATGATGGGCTGGCCATGGGATGGGACCATGCAAATTTTTGGAGCCATTCCACCAATCGCATGGCCACTTGGCCAGGTTTTGACTGAGACTTCTGGGATGTGCCAGTCGGGCATAAAAAGCCCACTATAACCCTAGCCCTAACCCTAACCCTAACCCTAACCCTAACCCATACGCCAGTACACTGTCCTTCTTAGTGGGTCAGAGGCACCCAGAGGTGCAGCCCACTAACTCACCCTAACCTTACCCGTAATAACCCTAAGCCTAACCCTTGCCCTAACCCCAACCCTAAGCCAGATCTGTACTCGCATTGCACTACACGCAAGTACGCTGTCCTTCTTAGTGAGTCAGAGGGCGCCCAGAAGAGGCATTCTTCTCTCACCTCACTCACAGTCCAAAGTTCCAAAAAACTCCAAACCTGTACGCCAGTATGCTGTCCTTCTGGGTGAGCAAGAGGCACCCAAAAGAGAGGTGCCTCTGCCAGTGCCACTTCGTACGCAATGGCAACACAGTCATGTACCCTTCCTTTTCCCTTTGTAGGGGGCCAGAGGAGGCATCCAGAAGGTGCCTCCAGCACCCTTTCCCCAGAGAGGTGCCTCCAGGAGCCTGCCTCCAGGAGCCTGCCCCCTACCCCCAAACCAGTACTAACGACAGACGACAAACGAAATGACAAATTTTTGAAAAATTTCGCGACAAACGGAAACGAGCCAAAACGGGCCGGCTCCAACACACGACAAATCGAAACGTAATTTTTCCTGGTCGTGCCCATCTCTAGTGAAAACCACACCAACAATTTTTAAAGAGCCCAACCTTTGCACAAGTGTTTCCCTTTCTACCATCTAGTTGTGCAGCTGAAACCACTGAAGTGTATTTCCCATCCAATAACTTACAGGTCAGCGCCAACTTCAAGCACTTGCCGCAGCTCAAAAATACTAGACAAAGATTCCACAGACAGCATTAGCATGACAAAAATGAGGGGCTTAACCTTTATAAGCTTCTCTTGTGTCCTCAGCAGAGGCTGTGAGAGCATCTCTAAAAGGTTGCTTGGTAATAGGAAAGACCTATCTAGGGGGATGGGGGAGGTTCTTGATGGGGAGAACCACCAGTGTTT
This sequence comes from Phrynocephalus forsythii, assembly GCA_029282475.1. NCBI lineage: Eukaryota > Metazoa > Chordata > Lepidosauria > Squamata > Agamidae > Phrynocephalus > Phrynocephalus forsythii. The sequence goes on along the minus strand of JAPFRF010000001.1, from coordinate 123,944,241 downwards.
GTATCATGAAGGCTAAAGTGCACCCCCAATTCAAATTGCCCAATTTCGGCTAACCAGAAAATAAGAGAATGAAACAAGAACAAGCAAGGCTGTTCAACCTCAGGGCCAACAACCCAACTGTGCCCAACTGTGTTTTAGCCTGTATGTTTAAGGCTCTCAATTATAATAATTTCTATAAATTTTGATTGTAGTAGTCTTAGTGCTTAATTAAGGGTATGGGAGTGAATATGGATATCACTTGGCTTTTTGGATTAAAAGGCAAGACAATGCCTTCAACACACATCTTCAAATTGCCCTTGATTTAACAAGGGTGTTTGAGGGTTCCGTTCCACTACTATGCCAGCGACATCCAGATCTGTAACTTCACTTTCATCTCAATCTGAAGAAACTATTTTGGGACCAGACCAGTGTCTGATTTAACAAATAGGCTGGATGAGGGCAAACAAATTGAAAGTTAGTCCAGACCAGGAAGAGATGCTCCTGGTCAATCTAAAGGCAGCTCAGAGAATTGGGATTCAACTCGTACTGGGTGGGGTCACATTCCTCCTCAGAAAGTTAGGTTTGTGGCTTGGGTGTGCCTCCATATTCAACTCTGAGATGGGAGGCACAGGTTTCAGTGGTGGTCAGGGGTGCATTTGCAGAGTTAAAGCTTGTGAGTCGTGTGCCTATTCTTTGGAATGTATTATCTGGTTATGGTGACACGTCGCTTTGTTAGGTCCTGGTTCAATTACTCCAATGTGCTCTCTGTGGGGCTGCTTTTGAAGAGTATTCAAAATTCTACATCAAAAATGCTGAGTGACACCCATGACAGTAGCTTTAATGGCTGCTGGTGTATTCTTGGGCACAATCTATAAAGCCATACATTACTTGGCCACAGGCTACCTGAAGGACCCTATCAGTCTGTATCTAGCTTCCTCAGTTTTCAAGATCTTCTGAGGAGGCCCTTCTCTTGGACCTACTGCCCTTACAGCCTCACTTCATGAGAATATGGGAGGAGGCCTATTGAGTGGCTGCTCCTAGGCCATGTAATGTACTCCTCTGTGAAACTAGGCTGACCCCTTCAGTTCATTTTTCAATCAGCAGGCAAAGACCCACCTTTTCAGGTAGGCTTGTAAGTGATTTGGATAGGCAATCACCATTATGGAACACTTTACCTATATCTTGTATGTATGTTTTAACTGATTGTGCATCATCCTGGGTTTCTCAGTGTGGAGAATGGTGGCATATAAACAAAAATGATTAGGGAAAGGAACAACAAAGCAAAGCACAAAGGCTTCCACAACTTGCTGCCACTAATTCATGTGGTGTTAGGGTGTGCCTTGGTCAAGTGCCTGGTCCTATGCCTGACTGCACACCTCAAGTGATCCTGGGCGCCTTGTTAATTAGTCTCATTCAGGGCACAACAAGTTGCACAAACCTTACATGAACCCTAATAGGAAAACTATATGGCCTGCATATGTCAAGACTGGTAGAAACCAATGAACACAGCTGTCTTTTTAAAAAAAAGTTCACAGTGGTAGAAGGGGAAAAATCAAATTGGATTTTTAAAAATGAATAGCACCGTGATCTCTATTGCACATTAGAAATTGTTCCCCAGCCCATAATGCTGTGAACAAGGTGTCGGGGTAACAGCAGGGAGTGAGAATTTGATTGTTCTTTTGAGCTGAGAAGAACACAGCATGAGAATAGCAGTGGTCCTTGTTAGTGGAAGAGGTGTTTCACCCCTCTGATTAGTGCATGTGAACAATAATCATCTTCCTAAGAGACAGTGGGTGCTAGCCACAGCCCAATTGGAAGCTGACAGAACTAAGAAAGCAATACAAAGGCTACTTGGTTCACTAGATAACACAGACTCTAACGAAAAGATTCCTCCCAACTCAAAGTTGCCAGAATAACCTGCCACTTCTAGTACTGGAATCCCAGTGGCTAGGAGAGAAATCCACAGAATGTCTTGGAGCTGAGAAGTGAATTTGCCAGTTTGGATACTGCCAAACACACAAGTGCAATTACAGACTCTGTTTTATTTTGGACCAGCCCTTATTGCTTCAGATATGGAATTCAATATGTCCCAATTATCACAGGACGCTAGGAAAGATATGGGCAGTGGCAGAAATAATTAAGACGTGCCAAAGGAAAACAGAGAAAGAAATTAAAAGTAGAAAGCTAAAATACCTCAATCACATTGAAAAATGAGCAGTACCCTGTTCACAGCTGATCATTCAAGATAAAATATATGTGGAAATAGTGACAAGAAAGAGAAGGATGTAGTGGCTGAAGAACTGAGGAGATGAGTTTGAATGCAGCTGCCAAATCTACAGTCAAGGTAACTATAACAATGTCCAAAGAGAGCAACAAGAAGAAAAACAACCCTGATGCCTCAGCTGAGAACTAAGAGACCTCTCACAGGAAATCATGTGGTAATGTCTACCAATATTTTAATTCATTTGCTTTATGTTTTAATTATAGGTGTTTTATTGAACTTTTTTGTTAGCTACATAGAGTGCTGTTTGTGGGGGAGGCTATAAATCAAATAAATTAATAAATAATAAAACAATGTGGTAGGTTTGTGGCCTATGCTGCAGCAGTAGTAGGCAACGCCACAGAGGGATGCAGGGTGGGGTGGCCATTTTCTATCCCACCCTCAACCTGCCCACAGTCTTGGTCAATCTGGTGGCCTGTGATAAAAAAAAGATGGGTGGTAGAGATCCTTCCACTCGTTTTAGAGGAGAATCATATCTTTTGAAAGCACATGCTTCCTTTTTAACAACAAATAGGAGGCAATGGGGTTTCTTCTGCACAAGAGTCATAAACAATGAGTCCAAAACATTCTGAATATATAGAATGTTCCCGATATATTCTAGTAAAGCTTTGATGCAATTTGCCAGATAATCTCAATCAGAATTTCCTCTCAAACAATGTCTGGAACTTGATTGATCTCTCAAGAAAAGAAGCCCAGTTGCCATGACTCAACTTCCAGATAAACTCACCTGGATGACTGAGAATCTTCACAGACATATATCCCAAACAATGATACGTATTTGTGATTATACACACTATTGCAGTGCAGACATAAAATGCATTCTGTGCTTTTATTTGGTCCTGTTTGAGATATTCCAAAGGGGGAAGATGTAGCTTTAGAAGAGGGAGCCGTGTTAGCCTGTGCTAGCATGTATGGCTAAAACAAAAATTAAAATCAAAATTTTTAAAAAGGGCGGAAACATTGTGGCACTTCAAGACTAAGAGCTATATTTACGTTCCCACAAAAAGATCACATTAAAATACAGAGTCTTTAAGGTGACACAACCTTTGTCTTCAGCTCGACAGGAGAAAGAGGGTTCACTGTTCTGTTGGGTTGTGAGAAATCACACACACACACACACACACACACACACACACACAGAGAGAGAGAGAGAGAGAGAGAGAGAGAGAGAGAGAGAGAGAGAGAGAGAAAGTGCACTTTTAAAGGAATTACTGCCTAATCAGCAATGAATTCAAAAGCAAGCAGCATTTAAGAAAATGGAGAAACCTCTTAAAACAGATGGCCCAGAGTGCTTCCCTGTATGCCCAGGCTGCCCAGTTCCATCAAAAGGTGTGGGAATAGGGAAATAAAGAGAATGAATTTCACCAACCTCCAGCCTCCTCCTTGCTTCTTCTTGTTCTTGTTTGTCTTGGGCCATCCTCTGAGCTCTTTCTGCTTCAGCCCTCCTTTTATCCTCCTGGTCTTTTTCCTTTGCTAGATTTTCAAAGTTCGCTCTGATGTCGCTTGTTTTCGCATTCGCTGTGGTAAGAGAAAGACGGAGTCATTCAGAAAAAGTGTTTCACAGAGTTGTTTCTCCAGTGCAAAGCTCCACGATGTACAATTCTAGAATTAATTAGTAATCAAAATTCAGATCGCCAAGTACTTCATTTTTAGTTTGTTAAAAAGGGACACTGTACAGGTTCCTACAGGGAAAAAAGTTGCTGCGTACATTAATTAGCAAGTTCAAATGCAGTTCCTGATTTCAAATTAGGAATTCAGGAGCAGCTGATATAGCTCAGTGGACACCTTCATTTTAAATGAAAACCATTCTCCCTTCAGAAACCACAGCCAATTGTGTTAGATGGTCTGCCTGATCTCTATTTCATCATTTCAAGTATAAAAGCTAAAGATATCTATGAGCTTTCAGCTCTTCTAAACTAATAGGACAAGAACTGGATGAGTCTTAAGGTTCCACAGGAAGCTGAAATGTGCAAAAAGAACCAAAAAATATGCATTTTCAATTATTCCTTTTTTAAAAAATAAAAGGCTTACCAGCTTCCACTGGCTTGGTCTTCTGGTATGTTGAAGATAATTTCTCTATATCTTCAAAGCTTGATGCATTCTATCGATGAGAAACAAGCGGCAACAAATTCACGCCAAGGGAACAATTACATTTGTTAGCCCCAGCTAAAGCAGACCCACGGAATAAATGGTGCTTATGCCAACACTTCGAGGAATCCCATGGATTCCATGTAGTTCAACTGAGACTTTCAATTGAATTTAACTCATGGTATCCACTTTTTTTCTTCTACACCACATCAAGACATGTGAAACATTTTTAGAAACTTTCTATCAAGCTTGCCAAATGTAGGTCTCATTCAAAAGGCACAGTTCACTTTGCTACGGCTCTTTCAGACCTTCAATCCACAAGCTATGGGTTCTCAAAAGTGATGGAACATTAGCAGCCACAGCTATGTTTTTATGCTAGATATCAGGAAAACAAAAAATGCCATCTGATAATAAGTGACAGCTGGAATGCCCAGAGGTCTTTAACAGTAGCCACATACAGTATAACACTTGGGATCCAATGGCAACAACTGAGCAGAGAAATCACCATTTTGCACACCAAGACTGAAACAATATAAAGGTGAGCAACTTGTGATGACCATGACATTGGCCAGCTAAGTAATTCTGATGCTGTAAAAGGCTATGAGGCACAAAGAGGAGGAGCTGTCTCCATCACACACATTTCAGGTCCACATATTTCTTTCTTTTTTAAAAAAAAAAAATGAAGCTCATGGATGGCTAAATCCTGTGTCGGCAGTTCCTGTCCCATCATCAGTCACAGCCTCTTATATTTGTTTCAACATAAAAACAGCCTTGCTGGAACAGGCCACAGCCCATCCAGTCCAGCATTCTGTCACACACAGTGGCTCACCATTTGCTTCAGGCTATTCCCAAGCAGATGTCTTCACCTGCTTACGATCCCCCGCAAATGGCATTGAGAGATATCCTGCCTATCTCTCCAACCCAGAGGTTGTCCTTAGGCATCCAAAATGATAGCCATTGATACCCCTCTTCTCCATGAACTTGTCCAATCCTTTCTTAAAGCTGTCAAGGCTGACATCCATCACCATTTCTGGCAGGGAGTTCCATGGACCAGTGATCTGCTGGGTGAAAAGGTACTTCCTCTTATTTGTTTGAGTTCTAGCACCCAAAAGTTTCATGGAGTGCCCCCTAGTTCTACTATTGTGCAATAGGGAAAACAGCTATTCCTTATCTACTTTGTCCACACCATGTATGGTTTTATAAACCTCAATTAGGTTGCCTCTTAGGCACCGTCATTCAAGAGTGAAGAGGCCCAGCTTTTGCAGCCTCAGATGGTAAGGAAGGTGTTCCAGTCCCCTAATCATTTGGAGTTGCCCTCCTCTGCATTTTTTCAGATTCAGAGATTCCTATTCTTCCTGTCTAAGGTTCTAAGGTCCCTTAGGGTTTCCTTTTGACCTGTGGCTTCCACCACCCATTACAGGGCTCCTAAAGGCTCCCCTAGGTTAGAAGAGGTAATTACCATATATACTCGAATATAAACCTACCTGAATATATGCTGAGGGCTTTTTTAACACAAGAAAACTGGTAAAACTCATTGACTCGAGTATAAGATGAGGGCTTATTTTTGAGAATATTCAGTATGTGTTCCAGCATATGGCCAAGTGAGCGCTCGGGACATGGCAGAACAGGCAGGACTAGCCCTCCACTGCCTTCACTCAAATATAAGCCAAGGGTGGGGTTTTTTTCAGGCAAAAATAAGGGCTAAAACACTTGGTTTATATTCAAGTATATATGGTAGATAGTTTTGGAAAAGGGAAGAGAGGACTAGGAAATTTATAAATCAAGATTTCTAATTATAAATTTATAATTCAAGAAAGATGGTACATGATGATGTCATTAGCCCTTCATATGAAGAACTGTGCCATTAGAGAAATTTATCCAGAAAAGAAAAATGACAAAAGGACTGTCACAGAGAAATTACTTCTACGAGACAGAGTACTCTTTCACATATTTTACAACTTATTTAAAAGAAAGACAAATTATGCACACACACACACACACAAATTTATAGAACAATATTAAAATAAATGCATTTATAGAACAATATTAAAATAAATGCATTAAGAATACAAAAAACACCCACACAAACACACACACACACACACACACACCTGGAACTGAATCCAGTTTAATAATAGATTTTTAACATCCCATGTCTTATTGAATTTGATATTGTAAATCGCCCAGAGTCCCTTCCCAGGGAGAGGGGCAGTGACAAATCTAAATAAATAAATTTTGATTGTTTTTATTCAGTGTCTTGCATTATTTCTCTTATCTTTGATGTACAGCTAATGAAAAACTATACTGTATAGTTTTTAAAAAGAATATTCAATACAGTGGTTCACATATTCTTGAACAACACCATGGTTTAAAGCAGACACTTCTCAACCTTTTAGGCTTCCGAACACCCTTGTTTTTGTTTTGTGTTCAAGAAACCTTGTGTGGTCATGTGAAGACATTTTCAAGGCCATAACTCATACAAGCTAACTGACAATCAGGGGACTGGAATCCAGGAGTACTTTCCTGTGAGGAAAGACTAGGCATGTTTAGCCTTGAAAAAAAGAAGATTGAAAGGAAAGAGGATAGCACTTTTAAAATTCTTTCAATTCTTGCAAATACCGGAAAGGTATATACAGAGGTATATACAGAGGAGGGGGAGGATCTATTCTCTATCATCCCAGAGTGCAAAGTATGTAATAATGGGCTGAGGTTACAGAAGTCAGATTTAGGTTGGCTATCAGGAAAAACTTTATACAGTGGTACCTTGACTTATGGAATTAATCAGTTCCAAATGCATTCTGGGTGCTTCAATCTCTGCAAAAGGGATCAAAGCACCCAGGAGAAGGAGGAGGAGAGGGTGATCTCTGACTCCGTCACCTCCCCCGCTCCTTCCTCTGCCTGCTTTGATCTCTTTTGCAGAGATAGAATCACCCAGAAGAAGGAAGAAAGGGCAATCTCCGACCTGTCAAAATCAGCTCTCTGGCGGGTCTGGGGAGAGCAGCCTTCAGCTGCCATTGATAGAGATTGCCCTCTCCTCCTTCTCCTGGGTGCCTCAATCTCTTTTGCAGAGATTGAAGCACCCAGGAGGAGGAGGAAAGGGCAATCTCTGCCTCCATTGCCTCCCCCTTCCTTCTCCTCCCAATCTCTTTGCAATCTCTTTTCAATCAAAAGCAGCCAAAGGCTTCTGCAAAGATCAGGTCAGAACCCTGCAGGAGGAGGAGGAGGATAGGGGTGGAATCTCTGTAATTAGTTTCTTTCACCTTTTTCCCAGAAATACATTTCCAAAGCCTTTGCAAATTTTTCGGTTGTCAAAGTGTTCATTTTGAAGAACCAGAAATATTAAAGCAGGGCAGGAGAAGGACCTAAGGAGGTAGAGGGCAATCTCCATTCAATCAACAGCAGCCAATCATTTCTCAGAAATGCTTTGATTTGGATTCCAGACAGATGATTTTAAAGAGGTCAGATCTTTGTTGGTGGAAAAAGGTCAGCTGTCTGCAGGGCTGTGGAGATCAAAAAGGGGATTGATAATAAAACAGCGAACATTATAATGCCTTTATACAAAACAATAGTAAGGCCCCACCTGGAGTATTGTGTCCCGGGGTCTCAGAAAGACATAGTGGAACTGGAAAAGGTTACTGGCCTGGGGCACCTCCCTTATGAATAATTAGAAATGGATTTCCATTAATGCAGGGTAAGTAAAGTGGATGGGCTTTTCTCCTCCCATAAATTTCCAAAGATTTCCTTTGTAGATCAAATTTTTCGGTTGTCAAAGTGTTCATAAGTTGAAGAACCACTGTAAATATTAAAGCAGTATGGCAATTGACCCAATTACCTAAGGAGGTAGTGAGAGCCAACACTAGGAGCATTCAAGAGAAAATTAGACAATCATTTCTCAGAAATGCTTTGATTTGGATTCCCACATTGAGCAAGGGATCAGACTCATTTGCCTTATAGACCCCTTCCAACTCAATTCTTCCCATAATTGCATCTGATGAGAAGGGAAGGAGAAAGAGTGAAGTTATTTTGGAGAAGTTAATCTCTTCTACTAAAAAGTTTGGGATGATTTGGTAGCTGATTGGTGTATTAGAATAAAATAGTTTTAAAATGTAGTTTTCAAAAATTCCAAAAGCAATCAAACAATTTTACTTAATGGTATTTTGACTTTTTGGGGCAACATCTTCCAAGCTTGAAAAAAAATAGAAAACTGCCCACTTTCTTTCCACAAGCACACTTCAAATTGCTCCAATCTCTTCTATTTATTATTTTATACGCCATTCTTAATTTATTATGCCACAAGCAGATGAAAAATATACCCAATTAATTTCCATTGGCAGCTTAGAAATACAAATGTAAGAACAAGATTCAGAGTTGACGGTGCCATTTCAGAACTTTCATTTGTTGCAATCAACCCAGAAACACAATCCTACTTAATGGTCATACCTTATCCATCCGGTCTTTCTGCACGCCGTACTTCCCACCAAATCCTTTAGAGTAGTCTAAAAACAGGAGGAAAACACTTATTGTAGGCTGCTGCCTCTAGTCTCTATTGAGATGGTATCAAATGCAGAGGAGTGCTACCCGGAGCTGCATGCATCCCCCGGATGACTGCAGCCAAGCAAAACAAATGATTAAAATGAGGAGGTGTGAAAAGGAGGACATATACTTGAAGACTTCAGTAGAAGCATCAGCAGGTGTGAAAGATATAGCAGGCCAACTGCATGCTTCCCATTCCTTGGCTGCAATGACATTGGATGATTGCTGGCAGGAGCCAAGCAGAGAAAGAATTCACCCTCTGCCCAACCCCGATCCCACCACTTCAGTTACACGCCACTTCTACAGCACAGCCTTGGATCACTCGTCCATGTCATTAAAGAGGCTAAGATTCTGGATTTTCAGAGATGCTGAAATTTCAGGGCATCACAGGCCAGTCCTTGAGTGGTATTTTAAGGGTCATGAAGCTATAAATGTTGGCCATATTGCCCCTAAGGTTTCAGGAAACCAAAGTTCTGTTGCCACAGTACAATTAAATGGAGGACAAACACGTTTCCACAAGACAAACATATTAGAATAATTTAAAAAGTGACAAACTTTAAAACATTACTTCGGTCACTTTGCTTTATTTTTTTAATAAGGATAAACTATTTAGGGAGCCTCATGGTGCAGTGGTTAAACTGAAGTAAATACTCTGCTTATGACTTGTTTGATCCCACAGCATTCAAGCAAGTTGGCTCAAGACTGACTCTGCCATCCTTCAGAGGTCCATAAATTGAGTACACAAGCTTAGTAGGGGCAATGTGCAGCCTGCAAAATTATACTGTAACTGCCCAGAGAGTGTTTAAACACTTTGTTTTGCTACTTCTTTATGTAGAATGCATGTGGTATATTCAGCTAAAAAACTGGAATCAAACATATTTTGCCTTGTGGCGCAGTGGTTAAACTGCTGTCCTGCAGCCACAACTATGCTTATGACCTGGGGTTCATTCCCAGATAGCTGGCTCAAGGTTCACTCAACCTTCCATCCTTCTGAGGTCAGTAAAATGAGTACCCTTGGTGGGGTGGTGGCAATGTATAGCTTGCATAATTACTTGTAAACTGCACAGAGAGTGCTTCAAGCACTATGGGGCAGTATATAAACAGAACACTTTGCTTTTTGCTTTGCCAAAAATTTCAATGAAACTCCTGTTCCATGTTTTCATATCTATACTGCATGAAGCAGTAATCCATAAGGACAGAACTTTGAAAGTTTCTACCAAGAGGGTATACATTCTTGTTCAAAATAACTAAGCAGGACTTCAACATTATTTCCCAAAGCTCCATCAAGATGGGAAATGGACTAGTCTTTCCAAAGAGGCAAAGCTAGACAAGGTCTGTTATGCTCTGCTGCTCAGCATGTGCCATTCAGCATATGAATGTCCTTAATATATTTTAACCACTTCTAAAGAAAGGAACTGTAAACATTTTTTTTATTTTAGACCTGCAAATTACTTAAGCTTATGCAATGTTGGCTTCTTGTTTTGGCTGTGGAAATCTTAATTCAGCTTCTCAAAATAAGAGAGCAGCAAGTGGCATTCCCAGTGAGGACTTATTGACCAAGCTATAGCCAAAGTCAAGCTCAGTAGGCTGGGGCAAACCTGCCCAAGGCAGGGGCCAATCCAGATCTGCTGTGGAATGGAGGCACAAGCCAACCTCTCTTGCTCTACTGACTTGAGGAACACTCACTAGAAAGGATGGTTGCCACTAGCTTAAAGTACAGTGGTGCCTCAAGTTACAAAAAACTTGAGATCCGAAGGAAAATTCATCCAGGGCGCAGTGCACCTTGGGAATTGAAGTCTTCTGCGAAAACCTTGAGATATGAAAATTTCCTATGGGATGCCTTGAGATACAACAATTTTGTGGAAGACTTCCATTCTCAGGTGCATTCTACCCTATTTGATTTCAAGTTACAAAAATTTCAAGATACGAAGTGTCACAAGGAACGGATTAACATCGTAACTTGAGGCACCACTGTACTATTAAACAATACAATTATTTATTTATACAAGTTGGTTCAATAAGGGAAATGTTGGCCATGTGCCTGTGGCAATGTGGGCCTCTCCATGTGAGCAACTTAAGTCTGCGTTAGAAGTGGCTGCCCTGGGTAAGAGTGACAGCTGGAAACTCTGCCTTGTTGTGATTCATGCTTTGCTAGTTTCTCCTTGTAGTCAAACCCCACAGCAGATGGGTCCTGCCTCTCTGTTTGAACACCGAATTTCCCTCCGAAACCACTCTTATAGTCTGAGAAAACCAGGAACGAGAACCAAGAGGAGAAAAGGAGGGGAAAGAGGAAAGAGGAACACGTTTAGACACAACATACACAAGCCAAAACATAAACTCTTTAAGGACACCCTCCCTCAAGATTGCAAGGTAGAGGAAAATTTAAACTTTTTCGCTTGTTTTACATACGCATACCCACAGATGGTTTGGATTAAGAATCAAGCCACAGACTGAGAAATATTCTACAATGCAGCCCCTTCTAGACTCTGTCATTTCAATCAGGGGCAAGGAGAAACCATAGGTTTCTACACCAACAAGCTGGCTGCACACATGAATCCAGCATAGTCTGACAAACTCGTTGTCCAAAAGCACAAAGGTATTTTTGACATTGGAAAGCATTCAGACTTGTCACCCCCCACATACATCATTGTATCCTGTGCCTGCACAGTCAGTCCCATTTATTATTCTAGCTCTTGCAGTCTGGTTCTGAAACTATGAATTACACTTTCACAATCAATTCCAAATAGCATATAATGTTGTCAATTGAGTGGAAAATACTCCGGATGCACACACATTTAGCCAATGAACAGCATATGGCAATGAACAGCAAATGGACTAGAAGTTAACAGTTATTATTTTCACTAAGAACTTCTTTGGAAGAAGAATATACCTTTGTTTTCTAAATCTCAGTGAAGACAAATGTGGTGCCCCCAGACAGACAAAGGACTGTAAGAATGAATTCACCACAACATCCAGTCACCCATTTATAGTAACAGGATAGAGAAAACCCACAGAAGCTCTGTGTGTACCCAGATAACCGCTCTACTGCAGGCTGACAGAGAGATAAGAAAATATTTCTTTCTTGGGCAGAATTTATCAGCCAGCATGGCTAGCAGTCCAGAAAAGAAACATACACACACCACCATCACATCTAAGGCCTTTCCTTACTGGCCACCAGGGAGGAAGTGGGGGACAAAGCATTATGCTGAGCAACTCAATATTGAAAACTCTTAACAGTACTTTTTGAAAATACAGTGAACCCTCGTGTAACAAACGGTTAGTACAACATAAAAAAATTCCAGAGATAGGGGAAATTTGTTTAACAGAATTGTCTATGGGGCGAATCTGTACAACATAAAAATGGTCACGATTAGGGATTACTCCGTTTTCAATGCATTCCTATGGGAAATTTGTATAAAGGAAAATTTGCTTAACATAATTTCATTTGGAACGAATTAATTCCTTTATGCAAGGTACCACTGTAACCGGATAGGCCTCAAGATTGATAAAATTCTATAACTCTCATTATTTATTATTGCATGAGTGTAACTTGAGATACCGGCCATTAAATATGATTAAAACAACTCATTCTCTTGCTTCTGATTTAGCACTATTTTCCTTTTTAAAAAACTAAACGTATAGTTTAGTAAGTCAGAACTAGAGTAATGGGGAATCCATAGGAAATTGTTGAGCCAACTCCTCCACAAGCTCCACTGACTGAAATAGACCTACTCTACTTGCAACTTACTACAAGTCCCAACTAGAGAGGGCCCATTTCCATTAATGCAGTGGTTCTCAACCCGTGGGTCCCCAGATGTTCCTGGACTGCAACTCCCAGAAGTCTTCATCATTAGTTGAGCTGGCCAGGATTCCTGGGAGTTGCAGTCCAGGAACATCTGGGGACCCACAGGTTGAGAACCACTGCATAAATGGAACTCGAATTAGATTTTGCTGCTAGTTGCTTTGGGCATTTTGATGGAACTAAGGGACCTCCCCTAGTGGGATTTAGACAGGATGATATCAGCCAGTGTGGCTTTAACTAAACCACTGAAAAGACAGACAGCAAATCACTGAAACTAAATAACAGCCTTTTTCATTGCAGCTGCTTCTCCCTTTCAGCATGTATAACCACGCAGCACAAGTAAAGTCAAATAAGCAAATCATACCTTTCTGAGATTCGTGTAATTGTACTTTTTCCTGGTGATCCCAACCAAGAGCACATTTGTCTTGCCTGTCCGTCTGTACGCCAAACTTTCCACCAAAACCTTTTGTATAATCTATGGACAGAAAAGATTGCCAAGTGTTACCGGAGCCTCTTTCTTTTTGAGTTAATTTTTATTTTATTTTATTTTTGAAAACTAGCAGGCACTAGACACAAGGGACAATTTGATTTACTTATACACATAGAAAGACCAGCCAAATGTAGAAGAGGCACTGAGAAGGAGAATACGGGATGCAGTGGGTTAGTGTGTTGTTTGCTGTATGATTCAAAGACCTGGGTTCAAGTACCCACTCGGCCATGAAACTCACTGGACGATCTTGGACCAGGTCATGTTCCTTCAGTGTAATCTACGTCTCTGGGCTGTTGGGTGCACAAGGAGGAGGAGGAGGAGAGGGATGTATGCAATCTGCCACTCAGTGGGGGAAAGCCAGGATGTAGCAAATGCAACGATTAAGAAATAATAAATACAGTGGACCCTTGTATAACAAACAGTTTGTATAACATAAAATCTGTATAACATAAAATATTCTGGAGATAGGGGAAATTTGCTTAACATATTCGCCTATGGGGCGAATCTGTACAACACAGAAATGGGATTACTCCGTTTTCAATGCATTCCTATGGGAAATTTGTGTAAAGGAAAATTTGCTTAACATAATTTCATTTGGAACGAATTAATTCCTTTATACAAGGTACCACTGTACATACTGAGAGTGCAGCACTGAAGTATCCACTGAATTCTCAAAAATTGGAGTATTTTTCCATGTATAAGACTATGTTTTTGTCTACAATCAAACATGGTAACTTGTGGATCCAGGCTTTTCCTTTTCTAGCTATTTCTATCCTACAGTTTAGGAGAGCTCATGAACATTTAAATTATATAAATGCTGTGCACATCTCGGCCATATTCCCCACAATCTAACCTTTCTCCACTATCATACCAGCTCTTCTGAAGTTACTGTATTAGGTTTTGTTATTAGTTGCCTTGGGCCTTTTGATAGGATTAACTGGACATGTGAATAAACAAAATATAATCTGGTCAGAACAGAAGAAAGAAATGTGGAAAGATAGCATGGGCAGAGGCTAGGAAAGAAAGAAATAAAGACTGAAACGGAAACAGATTTTCAAGATTCTACTTCTAAATGCTGAAGGCCTCAGCTTATGCAATAATATTTAGTGTTGCTTATATGTTAAGTTTAAAGAAGATCACTCACATGCAATTTCACGGAATAAAATTAAAATAAAAACCTTTCTGTGATTCATGTTTCTCAGTTTTGCCTTGGTACTCAAAGCCAACAGCACTTTTATCCACTTTCTCCTTGTCCACACCATATTTACCACCAAAACCTTTAGAATAATCTGGAAATGGGAGCAAAAAGAAATCATTCATAACAGTACAGACTAAGATGCTAGATTATTTCTAGTCACAAAAGTTTGACTAGGAATCAATTCAGACACTGATGTTCAAAACACTTGACTGAAAACTTGAGTGCCAGCTTGTACGCATGAAAGTACAGTACTACCATGGGGAGGCTTGCAATATGGACTTTTAGCGTCAATATTTTCAGTGGAAGTAATTGAACACTCACTTGTATGCCGTCAACTGATGCGATACTTTGAATCCTTGTTAAGCAGAAATTTCCCTTTGCTACCCTCCACTTAGGTCTAATTCCAACAACTATACCCCACTTGGCTAATCAAATCAGTGCGGTAGAACCAAGTGTTGACTTCCCATCCAGCAACTGATTCAGGTTGTCTTTAGCTGGGACAAACAATTGGGTTTTAGGCTCTGGCATGTAAAATCCCACAATATGTGGCCCATCTGGCTCCAGACAAATGTGAAGGAGGAGCATAGGGTACCCTCAACTGTAGTTAACCTCATTGCTAGTATAATATTAACCATGGCTAAGACTCATGGGAGAATGGCATGGGAAATGCTTGCATTCAAAAAGAAGAGCCAGGACGTGTTGCCTACTACTTAATCATCATCATCATCATCATCATGTGTTATCAAGTCATTTCTGACTAATGGTGACCTTTTTCAGGGTTTTCTGTGTAGAGAATACTCAGGAGTGATTTGCCACTCCCTTCCTCTGGGGGTGTCCTGAGACTTGTGCAGCTTGCCCAAGGCCACAAAGGCTGGTCCAACTCACAAGAGGCAACGTGAGGAATCAAACTCCCAACCTCCGCAGCCAATACTGAAACCACTGAGCTATCCAGCCTCTACTTAAACATAGCTGGCTTGTGCTACATCTGTATGGATAGGCAGAGTGATACGCAGAACATTAGTCCTGCGTCACAGCCAAGATTTATATATTCAAAGAAAATCTGGATATAGGGCAGAAGTAAAATTGTTCTGTAGCACACAAAAAACATGCCCTTGCAGAATGCGGTGATTGCAAGCTCCATCTGCGTGGCACAAACAAACAAAACAATAGCAGTACTTGAAATAAACAAAACTAAACAAAAATGTGGAGCTATAGATTTCAGAGTACAGACCATATGATATTTAGGCAATATAGCATTTAGAGGGCTTGGCAGGAGAAATAAAACCACAGAATGAATTGTTAGCTAGATAATAAGTCACCTAAAATAAATTATTAATTATTAAATAAATAATGCTGGTTGAGAGGCTGGGGAGCAATTTAGAAACTGCTTGATCATGGTCTGAAAATGCATTGCCTATGGGTTTTGGTAGGTGTAGTATTGGCTTGACCTAGTTTTACCATATTCAGTACTCAAATAGCTTTGATAGATGCTTGAAGACAGAAGCCAGGTATATGACTGGAACAATATAACATACATGAGTTTGCAATGAAACAGATATGAGTATGTCTTAAGATCCAGAGACATCAATATCAAGGACTCTACGTCAATCAAACCAAAGAGATCTGAATTAACATCCTCAACTTTGCATTCTTTCACTGTAGCTAATACACAGGTTTACTCAGAAGTACATCTTATTGTGTTCACTGGGGTTAATTCCTAGACGAGTGTATGAGGGGCTACAGTTAGTTTTTGGGCATCAAACTGAACGTTCACTCAAATGGTACAGATGGAGGATCTGAAAAATTTCAAAAGTTAAAGAAAGAAACGGCGATGTAGCTTTTTGCATAGTGTTCAATCTGTGAACCTTCTCATGCATCTCTTCCAGGAAATTCCTTTTTATTATTGGTTAAATTTATTTCCACTCTAATATCCATAATTATGTTAGTAAGTGGTTTCCGAAGAAAAACATTAAAAGAAGGCAAGAACCTATGAGCAGATCGATCCAAGGTGACACATCAGAACATAAGTCAACTTGGCAGGGTCATGATTACATCATGAATGTGAAATTAACAGTTAAAAGTCAACTGACTAGTGAATGTATACGTTACACACACCTGCACATACTTGGACAAACTTCAACGAATTTTGAGTCATTATTATTCAAATGTAATAACCCTCAGTGACAACACAGAGATATTCTAAGGATATTTTCAGAGGCCATTCCATAAATTCTCTTTCAAGGGAACAACCTCTTTCCAATGGCCTTGAATAGATGGATTTCATTGCTTTTTTAATTAGTCGTGAATAAATGTGCACATACACACGTATATATCTAGTGTAATTTTTTTTGCTTTCTTCTGCTGTTACTTCTCCTTTGTTGAAGCAGGAAAAGGGGAACTATGGCCCTCAATGTATTTTTATCTGTCTGTCTGTCTAAAATATTTCTATCCCGCTTTTCTCCCTGAAAGGCCCAAGGTGACTTTAACTCAGGATAGCTATTCCTGGAGTGTATGGTATTCCAGTTCAAAAGGTGGAGCACCACAGTTGTCCACTCCTGCTACAGAGATGTCATTGCTAAATATTCATTACAAGGTGTCTAGAAAACCTGCTAGAAAACTAGTGGGATAAAATTAAAAACAAAGGACCAAATTCACCTTTACTCATACACAGAACATAATATATTGAAATTATTGAGGCTTAGGTTAGTTTTGCCTAGTAAATCCCATTCATTTCCATAAATATATTTCTGCAAAGCAAATACTGGATTTAGTTTACATTCTGGCAGTGGTCTTCTAAGATATCATTTGTTTTCTTTTTTTTGTCACTGTAGTGCGCATTAAGATTTTCTGTCTAACCTCCCTCTCTAGCACAACATAAATGGTGCAGCTTTTGGCAGTGAACTGACACACATTACAAAGTCAATATAGACATTAACTGTTGTGCAGTGAGTCACACAACCCAGCTTGGAAGAATGCCCACACTCACTTCTTAAGTTGTAACAATTTCCTACCAAGAGTTATGCCACTTCAGTTACACAAACAATAGGAGTTGAGCCCAGGTTTTTTTTTTTTTAAAAAAGCAACTGTAAGCTTCTCAGCATTTGTAACATTAACAAATTTGGAGTTGGAAGTGCTCTTTGCATCAGCTAAGCCATAGGAACCTCCACCCCCTTGAAAAGGAGCTGATGAGGCATACATCAGGCAAATCTGTTCCCAGCTATGTGAAGAGAAAAATATTGTACAGTATTTGCTAACACATCACAACAAATCATACCACAGGTCACTGAATTTTTCAAATTTAGATAAACCAACCTTTCTGTGATTCATGCTTTTCTGTTTTTCCTTGGTAATCAAATCCAACAGCACTCTTGTCTACTCTGTCAGCCTGTACTCCGTATTTCCCACCAAATCCACTTGAGTAATCTGAGAAGAGAGAACCAAGGAAATGGAATTCTGACAGAAATTATGATGGTACTGTTCAAATAATTATAAATTGAAGGAGAACTGATAATACTTCTTTCAGTAATGTCTGGCTCATATATCGTAATTGCATTTGCCTAAATTCATATTTATTACCTCATGGATTTATATTCATTATCTCTCATGCTGTTTAGACTTAAAACCTCCGTACCTTACTGAAAGAAAAAAGAAAAATGTGGAAAGCTGGAGACATTCCCATTAATTTCAACTCCAATTCTTAGAAATATGAAGGATTGATTAATCAAGTATTAAGGTGCATACTTTTGGAATTCAGTGACAACCAGAGCAGGAACATTATCAAAACAGAGGAAGGAAAATTTTAGATGTGACCTAGCAAGCCCACATTGCTTCACACTTTGGTTTTCTAGCATGCAATTTCAGCTTGTTGATTCAAACCATCTTAGTAAGATGATAGGTACCCAGCATTGCTCATGAACATTAACCAAGATTGCATCTCAACACCATGACTTAGAATTTAAATTAAGAATTCTTCCACAGCGTATTGTGATAGCAGTTTCAGTCTCATGACACCCTCATGCGTAGTTCTAGGACTTGTGGTTTTGTGAGGTCCTTAAAATCCTGGCTGTATAGGAAGGTCTGACTCTTGCTTCAGAAACATGGACTCTAGCGATTCTTAACCCTGAAGGGAGGACTGCAGGTTATCCACGTGAATCAACTGGGCCTCTACCTCTAACATGTATGGACAGGAGGAGGACTTAGTGCCTAGTCTTTAACTAAGCTTGAACGACTGCCCTCCTTCCAGCCTACTGACAGATCTTTCAGCTACATTTCCTGCTTGAACTGAAAACGCAACAGGAAAACGTCCCTATAAATTTGAAGAAATATGGAGAATTATTTAAAATAATGAAAGTGGAAAGATTAAAAGAATGGATTAGCAAGATGAGAACAAAACAAGATATTAAACGCAAACTACAAGCTAAGGATTTAACTTGGATGAATTATGTTCAGTTAGAAAGTTGGACAAAAGATTGGATTAGAAGAAATACACAACCTAGAGAATATACAAAGTTTGAGCAGTTCTTGTTAACATATGAACCTGAGAAAGAAAATCCAGGGAAAGGCATGGTAGGCAAAATATATAAAATAACCGAGGATTCTCTAGAAGAAAGGGAGCAAGAAACAATAAGAGAAGTGTGGAAGCAAGATATTGATAAAGAAATAAAAAAGATGAATGGAAAAAATTTGAAAGACGATGATTTTACGATCATTATCAGTCAGAATAAAGGAAAATTATTTAAAATTAATTTTAAGATGGCATATGACACCAGTCAGACTGAATAGAATAAATCCAAGATATTCTAAGCTATGCTGGAAATGTGAAAAAAAGACAGGCACCTATATTCATCTTTGGTGGGAATGTGAAATAGTTCAAAAGTTTTGGCAACAGATTTTTAGTGAGATAAAGGAAATATTTCAAGTCGATATTGAATGGAAGCCGGAAATAGCATTGTTATCATTACCACTTACTAATGAACATGATATAAAAACTAAAGAATAAATTGCAAATCTTATGACAGCAGCAAGACTGATATAGAAAAAAACTGGTAATTGAAGCTAGATTTCAGGATGGAAAACTGGTATAATGAAGCATGGGACATAGCTTTAAATGGCAAATTGTCTTGTAGTTTAAAAGTTTTGCGAGGGGAAATGAAGAAGAATATTTTTATGATATCTGGGGAAATTTACAGACTATGTATTATTAAAAGGGAAAGGGAAACAACCGATTTATAATCCAACACAGTTCTGGAGAAAAGGACTCTAAGAAGCCAGTTAGAAAAAGAGAAGATGAAGAAGAAAAAGAAGCCAAAGGAATAACTGGATGATCCCAGGGGGGTTGGGGGTGCACACTTATTGTTTGTATTATTTGTTAGTTTATTTAAAAAAAATAAAGAAAAAAAACTGAAGGGAGGACTGCAGGTTATCCACATGAATCAACTGGACCTCTACCTTAACATGTATGGACAGGAGGAGGACTTAGTGCCCAGTCTTTAACCGAGCTTGAACGACTGCCCTCCTTCCAGCCTACTGACAGATCTTTCAGCTACATTTCCTGCTTGAACTGAAAACTGGCAACAGGAACTTAGGGAAATTTTTAGTGGGGAAAGACTTGATGAAAAAGGCCATAATGCCAGAGAACATTGAAGGCAGCAGGAAATGAGGAAGACCCAGGATGAAATGGATTGACTCCCGAAAGACAGCCACAGGACTGAGACTACAAGACCAGAGCAGGACCCTTTGGAGGTCATTCGCTAATAGGGTTGTTGCAAATTGTGACTTGACAGAGCATAACAACAACAGTCCAGCAGGAGGAGAACTTCTATAGCATACTTGAAAGCAGGGTAGAATGCTATCTTAGCCTTGAAACAGAAACTTCCATTGCCTATTTAAAAAACAAAGTTTTCCTAACAAATTAGCAGTGTTCAAAATCCTACAGTCTCACACACTTTCTTCCCTCCACTATTTATCAAGAACAGCACATCAAATCCTGATTCACACAACTGGGCATTGCAATGAGCTACATTAAGCCTGGAACTTGCATTCTCCCCCACATATTCCAGAAATTTTCCAGAAATGAAGCCTTTTTTTTTTGGAGGGGGACTTTGGGGGGGGGGAGGAAAAAGCTGGAAGGGGAAACACTTTTTCCCCATTTCCCCCAGTTTCCAGAAATTTTACAACTCTAGGGAAGCACAGATTCAGGCAAGTATTGGTTGTTAAACCCCTCCACGCCCTGTTTTTGACATTGTTGCTCCACTTTGTCTTCCTCTCATCACCACCAGCATGTACCCCATCACTCATACATTGTGCTTTATCCATGTGAAGAAGCAGGTTTGTATGAACAAATGCTCAAGCTGAAATAACACTGTTAGTGCTAAAGGTGCCACAATAGTGGGGTTTTTTTTGGGGGGGTCTGTTTCCAAATTAGGAGTAGTTCAATAATACAGGAAAGAAGATTGTGCTATTGGAAGAGCCCATACAGAAAAGCAGAAGAGAAAACTATCTATACTCAGAAAAGCAGAACAGACAGACCTGGTTCTTTTCCTTCCATCTAAAGAATATAGAGTAGAATTCTGCAGTTGAATAACAGTTTCTTGGATTTGTATAGATAGTCGTTAGAATGCTTGTTTTACCTTTCTGAGAAGCATGTTTCTCTGTTTTCCCCTGGTATTCAAATCCAACAGCAGACTGGAGAAAAGAATAATAGGTTTGAACATGAAGTATAACATTGTAACTGATGAACCACTGTAACTGACTTTGAGATACATACACATTATCTTCAAGACAACAGGTAAGAAATCTGATAATCCTTATCTAAACATAGTGTATATTATCAATCTCTTCCAATTACTTCCACTACAACTTCCTTCATGTATCACTGATCAACCTTTCTGTTCACAATACACTAGATTTGTCCCATACGTCTGTTTCTTTGATGAAATACTACATACAATGGTACCTCCAATTACCAAATTAATCCACTCCAAATGCATTTTCTTAACTCAAAGTTTTTGTAAATTGTAACAGGGTTTCCCATAGAAATGCACTGGAAATGGATTAATTCGTCCCAAGTGGGAAATCACCACCCCAGATTGCAAAAAGCACAGTTAACAGGAAAGCGAACAACAGAAGATGAGCAACCTACATTATAACAACTTGAGAAATCCACCAAAGAGGTCCCCAAAAGTCCCCAAAACTGTGCCAAATATTTCCAAAATGAACAGTTTGACCAAGTTATTTAAAAAGCCCCTGTTCTCAGTTTCCCTTTTCAAAATGGCTCCTTCTTCCTAATTGCAGCACTGTAGTTGGGTAGCCACAAGAAATCCACCAAAGCAATCCAAAAAAGTCCCCAAAATGGTGCCAAATATTTCCAAAACCAGCACCATGCAGGTCAATAAAAAACAGAAGGCCCAGTTCTCAGCTTCCCTTTTCAAAATGGCTCCTTCTTCTCAATTGCAGCACTGTAGTCAGGTGGTCACAAGATGGCAGTATTGCTACTGCAAACAAGTAGGAGCCATTTTGAAAATGAATCTTTATTTTCCTTCTCCCTTTCGTAACTCAAAAATAAACCAGGCTTCTTTTGTAACTCAAAATTTTCCTATACCCATTTCTATTCATAGCTTGAATTTTTCGTAACTTAGGGCATTCATAACTTGAGGTATCACTGTACTATATATTGTGAGGGTTTTAATGCCACTCCTTTGAACAAATTCTACTCCCACTTCTCTTTACTTATTGAAATATACTATGATCACAAAGGAACTTAATTCTAGAAATGCCAACACTAAATTGGTCATTTACCTGGTCCACTCTATCAACTTGCACACCAAACTTTCCACCAAAACCTTTCACCGAGTCCACCTGGGAACAGTGCTTAGAAAGCTTGGACTGATACTCATGACCAACTGCTGACTGAAAGAAGATTTTAAAAACACAATTATTACATCATACATACACCAGTCAGGTTATTGCAATACACATACACCATGTTCAACTTTAATTTTAAAAAGATAAAATCTAGATTAAAACCCACATAAAGTGACAGTTCTATTTCATCCATTACCCCATCAATGTCCCAGATTTAACAAATGAAATGCAACCAAGATTCAGAGATTGGGATATACTGCTTGAAAACTGATTTTTGGATTTAAACATTAGAAATAAACAAATTAGTTCATAACTGTAAAGTCTAAAAATATACTGGATTAGCATCACTCACATGTTGATTAAATTACTAGTTTTAAACTAGCTGTGGAATTTGCAGAAAATGGCATCATCCTCAAGCCTAGTGGTTAATTTTGTATTGCCTTTTAAAAATGTTTTATTTGTGTTGTTTTAAAATTATCTCCCCCACCTGTGTATTTCCCCCCAAAACAGATTACTAAGTGATCCCATAATATCATTTTGGGTGGACATGGTGAAATCCAACATGCCTAAAAACTAGTGAGGTCTGGAAGGGTTAACTATCTTGAGACGGGTGGGGGGACTCAACTCCTCTCTACAAGAGGAAGAGGCACTCTTCTCTTTCCAGAACAACTACTGTAGCTCTTTATAAAGCTGCTCATTTCTTAAACCATTTTCAAATGCAGTTATTTAGTAGGACATGGTAATAGTTAGAATTTGATTTGTCCTTTACTAGATCAAGTCACCGGTGTCCAACCCATCCACCACTTTACTGTGACTTATCTCAAAAATTAGTTTGACACGTGCTTTTAAAAGTCTGCATTTGAAGCAAAAATAGCCTTTGACCTCTAGTGGAAGATAAAGACTCATTAATTTGCATGGCATCTCACCAAGCACAGAAGTTGAAGGCAGAACCAATTTCAATATTGTTAGCCTTTAAAAGGTACCACAGGTGCTCTTGCTACAGCAAGTATAATACAGAATAAATGTCATTTCTTTAGAACTTTCATGAGAGATTAGTGTGTGCTTATTTGAAGGGCCAGGTAAATTATCTGAGATCAATCATCTGTTTGAAGTCCATGCAAACAAAAGCATTTCACAAATAAAATTATTTCTGAAAGACTGAAAATCAGTAGTTTTGCATTGTATCAATGTTTTATAGAGGTAGTGTGTGGTAAGAAACTGGATGCAGCGACCTCCACACAATCACTTTAAAATGTAAGGTTACAGGAGGAGCAAGGAAATTTCACTTCAGAAAACTGTTTATTCCAGGTCAGGTTCTACAGTGTCCTTTTTTTAAGAAGTGCATTTGGAAGTCATCTCAGTATTACTGATATTGTACAGAGCCAGCCTTTTTCTATAGATGGGTAAGTGGCTCTTTTGTCAGGGAGGGTGTCCACGTAGTTGCGCTCTCTACAGAGGGCATTCCAATTATTTTTATCCTTTGTAGGGAATTTAACATATATTACATTGACTGGTGGCCTTTTTCCTCCAACTGGCTAAAAAGAAATGCTGAACTAGGGTATTATTTTCAAGCTATTCAGAAATTGCATTTTAATTTCAAATCCATTGCTCAACTAACAATATCTTGACAAGTACACATCCCTATAGCGGGTAAAGTAGAGTAGGTAAGGGAAAGCATTAACAACTACAGAAGTCACGAGAGATGATGTTTAAGTCAATTTTACAGGACAACCTCGGGCCCACCTCCCTTGCAGACCTCTGCTTAGGATAACACAGGGAGGAGGAAAAACTATCAACATTGCTTCAGTAAACTTAGCAAAAGGTGGGATATAAATGCCAATAATAAAATGACGGCACCAAATAAACAGCCATCCAATTTGCATTCAGCAACAAATGCCTAGCTGTGCTTTTAAACCCTCATTTTGATTTCACAGTGAATTGCTGAAGACGGAAAGGAGTAAAATCACAAATTGGATTTTTCATCTGGATTCTGGTCGGCTTTTCAGGGTAATAATACAACCAAAATTAAACCTCACATTAGAGTGAACTAAATTGTTTAAAATATCCCCCCTTCAATGTGTCTGTGAAGATTCTCAGTCATCCAGGCGAGTGTATCTGGAAATTCAGTCATGGCAACTGGACTTCTTTTCTTGAGAGATCTAAATGTTTCACTGCTCATCCAAGCAGCTTTGTCAGTCTGAGGGAAGTTAGTGGCCAATCTTCCTACTATAAATTGGAGCCCCGCCACTAACTTCCCTCAGACTGATGAAGCTGCTTAGATGAGCAGCAAAACATTTTGATCTCTCAAGAAAAGAAGTCCAGTTGCCATGACTCAACTTCAGGGTCCCCTTTAATGAAAACATAATCAAATTAGATTTTATAAGGTTATTATCTTTTTACATGTTAAAACTTCCCCATTCACTTCCCCCCAGGCCCTACTGTTCCCTAGCATGTACACATCAGTACTCCATTTGCCTATGCCCATTCTGTTTCTCAGTGGTCAGTGATAAAGAAAGTCAGAACTCTAACCATATTCTTGCAAGACAATTTAGAGATGCAAGCAGGCCATATGCTGACCATTAACCACTACATCACTACTGCATTAACCTCTATCCCAAACTACAAAACGCTGGCTGCCCTACTTGTCCGAATGTTGACTAAAAATCACCTTCAAATATTTGAGAGGATTGAGGGAACACTTATGTCTCCCACATGCAATATATTGAATAATGTCATGGTGCTCCCCTACAGGAAACCGCCGCGTTTCCTTTTTCAAAGTCTTTATCAAGCTTTAACAACTTCCTCCACATTTGGTCTGCACATTCCTATTTCTTCAGGGCAGAAGAGGGAGAAAGGAACCAAGCACATTTTATCCTTTATCAAAGAGCAGCTTTTCTTTGTGTATGGTTTACAATTTCCGCATTTATTTTTATTTCATGTTTTTTTTATTGGCACCGGAGAAGAGAGAAGCAGAGGAGACTTCTGTTCTGAATTGCTGAAAAACAGAACAGTTCTATTTGACTGTCGTGTGGTCACATTGAATTGCACCTGGCTCACATAAAGTTCAGGCAGCAGATCAGACTTTTTCAAATGAGGAAAGTGTTCTGCCCGAGAGGCATTTCCCTCAAGCCCTGCATTCAGAATTAATATATTTTGGGGTTTTATTTCTTCATCAAGCCTACACTGAACTAAAAATAAGTCCTCTGGGGTTGCTGCTGCTATCAGCGAACACAGTTGTCTGTTCTTAAAGACTGGATGATACCGGCTGCAGAGCCAAAGCTCTGCATTACAGCATTCAGCTTCTGACTGGGACCCTCATCAGTGGAAGCGGTAAATGTGGTGGTGATGCTTTTGTGTGTGTGTGTTTTTAAATGGGAACAATATCACCTCAGGCTCCTGTGTTTTGGAATGCAGACTTCACTGATTCTTATTTTGGACATCCAGTACTCTCCCCCCCCCCCACTCGTAGATTGGAAATTAATGCCTGGACTCAGACCTTAAAGTACTGGCTTAGAATCCTTTTTTGTGCAGACCAACTGGGGTTCATGTCTAACATGCTGTCTGATTCTTACCAAAGCCAGTGGCAATCCTTCATTAATCAAAAAATTAGGTCTGTAGGTATCCCGCTTGACCATATCTTGACGTTAGGGCAGAAACAGGCTCTAAGAATTCTTACCCAGAGGCTAAGTGACATAGAGAGGCAGGAACTTTTCTCCCTGGTACATAGAACCTGCTCCCCTTTGTCACAAGGTGTGTTTCCAACGTATAAGACCCCTGCAGCATATTTAACCTCACTTTGTTCACCACAGGCTTGTAGAGCTTTCATGTTGGCCAGGATGAATGTATTGCCATCAGCACTCCTTCAGGGTAAGTTTACGGGGATTCCGCGCCAAGAAAGATTTTGCCCATGTGGAAACCAGTCCCCGGAATTTATCCGACACGTGCTTTTATTTTGCCCTTTTTATGACCATATTAGAAACAACTTAATTGCTCCATTGCTGAAGAAATTCCAAGGCCACCTTTCTAGATGGTTAGTCCAATACTGTTTAATAGATAAGAATTCTTATGTTACAGCCCAGGTAGCAAAGTTTTTTCTGGCCGCCATACGCAAGAGAGCAGAGATTACCTCGACCATTCATCCATCTTCCTGATGTTTTTACCTATTCGTAGTTTTACTCTTTTTCATTGTTTTTATGATTTACTGTATTTTTGTTTATACGGGTCATATGACTGCAATAAACTTGAAACTTGAAAAAAAATACTCCTCCCCACTCAATAACATTTAAAACAACAACCACCCTAGGCTCTTTACCAACCACTAGAGAATAAGTCCATTTCCCTATTCTTCAGGAACAGGCCCATATACTGTCAGGTGCATTTCTTTTCACTAGAGGAAGGAAGGGCCTTTGTTACAACTTTAAAAATCGATAAACAGAATCAGAAGTAAATGTCTGGGTTTTTTTTTAGCACCTTGCTGGAACTCCTACCGTTGACCTTTCACAGAGTCATCAATACAAAGAACTGTTCAGAGTGACCCAGGGACTGATAGGAATCTGAGGATCTATTCTGTGGGTATGCAAAATCATGAGAAGACAATAAAGAGCTGGGCAAAACTCTGCCACCCCAGGATTCTCAGCAAAGAAAGGGAGGCATTCAACAGCAGGCTTCACTGGGTGGGGTGGGGTGTAGGAGAACAGGCAGGAGACCGACATCCTGGGCCACGACAGCTCTAGGAACTTCTCAGCCCAAGATCTTCATCAGCGTATCAGCCATGGGAGTTGTTCAGTACTCACTTTGTCCATGCGGTCTTGTTCCACGCCAAACTTCCCACCATAGCCATGAGAAGCTTTTGGTCCTGTCTGAAGCTCTTTCTCCTTGAGCGACTGGTGCTCTTGAAACACATTCTCCCTCAGCTGATGAATGCTTTTCAACACAAACAAAGCAATGTGAGTAAAAAGCTTTCCAGTGCATCAGTGCTCAACAGAATCCCAGCCATGGACTCCCTGCTCTTAATCTCCTGCTGGGGTGGGCTATGAAGCAATCAAGAACCTCTGCCTGACATTAACTGCAGTATTAAACTGCAGTTAATGTGATCTGGATCCTCAATGGTTTATTCTTAACCGTGGTTAATGAAAAGAAGACTGTTTCACAAACTATTGTTAGTCTTGGGTTTTTAAGGAGAAAAACAGGATAAAAATATTTTAAATTGTCTATGACCATGGTTAAAATTAACCATAGATTATCATACTTTAAACAACCTGACAAGATACTATCAATCTATAAAGGTAGTGAAGACTCCTAACATCCCCCTTTCAGACACCCTACAAGGAATTGTGGGTCCCGATGGCAATTTTAGTGTTGTGTTTTAATGTATTGTATTTCTTGTATTTATGTTTTATTGTTTTAATTTTATTGTAATTTTGATGTTTTAATTGTTTATTTTGATTGTGAACCGCCCAGAGGCCTTTGGGTAGTGGGCGGCATACAAGCTAAATAAATAAATAAATAAATAAATAAATAAATAAATAAATAAATAAATAAATTAGGAGCATGAACAAGCTTCAAGTGGGAAAGCGCAGCTTGTTGTTCTAACATTGACCTAAGTCTGCTGTGGTTTCGTGTTATGGCCTAACCAGACCATTAGCTGCACTTCTATTTGCATTTTCCTCCCTTACTGCTTTAAGTGGAGGAAAAGTAGAAGCCTTTTGGGAAAATTCTAGTATTTTATGCATGTCCACATACATGAAAAAATTAATGTGTTGTCCCTCCAACTTTTCTGCATAATTGGGGGAAGGGGGAGTGTGGCCCTCAAAAATTACATGAACTTAGGATGCTGCTTGTGTGCTGGCAGTGAGGCCAGGTTCTAGCACGCAAGTCCCTACTAGTATAAACGTGCACCACTTATTTCCATGGAAATCATCTGTGCTTTATAAGTAGCCTGATCAGGGCAAGGAAAAGAAACTCTCTCTCTTAAGCAACTTCAAGATGAAATGCAACAGAGTGCATCTCGTCACCATCAGACCTTTTGTTCATGGTTATGACTGTTCATTAATCCACAAATGCAGCAGCATGAGGACAATATAGAGGGATTAAAACAAGTGTGCCTTGAATTGACCAAATTATGCCTATGCTGCCCTTCACCTATTTATTTATGGTACCTCCTTCTGTTTTATGGCACTGGATTGACTGATAACTGCCTCTAAACCATTATTTACACAATACAACTTAAATATGGGTGCCTTTAAAAGCAGACAGAGTAGTCCTTAGTGGCTTACAATAAACCTGCTTGATGGATCAGTGGTTTAACTCTCTGGCTGGGGAGCCCAAGTTTGGGAGTTTAATTCCTTACGCTACCTCCTTGAGAGGGGCTGGACTTTTTAATCCATAATTTTAAGAGGAGGATGGTGGTGGTGGTGATGATGATTCAAAAATGCAAGACACAGACTTTGACTGGTAAGAGATACACGTTTTAATCCAAAACCTAAGTATCAGTTAAATATCAGTGTTGCATGTATGCTGTTCCTAATGCGGCCATTTGCCCCCCCTGCTCTGATGGAGTTGTTTCTAAGATCTGCAGCTGATTATATCTTATAAAAGTCTGTGGCGTTGTTCCCAATGCCTCGATGACCACTGAAATGTGGTCTCCTCCACAAGAGAGGGGTTGTTTCTGTTCTTGCTGCTATTATATTGCAGGCTCTCATTTTCCATTACCTCTACCTCTCTCTTTTCCATTACCTCTACCTCTCTCTCTCTCTAAATGCTTTTAGCAATAATTGAGTCCAACCTCTCTGTAGACACATTGCATTAGTTTAAAAGAGACTAAGTAATTAGGAAAGGATTGCAATTCTTGTTCATTTGCCGTATTATTTCTAACAAATAAAGATATTTGTTTCCTCCCTTTACAAATATCTGATTTTTAAAAAAGGCTTCTTTGTAATTATCCAGGAGTGGCTGTCTTTCCACAGCCGTACAGAGCCAAAAGTTATGCACCTAAAATATTGGCAATGCTGTTTTAGATATGCCCTTTGGAGAAGTTAACTTTCACCAAATTTTCCATACAACATTCTGGAGGAAACTCCCGCAGCTAAACAAGCACAGAAGAAAAACTGGTTCCTTAACAAGAACATGTTCCCAAACAGCATATTCTTATCAACGTTTCGTTCAAATAACTATTTTGAATGCCTTCATAACTGCCAGACTTTATTGCAAGAATGATCTCCACATGGGGAAAGATGTTTTTCTTGTTTGCTTCGGTTAGTTTTCTGGTAAGGAGAATACTTCAAACACATTTTGGTACTCATAACTTTTTGCCCAGCCTCTAGCTCAAAAGAGACTCAGAAGCATTAAGAATAACTACTATAGATAGCAACTTGGATCCAACAATCCAAAGGCATGTAATCTACAGCTAAGAGTTGGAATTGTTTTCACCGCATTCAAAAGCACCAAACGTATGAAAAAGAAATCCAGCTGAAACAGTGACAGCCACAGTAGTGCACTAAAACAATGGATAAGTTACTTATTAATGGAAGTACTTATTGAATAATGAAATAAAGGAATTATTGAAATAAAGTAATGGTGGTCTCTAAACCACCGGTTGAAAGACCAGGGATGGACTGTAGGATCACATACTCCCACTCTCTTTCTCATGGGAAGGCCCTCTTTCATCTTGTCCAAAATCAATTGTTGGGAATCTTAGTGCCTGCATTTAAGGCCAACAAGGTTCCCCACATAACCAGGGATTCTCAATCAGCCTCAAACAGTTGGTTAAAAGACCAAGTGCATTACCTTTAAACAACCCTGCTGCTCCACACCAATGGTGGAAAATGTTCAGCACCCCAGATCTCTGATAAACCTTCCGACAGAAAAGTAAGAGCCTGATCTAAAAATGAGACAATTGCTTCCCCAGATGAATCATATCTCCAGGACAACTACGACAGACTTCATATTCTCGAGGGGTCACGGCCATCCACATCATTCTATGCCCTCCACTGTAACTTTTAACAGCCCAGATAAGCCTTCCCCACCCACAGCCAGGAGATCTTAGGTGGCTGCCCACTCCAGCCCTAGAGAATGCATTATGTGCATTATGTGCCAGAATCATTACTGTGAACCAGCACAGTCACATTTTTAAAGCAGAGGAGAAAGGAGTGATTTACTTGATATGCTCTTGGTGACCAGATCCTTGCACAGTTTTAGCACCCCAGCGCTGTTCTTTTTCACTGACATCATTCTGTAAAACACATGATGGGATAAAGGTTACACAGCAATAATCTTTACATAAAAATGGTCCAAAGATACTTCCCATCGTCTCAGCTCCCTTGACGCCATCAATCTGACATTACTAAACTTTGCTACCTTCATATTCACAGCCCACTGGCTTTGGACAACTTCCTTGGCAAGACATATCCAACGTTTACAAAATCTAAGCTTGCATGTATACAATCTAACCTGGGGTACTCACGCAACTCATACAAAAGCAAAAGCAAAGTGTGTTCCTTATACACAGCCCCATATTGTTTAAAGCATTCTCTGGACAGCTTCATAGATCATAGTCATAGAGTTGGAAGAGAACTCAAGGGCCATCCAGTCCGACCCCTCTGCCATGCAGGAACCCCCATCACAGGACTCCCGACAGATGGCCTTCCAGCCTCTGCTTAAAAACCTCCAAAGGAGAAGTCTCCAATATAATCGCTTGTTCTGCACCTGGATGCATTTATTACATGTAAAGGGGAAAAATATGGACCCTTCCTTCTCTGTTATTGCTTTCTGCCTCAGGGAAGAGCTAGTTTTGCAGAGATGATGCTCCTACTCATATAATAGATTTTAAGTGCAAAGAAGAATCCTAGAAAATCAGGGATCTTGCCTGTCCATATAGCATATAGAGGAGCAGGCATGGCTCCCCCATAGACTTGCCACCTTCTATGGACAGAAAACAATGGGCAGTTCTCTGGGTTTATCCAGCCCAAGTAGGCCTAGGGTTCATTTTTTTCAACCCAAGATTATCATTTACGCTTTTTATGCAGCATGGACAGACTCAAACACAGTAAGCAGCTATACCACAAAGTCAGGGTCTGTCTCCCAGTCATCAGCACCATCATCCTGGCTGACAGAGATGGTATGGCCTGCGGTGGCTTTCCACATCTGAAATAGGAGAAGAAATATCAGTGACACAACCTTTTTTTTTAAAGTAAGATTTCATATATTTATTTGGTGCCTTGCACACTAGCCCTACGTTCCACACACACACACACACACACACACACACACACACACACACACACACACACACACACACACACACACACACACACAAATTGCTAATGTTTTTATTCCACATTGCATCTCACTGGGTTTAAATGGGGGTAACACTTTCATCATTTATTCCTCGGTTTCAGGGTAAGCAATCCACTGCCGTCCAGATCCGTTACAGCTCCCATAAGCTCCAGCCAACATTGCACTAGGTCAGCATTTTGCACACTGAAGTCATGCATTTGGAAGGTTCCAGATTTTTTTTCTTAAAAAAAAACCCAGTATCCTTATGTATTATTTGTATGCTGACTTTTCCCAATAGGGAGACCCACGACATCTCACAGCTTTAGAATAAGCAATAAAAAAATTATTGCAGGGGTTAGGGACCCAACCCAGCCCATAATAAGTGAAAATCTGCAATATGCAGGTGCAGGGTTGGGTCGGGACTGGGGGTCCTGTTCAGGCTTCCTGTACTTACCCCAGGCCTCGCGCTGCCCCAAACAGGTCTCCAACAGCCTTCCCAGTTCACCGAAAAGCGTTTCTGAGGCCCCCAACATGCACAGAAAGGCTCTCGGTGGCTCGAAAAGTGCTTTCTAGTGATCTGGAGGTCACTTCTGGGTCCCGGAAGTCACATCTGGTTCAGCGAGAAGGACTTTTGGGGCGTCCGATGGACCCAGGAAGGCCATCAGAGGCTTGTTCAGAGGAGTGCGAGGCCTGAAACAGGCCTTTCCAGCTTACCCTAGGAGACTTTTTTTTCATTTACTGCAGTCCCATCCGGGGGGGGGGTTAATTGTAAAGAAAAGCAACTGAACTGCAATAACCATTAAAAATCAAGCAATTAATTAAAAACATATAAATGTTGAAGAGCAACCTTAAAAGAACAAAAAGACAACATTCAGGGACTCAGTCATAGTTCTTTCAAAAAGCCTGTCTGAAGAGGTGGGTCTAACTGCCAGCGGAAGGACGAAAAGGACATGACAGTCTTAACCAGGTGAGTGAGAACAACCACAGAGAAGGCCTTCTCTTGTGTCCCCATCAAACAGATCTGCAATCACATTGGGACCAAGGTCCTGCATTCAAATACTGTATTAATGGCCAAGAAGGCTCATATAGGCAGATACTGTCTTCCAGATAACCTGGACCCAAACTGAATAGGGCTTCATAAGTCATAAGCCTAGACACAGACTGGAACCCAGTGCCTTTGTTACAGTAGAGGCACTAAATGTCCCATAACTGGCCCTCATCTTCTGTCTGGCAGCTGCATTTTGAAGCACAGTGAGTTTCCAAGCCATCTTCAAAGGTGTTACAGAGAGCCAGAATGGAATCAAGGCATGTGTCTCTCTAGTCAGATCAGAAGTATCAAGGATCACACATAGCTGGAAGGCTGGTTTTAACTCTGCAAATACATTCCTGGCCACCACAGAAATCTGGTGTCTAAGCTCAGGGATGAATCCAGGAGTACACTGAAGCTGCCAATCAGAGGTTCTTTGTTTTTTTTGGGGGGGGGAGTGTGACCCCCATAGAGAAAAAGTTTCATCCAAAATTCCCTATAATTTTCCAGAGAATTGGGTAGAGCCCCCACCCCAGGCACATGGCACTCCAGATGTGATCAGAAGCAAACCCAATGTTGTGTACTTCCGATGCATTGTTGCACAACCGTGCGGCTTAGAAGGAACATTGGTCACATCCCTATTTCCTCATCTGCCTTTTGATTGACCAGGAACACCTTGGGTCTTGTCTGGATTTAGTTTCAAATGGTCTGCCCTCCTCCAGCTCATTACTGACACCAGGTACCCGGCTCATTAGAATTAGATAGACAGGAGAGATTGAGTTGGGTGTCATCCTCGTACTGCTGACAACAAATCCCCAGACTCTGGAAACCTCTCCTAGCAGTTTCATGTAAATGTTAAGAAGCAGAGGGGACAAAACAGAACCATGAGTGATATAATAGGGCCATGGCCAGGATGTCAAACTAAATCCCCCAACACCACCTTCTGGGTGGCCCAGAAAGGCACAATGATCCACCCCATTGAAAGGTGTTCTTGGCAGAACCAACCAAGACACATTCTCCCTTGTTCAGTTCCTGGTGTAGATTACCCACCAAAGTGACTACAGCTGTCTCCTTCACATAGTGAAGCCTGAAATGGGTTTAGATACACTGCTTCCTCCAGGAATCCTTGGTGTTGAGAAACAATCACATGCTTCAGTACACTCCCCAAAATTGGAATATTTGGGACTAACTAACAGTTGTCCTTTGGGATGGGGCATGGTGCCCAGTCCCCGGGAGCGGGGGGGGGGGGAATTCCAGAAGAAGGGATAGGCAAACCGCTCCTGAATATTCTCTACCCGGAAAACCCTGAAAACAGTAACCATAAATCAGAACTGACTTGATGGCACATTATTATTAATAGCAAAAAGAGATTCAAGCAGGGCTTTTAAAACATCATTGTGGCTCTTGTAGGCATGCTGCCACCCTGCTTTGCTGCAAAGGAGACATTTACCACTGCTCTGACCCACTTGGTTAATTTGCCTCTGGCTGCTTTAATAAGCCAAGGAGGGCATGGCTCCAGCACACATGCATAGCAGTTTCTCTCCATGGATCTTGTCCACATCCTCAGGCTGCACCAACTGAAACATATCCAGTATAAAGGGGCAAGCAGAGGCCAAAGTTACATCCACGGGACCTGCATCAACTACGGCATCCAAGTCCCAGTGGATCAATGTGACTTTGTCTAAAAAGAGCTGTATAAATTCCTCACAGTGGGCTGCCCATTTCCAGTCTATTCCATGTGCTTCTTAAGTGGCTTTCGAGACCATTAGTTTTTTGGCGGGGCTACAGGACAACACACTACAAGATACTATATTTAGAACTGATTATAAAGAAAATGCACAGCTAAAGTATCTGTTAGTGGTAACAGGTTTCACTGAGCTGCAACCATAAATTTCATGCTCATCTGGGATAAAAGAAGTCATCTTCATTTTCTAAATAAATCCTTCTGCCATTATTCAGCAGCCTGAAACAGTCACTGGCATCATTTCAAAAAAGAGAAGGAAGTTCATTTTGGTTAAGAGTCAACAGGCACATCCTTGGTCCATTCAGTCACTCAAAACACATTGTGAACTGTAGAAGAGGGGGTCTATTCAGGGAAGACCCTGTATGAGGTATGTTGTATGGCCCAAATACCTCTGCACCTTTGCAGGAAAACTACAGTATTTAGCTTAAAACATTGTTTATTACAAATGGGAAAGGAGAGCTATTGAAAATGCAACCTGCATATGCTCTTTCTGGCATTTTGTATAAATTAGCATCAGTTGAGATAAATGCTGCCACAATATTAAGTAAAGCCATGTGGCCAGATTTGGCAAAACCTAGTGCCTTTCCCACAGCCTGGAGAACATTCCTGCCCCATCAAGCTAAAAACCCTCCCTCCCCGATCCTGCAGATCAAAAACTAAGCTCTAATTATGCATGCACTCATTGGACAGTAGGAATTTTGAGAGATACAGTTACTTTCTTGGCAGCCAAAGCCACCAGTGGTTGTCGCACCTTAGAAATGAAGATGTTTTATTTGCATAACCCCTGGCGAAACCTCTGAGGAAGTGGGACACATTTCTTTGGAGACCTGGGCCAAATAAAACTCTCTGGCCTTTTAAGATGCCACAAGAGGCTTGTTTGCATTTTGCTGCAACCTATCTGAAAAGTCCATCGAAAGGAGGGGAAAACCATGCTTTGAATTCAGCTATAACAATCTCATCTGCAACAAAGGGACACCACTACTCAAAGATCCAAAAGCAGAGGGCGCTACCACTCCCATCATCTCCCACCACTGACTAGGCTGGCGCTTGCCATCAAACAACATCTGGATTTTGAAAGGCTCCACGGGCTCCACCCTGTCTGAGAGAGGCTCAGAAGCATTCTGCTCCACACAGCACTTCAACCTCTCTCCTTTTCTCAGTGTTAATTTAGCCTTGATGAGACACTGAATTTTCCATCCCAGCTCTGATCCTTCTAGCTTCTCACTGGCCATGGTGAGCAGTACAGCAGCTTTTCATTTCCTATGCCGTTTGCTGGTCTGGCTGATTTCTTTCAAACCGAGCTGGAGAGAAACGTTATCTAGGCTGATCCATGACTCACTGACTAATACAGCAATTTCTGGTAGGCCAGGGAGTGCAGATGACCTGAGACACTGGCTATTTTGTCCTATTGGTTTTCATGACAATCAGAAGATTTTTAAATCCTTCATCTAGACCAGTGGTGGTGAACATTCGGCATGCCAGATGTTTTGAACCACAACTCCCACAGTCCTTTGTCATTGGCAAACTAGACTCAAAATTCTGGGGGTTGTTGTCCAAAACATCTGGAGTGCCAAAGGTTCGTCGCCAGTGACCTAGACCATAATGTATGATGTGCAGACTATTTTATAAATACAGAAAGGCACCTGGAAAAAAATCACTTTTCAGGTAGCAGATCTCACCAACTCCCAGTATGAGCAGTGGCTGTGTGAGTGGAGGAATTATCAGTACTGCTTGAAGCAATCACTTCTCCAAGCTCTGAGTAAGAATGGGGGAAGTGGTGGAGCTAGCCAACTCAGATTCTTCCAGAGGAATTATTTCACTACATCACATAGGTAGTCACTCTGTCATCCAGATTACATTTTTTTGTGGGGGTAGGGTTACGGGGAGTGCTAAATGAGGGTGGGAACCCACACATTTAGGTTAGCTTTTCTTACTAAGCTCAACTCTAGAAACAACTGAGGGTTCTTGACATGTACAGATCTATTTAAAGTATTCTTTCTTAAACTCATAAGCCACATATTTATGCCCCCAAAGACCTGAAGGCTGACTACATGCTTCTGATTTTCTCCACTTAAGTCAGGCTGGGTAAAAGTGACTGGTCCAAGGTCAACCAATGAGGGACCTCAACCTGGATCTCTAACGCAATCCCTGAATTGCTACAACATTGTGTATAATTTAAATCTGCAAGCCAGATAACCTCAAGAGTAGATCTATTAATTTCAGGGCTAGAAGCGGCTTTTGTCCCCAGGGTTTTACAATAAGCTTTTAATGTTGCCAGCCATGTATCAGGGAAATGGTCATCAGCCGAATTTTCACAGATTTTACTATTAACAGTGTAGCAGTTGGACTAGCAAGAAAATCTAAGAGTATCATTGATTGCAATTAAAATTCTACCAGAACAGCTGCTCATTTCAGTTAGACTAAGGGAACCCAAATAAAAGAATATCAACCTCTATCACAGTATTCCTGCCAAGAAAACTCCATGGACATGGAGTCATGAAGAGTCGGTCACGACTATAATGACACAACACACACACATCACAGAAGCTCTGTGTAAACATAATGCCAAGAAACTCCAAAAACCATGGCTTTGCTTATTCCCATATCCCCAACACAGGGATTATCCCCCCAACTGCTTTAGAAGAAGCTTCGCAGGTAGCACTACACCACCAGCAACATTTATGTCAGGCATAACTGGTCTAAACAGAGATCAGCAAATTCACTGTTCTGAACTACGGTTTGGCACCAATAATACTTAGCAAAAATATAAACACAAACACATGATTCACCAAACCTGAAAACCAAAAAGGAAATGATATCTGAAGCATAATGCAGCCTTGCAGGGTATTTCTGGCTTGTCTATGAGGTAGCACGCTCTAGGCCTGCACCATGCTGCTTGTAGATTGCGAAGGGGACTGACTCTTGGTACTCAATGGCCTTCAACAAAACTGAGAGGCTGACTTATGGGGATGGAGGATAAGTGATCTGGTAGGCAAGTAATGACATATAAAACCCAAGAAGATGGTATGAGTAAGTTGATCTTAATGAGCTATGCCAGGCACAGAAAAGTAAGTCCAGTCTTTGTATGCTCAGTCAGCAATGAAGCTCCAAGAAAGTAAGCCCATATATATACCACATAAGTACCTTCCTACAATAGGCTTATCTTGATTTTGCAAATTTCCATCTCTTATGTCTCTATACAGCAGTGGTTCCCAGCCTTGGGTAACCCAGGTGTTCTTGGACTACAGTTTCCAGTTTTTACCACCAGCTGTGCTGGCCCAGTTTCCAGGAGCTGCAGTCCATGAAGACATTGGTAGAGGACCACTCATAATAGAGGACAGGCCAATGCCATGGAGATTTCAGCCTGAGTGAACCCAACTTCTGCCTACAGCAGTCATCTATGGCTGAGGCTACATGTTACTTTCTGAATCACAGGCAACAAAATATCCCCAAGTTGCCATTCATTTCCAAACAACTGTTTCTCCTTTCAGTAAAAGGCTGGTGTTCCTGACCTTGTTACAAGCACAGGCTTTCAAAGTCTAGTAGTGGAGATTTAGTATATGCAATCCTTGAATGTCTGTTCACAGGAGACAGAAGATGGGAGGTGGCCATCTGTGGACATTAGCGTATGTGATAACCACACTCTGAGATGTGAACAGAAAGTTGGATGAGATGGTTTGATTCAACAATGGAGGTCAAGGTGCTTGAGTTTGTAAGACCACAGCAGGGCTTTTCCTGGACAGGCAGTTTCAGAGGTCACTACTTCATAGGGTCACCCTATGTATGAAGCAAATCTATGGGGTGTCACCCAAAAAGTCAAACGTCTGACAACATGAAAGTGCCCATAACTGGTCCCCATAAAGCTGTATGAAGGTTCATCTTATGCTTATGGCTTTACCAAAAGTGTAAAGACTCTTTTGCCAAAGATGTTTTAAATCACACTGCAGGAAGAATATTAATTGTGGTTGCTTAATTGTTGTTGCTTAAGGGCTGAAGCTGCCCAAAATTCATTTTCATAGAAACCTGAGAGGGGCAGAAGCTTCCCT
Organism: Phrynocephalus forsythii; assembly: GCA_029282475.1. Classification (NCBI taxonomy): domain Eukaryota; kingdom Metazoa; phylum Chordata; class Lepidosauria; order Squamata; family Agamidae; genus Phrynocephalus; species Phrynocephalus forsythii. Next base: position 123,905,917 of record JAPFRF010000001.1, on the reverse strand, counting down.
TGTTCTGTCACCTGAAAAAGCTCCTGCTTGAAATACATGAAACCCGCCTCTAGTCTGTCCTGGTCAAAAGGTAGGAAGGGTTCCTTTCATCTCCTTAAAAGCTGCCACCGCCAAACGTATCCAGGAAGGCGCTCTTCTATGGCGGATCACCGGCTGAGCACGGGCGCGACTTCGGGCAGCACAGGAACTTGCACTGCGCCGGGTGGGTGAGTTCACCGCCAGCCCTTCAATCTCCCGGCCATTAGCCGTGATTCAGCGTGCAAATGGGACACGGACAGGCACACGCGCACGGAGTCAAGCCGCTAGCCGGGAATGCGGCGTGGAGACCGGGAGGCAGTTCCGCCGTCTGTGGGAAGGCGGAGAGCAGGCGCCGCGGGGACGGAACGCGAGGCCGGGGAAGGCGCCGAGATGCGCGCCCGAGTCGGAGCAAGGAAGGAAGGAAGAGCCGCTCCGCGCGCCTTTGACCGGCTGCCTCGCCGCCCGGGAGAACAAAGAACGATCCTCCGCCCGCGACGGGCTCCCTCGTCAACCCTCTCCCTCCTCCTCCTCCTCCTCCTCCTCCTCCAAGCCTCAGGCTCCTCTCCAGGTGCCGGCCCTTCCTCGGGTCCCAGTGGAAACCCGCAACGCCCCGCTGCCCTCGTGCGGATCCCTTCCCATCCCCACCCGTGGGGTAGATGGCCCTCGCTGGCTTCCCGGGGCGCAAACAGGGGCGAGAAAGGCGAGCCCAGACGATCCCTTGCCTCGCCCACCACCTCCCCCGTCCCGCAGCCACCCAGCCTGGGTCTGCTGCGCCCACCCCGCCGGCAAAGCCCGGGGACCAGGCACAAGCACGCGGGGTCAGGAGAGGGGGTCCCTCCCCCCTCGGCTTCCCCTCCCTTGGCCTACCCCTGCCCACAATCTGGGTCGCCACTCGTCCTCGGGCCCCTTACTGTGCTCCCAGGCCACTTCCTGGCTGCCCAGGTTCCTTCCTTGCTCGGTGATGAGGCGGAGACGGAGGAGGAGGAGGCGACGCCTGCTGCTGCTGCTGCTGCTGCTGCTCCGGCTGGGGCTTCCTAGCTCGGCTGGCGCTGCAATTTCCGCCTCTCCCAAGATCCCGTTTCCTGTTTTGCATCACCGCGCGTCATCAGGTGGGACCGGGCTGCGCCTCGCCCGGGTGGTCTGGGCGCTCCGCTGCCATAGGAGCTCGGAAGGGAAGCCGGCGAGGCTGCTGCGCTAAAGGCTCCCAGCGCCGCCGCCCCCCCCCGCCCTCCGCGCCCACCCTCAGGGAGCCTCTCTCGTGCCGCGCGGGAGAGCCGGGCTTGCCCTCCCTTCGCTCCCCCACCCCCCGCCCGTCCTGCTTTTGTCCATTCAGAAAAGTGAAAATCCAAACCAGCCAGGGCATTGCGGGAGGGGGAGGGGCTTCAGGATCGACATCCCCTTCCATCGGGGCTTCGGTCGTGTCTAATCACGTTAATTCATCAGCAAGGGTCAGATCCCCACCCCACCCCTCCACGTCAACGGAGCTCGATATTCTGGCTTAGTGCGTCTGTACTAGCATGGCATCCCCGCCCCGCCCCCGCCATCCCGTGGTCCATTCATGGGTGCAGTCACGTGGGAAAGCGAAAGGAGCTGCGTGGATTCGTGCCCTTGGCGGGATGGGCAAGCCGCTGGAATCAAAGTTCGCCGTGCGCTTTCCCACCTCGGGCGCCTTCCTCCTCCGCCTCTCAAATCTATTTTCCCCGGCAGAAGGAGGCGTTGTCGTTGCTTCAAAGCAGCTCTCGCCTGAAGCCTCCACCTGTAAACGTTAGGAAGCAGATATTTAGGGCTTGACACGTCTTTGGCATCCACGTCGTGGAAACGTTTGATTTCGCGTAATAGTGGTGGTGAATTGATACTGGAAATGGAGATGGGAAGAGAATCATTTTTTTTCAGTACTGGAAACTACCGCGAGAGGGTACTCTTTTCTTCTTCAGATGTAAATACCCTATTTTTCCGTATACAACGCTATTTTTTTTTTTAAATCATGACACTAAAAATTAAAGGGGCTGTCTATACAGAGAAGTAAGCCTTGCCCGGGAGAGGGGGGCGGGGTGGGGGAGAAGCCAAACAGACCTTGCTGATTCCTGACAGTTTGGGCTCCCCACACACAGGCACACACAACGGCTGCGTCCTCTTTCCTTTTGCCCTCCATCTTTCCAGAATGCCTCTCCACCTTGTTTTTTGTTTGTTTTTACAGAAATCTGAGTCGTCTTTGTCTTTTCTGTAGGAAAAGCCTGGGTGGGGTGGAGGATCGAGCAACCCCTTAAGTGCTTTTCCCCTGCTCTGATTTGTGCAAAAAGACAGCTTGATTTCTGCAAAAAGAAATGAAAAAACGGTCATTTTGGAAAGGTGGAGGGAAACATCCCTGTGTGTTGAGGAGAACCCAAACTGGAAGGGAAACCAGAGCTGGGTAGAGACTCTGCTCAGCTAATTCACTGGCGTAAGTTTGGATTCTCACCACCACCACCACCACCACCACTATTTCCATTCCTTTCCATCAGGATTTGCTCATTTTTAAAAATTTGGAGTTCAAAAAAGAGGGGTCTTGTATACCGTGGGGTCTTATAGAGGAAAAATAAGATATAACATATGCTGCTATGTCTTGAAGAAGTGCACATGTGCACGAAACATCACATTAAAATATTAAAGTCTTTAAGGTGCCACATGTTTCTGTCTTTTGTTTTGTTTTTGTTTTGCTTTCCTTTGATTTTTTGCCTGAAAAACAGTGGATATAAAAAGTTTACACACCTGTTAAAATGTCAACTGTCTGTGTTGTAAATAAATGAGACAAAGATTTGTGCCAATACTGATAGGTATTTGGAACCCTTCATAATTCCCTCTACCTTGATTGACTCAGGCCCTGTCCCAGCTGAAGAAAAACAGCCCCAAAGCATGATGCTGCCGCCACCATGCTTCACTATGGGTACGGTGTTCTTTTGGTGATGTGCAGTGCTGTTTTTGTGCCAAACATATCTTTTGGAATTATGGCCAAAAAGTTCAACCTTGGTTTCATCAGACCATAACACTTTTCCCCACATGCTTGTGGGGGACTTCAGACATGTTTTTGCAAAATTTAGCCAGGCTTGGATATTTTAGTTCATAAGAAAAGGCTTCCGTTTTGCCATTCTACCTCATAGCCCATATGAAAAATATGAGATATTGTTGTCACATATACCACACAGCCAGTACTTGCCTTTAATGTTGCTGTAGGCTCTTGGCAGCCTTCCTGACCAATTTTCTTGTCGTCTTTTTTATCAATTTTGCAGGGACATCTAGTTCTTGGTAATGTCACTGTTGTGCCATATTTTCTCCGCTTGATGATGACTGTCTTCATTGTGTTCCACGGTATATCTAATGCCTTGGAAATTCTTCTGTACCCTTCTCTGACTGATGCCTTTTAACAATGACATCCCTCTGGTGCTTTGGAAGCTCTCTGTGGACCATGGCTTCTGCTCTAGGATGTGACTAAGAAAATGTCAGGAAAGGCTAGGGATGGGCAATTAGTTTTGGAACCAGTAGGTTCTGAAATGACCTGCACGAGCCCAGGTAGTGTTCTGAAGCCTCCAACACACACACAGCCAATGTCTTACCTTTCTCTGTGCCGACACGGAGCTGAGCTTCAACGAGAAATCAGGCTGCAGCATCATCTTTGCTGCTCCATGGTGCTGGCTAATAAGAGAAGCAGGGTTATGCCCGTCTCTGCACAGCTCCTGATTGGCCAGTACCATGGAGCAGTAAAGATGACATCACGGCCTGATTCCTGGTTGGAGGCCCAGAGAAAAGTAAGGCATTGGCTGTGTGTGTGTCAGAGACTTCAGAACCCCACCTTGGCTTGCTTGGGTCGTTTTGGAATTGCCCATCCTTAGGAAAGACCTACTAGTATGGCTGATCTTTATTTGCGATTCCTCAGAGGCAGTTTAAATGATGGCAGGTGTGTATTAACTCCTACTTAACATTAGTTTGAATGTGATTTTTTTTTACTGCTGAGCACAGCTACATTCCCAGTTATAAGAGGGTGTGCACACTATTTTTTTCCTTCCTCCACCTAAAAGATTTCAGATTGTGGTTCCACTGAGTTGTACAGTTCATAGGTCTAATTAAAAAGCTGTTTAATAATCTTTTAGAGACCCAGGGCCCAAACTATGATATAAAACCCACTTATTTTTCGCAAAGTGCCAATATGGCAATTTAACCTGAATACAGGGGTACCCCAGGTGACAAGTGCTTTGAGTGCTACCCTTTGGGAAAATGAGGATGTAAGAGCAGGCTTTTGAATTTCCTGCAGCCACAGCCAGGGTGGCATGGCTGTGGGAAATTCAAAAAACCTGTTATTCGAGCCTCACTTTCCCAAAGGGTAGCATTCCTGCTCTTATACTGTATCCACACTTTCCCAAGAGGTAGCATGGGGTGCTATACTTCGGGAAAGTGAGGATCACGGAGTAGGGTTGCTACCCTATGGGAAAGCGAGGATTGAAGAGCAAGTTTTTGAATTTCCCATGGCCACAGCACCCTCGCTGTGGCCATGGAAAATTTGAAAGCCTCCTCTTCAGTCCTTGCTTTCCCGAAGAGAAGTACCCCATCCACTTCTCTGACCAAGGTAGAGAGGCAGATGGGGTGCTACACGATCAGGAATGCCAGGAAGGAGTGGCAGTGGCTTGTGGGCTCCTTTGTAACTTCAGTTTACTCTCCAGCCAGGCCACTCTGGGCATCCCAAAAGCGGCATGTATGGAGAACTAACCTGGGGCAACGAAGGAGTCCACAAGCCACTGCCTCCCCTTCGCCTGGCTCTCTACACAGAGGCATGCTCTGAGTGGAGGGTAAAGTGTTGTGGCTGTGAGTGGACGATGTCACGTGCCCACAGAAAGGGCTTTGTGTGCCGCCTTTGGCACCCGTGCCCTAGATTTGCCAACACTGTTATAGCTCAAAAGATTTTCATCATGAAATAAGGATTTGTTTTTAATTATGCAGTACATAACTGTAGATTCATAATATGTTTAAAACTTTTTGTAAATTAATCCCTTGAATAGTTCATCTCGTATTTTATATTTTATATGATAAATAACAAATTATTAATTTTCTGATATAACTAATAATCATATAGTTGAAAATTTATGCTAAAAGCAATACCTTCATCTGGGTTGTAAATATCAAGCTTGTACCAATGAGCAAGAACAAACCTTTGTGTAGTAAACTATGGTATAAATAGGGACTTAGTGACTAGAAATTTAAATCAAATCCATCTGGTTACAACTTCTTAAAAACAACCCCTATGACATACATAAAGAAGTATGGGCAAATATAATAAGCTTGGGAGAAAAGTGCTCCAAACAATACTTTTTCAAAAAAATTTCATTCCATGTGTGTGTGTGTGTATATATATATATATATATATATATATATATATATATATATATATATATATATATATATATATATATATATATATATATATATATATATATATATATATATATATATTTTGTTTTCGTAGATTTTCACGGTATAGGTATGCATGTTAGGGTGGATTCGGGTTTCTTCCCGTGTAGAAATCTGGTTGTTTTGGCGACGTTTCGACGAGGTCTCACTCGTCATCTTCAGGCTGGTGTTCTGGCTTCTTTCTTCTTGAAGCAAAGCGTGATCTCAGTTGAAGTCCTTCTATAAATACTGCTGGGGTGTGTGTGGTTTGCTTGCTCTGTTGCTGATTGTAGGTTCCTTTGTTCCTTTGTTCTTTTGTGATCTGCTGTGTGGCTCAGGCGATCGTTAAGGGATTAACTGCTGGTGGCTGTTTAGATGGCTGTTTAGATGCTGGTGGGTTAGATGGCTGGTGGGTTCTGGCAGTATCCTGGGCTTTGGTGGAGTGGGGTCCTGTGTCTTGTGAATTCATTTTGGTCTGGCTACGTGTCTGTGGTCTCCCAATGTTTTTTTGGGGTGTGTGAGTGTGCTCCATGTGGTGACTGGAGTGGGGTGCCGCAGTAGATGGTGCAGTCGTGGTTTTGTTATTGGATGGTGGTTTCGTTTCATCTGTGGGAAGGGTCTGGGTTTGTGTTTGGTGTGGATGGAAGGTGGTGGCATCTTGTGTCCTTTTGGACCTGGTGTCAGTCTTTGTGACAGAGGCTCGTCTGTTGACCAGGGCTAGTTTCAGATGTCAGGCAAGCGGGAGGTGTCATCACGTTTATTCATGTTGTTTGGGTGTTTCTCTATTTCAATGGCTTCCATGATTATTCGACTGTTGAAGTGTTCAGTTTTGGAGATGAGTTTGGTTCTTTCAAAGTCAATTTCATGACCTGTTGTTTTTATGTGCTGGAAGAGAGAGGAAGATTTTTCTTCTTTTTGACTGCGTTCTTGTGTTCTGCGATGCGTGCGCTTATTCTCCTGTTTGTCTGTCCGATGTATGTGGCTGGACAGACTTTGCATGGTATTTCGTAGACTCCTTGGTTTTCTAGCTCAATCTTGTCTTTGGGGTTTCTTAAAATGTTGGCTATTTTTTGGTCGGTGCAAAAGGCTGTCTTGATATTGTGTTTGTGGAGAATTTTGCTGATTTTGTCTGTGGTGCCTTTGATGTAAGGGAGGAGGGCGGTGCCGTTGTTCTCTTCTGTTTCTTGGTTCTTGGGGGTGTTTCCTTTTGGATTAGTTTGGTGATGGTGTTTTTTGGAATCCGTTCGCAATTAAAACATTCGAGAGAGTGTGTAATTCAGTTTTTAGGTGGTCTTTGTCAGCGAGGCGTTTGGTTCTGGAGATGAGGGTTTTTGCTACGGAGTTGATCTGTGCAGGGTGGTGGTGTGATTGTGCATTTAAGTAGCGGTTTGTATGTGTTTTTTCTGGTAGATGGTATGTCCTAAGGAGCCGTCGGGTTTTTTGTAGATTAGGACGTCCAGGAAGGGAAGTTGGTTGTTGGCTTCTATTTCCATAGTGAATTGTATTTTGGGGTGTAGGCTGTTGAGATGTGTGAGGAAGTTGTTCAGTTTATCTTTCCCGTGTGGCCAGATAACAAAGGTGTCGTCAACATATCTGAGCCAGAGTTTGGGTTTATGTTCGGACTTCTGTAATCTACGAAAACAAATATCCGACCTCTACGGGGAGGAAACCTTCCAGCTGACCAGAACCTACGAGAAACTAGAAGTCCGAAGAGCCACCATCTTATGTGACATTGCATTCCTACACAACTGCCGAGACAAAAATGTGATCCCCACAAGCTTCCAACTGAAATTCCACTCAAAAACCCCATCCAGCGAAAGGATCCTGAAAAGAACAGAACTAGCCCTAATCAGAAGCGAACTACACAGGAAAAGATACCTACTAGATCAAACCAACAGAGACCTACTCACTCTCCACCTCAAACTCAGCAACAAAATCCACCCAACACTCTGGAACAAATCCAAGCAACTCGCCGCCTGGAGAGCTGAAACAGAGACCTCCCACAAGACAGACACACACACCAACAAACTCCACAAACTGGAAAACGCCAGAAGCCCAACCCCCACAACAACCCATGAAACAAACAGTTCACAACATATCAGACAGGACACTCACCATCGCAGAGACCAAAGTCCTTTCCAAAGGATTCAACTTTGCAGTCGCCCCCAGACACATCCCCACCGAAAACATCATATGCGGAGTGGAAGCCAGCCTAACCAAAATCAACCCAGATGAAGCCAACAAAATCAGACTCAAGTCACCAATGTCCTCTGCTCCAGCAAACCACCCAGAAGCAATTTACACAAAGAAGAACAAAAAGCCCTCACCAACCTGAGGAAAGACAACAACATAATCATTCTCCCAGCAGACAAAGGCAATGCCACAGTGGTGATGAACACATCCGACTACCAAGCCAAACTATCCAACCTACTACAAGACCCTGCTTACATACCTTTGAACACAGACCCCACCACCTACCTGGAAAAAAATCACCAAAGCCAAAATAAAAGCCTCTCCCCTAAGTGAAGAAATCAAGCCAAGCATCATCCCCAGAGAGAAATCATCCAGATGCCCCAAGCTCTACGGCCTCCCCAAGATTCACAAAGAAGGAACACCTCTGAGACCCATAGTCAGCTCCATAGGCTCACCTCTACAAAACCTCGCCAAATTTCTTGCCAAACAACTCCAGCCCTATGCAGAATCCATCACTTCATACGTACAAAACTCGTTCCACTTCATAGAAATTATAAAGAAACAAGACCTACAACCCAATGACCTACTCGTGAGCTTCGATGTTGTTTCGCTCTTCACACAAGTGCCCATTCAAGAAGCCTTGACAGCTATCCACAACAAATACAACCCCCCCAAACACATCCTAGATCTGACCAACCACTGCCTAACCAACACATACTTCATCCACAATGGACAAAGATACAAACAGATAGAAGGAGCACCCATGGGATCACCCCTCTCACCGGTCATCGCAAACCTATATATGGAACACTTTGAAACCAACGCGTTACAGAAGTCCGAACATAAACCCAAACTCTGGCTCAGATATGTTGAGGACACCTTTGTTATCTGGCCACACGGGAAAGATAAACTGAACAACTTCCTCACACATCTCAACAGCCTACACCCCAAAATACAATTCACTATGGAAATAGAAGCCAACAACCAACTTCCCTTCCTGGACGTCCTAATCTACAAAAAACCCGACGGCTCCTTAGGACATACCATCTACCAGAAAAAAACACATACAAACCGCTACTTAAATGCACAATCACACCACCACCCTGCACAGATCAACTCCGTAGCAAAAACCCTCATCTCCAGAACCAAACGCCTCGCTGACAAAGACCACCTAAAAACTGAATTACACACTCTCTCGAATGTTTTAATTGCGAACGGATTCCAAAAAACACCATCACCAAACTAATCCAAAAGGAAACACCCCCCAAGAACCAAGAAACAGAAGAGAACAACGGCACCACCCTCCTCCCTTACATCAAAGGCACCACAGACAAAATCAGCAAAATTCTCCACAAACACAATATCAAGACAGCCTTTTGCACCGACCAAAAAATAGCCAACATTTTAAGAAACCCCAAAGACAAGATTGAGCTAGAAAACCAAGGAGTCTACGAAATACCATGCAAAAAGTCTGTCCAGCCACATACATCGGACAGACAAACAGGAGAATAAGCGCACGCATCGCAGAACACAAGAACGCAGTCAAAAAAGAAGAAAAATCTTCCTCTCTCTTCCAGCACATAAAAACAACAGGTCATGAAATTGACTTTGAAAGAACCAAACTCATCTCCAAAACTGAACACTTCAACAGTCGAATAATCATGGAAGCCATTGAAATAGAGAAACACCCAAACAACATGAATAAACGTGATGACACCTCCCGCTTGCCTGACATCTGGAAACTAGCCCTGGTCAACAGACGAGCCTCTGTCACAAAGACTGACACCAGGTCCAAAAGGACACAAGATGCCACCACCTTCCATCCACACCAAACACAAACCCAGACCCTTCCCACAGATGAAACGAAACCACCATCCAATAACAAAACCACGACTGCACCATCTACTGCGGCACCCCACTCCAGTCACCACATGGAGCACACTCACACACCCCAAAAAAACATTGGGAGACCACAGACACGTAGCCAGACCAAAATGAATTCACAAGACACAGGACCCCACTCCACCAAAGCCCAGGATACTGCCAGAACCCACCAGCCATCTAACCCACCAGCATCTAAACAGCCATCTAAACAGCCACCAGCAGTTAATCCCTTAACGATCACCTCAGCCACACAGCAGATCACAAAAGAACAAAGGAACAAAGGAACCTGCAATCAGCAACAAAGCAAGCAAACCACACACCCCCAGCAGTAGTTATAGAAGGACTTCAACTGAGACCACGCTTTGCTTCAAGAAGAAAGAAGCCAGAACACCAGCCTGAAGATGACGAGTGAGACCTCGTCGAAACGTCGCCAAAACAACCAGATTTCTACACGGGAAGAAACCCGAATCCACCCTAACATGCATACCTATACCCGTGAAAATCTACGAAAACATATATATATATGTTCCATATATATATATATATATATATATATATATATATATATATATATATATATATATATATATATATATATATATATATATATATGCATGTTAGGGTGGATTCGGGTTTCTTCCGTGTAGAAATCTGGTTGTTTTGGCGACGTTTTCGACGAGGTCTCACTCGTCATCTTCAGGCTGGTGTTCTGGCTTCTTTCTTCTTGAAGCAAAGTGTGGTCTCAGTTGAAGTCCTTCTATAAATACTGCTGGGGGTGTGGTTTGCTTGCTCTGTTGCTGATTGTAGGTTCCTTTGTTCCTTTGTTCTTTTGTGATCTGCTGTGTGGCTGAGGCGATCGTTAAGGGATTAACTGCTGATGGCTGTTTAGATGGCTGTTTACATGCTGGTGGGTTAGATGGCTGGTAGGTTCTGGCAGTATCCTGGGCTTTGGTGGAGTGGGGTCCTGTGTCTTGTGAATTCATTTTGGTCTGGCTACGTGTCTGTGGTCTCCCAATGTTTTTGGGGGTGTGTGAGTGTGCTCCATGTGGTGACTGGAGTGGGGTGCCGCAGTAGATGGTGCAGTCGTGGTTTTGTTATTGGATGGTGGTTTCGTTTCATCTGTGGGAAGGGTCTGGGTTTGTGTTTGGTGTGGATGGAAGGTGGTGGCAGCTTGTGTCCTTTTGGACCTGGTGTCAGTCTTTGTGACAGAGGCTCGTCTGTTGACCAGGGCTAGTTTCCAGATGTCAGGCAAGCGGGAGGTGTCATCACGTTTATTCATGTTGTTTGGGTGTTTCTCTATTTCAATGGCTTCCATGATTATTCGACTGTTGAAGTGTTCAGTTTTGGAGATGAGTTTGGTTCTTTCAAAGTCAATTTCATGACCTGTTGTTTTTATGTGCTGGAAGAGAGAGGAAGATTTTTCTTCTTTTTGACTGCGTTCTTGTGTTCTGCGATGCGTGCGCTTATTCTCCTGTTTGTTTGTCCGATGTATGTGGCTGGACAGGCTTTGCATGGTATTTCGTAGACTCCTTGGTTTTCTAGCTCAATCTTGTCTTTGGGGTTTCTTAAGATGTTGGCTATTTTTGGTCGGTGCAAAAGGCTGTCTTGATATTGTGTTTGTGGAGAATTTTGCTGATTTTGTCTGTGGTGCCTTTGATGTAAGGGAGGAGGGCGGTGCCGTTGTTCTCTTCTGTTTCTTGGTTCTTGGGGGTGTTTCCTTTTGGATTAGTTTGGTGATGGTGTTTTTTTGGAATCCGTTCGCAATTAAAACATTCGAGAGAGTGTGTAATTCAGTTTTTAGGTGGTCTTTGTCAGCGAGGCGTTTGGTTCTGGAGATGAGGGTTTTGCTACGGAGTTGATCTGTGCAGGGTGGTGGTGTGATTGTGCATTTAAGTAGCGGTTTGTATGTGTTTTTTTCTGGTAGATGGTATGTCCTAAGGAGCCGTCGGGTTTTTGTAGATTAGGACGTCCAGGAAGGAAAGTTGGTTGTTGGCTTCTATTTCCATAGTGAATTGTATTTTGGGGTGTAGGCTGTTGAGATGTGTGAGGAAGTTGTTCAGTTTATCTTTCCCGTGTGGCCAGATAACAAAGGTGTCGTCAACATATCTGAGCCAGAGTTTGGGTTTATGTTCGGACTTCTGTAACGCGTTGGTTTCAAAGTGTTCCATATATAGGTTTGCGATGACCGGTGAGAGGGGTGATCCCATGGGTGCTCCTTCTATCTGTTTGTATCTTTGTCCATTGTGGATGAAGTATGTGTTGGTTAGGCAGTGGTTGGTCAGATCTAGGATGTGTTTGGGGGGGTTGTATTTGTTGTGGATAGCTGTCAAGGCTTCTTGAATGGGCACTTGTGTGAAGAGCGAAACAACATCGAAGCTCACGAGTAGGTCATTGGGTTGTAGGTCTTGTTTCTTTATAATTTCTATGAAGTGGAACGAGTTTTGTACGTATGAAGTGATGGATTCTGCATAGGGCTGGAGTTGTTTGGCAAGAAATTTGGCGAGGTTTTGTAGAGGTGAGCCTATGGAGCTGACTATGGGTCTGAGAGGTGTTCCTTCTTTGTGAATCTTGGGGAGGCCGTAGAGCTTGGGGCATCTGGATGATTTCTCTCTGGGGATGATGCTTGGCTTGATTTCTTCACTTAAGGGAGAGGCTTTTATTTTGGCTTTGGTGGTTTTTTCCAGGTAGGTGGTGGGGTCTGTGTTCAAAGGTATGTAAGCAGGGTCTTGTAGTAGGTTGGATAATTTGGCTTGGTAGTCGGATGTGTTCATCACCACTGTGGCATTGCCTTTGTCTGCTGGGAGAATGATTATGTTGTTGTCTTTCCTCAGGTTGGAGAGGGCTTTTGTTCTTCTTTGTGTAAATTGCTTCTGGGTGGTTTGCTGGAGCAGAGGACATTGGTGACTTCGAGTCTGATTTTGTTGGCTTCATCTGGGTTGATTTTGGTTAGGCTGGCTTCCACTCCGCATATGATGTTTTCGGTGGGGATGTGTCTGGGGCGATTGCAAAGTTGAATCCTTTGGAAAGGACTTTGGTCTCTGCGATGGTGAGTGTCCTGTCTGATATGTTGTGAACTGTTTGTTTCATGGGCTGTTGTGTGGGGGATTGGGCTTCTGGCGTTTTCCAGTTTGTGGAGTTTGTTGGTGTGTGTGTCTGTCTTGTTGGGAGGTCTCTGTTTCAGCTCTCCAGGCGGCCAGTTGCTTGGATTTGTTCCAGAGTGTTGGGTGGATTTTGTTGCTGAGTTTGAGGTGGAGAGTGAGTAGGTCTCTGTTGGTTTGATCTAGTAGGTATCTTTTCCTGTGTAGTTCGCTTCTGATTAGGGCTAGTTCTGTTCTTTTCAGGATCCTTTCGCTGGATGGGGTTTTTGAGTGGAATTTCAGTTGGAAGCTTGTGGGGATCACATTTTTGTCTCGGCAGTTGCGTAGGAATGCAATGTCACATAAGATGGTGGCTCTTCGGACTTCTAGTTTCTCGTAGGTTCTGGTCAGCTGGAAGGTTTCCTCCCCGTAGAGGTCGGATATTTGTTTTCGTAGATTTTCACGGGTATAGGTATGCATGTTAGGGTGGATTCGGGTTTCTTCCCGTGTAGAAATCTGGTTGTTTTGGCGACGTTTCGACGAGGTCTCACTCGTCATCTTCAGGCTGGTGTTCTGGCTTCTTTCTTCTTGAAGCAAAGTGTGTAGAGAGAGAGAGAGAGAGAGAGAGAGAGAGAGAGAGAGAGAGAGAGAGAGAGAGAGAGAGAGAGAGAGAGAGAGAGAGAGAGAGAGAGAGCTGCCTTGATGCCCTAAGCACATCCGATCTTGCCTGATTTCGGAAGCTAAGCAGGGTCGGCCCTGGTTAGTACTTGGATGGGAGACCACCAAGGAATACCAGGTGCTGTAGGTGCCTGGAGTAGGAACTGGCAAGCCACTCCAATATTCCTGCCAAGAAAACCCCATGGACATGGGGTCACGAAGAGTCGGTCACGACTGTAACGACACAACACACACACACACACACACACACACACACATATGCCTTTGTTTGTTTTTGAATGTATTTGATTTATTATTTTTGCTTTTTCGTCAGATTTATGTTTGATTGGTTAGTTTTTATTTAAGTTTATACATTATATATTGTTTTTATTATATTTTATTATTCATTGTATTTTTTATGTTGTAATTTTTGTAAACAGCCCCGAGTGACCGTCGGCTGGATGGTGCAGTATAAAAATCAAATACATAAATAAATTAATAAATCTACCATTTTCCCACCAAGCCATGATCTATGGAAGCATCAAGCATTTTCTGTTTGTCAGTAGATCAGTTCCATCTTTTGGAAACTGAAATTTCTCCCACTGTGAAGAATGCTGGAATTCTCAGTGGGTTCTGAAAGGCCACAGTATACTTCCGATAACCATAATCAAACTACTGCATAACCAAAACCCTCAATAAAATTATTATCAGGGTCAGAAAACACCACATAATAAAATGGTTTACATGTTTTAAAATAAATAATAACAAATGAGGACTGTGACATGTCACACACGCATTTACAGATAGACCTTTTGAAACAATCTGTATAAATGCCATAACTTTGGAGTGTGGTAAATAATTACTGTAGTGGAGGTTTCCTCTGCAACACAGGAATAGTGTTTCTCCATTTTGTACTGCAGTAATACAGGGAGCTACAATTTTAAACTCATATTTTTCTTAAGGCATTTGCTGAATTAATTTGTATTATTAATTTTCTTATCTACTTTCATTCCAATCATTCTCACCAGAACACGGGCTTTAGCTGAATAATTTGCTTCTCATGACCATTGTAAAACTATTTTTTCCAATCCATATATCACTTGAGTTCATCCTTTCATCCATATGCTGTAAACTGCCCAGAGTTCCTCTGGAAGATGGGCAATATATAAATATATAAATAAATAGGTTACCTCAGGCTTTCCAGATTCTCACACATCTTCATCTCATTCCTTGCTTATTGCTGGCCTGCCATGATGACTTCCAGGATCCATCTCCCACAACACAACCCTAATACCAGAACTAGGGGACATCCATTCAAATTGAGTGTTGGGAGAGTGAGACTAGGCAAAAAAAAAAATACTTCTTTACTCAGCTGTTGTTAGTCTGTGGAACTCCCTGCCACAGGATGTAGTGATGGTGGCATCTGGCCTGGATGCCTTCAAAGGGGGATTGGACAGATTCCTGGAAGAAAAGTCCATCACAGGTTACAAGTCATGATGGGGGTGTGTAATCTCCAGGCTCAAAAAAACAAGGTACTTCAAAGGCCAGATGCAGGAGAGTGGCATCAGGAGACAGATATCTAGTCTTGTGCGCTCTCAGGGGCATTTGACAGGGATACTGTGAGATACAGGAAACTGGACAAGATGGGTTTTTGGCCTGATCCAGCATGGCTCTTCTTATGGATGCAAACCAGATGAGATCCCATACTGCAGAAATCACTGTGAGCATGCATTTATCTGATTAAGCAACACATTGATGTAGTCACTGCATTATATCCTTTATCCAAATGGATACTGCATGTATCACTGCAAGTATCAGAGTGACAATGCATCTGCACTCTAGAGCAAAACATCCTCTTATCTGCAGGAGCTTCCGTACCACACAGTAATCAAAAGGATTTTGTGTTACTGGAGTCCATTTCCCCTTTTGCTCAGTATCTTTTAGTGAAGGCTCTCATCCATGCTGAGAGGGCTGTGCAAACGTTTTCTTACCTGAAACTATTCTACAAGTGGTTACTTGTGAATTCCAGCCTATGGTTGAATTCATAGCTTAGCACTGCTTGGACATCTTCAGAACATTCCAGACCCTCTCCACTGCACATGCTCCCCAAACTCTACTTAAGCCTCAGTCCATCCAGTCTGGCACCAAGAGAAACACTTGCATGGCAGACCAAGGGAAAAATGGGCAGATTGAGTGAATTCACAACCACATGAAGAACTACAGGCTACATCGTGTCCTCAGGTGGGATGTCATGCCAATGCATGAGATGACAGCTCTGCCAAAGGAAGCATCACATTTTGCCTTACATCCAATCTGCAGTGTTGCTGCTTTGCAGGTATCTGTCATTTGAATTCCTTTTTACAAAGATTGTAAATGCAGTAACTGCTGTACTTGAATAGCTTTTCATTGATCACTATACTGCTGTTTTTGCTAATTGGTGATATGATGAAGTGGTAGTGTTTACTACCGAGTTAGACATATGTTGAGATGTAATAGATTTGTCTTTTTTTTTTGTCCTGATGACTCACAAACTTATTTAGGGGACTTTTGGAACTGCTTTGTTCTACATATATCCAATGCATCTTGTGATGTTTCCAGGAGAGAAACAGGTACAGGTAAGAACTATTCACAAAAATCAGTAGGAAAAAAGGTTCTGCCGAAATTCTTAAGATGCACCCTCAGTGGTGGCTGAAAGGCAACTGAGAATTAATTACAGGGAGTTTCTGGAGTGCTGAGGGTATGGACACACCGAGTTTTAGGCTCTGGAATGTTCCAAATATGTCCATGCAAGTGCAAAACGAGCTTGTTGGTGTGATCCACAGAGACCATGAAGAAGCTAATCAGGCTACATTGGTTGCTACCGAGATACCCCACAATTGGGCATGAAGGGAATGAAACTCAAATGAACAATATATTTTGGCTATATTCTAATCACCCCAAGAGAGGGGTGTTTGTGCTTAAACAAAAACAAAATAGTACTTGAGTATGGGATGGGTGGAACAAACCAATCAAATTCATTGATTTAAAGTGCAAATGCCTTGCAACCATCTCAGTGGGACTTTTTTCTGAGTAGACATGTACTGGATGTGAGATCAAGATGGAAGGTGAAGCTTTGTAATTACAGTACTGGGAAAAGTGGTGTGGTGGAGATAGGAGGAGATAGCACAGTCTGACCCCTGTATCCACTGTTTCACTTATCTGTGGTCACAAATATACAGAAAAAATATTTTATGATACATTACCAGAACTGGTCATTAGATGGCACCACATAACATGCCAGACTGTATTTCAGTAGATGGAAGAGACTGGCCAGGTAAAGATATAAGAGGAAAGCTAAATGACACTTCCCTAGTTGTTCAAAGCAGAAGGAAGGTCACATATACAGTGGAACCTTGACTTACACACTGCTTGACGTACAGCATATTTGACTTGCAGCAAGAAGGGGCCTGTTTGACTTGAGTCTCAGGCTTTGACTTACAGCGCGGAGCCCCGGCGCAAGGCACCAGAATCTGGCGACAGCCACGACCCAGCATCACAGCTGCCATCTCCAAACTGCTCCTGCCTTCTTCCGGCAGTGGTGGCTTCGGTGAGGCCAGCTCCGAGCACCTGGAGCTGGTCCTCAGCCTCGCCGAAGCCGCCGCCACTGTCGGAGGAGAAGGGCCGGGAGCTCGGGGCTGGCCTCGCTGGTTAGACAGTTGGCTCAATCTTGTAAAAAATCTGACTGCAGAAGTCTGGTCCACAATGGAAGCATTTTAGTTGGGGAGCTGTACAGTTGTGGGACTCTAATGGTAAGTATAGATCTGTTCAGAACTTGGAACGTCAGGTTAAAATCAGTAAAACTTAAATGTTAGACATTGTTGCTATGAACATTAAAAAGTGGAGGTGTATAACTTGTGGACTATAATTCCACTGCCTCCTCCTCTCTTTGAAGAGACATTTCATTTACATCCCTGGAAGGAATCTCCTATCCCAGTCAAATTTGTGTTAAATTGCTGTTTTTGGGGCTCTTTTTCATCATCTGGAACAGATTAATCCACTTTCCCATTACTTTCTATGGGAAAAGTTTGTTTGACTTAAGTCATGTTTGACTTATGTCTGGACCTCCGGAACGGATTAATGACGTAAATCAAGGTTCCACTGTACAATAAAATCATGTGGTGGTGGAGGAGAGCAATAATATATGACAAATATTACATTTAAACATTTTTTTAAGAACCACTACAAGATAACAGCATTTTGTTGGCAGTGGAAAAATGCCTCAGTACTGTACTTTATTGAGAGAAAGCAATAAATAATACTGTGATAAAAATAGTTTGAAGTACTTAGACTGTACATAATTTGTTACATAATCAGAAGTACATAAACAAGGTTAATAGAAAAAAAATTTCAGTTGTACAATTAAAAGAGTCAAAACCAGAAACAGAAGACATGCTGCATACATTATTGCATAATAAATAATGCACCATGATTGAAATTATTCCTTGCTGGCTCCTTATTTAAAAGTGAATGATGCATTCTCTACTTTTATTTTGATGTGGCTAAAACTATTAACAACTAAATGTTTGACCAGAATCTAAAACATGTTTATAAATATATGTCAAAGATGACGTAGTAAAAGTAAGGCCTTTTTAGTAGCTGCACTACTATATGCTCCAGCATCTTGTGCTGTCGGATTCTTTGTCATAAGACTGCAGTGCATCCATGATTGGTCCACTTGAAAGAATTGCATCAGTGTCTTTCTGCAAATAATTTCACATGAAAATACAGAAAGAGAACACTTGTTTTTGTCTGCTATTTGTTACAGAAAATTCTTCTACTTATGGCTTATGCTCAGTCAACAAAAACAGACTGTACAAATTCAGCCACAAAAAAGTGACTTCACCGGTTTTCATACATTTCATAGTGTCCTAATAATTCCCACATTTTAGAATGTAAAGTAAATTACATGGAACAAAAGATTTAAATAAATCCACACTAAAATCATTTGCTATATGGAAAACGTACAGTTATGAACGGAAACAGAAGCAGGTACCATGTCTGCTTTATTAATAAACATACTGCTTCTCTGAAAAAAAGTGATTTATTTAAAATTTAGACCTAGATAGCATTTAAATTGCAATATATATATACTGCTTGGTGTCATGATACCTTTACAAAGATCGTATAATCCTTTTCACCTTCACTTTATTAAAAACCATTACATAATTACAATAACTGCATAATTTACAAAAACCCTATACTGTTTATAGGGGCAGATACGTACAAACATTACAGTACATTCAGATGAAAAAACTAAAATTAACAAGTAACAATAAACTGATTTAAAGACTGACTACTAACCAAGTTAGATAAAGGGAGTCACATACATAAATATAAGAAACATTTAATTCTAAAATACTTTCTCTATAGTACTCACAAATTCATGTGCTAATTAAAAACTCTGTAATAAAATGTTTTCAAAGTATTGATTTAAGAAGTATTAACAGATTAAAGATGTCCATCATTTCCAAAATATGGTCTCTGAGTTCAAAACGTTTCAAATCATCTGTAGAAATAGTGGGGATAAACTGAAAATAAAAATGAAGCCTTGTTAGTTTTAAAAGAAAAATCCAGGAATCGTTAAGTCCATGATGCAGGTAGCAAAGCTGCGAGTCCACACTTTTACAACACCAGTCAACATTGCAAAAGCCTCTGAATATTCACAGGCAATTAATCAAAGGGTTAAAAAGAGCCACAACCAGATCCACCCCAGAACTCTTCTCTGCAACATCCTGGAGTTCATTAATAGCACAAAATTCAGAGTGAAAGTTGAATGCATTGATAAGCTACTGGAAAGTGCCAGATTTCTGGGTGATCAAATTCCTCTCTTGGAGCAACTGTAGTAGATGTACACAATTAGTTCCATTTTTTATCAGTAGCTGGATTTTGAAGAACCAATACATTCTAATGGGAGTATTTTAACTCAACTTGTATATAATGTACCTTCTAAGATTGCATTATAGGACATGATCTGTATAAGTCTGAGAGCACTGAAGCCACAAACAAAACCTATCAAATCAGATTTTAAGTAAAATCAGTGCTCAAAATCATTAATCAGAAACAAGAGTTAAGACTATCTTTATATAGCTAAAGCTATATAATATGGGGAGAGCAAAACCAAAGGCTGATGCCTAAGTGCCCTGTGCCCACTGTTGAATGTGAGCTCATAAAGGGTAAACTTGAAGCAAGCACAATTTTGAACATTACATCATTGCTAATCACCGAGCAAGTCCATTTCCTTCACATTTGTATTTATGACTGACAAAAAAGGCTGAGAATGGCTTGAGGGAGTATGAAGCAATTAAAGCTTAACTCTGATATCTTAAACTAAAAGGGGCTCCCCCCCTTATTATTAAATTTTCCTGGTTTTCAAAAAGAAAAAATATTGTTACAGCACTAATGCAACCACATATGGACTAGTGTGTTAAAAAAATAGGTTACATCTATTTCCTTGTTATGCCGTGCCACTGTCAGTATCCTGACAGGATAAATGTATTGGATATAGTTCTTTCATGTGAAAAAGGGTTGAACACACTGAGTACTTAACAGCTAATTAAAAACAAAATAAAGCATACCTCAATGAAATTTTGCCCTTTTTGTATATTAATAAAACTCAACATATCCAATCATTCCTGAATCTCTAACTAGTGTCTATTCACTTATAGGTAATGGCCAAAACAACTTTTTTTATAAGAGGAAAAACGTAGATGCAACTAAAATTACTGGCATCAATGAACTTAATTAGCATATTCGAGGAAACATCTCAGTGGCCTGCATTATTCTCATCCTCCCCATGTTTATTTTTAGAAAGAACCAGGGGAGTAGGCCAGGCTGGGGGATACGAATGTGCACTCTTTATATTCAGGGTAAAAACATATTTGTCAATAAGAATTGGTTAAATAAGGATGGCAAAAGAGGGAAGAAAGCAAAATAAGCAGTTTCGTAGCAAAGACTGAAACCCAAAGTAAGTATGTGATAATTGTGCTAAGAATTGCTGCCATAAGCTTTAACGGGAACATCTGCTGAAGATACTATCAAATGAATAGGAAAATTTGTTCAGCCTTTAAAAGGTGGGGGGTCAATGAGAAAAGCTACTACAGTGAAAGTAGTATGTTGCACAATAGGTATGTGACTGCAGCACTGCAGATCTTTGCCTCTTTTTCATTTCAAGGCCGATAATAGATGTCTAAACTCTTACCTCCTCTAGTTCAACTCAATACACCGGCTAGGCAATAGCATTTCAGCCAGTCTGTCACTTTCCGGCATGCTTTAACTTTAACTTGCTGTGCTTGTGGAAAATTCTATTGAAATTGTGCACAACTGAAGACCTCATGAAGTATATAATAACTGTCAAACTTCAACATTTTGTTCTTAAAAATTGTTGGGGGTTCATTGTTGGGAACTGGGTACAAGAGCTGTTAACGCTATTGCTTCAGGTAGTTGTGTAATATGTATACTAATTTCCTCTGAGCAGCTGCTCTGCAAAACACTGGCTCCTAAATTCATAGGGATGGAAAGCAGTTTGTGTGGACACATTTTCTGTATTGCAGATGCTTAGTGTAATCTTGACTGTGCCATTGAAAACAACCAGAATGAGGTCATTTTATTAGAGTATTATTATTTTTCTAACTTTGTATACTCTTAACAGTGTATCACTCTTACTTACCAATGAAAGGCTTTAACATGAATAAGTCCTTACTGTAGCAGAGTCCAATCTTTGTGTTGCTGTTACATTGCCTATTTCAATAACCAAGAAAACATGCAGAACACAGCATGCAGTTAGTATCAGGATCACGTATCGATGCAGTTACAGTTATATCATGTTATAAAAGGTTACCTACACAAAATGTAAAGCACCATTTATCACAAAACATAGAATAACAAGCTACATTGATGCTCCTTCCAGATTCAACGCTTCAGTCACTACAACAGGAAATAGGTTTCCATCTTCCTAAGTAGCCCAAAATGAGTTGTTATTATTTTTAGTTTTGAAAGAGCTGAAGGATGAAGACATTGCTAGAGGAGCATCAAAAAACCCTTTGGTTTTGTCCTGAAAGAATGGAGCTAGATGGGTCAATTGCCTAACTTGGCAACTTTTTATTTTCTATTTTTTTATTGCTTCAACATTAGAACAGCATTCAGCAGGGATGCACCAGGGCCATGAACCTGCAAGTTTCCTAAAATTATTAAGCTTGGAATTCACCGTACAATATTTCACTTTAATCCTTGAAGTCAGTTCCTAACAATCATCAAGGAAATTAACACTAAACCAGTTCCTCTTTTCATCTATAGACTACAAAGCTCCTGAGGAATTAAGACCTAACCAAAATCAAGATTGGTGAAAAGGAATTATCAGATATCGAGAAGTTTTACAGAATTAGAACTAGTTTCTTAGATCAATTTTTTAAAAATATAATTTCTATAAGTATAGAAAAATCCAAACTTTGTGAACCAGTCTGCTGGTTATACTATATAATAAAAAGCCATCATTTCTAAAATGAAATAACATCTGTTCAAACTGTTACTTCTACAAAACAAAAGAGAGATCCAACTTGCCCACAAATCTGGTTTCCTGAACAGTGTGCGAGGGGATAATCCTTCTGACTAGAAAATCATTATTTGGTGTATATTCAGTGGTATCCCTCTTTCACACTATTGGATCTGAACCCTGGTCCCCATCCAACTTTGTATCAATCATCACTGTCAGCCAATATGCTTCTGCCCAAGAGGAAGGGACTTTTAAAATATTACACATCTCAAGTACAATGACCTTGGAACTTATTTTCCCACTTATTTTCATGGACTGGAAACCATTTGAGGACAGAACTATTAGAAGACACTGTGTGTGTGTGTGTGTGTGTGTGTGTGTGTGTGTGTGTGTGTGTGTGTGTGTGTGTGTGTGTGTGTGTGTGTGTGTGTGTGTGTGTGTGTGTGTGTGAAATCATTAAATATTGTATACTGAAGTGCCCAGTTTATATGCTAACCAATTGAGTGAGAAAAAGCCCCTTTATTTCATAAAATGACAGCTACTACCCTGTTGTCAAGAGCTGCCTAGATGCCCTAAGCACATTCGATCTTGCTTGATTTCGGAAGCTAAGCAGGGTCAGCCCTGGTTAGTACTTGGATGGGAGACCACCAGGGAATTCCAGGTGCTGCAGGCACCTGGAGTAGGAACTGGCAAGCCACTCCAGTATTCCTGCCAATAAACTCCATGGACATGGAGTCGCGTAGAGTCGGTCACGACTGCAACAACACAACACACACACACACCCTGTTGTCAGTGAGGTGGAATTGATAATATGGGGTGGTAGACTGCAAAATAGTAATTGGGGATCAAGAGGCAAAGGCAACAGGTATAAATCAAATACTGAATGAATTTAGGAGAGAAGGAAGAAGAAAAAGATATGATCATAGATGGACAGAGAGGTGGAATACAGTGCAGAATTGTAAGATAAAAGCATCAGAGGGGAAGGAGATATAAAGATGACCAAAAAAGAGTTAAGGATTCAAATTACTGGAAGAAGCAATCAAGACTGGTAGAGCCTAAGACAGATGGTGAAAAACAGAATAACATAAAATTGTACAACATAAAAATTCGGGGAAATTTGCAACATTGTTTCATGTAAAAATGTTCTGTTTCCACAGAATTTGTATAAAGGAAAATTTGCTTAACATTTATTATAAGAGGTTTGTATAAGATCCTTAATCAGAGCTCAAAGAAAGCCAGGTATTAATATTATAGCATACTCAAAAACAAATGTTATGTTATCATTCACTGAAAAACTAAAGCAATAATGCAAGTCATGCACAGCAGGGGTTCTCCCTCACCCAAAGTTCAGCAGCTTCAGTTGCTTTATACACTTACAAACTCAAGCATACATAATCACCATGCTTTAAGTTATTAAGTAATACTTTACCATCAATCTGCATCTTCTTTGGCTGCATAGAAGGCGATGACATTGAGGTGGTAACTCTGAAGTTTGCCGGGAGAGTCTCTGCTGATCCAGCAGCTAAACCTCTTATATCCTTTGGTCTAAACTTTTTTCTCCATGAAGGTGCTCGTCTAAAGCTTTTATCATCATCCTAAAAAATACAGAAAACCAGCACTTGAATGGATTTCAACATGCAATAACTTAATATTTAGCAAGGATCAAAAACCCACAGTTATACTCGTATCTTTTGTATGTTGCTGGTCTTTGCCACAGTTACACATCTATCAAACAAGTCTTCTAAAAACCTACTCATGTTGAAATATAATCTAACTCCTAACTCTGGCTTTCAGTCTCTTATGACAGTGCTTGCACATTTTATTCTCCTAGTCCCATAAAAGAGAAACCAGAAGTCAGGTAGCACCTACATTATGGCAACTCTATGATATGTCCAGTCCTAAACAGCCCTGTTCAACTCTTGTAAACTCAAAAACTTGTGGTTTCCTTTAGGGAATTAATCTATTTTGTATTGTGTTTTCCTCTTTTCCTGCTGCCTTCAACCTTTCTCAGAATTGTTGTTGGTTTTTTTTTTTTAACAAAGAATCCTGCCTTCTCATGGTGTGCCCAAAATAGGGCAGCTTCAGTTTCAACATTTTTGCCTCCAGAGATAGTTCAGGCTTGATTTGACCTACAATATACTTGCTCATCTTTCTGGAAATCCAGGATATTCACAAACTTTTTCTTCAGCACCACTAAGATGGTTTCAAATGCATATCTTAAATTTTTGCTGTCTCCAGCCATTATATGTATAAGTTTTAATGTGGCTATATCTCTATTCTTCTGAAGAAGTGACTTCGGACATAAAATCTTATGAAAATTAAACCCCAAGTCCAATAGTTGCTACATGACTTCTACCTTCTCTTTTGCGACAGAAAACTGCCACTGCCACCTGCTAGATTACTTATACAGTAGTTGAATTGAAGTCTAGTGATCTAACAAATTAATCTACTAAATTTATAAATTTATTTATCAATTAGCGCAAAGTAAAAGCATTCATTATACACCAGTATCTACAGACAGTTCATGGCCTAAGAAGCTATCAGAGCTTAATAATGAACTCTTATGAAATATATAAACCAAAGGTTAGTAATCCTAATTTACATGGCCAGTTTCAAAAATAATAGCATCTGAACAAATCCCTCACATCTTGTCCTGGATGTTCTGGATTATGTAGAAGACTTGGGAGAAAGGAATTTACATTGTTATGGAGAATGTTAGAAAGAGCTTCATTGCTATTTCTTGTTTCTCTGAACTGCTGCAAACGTGGGAAGAAATCCCACCTCAGCACCACCAACTACTTTCCACAGCAAGAACAAAGGTTTCGGGGGAAAAAAGATATTTTGGAGCTCGGAGAGCAAAACCAGCCTTTTATCTTGCTTTAAAAAATTATTTATATGTTTTTCAACAGCTTTTTTGGATAGTGGATAGTTGATACGAGTCCTC
Organism: Phrynocephalus forsythii; assembly: GCA_029282475.1. Classification (NCBI taxonomy): domain Eukaryota; kingdom Metazoa; phylum Chordata; class Lepidosauria; order Squamata; family Agamidae; genus Phrynocephalus; species Phrynocephalus forsythii. The sequence goes on along the minus strand of JAPFRF010000001.1, from coordinate 123,881,202 downwards.
CATGGAGGACCTGCAACTAGCTTTTTTCAGACTAATGAAGCTGTCTGGATGAGCAGCGAAACGTTTCTATCACTCAAGAAAAAGAAGTCCAGTTGCCATGACTCAACTTCCAGATTAAGCTTTAAAACCATGGAACTGAGTCACCAGCTCCTTCCCAAAGCTATAAAGGTCAAGTAATAAAATGTAACATTTTGGGGGAGAAAAAACAGTCCTTCTTTCAAAAACATTTTTTTAAGCGGAAAGTTTTGGAGAACCTAGAAAACATTCATGAATAAAATTCCATGTATGTATGTATGTATGTATGTATGTATGTATGTATGTATGTATGTATGTATGTATGTATGTATGTATGTATGTATGTTGTGTTTCTTTCAGTGAAGGGACCCACAAAAAGGTTTTAGTAGCTCAAAATGCCGAAGACTGGCTAGTATGAAGATTTGTCTGTAAAATAATATTCAGAACTAGGCAATGACAATTCTTGTGCATACTGTAGACATACATTATACTCAATATGACAATACATTTCTTCACAAGAGGAGCATATGGGAGCCTATTGCTTATAAACTACAAGATGAAGGAAGCAGCAGCTTCACTGCTTATATTAAACTAAAGCTTTTAAATTTTTCATTTTCACAAATATTGAAATAATACAAAATTCTCTCTAAAGTTATATATGAAATAAATTATGTTGTTCAAGCAGTAAGGCAAGTTTTGGTTAATATAAAAATACCTTATATAAATTTGGATCTCCCTACATAGTTTTTATTTATTTATTTATTTATTTATTTATTTATTTATTTATTTATTTATTAGTATTTTTACCCTGTCTTTCTCCTTGGAAAAGGCACCAAGGCAGCTTTACAGTACGCAGACAATATACAGTCCATTACACTTCTGTTTATTTCAAGGGGAAAATACCTTTAACAAAACCCTCTTTCATGGTGTCAAGACTTATAGAAATGTTACATTTCTACTTCTCGCTTCTATTCTAACTCCTACCAAATGAAACTACCAACTGCCTTATGAGCAACAACCAAGTGAAATGAAATTTTTTTGAACAAAAGGTTATTAATATACAAAATGTATTCTGTCTCAAAATTAACCGAAAGACACAAATAGTGGAAATTTCTGATCTCAGCAAGTCAGCCACATTGTACAGAAAGGCAGTTAATCTTAGGAACTATCATAGCAGCCAAAGGAAAGATGGACTGCTTGGATATCTGAAAAGCATATTATTATATCTCCATGCAGTGAACGTGTAGGAGGGATGTCTAACTTAAAAGCTTTAAGTACCTGCAATTTCTTACAAAGGACATTATCTCATGGTGGCTTTTGTGTAAGATAATTAGCTGTGAAGAATCATAAAACTAAAACCAATAAAACTCACTTCATCAAACCTCCTTTCTGTGCCCATTATGAGAAGGTTGTTGAATTCTCTCTCCAAAACAGCACGGGCCTTAAAGAAAAAGATTAACAAACTCAAAACATATTCAAATATTCAGAATACAATTTGAGAGTCCAACTATTCAAGTACAATCTTAATGATCAAATGTACAGCAGGAATAACATCAATATAACATTACTACTGTGGAATTCTTTTGTTTTCTGAATGTCCACAATACCTTATTAAAAATTCTATACTATCATTTCTGCACATCTGTACTGAAATTATCTTTGCCAGGTTAAAAGCATCAGTTTGGAAACTTCTGTAGGCATCAATACTCAAACCACATTTGGATACAACTCATGACATTTTGAAAAAGGAAGTTTACTTTAAAATTAGTGTTAAACAATATGTCAAAACAAAGTGGGATGTGTTTTAATGTTAGAATACATGAAAATTTTTTTCAAAGATACCTAAGCAATTTCCAATCAAATTATTTCAGGGTTAAAATGGGTATAATCTACAAATTCTACCCTCACCAATGAAGCATTCTAAATACAGCTACTGGTAAGAAATATTCAGATACTGTCATTACCTGTGTATTCTGAGTGGGTATTTGTAAGGAAAGAGCTAACGCATTGTGATCAAATGTTTCATCTAAGGCCACAAGTGCACCATGAACTCCACTTTCTATCAGATTATTTGCATATTCTTTTAGACCAATTGATATCACCCAGTGAATCATCCTGTCATTGCTCCAGACAAGGACATCTATGGGGGGGGGAGAGAAAATCAAATGATTAAAACACAATATGGTCCATTATATGTACAAGCCCATGACACAGGATTGGACTGACTGCTGGAAAAGCCAATGTGCAGAAGAGACTGCTGCTTCTTTTGCGGCCTCCAACACTGATGCTTTTTCACAAAATGCTTGAAACCAAGCAGTTTTTAGGGAGCCGTGAGGGTTCTAGAAAAGGAGTCGTGGATATCAAGGACTTCCCTTTTTCCGCCGGTGGAAGAGTTGCACAAGTGAAGCAATTCTTCATTCAGCTCACACTTTTTCTTCCATGTAGTATCAGTAATAAATAGCATGGAGGTTTAGAAGTACTTTTCATATAAATTCAGACTCTGCAGTGGCACTAGATGTCAAGTCCATTACTTTATACAGTGGTACCTTGTATAAAGGAATTAATTTGTTCCAAATGAAATTATGTTAAACAATTATTCCTTTATACAAATTTCCCATAGGAATGCATTGAACACGAAGTAATCCCTAATTGTGACAATTTTTATGTTGTACGAATTCACCCCATAGGTGATTCTGTTCAGCAAATTTCCCCTATCTCTGGAATGTTTTATGTGGTACAGATATTATGTTATACAAACCGTTTGTTATATGAGGGTCCACTGTAGTATTCATTTTAATAGTGCTGTTTATGAGTGTAAGAAAGCCCCATGGAAAATCCCACTGGTTCACAGTGGATAAATTGCCAAGATTTCTAAAAGACTTTCAGCAAGATGAACATTTATACTGGGTTTCATCAGCCACACTACTACTAAAATGCCTTTCACAGTCTCATCTTATTAAATCAGAAACTCATATTAACAAATTGAAGCATTTAAATGCTGAGTCGAGGTTTAAAAATATATTGATATACCAAAGAAAAAGATATTAGAGACCATGTTATGTAAACCAAATGTGTGTGTTAATCTAATAATTTTGGTTTAGCTTCCTGGTTGCACTGAATATTATTCCAGAAAATCCATCCTGTTCCTTTTTGCTTTTTTAAGGGAGGAGGACACCACAAAGCTGAACAGCTTACATAACAAGCTTTTTAAAAGTTTCCATGTCTTGATTTTTCAAAAACATACACATTTTCTATGCCACAGCAGTTCATAATTGATTCACAGTACATTCTTATACATACAGTATCTAGTAGTCAGAATCTGGAATGTATGCAGAGTTGAATGGCTTGGTGTGCAGAGCAAATGCCTAGTCTAACTTGATAATCTTCAGTGACTTGCCATTAAACGTAATCATTTGCATAAGCTGGTGTAAAACCTCAACAGGTTTTTGACCAACATTTGAAACTGTGATGCAGCTAGCTATTCTTCAACTTAATATGGGTATTTCTTATTATACCTTTATCTTCCCCTCTTGGATAGTACTACTAAGGGTTCATCTGGAAGTTGAGTCATGGCTACTGGACTTCTTTTTTGAGAGATAGAAACGTTTTGCTGTTCATTCAAACAGCTTCATCGGTCTGAAGCTGTTTGGTTGAACAGCGAAACGTTTATATCTCTCAAAAAAGAAGTCCAGTAGCCATGACTCAACTTCCAGATAAACTCACCTGGATGACTGAGAATCTTCACAGACATACTAAGGGTTCAATTTCATCTGTACTTCCTAGTTCTACTACAGTTGCTTAACACCTGCATGCACATCAAATGGGGCCACTACTTAAAAAGCAAAAGCAAAGTGTGCTGTTTACATATCGCCCCATAGCGTGTAAAGCACTCTCTGGATAGTTTACAATTTATTTTTGCAGGCTACACACTGCTCTCCCCGACCCCACAAACAAGTTGGATTCTCAGTTTGCAAAGCCTGGAGGAATGGAAGGCTGAGTGTACCTCAAGCTGGCTATCTCAGATTGAACCTGGGTTGAAAGCAGAACTTAGGCTGCACTGCAGTACTGCACTGTTACCACTGTGTCAGGATGCTCCATAGGATCAGGATTAGACAGAAAAACAAACACAAGTAGTTTATAGTTCCTAACTTACACAATATAACCATGTTAAGAATCCTATCTTGTGCAGTCAAAAAGAACACAGGTTTTAATACTTCTCTCCTGAACCTGAAATCCAAACCTGTGCAAAACCCAACATTGAGTGCATTTTTATTTTTGTTCAGCAGGTGGAATATATTTTGTATACAATAATTGTGTTATAATTCAATATATTTATTAAAAGCAAATGTTCTGAAACAAACCAACAAACCAACCCCAGGAAAACAAATGATTACCTTTAATCTCATTTAGACTTTCTTCTCTTCTTCTTTCAAGTTCTTTTCTATCATAATTCAACCTTCGCAAACACATAATGCCACACTGGAAGCTATTTCTGTGAAAAGTTTAAAATGAGTGAAGGGGTTACAAAGAACAGCTAACATGCTTATTAATAACAACTATTTGAAATATATATGTACCTGTGAAAACTATCAACCATTTTAAGCTGACCACGGAGATCTTTTTTAGTTAAATGATCCAGCATTCTCGCATCAACAAGACATTCCATAAAATAACTGCGATACTGAGGGAGCCCCAAACTGGGTAGCCATTCATTGCCAATCCATTCGTGGTTCATATCACCATACGCTAAAGTCTGTTTAAAAGAAGAACATTAAGATGTAATTTAAAATGAAAAGGCTTTTGATAGAACATTAAGAGTGGGATCCAGAATTATATTTTATCAGCGTGAACAGTTCCAGGTGGAGCTCTGTACATACCCCTTTCCCACAAGCCTGTGCCCCAGTGTTCCAGAGACAAGCTAGTATTAATAGAAATAAAGATGTGAAGCATGTCTGGACAATGCTTCTCTTCAAACTCTCAGCAAGAACATTGAAGAGATGTGTGTGTGTGTGTGTGTTGTTGTCATTACAGTGGTGACTGACTCTTTGTGACCCCATGACCATTTCTTGGCAGGAATACTGGAGTCGTTTGCCAGTTCCTACTCCAGGTGCCTACAGCACCTGGTATTCCCTGGTGGTCTCCCATCCAAGTACTAACCAGGGCCAACCCTGCTTAGCTTCCGAAATCGGGCGAGATCGGATGTGCTTTGGGCATCTAGGCTTTGAAGAGATAGAGGGGTTTTTTTTTTTTTTGGGGGGGCTCCAAGAATCCCCAAGACAGCTCTGCTATCAGATGTATGTATTGTTAGCATTGTTTATTTATTTCTTCCTTCCACTTTTACACCACCTGATGAATTTGATGCATTACTCTGGGCCATTGACAATCAAACAAATATGCTCATAAAAGATAGTAACAGGAGTCGTAATCAAAAATAAGAGCAGTTAAGTCAATAAAACAGCATAACAGTATAAGTGGAGACATACATTATATGTTCATGCTGCACGTGTTTACCAAAGCAGATATCAGTGCACCACAGAAAGAAGTGGATGCTACCTAAAATATTTTAATCAAACATCTGAATCTGTTAATGAAAAACTGGGAAAAAGTAACAGTAAGATTTCTTTAAAGCTTCCATGTCTTCTGTTGATTTTTAAGCCACATCAGTTTACAACTGATCCCTGTACATAGAGTATCAGAAGTATGCCCCCACAGAATTCAATAGGTCTTATTCCCATGTAAGTGTGCATACTGCAAGAATACTTGTACAATCTAAATTCTTAGGACCATTGACCAAAATTTGACTTTAATCCAAGGAATGTTTAGGTTGTCACCACAGTTCTGACTATTCATTTTACAATCAATGAAATGTACCTTCATGTCCAAGAAGAAATTTTTAGAGGGTGACTCAAGTAGTTACATCAAATTTTTCCGAGCCAAATAATTTTTAAAATGTGAGAACTTCTCTGACATTTAAAAGGAGTGAAATTTTGCTCATGAGATTTCCATCAAATACATTTATGCAAAAATGAGTTTTTGGCTTAATAAACTGTAATTGATGTTTTTAAAACAGAAGGTTTAAAAGAAAAGTCTCCAACCTGAGCCCAGCATCCTTCCTCATCTTCCTGAGGTTATGTAATTAGAAAAGCAAAACACACAAATGTTAGTATTTATAAGTTTAGTAATGCAAGCTATTTCAAAGTAATGGCCGCAGTCCAATATGCAGAAAAGGGCACCTAATCGAAGAATTGGAAGAAGATCTAAATGAGATAAATCTCTCAATATACAAGCATGGTATATTTAGCATATGATTCCAGGCACTAATCACTTGATATAGCCCTTTCTGTGCATACAATTGTTTCTGGAATGCGGCCATCTTGCAAATGGGGAGCAATAACATGCCAATAATTTATAATTCATGAATGCAGGTATCATGCATTCGAAGTTACACATTCATCTTGCTTCATATTTTGACACCTTAATGAAAACTGAAGCACATGCTGCTTTGTTTTTCCACACAAGAAAGATTCCTTAGCAGTAAATCCGTGTCAAATATCAAGCCATACTTTTTCATAATCATGTCACTGATTCTCCCTGCCCAATCCCCCCCCCCGTTTCCACAACAACCTTGGTGGAAAAGCATTTTGCAGCATGTATTGCAAATTTCAGAGGGTTAGTAATTAAAATAAGCCGTAACCAAGAAAGATTTAGTTACATTAATAATGTTTCTATTCTTTGCAGAGACTAAAAAAAGCACATGATTCAAGCACTCAAGTTGGAAAAGCACTGTAAAAACAGAAGCTTCACTACTACAACTAACCGTTTGCTGTGTAGATGTAAGATTTTCCATTTCTTCATGTGTTACCCAGACATTTCCTGTGGTCTAATATGACCCCAAAGTGAACCAATCAAATCCAATGAAAGGAAAGCAGTAACAAAGAGGAAAGGTTGCAGAATATATAAGCAACAGGTACATATAAGGAGCAGGCATGGGCAAAAGCAATGGTTTCTAGACTGTTAAGCACAGATTGATGGGAGACGCAAACTTGTGGTCCAACATACTTGTCTTCAAAAAAACCAACTAATGTATATAAAACTACACTACAGTATGTTGAACCAAGATCTGAACAGTAAAATAGTTTACACTATGGCTCCTAGACAAACTACTTATACTCAACAATGCCAAGTATGATTGTTTCAGGTTATTCCACTTGCTCTTAGCTGCCTTAGTACATTTGTCCTTTTGAACCTTAACAATATTGGTGTCTTCATTTACTGCATTACTTAATGATACAGGTTAGGTGCATCTCCAGAACCCTCCATGAAAACACATACGTCCGAGTTTGTGGTAAGCCATGATTTGTTATTACATTCTAACAGCAAAATGAAGTTTTCTCTTGTCTTGCAAACCAGAATTTGAAGCAGGTTTGGAGGGAAACTAGATCATTTTCTGCTACAAATTTAACAACAAATTATGGTTTAGCATAAGTAAGGAAGAAATGAAGGATAACTAAGTATGAGCTGACACTTATATGCAAACCAATTTGTCAATTACGGTAGTTAGTTGTCCTTTAAAATCACCTTTCCTCTTAAATAGGTACTATCACATTTAAAAGCATGCATCTTTCCTATGATCAAAAGCCAAGAATATGAGCAGAGACGTTGGATCTGTTTGAGTAGCAAATTTGGATCTTACACTACTACGTAAATCGTGTCTGTGAAGATTCTCAGTCATCCAGGTGTGTTTATCTGGAGTTTGAGTCATGACAACTGGACTTCTTTTTCTTGAAAGATAGAAACATTTCGCTGCTCATCCGAGCTGTTCGGATGAGCAGTGAAATGTTTCTATCTCTCAAGAAAAAGATGTCCAGTTGCCATGACTCATCTTCCAGATACATAGAGAGTACAGTATTTAGTTAAATCCAAATATCAGACTCAGCTACAGTAGACCCATTGGACAAATGACAATATTAAAATAATTCTTTTTATTCAGTGGGTCCAGAATACTATTCATATCACTGATACTTACGAATTCCTTGTCAGACAACTTGCCTTCAAAACAGTTTATATTAGTCCTAAGAAATGCATCTACCTTAATCCAGTGGTTCCTGAATTCTCTAGATGCTCCAAAAAGCCTTGATCACCATAGCCTAAAGCAGCGGTGCTGAACCTTCAGCACTCCAGATGTTTTTGACCACAACTCCCAGAATCTGGAACATAGATTGCCAATTACAAAAGATTATGGGAGTTGTGGTCCAAAACACCTGGAGTGCCAAAGGTTTGCCACCACTGACTGGCCTAAAGCATCTGGGAGTTGTTGTCCAATAATATTCTGGAACCATTGCCCAGTACAGTAATCAAACTCATATATACAGCCATTGTGGATGTAGATGTTTGGAATCATATCCACTGGAGTACTCGTGCAGGCTCCAAAAAGGACTGGGGTGGTTGAGAAAATCAATACATTGTGTATAGAGGTTCACCTATTTTTTATCCCCACAGACAAACTAACACATCTTTAGATAAAATGATACACAAACTGGCTTGTTTCAGGCAAACAAATGTTTGTCACTGAAGACTTCACCTGTCCTCCAGAGGACATTTTCTTCTCGACTAAGCTTGATGTCTCTAAAAACTCTTTCCCCATCTTCCCAACCTCAGCTTCTTGTGATCACACCACCCCTTCCAAAGTACTCGCAGTATCTCAGGACAGAGCAAAACAAGCCTCAGCTCTCAATATATGCTGAGCTCTCTTCTAGGATCAGGCTGTGCTTTCAAAATCCTCTAACCAGCCATTCTCAACCTTCCCCCCACCCCAGTCAGGGCCCTAAACACAATATGAAAGAAATTAAAGGCCAAATCAGGACTGTATAAATTGCATAACAAAGCTTTTAAGACTGTTTAAGACTGAATTGTTTCCAGTCCTTGGCCCCCTTCAAATGGGCCACCACCTCCTGCTCCTGTTGAGAATGGCTGTGAAGGAAAATGTTTGTTCTGGCACTGTGCTTTCAAAGCACTTGGAGCAGCTTGGAAGAGAATCACAATGTATGGATGATATCCCCTCTTTCTTCTAACTCTATAACTAGAAAACTTGGTGTGCTCTTCCAGAACAAACAGGCCTCTTGTCATAGTAAGCAGAATTTTTGATTTGTTTTATTTATTTATTTATTTATCAGTCTATAGTTCCTGAAAGGAACTCACAAGTTGCATTATCATCAGTCTAAGTTTACAAGTTGCTTCTTTGGTTTAAGGCACAATACATACTCACTTTAAAACTGTTACAATTTTATAAAGTAGAAAAAGGTTATTAAATCTTTAATTTCTACTCTTTTCAAAAGCTGTCTTTCCTCCGGTGCCTCCCTGTCACTCTTATGTTATATGTGGTCTTATTGATGCAGACTTGCACAACAAGGCAGAATTCTAAATTGTTTGATAGTCTCTGCTCAATCAAAGGTCAACACTCTTTTCCATTTTCTCTTACCGTTCTTGATGTAGGAGGAGCAGATGGACTTGTTAGTGACATGATTTCTTGAATGGCAAGTCTCAGCTTTAATCTATGTAAAGGGTTACTGATTCCGATTTCACGCTGTATTTCCGTATCAGATAAGGCTGACATTATAGCACCACTTTTCACATTTGCACGGCAAGCAGCTACATACCAGGCTGGCATTCCAACCCATAACTGTCAAAGAGAAAGGCAAAGAGAGGATGATGTACAAGTTCCATGTTTGAGTCAATACTGTGTTGGGTTCCACTGTAAAGTCTCCTTACCTCTAACCAGACAACTACTGTGGGTCCATCCCATTGAGCAAAGGGTAGACCTTGTCTCCGAGCTTCTTCAAGCAATTCATGCCTTAAAAATACAGCAAAATATACTCTTGAAGTTGCAACATTAGCATATTCACTTCCCCAATTGTTCTCCAGGAATCTTCTCTTCCTTTCAACAATTACAAGCACAGCACCTTTTCCACAACACACAAGTCCACGGCAAAGGCACTGCATGAGTTGAGTAGAGTTATTAGTGTAATAATACAATGTTTACTCTTTCAGAAACAGGATTTAGCACACTACAGAGGTTCTCAGATTATAATAATTTGTTATATATAGGATACCAGCACCATACTCTGTAGTAGAGATGGGCACGACCAGAAAAAATTACGTTTCGAGTTGTCGTTTGTTGGGATGGGTCCGTTTCAGGTCGTTTCCGTTTGTTGCGAAATTTTTCAAAAAACTGTCATTTCCGTTTGTCGTCTGTCGTTTGTACAGTGGTTTAGGGAGCGTAACGTGTAGCCGCCATTATACATTATGTTGGGGTTGTTAGTGTGACAGGAAACCTCATCGGCACTTCTCTGTCTCACTAAGAACATTATGTTAGGGTGGGGGTTAGTGTGTCAGAGGAACCTTCTCTGACTCACTAAGAAGGAAAGCACACTGGTGTACTGCTGTACAGGTTACGCTTAGGGAGGGAGGGAGTGGGTCTCTGGAGTTGAAGGCACCTCTCTGGGTGCATCACTCTGACCCACTAAGAAGGGAAGTGTACTTGCGTACAAATCTGGGTTAGGGTTGGGGTTAGGGTAAGGGCTAGGCTTAGGGTAACGGTTCAGGTTAGGGTTAGGGTTAGGGTTAGGGTTGGTGGGCTTTTTATGCCCTCTCTGGCACATCCAGAAGTCTCAGCAAAACCTGGCCATGCGATTGGTGGAATGGCTCCAAAAATTTGCATGGTCCCATCCCATGGCCAGCCCATAAAAATAAAAATAAAAATAAAATAAAATAAAATCAATACGACGTTTTATTGCTATAAAAAACCCACTGCTGCTACTATAAAAATTCAGGCATTTAAAATACCTAATTTTCACATGTTTCTGTGGTGCTTTGGTGGGTTTTTGGACCACGATTTCAAAAGAAAAATTGTGGTTGCCATTTTGGATCCCCCCCACCGCATGGCAAATGGAGACGACGAGGATGACCCCCCCCCAGCCTGGTGCAAGCAGCCCAGGACAGGAGAGGGGGGGGAGGCCAGGGACCCCCCCCAGAAACCACCCCTCGGTAGGTGCCCTCACTGAGGCAGGCATATTTTCGCCTGCTTTTATGGCCGGGAATCGGGTTTTTTTTTAATTTTTAAAACTTTTTTCTGTGCTGCTTGGCATCGCGCGAAATGACAACGAAAAATCAGACCCAATTTTTCTTTTTCGGTTCGGGTTCGAGCTGGAGCGGAGTAATTCTCGTTACCGTTACCCGTTATGTAACGATAACGAGAATCGAAAACGGAAACGACAATTTTGCCTAGTCATGCCCATGTCTACTCTGTAGTGAATTACATTACTCATATGGAAAGGCAGTTCAGAACCACTGACTGCTACTACTGACATGTTTCCAAGTATTTTAAATACAATGTATTCCTGGTTTGGGTGATAGGCATTAATTCTCTGTGTTGTCTGGAATATTACTTTGGCTAAACAGAGTTCTACTGTACTCATGCAGTAATATTGAAAGGATCTCTTATTCTCTCATTCTCTAAAACAAAAACATATCTATATTCTTAAAAGGAAGAATCTTTTCATGATTTTTCACTTCCATGTGGCCTAAATATGTTCTGATGTTTTATTTAAACTAATACTAATACAATACAATACATATTGCCCCATGGTTCTGTTCTGGAGTGTTTCTGGCACACAAACTCCTTCACTGTTATTTTCCAGAGGTTTTTCTGAGGCCCCATAATAATGTTCTAATTTTACTTTCTGTACAGCCAGACTAAACAAATGCTTTAACCTGAGCAATTTAAGTATTCTGTGCTGTTTGCTAAAAGGGACATTTTCAACTTTTGAGCAGACACATGCAGATTTGTGCTTTTGGACTACAGCCTCTCAAATTTACCATGCAATGTGGTCAGTCTGTTTCATAACCTAAAACAAACATCTACAACTTCTATTTTCTAGCTAAAGAGATCCCCTTATACAGAGAATTCAGACCTCTCTCCTGAAAACTACTGTGGCACCGCAGCATATTGAAGTACTGCATATTGAAGTACATTTTGGGAAGCAGTGCAGGATTTATCACTGAATGCTGGCTAGATTTGTTGCACTTACCATTGAACCAAATGCCATTCTATTCTAAAAATTCTAGAGTTCCAATTCTATTCTAGAGACCGAGTGCCCAAACTGCAATTCAAAACCCACTAATTTTTTTGCAAAGTGTCAATACAGTAATTTAACCTGTATACAGGTGACTATGAAGGGACGATGTCGGGGCACCAAGTGCCACCTTTGGCACCCATGCCATAGGTTCGCCATCACTGGCCTACACTGTCCCAAAACATATTTTTGGTCCCCAGCTCAAAACGCCTGGGCCGTACTTTCTGAGGTATGGTTGGCAGATGTAGGGAAACTCAATTACATTTGTTTAATTTTATTCATTTTCTAACTAAGAAACATTTAAATCATGCTTTGGAGAACCACCTCAGAGTTTCCTGATCAATTAGAATACTATTAGAAAACATTCAGTACAAATGTACCAATTCTGTCTTCTACCTTATTTTAAGAGGCAGATGAAACATCTGTTACTGAGAATGCAAAGCCTCACATTTAAAATATTATCCCATTTAAAAAAACTTGTGGAGGAGTAAAAGACATGCATGCAGAAGTAAAGATGCATTTATACCCTGTAAAACTATAACACAACTATATGACTTCCAAAAAGAATCACAAATAGTACAAAATCAAATGCAAGGAAGCTTAATTTTTGTGAATTAAGAACTGTGTAATTTCAAAAATTACAGGCAAATATATTGCATGCAGTTGTGAAGCACCTCAACTTTTTGGCATAAAACACCATAGACTGCTGCCATTCCACAAACTGGCGATCATTCCCCTGCAACTAACTGGGTTTATGGTTATGCCAAGAGATATAGGATACATCCATTTGCAAAGGTGAACTATTCCCGCAGATGGAGGTTGCACACAGACAGCAAGCTAAGGGGATTCTGGCATGATGCTTGACCAGACAGTGACAAATGCATCTTATGTCAGTAGGTTCCACAAGCTTTTGTTACAGGTACCTTATAAGAGCTTATAAGAAAAATGATGTCATCAATTAAATGAGTTGTGTAATCAATTAAATATAATTAACAAAATTAATGGATTTCACAAACTCTTCCAAATTTATGTAACAAATTTTATAGACAGGTACAAAAGTCCCCACAGGAAAGGCCTACGATTTTTATGACTATATAAAATGATTGAGAAATTCACTCATTTATTTTGTTGATATTAAGTATTCCAACCTGACTGCTGATAGTTTAATATGTCAGGCTTAATACAAGTCTGGCTTTAATCAAAGTGACCGAGCCTAGAATCAGAATGGCAATGGAACCAATTACCTCAAGTGCTCCAGCACTGGAGGCATTCAAGAGAAATTTGGAAACCTGGCAGAAAGCTTAGATATGTCTTCCTGCATAGTGCATGGGTTGGACTTGATGGCCTTATAGTGCCTTCCAAGTTCACTATTCTATGATTCTATCCTATGATTTCAGACAAACTGGAATATGGAATTAGAACTAACATGACTGAAATCCCCTTCCCTTCCCTTCCTTTCTCCCTGCAGCTCTCTAAATCGCCTGAAAATGGGCTCTAGTGAGTTCTGAAGCATTCCAGGGTCAGCCTTGATGTTCACAGGGGACTACAGTAAGGAGAAGGCATTATCTCCTCATCTGTTTTCATGAGCTTTTGTTGTTCTGCCATCAAATATCCAGCAGAGAATACCACTCGCTGTTTTCACAACATGTCCATAGTCTGATTAAGTTACAGTAAAACCAACTTACCCTGATTTTGCACTATCACATGAAATGGAAAAATGAAAAGAGAGTAAAACAAACAAAGGAAATAAAATATAAGACTGGGATTAAAAACAATACTTAACACATTTAAAAAAAAATAGATAAGTGTGCTATAGAAGGAGAAAAGACAAACAAGAATTAAGGACACTGACAAAATGAGGAACTTTAGTATTGTACATACTACACAATACAAAATGGATTTTGCCCTAACACTCCCCTAAAGTGAATTTTAGACAGACAGATGTAAGCATATTAGAACTTAAGGGTGGTGTTGAATGTTCAATTTGTGATGGCTAATGGGCTATAGTTTATGTTTAAAATGACTGCAGAACTGATGGTGTCATCCTTCTGACACATAAGCTGTTCAAACAGCAAGAGCCAAACATGAAATGACTCATTAAGTAATTACTGTACTGCCAAATCTTAAGCAAAATGAAAGCACTATCTATAATTCTAAATAACTAGGTATAGTCCTTATTGCTATTGAACACATTTCAGCTTCAGAAGTATCTTAAATTTACTAAGCTGACTGGACAGCTCAATGAGTTAAGTATTTGGCTGCAAAGGCAAATGTTGTATGTTCAGATCCCCACTTTGTGTTCCAGGAGAAGAGTCAGCCTATGTAGCCTTGGGCCAGCTGCATAGTCCTAGGGTGCCCGCAGAAGAAAGCAATGGTAAACCAATTTTGAGTAGACTATACCTAAAAATCCTCAAAAGTACTGCCATAAGTCAGAAGACTTAATAGCTTATAATAATAGGTTTACTTTTCATGTTTTATTTCCATTTTGACTCCACTGTCTACATTTTTCATCTATGAATCCAGATATTAATTGAGCTTACAGCTTTCTGTATTAACTAATAAGTGTCTTATGACAATAGTACTTGTCTTATGACAATAATACTTATAACAAAATGCTAAACTGAGTGAGGACAGTATGAAATATGAAATACACACATTAATAAAATATAAAATACACACATTAATAATTATAATAAACAGTATGTTTATTTAACAGAATTGTCAGAACTGAAGACAAACAAGCAGGAGAGAACTGGAGGGAGTTTCACTAAGTCTGAGACTTCACTTTTCCCACTGGATTACAATCTCACTTCTCCTTGGTAGTGAAACCCATTATAAGATTTCATAACTAAATCCTAATTCTCAGAGGCATCTCAAAGGAGATAAAATTAGGTCATCTGGAATCAGCTAATTTGAGGCTTTAACAGAGTTAGAATCAACACTAGAATAGACAAAAAGAAAATATTTTTTCACCCAGCACATTGTTAGTCTGTGGAACTCCCTGCCACAGGATGTGGTGATGGCATCTGGCCTGGATGCCTTCAAAAGGGGATTGGACAGATTCCTGGAGGTAAAGTCCATCACAGGTTACAAACCATGATGGAGATGTGTAATCTCCAGGCTTAAAACCAGGGTACTTCAAGGGCCAGATGCAGAGGAGTGGTACCAGGAGACAGATATCTAGTCTCATGCGCTCCCAAACACATTTGGTGGGGCCACTGTGGGATACAGAAAGCTGGACTAGATGGGCCTTTGGCCTGATCCAGCATGGCTCTTCTTTTGTACTTTTAAATTCACTAAGAAACTGAAAATGGAACTCATGTGAAACACTTGTACAATTGCTGCAATTTGTTTCCTATAGTAAGCCTCTTGGCTTTTGCATTTTAGACCACTGACGTTTCCATGAGTTTTTCACAAGGATCCACAGATATAGGTGCACATCACTGATTATTTTCTCAAAGCAATCATAGAAATCAGGTAGCAGAAAATAATTGCCAGAACACAGAACTGGAAGCTAGTCACATTGTAGTCATGTTGAATGCATGCATGTACAAGTCTTAAAGGTTCATTAGTAAAGACCCAAAAGGAAAACAGCAGTCAGTTTTTAATTAACACAGCTATGAAAATAGGTACACATTTCATTAGTAACTTACTTTTTTTGTAGTTTTCTGTTCTTTTCTGCTTGTCCTCCCAGTTTTCCAAGTCCCAAGCCATCCTGAGTTGAACTATCTGCTTCCATTACCATAACTGCAAGAATTCAACAAGCTTTAGGAGACAGTGGCATCAGACATATGCCACTCTTAATTTATTATTCCAAATCCCCAGAATTCTCCAAGAATTCCTGGAGTCGCAGGCCACAAACACCTACCTGCAGACACTTTCATTTCAGTCTCCTAGACAAGGCAAAAGGCCTCAATTGAGGAATTCTTTCTAAGTCATCATTACCTCTTGAATCACCCAAGAAAAAGGCCTATGCTGGAAGTGTTTGAGATGCGAGCTCTGCCCAAACCTCCAGGCTCCTGTCCCAGTGGTAGCTGTGAGCTTTCTTTCTGAACAGGAAAGGAGAAACAGCTAGGCTTAGCTGGTCTCAAAGCCTTCCAACTGAGGCCTTTCTTTTTAGTTGAGCCACATTTCGAATTCTCAGAATGGAGGATTATGATATCTGTAGTTTTAAAAAATCCAAATATTTCATTCCTACTATGGACATCTAAGTAAGTCCCAGTGACATGGAAATCCATATTATACATAAATATTCAGAAATGGGTTTTCATTTACATCCTAATGTTTAACCTAATGACATGTAACCACTACATCATGGGTTTTAAAAATTCTGTTAAACACATATGCCTCTAGGATTAAATAGTGGCATGAGAATAATTAAACTCTAGCAACTGCAGATATACAAGATGTTTTCAGTTAAAAAAATTCACAGTTCATTTGCCCCACAGTTAGATTTGGGAAAGGGGATGGGAAAAGGGAGAATCCCATTGTTTTTCCTAGGCCCTTGTATTGCTAGTAAAATCTTCCTCTATAAGCATACTTCTACTTCTGATTAAATTCACCTATGTTATTAGTGTCTTGTGATACCAAATTCAATAGGTCTCTGAAAATATGCTTATACAATAATCTATGCATTCAAGAAAACTTCCTTTTATGGCTCTGCTATCTATTATCATCATGGTAGAAGAGAAAAATTTTCTGCAAAAACTAGGCTGATGCTCATTGTCTTCAACTGCTCTGGTAATTGTTCTGTTTTCTACTTTTGAGTACAATAATGCACTAACCTTGTCCCAGGCTCTCCTTGTTGACCTGTCCAGGACGACCTTTTTCTTTCTTACCAAACAGGCGACCAATTGAGGACTTGATTCCCTTTTTTTTAGGTGCTTTGTGAAGGGAATCCTGGCTACTATTACTGCTGCTGGGATTGCTTACTTGTCCGTCTTGAGAACCTGTGGAACTGTGCAGAACAGGTGATAAAATTTAAAAGAGATGTAAATTTCAGGTACGCATACATTTACCATACTTTATTATTGATCAGACTAAAAACATTAATCTATTCTATAGAATACATTAATGGTATTTTAAAGACATTCTCTAATGATATCATCACTAGAAAACTATTAAAAGGGTAAAGGTTCCCCACACACATGGGTGCTTGTTGTGTCTGACTCTAGGGGCAGCACTCATCTCTGTTTCTAAGTCATAGAGCAAGTGTTGTGTAAATCCATGGCCATGTGGTCAGCATGGCTGAAGGCATTTCATGGAAAGGGACTATGGACAGATTTTCATTTTCTGTATTTTAAATGGTTATGGGATGTAATGTGCTTTTGATACATTTCACTACAGTTGTAAGTGTAGGTCTTTACCTATGTATAAATACATAACTTTGTCCCCAAGACAGAATATAACACAGTCAAGACAAAAAAAATTATTAAGCAACATTTAACTCAAATTAAAGACAGGGAAATTGAGAGTTCAAGGATTCAGCATAAAATGACCCAAAAGGAAAGCTGTAGAATTCAGCACTGCAGAATGCCAAACAGAATAAAAATATTTTAACTGCTTGTTTAAAAAACAAAAACAAAACATGGGTGCAGCTTGTCTCAATTCCTTTAAGGATTTGAGCAGTGGGGAGGGGGAGGATTTCAGAATCAGATGTAGATACAAATACACAAAACACACTGTTCCGCCACCCAAAAAAGGAATGGGATATTGTTCAGATGAGGACAGAACAGAGTCCAGGAAAGATTGACTCTGAAATCCTGTTGCTCAGCGGTAAGTCACAACTAAGTCAAGTAGGTCCACAGTATCTATGAAAATTGCAGAGGAACTGACTCATCAAATCCACACTGATTCAGTGGACCTGTTTTAGTTTGTTACTATGCTTAGAAACAGGACTGTACAGAGAGCTGAGTGTAAAGTACTGGACAGAAAGGTAAATAAAACAAAAGCTTAAAACAAAGAGAAAGAAAGGACCAATGGGTAAAAGAAAATTTAAAATACACAAAATAAAATAAAATAAAATAAAATATATGAACAGTAGGAGACTAATGCGGGTAGAAGGAAGAACCGAAACCCATCAGGCACTGATCAAAGTGGAAATCAGCACCCAAGACAGCAATATATTATCACACAAATATTTGGATGTAGGTCTACAGTTTTCTCTGTTCAATGATACAGCTTACTTTCTGAGATCTCTTATGTCTTCATGGCTCACTGTATGCAAAGCTCCTTTGTAAGCTCTATCCAAATGAAGAGATCGAGGTGATGAGGGTGGTGATGTTTCACATTTTATTGTGGCCTTGTCATCTCTACCTTCTTCTCTTGAAACCTGGGACTAAAAAATTACAAGTTGAATACTAATTTGTCTTCATCTGAAAGACAGAATATCCTCAGCAGAACATTCTACGTCTTACAGGTTTTATACTTTCATCCATTGCCATGTTCATGTCAAAATATGGGATTCATTATTTTGGCAAAGAAAAAATATATGAAGACTGTGAGGGTTACAAGGAACCTTTTCTTATTCTATCTAAATTGAGTCTTAAAATGAAATGAAAATTTTCACAAGTAAAAATAAGCTAAATTATGTGAAACTTCTGAGACCCATTAAACAACAGAGGAAGCAAATGCAGTGAGAACTTTTAGCCTGTGTACATCAAATAAATACAAGATATGCATCTGCTTCCTTCCAATTAAGAAGTCACCTGTGCATAAATGCTTACAACATGCTAGATATCCATAACTCTGATGGGCAAAAGTGAATTCTGGGACCTTTTCTATGCCAGGTACCCTGCAATAGCCTGGCATGACTTAGATTCCTCTCCACATCTGTGGCAGGAGCCTAATGTTCGAGCTTAGCACTGAATCCCTGCCTGCAGATATTTGTACTGTGTTGTAGGGAGACCAAGAGGAAGATTAGGCAGGGAAAGAAAAAGGAAAATATTATTACAAATAGTCTTAGCTGACACTGCCCTTAAAATGGAAGGGAAGATGACTTTGAATGGTAAATTGGTAATCTTATATTGTTTTGTTCTTCCTGTATGGAAGTGGCATCAAGAAAACAGCACACCGATATATGCACACTTGGAGAACAAAGAAGCACTGCAGCTGGTACAAGATCACTACTTTGTGTGGTAGCACAGCATGGTATTGTACCCTTATCTTGGTCATAGTGCCCCAAACAATTTAGAATAATTATAATATACATTGTACTGTTTTGTTATACAAGGTTCAATCAAAGTTCACTGGTGAAGATTTACCTTTCTATGATGTTTCCTTAAGTCACTAGGCTGACAGATGCATGCAAAGAAGAGAAATTAAGATAAAGCAGACTTGTTGAGAGTTCAGAATTAAGACATGGAAACGATTTTAGCAGTTTAAATTATCTGCAGGAGACAAGATGTATTTCCCAGTTAAAGTGTCCATTAAACACTCTCAAGTCAGAACACAGTTCCTTCCCAAATTGTATTTATGCCCATTATCTCTAGTAGTCTTCCTTCTAAAGTGTCTGAATGCAATCAACCTTGGGAGCCAGCATGTAGTGCTGATAGAAATGTAATGCTGACAGAAAAGCAATGATAGGAATTTCTTAGCTACAAGCAAGGAATTAGATTGGAATCAAGTCCCCTAATGTACCATGCATGGACAAGTCAGATAGTTGTGATATTTTTTTAATTTTCTTGCTCTTACTAGCTAAGCATTTATATAACAATGTGATTTTTAACATAAAAAACAAAGGAACATTTAGCTCTTTTGGGACTAACTATTGAAACCCATATAAGAAAGAAGAGAAACAAAATATTGACCAGTTAACTGAATTTATATCCTGTCTTTCTACCACAGAACAACATGGTGATCTTTTCATCATAAGATTAAGTGTTCTCATCTGAGTATTTTATGAAACAGATTGTAGAATGATTGATACAAGATCACCCAGGCATGGCCAGATGTGACTTAAATATTAAGTGATATCTCTTGAAGAATAATAAGAGCCAAGATCCATCTTAAATTTAGACAATTTAACTTCCCTTTCCTATACCAGTCTTTAACTTCCATCGCTAGATCAGATTTTGGGAAACATGCAATGAATGTTTTTTCTCCATTGGAAGAATCATTGAACCCCACCCTTCATTCTCTAGGAGCATGATTGAACAGGAAAAGTCTTGTGGGATTTCATGAGTCTAATTCCCTGCCTACAGAATTTATACTTTTACACTGAAAAGCTTGATAATTATTAGTAATTATGCTGAAATACTGAACGTTTTGAAACCTACTACTCAAAAAAATAATAATTGGAGAAGGACTAGGAAAATATGTGAACTGCTACTTAAGGACCAGTTTGATGCTCTTTGAGAACACAAAGGTAGGCTTCAGGACCACATATGCAGGGAGCCAAGTTCAAGTTATTATATTTTAGCTTACTAAGACACATGAAAGCCTCTTGTTCAGACAAGGATTGCCTTCATTCAAAGCCCTCTGCTTTGTCACTTAACCAGTTTCCCATTTCATTCAAATCAGGAAATATGAGGACCAACTTCAGATTAAGTCAGCACATTAATGTACTGTATTCTCAAAGGCTTTCATGGCCTGGATCTGATAGCTGTTGTGATTTTTTCGGGCTGTTTGGCAGAGTTCTGGAAGTTTTTCTTCTTGACGTTTCACCAGACTCTATGGCTAGCATCTTCAGAGGGCAAGGAGCTCTGGGAACTAGGAGTTCTTGCTGTGCTCTGTGCTATAAAGTGAGTGAGACTGTGGGGTTTTAGAGTTGTGGGAAAGGGAAAATTTGTCCTATGCAAGAGAGTTATGCAGCATATTAAGCTAATTTCAAACCATAGCTTTCTGGTTCTAACAAGCCAGGAAATTTAATGAACTTCCATGTTTAAATCACAGCTAAAATAGAAGCAAAGGACTTGTGTATGTAGAGGCTTAACAATACTGACACATTAATGTAAGAATCATACAAAGAGCTAATTATAAGGCTACTTAGGGGGAAAGAAAGAAGAAGATACTTACTAGTGTCATAATGCCTAGTCTATCTACTTCTCGAGCAGGACTATGAGGCATTCGGCGTGGGGTAGAGCGGCCACTGCCAGGTGGAGAAGTGCCAGAAAGAGTGCCACCAGAAAAAGGAACAGGGATAGAGTTCATTGACCTAAATCGGCCAAGATTGTCTAAGCTCCCACTACCCACACGGCTTTCGATTTCTTCTGCTCGCTGCTCAGTGTTCTCTTTTTCTTCTTGTATTAGCCTAAATGGTTAAGGATACAATTCATTTGTACAAGTACATTGATTACAAAACATGGTCACAAGTAAGGAACCAATCCAATAAAACAGAACAGTGGACCTGTACAAACATTTGTACACAGGGCTCAACTATACATTGCGGGGTGGGGGGAAACTCTAAAAACAAATAGAACAAAAATGTGGGATCTTGAATCTGAGCTACACATGTTGAAATTTATTTTTAACACTACATTCTTACAAATGAATTATTTCAATATATACAAAATAACACAACAATGAGATTGCTTTGAGTTGCCTATGGGCATTGCTTAGCATTGGAGCAAGAGAGTCAAAGTTTAAGAAAGGACCAACTGTTTTAAAAAAATTTCCCAAAGCACTGCATTCAATTTATTTTTAAAATATTTAAAATAGAGATTAAGTTTTCTAACTTCTGCCTTTTTTGTTCTTCAGCCAGGAATTCTCTTTTAAATCATAAGGCAGAAAAGGAACAAGTTAACATAGGGTGGGGCTGTAAACTGAATACAACATAGTCCACACCTTCTGTAACTTTCCACAAATGAGACAGTACAACCACATAGTACAAGTCTGGTCTGAAAAAATAGAGTGATGCAGCATTTTATGAAAATATCCACTAGAAAATGAATGCTGTATGAGATTATCTAGTTGTAGTAACTATTAAAATGTGCTTTAAAAAAACTAAATCTAATTAAAGCTAATAGTAAAGTACAAATTTTTGTATTACTATTGGGACTACACTGACGAAACGTTTTCTTCAAGGCAATAATAGCTATATTGCTGGGTCCAAAATACAAGAACATTTTTTCTGGTTTTTGCACCTGGTCACAATAGATATTTCCTTTGACTCTGTCCTAATTACTCTCTACAACCAACACACAGTAAATTCAAAAGCAGCCCTAGACATTCTATCTGAAGTTGAATTTTGAATGTGCAGCAAAAGTCATTTGGCATATTCCTTTAAGTATATCCAAGAGTACATGTGACAATGTGTCTGATTAAAGCACATTTAAACATGAAATTTGTGTATTGTTTGTTCTTAAATACCATCCTGACACAAACGCAAGCCAAACAAAACGGCAGTAGAGTACAAAATTATAATAGTGCACAAGTTAATAATGCTGTCCTCTCTAGGGAAATAAATTCTAATCAGACCCAGCAAGATAAAGGTTTGTTTTGCCTGTTCTTCATTAAGAATTTGTCTTTAACCAAATGATTTAATAATAACAGAAAAACTGAACAATGGGATGTACAAGACTGGGGTCAAAGGCAGAAACTAAACATTATTAACATAAGAACCTTCTGATCACAGGAGACACACCATCAAAGAAAGAGACTAAGGCGTTATTAAAGGAGACCAGGCTGTTGATGGTGGGTAGAAATGTTTACACATATTGAATAATTATTTTAGAACCTTAGCAAACTAATGAAAATATAACAGATCTATATACACAAATACATACATTATATTAAATATTGTCTGAAATGTTATTGCTTTGTCTAAGAAAACTGATAGCTTTCAGTCCATTCCTAACAGGTAAAAAAAATCATGATTTTCATGGGTGCATGTACAAATATGTGTTTCCTCCAGAAATCACACTGGGAGTCTTTATTTGCCAGGCAAAAACTGACTGGAAGTTAAAAAATGTCTTCCCCTAAGCAACAGATTTCAGCCATCATGTAAAACAAAACAAAACATAATCATAACTTCACAAATTAAATGTTAAAATAGCCAACACTAAAAAAACAAATAACAATTATCAGTGTTATGTTTTGAGTTAATGATAAAAATGTAAAGCTGTACCTAATTTCTTTGTTGATGGCATCTAGCTGTTCTTGAAGCATCATGGCTAATGTCTGGGCATCTGCTTGACCACTCGGTGATAACAGATCAACGGAGCTGAAAATGGTTTCTCTGTCATCTTCACCATCTGAGAGATCAGCATCACTCTCAAATGCTTGTGCAACATTTGCCAAGACGCTTGCTTGCTGAGCCCGCTCCCAGTCTTGCTCATTAAGAGTCTGAACCTATTCAACATATATGATCAGAATCTTAACTCCAGATAATTCTTAAATAAAGATCCAGAAATTTAAGTCACTACAACCCCACTTACATGCTGTAGCAGTCCATCAAGAAAGCGATATTTAGAAGACAATAAAACCAAGGCAAACAAGTTACAATATAATATTAACATGAACCTAGTTTGTTCTATGAATAAATATAAGATCAGAAATTAAGATACCAAAATATATCAATTCCACAGCATAAAAACCCAACAAAATATCAATCTCTTATGTCATTTTATTAAATTTCATAAAGTTTTTTTATAAGAGAAGTTTTGTTTGTGTTTTACAGGGCATTTTAGTATAATGTATTCTCAAAGGCTTTCATAGCCGAGATCTGATAGCTGTTGTAAGTTTTTCAGTCTGTTTGGCCGTGTTCTGGAAGTTTTTCTTCCTGACATTTCGCTAGACTCTGTGGCTGGCATCTTCAGAGGGCGAGGAACTCAGGGAACTAGGAGTTCTCTCTGTGCTCTGGGTATAGAGTGAGTGAGACTTTGGGTTTTTAAAGTTGTGAGAAAGAGGAAACTTGTCCTATGCAGAATAGCTGTTAATCATTGTATTGTGATGGAGGGATTAAGAAGTTTCACTGCAATCAGGGGTGGCAGCGATCCTTCTCTGCAGTTGATGGGTGTTGTTGGCTGTTCTATTGTGTGAACTGATCACTGGTGCTTGTGGTTGGGTGGGAAATCATTGAACTTTGACATTTTGCAGACTGTAGTTTTCAGTACTGGAAGCCAGGCTTTGTTCATTTTAGACCTCCTTTTTTGTCGAAACTGTGCTTATGTTTGTGGACTTCAATGGCTTCCTTGTGTAGTCTGACATAGTGATTGGTAGTGCACTCTTCCAGGACATAGAGCTAGTGGACAGTGCTACCAATCACTATGTCAGACTACACAGGGAAGCCATTGAAAGGCACAACCATAAGCACAGTTTCAACAAAAGGTTGGACTTTCATGCACCTTAGGCCATTGTCCACCTAATGAGCCTACTGAGACTACTGTCCACCTAACGAGTGTATTCAGGCCATTGTCCATCTTATAAGCCTATTTCAGATCAGGGTGACATGAGTTCAAAATGAGCTATAAAATGGAGGACTCACAACTAGCTTTCCTCAGACTGACAAAGCTGTTTGGATGAGCAGTGAAACATTTCAAATAGCTTCAATAATGCAATACCTTAGACCAGGGCTGTCCAACTTTGAATAGGCCAAGGTCTACTTTTTCCAGGTGAAAGTGCCTGAGGGCTACTACACTAAAACCTCTACTTATGAATTTTATCTGTTCTGACCATATGCTCATTAAGTAGAGCAGCCCTTGAACAGCTCTGCTCGGCTGAGACAGTGGGCTGGCAGACCCAGAGCTTTGCTGGGGCAGTGGTGGTCCTTGGGGTGGGGGAGGTAGAGGTAGAGAACTTATCCCCTAACTTTTGTTATTGATGGCCGGCGGGCTACTTTTGAACCCTTCACGGGCTACTGGTAGCCCCCGGTCTACCTGTTGGACAGGCCTGCCTTAGACAAAAGAATGCCCTGTAGTTCTGCAGTGACCTATGATTTCAAGAAAGAAATATGGAATACTTTGATTGTCTCAGTAGGCTGACCTCATTCAAAGGGGAGACATTAGAATTCCCAGTGAAATGAGAAAACACAAGACCCAAACTCCCTAATCTTCCCCTACCCAGTAGCCTTCAATACATTGGTACTGTATTTCCAATTGGAAAAGCCACAACAACTCCAATGAGGAGACACTGAATTCTCTGCTCCTACTACCCTTGGTGACAGAATTTCTTTTAAGTTTCTTCCCTTAAAAAATCAATCTAGGATGCCTGAAAAATAATTTCACTTTCATTTCTTCCTCTAGCAAACAGAAACCTAGCATTTGCTTTCTAAGCTACAGGAGTAAACCGGACACTAAATATTAGAAATTATTATCACAGGCATTTGTAAGTACCAAGTTTAGATTTGGATATATTTAGAACTATCTGAATGTATTCTGAATATTTCCAAAACCATATGTACATTCCTATTTTCAAATGTTTCTGATATCAAACTGTTCCATAGAGCAGTGTTTAAGTAACAAGCTGAAAAGTACAGTTTAAAGGGGAAAATAAAATAAGTACTGTACTCCATAAAACATTGTTTTTATAGGATACAATTTGTCAAAGTTCTTGTTCTTTAAGAATGCTAAATGTATTTTTAAAACTGTATTTTAAGATAGAACTTAATTCTAATGAATAATTTCATACATTGCTCATAGTTTTGTGACCAAAAAAATATGTTCCACAGCATGCTTCTCTTACAGATTTTAAAGATGTCCTCTTACCTTTGATGGTTCATCCCGTAGAGCTGCTAAACGTCCTTTCTGTGGACGCCTTAAAACTGAGGTGCTATAAGAATCAGTTTGATTGTCAACCATAGTTGAAGGCGCCAATGGATATCTAAAATCTGGTACACTACCCATATGTGATCGACTGCAATAAGAGCAAACACCATATTAAGCATTAGTAAGAAACACTCTTTCTATGAAGACAATGCCACCTGAGTACTATTCCATAATGCAGCATGGAGCCACATTTAATGAATTATACTATACCTGTGATGAAGAGAAGGGCCCCTGACCCTCATCTGATCATTTTCAGTCCTCAGTGATTCAATGTTTAGTATCAGCTGATCCTACAAGGAGAAAACAGGACAGCAAAAATTCCAAACCAATTCATTTTAATATTTCATGCTTTTCTGAACATAATAATACCTGTATAGTGAGCTTATACTATTGCTACAGCTTTTAATTCCATGTTGTGATACACAAAAGTTTAGAAATATAATTGGTGTAGACATGGGTATAAACTGCAGTTCAGCATTTTGGCGTGGCATCGACATAAATGTCCCATGGGTGCCGTGTACTTCCCTCTCCCCCTTCCTCTGGGCAACTGCCCATGCCAGGAGGAGCCTGCATTCCTCTTCTTCCTCCTTGGGCTTCTCTGCCACACCTACTCCATCTGAGTGGGCAACTGCCCAAGGAGGAAGAGGAGGGCAGCCCACACTCCTGCCAGTGAGTGGAGGGTTGCTTGAAGAAGCAGAGGATGGAAATGTGCTTCTCCCAGTGAGTGGGCAGTCACCCAGATGAAGTGGGGGGAGGGAAGCATGCAGAGCCTGTAGAACACCTGCGAGGGCACCACAATGACCTGGACTGAACCACCAATCACGGCCATCTCTAAATTGGTGCTATTAAGTACTTTTCATTTGTTTATTACTTCTGAAATGGTTCTGAATGATTGTGGTATCCTACTTCAATTGATATACCGCATTTTTAATAGGTGCCACTGGTTAATCACAATCAACAACAGCAATAGATTTACCGTCTGGGAATGATTAAAAATAAAAAACAAAAAAGTTCCATTAAACATGCATGATTTTTCATGCAGCAATCATCTCTGAACAGGTGCATCGTGGATGGCATAAGACTCAATGGCACAATAAGTTTTTGAGCCCAAAAAAGGTAAAATACTTTCAACTAGTTGTTCATAATACATTAACAGGAAAAAATATTTTCCAAGTATGTATTGTTTAAAACCATGGTAGTATTTTACGCAAACTTCCAAAAGTAAATAAAGTTTTTCTCAAATCAGACTGTATAATTACAGGACAAATGTGGCATAAAACAGTACATCTTAATTTTCAGCAAATACCTTTTCATTCTGAAGTTCCTCAAACTGTTTTTTTGAATGTTCAACTTCATGAAGAAGAGCATTCTGAAAAAAGAATTTTGTTCAGTTTATTAATAAGGTAGACTGTCACTCCTTAACATCTTTAATTCTGCAGTTTATAAACGCTAGTCATACCCTCATAAAAGTTACTTCCCTTAAATTAATCCAGTGTTTGCCTTTTCAATTTTAGTGAGGATATCCAAACTCTTCACTTAACCTTTCTGTCTTTTTAACTATAATCCAAGAATTTTTTCCCATCACTTGATCCCATGTATACAACAATGAAATATGAAGTACAGTGGATAAGTAACAATAAAACTACAAAGCCCATGAAATGTATAACAAACAGATAATAGCCAAATATAACCCACTGCTTTACTTAGCTCAAAAAGCTGTTATCTGTTCATTAAAAAGCAGTTCTGTACACTATATACCCCCCAACATTTATTGTTTCCCTAATGGTTCTATTCCTTCAAGAAGAATTTAGTAAATGTCAATTAAAATAGGGCTCAATAAATTGGTAATGTGTGCTACCAAATCTGCTTCTGCATTTTAAGTAACAACATAACATTCATAATTACTTTTTCTTCCAAGGCAGCCATTCTTTCTTTAAGATGAAGCTGTAGTCTCTCATTTGATTCGGACAAAAGCTTATCGACTGTTTCAGATAAACGTTTATTATGCTCTTCATTCATCTTCTCTCTTTGTCGAGCCTAAGTTTTGAGTCACGCCAGGGAGACACGGTGAGAAATACCAATATATATTAGCAGTAGAATTACTTTTCCAACATTTGACATATGTAAAAAGATTCTCCTTAACAGTGAAGACAAGGTTTTCCCCTAGCCTTCTTCTGTCACTCAGGTGTATGCAGTTTAACTTCACATGCAATACAGAACTGTACCTCCTTACTGTCAACCTAACATTTAAGTCTGCAACTGTTCTGAAGGGTGTTGGGCAGAGGATAGAATAAGTTATCAGTCATCACTATTGAACATACCCTTAGCAATTCCTGATTTTTCTCTTCCAGTTGTGCTTCCATCTGCCTCAATCGTTCTTCAATGTTACCATGTCTTTCTTCAGCCTGTCATTTTTAAAGTATATTGGTAATTAGAATTCCACAAATTTTGAAGGAAACTTACTAGCAAGCAAGCATATCATTCTCAGTGCAGACTGCCGTTTTTGATCACAGGGGGCAAGATGTTTATTGCCAATTTTCAACAAAACACAGTGATGGACTCATACATCAAGTGAGAACTAATATTTCCACTCCAAGACATCTTGCTTTGATGATTAACGGCAACTGCACATTTCAAGGGGAAAAAAGATTTTCCATTAACTCGTCTTACAGGAAAAGAAAACACATTCTTTTCTATATTACTTTCCACGCTCTATTAAAGTATTTTACTTTAAGCAAACAGCAGCAAGCTAAAATATAGATTACCATCCAATGTGCAAGTTCTATTTTCCAAAGCTTGGAAATATGTTCCAAAACTTATCAATAGCTAAGGAATTCCCAGAAGGCAAACAGTCAAGGTACAAAAGCCAGTAAGGAACAGGAAAGGTGTGGGGGTGGGAGAAGGGTTAAAAGGCTACCAAGAACCCATTTGAGAATATTAAGACAAAAAAATGCTGGAGCATATAATTTAGTTGATACTAACTAGAAGTATTTTATAATACATTACCCAGTGACTCATGCCAAGTCCCAAACAACATAAAAAAATCCCAATAGATATGTTACACAGCTATAATTCTGCATGAACATGCAGCACCTTCTCAGGCCTTTTGCTGGTTGAACAGGGAGTAAAATCAGGAAATTATGAAGAATTAAAATGCAAAGCAAAGTGTTCTTCAAGTAGTCTCTGGGCGGTTTACATTTTAATTACAGTATGCAGGCTACATATTGCCCGCGCCCCCAGCAAGCTGGGTACTCACTTTACCAACCTCAGAAGGATGGAAGGCTGAGTCAACCATGAGCCGGCTACCTGTGATTGAACCCCAGGCTGTGATAACAGTTTACCTGCAGTACAGGCATTTAACTACTGCACCATGGGGCTTCTTAAATCTTTAAGAATTCACACTTTCATCTTAAGAGTAGCAGTATTACAAAAGACAGCCCTACCTTTGTAAGTGCTGCAACTCTCTGAGCTAATTCAGCCTCCACTTCTGGTAAAGTCTCAGCTTTTCTTAGAGTCTGTTGTAATTTTTGCTCAGCTAGTTCCAGTCGTTCTTGTAACTGCCTATTTTTATCTTCACTCTAAAAGTGAGAATATTACAAGGACAATGGTCATTTTTTTTAATGGACAAATACACGATCTTATAAGGAAGGCAACATTGCAGTAACAGGTAACACGATGATACAATGAAAGTTATCTCATAAACCATGCTACTCAGATTAGATTATTTTCAGGAGTAAAATACACACATTCTCTATTGTTATTTGAAATCAAAATTTAGAATATGTTTCTCTCAACAAATATTACATATTTGAGGGGGGAGGGGAGGACAGTGTGTCACCAAAAAACTAAAGGTCAATTTGTAAGTTAAAAATCAGCTGTTCACATGTTGTTCATGACCAAATTTTCCAGTAGGCTGCAGTACTGTATGCAAGCTGTCATTCTGGTCATGGTCATATATGTACTAAACCTTTTAATGCAATAGTTGTATCATCCACAAAATAAATATTTGGCCTACCCGTTGACATACATACAGAAATGCAACTCCCTCTCTACTGCAGTAAACTGAGGGAGTTGAGGAAATAAAGTCCATAATGCAAACAACTTTTCTGTTGCACAAATGCTCAATATTATTTAAGAGCTACTATTTTAACTTACAATAAGAGAGGAATGAGAAGTAAAAAAAAAATTAAAGGCATGACAGATCTAGTATATGCAATATTGCAAAAAAGCATTTCTCTCATTCTCCTGCACATCAAACAGACATTTATTTACTAATTGAACTATTTCTATCCTGATCTATATCTAAAGGTCTTGAGTAAAAGCACAATTAATGTTGAGTTGAACTTCACTGGAGTAAAAAAATGTTCATAGATCATGAGGTACTACAACAGACTGTGAACATTTTATTTTGCTTAGCAACATTTTCTACCTGTCGATGCAATGAATCTTTATTAGCAATTTCATTTTCAAGTTTATCATTGAGGTCATGCACAGATGTAGCTTCACGTTGTGCAGCGAGGTAGCGTTTTCAAGGGTTGTGATCCGCTCTTCCATATCTTCCTTCTGAGCCATTGCCTGAGTGATGCAAATTAACAAGAGAGAGAAAAAAGTTGACAGCACTTTTATATTGTGTGCTAAAAGGCCAACTTGAAATCAGACACAAAAACATAAAGGAATTATCACAATATCCATTTAAAAGTCCACTGGTAATTTCTGCGACTTCCCTTTACTTCATAAGCCATATTTTTTGTTGTTGAATGTATACCCTATTTTTCACAAATATATGTTTGAGGAAGTGCATATTAAAGCAACATTTCAATTAAAAATATTAATACATAAAAGCAAAAATTCCAGGCAAAAATCAAAGAAACAAAACAAAGAGACACCAGATCAGAGTGAGGGGGTGGAAGAGACCCGTTCTGGACAGTGCCAGGTCTGGGGTAAGTACAGGAGGCCCCCAAAAGCCCCCCCATCCTGGCTGGATGCACAGATGAAGGTGTCTGCATAATGAGGATCTCCCTTTATCGTGGGTTGGGTTGGAAACGTTAACCCCGACAATAAACGGGGGAGTACTATACCAACAAACCCAGCTTCCACCACAAGATCCCAGGCAAAAGTGCCTGCAACTCTTTTTCCTCCAATCAACTCTAAAACATTCCCACTCCCTCAACTTCAAATGAATTCCCAGTCCTCCTCTTCCCACCCTCACCCAGATCTGGTGCCTGTTTTCTGTCTCTTTAGGATTTTTTACAACAGAGCTTGCATATATAAGCAGAACACGAATGCATGCACAATCTCACACACTTTCTAGGGGAAAACACAAACTGAATTTAAAAAATCTCACACACTTTCTAGGGCAAAAAAACTGAAGAAAAAAATCACTGAATTCCTATTGAACTGTTCCACCTGCACACTGCGAATGGCGGAAGCAAACAGCAGCAAGTAATTGAAGCTTCTTTTGGTGATTCTGGAGTACATGTGACTTTGTCATGCTGTGTACTAATTTCACCCCAAATTCATCAAAGTAAGCATTAAATCAGTGGCACTTTCCCACGACTGATAACATTGCAGTATTCCTATTGTGGAGATGAAACTATGCAACATGATTACAGAGATTCATTTCCTGCAATGACATTTTGATCGTGGAGATGTACAATTTCTTTGCTACCATTTTTGTGACAAAAGCATGATTCCAAACGCATTATAACCCGAGTTTTCTACTAATACTACTCTTTTTACCATCCAACTGGCTGGCTGCTGTCAGGTCCCTAGAAAAGTGAGCTTATCTTTGCATTCAATGAGGCAGTATGCCGATGAGTGATTATGTCCTAACAGAATGCTATTTGTCAAATATTCAATGACCTCAAGGCATGCAACATTAAGATTTGTGAAATGTTCAAATCTGTGAAATCTGCTTTTGATACCAATAAGTAGTAGTTGTGAAAAGAACTCTGGGATGGCTATTCAAAGAAAAGCAGCCAGAAATCTCACAGGGTCAGCTTCTTGTGTATCTTCGCATAAGATTTATACATAAGTGAGAGAGCCAGTATGATG
Source organism: Phrynocephalus forsythii (assembly GCA_029282475.1). Classification (NCBI taxonomy): domain Eukaryota; kingdom Metazoa; phylum Chordata; class Lepidosauria; order Squamata; family Agamidae; genus Phrynocephalus; species Phrynocephalus forsythii. Next base: position 123,849,299 of record JAPFRF010000001.1, on the reverse strand, counting down.
TACAATAGTAGATAAGATTCTCAGGAAATTTGGATTCAGATTTCCACTCAGCTATGGAAATTCACTGCAAAACTGCCCCATTAATATCTCATATAGCCTGAAATCCCTATTAGGGTCACCATGAATCAGATACAACTTGGTGGAACCTCTTCTTTTCAGAAGCCACAACCATTATACTATTAGGGTGGCCCACAGTGAAGCTAATACAAGTCAGCAGACTTGACAACAGAATTATCACATTAAAAGGACAAACATAAAAACAAGTGGTAGTTCATACCTCTCGTACATCTCTTTGCAACTTGGTATTCATTTCTTCAGATTTTATTAGATCTTTTCTAGCTGTGTCAAGATCTTCTTCCAGTTCTGCTACTCTGCTTGATAGGGCAGTGATCCGTTCTTTCATCTGGGCCTGTTCCTTAGTTTGCTTTTCTATGACATCTTGAAGTTCCATTACTTTAGCAAGGTCCTCATCATGATTCAGAGAGCCATTAGAAGATCTCTATTTGAGGGGGGAAGGGGAATAAATTATAAAAAAATATGACTATAAATTATCATACTTTTTTGAGTATCAGGATTCAAGTGAGGAGAAAGTCATGATTAAGGGTCATTTATTAATTTCTAGGGGTTCCCATCTAAAATGAATATCTGAGTCTAATTTTGAAGAAACAAGTAAATCAGACTTTGAAATTTAGGAATTTTATCACTGGATTATCAGATGATTTTGATCAGATGACTGAGGAAATAACACATAAAAATAAATGTGCTCTACACCTTATTACTCATTTCTTCATATTACTTTGTCTATTCCTAAATGTTTCAAACACATCGGTGGAGATTCCTCCCACCAGATATGATAGATGGATAATTCCTATGATTACAGGTTTTTATTTATTTATTTGTTTGTTATATTTTTATACCGCCCATCTTCCGGACGGAACTCTGGGTGGTTTACAATTTAAAACAAGTTTTTGTACCTACCTTTCCATTAGTACTAGGTAGATTCTCCTGATCATGATTCATATCAGGCATTCCATCAGCTTGTGTTCTTTTCTGATTGTTCTGTTCTTTCAAAATCATTAACTGAAAAAAAGTTGCACAAATGACCATAATAGAGGATATTTTTAAATTTAAATAGGAACCTTTTAAAAAGGTTAGTGTCTAAAATCCTTTAGCCATGAGTTATGCTATGTACAGCTGATGTCATCACCAGCAGAGGTGATCCCCCCCTCAATTAAATATTCTCAACTATGGCACATTGATGGGGGCCACAGATTGGAAACAATTATTCACACAGCACTTTATAAGGTTTGTTTGGTAATTTATACCATCCCAGTTCAATCCCCTTTCATGTTCCGTTTATGCCCATGGCCCCCAAAAGATGAGAATATCTGCTTTACACTATCAATGTTACAAAAATCAAAAATGCTACATCAATAAAGACATAAAACAATGTGTTACTGTCAATTTAGTATCAAATAGTATAACTTATATAATTTGGTCACAGAATATTATCATATCCATGGTTTCCCCACATTTGGGGTTATAAAACAAGATAATCCCATCAATAATAACCCGTTTGTGGCTGTCATTTACTTTAGTAAGTAAACATACTTGAGTCAACTAAATACAAGTTCCTATGGACAACTTAAAATATGCTCACAGTGACACATTTCCTCCTAAAGAACACTCCCATTCAAAAAGAAAACTTTATCAGAAGCTGATTCCAGTCACAACAGCGACATAAAACAAGTGATTTTTAATATGAACACATGCTCAAGAAACACTTAAATCAATCCTTTAAAATCTCTGCAAGCTTTGCAATCTTCTCTTTCTTTTCTGATTCCTTGGGACCTCTGCAAAATTGCTCTATAAAATCAAGGAGATAGCACTAAGAAATCAGTTTGTTTTAAAGACAATTACCTACCTCCTTGTGTGTAGTACCTAATTCTTCCTCCAATAAACTACATCTTTCAAGTGCTACTCGTAATCTTTCTCTCACCTGTAAGATAAAGCCAAGACGTGAAAACCAAGTAATTCTATCATCGTTAGTGAACTTGAAGTTTCAGGAAATTTGGGCTGTCATTTTGGCATATTTCTGCAAGGAATGTGAAATGCCTCATTCTTAAAAAACAAAGTAATCACCAACACATTTTTGGAACCACTCAAAATTAGTCGTCTCATGAGAAGCCAACAAGGATTTATAGTTCCTTTCATAATTTCTGGCAATGAAATGTGGATCAGATGAGGATAAGAGCACAGCACAACATACTGCATGAAAAATGTGGAAGGATGACACTGGATCTAATGAAGCCCAACTGAAAATATGAAGCACTTTTGATTGTGCTGTCTTCTTGCTCCCATAAAACACAGTGCTCTGTACTAGAAACACTGTTCTAACGCCTTCCCTCATGTTCAGAATATTTATTGGGCTACACACAAATAAGTACATCTGGCAGAAATGGTACCCATGAGCAGATTTCAACTTATGATTGTTCGGATCCACAATATCCATCCATATGTTCCTGAGTTCCCAAAGCACTTATTTAAAGAAATATTTGTGAAATTGGAGTTTGTACACCATCCACCTCTTTACATTAATGTGAGCACTGACAGAAGGAGGTAAGGTGTGTAATTTCCTCTGATTTCCTCTGCACTAACACCAGCCTTATATTGAAGGATTCCCTGAAGCCTCTGCAGGGTATTTTCTCTTTCACAGGCAATAAAAAATTATAATGGAAGAAACTGTTACATTTCATTGGAGGATTTTGCTGGATCCATCTTTCTGAATTGGATCCCCACATTTCACTGGTGGAAGAATCCTTCTACAATTCAATTAATGAGGTGTAACATAGTTTGTCAAATCTGTTCCCTAGGTTTTGGGGATTCTCTAAAACAGTGTGGATTATGGCACAAGGGTCTATAGAGGGAAACTAAACATATCTTCTTACATTCCAGCAGATGATCAAAGTCCCTTCCCTAGATGTAAAATACATTTTCATCCACTAAAAACAAAACAGCCCATGATTCAACCAATTATTTTTTCCCATCCTGCACTTACTTTATACATTAAAGTAAGTGCAGGATGTACATTATATGCACATGGATAGGACACACCGGGGAAGTTTCATTCAAAGACTCCTTCCCCAAAATGTAGATTCAGGGAACAATCTTCCTCTACCTTGCATGATATGCTTCCAGCAGACTTTGGCTTCAACTGCCTGCTGCCTTTTCTTTTGACCTATTTTCCATCTGCAGGAACTGCAATGTGGATGTCCCCTCGGAAGCACTGCAAAGAGCTTTTCTTTCTTCCCTCTTCATTTTTACACCAAGATGTATAAATGAAGAGCAGGGAACAGGTAATATGAACAATTATTTCCCACCTCCAGGTATTTGAATAGCCATCACACACCAGATGAAGGGAAGCTGACTGGAGAAAGAAGAGATCAAGAAGTGAAAACAGCTGAGCCCTAACTGGGTGTAGATATATCTTCTTTCCCGCCTCCAGGTATTTAAATTGTCAAGAGCTGCCAGAGGCAGTGCTTTTGCATTGCATAAAGTTCATCACTAAGTGTGCACCTAGCAATGCATGTCAAGAGAAGCAGGTGCTTAGTTCGGAACCCTCTGGAAGACCCTTGCTACAACTTCTTTTTACTTACCATGGGACTTTGCTCTTTTCACTACTGCAACAGAACATCTTAGGAGGCAACAGTGAAGTGTTCTACCAGGTGGTATTCACAGCCAGGAGGAAGATTAAAAAACAGAAAATAAGAAACTAGTAGTGAAAGACCCCCAAGGCTGAAGAGGTGATCCTATTAGTATCCACCCTCTTCAAGGAAGCTACTAGGCAGCAATGGCAGATGAAACACTTTGGCAGAGGAGGCTGTGATGGTGACACTCAAATTAGCTTTTGTTAACACTGCACAGTAGGTAGCAATGGTAAACCCCTGATGAACTTTCTGTACCACAAAAACCCTATGATGAGATGGTCCAAAATGAAACAAAACAGAGGGACAGAGAGATGATATTCCTAGGTTGGGAAGCACTCAACCAGCTACTAGGGAAGCGCAAAGAATAATATGAAGTTGTAGAACACATAGAATTGGATCATGGAATGTGACAAGTATGAGTCAACTGTAAAACAAGAAATAGAACATATAAATGCAGTGCCTGGTATCAGTGAACCAAAGTGGTCTGGAATATGATATTTTCAATCCAACAACTAAGAAGTGTTCTATTCTGGAAATGATGCAATCAGAAGGAATAGAACCCTGCCTTTCTCTTTAAAAGGACTCATGGTGATAAAACACAACATGCTTATAATCAAAGGTGACATAGGAGCCTCGTGGCACAGTGGTTAAATGCCTGTACGGCAGCTAAAACTGTGTCCATGACCTGGGGTTCAATTCCGGGTAGCCGGCTCCTAGATGACTCAGCCTTCCAGCCTTCTGAGGTCGGTAAAATAAGTACCCAGCTTGTTTGGGGGAGGGGGCAATGTGTAGCCTGCATAATTAAAATGTAAACTGCCCAGAGGGTGCTTCATGTGCTATGGGGCGATATATAAGCAGAACACCTTTTGCTTTGGAACCAAAAATAGGGAAGAATGCAGAACTGGATGCTGTTGAAAAATCTGGTCTATAGGGTCAGAAATGAAACAAGAGAAAGACTCATAGGGTTCTGTGAACAATCTATTTATTGAAAATACATGCTTGAAATAATCAAACAAACAGCTATGCACATGAATATCACCAAATAGTAATTATAGAAAACAAGCAGAAGCAGGAGATGGAGAAGCTGCATCTTCTTTGCCAACACAATACCAGAAGTGGATTGTAGTACTGATAATAAACTGCTAATACTCAACATTCAAGTAATGCTGAAAAAAGCACACTAAAAGAATTGTAGTGCCAAAATACAATATACAACATTCTGATGAATTTAAAATCCAAGTAAAAAAATAGATACACTATTAAACTGATTGTGAACCAAAAGAACTATGGAGCAAAGCCAGAGATATAAGAAACCAAAAAGACAATTCCCATAGTAAAATGAAAAATAAAACCTAGAGGACATAACAAACACTTAAAATTGCAAAGGACAACTGACAAGCAAAAGTAAAAAAGGGAAAGAATCAGAGTCAGAACCTTGAATGCAGCTTTTTTGCTACTGTCATAGAAGTGCAAATCAATAGAGGAAAAGGGGGAAAAGAAGAGATATCTTCTAGGCACCTAGAAACATTTGCAGGGTGGCTTCCAATGACTTTCCTGTTTATATTCCCTCCAAGGTTGGTAAAGATTTGAGTCTAAGGCATCTGAGTTATACATTCACGAAGTGTACCCCCCAGGAATGCACTTTTGCAAATAACATGGGGAAATCCAATCTCCACCTTCTTTGCCTCAGTTTTCTCCAAAAGAAAAAAAAAGAATTTAGTTGAGACAAAGAGTAGATGTGATAGGTTGGAATTGGAATATAGAATAGGTAGGGAGGTAGTACAGGGACACCTGAAAACTCTAAATGATTTTAAATCTCCAGGCCCAGATGAATTACACCCAAGGATATTAAAAGAACTGGCAGAAGTAATTTCAGAACAATTGGCAATAATCTTTAAGATGTCCTGGAGAACAGGGAAAGTCCTCCATAGATTGGAGGAGGGCAAATGTCCCCATCTTCAAAAGCAGGGAAAAAGAGGACCCAAATAATGACTGCCCAGTCAGCCTGATATCAATTCCTGGAAAGATTTTACAACAGATTATAAAGCAAACAGTCAATAATTATTTAATAAGCAATGCTGTCGTTACTAGAAGTCAACACAGGTTTCTTAAAAACAAGTAATGCCAGACTAATTTGATCTCTTTCTTTGATAGAGTTACAGGCCTGGTGGATGAGGGGAACACTGTGGATGTTGCTTATCTTGATTTCAGTAAGGCCTTCAATATTTCTCCCTATGATATACTTGCAAAGAAGTAAGTAGAATGTGGAAGGTTAGTAGATCATGCTAGTGTTAGGTGGATTTGTAATTAGTTGACTGATCGTATGCAAAAGGTGATCATAAAAGGCTTCTCTTCAGCATGGAGAGAGGTGACTACTGGGGTGCCCCAGGTTTCTGTTCTGGGTCCGGTGCTATTCAATCTTTATCAATGACTTGGATGAAGGAATAGAGAGAAGGCTGATTAAATTTGCAGATGATACCAAATTGGGAGGGGTGGCTAATTCCCTAGAGCTGTTATGGCGAACCTTTTAAAGATTGAGTGCTCAAAATGCAATTCAAAACCCACTTATTTTTCGCAAAGTGCCAATATGGCAATTTAACCTGAAAACAGTTGTACACCAGGTTAAACGTGCTCTGGGTGCTACCCTTCTGGAAAGAAAGGATCAAAGAACAGGGTGAATTTCCCATGGCCACAGCACACTTGTGTGGCCTTGGGAAATTCAAAACCTTTTCTTCTATCCTCGCTTTCCCAAAGAGTAGCACCCCTCCGCCTCTCTGCCCTGGGCAGAGAGGCAAATACGTTGCAACACCGTCAGGAAAGCCAGGGCGGAGTGGCAGCAGCTTGTGGGTGCATTCGTAGCCCCAGTTTACTCTCCAGCCACACTGGTTTTTGGATGCCCAGGACAGTGTGTCTGGACAGCAAAATAGGGCTATGAACAAGCCCACAAGCTGCGGCCTCCCCTTCACCCGGCTCTCTTCTCAAAATGGCTCCGTGAAGAGAGCCATGTGAATAGGAGGCAGTGGTTTGTGGCCTCCTTCGTAGCCTCAGTTTACTCTTCAGCTACGATGCTGTGTGCATCCCAAAAGCAGCATGGCTGGGGACTAAACTGGGGCTACGAAGGAACCCAAAAGCCACTGCCTCCCATCCACCTGGCTCTCTGCATGGAGCACAGTGGCATGCTCCGAGCGAAGGGGGAAGTGCCATGGCTGTGAGGGAGCAATATCACGTGCCCAGAGAAAGGGCTCTGTGTGCCTGCCACCTTTGGTACCCATGCCATAGATTCGCCAACACTGCCCTAGAAGATAGGATAAAAATCCAAAACAACCATGACAGATTAGAGTGCTGGGCCAAAGCTAACAGAATGAGTTTCAACAGAGATGTAGAATCCTGCAGCTAGTCACAAAATATCAATTGCACAGATGTAAAAGGGATCTGGAAGTCTGAATAGAGCATAGTACATGTGAAAGGGATTTGGAAGTCTGGGTGAACCACAAATTGAGCACTAGTCAGCATTGTGACATGGTGGCCAAAAATGCCAAAGTGATTCTTGGCTGCATCAACAGAAGCATAGTGTCTAGAGAAAGGGAAATGATAGTACCACTCTACCACACAGTACCATCTGGAGTACTGTGTCCAGTTCTGCTCACCTTAGTTTAAAAAGGATGTTGACAACCTCTAACAAGTCCAGAGGAGGGTGACCAGGATGGTTAAAGGTCTGGAAGAAATGTCTTATGAGGAGCAGCTTAGGGAGCTGGGAATGTTTAGCCTTACAAAAATAAGGTTGAAGAGTGATATGATAGCCATGTTTAAATATTTGAAATGATGTCATATTGAAGAGGGGACAGGTTTGGCTTCAGAGACTAGGACTCAGAGCAATGGTTTCAAACAGCATGAAAAGAGATTCCATTCGAACAGTAGGAGGAACTTCTTGACAGCTAGAGCTGTTTGGCAGTGGAAGATGCTGCCATGGAGGGTGGTGGAGTCTCCTTCTTTGGAGGTTTTTAAGCAGAGGCTGGATGGCCATCTATCGGGAGTACTTTGATGAGGATTCCTGCACGGCAGGGGGTTGGACTAGATGGCCCTTTTAGGTCTCTTCCAGCTATATGATTTTATGATTAAGGATACATCACTGGAGGGAGACGAAGGCCATCCAGACTCTTGCAATTCAAATCACTATGTATGGAAGTGAAAACTAGACCATAAGAAAGCTGAGATGAAAAAAACTGATTCATTTGAAATGTGGTACTGAGGGAGACCTTTGCAGATCCCCTGTACTGGCAGAATGAAAAAATGCATCCTAAATCAAATCAAGCCTGAACTTTCTGTGGAGACAAAACTGCTCAAAGGCGGATATGCTACTTTAGGCACATCATGAGAAGGCAGGATTCCCTGGAAAAGACAATTATGTTGGGAAATGCAGAAGAAAGCAGGAAAAGAGGAAGATTAAATATGAGATAAAGTGACTCACTAAAGGAACCACAGGCTTGAGTCTACAAGAGCTGAGCAGGGTTACTGAGGACAGGACATTTTGGAGATCGTTCATTCATAGGGTTGTCATAAGTCAGAGTCAACTTGACAGCACATAACAATGAAAAACTAAGAAATTTCTGACTAAAAGCAAAGCAAAGCAATAGCAGAAATTAAGGGAAAGAACTGAATCTAGAAAAGAGTGCACATTTGAACTAAATGGACTAAGAAGAAAAGAAGGCACAATATTAAACAACCTCCTTATTCCTGTCTGGAATCTGAGTCACGGCAACTGGACATCTTTTTTGAGAGACTGAAATGCCCCAACGTTCAATCTCTCAAGAAAAGAAGTCCAGTTGCCATGACTCAACTTCCAGATTAACTCACCTGGATGACTAAGAAGCTTCACAGACTCCTTATTCCTGTATTTTAAGAGGCAGCACTACTCAGCTCAATGAAGGTAAAATACCCCCACACACACACACATTTTTTTCAATGCTTGCCTTCATAAATCAAGGCAAGCCCATAATGAACAATGTCTCTACTGTACCATAAAGGAAAAAAATATATGTTTTTCTTATATCAAGGAAAACAAGTCTAACTTGTCTGTGCTCTTCAGCTGATTTTTCTACTTGCATAATAATCTGAACGTGAATAATTCTTCATTAATGATTTTTACCCTAACATTCTTAATAGATTCCTCCTAAAAAGTAGGTAACTATTAAATAAATAGTAAAGCATATACTTTTAACATCCATAAACATTCTTCATTACCTTTTCATCAAGGGCTTTATGGTGTTCAAATAAAGACTTTAGTGCTTTGAGAACTTCAACTTCACTGGACACTCCTGCTGGAGACTGAGCTTGCCTCTTTACTACAGTCATTCTAAGAGATCGTTCATGTCGGGACACAAGACATTCCAAATGTTCTAACAGTAACTGAAAAGCAATCAAAATTAAATATTACATTTTAAGAAAAATTAACACATCTCTTATTGATTCCTTTTATAATTCTGTTGCTCTCTTTAAGTACTGGTGGCATTAAAACAACTCTGCTACCCAGAATGTTTCTTTAGAAAAAAAAATCAGGACAGGTAGTTGAGCAAATAATACAATATATCACAGGAGTACACCCCCTCACATTTCATAAATATTTTAGTACTGTATGTCATTTCATGTGACAACACTGAAGAAATGACACTTGGCTACAATGTAAAGCAGTGAGTATACAGATTGTACAACAGTGTAAATGTGCTGTCCCCTCAAAAGAACACAATGCACAGCCATTAATAATGTCTAAACTACTGGCAACAAAAGTGAGTACACCCCATAGTGACAATGACCATATTGGGCCCAAGTATCCATTTTTCCTTCCTGGTGTCATGAGACTCGTTAGGGTCACAAGGTCTCAGGTGTGAAGGTCGAGCAGGTGTTATTGCTCTCATTCTCACATTTGGTGTTATCGCTCTCACTCTCTCATATTAGTCATCTGAAGTTCCATATGGCATCTCATGGTTAATAATAATAATAATAATAATAATAATAATAATAATAATAATAATAATAATAATAATAATAATAATAATAATAATAATAATAATAATAATCCTTTATCATTAATGTACGACCTGTGTACAATGAAACTGAGGATCTGAAAAAAAAAGAATTGTTGCTCTATGCCCCTAGGCTATAAGCAAGACTCTGAATCTGAGTTGCAGCATGGTGGCCAAGACGTCATACAGTGGTTTAACAGAACATGCCTCGCCATGGTCGACCAAAGAAGCTGAGTCCCTGTGCTCAGCGTCATAGCCAGAGGTTGGCTTTGGGAAATAGATGTATGCCTGCTGCCAGCATTGCTGCAGAGGTTGAAGGGGGGAGGGGTCAGCCCATCAGTGCTCAGACTATATGGCGCACACTGCATCCAATTGGTTCGCAGAGCTGTCATGCCCGCATACGGTTTGCTGTAGACAAGCAAAGACATGGATTTCTGGAACCATGCCCTGTGGTCCAATGAGACCAAGATAAACTTATTTGGTTCAGATGGTGTCAAGCGTGTGTGGCAGCAACCAGGTGAGGAGCACAAAGACAAGTGTGTCATGCCTATAGATAAACATGATGGTGGGAGTGTCATGGTCTGGGGCTGCATAAATGCTACCGGTACTGGGGAGCTACAGTTCATGTACTGTGACATACTGAAGCAGAGCGTGATCCCCTCCCTTCAGAGACTGGGCCAAGGGGAAGAATTCCAACATGATAATGGTCTGAAACACACCTCCAAAATGACCAAAGCTTGCTAAAGAAGCTGAGGGTAAAGGTGATGGACTGGCCAAGCATGTCTCCAGACCTAAACCCTATTGAGCATCTTTGGGGCATTCTGAAATGGAAGGTGGAAGTGTGCAAGGTCTCTAACATCCACCAGCTCTGTGATGTCATCATGGGGGGAGTGGAAGAGGACTCCAGTGGCAACCTGTGAAGCTCTGGATAACTCTATGCCCAAGAGAGTTCAGGCAGTGCTGGAAAATAATACTGGCCACACACAATATTGAAACTTTGTGCCCAATTTGGACATTGTCTCTTAGGGGTGTACTCACTTTTATTGCCAGTGGTTTAGACATTAATGGCTGTGTGTTGCGTTATTTGAGGTGACAGCACATTTCCGCTGTTATAGAAGCTGTATACTCACTGCTTTACATTGTAGCCAAGTGTCATTTCTTCAGTGTTGACACATGAAAAGATATACTAAAATATTTACGAAATGTGACAGGGTGTACTCACTTCTGTGATATACTGTAACTACAACAGCATTTGTACTCCAAATTTGTTTAGTCTTTTAAAAAGAATTCAACCAGCTGCAAGGGGACAGCAGCTAGTTTGTAATTTTCAGATCAGATAACCTTTCCACTCCACAATCTATTCTTGTATCTGTGAATGTTCTTGGTAACTTTTTCCTCTGGGATAATTATTTTATGAGGAAATACTTTGCAAGGTTGAAAAACCTAAGGATAAAACTGCACAGTCAATCTTCTCATCATGTATTGAAAAACTGTCAGAAAAGTTAGAGGCGTCTTGCCTTTCTCCCACTTAACTTTTTTGCTCGGTTCTCTCTCCACCCACCCACCACCCCACTATTCATTCTAGGCAGAGGTTCTAGACCCATGCTTTATATTTCTTTCATAGAAGATATTTAGCAAGCTATGGTCTGCCCACCAGGGACACAATGGCAAGTTCTGGTTTTTGCAAACCAAAGTTTGCCTTTAACCAGAATAGAAACCACACTGAAACATAAGAAATGCATATGAGCTCAATGGCAGAATTTGACTACCCTACATTACATATGAATTGATCCAGTAAGACTGAGGATCTCAATATTTGCTTGTGCTTTCCATGTTTCTTTTGTGTTTTCTGCAGGAGATGGTACATGCTATAGACATGCTTACTGTCATTAACTGTGGATGGTCTCTACAAGGCTCTATTTTTCTGTTCTCTAGTGCTCCATTACGAACCATCCTATACTGATAAGGAATGGCACTCCAGGGACTATGCTTTGCTCATGCCAGACAATACCCATAACTTTTTGACAGTCTGAAATCCAGGCCAGATAAAAGCCATAGAGGTCGTGAGAGTAGCTGTATGAATCAGCATTCAGACAGTTTTTTTTAAAAGAATTATATCCCTTCCCCGAATTACATAAACAAACAAACCCAGTCTGTAATATGAGTATGCTGGCTGCATAAAATCACTGTATTCAGACATAGCCCATTTATGACATGTAAACCATCCATTTTGGAAAATCGTGAAACATTCCATTTTCCCATTAAAAAGCCTTTCACTTGAACTCTGCATCCAAACCATCTTTTTTAATTTAAACCAAGAATAAATTATAAGTTTACATATAGCATCTTGCTTGTAATTATTGTTGCACTATTTATTTAATTTACTGCTTATCTGATTTTCAAAACATTAATGCAACTGAACTAGCTGTATATATTTAGTTGTGTGTGTGTGTGCGCATGTTAACTGTTGGATAGCACAGGGGTTTAGATATCTGGTTGCAGAGCCAGTGTTGGGAGATCAATTCCCCACGTTGCCTCCTTGATAAGGGGATAGACTTGATGATCCATACAGCCCCTTCCAATTCTGCAATTCTAAGAATATTACTGGTCTTATTTTTAATTCTGAGTGTATACAGGAAACCACTTTGGTAACATTGTACCATCAAGTCAGTCAAACTTCATGGCATCATACTAAGAAATTTAACAGCATGGCTGAATTCTAGTTATTTTCCTCTTAATATCAAAAGCAAGAGCACTGATTAGACAAAAAGGAGGTATGTTTTGTACATTTTGTTTCAAAATATGAAATAAAAGAATTTCTAACATAACAGCATATACAAACAATATTGATAAGGAACTAACCCTTGTGTTGTTTCTTTCAGCTTTCAGTTCTGCAATTTCTTCTTCCCTTTCCAGGAGCTGTTCTCTGCATACATTAAGCTCTTTAGTAAGTGCTGCAAACTCCTAAAAGAGAAGCACAAATTTATTCATTATAAGTATTATCCAATCATATTCATGACGGACATTTGAGGCATATTTAGACTATTTTTTTTAGCATTTCTAATAGTGATGTGTAGCTTGCATAATTGAATTGTAAACCGTCCAGAGAGTGCTTGAAGTGCTATGGGACAGTATAGAAACAGAATACTTTGTTTTTTTAAAAAAATTAAAGTAATGTTTCTAAGTAATTTTATGATTAATGGTTTTAAATATTACACATGAGGGTATCTCTGACACTTTGTCAAAAAAGCATAGTGCAAACCATTACTGAGAGGAGGGAGCAGGTGAAACAAAAAGTTGGAACTTGTCAATGGGCCATTGAATCAGAACTCTCAAGACTTGAAGCCCTGCCTGATTAAGAGAGTTAGAAACAGTAAGGCGTGCAGGGAAACGTACTCTAAAATGGATCTATTTTTAAGAAGTGTGGTCTGAGAAAAGATAATTTAGACAAGTCATTTCAAAACTAGTAGCCAGCTCCCACAGAGGAAGGTCAATAAAATATAAACAAACTTGGCAATTGAATGAATATTTTGTAACTTGAGATAAGATTACTGTGCAGTAAAAATATATATAATGAATTAATGTTTTGTCATAAAATCATAGAGTTGGAAGAGACCTCAAGAGCCATTCCAGTCCAACCCCCTGCCATGCAGGAACCCCCATCACAGGACTCCCGACATATGCCCACCCAGCCTCTGTTTAAAAACCTCCAAAGAAGGAGACTCCACCACTTTCTGTGGCAGCATATTCCACTGCCGAACAGGTCTAACTGTCATGAAGTTCTTCCTAATGTTTAAATTGAATCTCTTTTGCTGTAGCTTGAAACCATTGCTCCACATTCTAGTCTCTGAAGCCATGGAAAACAAACTGTACTATAGGTGTATAGTATAGTTGTTTACGATTTATGAACTGTTTTCAATTTCAAATGCAGCTTGGAATGAATCACAGATGAATAAATAAAAATTGGCAATCCAGTAGCACAACATTTTTGGAAAACAAAAAATTTGAATTATATACATTTTCTTAGCTTAGAAAAAGACTGGATAAGCAATCCTGATTTTAGCATTTCCTATATTACCAGAAAAAGTAAAAATATAGATAAATGATAACATCATAGTTTCTGAGTCGAGGAATTCAGCTTGTACTTGCCTATAAAGTAAAAGCAAAGCAAAGTGTTCTGCTTATATACTGCCCAATACTACTTCAAGTAGTCTCTGGGCGGTTTACAGTCTACCGGTAATTATAGTATGCAGGCTACACATTGCCCCCCCCCCCAGCAAGCTGGGTACTCATTTTACTGACCTCAGAAGGATGGAAGGCTGAGTCAACCATGAGCCTGCTACCTGGGATTGAACCCCAGGTCATGAGCACAGTTTTACCTGCAGTACAGGCATTGAACCACTGTGCCACGAGGCGTGCATGCCTATAACTGTCTAAATATGCCATCACGCTAAATAATGTATTCAACTAGAATATATTTTTGCTTCACTTTTGATCGCTGCCTGGCTGCATTTCTGGAGTGGACCAGGACTAACAGGCTCAAACTCAACCCTGGGAAGACTGAGGTTCTGTTCTTCGGGGGGGGCAGATGGGTACTGTGGCCCTCTTCCTTGTCTGGGTGGCACTTTCCTCCAGCTGATTGAAAGAGTGAGTCTGGGGGTGGTCCTGGATGCAGAACTGTCCCTGAAGTCCACAGGTGGCAGCCGTGTCCAGGTTGGCCTTTTACCATCTAAGACAGGGGTCCTCAAAGTTTTCAAACAGCGGGTCAATCCACCCCCCCAGACACCACTGGGGCCGGACCACAGTCCAAAAAAAAGGCCAACATGGAAAAAGGGGGCAGGTGGGGGAGTGGGGGACCTTGCCATGCCCCTCCCACTTTGAACTGCCACCTAGCCAGCGTGCCAATCATCTGGGTGGTGGGTGGAGGGAGTGGGGGAAACGACATAGCCCACCACTTTGAATTGCCTCAGCAATAGAAGCAGCTGCGGTGGCTGGCTTGCTCGTGAAGCAGGGGGTAGGTGTGGGGGGGCGTGTCTGCAATTGGTCCCGGGGGCCGGATTCAGTACCCTGGGGGGGCGCATCCGGCCCCTGGGCCTTAGGTTGAGGACCCCTGATCTAAGACTTATCGCCCAGATTCACCTGTACCTTGATGGGGGCTCCTTGAGAATGGTTGTGCAGGCGCTGGTCATATTGAGGATAGATTATTGTAACACTCTTTACATGGGGCTTCCTTTGACCCTTGGTCAGCGATTACAGTGCGTACAGAATGCAGCAGCCAGATTGGTGGTTGGTGCAGGCAGATTTGACAACATCCCTCCAATTCTGGCCCACTGCACTGGCTGCCCATTGCCTCCCGAATAAGGTTCAAGGTGCTGGTTTTGGTTTACCAAACCCTCCATGGTTTGGGACCTGAATATCTGCCACAGCGCACATCCCAAAGGTCAGTGCTGGCCTAGCCCACCAGAGCCTCAATGGCTGTCACACGCAACCGGGCCTTCTTGGTGGCTGGCCCGGCATTGTGGAACAAATTGCCTAGCGAGATTCGCCTAGCCCCATCCTTATTAGCCTTTAAAAAAGCGGTTAAAACTTGGCTCATTAAAGAAGCATTTGGTGATTGCTAATGTTTGTCCTGTGGTCCCCCGTGATTTGATGTTATTTTCATCATTATTTGGTTTTGTGCCTCTTGCCAGGTTATCTGTATTTATTTGTTTCTTTATTGCATTATTGGGTTGATTTTTATTCTTTGTGTTGGTTTTAACTGTTTATATGATGTCTTCTATGTAAACCACTCAGAGTTACTGTTGGGAAAATTAGTTGTGGTAAATAATAAATAAATAAATAAATAAATAAATAAATAAATAAAGTATTTTTAATATTTTTAAGTAGTACTGAAGTTTTAAAGTAGTAAATATTATGATGATTTCATTTTTCATTGGTGTATTTTAGAGATGTATTCTGTCTCTACATTTTTGGAATGTAACTTAAAACATTTTCATTGTTCTTTTTTACTCTTAAAGATATTCTGCTCCTATGCTTTTCACTAATTGGATGGATGACTCACTGAGTTAGACACATGGCTGTGGAGTGAGAGTGTGTGAGTTCAATTCCACATTGTGGATCCCAGAACAATCAGCTTGCATGGCCTTGGGCAAACTGCACAGTCAAAAGATGCTCTTCAAAGAAGGGAATAGTAAATCATATCTGAGTACTCTCTACCATGAAAACCATAAAAAGGCTGACAATTACTATATTTATTATAGTTGTTGTGAGTTTTTTGTCCTGTCTGGCCGTGTTCTGGAAGTTTTTCTTCCTGACGTTTTGCCAGACTCTGGGGCTGGCATCTTCAGAGGACAAGGAGATCAGGGAACTAGGAGTTATCTCTGTGCTCTGGGTTATAAAGTGAGTAAGATTGGAGTTCCCTGGGCTCCTTGTCCTCTGAGGTTGCCAGCCACACAGTCTGTCAAAACATCAGGAAAAAGAAACTTCCAGAACATGGCCAAACAGCTCAAAAAACTCACAACTATCAGATCCGTGAAAGCCTTCGAGAATACATTAAATTACTATACTATTATATGTTTACTTGAAACAGCTAAAGTTCTGTTTTCATTTGTTTTTTAAGTGTAAGTGCCTGTAAGACTTTTGGATTTTACAACTCTGAAGCAATTTTGTTCATATAGAATAAAGAAGCAATGCAAATAATTTAAGCTTATAGATACAGAGAAGTTGAAGTTGTCTGGAAATATTGCAACACTGAGAAGACTTAATACTTTGATTGTATGTGAATGCTTGTTTTCATTCTGGAATTGATCCTTTACCAGAATAAATGACAGCTGTGATGAACACAGGCTTCTGATTTTTCCCTGGAGTTGTATGGAATTTCTGCAGCACCCTTAGGGAGAGTCAAACACTGAATTTGTGGGTCTGACAAGGATTATATCTAAGCAAGATAAGCAGGGCTCCCCCCCACACACACACACACTCATCATGAGGTTTTTGTTCTGTTTGAGATGGAACCTGCAGGGGGGAAAGGCACATGTGCAAGGAAAAAGAGACTCACACAGTGGAGACAAACAATAAGAGTATGTTGCTGTTAAGTTATTTTCTTATCTGAAGTTGATCTGTCCTATGGCTTTGAAGTACCAAAACATTGAAGATACTGTACTTATTTTACATAGGAAATTTTTTTGCTTCATATACTTACTGAAGTACTACGTGGAAACTGTCCAAACATCTTCACAGTACCACAGTAAACTAATGAGTTTCACTGAAGTGAATGGAGCTTACTTCTGGACAAGATGGTAGATTGGGACTTGAGTCTTATGACAGCAACAAGTATCTCTGAACCACAAAGTAGCAGGGAGGAGCAATGGAAAAGAACTTGTCGCTCCATGACCTGATAAGGACTTTTTTCTACAGCACGCTTTTGGAGGAGAGTTTTTCTTCTTCCTATAGAATTCAAGATGGCGGTGTAGGTCTGAAATACCTTTTGAGGTTGAAAAATAAACTCTCTGACACAGCTGTTTTATAATGGGCAGGACCCATTTGTCATTGTAGCAGATGTGTGACTGATGAATGAATAAACGGCTTTGGATCTTGGTCTGGGAGAAGTAAAAGATGTTTGGACTTCTTGTCCTGTCTTATCAATAAATCAGTAGACCTATATTTTGACTTTTGAGAAAGTGATTTATTGTATTGTGTGCAGAGGCAGCAAGAGACTTTTTGTTTCTCTGCAGAATATCTGCTTGCAGGAGGAGGATATAGGCCAGGCATGTCCAAAGTCAGGCCCGGGGGCCAAATGCGGCCTGTTTACAAATGTTGAGTGGCCCGCAGAGCCACTTTGACAGGTAACAAGGCCCCAAGCTGCTTAGGGCTTTTTATGCCATCATTAGAACCTTGAAGTCAGTGCGGTAAGAAATCAGCAGCCAGTGCAGTGCGGCCAGTGTAGGGGTAATATGTTGGTACTGTATTTACTTAACCCTGTAACTAGTCTAGCCATGGAATTCTGCACCAGCTGGTGCCTCTGCATTAAGAAATTATTCCTTATATTCAGCTTATATCTGGCCTCCTGTATCTTGAGCCATTTTTATGAGTCCTGCACTCTGGGATGATTGAGAAAATATCCTGCCCCTCCTCCGCATGATAACACTTTTCAAGTATTTTGCATGTGCTATCATATCTCCCCTCAATTTTCTCAAGGACAAACAAAGCCAGTTCTTTCAGTCATAGGGCTTAGTTTCCAGTCCCCAGTTCATCCTTTTTACCCTCCTCTGAACTTGCTCCAAACTGCTGGCATCCTTCATTAACCACTGCATCTAAAACTGGACACAGTACTACAGATGAGGACTAACTAGTGCCAAATAGAGGGAGACTAGTACCTTGTGTTATTCGGAGACTACTTCTGCTAGTAGGACATTCCTAAAATAGCATTTGCCATTTTTACAGCCCCATTACAATGCTGGCTCAAATTCAGCTTCTGATCAACAACTGCAAGATCCTTACACCTTTCCCAAAACTATCAAGGAACTAAATGGTACCTGCAGAGGTGGTGGCACAGAACAAAACCCTCTCTTATACACCTGTCAAGCAGGCTTCTTTGGGTAACGATATTCTCTAAGATTTTTCCATCCAGAGAGGTTCATAAAAATACAGCTCAACAGTATTACTGTGTGTTTCAGTTGCCATTATTTGACAGTATCCCCAGCATACAAAGAAATGGGCTGAACAAGAGTTACTTTTTTTGTAATTAATATGTTGATAATCACTTTCTGTTCTGTAAAAGCAGGAGATGCCTTAGAAATACTTAAGCATTATTTGCTCTATAGAAAAACCCAGCTCACTAGTACAAGATATACTGCTCTATTTGATTCCACAAAACATCTTTCTATATAAGCTGTCTTACCACAGCCTACTCAGTGCTGTTCTTCAAAAAACAAATAAAATTTGTTAGTAACAATTCAGATTCTAGGCTGACCATTTTGAAGTTGCCCGCCCACTAAGTCCGTTTCATACTGGAGATAAAGCAGCGGTAGGCTCAAGGCAAGGATTGCCCTAAATGCGTTCCATAAGGTAGTAGGAAGGAGGGCACTATCCAAGATAGGATAAGCCTTTATTAAAGGTCTCATAAGCAGCTGTGCAGAATTCCAAAAGCTCCAGGAAGCAAGAAAATCAGGCCACCTGCATGAGGGAGAAAAAGGGAGTATAAAGTGGGAAGAGGCAATAGCTCAAGAAAAGAGTGGAGAAGAAGAAGAAAAAAGGAGGAAGACATATGTAGTGACACTCCAGAATGGCCTGACGGTCAGTGAAACCTGGATGTTTTCTCCCATTGTGACATTTAGGAGCTCACCCAGAGCATCCTTCCCTAAATTCCAGGACCTGGCTGCCCCCGCCCCCGCCATGGTTGAAGAAGAGGATCCTTATAGACAAGTCAGACTCTAAAACTATGGAGGGCAGGACTGCTCCTACACCAGCGGCAATCTAGCCCAACCCCACCCTTACTCCATTGAAACGCTGAAGGTGTCAGTGAGAAAAACAAGACAAAAGAT
Organism: Phrynocephalus forsythii; assembly: GCA_029282475.1. NCBI lineage: Eukaryota > Metazoa > Chordata > Lepidosauria > Squamata > Agamidae > Phrynocephalus > Phrynocephalus forsythii. Next base: position 123,830,030 of record JAPFRF010000001.1, on the reverse strand, counting down.
TGTGGTAAGAACTCAGGTAAGAACTTTGCACCAAAGAAGAGTGTGAGAAGGAGTAAGGGCACTAAAGAAGTGGGGATGAAGAAAATCACACATAGGTCTTGAGACTGGCGTTAACACGGGGCAAAGCTAAACCACTCTGCCCTAGTAAACAAGGACCAATGGAGGTTGAAAGCTGGGGACAGAAAGAGTCAATGAAGATCTGCTTCTCTGCTGTATATAATCCCTGAATAAGGCTCTTAATTTATTGCACTTATTGCTCTGCTACATGGAAATAGCCAACCCCATGGGCTCCTCTGATGTCCTTGGTTCATGGAGGGCTTGGAGATGCACACAAAATGCTTTAACAATCGTTAAACTGAAACCTGGAATAGTTGAGCTTTGCATGCTACTGTCAGGATTGGGTCCTTTTGAGTCTGCCTCTTGGCAGAATCAGGGCCCCACTCAGGCTGAGGCAATCAGGGAGTGCAGCTGGTAGGCTTCCCACTAGTACTGTATAAAGCTAGCAGCCACCACTCCTTGTCCCTTGCCTCAGCAACTGTAGAATTCGGATTCTTGCAGCTTTGGCCCTGCTACCGTGATCCTTTCCAGAACCCTATGGCCCTGTAAGTCTTCCTGTTTGTGTCCCACTCCCTGTCAGACTATGTTTGTGTGCTTCTTGACATTGGACTGGCTGACAATTCTTTCTGTGTCTATTGAACCCAGACTGGACTAACCACACTCTTAGCTACTAGAAACACTCTGGTCCTGGCCTCCCTTGCAGATTTCCTGGTTACCCCTCATGCCCTGGCTATTACAGCTACAAATGGGATGTTTTCAATAATGCATGGGTATATAAGACTATACGTAGGTTTAATGACTTGAAAAGTGATAAAATCATCCAGAAATAAACATAAACATTCAAATGAATATCAAGGGCTTTCAGAATAAGTTCTATATTTTTATGAATCTATCATACATGGTGGCTATACAGACTTTGTTTTATAAACATTTATAATTTTGTGTTTATATCTCTCCTTGTGTGATTGCATTGACACAGTGTTATTCAATTGTTAATTTTAATGTTGCCTTCTAATGCTGTAAGATACCCTTCAATTAAATGTTTCTCAAACTGATTGTGTCTTAATTGTAATGGACTCTATCGTTTCTCCTTAATGTAAGCCTTTCTCCTTTTCCAAGGAGAAAGATGGGGTAAAATACTCAAAAATAAATAAATGAAAAATATTTGAGGCATTGTTTTATTATGTCCATTTTCCTAGTGAGCTCCCATGGCAAACTGAGGATTCAAACTCAGATTTCCTGAGACCCAGTTTGCCACACTATCCCACTATCCTCACTACAATTTACATAATTGCCAATAAAATTCTGCCCTATGTGGTCCACATTTAGAAAGCATTATTTATTAATTAAATTTATATACCGTTCCATCTAGCTACATGGCTACTCTGGGCAGGTGAAAAGAAACCCTGCTAAAATCTTTGTGAGAGAGGACAGGGTAAGACACAGTGAATGACCCAAGATCACATGAATCATGATTGAGCTGGATTTTAAATCATGATTTCCCAATTCCACCTCTTTTTGCTTGTGTCAGTTCTATTTAACTTGTCAGTGCTAAATGATGAGATGCAATGATGCACCCTGATTCAGTTGCACTTAACCATGCATCAGCAATTTGCCTCAGTATCTTGGTAATTAGCTATTTCAGGTTACACAATACAGTACTTATCTGAACACACACAGCATTCTGGTCTATAACTACCATACCAGGCATTCCCATTGGATGAAATTATAAAGTTTTGTTTAATAAATATGTATTTAAAAATACTGTAAGTTCTAAATGAAACTGCACTCTATTTCAAGCAACAGAAAACTTGTCAAAACATTTCTGGACAACAAACATCAGAGCTCACTAGAAAATGCCAGGAACAACAGTATTTCTCCATATGGACACTCTAGAAATAAGTACTTTTTCTAACTTTAACAATCTATGCTTGACTTTTAGCTCAAAGATCTTCTAATTTCTTGCTAAGATTACCCTATTTTTCTGCAGCTCACCCTAAATCCAGTCTAACCATACCAGGGGTTGCAATTATGATTTTCCAAGGATTGCACAACTCAGACATTCACACCACTATAGTGTTTTGGGGCTGGCAACTGACACTTTACGCATTTATCTGTTCTCTCTTTTTAACACATAATGGAAAGTATACTAGACTTCTTAATTAGAAGATAACTCTAGTAGAGTATTTCTAGTTCAACAAGTTTTCAGCAAAAATCCCCCCTAATTTTCAAAGAATCTTTTGAAGTTGCTAATAGTTGTTAAAAGCAATAACTGCCTTTCACTGCTAGCCAACAACACTAGAATCAAATGTTCTGGGATGACCTGTAGTAATGGCTCTAGACAATGGCACTACTTCCCACTGTGCCAAGTACTTAATACTTTATTCAGATTTAATCAGAATGCCATATTTTTGCCAAGATATCAAAGTGAAAGGCATGGACATATCTATGGTTATTGAAGATTATGTTCTTTTGAGAGCAAAGTTGCTAAATTCTAAAATTAAAAAGCTGCTTGATGCAAAAACAGAGTCCTTACTTTTTGTGGAATGTCAAAAAAATAATGGTAATTGGCACACTGGATGTCAGAAATTTGGCCAAGTTAACTTTTCTTGACAACATTTCCTTGCTCTGTTTAAGTGACTGAGATATGTACTATTTTCTGGCCTTGTTCCTGTGATTTCATATGTTATATGAAAGACTTACTGTCAAGCATGTAAAAGAGAAAACACCTGCAGGAGGAATTAAATATTTGATGTAATGATGCTTTTGGAGACAGAGAACTAATAAGCATCTAACTACAAGTTTTAACATGTGATTAATATAGAAGTGTTTTCCAGTCTAAGCTATATAAAGAAAATATACTCTCTATAAGCAAAAGGTAATAGTAGGTACTAATAAACTATTTGCAAGCTGTTTACAAACCAGGACAGATTTGATTTAAATGAGAAAATTGGATTTTGACAATTTAAATCAAAATATGATGTTTTAATTTAAATCATAATTTATATCTTGATTTAAATCAAGTTGGCTTTAAAAATCTTTGATTTTTATGCATGCTATTATAAATTATTCCAAAATTTAATAGTCGAAGATATCAACAGAGGTCTTTGGATAGTGGGCACCATATAAGTTGTATAAATAAATAAATAAATAAATAAACAAATAAAAGCTCCATTACTAGAAGTAGAGACTACATCATAAAAATGAACAATAAATTGTCATAATATGTAGAATTGACAAAATGTATGTAATGTATATTTAACAGATTGAAAAGAGAATTTATAAAATGGAGTCAGTCAAAAAATGCAGTGTCATGTTAGCCACAAGTGCAAGGAATTAGAAATCACTAGCAGGTTAAGTGATTTAGCACAGGTGGAATAGTTAATGACATCATGGTTTGTCAGGATGTGATTGGTTAAAATCATGTCTGATGAGGTCTAAATGTATATATAAGAACTGGCTGTAATAATGTTAAATTGGGACTGTTTATGGTGAGAAACAGTACCCCACACTCTGTTGATTTGTATATATGTTACTGCTTGGTGCTATGATGTTGTTATTTGCTGTATATTTGCTGTATATATTCAATATAAGAGTTTTATTCTAATTCATGTTTCTTTGTCTCTCCGTTTCTAAGTTCTGATAATACTTATAACAATTATCTACACTTTATTTACATGCTACTGCTGCTAAGCTCATATTTTCCTCTGCTATACACATGTGTGTATTTTCTTTTCATAATCCCTTAATTATTATTTGATATAAATATTTGTGTAAAATGGAATGGTTGTACATTTTATATTATTTCTTAATATTTGAGGTACAGAATTCAGAATCTCTTGTCTCAATCGTTATGTCAAGTATACAGTGGACCCTCATAAAACAAACGGTTTGTATAACATCAAATCTGTACAACGTAAAAAATTCCAGAGATAAGGGAAATTTCCTTAACAGAATTTCATTTGGAACGAATCAATTCCTTTATACAAGGTACCACTGTATGAAGGAAAATATAGGAGTAATACAGTTTGGGAATGACACTATTTAACACATTAAACCTGTAAAATAAGCCCTGAAACTTGATGACACTTTCACTTGGTATGAACAAATTATGTTTTCCTGAGGATATTCTGATCAGGAGTTACAGCAGATAACACCTGAGCATTTCAGAATTACAAAAACAAATTAGTTATCTTATACATTCAAAACTCCCATCAATTTTTACAGTTTGCGAAATCCATTACTATCTCACAATCCATCTCAGAGAATTTTCTGTATCCTCCAGTTTCATAATCAAGTATTACAATCATCTCTTTCACAACAATTTAATCTGTACTCAACTGAGCATCAATTACAGTCAAAACTACTTGGAGAACTCAGAATGAAAAGTTTCAGAAACAAGCCATGCCTATTGGGTTTTAAAATATAAATTTGTGCTGAAATTTACTCCTAAAAGAATCAGTCATGAATAAACAGTCTCCCTATGCTTTCTGGAAGGTGTCTTTGGCAGCTCATGAGAAAGCAAATTCCTACTGCCACCAAGCATCAACACTTACTTTTAAAACATTTTCAAGTATTAGAATAAAACTTTTTCAAGTTTTAGAACAAGAATCGTTCATTGCCAAAAGAATTTGCCTCCATCCATTCCTGCATGAGTCACTGTTCTGGAAGAAATAACTAATTAAAATGAGCAACACTCCAAATAGTGACTCACCTGGTCTCAACCTGAACCCTTCTCTAGGAATGGGCAATTAAGCTGTACTGTATCTCCATCTTGGGTGTTACTGAACTAGCCATATGCACTCAATGCACTTTGTGCATAAGTGTGCCAGGTAATCCAACTCCTGTCTAGGCAAGAGTATAGCAATGGATTATGCAGGAATATCACAAAGAGCTTCCTATGAGAGTTAAGAGTTTTTAAAACTCTTATGAGTGCAGTTTTTGATAGTATGCTGATTGGTTTATAATGGTCCATGAGTAGAGATGGGCACAAACTGTGCTTTGGCCCAGAATGTGCTGTGTGCTTCCCTTACTCACCACCAATGGGTGCTTTCCCACTCACCAGCAGAAACATGTTTCCTCCTATGGCTCTGAATGATCATCCAGTCAGACAAGGAGACAAGAGTATGCTTGAAATGCTGCTGCCAGTAACTGGTTGATTACCCAAAGAGGTGGAGGAGAGAAGCGCAGGGCACTTGGAGAACACCAGTGGGACACCATATCAATCTGCCAAAATCCAATTCATGCTCATCTCTATCCATTCCAAGCACAAGTACAACAAAATGCTCCATTCATGTTCTCCTGGGCTGTTACTGAAGAGCAAATTCATGAACCTGTTGTAGAAATAATCACTCAAATAATAGGCTAATGCTCACTGCTCGGCTGGTATGGTAGATGTCTGAAATTTTGGGAGCTTACTAAGGGAAGCAGAGAGAAACTTCTCCTTTCACAGAAAGATTCAACCAGAGAAATTCTAAACTAGGCTTACAAACAGCTTAAATACAAAAAACTGGCTGCTTTAAGTTTACACTAATGTTATGAATGTTACTGCATAATTATGTTAATTTGCTGTATGAATTTGATTTTAAACATTCATTGATTTTTATACACTCTGAAATGAAGTAATTTTAAGGACAGTGAAGACTTTTAAATGCTGAATATTTTTCTCTGCAGAATTCATTAGGAACATTAGTGCAGAAAACTTTCATTTTTGTTTTGGGTTCTTTTTAGGAAGCACCCATCATTCTGTTCAACATGGAAGGTACACCACTTTTAGTTTATTTTGTTATGCCCCCCCTTCCTGTTTTCTACCACTATTCTGAAAATCCATACAGAACCAGAAAAGCAATACCTGAAGAACAGTGGCAAGACAATACAGAATAAAATCTATTCTGGCAATAGAACAGCTAACGACTACCCCCAAACAAAGCCGTCCTGCAAACACTACAAAAGCACACACCTTTTTTAAAAAAGTACATCATAAACTACACAATTAACAAAGCATTGCACACTTGCTGGGGTGAAATTGGACAAAAGATACACACCGCCTATCTCCCAAAAAAACAAAAAGTAAGTAAATCAATAAAGGTAAAAATTAAATTCTAACTAGTTGCTGACAGCAGCCCTTCTGATGCTACTGAATGAAAAATTTCCGCAGCAATGTAACAGTCAAGAGGTGGAAAATGTTAAATAAAAATGTGAAAGAAACATAGACACTCCAGCTCCTTCCCCTGCCCCCATTTTTGTGTCCCTTTGGTTCATTAACATGACGCTTTCATGTTTAAAAGGCTATATTTTGGAGTCAATGAAACAACAAGAAAATAAAAAAGAGCCTCTTTTGTTTCATAATGTGTTTCCTTTAATTAAAACTCTCACCCAGAGAGTTCAAAGTATTTGTCACCTACTAAATCACTATTATGAGCCATGTATCAGTGGCTATGGAGTTTTCCTCTAGAGAGAACAATCAATCTATACTGGTTGCAATCATGATCCTTGCAAATTTCCAACAGCGGGCCTATAAAATGTGGAAAGTTTTAGACCCACATATTTGATCAAGATATCAAATTGACTCTAATATCTATTTTAATCATTACCAGTACTATTACAACTTCAATTTTGCTTCTTCGTAAAAACAACAAAAACAAAACAAAGTCTTGTTATTTATTTTAGTGTGAGCTTCTGTGGCCTACAAACCACTTCTTTAGATTCAATAAACATTTACATACTGAAGCCAACTAGCATAGTTACCTCTTTGGTAATTATTTATCAGGCAGTAAATCTCACTGAGATCCATCAAAGTGAATTTCACTGAGGATTCTATCTCCTCCAACCCTGGAGGTATGACTACCAATCTGGCTATAAATACAACCCAAGGTGATACCAATATTTATTGTCCTGTGTTTCTGATGCAAATTCAGTTATATTAGAGCAATATACAAAGTAAATTAAAACTAACAATTCACATAAAATAAAGCAACATCAAGCAGAGAAAACTAGAAAGAAAAAATGGTAGCTGATATCAATCATCTTAACTTCATGAATGGAGAAGTCTATGTCATGAAGGCACTACCACATGAACATGGGAGGGTATTCTACATTTAAGCCACTACAACAGAAAAGACTCTCACCCTTATTATATAATATACCAACTTTACATTACCATTTAGTCCTTGTTGCTGTATTATCTACCAATGATACTTTAAGAGTTTCCTACTTGATTTTACGTCACAGGACAACAAGTGGACTAGGGAAAGGAGCTCTTCTGTATCTTTGGATCTCAAAGTCATTAAAGCTTTTAAATATTAAACACCAATAGTCTGACCAAAGTTTGAACGTAAATATGGTAAACAGCAAAATTCTTTTTGCAGCTCTTTCAGACTCTGTGTTGCATGTTTCTTATTGGCTGAATATTACTAGCTGCAAAATCTCATAATGCACTTTTAGGAATATTGCTCCATTAAGCAATTATTGTTTCTGATTATTTTAGTCTCAAAGCATTTTGCCTCAAAACTCCTGGAAAAGCAAAAATACTGTTCCATTAATTGAAGTGATTGGAATATCAGTGATGTTCAACTCACTGCGCTCCCTCTGCAGTGCATCAATACATTTGGCTGAATTTGAATCATCCATTTTGCACCAATTAATTAAAATGGCTTTCAAAAGATTTATTTGAGGACATTCTTAAGTAACCATTCTACCTTCTGTAATTTGCTGCACATCCTGAGTACTCCCAAGCATCCCTGAAGTACAGTGTGTACTTTCTCCCTCCCTTCCTGCTCTTCCTATGTAGAACTTGCACCTACACATCATCTACCTTGCTGCAAGACCGGTCCTTTGGCTTTAGATCAGTTGTTCTAAAAACAATGTCTATCGTTCTATATCCTGTACTACTTCAGGACTTAAGGCTTGGGACTGCTGAGCTGCCATAAAGGTGGGATCACTAGCTAAAGGGATGACGTCAAAAGGGCATCTTTTTTGAGAAGTCACTTTGGGGAATACAAGGCCAATATACCTATTCTGGTAAAAGAGGAAGACTTCAATTCTGAGCAGTACAGACTTTACTTCTACTCAACTGTCTACTTCACTTTGTCCCTGCTCTTTTTTTTTGGGGGGGGGACACCAGTGTTATTAAAAGATGCTCTTCAATTTGTACATCCTGAGAACATTCACAGGATCACTGGAGAGGTGGTGCTCATTGCATGTGTCCTAGGAACTTGCCCCTCCTGGTTCATAAAAAAAGGCAAGGGGAGACTGGCTGAGTAGGGGAAAGGATAGGTCAATGCCCCTATACAATAAGGCACAATGACTATTTGCTTAAAAGAGATGCTAGCAAGGCTTCCACTAAGCCAGTCTTGATAGGTACCATACTCAATGACTCGTAAGGCCCTTTCTAGTTCTGTAGCTCTAATATAATACCATTTGGATAATCCCTGGCCTATCTTGCATGCTGCATTTCTGGAGAGAGTGCCAAAGCTCAGGACAGCCTGTCAACTCCAGAGGTTCAGTCAATCAGGTGGATTATCTTATAAACTTGACATCAAAGGAGAAAGGCAGCATTTAAACAAACAGAATTACAGATAAGTTATTAAGTCTTCTTGGGTTGGTTTTGATATGTCCTCTGATAAGGGTAAGCATGGAAGTGTCTTCTCCTCAGTCCTTTGTTTGAAGTGTTCAATAGGAGGTGATGAGTTCAAGGTGTGAACTTTCTGTTTACACACTGACCTCTGTCTGGTCAACTTCCCAGGTACTCACACAACCACAGAAGAGTCCAACAAGTGAATTACACATACCTCAAGTTCTCATTGTCTTCACAGTACTCATCCCAACTCTTGACTACAGTCAACAAAACTCCATAACTATTTTGAAGTGCAATATGTTATGTCTCATTCTCATACTTTTCAGCCTGATTCTCTTATAGGAAAACAGACTGGCCAATAATTATCCAGTACTGTGGGGTACAAGAAAGATTTTTTTGAAAAATGGTCTTACTATTGCCTCCTTTAATCATGCTGGTATCCTACCTTGCTGCAAGCAGACATTCACTATCCCTTGAACCCACTCAGCAAAAACAAAACGGGCTGCTTATATATCACCCTATATAACACGTAAAACACTCTGGGTGGTTTACAAGTAATTATGCAGGCTACACATCCCCTCACCCCAGTGAGCTGGGTACTCATTTACTGATCTCAGAAGGATGGAAAGCTGAGTGAACCTTGAGCCTGCTACCTGGAATTGAGCCCCAGGTCACAAGCACAGTTGCAGCCACAGTACAGCAGTTTAACCACTGTGCCACAAGGCTCTTCAAGAGACAAGTCCCTCTCTAGCAGCTTTTATAAGCCAGGAAGGGCAAAGTTCCACCAGACAAGTGGTACCATTCACCTCTCCAAGAGCCCTGTCCAAATAGCCTGGCTACAGAAACTGCAACTTATCCATCAACATAGGACAAGCAAAAGCATAGATACACCTACAGGACCAGTGTTATCTGCAGCATCCAAGTCAGAGCAGATCCAAGCAATTTTGCCTACAAAATGCTGTGGAAACTTTCCACAGTGAGCTGCAGTGTGGTAAACACTATCTTCTCATGGGCTATGATGTTACAGGCCCTTGACCACACTGAAGAGCTCCCCTGGGCAACTACGTGCAGAAACAATGATGGCAGAGAAGAATGACTTTCTTCACTGCTGCCACTGCCACGAAATAAGCCTTCCAGTGGGCTCTACCCACTTTTGGTCGGATGTACTCCAAGGTTTCTGCCATCATTGCTCTAGTCTCTGTCCCTTTCGTTTCATCACCACCAGGTCCCTAGTAAACAAGGGGGCTAGTCTGGTTCTACTTTGTGGAAATCACCTCCCACCCCCTACAGAGGCTCTGAATCCCAGGGAGTCTAAACAGCAACAGATGACGATCATCCATGACAATAGAAAAATAGAGAGTTTCTCCAAAACCAGACCTCCCCAGCACAGAAATTCAGGTCTAAAGTGTGCCCTGCAGCACAAGTAGGAACAGATACTATTTGGGACATATCCATGGCCATCATGAGGTCCTAAACCAATGTGCCTGACAAAGCATGGATGCTGAAACGCCCCAGCACAACAAGCTTCTGAGACTTTAATACTACCCTTGAGACCAGCCCAGAAAGCTCAGGAAAATAGCAGAGCGGGCAGTAAATCAACAGAATCCCTATTCTGTCCCAGGCTCCCACTTTCAAATACACACTTTACACACACTGTAAAATGTAACATGATGGAAATGTATACGGTTTCCCACCATCTTGCCTATCCCTATTTGATTGTAATGGCTCCCATCACACTTGCAGTTTTCTTACTATAGTCTCAACAGAGAAACTGCCTTTAGCCTCCAACTGGTACTGACACTGCTGGAGCTGAAGGTCACTTGAGTTTGTAGGTGATTAAATTCTTCAAGGCTCCAAGGACCTCCTGGAGGTCAAGCTCCTGGCCCTTCCAGGGTATTGGTTAATTTATTACTATCCAATACCTGAAGTGACTGAGGTATTTAGTTGTGCTGTTAATAAGGGTTGGGACAGAGCCCCACTCCTCTGTACCTGCTAAGTATCTAAATCAAAACTGTTTAAGAAAATACTGTATAAATGTATACATCTGACATCTTTCCTACATACATTACTTAAGATGAATTCTTAAGATACTAGCCCTTTTAATAAATGAAAAGAATATGTTCTGCATCATTATGTAACAAAAGGGGGATGACCACTACCAAAATGGTCTTCTCCAAGACTACGCATACTTTCCCCACTCTTAAACATATAGTACATTACTATTTGGTGGGCAACTTGAAGGGAAAAAACTATTCTAAACAGATCCAATTCTGACAAAGAAAAAGGAGAAATATCAAAAATTAAGAAGCAACTGATTATTCAAGTAACACATGGATAGATCAGCAATCTACTACTATTTCAGTTTGCATTAATTGTGGAAGGCTGTATTGCTGAAACACAACTTTTCTCAATTGTGCAACTGAATGACTCTGCTACATTGGCAGTGACCTGTTTTCAATCTCCACTCAGCTGCAAATTTTACTAGGTTCCTTGTGCCAGTCACTTCTGTAAAAGCTTTGACTTTTCCTTCACCAAGAAAAAAGCAAAACTTCCAATGCTTCAATACTTCAACTGTTTCCAAGTCAGACTAATAGAGTATGACAAATACAAAGATGAAAGTTCAGTCTTTCTGATGAGAGCGAAACATGTATACAGCTGGAATGTGACAAGATACCTGCTTAGTTAAGTCTGCTTCTCCACACCTTTCACAGCACAGACACTGACCATACAGCTCTAGTTCTAATTCCATTAGAGTCACTGTCAGTTCAATGGAACTGGAAGGGAAATGTCAACAACACCACACACAATGTAGTTACTTGTTTGACAATCTCACTCCATCTCTATTACTGAGAAACTGGGGGCATAATTGACACTACTATACTATCAGAATTATTATTATTATTAAACCACCAGTTCTTCTATGGATACTAATGCTCAGATTCTCTATAAGCTTGATCCCATCTCTATAAATATGATCCCTAGATAGCTGAACAATGAAACTACATCACTTTTAAAAGAAAGTCAATTTTGTCCATTTTATACAGCCTCACTGCAACCATACAAAAGCTTTGCTATAAAAAGCTTGCCATTCTGGTGATCATTTTGACTGCTAGCAGTTTTGAGGAGTCAGAGAAGCTACACTCGAGTACTTATACATTATAAAGCAAGCTTCTGTTTTATCAGGAACACTGAACACTTGCCTTGTATTACTAGATTTCACTGAACAAAAAAGAAAACCAGGTATTTTATAAGCATTTCTAGTGTTTAATCCATCCTCATTAAACAAACTCATACCTGGGGAAGTGCAGTATTCAGCTGTCGCTGTAGAGAATCCCTTTCATGACTAACTTCGTGCAATTTACCCTGTGTTAATGCTAGTGTCTCTTGAGTTTCTCGCAGTGTGTCCAGGAGCCGATCACGTTCCTCCAACATAGATACCATTAACTGTTCAAAATGGGAATCAGCATCAGGTTGTAGTGGGGACCCTGAACCATGGTGTCCATTTCCCCCTGAGGGAATCTCTGCCTCGCTGATAGTCGGCATCACCTCACACATCATCTGGAAATGAAGTTTAAGACATACTTAGTTAGACCATAAAGTAAAATGCATCACAAATTCTACCCAATAACAGAGTTGTGGTGGTCAATATAAATGTGTAAAACAGGAGCACTAATCTTCATACAGCTTGTCAAAGTGTGCCCATTAACCGTTGATTTTATTATCTTTGAAACTACATTATGTCAAAGCTAAAATCTGTAAGTCAGGTTTAAAACAACAAAGCATTAGTAGCAGAGTTTGCTAACATGAATACCTTTAAAAAATACTAACTTTGTCCCCATATACAACATACATATTAGCAAAACAGACTGCCTCTAGCAGTCCACATAGAAATTCACCAGAATATAGATTACTCTTTATCACGGTAAGTATCCATCAGAATTGTTAAGAGACCAGTGGTTCAGTGGAAATATTTAATATGCATTGGAAATAATGCATTGTTTCCAATGCATATTTAATATGCTTTGGAAACAATGCATATTCATAGGAATATGAATTGATAACCCAATTATCAATTAGAAGTTCAGTACTTAATTACAGGCAATAGCTACTGACCAACATAAATGCTAACTACATATTAATTACATAGATTTTATTGTATGAAATGTTAGATCAAAAACACAGAAAAAGCAAGGACATACTTATTCATATGGTGTACTATAAACAAGCCAATGGTGATCTATTGCAACAACATAGAGGCCAGCTCTGTGTGCACAATAAGAATGATAACAGCAGCAATAAAGAGTTGCCTTAGCAATTTTGGGAGGCATGCGACTTTGTCATATTATGTATGAGTTGCATGACTGTTCAAAATTCCAAAGGAATCTGTTAATTATCAGGGATGTACCACTGTTGTCCAAGTCATTCTCAATGAACATGTGGAACTGCACAACAGGATTTCAGACAGTCATACACACAAAAATGGTACTCACAATTTCTTAGTTTACTTTGCTAATGGATTGCCCATGAATGTTCTATATGCTGACCCTTTGGAGTTATTATAGTGAGTTATAGCATCTACTACAGACATTTGTCACATTAAACTAATATTAAGCCATTACACTTTTACACTAGATAAAAAGAGCAATTAAAATAAGAAAAAGAGCCTTAATTAAAAATCAACAAATGGATCTTTCGTATCTGTACACAAATATAATAAAAAGTAAATACCATTCTGGATTAATGGTTTTCAATTACAAAATCAATCCATTTCAATGGATCTTTCGTAATTCAAATTTTTCATAGTTCAAAACGTGATTTTCCATAGGAATGTGTGCCATGCAAAAAGTAGGCTGTGGACGCATGTGATCATAAATAATTGCAAGGATCTGATTTTCAAACAGGGGTGTGTGCCATGCAAAGAGCAGGATGTGTGTGTGTGTGGGGGGGGGTGTCAATCACATGCACAGCCTGGTCTTTGCAAGTTGCGTGCTGGTATTTGGGGGCTGAGCGGGTGAGAGGTGGCGGGTGATAGCGGTGAGGGGGGAGCAGCGGCTACCCCGACCCAGCAGGACCCAAAGTGGGCAATGGGTCACCCATTGCCCACTACCTCCCCCAGCTGGTTTGGGGCATCACAACAGCCTTGCCCCAGCAAGGTTTTTCAAAATACCTGCGCCCACAGCACCCTTTGCGTGGTGCGTGGACGCGGGTCTTTTGAAAAACCTTGCTGGGTCAAGGGTCTGACTCCACCGCTTCCCTGCTAACTCCCACCTGCTGGGTCAGGGCAGCCAACAAAAGCCCTTTCCCAACGACAGGATATGGCTTTTGCTGTCTATGCGGGTGGTGGGGGAAGTGGTGCTTTTTCCTTCAATGCGCTTCAAAAGCAGGTGGGGATGGGGGTCTGTGCCTTTGAATCCCTACCACCTGTCTGCTTTCTGGGAACGCTGAAGGAAAAAGCGCTGTCCATTACAAAAGAAAAAGCACCGCTGTGGAGCTGTCAAAATCCCCTGGCTTTCACAGCCAGGGGATTTGGACAGCTCAGGATTTCTCTTCCTAATTCAAGTTTTTCATAATTCAAGTCATTCGTAACACAAGGCATCACCGTATATGATAGCTCAATGGTTTAGGTATTTAGCTGCAAAAGGTTAGGAGTCCCACTATGCCTCCTTGACAGTCCTACTGTTGATGACTAGTGTTTCATTCTAAAATAGAATTGTATGATGTGATATAATTGTACTTTTTCAACTGTCTATTAGAAAAAGAGAATGTTCCCCAGTTACAGTTTATTTTATTCATTTATTTACAAAACGTTTTTGCTGCCTACTACCAAAAGGTCTCTGGGCAGCAGGCTCGTAGACTAGTTGAGACTAGAAGACAGAGAAAGTATCTGTTCAACTACAGCTTTACAATAAAGCTCTTTGGAATGTGAAAACTGTAATAAAACTTATTTTTTCTGCTTCAAATGAAGGAATCTATATTGGCAAAATTTAGCCAATATAATATTTCATAAAGTAATTTCATACAATAATTATATTGGTCCTGGATGGAATGGTGGAATTTAAAGCATTATTTTTAATAGTGGCCTATAAAGGTATTGCCTGTAACCTATTTTTCCAGTTGTAGAGTATACAATTTTTTTTAATGGAAACCAGCTGTAAAGTTGTTTAGCAGAAGCAGTTTGGAGTAAAAGTAGGAACCAACTGGTAAAAGCTTCAAGACTTCATGTGAGTAGCAAAACATGGAAGTCGAGTGAAAACACAAGAGGAAGCGGAAATAATTTGAAGACAATTGGAGAAGAACTTTCTGTGTAGACAGAAAACTCTAGAGGCTGTATTAAAAAGAAAGCTGTGAGCAAATGTCCAAAGAGAATCGAACAGCAGGAGCTGAACCACAAGGCAGACTGAAAAAGTCTTGAGAAAAAGCTCAACGTATGTCCAAGTGCTCAGTAATCCACCAAGAGGTCTAAGAAGGCATCCTAGTCAGATAGTGAGCTCAAGCAGTGCAATGGAGCTTGCAATAATTAGAAAAAAGCTTAGTTGGGGGGTGTCACTCTTAATATAGCTAGTTTATCGCTAGTTTAATAAATAGGGAGGATAAAAATGATTTTAAAATCCCATAGATTTAAACAAAAAAGAAAATTTTAAAATCTAAATAATAAAGAATCCAAATTTTCATATAAATCATGATTTAAATCAAATCCACCCTGCACTATAGTAACATATTTAGAGGAAATAACTTACAGTACATTTAATAATTCCAAACTGGTCAATATTATGTAAATATTATCCATAAATACAGTAATTGCATTTGGTTTTCAAGTACAGCACTTAAAATATTCTTGTGCTTTTACCCAGCTACTGAAAGGAAGAGGAGTAAAAAAAGAGTGATCAGTTAGGGTACCAGTAATATTTGAATAAGGGGGGAAAGGTCGTTCAAATTATGTTTACATTATGTCAGTACTCAACAGTGTGCTGCTAGAATATGAGCTCAAGTCATTACAAACAAAAGAGATGTACAGTGGTGTGACAATAGGGATGCAATTATATTAATTTTACAGTCTTCACGATTACAGAACAAAACAAACAAACTCATGAAAGCCTAGCTGATCAAAGCAGTAACTCCACTAGGCTTTAGAGTGTGCTACAAAAGACAGCCACAGGAATGGAACAAGGCTCCTGAGGACAAATGTTTGATTTCTAAAACTTTGATACAACAAGTAGAGCCCTTTACCAAACTTCAATTAAGATGTATATGGATTTCTACATTTCACTATACTGTACTATTAAAAAGTTTAAAAAAGCTGAATGAATGAAACTGCCTCTAAATTGATTTTAACCCATCTATATATTTTGCATTAAAGCTCAAGCAAAACTAAAAAGTAAGTTTCAGAGGAAATGCTCTTAAAATAAAGCCTTCCTTTAGATGTTACTAACTACGCAGTTAAACATAAGCTAGCAATTTTCTCAAATGATCTAATTCCATTTTCCCATATGTTTGTGATTATGTAATGAAATGGAAATGTGCTTCCTAGTTAATTCTTAACACGGAGCAGCATAAGGAGAATTCAAAAGAGAATGTCTTGGGAGCTACTTTCAAAAAGTAATCTCTTATTCTATGGGCAGAAACTTCCACTGGCTTGTTTACCTTGTTTGAGGAATCCTTGACAGTGGCCAACACTTTTCCCAGGAATATCTGCTCTTTTCAGCAACTTCGCTTGATGAATTCCAAACTCCTTTCAAACCGCGGAGCAGCCATCCCGCGGGGGCGACAGCGTCCATTCATTAAACGATCCCCAGCCCTGAAAAAATCCACCTAAGGCAATAAATACAGTATTCTCGGGGAGAGAAAGAGAGGGCCCAAAAAGAGCAGCGGTTCGCCAAGGGGTCTGGAGTACACAAACAGACGCCAACCGACCACACCGTCTTCTGCTGCCTTCCCGTCTAATCCTGATCCACAGGTCTTTTCCGCAGCCAGTCGGGGGAAAACATGTGCAAGAAAAAAGGCCGTGTTGTTTTTTTTTTCCCCAGCGCCCGTGGGCTCAGCATCGACCACGCAGGGCACGGGTCCCCCTCACTTCGCCTTACGGGGACATTACACGACAAAACAAATGGAAACAAAACAAAACCAAAAAGGCAGAGCCAACAAGCAGCCCGAGAGGGTTATTAACTCTTCCTTCGCTCCAAGGGCTTGGAAGGCAGTCCTCTCTCTCTCTTTTTTTTTTTTTAAATCTCCTCTTGTTCGGCAACGTCGGTTCTTTCCTCTCCTTCAGGTTCCCGGGTCTTCTCTCGCGCATTTATAACCCCTCGCTTGTTTTGTTTAAATAAACGAGAGAGAAAAAGTGGGTCTTCGGGGGGTTTGGGGTCGGGGCAGTTTCAAAGCCGGTCCGGAGATGATGCCGAGGCTCTTCCTGAGACGTGGGGAACTAAGTCGCCCCCTCCGTCCTTCCTCCTGCGCTGCTGGAAGGAAGGAGGGGGAAAATGAGCTGCCTCGTTCCTCCGTCCGTCGGGGGAAAAAAAGAGACTTTTAAAAAACGCCACAGAAGAGGAGGAGGAGGAGGAGGAGGAGGAGGAGGAGTCCGGGCAGGAACGGCGGGGAGGGCTCGGCGGCGGCGGCGGCGGGTGTGGGTCGCCCGAGCAGGCTCTCCCTTCCGCCGCCCTCACGGCAGGGAGCCGAGCCAGGAGGCGAAGGGAGAAGCGGAGCGGGCCTTCCCAGAGGCCTCCGGGGAGGAGAAGCGGCGCGGGCGGCGGCGGAGGCGGAGACGGAGGGGCCTGAGGAGGAGGAGGAGGAGGCTCTCTTCTTCTTCTTCTTCTTCTTCTACTACTACTACTACTTCTTCTTCTTCCCCGCTTTCCGCCCTCCGGCTCGGCCTGGCCAGCCCGGCTCGCCCCGCCTCCTGCATCCGAGGGTGGCCGCGGGCAGAAGCCGCCTCAAGACCCCGAAGACGACGACGACGACGACGACAGGAGCGGGAGAGCGAGGGGTTGGGTGATGAGGCGGCGGCAGCGGCAGCGGCGTCGACTCGGGCCGGCGGGGAGCAGGGAAGCCCCCAAAAAAAGGAAGCGGAGTGGGTTTGGCCGCCACTCGCCGGACCTCCTCCGTGGCCGCTCCAGAGTTTGGCCCCCGCCTCCTCCTCCTCCTCCTCCTCCTCCTGCCGTTCCCGGCAGCCACTGCGGCTCCTGCCTACCACAGTGCGTGGCCCACAATGCACCGCGACAGGCCCTGTGTGTTGGCGGGTCTCTCCTTCCCTCCCTCCGGCCAGAAGGTAGAACTGCAACAGGTCCGAGTTCCCGCCGGCGGTGGCCGTGACGTCCTCGGGTGGTCCTGGTTTGGGAGCCCTCTCCCGCTGGAAGACGCCGCCGCCGCCGCCGCCGCCGCCAGAGACTGGCCCAAGAACAACCCCTCCGCCACCCAGGAGTCTTAGGGCACCTTAAGCACCGGCAGATTTTAATTTGCTTTCTTTCGCTGCGCCAGACAAAGTTAATTTAAGCCTTATTTAGTTGTCGTTTTAGAAGGGGTAGCTGTGCAAGCGTATCACCCAAAGAAAAACGAAAAACCTTGAGGCACCTTAAAAAGATTTAACTGTTAATAATATTGCAATGTCAGCGTCTGTGGATCAAACCCGAATGCCTAGGATCCAACTGAACATATATTCCAATCAGTATCATGTGGTTCCTACCCACCATATGGCTGTTTTTACTGTGAAATCCCTGAACAACTTTTTCTGTTTTAGAAAAACTTTACTTTTATTCATCTTTTGGAGGTCCCCTTTTCACATTTTAGAATAGTCATTGTCCTTTTTGTTCTTTTTTTTTCCCTTTGGAGTTCCATGGAATGCTTTTGTTTTTACTGTAAATGACTTAATATGGTTACTCTCTGCATTTGTTATTAGTTTGGGGTGGGAGGGGAAACCACACAACCTTTTTCTGATTTTTTTTCTCAACTACAGAGCATCTCTCATAACTGACATGAGCAGCAGCCATACCATGAAGCTTCATAAGAGCATAACAAGAGCCATGCTGGATCAGGCCAAAGACCCATCTAGTCCAGCTTCCTGTCTCTCAGTGGCCCCACCAGATGCGTCTGGGAGCGCATGAGACTAGATATCTGTCTCCTGACACCACTCCCCTGCATCTGGACTGAAAGGGATTGAGGGAGGGAAGAAAAAGGTTTTAAAAGCCCCCTTCCCCAAGCCCCCCTTTCCCTAAGCCCTGGAAACAAAAGGTTTTACTTCCCTATCCCAGTGCCAATGAGCTGGAGCTCAGGGCTTGGGGAAGGGGGGGGAAGGTTTAAATGCCTGGGTTTTTAAACCTTCCCCCCCTTCCCCAAGCCCCAGGCTCCAGCTAATTGGTGCTGGGGTGGGGAAACAAAAGGTTTTTCTCTCCTACGCCAGCACCAATCAGATGGAGCTCAGGGCTTGGGCAAAGGAACATTTTTTTAAAAAAGCCCAGGCTTTTAAAACATTTTCCCCTTCCCCAAACCTTGGAAAGGTTTTTTTCCTTTACCCCAGCACCAATCAGCTGGAGCCCGGGGTTTGCCTCCATGAAGGCATCGCGTGCTGCTCCCCCGCGCCCCTGGGGGGTTGGGAGAAGTAGCGCAATGTTTAAAATGCCTTTAAGCAACAGAGCCAAGCACTTGGCTCCGTTGCTTAAAGACATTTTAAACATTGTGCACCACCCCGCCCCCCCCCCGGCCCAACACTACCTACATCAGCATATCGCAGATTTTCAATGATCTCGGGTCAGGTCCCTAACCTCCGCAATAGACGGGGGGGGGGTTACTGTACCCTAGTTTTAAGCCTGGAGATTACACATCTCCATCATGGTTTGTAACCTGTGATGGACTTTTCCTACAGGAATCTGCCTAATCCCCTTTTGAAAGCATTCAGGCCAGATGCCATCACTACATCCTGTGGCACAGAGTTCCACAGACTAGCAACACGCTGGGTAAAAAAAATTATTTTGTCTGTTCTCGCTGTCCCAACCTTTAATTGAGTGGATGTCCCCTAGTTCTGGTATTTTGTGAGAGGGAGAAGAATGTCCCTCTATCCACTTTACTCATGCCCTGCATTATTTTGTACGTCTCAGTCATATTCCCCCTTCCGGTGCCTTTTTTCCAGACTAAAGAGCCCCAAATGTTTTAGCCTTTCCTCATAAGGGAGGTCCCCCAGCCCAGTAATCATTTTTGTTTTAGTTTTATATGGCTCGAATATGTAACTTTTGTGAATGATATACAAGATCTTGGTGCACAGCACCAGGAACATAAATTGTCATCCAAAACTAGGCATGTAGCTGGTTTTTTTAAAGTGGCTTAACAAAAGGTATCACCTGCTCCTGCAACATAGCCTTCTTTTGCCTCTGGGAAATGCTTGTAGTTGCCAGACGTGCCACAACAGCTTGTTTCCAAAACTGCTTTGTGAGTTGGTCTGACTTTAGGATGGGCAATCAGTTCTCTTGTCATTTGTGGATGCACAAAAATTGGAGTTGATGACCAATCTTGTACTGCCAATATTAGGAGTCTTCTTGTGAGTTTTGTTATGTTCAAACAAATGCCGGAAAGGGGGTGGGGTGACTCTCAGGCAGCTGGGCTAAGAAGAGCAAAGAAAACATGCTCCATAGCAAGGGTTTGTGAGAGCTTAGCCATTAGGGATTAACATTTTTGAGAACGAGGAGGAGGGTGGGGGAGAGGGAATTTTACCAGCTAATGAGTTGCAGAGAGAGGAATGTTCAGGTGTTCCTTTTCCCTTCCCCATTGTTTAATCTGGGCATAATAACAGTCTTAACCATAATTAGTTTTGAATGCTAAAATGCCACTTTTGTATGCATATGTGTTTTGTGTGTCTGTAAAGAGAGTATGACACTGATAGTAATTCACCTTGTACAGCTGGCACTGGGATGAGATTAGAAATAATGATGGGACTTAATTCTCCATTAAATGTGTCTAGGATCCAGCTGAACATACATATATTCCAGTCAGTAGTATGCAATTCATGCCTATTGTGTTGCTGTTTTTGCTATGAAATTCCTGAACATTTTTCCCTTTCTGGAAACATTGCACTTTTACTGATTGCATGGATTGGAAATAGAAGTCTGGGTGGCTACTGAACATTCTTAACTTTGGTGCATGAGCAAGAGAGTGTGTGTTGAGGATCTGCAGAGCACCAAAGGACTGTGGTCTCATTACTATGGAAAGATTCCAGATTCCATGGTCTCAGGGTGGAGAGAGGCTAATATCAGGGAGATGATGTTAAGAGGGATAGTGCTTAAGCAGGTTGGCTAGGCAAAGTGACTGGAATGGAGAACCAATAAGACAGCTCTCAGGAAGTAAGAGAAGACTGTCATGTCATTATACAGAGGAAGCAGAAAATCCAGAGACAGGGTAAAAGAATAAGAAATGTATAACAAAGGAAATTTGTGGCCGCTGAACACAAGAGGCTGAGTTAAGCCTGTTTAAATCTATTGAGCTCACCAAGGGCTTCCTACTTATGTGCCAGGAGAATCCACTTGATTAGGCAGCTTTCTTCATAGCATGAGATTTGCATGTGGATAAGGGTGACCTCAGCCAAAGAAACAGGAATAAAACATTTTAGAAGTTTTATTCCTTATGGATCCATTCATATATGTTTGCTCTCCACCTTATCTGCTCTACCTGCAGAAGACCTGAAGAGGAAACAGTGTCAATTATCTTGAATACAGTGGACCCTTGTATAACAAACAGCTTGTATAACATAAAATTCGTACAACATAAAAATTCTGGAGATAGGGGAAATTTGCTTAACAAAATCGCCTATGGGGAAAATCCGTACAACATAAAATGGGATTACTCTGTTTTCAATGCATTCCTATGGGAATTTGTATAAAGGAAAATTTGCTTAACAGAATTTCATTTGGAACGAATTAATTCCTTTATACAAGGTACCACTGTACTTGTAAAACAAATGGTGTTGAGCAACTGCTGTAGGAACCCTGGGATGCAGAAAATAATTAGTATTTTGTAGTAGTCATAATGGAGTAAAGAGATTATTGAGGAAAGAATAGCAGTTGAGCTGTCAGTGGCAAATCTGTTCAAAAAGGCAATTGAAAATAAAAAGGTACTGCCATGATGGTAGTCTTTTATTAGCTACCCAATCAGAATGAACAGATAAGCATATGAATATAGTTTCAGATTGTATTTAGGAATATTGTGGTTCCTGTTAAACCTGTGTTTTCTCTGTAATATGGCCTCTATATTACAGATCTTGTCCTTATTGATCTTCCCATAGATTATACAAGGTCAAGCTTTTCAGAAAACCAGGTTTGTTATGTTTTGTAGAGCAGGTGGTAAAGAGAGCGGCTGGTTTTACCACCAGTTTGCTTGCCTGCCTGCCCTCTCTCTGGTATCCAAGCCAATCCTGTTTCCCATGATAGGGAAAAGATGGGGAGCCCCCAAGCAAAAGTAGTTTCTCTTTGCACTAATCAATGCTCACCTGCTCACCTGTTCAGTCCTTTGGGAAAGAGTAGTGACACAAGCAAAAGAGAAGCATCATTTGGTAAACCCGTTCATTCACCTATCTGAAGCTCTTGTCCTCACAAGAGGTAGAAAGAGTAGCATAGTGGCAGTAATAGAGAGGAAGATGTGAGTCAGCTGTGTGAGGATTCCCACTACCATGTCTTGTCCAGTGCCCCTTCCATTGCAAACCTGAAGTTAGACCAGTAGTAATGGAAATGGCTCTACGAAGACAGATGCCTTGAAAGACCCAGTAGACCAGTCTTATGTCAGAAGATAAGCATGCCTAGACCTGGTTAGTAGTTGGAGGAGAGAAGTCTAGACCAGTGTTTTTCAACCTTTTTTGGGCAAAGGCACACTTGTTTCATAAAAAAAATCACGAGGCACACCACCATTAGAAAATGTTAAAAAATTTAACTCTGTGCCTTTTGGTGACTCGAGTAGCTGCTGCGCACACTGTGCTCGGGCGGGAAGGAAGTCGGAAGATGATGTCCTACTGTGATAAGTCCAGGCTGGAGTCTTGACCAATCACAGCCCGGACATCAGAAAAGTGGAGGGTGTCTCCCTGAGGAGCGCCAATCGGTGCCCCTGCTGGCTGAGGGTGGGGTCAAAAACCCCACTCCTTCATACCCAGGACACAGTCCGGCGCCCGCCTAGTGGGTGAAAATTCGACTTTTTTTTAAAAATCTTTCGAATTTTTCAATTTTTCCAACGGCACACCAGGCAACATCTCGCGGCACACTAGTGTGCTGCGGAACAGTGGTTGAAAAACACTGGTCTAGACAGTGCTAGATATATTCAGGTAGGGCTCGGAAAGATTTCCATCTGAAATGCTAGAGGTGCACTGCGCTCAGAGCTGATAATGGTGGGCCACAAGTTTCACCCATTACAAGGCAGTTTCCTACATTCCTAATATCCTACTCAGAAATAGATCAAAATAGTGGTCCTTCATGAAGTAATGCAGAAAAGTCAGAGACTGGAACAGGATAGATGTATACTATTTTTTAAAAACCCCGAATGTGCTGAGTTTTGACTGCAGGCCCCAGAAATGGAGAGAAGGGGGGTGGGGAGCAAAAGAATAACTTTTTTTTGAGATTTGATGTGGCAAGTCAAGAAGAAATGGCTTACAAAAACAAAACTATGTGAGTTGAGGTCTGGAATCATAAGAACTAAAAGAGGATTTAAACACACACACACACACACCAACAGATTTCAAATGGGGATTTGCATGGATCTTCAGGGAGGGAGAAAAACCTGAGGTAGAAATCTGCCTCAGCCAACAGTTGGGCTAGAATTAGATTTTCTCCTGGAGTACAACTTCAGGCTATCCTGATTTAAAGGAAAGATAACAAGGTCTCATAAAGCCATCTGGATGAATAAGGAGCTGTCGGATGTCCTGAAAACCAGAAAGGAAGCATACAGGAAACAGCAGGACACATGATTTCTGAAGTACATAAAGGGAGATTTTGGCACTGTTTTTCTCATCTGAAGTTCTTGTAAGCAAATAATAAGTAGACTTGGCTTTTTAGTGCCAAGGTGATTAGGAAACTTTAATTAAAGAAGCAATCAAAGTTAGGTATTTGTGCATTACACTCCACACAACTTATGGAAATTTATTTTGAAAATGGGCTTTGATATTTTGCCAGAGATTGGGAGTTTGATTTCCCACCATGGCACCTGTGAAGTAGAGCCAGCCGGTGGCTCTACTTCACAGTCCTAGGAGAAGGGAATCGTAAACCACTTCTGAGTACTATTAGTCTCTACTGAAAAATCCTGAAAAGGTCTGTCTTAAATCAGAATTAACTCGACATTATTTTATTTATTTATTTATTTTTGTGTTTAAAGGTTATATAACAATTCCCATACAGAAAATAATCTGGAAAATCCCTAAGTCATAGACAAGTCATAGAAAAGACATGTGATAATGAAAGCTTTAGTAACTATGAGCACCTTTCCCCCTCCCCAAGATATTTTAAATCTCCTCCTGTGTGTCTAAAAATCTAAAGAAGAACCAATAATTCTGCTTTTCAGTTGCTTGGATTAATGACCCAAAGTATCTATCTATTCGGCCTCATTTGTGTCCATGGCACTTTAAGGACTTATCTACACAATGTTGGTTTGATAGATAATCCCTGCAGTTGCATCCATACATGGGGAGGATATTTGTTACATGATATATTGGAATGCAGTGGACCATTCTGGTATTGCCTGTTGTCCATCAAGACACCTTGGACGAAAAAAATGTTGAACAAGTGCTCAGTGAGGACTAGCTCCAAGATAGGGAGGACACACGAAAAAAAGGGCAGGGCCCTTCTACTGGTGAGAGCTGTATGAAAGAAAGACTTTCAGTAGCTGTAGCTCATGTAAGTGGCTCTTAATAATCACATGCAGTCAAGTTAATTTTGTAAATAAGATGAAAGCAAATGTTGCAAAGGTGAAATTTTCAAAAAAATCAACAAGACCTTGAGAAAATTAATGGGAAAATATAAAATGAAAATTAACCAAAAATACCTACAAACTAGAACGTTTTTTGTTGAAAATAAATACAAAAAGTTTTGGCTAGCTACAGGATTTTATGGGTTGTAGCTGCTTGTTGCCAGCGGCTCAGCTGGGGTTGGAATGCTTTAAATCGCTGTACTACTGTTCTCCAAGAAATAAGTGATATACAGTATTGTTTTTTTTCCAGTTGCGGTCCTTTGTGTGGTACAAATTCATTTATAGTAGGAAGCTCTTCATAAACTGCTGAAATGGGCCCTAAATGGTTTGTGAGATTGCTTCATCATTTGACCAATAACTCTCGGCTCTCAGGGCTGTTTTCCCTTTCTCTGTTGAGGCATAGAAGCAACTGTTTCCTATCTGAGTCTTGGCTTTATAGATGTTAAGGCTATACTGGGTCATTTTATCTCCCCTTTCCCGTAGTATTCCACCATTTGCTAATAACAGCAAAAGAGTCTTTGTGGCCCTTCTTTATTGATTTCCATTTCAGCAAGTCTGTGTAGATAGGTACCATTAATAATTCCACAGCTTCTACTAGGTTCTCAGTGACATTCCAAGGATGCGTTTCTTCATTCTCCTGTACATGACTCTTACATTTTTGTTGGTTTGTAGCAACAGAAGTAAATCTGGCAGTAAAAGTTTAGGCCCAGTTATAAGAACTGAGGTAAACACTGTTGCGTAGTGAGAGAGCGTACGCTTTGCAAGGACACAATTGCAGGTAAGCCCTCAGCTTCTCTGGGAGGGCTGGGAAAGGTCCCTGAGGCTGCTGAAAGAAGCTTCTTGAACTATTTTGGCCTTAGAGGAACCAACCATGTCTCCCACTTTTGCACCCAGTGTTTCTCACAGGAAATGCTTGTCCAGGCACTTGGCTCGGCATAAGATGCCACAAGGCGCAACAGCTCAGCTAGAAAGGGCTAGGTTATTCTAACAAATAAAAGATTATAAATGTCAGCCTTCAAGGTGCTCAGCTATTTTCTTAAGAAACAAAGTAGAAAAACATAGGCAGCCCTTTTGACCCCTGCTTCAAGAGATGTTCGGGGGACAGTGATAGAGGGCCTTTTTACACGACCCCTAAGATCCGCTGGCACTTAAATTCAGACCAGAGATCTTAGGGGTTCGTCGCTCTTCCTCTGTCCCCACCCCCCTCCGCACTTCCTGGTTGCTGGCTGCCTGAGGGGAGGGAGAAAAAAGAAAGAAAAGAATGCCGGTTTACCTCTGTTTTGTTCCCGGCAGCATTCAGATCTCTTAAAGGGGCGGGGCGCAAAAAAAGAACAAACAGAAGCCAGGAGAGCCCCGCACTCACTATCCTTACACCAGATCAAATATTTGTCACATCCAAAAAGCAGGTACCTGAAAGCTGCACTGGGACGCGCTAAAGTGGGCGGGGTCACACTTAATTTCCTCTTAACTCCGGAGCTGGTGGGTAAACATTTTTAATCTCCGGAGCTGGGAGCCATTTGCCCCAGAGTTTAGGGGTCGTGTATAAACGCCCAAAGTTGCATGTGCAATATTTATTTGGGGGCTTGGATAAGCTCAGCACATGTGTCTTAAAATGAAGAAATCCTTTTCTTGTTATACTTGCGGCTTTGGCTGTAGGCACTAAAACAACTTCATAAAAGTCTTCATAAAATAGATTTTCTCCTGAAAAAAATGCTTATTTACTTTCTTTGAAGAGAAATCTCCCTCCCTCTCCCTCTCAGTATTACTGAAACAGTTTAGCTGATAAGAGGTTTTGTGGGGCTTTATTATTGTTCTCATTTCTGCTGTGCAAGTTCATTATAAGATTGTGCTCATATGCAGATTAGTACTTTGTCTACAATTTACAAGACAGTATATTTTTAGCTGTAGTCACATGTAACCACTCTCTGTTTCATGGGCAACAAAAATCCTCTGTAGTCATCAGCACAACAGGATCCATTCCATAACTAAGCCAACAACCTAATCACAGAATCAAATTTAAATCAACTAAAAAGCATGAAAGCTTATTTTTCTGGTCTTCGGGTGTTGGAACACAGGAGTTATTTTCTTAGAAAAGGAAAATAATAGTAGCATTCCAAACTGGTTTTCTTTCATTTCAGGCACTGCTTGTTTCATGTTACACAACTGATTACATGTTTAGAACACACATTAGAACACATTTAGAACACATTTGTTTTAACAATTCATTTTAAGACACATGTGTTTTCCTTGCCAAACATAGTATATACACCATGGCCATCTCATGAGGAGATAGGAATCCTTGGAAAAGTTCCTGATGTTGGGAAAGATTGAAGGCAAAAGGAAAAGAGGACGGCAGAGAATGAGATGGTTGGACGGTGTCATCGATGCAACCAATATGGATTTGACCAAACTCCAGGAGGCAGTGGAAGATAGGAAGGCCTGGTGAGCTCTGGTCCATGGGGTCACGAAAAGTCAGACACGACTGAACGACTGAACAACAACAAATGCAATAGTGCAAGTTATTTACAGAAAAACTGCTGAAAAACTGCACCATGAAACCATAACATTGATCAAAATTCTAAACTTGATTAATTTTGTACCAAATATATATTGAAAACCATGCACTGTAGTGTTATGGCTCACAATGTTAGCCATTTGCTGGAATCCTCTGCTTCAGAGCTTTCCTTATATATCTGGTGAATCTTTGACAAGTGATGAGTTCCTTAGCTTCCTCTTTCCCATGATATGGTGATAAAAATCCTGAAGTGTTGTTGAGAAACTGTACCAATTTACTATCTAAGTGGTTCTCAACCGGTGGGTCCCCAGATGTTCCTGGACTGCAACTCCCAGAAATCCTGGCCAGCTCAGCTAGTGATTAAGACTTCTGGGAGTTGCAGTCCAGGGACTTCTAGGGACCCACAGCTTGAGAACCACTGATCTAGGTGTTCTTGAGAAACTTGTTGTGAGTTTTTGCAACCTGGCATGCTGCCTAGAGAAGCACAGCTGAGAGGGGATTTCTGGGCTGGGATGACTGTCAGTCTATAGCAGTAACCAATCTTTCCTTTCCTGGCTCTGATCTCAAAGAGACACCCACTTCTCTGCCCAGCCTTCTCCCTCTTTTGTCTGTTGGAAGCAGTCAATGAGTCTGTTAAGGATAGTTGGCTGAAAACAAGCCATTTCCAGCAAACTGTCAGTTTGCGGTTTGATCTGTTCAACTATAAGCAAATTAATCTTTTTTTCTTTCTACTGTGAATTACTCAAAATGAGTTATTCAGACTCTTAAGTGCAGCGAATGGCCATCGGTTAAAATATTTCTGTATGTATTGCAGAGTCTTAAGAGGTGAAAGAGGGGGCGAGGGTGTGAGAGTCAGGTATAAGAAGGGGACCTGCACCCCGCCCCCCAATCCACGCCTCACGAGGCCCCTAGCCTGTCTCGCCGCTCCTCCCAGAATAGGCAATGCAGCCCCGGTTCTGGACAAGCCAGCGCTGGAACAGCCCATTTCCAGCAAGCTGTCAGTTTGCTGTTTGATCTGTTCAACTATAAGTAAATTAAAAAAATTCTTTCTACTGTGAATAACTCAGAGTGAGTTATTCAGACTCTAAGTGCAGCAAACGGCCATCAGTTAAAATATTTCTGAAGGTACTGCAGAGTCCTAAGATAGTTTTCCAACATTTAAACACTATAAATGTTGCTTTAGATTATACAGTATTTGTCTGAATCCCACTTCAAATACATCCCGTGTATTGTTTTCTTCTTTGGCATTAAATATAATGTACTTTATTTTGCTTTATATATGCACTTTCCCCAATTAAAAATTGGCATCCAATAATTAAGACACACGCATGTGTGCAAACACACACACACACACACACACACACACACACACACACACACACACACACACACACACACACACACACACACACACACACTAAAGTATGTCAATTCTCAGTTGGAAAAAATGAATTACCTTCCTTCTCTTTTCTGTCCTGTGCCTAAAGCATCTTGTTTCTACTCTGCCCTTTGACTAGAGGCCTTGTGAGTACAACTGTGTTCTGTAAAGAGTCCATTGCAGGGAGACTTGTAGGAATATGAGAAGAAAAGACATGGCATTTTTGCTTTGGTTTTGTTTTTTGGCCAGTGGCACTCATTTTTCCTTTTCCACTACAATGGAATGACCTAAATGTTGCCCTTACTTTTAGATGAGAAGATGCAGGTTAAAAGAGAGTCCATGCTTTATACAGAGAAACACAAAAGCACCCCGAGGCTGCTGCACAGGCAAGAGGACAGACCTATTTGAAGGCTTATGGGCATTTCTTTTATGTCAGCCCATTCAAACGTATGTCGTTACCCTGGTTAGGGAAGCTACCATTTCAGAACTTCCTTTCTGTATTGTGCTGAATGTAATAGAGATATGTAGCAAAATGTATGTGTATTTACACTGAAGCAAGCGCAGTTGTGCAAAGAAAATATCTATAAGATTTCAGCCGCAATTAATGTTCAATAAATCTAATATATTGAGTTGAATTAATGCTGGTTTTTTCAGTAAGAAGAGGAAAAGCTAGAAGACTTTAAAGAATAATTTTGTGCATGGCATATTTAGAAGTTACTGAGTGACTATGGATGATGCCTCACTCAGGACAATCAGAAGGCTGTATTTAGTAAAGCAAACATTAACTGTAAATGCACCATATATGCAAACATTTTAATTATCTTGTTAGGCCAGATGATTTTAAAAGTGGGGAAGCATAAAAACAAACACAAACAGTCCAAATGTTGGCTAGATATTTCCAGTCCCAGAGAACTGCATTTGCCTTTAATCTCAAACTGGAAGATGGGCTTGAGACAACCATTTTATTATTAATTTATTATATTTATACTATGTTTTCCCGCTAAGATAGTGCTCAAGTCAGCTTACTGACCTCTTAAAAGAACAAAAGCAAATAAAACCACATTTTGTTCAAAATAATAAAACCAGCTGTAGTGTAACCCATTAGAAATGAATAAATACATTATTCCATCATATTGTTGTTGTTCAGTCGTTCAGTCGTGTCCGACTCTTCGTGACCCCATGGACCAGAGCTCGCCAGGCCTTCCTATCCTCCACGCCTCCCAGAGTTTTGTCAAATTCATTTTGGTTGCATCGATGACACCGTCCAACCATCTCATTCTCTGTCGTCCTCTTTTCCTTTTGCCTTCGATTTTTCCCAGCATCAGGGACTTTTCCAGGGAGTCCTCTCTTCTCATGAGGTGGCCAAAGTACTGGAGCCTCAGCTTCAAAATCTGTCCTTCCAGTGAACATTCGGGGTTTATTTCTTTCAGAATGGATAGGTTTGATCTCTTTGCAGTCCAGGGGACTCTCAAGACTCTCCGCCAGCACCACAGCTCAAAAGCATCAATTCTGTGGCGATCAGCCTTCTTTATAGTCCAGCTCTCACTTCCATACATCACTACTGGAAAAACCATAGCTTTAACCATCCTGACCTTAGTTGGCAAAGTGATGTCTCTGCTCTTTAGGATGCTATCTAGGTTTGCCATTGCTTTCCTCCCAAGAAGCCGGCGTCTTTTTATTTCGTTGCTGCAGTCACCATCTGCAGTGATCAAGGAGCCCAAGAAAATAAACTCTGTCATTGCCTCCATTTCTTCCCTTTCTATTTGCCAGGAGGTGATGGGACCGGTGGCCATGATCTTAGTTTTTTTGATGTTGAGCTTCAGCCCATTTTTTTCACTCTCTTTCACCCTCATTAAGAGGTTCTTTAATTCTTCCTCACTCTCTGCTATTAGAGTAGTATCATCTGCGTATCTGAGGTTGTTGATATTTCTTCCGGCAATCTTAATTCCGGCTTGTGATTCATCCAGACCGGCCTTTCTCATGATGTACTCTGCATATAAGTTAAATAGGCAAGGTGACAGTATACAGCCTTGTCGTATTCCTTTCCCAATTCTAAACCAGTCAGTTGTTCCATATAGAATAGAATAGAATAGAATAGAGTTTTATTGTCATTATGCATATGCAAAATATGCACAACGAAATTAGAGTGCTGTTCCACTACACACTCTAAGCATACAAACACATAAAACATATAAAACACCATACAAAATATTAAAAACTCTTAAAATTGCTTACAAAATTTAAAACACTACTTAAAACTGATTAAGATAGTGCTAAAACTGTCGCATTTAGCTTGGATACCGCTCTGTGATAAAAACTGTTCTTTAGTCTATTTGTCCTTGACCTAAGAGTCCTGTATCTCCTGCCAGATGGCAACAGTTCAAAAAATGGTAGCCAGGATGCGAAGGGTCTCTCAAAATTCTAGATGTCTTCCTTGAGCATCTGGAGTTGTATAATTCTTCCAAAGGAGGAAGAGGACAGCCCACTATCCTCTCAGCAGTGTTTATGACCCTCTGGAGTGCCCTTCTATCTGCCACTGTGCAACTGGAAAACCAGACACAGAGGCAGTAAGTGATAGTGCTTTCTATAAAGCCCTGGTAGAAGGTTACCAACAGTTTCTTAGACAGTTGTTCCCTCCTGAGAAGTCTCAGAAGATATAATCTCTGTTGGGCCTTCTTAACCAGTGCTTCAGCGTTGGCACTCCAGGTCAAATCCCCCTGTAGAATAACTCCTAAGAACCTGCTGTCCGTCACCCGCTCTACACAAACTCCATCAATAATCAGGGGCTGAGTGTCTGATTTCCTTTTTCGATAGTCCACTATAAGTTCTTTGGTCTTGTTGATATTTATTATCAGATTGTTGGTTCTGCACCACCGTAGCAGCCGATGCACCTCCTCTCGGTAGGCTGGCTCGTCTCCACCAGAGATGAGTCCCACTACTGTTGTGTCATCGGCAAACTTGATTTTATTTTCAGGATGAGTATGAGTGCAGTCAGAGGTGTAAATACTAAACAATAGTGGGCTCAACACACAGCCCTGTGGAGTACCCATGTTGAGAGTGAGGGCTGACGACATGTAGTCACCTAATCTGACCCTCTGTGAGCGATTTGATAAGAAATCCATGATCCAGGCACAGATGGAATGACAAAAACCAAGGTCCTTAAGTTTAGATATCAGCTTGTGAGGTATAATTGTATTGAAAGCAGAGCTAAAGTCCACAAAGAGCATCCTTACATAGGTCCCCCGCAGCTCCAAATGGGTAAGAGCAGTGTGCAAGGTGATATCTATAGCATCTTCCGTGGATCTATTTGCTCTGTAAGCAAACTGATATCCAGTTCTGACGGTTGCTGCTTGTCCCACATATAGATTTCTTAGGAGACAGATAAGGTGGTCAGGCATTCCCATTCCTTTAAGGACTTGCCATAGTTTGTTGTGGTCTACACAGTCGAAGGCTTTGGCATAGTCAATGAAGCAGAAGTAGATGTTTTTCTGGAACTCTCTGGCTTTCTCCATAATCCAGCGCATGTTGGCGATTTGATCTCTAGTTCCTCTGCCCCTTCGAAATCCAGCTTGTACTTCTGGAAGTTCTTCCACATACTGCTGAAGCCTGCCTTGTAGAATTTTGAGCATAACCTTGCTAGCATGTGAAATGAGTGCAATTGTGCGATAGTTGGAGCATTCTTTGGCATTTCCTTTCTTTGGGATTGGGATGTAGACCGATCTTTTCCAGTCCTCTGGCCACTGCTGGGTTTTCCAAATTTGCTGGCATATTTTATGCAGCACCTTTACAGCATCCTCTTTTAAGATTTTAAAGAGTTCAATTGGAATGCCGTCACCTCCACTGGCCCTGTTGTTTGCAATGCTTTCTAAGGCCCACTTGACTTCACTTTCCAGGATGTCTGGCTCCAGGTCAGCAATTACGCTATCTTGGTTATCAGGGACATCCAGATCTTTCTGATATAATTCTTCTGTATATTCTTGCCATCTCTTCTTGATCTCTTCTGCTTCAGTTAGGTCCCTACCATTTTTGTCCTTTATCATATCCATCTTTGCACGAAATACCCCTTTAATATCTCCAATTTTCTTGAACAGATCTCTGGTTTTTCCTTTTCTGTTGTTTTCCTCTATTTCTTTGCACTGTTCATTCAAGAAGGCTGCCCTGTCTCTCCTTGCTATTCTTTGGAAGTCTGCATTCAGTTTTCTGTATCTTTCCCTTTCTCCCTTGCATTTTGCGTCCCTTCTCTCCTCCGCTATTTGTAGGGCCTCGTTGGACAACCACTTTGCTTTCTTGCATTTTCTTTTCTTTGGAATATTTTTCATCATATTGGAACAACACAAAAGAAGGTCCTCTCCCAGATACTGGAGTTGTAAGGTATGTCTCTGACACTGTCAATGTTTTAAAGAAGGCCTCTTTTGAATATCTTAATATTTAAGGTTTTAAATATTAACCGCACCTTGAACTAGGTGGCCTGGTAAGCAATTGGCAACCAATGCAGGTTTTTCAATATTGGGTTCAAATGATCGTGATAACTCATTAATTAGCAGTCTAGCTGCTGCATGTTACCGCAGTCAAAGAGTCTGGACTCTCTTTCAGGGTAGCCTGATGTAGAGCTAGTCAAAATGTAATGTAACCGAGGCGTGGGAGACTGTTGCTAAGCCTGATCAACTCAGGAAAGGTGGTAGCGTAGTTGGTAACATGAACATGTTAACGCACAATCAGCTCCTATCAGTTGCTTCTGCTCATGATACATGTTATGCCTTCAGGATCAGAGGGAGCATTCATCCGTACTAAGATAGCCACATGGAAAACATGGGTTGAAATTCCTCTTTCCACATAAAGATATAGGAGTCCTGTCCTCTTTTTCATGAGGCTACCCTGTTCCTCAGTAGGAGAGGGTTATTGTTCTCACATCCTGCTTGTGGGTTTGCGTTGGGCATCTTGGAAACAGAATGCTAGACCTAAAGTGATTGAGTAAGGCTCTTCTTAATGTAATAATGATGTTTGGCCCTTATGTACCTTCCATCTAACTCTGCAAACAGATGCAGACAACAGTTCCTTTAATCCTTGATTCCGCCCACAGTAAAGATCTTGTGATTTCACGTATAAATTAATAATACCTTTCCAGAAGAGTTCTGAATAGGTTGTTGTTCTGATCTTTCTAAAGAATCTTTGTATCTAGAAGGAGTGCGCAATGATTGTCGCTATTATTCCAGGGAAGGACTATTCAAACTCTGTTCCTCCTTTTTTCATTGTGTTGCTGCAGCCCCTCTGCTTCTTAACTTGCCTGAATGCAACTACATACAAAATTGGAATTCAAACACTCAAGTCCATTTCTATTGGGCTTTTTTTCTTTTTTCATAGTGAAAGCCGAAGGAAGCAGTGCCTAACAACTATAACTTTAAAAGGGCCATTGCAAGGTTTGGGACAAGTGCTAGTCTAAAATTAGTAATTTGTTGCTTTTATTTATTTCTTAATTTTCTTAAAAAAAAACAATCCTAGAAATATAGTTCCCTGGAAAATATAAAGAATACATTAAAATAATTAAATGCAGGATGGAACAATGAAAACAGAACAAAAATCATATCAGCAATAGGACAAGCAAACATCTAAGCACTGAAACCATTTTGAAAGGTCTTGTAATGGATATCGATTTGTGAATCATGCACAACATTTTTGTGTGAGTCAGTGTGGTGCATTGGAGAGAGTGCTGGACCTAACAAGATCTCAGGAGACCTGCGTTCAAATCCCTGTTTGACCTTGGGAGCTCACTAGTTTGTGGGTATCAATTATAGATCAGTCTGTGAACATCTTCTACTTCTCAGAAACTCTGTTTAGGGTTGCCAGAAGTTAGAAGTGACTTGATGATACACATATCAGTATACCAGATAGTTATAGTGAATTAGATACAGTTAATAAAATTGACAGTAAATCTGAAGAACACTGAAACAATCATAGTGTCAAAATGTAATTTAAATAACATTTCAGAAGGAATTTAAAGAATATTTAAGGAACAAATCGGAATTGCTTCTTAGAATGGAGATTCGAAGCTCCTTCCAAGCCCATTGATCCGAGTCAGAGTGGCTTCTGAGTACAGAACCACACATTTAAGCTAGTAGTATATTCCAGTACAGTACTTGTAATATTGTATTGAAATCAGCAGGTCCTCTGAATTGCATTTAGTATCAGCTGTAACTCTGAAGATGCAGCATTGCATAAGAGGTAACAAGGAACTGCTACACATGTTCATCTGGAAGTCCCATTATATTCAGTACGGCTTCCTCCCGTTGAGCCTTGCAACCCGTGCCCTAAATTCATTCACAGTTGGTGTGAATGTAAACAATGTAGTCTAAGGAAACTTGATCAGCTAGTACATTGGCAATAGGGGAGCATAGTTGGTGAGCTCCCATTTCCCATTTCCTGTGCATCAGGACACTTCAGTTCTTGAATCCTTTACCATCTCAGTTTAGCAATCCTTTCTGCTAGGTTCAGGAATATATTCTGCTTGAGACACTACAAAACCCTATGTTACATACTATGACAGCACCTATATTTTCTGAATAATACTGTATATTAATAGGAGCTTTGGACTAGAGGACAGTTTAGTACTTCAACTGACTCAGTAACCGTACTCCATGCACATTCATACAAGAGATAATGCTAGATTTATGTTCAGTAACATTCCTAAGTGTAGCATCCAGTAATTGTTTAATTTGGCGAACTTCCTAAGCTAGCCTAGCTCTTTGATTTCAGTTCAACTTAAACAATTTTAAGGGCAGTGAGCGGAAATAATTATGGCTTATGCTACATGCCCTTTGAATCTTATTCTTTAAATCTTTAGGAAATAAACAACCATGAAGTTGCTTTCTTGTTGTTCCCCTCCTCATCAGAAGTTGTACATCATGACATCTGTTTTGATTTTGAATGGAGCAACTCTAACCAACTACAGTGGTACCTCAACTTACGAGCAGCTCTACTTAGAAGCAATTCAATTTAAGAGTGAAAAACCATTGGCATTTTAACTGCTGCCTTACAAATTTTAGGTCTGCTCTACTTACATGTTTTTATTATTTGTTTGTTTGTTTTTGTTTGTTTGTTTGTTTGTTTGTTTGTTTGTTTGTTTTAGATAGGGCTGCTCTACTTAAGAGTTGTTTGACTTAAGAGCATGCATTTGGAACAGATTAAACCCGTAAGTAGAGGTACCATTGTATGTTGTGCTTAATCCAAAGCAGGCTTTTCAGTCAATAAGCACTTCTTGTCCTATTTATCTTGATGATAAGCTGTCAAGACCTTCATTTTGTTATTTTTGTGACCA
The DNA here is from genome assembly GCA_029282475.1 of Phrynocephalus forsythii. Classification (NCBI taxonomy): domain Eukaryota; kingdom Metazoa; phylum Chordata; class Lepidosauria; order Squamata; family Agamidae; genus Phrynocephalus; species Phrynocephalus forsythii. The sequence goes on along the minus strand of JAPFRF010000001.1, from coordinate 123,794,278 downwards.
TAAGAAAGGTGAAAATTCTGTAGCAAAAATGTAAGTAACCTTTTCATTCTCCTGATCAGTGAAGTTAACTTTGACCCCAAGGAAAATTCTAAAACGCTAACAACTGTGTTGACCCATATCATCACATCTAAGCCATCTAAAATAACAGGGAGCACTCATATCACTATATTGTTGCTGAGAAATCCATCACCTTCTTCTTGAACCACATGGAATTGTCAATATTGCAACTACGTTGAGATGGAAACATGAGGAGGGGGAGGCAGATGCTGCTGTCCTCATTGCTAATTACTTCATTGCTAATTACAAGTCCTAGTTCTTCCATATTACTGATTCTAGGTCTCTCGGAGAGTTAATAAAATCAGTTGCCAAGAAGGGTTTCTTTCTTTTTATGTTGCCTTCTTTTTCACTGCATCCATTTTCTGTACTGCCAACACAGTTTTATGTCATGTATCTTAGATTCTAGGTGGTTACTTGTAAATATCTACCTTCCTTTGAGCACTTTCAAAAAAAAAAGGAGGTGGTAATAGCAGCGGTGATATGTCAAGATCTGACAGATGACATGAGAAATGAAATAGTGAAGTTCATCTAACAATCGCCCTAGGCAGATATGTATGCCTTGTAAAAGATGTAAAGCCAGGTTCTAACCTGCAGAGACAGCCATTGAAAACGGCAGAAAAAAAACAGATTAATAGTCAGGAAAATAAGAGCTCTGGGAATGTTTGTGTGAAGGTGAAACAGATACATAAATCTGGAAATGAAAGCAAAGCAAAAGCAAAGTGTGCTACTTATATAACGCCCATAGTGCTTAAAGCAGTGCCTGGGCAGATTACTATTTAATTATGCAAGCTACACATTGCCTCCACCCCAGTAAGCTGAGTACTCAGTTTACCAACCTTAGAAAGTGGAGGTCTGAGTCATTCTTGAGCCACTAACCTGAGCCCTTCAGGATCAAATTCAGGTCGTGAACAGAGTTTTGATTGCAATTCTGCAGTTTAACCACTGTGCTACAAAGGTCCTTCATCAGTCTTGCAAAAGTGAAATTTGGCCTGCTAACTTGTTAGTCACAGGATACTCCAGCCATGAATAGTCTCTGATAGCATTCTCGGTTGACTAATCTAATCTCATTTAGAATTATGCAGTTGTTGGCCATATGAGATTCTGTGATGGGAAATTCCACATTTTAATTTTCCGCATCCTCAAATATTCGCCAAATTCCTTTTGATATATATATATTATATAAAACCAAAAACCATAACAAGAAAAAATCTAATAAAACAAACAGTGTTTCTTGCTCACCATATACAGTGATGCCTTGATTTACAAAACTAATCCATTCCAACAGATTTTTTGTAATTCAAAATTTTCATAACTCAAAGCATGGTTTCCCTTAGGAATGCATTGAAAACCAGTTACAGTGGACTCTTGTATAACAAACGGTTTGTATAACATAAAATTTGTACAACATAAAAAATTCCGGAGAATGGGGGGAATTTGCTTAACATAATCGCTTATGGGGCAAATCTGTACAACATAAAAATGAGATCGCTCTGTTTTCAATGCATTCCTATGGGAAATTTGCATAAAGGAAATTTTGCTTAACATAATTTCATTTGGAATGAATTAATTCCTTTATACAAGGTACCACTGGACTGTATATACTCAAATATAAGCTGAGGGTGTGTTTTTTACCACAAAAAGTGGTTAAATTTATTGACTTGAATATAAGCCCAGGGGTTATATTCTTGTCGGCTTATATTCCTCGCCTGACACAGGGCTTGCACAGTACGCGACCCAGGGCCAGGGTTGCGGGCTGGACTCACCTCACCACCGAGGCAGCCTCCAGTGGGCCTGGCGCGGCCTGAGCCTCCCACATGCCCTTACTGCCTCACTCTCGCCAACGCTGCCCAAGCGGACCTTCACGGCCAAGCCGGCTGAGCGCTCAGAAGGCAGCAGGGCGGGCAGGACTTGCCCTCCACCGCTCTCCCCAAGCCGTCCAAGCAACGCTGGAGACCAGCAGAGGCAGCAGCAGTGGACGGAGGGAGCGTTCCAGATGGTGTGGCAGCAGCAAGTGAGAATCCGGGGACCTGCAGCAGCGAGAGGCGATGGCGGAGAATGACTGAGGAGGAGGCTGCGATGGCGAGAGTGCTCCACGCAGGACCCAGCTCTCCGCCACCCTCCCCAAGCTGTCCGAGTACTCGGGAGGCAGCGGAATGGGCCTCCCTCAAGCCGGCTACCATATTCACCCAAATATAAGCCAAGGGCATTTTTTCCAGCCAAAAACTAGGCTAATATTCAATTATAAACAGTAATCTGTTCCGGAGATCCAAAAAAAGGCAAAAAAGGGGAATGATTAATTGGTTTTTATGCACTCCTATGGGAAACTTGCCCCAACCCAGCAAAGCAGAGAAAGAGTTCCCCCCTTTGCTGGTTTGGTGGGAAACCCCCTCAATCAACTGGCAGCCAAGGCTGCTGAGCTGTCAAAATCAGCTGGCTGTCGGTGTGCATCCAAAAGCAGCTGATTTTGACAGCTCCTCAGCCTTTGCTGCTGGTTGATTGAGGGGGGTTCCCCACAAGGCAGCAAAGGGGGGAAGCTCTTCCCCTGCTCTGCTGGGTTGGGGCAGGTACCCCGATGTCTCCTTCGCCGTCAGCCTCCCCCCCCCCCGTGCTTGCTCCATGCTGTGGTGGCAAGCACTGGGAGGGTTTCTGTCTGCATCCTCATGCCCTGGTTTTGCCTTGGAAGCCGGCATAAACCGCAGCTCCTCCTGTTTGTGGGGCTTCTGCCTGCTTGCAAGCCAAAACCAGGACATCGGGGAGCAGGCAGTCTTTCCCCCAGTAGCTTCACCTCAATGCCCCCTCTTCCTTTTCAGGCACCCAAAAGCTGAAAGGAGGAAGGTGGCAGGGAGGCAAAGCCACTGGACTTCACAACCAACCACCTGCTTTTGCTCCCCACCAAACCGGCTGCCCTTTGCCCACTGCGGTGAGCAATGAGCGAAGAGCAGCCGGTCTGGTGGGGAGAAAAAGCAAGTGCTGGTTGCAAAGCCATAACGTGCAGGAAAGGCTTCACAACCAGCCACTCGACTTTGCTTGGTTTCGCTTCAGCCAACTGGGTGAAGCAAGACCGGGAGGCAGGAGTAAAAACACTGCTTGCCCCTCACCACCGCCACCTGGCTGTGGTGAGGGGAGGTGGGGACAGCGGCCGCCCCAATCCAGCAGGGCCCTGAGTGTTTGAGGAGTGACTTCTGCTGCATCGGGGACAGTCAAGATTGGGGGCCAAGCTATCAAATGTCCCCCTCCTTGTGCCATGCATCTGTGGGTGCACAAAATTCCAAAGCCTGGACTTTGATGGCAAAAAGGCTTCATGTCGTTTTTGCTGGCGGTGCCTCTTTGCCATTGAAATCCCTCTCCCTCAGGCTGCCCATCATTATGGACTTGGGTACCCCCGTGATGCTGGGTAATCACTGCTGGCCATCTTCATCTCCTTCAGGGCGTCCAGAAAGCAGCCAGGCAGCAGGGATCCGGAGACACAGACCCTCACCTCCTGACTCCTTTTGGAGGCATGCCGACAGCCAGGTCATTTTGACAGCCTGGCACTTGCACTCTGCTTGTGAAGGTTGGAGAGCTGTCAAAATCACCTGGCTATTGTCATACCTCCAAAAGGAGGCAAGAGGTGTGGTCTGTGTCTTCACATTCCTTTTGCCTTCCTACTTCTTGGCCACACACTGAAGGACAAAGCACCACATAACTCAGGGAAAAAATGTAACTACAAATTTCTCCATACCCCCGAATTTCCCTTCGTAATTCAAATGCATTGTAATTCAAAGCATTTGTAATTCAAGGCATCACTGTATAGGGTCAAACTCCCTATACAAGAGAAGACTGAAATGTACAAAATAATGCAGGGCATGAGTAAAGTGGATAAAGGGACACTCTTCTCCCTCTCACAAAATATCAGAACTAGGGGACATATAAATTGAGGGCTGGGAGAGTGAGAACAGACAAAATATTTTTTTTTACCCAGCGTGTTGTTAGTCTGTGGAACTCCCTGCCACAGGATGTGGTGATGGCATGTGGCCTGGATGCCTTCAGAAGGGCATTGGACAGATTCCTGGAGGAGAGGTCCATCACAGGTTACAAACCATGATGGAGATTTGTAATCTGCAGGCTTAAAACCGGGGTACTTCAAGGACCAGATGCAGGAGAGTGATATCAAGAGACAGATATCTAGTCTTGTGTGCTCCCAGAGGCATTTGGTGGGGCCACTGTGAGATACAGGAAACTGCACTAGATGGATTTTTGGCCTGATCCAGCATGGCTCTTATGTTCTTATTAAAGACAAATTAGACTGTGGACTAGGTCACTATGATTGTTTATTAATAATAATGGAATACAGTTAGCATAAGGAGTTCCACTCACTATATATGGTGAAATACGAGCATGCTCCTTTCATAAATCTGGGTTCCTGAAAAAATGAAATGTGTCTGATATAACAAAGAAAAAAGAAGTATCTTCAGCATGCCATTGCCCACTAGAGGCAACTAGAGAATGTATTTTTCATGTGTTTCTCTGGCCTTCTGCAACGACGACAAAATTTATTAATAATACATAGCTTGGCAAATTACTTTCGTGGAAGGAGCAACAGTAGGAACAAGGAATATCTAGCTGTTGTAAAAGTAAGTGTTAACGAGTAGCGAGTGTTCTGTTTCAAGAAATAATACTCAAAACTCGTGTACCAACAAGGAAGAAAGGCATTTAATAGTTACATCTTTGCCTGTAGCTGATAGAGAGTGCAAGGTACCTCTGCCACAAGCCTTTGACCAGCAAGAGGATGCGATGATCCAAATGGACCCTTCCAGATCTGCACTTCTATTATTAGGAGGAGGAGGGGGAGGAAAAGGAGGAGTATTGCCACTGAAGTTTTTGATACTTCCAAGGGTAACTGTATTATTTGTTTATTTAGGTTCATTCTGGATTAATTGAAGCTATATGTCATGACACACCGAGAACTCACATTTTCCACCTTCCCATTTTCCACTTCTGAGTCCCGAGAAGGGCATGTAAGAAGACTGGAGTGTTACAGATACAGTTTCCAAAATGAATGTGCTTTGTCTGGGAAGGAAGCCATTTTGACCTCTGGTTTTGCACCGTGCCATGAACAGCCAAGTCAGCAATTCATTTGCAATATAATTTTAAATCAGTAATTTCTGCCTAGAAGGCAAATTCAGTACCATGCGAGAACTCTAGTAAAGCTGGAAGGCTGACTGCAAAAGCTACGTTGGGCCAGCATTCTATTACAATATTATTCATTCATTCATTCATTCATTCATTTAACTTGCATACAAGACCACTAAGTAACACCCACTTCTCTGGGTGGTTTACAAAATACATGTTATGAACTCCCTAGTTAAACTAGCAATAATTATCCTTGTGACATTCCTTCAGTCCTACATTATGTGATAGTATCTCGCTAAGGTATATTTCATTTTCAACATGGTTAAAGGATACATAGATTCATATCTTTGAATGGAGCAATATAAGCTGTGTGCATAGGCAGTTTGTAATGGTTCTTGACTGGGTTCAAGGACAGGATGTTGCTTCATATCTTGGAATCAAAGCGGTAGGGATGGCTGCAGCTCTCTTTCCCAAATCAACAGTTGCTAGTTCTACAAAAACAAGTATACTCACTCCCCTTGCAGGCCATCATCTAGTACAGTGGTTCTCAACCTGTGGGTCCCCAGATGTTCCTGGACTGCAGCTCCCAGAAGCCTCCACCACTCGCTGTGCTGGAAGGGGTTTCTGGGTGTTGCGGTCCAGGAATATCTGGGGACCCACAGGTTGAGAACCACTGATCTAGTATCATCTTACCATTTCGGTCCATTCTCAGTAGGGAAGTTCAATACCCACATGTGCTTTCTGGATTCCTTAAAACTGCAAGCAGAAGATTATGAGGAGGTGCAGCAATGCTAGTCTGCCAGGCTATTTGTTTTTCCTGAGCCTCTGAGGCATCTGAACCCTGGCTTTTCATTCACCCTTCTGAAAATACTGAATGCTGTCATAATGGAAAGAACATCAGAACATCCTGTTATTTAATGGCAGTCTTAATAACATTGGAGGCGAGAGATTCTCTTGCACGCAAGGAACTGGCCCCAAAGTGGCCCATTATCCAGCTTAAACTTCCGACTGCAACAGTGCTCTTGCAAGAGTCTTACCTGCCTATCATTGATTCCAGGGTTCATATCACAGAAACTGTTTTAAAAGCAAGCAACATTGAATCCAGTAGTAGTAAATAAGTAAAGTTACTGTGTAGTTGTAGTGTAGCATAGTTGCCTTAGGCTGCAATTCTCTGTGTGGCTGGGAACTCAGGGCGTTTATACACGACTCCTAAACTCCGGGGCAAATGGCTCCCAGCTCCGGAGCTTAAAAATGTTTACCCACCAGCTCCGGAGTTAACAGGAAATTAAGTGCAACCACGCCCACTTTAGCGCGTCCCAGCGCACCTTTCAAGTACCCGCTCTTTGGAGGTGAAAATTATTTGATCCGGTGTAATGATAGTGAGTGTGGGGCTCTCCTTGCTTCTGTTTGTTGTTTTTTGGCTCCCGACCCTTTAAGAGCTACTTTTACAGAGACGAGAGGCAGAACGGAGGTGAGCAGCATGCTTTTCTTTCTCTTTTTCTCCCTCCCCTCACGCAGCCAGCAGCCAGGAAGTGCGGAGGGGGTGGGAACGCAGGAAGAGCGACGAACCCCTAAGATCTCTGGTCCGAATGTAAGTGGCCAGCGGATCTTAGGGGTCGTGTAAAAAGGCCCTCAGTGGGAACTAATTCTGTTTAATGATGCATATGGTTACAATCAGGGCCACACGGCGGGGGGAGGCAACCGGTGCATGTAACCTGGGCACTGTGCTAGAGGAGGTGCCAAAATAACAAAAGGTAGTATTAGTACTTTGTACTATTCAGTGTCTCCCCCTCCCCACCTTTGCAAGGTGGGACACAGAATCCATGTTTGTCCTGGTTGACCCAGACCCTAGATGTGGGTGGTTCCAATGTGCTGCTTTATTTATTTATTGGATTTCTATACCACCCATCTGACAGTGAGGTCACTCTGCAATATGTGACCTCGCTCTGACAGCAAGGTCACATATTATAAGAGGGTAACTAGAGGGCCACAGGTGTTATTGGATTACACTTTATATAATCTCTTTCCACTGGCTTTGTTGGGTCAAGTTGGTTGGTACTGTAACCCAACAACAAATGGAGAGTCACAATATATGCACTTTTCCTGAAAGATTCCTCTGAAAATTAATCATCTATTCGTGTTTTAGCAAGAAGGCCTACAAGACCTCATTAGACCGGATGTCAGTTAAAAAAATTAATAATGTGTAAATTGCATGGAATTTGATTTGTCTTTGGACAGATGTTGCATGGAATTCTAGTGCAAGTTTCCTGTTGCTCATTGGAAGTGTTTATATAAAAATAAGATATCATAGCCAAGAATTATCTTATGTAATTAACAATGGCTTACACACAGCACAGCCTTAAGAGTTATCATGCACTACATAGTGTTTTGTGCCAGTTTTCATACACAAACATCTGCATTAGTATTCACAGGCACAACATACACAAACATCTGCATTAGTATTCACAGGCACAAACATGCATGGTTATGTACAAAATTCCTTCATATATAAATACAGTACCGTAATACCTTGGTTTATGAGTATAATTTGTTCTGGAATCATGCTTGTAAATCAAAGGACTCTTATATCAAAGCTTATTTCCCTGTAAGAAATAATAAAAACTCAGATGATTCATTAATTGGTCCCATAGACCATATACTGTACACACAAAATGCTAATACTCACAAAAGAAGTTGGCTAGAAGTCCGCATCCACACCGTGGTTTAGGTACCTGGCTGCTGAATCTGTTCTGCTTGGGACTAACAACTGGATTTTACTCTGTATTTTTAATGTGACAATCATAAAATGCAATTTGTAGCCCTATACACACTTGAGTAGCTGCCCCATGACTAGAAATAGCTTGAAAAAATAAGAATGTTGAAAATAAATTAAATAAAAATATAAATATAAAGAAAAATAAATCCCTAACTTAAAACTCCCCATTGAAAATGTTCCTGGCTGGTTCAAGGGAGACCTCTATTCCTCTCTCCTCCATCTGCTTTGGAGGCTGCTTGAGACAACATTCTGGACAATAACACACAATCTAGCAGGTAGAGGGAGGGAGAGCGAGCCACCATTGGCTCAGTTGTGATCATGTGATCTGCTCCAGTGCTTGTATGTCAAGACATTGCTTGTGGATCAAGGCAAATTTTAAAAGAAATGTTTGTTTGTTTTGTAAAATGCTCTTACACCAAGGTATTACTGTACATGTATTCCATATGTTGAGATTACATAAAGAAGTACTATTCACTGTGAAATGGTCAACTGGCAACTGCAAACACAAGTTGGCAAACATACACACATTCAACTGGAAAGGATGTCACAGCATTTATGTGTTGACCTATTATGGAGTGAAATAATTTTAAAATATTTTAACATAATTTAAAACAAATGCTAATGCAGATCATATTGTTCCATGATATTTGCTACAGAGTCCTATATGTTTATTCAAAACTAAGTCCCAATATATCCAAAGGAAATTACTTCTAATTAAATGAATGTATGCTGGCATACTACATACTTGTATGATTACAGCTTAAATGAATAACAGCCTACAACTTTCTTATGGATTCAATTACAGTACAGTCCTATTTAGTTTACTAATACAGTGGTACCTTGTATGAAGGAATTAATTCGTTCCAAATGAAATTATGTTAAGTAAATTTTCCTTTATACAAATTTCCCATAGGAATGCATTAAAATGGAGTAATCCCATTTTTATGTTGTACAGATTCTCCCCATAGGCAATTATGTTAAGCAAATTTCCCCTAGCTCTGGAATTTTTATGTTGCACAGATTTTGTTATACAAACTGTTTGTTATACAAGGGTCCACTGTAGTTAGTTTAAAAGTTAGAACTGAAAAATTAGCCATTTGCCAGCCTCTGATAGCTGCAAATACTGTAACAGTAAAGGATGTGATACTTATAAAAGTAGTGTTATTGAAGGGATGCATCAGAAGAAGATGGCATATTGCTGAAATGTCAATGTGGCTAGAAATGGTGGCCAGTACCTTGATGAGCAGTTCCTCCTGTGCAATAGGACTGGTATTACAGACTGCACGATATTGCTTCTAATTAAATACAGTAATACCTTGCTTGACGAGAATAATCCACTCCAGGATCATGCTTGAAAACCAAAACACTCTTATATCAAATTTATTTCCCCATAAGAAATAATGGAAACTCAGATTATTCTTTCTGGGATCCCATATGGTACACACAAAATGTCAAAACTCACAAAAGAAGTTGGCTGTAAGTCCGCATCCACACCATGGTTTAGGTTCCTGGCTGCTGAATCTGCTCTGCTTGGGACTAACAACTGGATTTTACTCTGTGTTTTAATGTGACAATAATAAAGTGCAATTTGTAACCTGATACACACTTGACTAGCTACCCTGTGACTAGAAATGGTTTGAAAAAATAAGAATGTTGAAAACAAATCAAATCAAAATATAAGTACTGTATAAAGAAAAAGAAAATCCTAAAATGTACAGTATTCCCCTTTGAAAACATTCCTGGCTGGTCCAAGGGATACCTCAATTTCTCTCTCTTCCTCTTGCTTTGGAGGCTGTCTGAGACAGAAGGTTCCAAACAACTCCCCACAGCCCAGCAGGGTGAGAGAGAAAGCTACCATTGGCTCACTTGTGAGCCTCGTGGCGCAGTGGTTAAATGCCTGTACTGCAGGTAAAACTGTGTTCACGACCTGGGTTCAATCCCTGGTAGCAGGCTCAAGGTTCACTCAGCCTGCCATCCTTCCGAGGCCGGTAAAATGAGTACCCAGCTTGCTGGGGGGGGCAATGTGTAGCCTGCACACTGTAATTAAAATTGTAAACCGCCCAGAGACTACTTGTAGTGGTATGGGGAGGTATATAAGCAGAACACTTTTATGTGACTTGCTCCAGTGCTTGTATGTCAAGACATTGCTTGTAGATCAAGGCAAATTTTAGAAGAAAAATATGCTTGTCCTATGAAACTCTCTTAAGCCAAGGTACTCTTAAACCAAGGTATTACTGTAGTTCCTTTTTTAAATTTTGCACACCAATATGTAATAACTCCCCCACATAAAAAGAAACACTTTAATTAGTGGCAATCTGTTGTGGCACTTGACATCACTGCATTGAGCAAACAGCTTGGACAGCAACAGGATACTGGCCAATGAGGTCTAAACAAAAAAGCTGGCAAATCAGATTTCCCAGTTATTGGAAACATAATAATGACATTCAAATAAGTATGTCTCTGTTCCTAAGGGTTATAATATTACATAGTAGCTATTTATTTAAAATGTTATTACTAGAGCTTGGAAAAACTAGAGCTTAAAAATAACATGCCAGTGCTAGATTTGTTACTAATATATTTGCATCAACATCTAAAAAATATGCTCCTGAAAAAATAAAAAATAAAAATATTATAAAAATTAAAAATGTTTGAGCATGTCTTACCTCTTTCAACCGGTCAGAAATAATTGGATTCAAAATGTAGCACTTTAGTTGCCTGTGTTTGCCATTTTCACCACTAGCCTGCAGTGGTATAGCTTTTTTTCTGTTAGAAAAACAGGAGTAGCCTGCACCAAAAGGGGTTTTCCTTTATGGAACTCCCTCTCACTTGCCCTCCCAATGACGGAGCTCCCATCTTTGCTGTCCTTTCGTAAGCAGACAAAGGCCTTTCTTTTCATGCGTACTTTCCCTCACTGACTGACTGACGGACTGAGAGGGTGGTTTTTTAAATTAAACTTATAAAACTACAATACAAAACATAAAACATGATACAGTGAAGGAAAAAAATTAAACAAAACTCAAACAAATATAACAAAAACCTACCCTGTGCAATCCACTCAGAACTTATAACGTTACAACTCTTAAGGTATTGACCAGCCCATTCCTGCTCAGAAATACATTGAGTCATCTCCGGGTGTATACCCTTTACCTTTTTGAAATACATGTACCAATAGTTTATCCCATATTTCATTAAAGTAATTAAACTTTCTCAAACCTTTCCTAATTTTAATTTCACAAGTCAATTTATCATTAATGGCCATATTGCATAAGTCCCTATACCATTCCTCCAATGTCATTTGGTTACTGGATTTCCAATACTTGGCAAAAATCAATCTTGAATTGAATTACCAATTCCACCTCTTCTTTATTCAATTGTGTATCTGTAACCATATTTAACAATACCATTTGTAGGGACATTTGAATCCTTTCCCCTAATACTTCTTGAATTTTGTTAAAAACCACTGTCCATTCCATTTTCCTTATCTCACATGTCCACCACATGTGTAAATATGTCCCCTTTTCTTTTTTACATCTTCAGCATATTGGAGATATTTCTTTATTTGTTATATTTAACTTCACAGGTGTTACATACCATCTCCAATATACTTTATAACAATTTTCTTTTACTCTGTGACATATTTTCCACTATTATTTTATTCCACATCCCCCATTCTTCCTCTATAATTTCTCTATTAATATCTTCTTGCCATGTCTCTTTTAACTTTTTTTATATTCTTCCTGAATTAATAATTTATATATTTCACTTACTATACCTTTCCTCTGTTCTTTATTCTCTATCTAATTTTTCTATGTATAACTTCTTCAAACCTAGTCAATCTTCTGCAATCTCCTACTTTAGTTATCCATTATTTAGTCCATTTTCCATTTGTATAATATTCAGCCACAAAATATTTTCTCCCAATTTCTCCTTTATACTTTGTCTATTCTGAATTTGTGTTAGCCAATCCCGTAAGTGTATAACTTTTTTTTATCTTGCAATACCTTATTTAACTTGCCTTTTAAATTTTCTGGGAAACTCTTAATTTCTGTTACTCGAATCAGTGGTGAAACCAATGGACTTCCAACATTCCATCATGTTTTTCAAAATTGGATTATTTATCATTCTCATCTGGGCTTTAATGTCTTCCTTAAATATATACATTCTCCTTTTGCATAATTTCTAGTTCTCTCCAAATTAGGTTATCGTTTCCTATTATTATATCTGGAATATGTCTTAACTGATTGGCTGTATAATATAGGTTTATATTAGGTAACCCTAAACCACCATCTTTTTGTGATACATACCATAGATTCTTATTAATCCTAGCTTTACAAAACATATTTATTTCCCCCTGAATCTCTTTTAAGTGTCTTTTATCCCATTTTAAGGGTAACATCCAACATTTAAAAAAATCAATTTTGGGATAATTTTCATTTTACAGATATCTTTAAATACCTTTTAGTATTTCCTTAAACAACTTTGTCGTTGTAATTTGCCAACATACATTCAGATTTGTTCCAATTTACCTTTAATCATGTTGCTTCCTTGAATGCTTTTAAATGTTTTTGTAATTTGTACTTATCAATGTTTTTTTAATTATTAATAATGTATCATCAACAAATAGGTTAATTTTATTTACCTTCCCCCCTTTTACTGCTTCTATTTCTTTATCCTCTCTTAATACATTAGCCAACATTTCTATTATAAATATAAACAAAACTAGAGATAATGGGCAGCCCTGGCTTGTTCCTCGGCCCAGGGTAATAGTTTCGGTTACTCCATCATTCACTACCATTCTAGCCTTATTATAAGAATACAACTGTTTTATGAGAGGATGTTTTTAAATGGATTGTTGTTCCTTGTTGCTTTGAATGTGGTTTTGGTATTGGTTTTGTTTACCATTTAAGTGTGGCATTTTTCTGATTCTTTTACAATATTTGTATACAGTGGAACCTTGACTTACATGCTGCTTGACTTGCATCATATTTGACTTGCAGCAAGAAGGGGCCTGTTTGACTTGAGTCACAGACTTTGACTTACAGCTCAGAGCCCCGGCATAAGGCACTGGAATCGGGTGGCACCCATGACCCAGCATCGCAGCTGCCGCCTCCAAACTGCTCCTGCCTTCTTCCTCTCCTCCGGCAGTGGCAGCGGCGGCTTCGGTGAGGCCAGCTCCGAGCACCTGGAGCTGGTCCTCGGCCTCGCCAAAGCCGCCGCTGCTGCCAGAGGAGAAGAACGGCCGGGAGCTCGGGGCTGGCCTCGCTGGTTAAACAATTGGCTCAGTCTTGTAAAAAATCTGGCTGCAGAAGTCTGGTCCACAATGGAAGCATTTTAGTTGGGGAGCTGTACAGTTGTGGGACTCTAATGGTAAGCATAGAGTTGTTCAGAACTTGGAACGTCAGGTTAAAAATAAGTAAAAATTAAATGTTAGACATTGTTGCTATGAACATTAAAAAGTGGAGACGTATAACTTGTGGACTATAAATCCACTGCCTCCTCCTCTCTTTGAAGAGGCATTTCATTTACATCCCCAGAAGGAATATCCTATCCCAGTCAAATTTGTGTTAAATTGCTGTTTTCGGGGGGTCTTTTTCATCATCTGAAACAGATTAATCCATTTTCCCATTACTTTCTATGGGAAAAGTTCATTTGACTTAAGTCATGTTTGACTTAAGTCTAGACCTCTGGAACAGATTAATGACGTAAGTCAAGGTACCACTGTACTTACCGTTTTTAGCTTTTAAATATTGCCACTTACTGATGGAACCTGCCATGTTTCCTTTTTAAGGAGAAAGGCGCGGTAAAATATTTTAAACAAACAAAATGTTCATTAATGACTTGATTTTATGTTTGCTTGTTTCAGACAGGCAATTTTACAACTGCACCATCAATAGTAGGCCGCACATTTACCTCCATTCTAGAAAGGCCTTCAGCAAAGAGGCCATCAAATCATTCCAACTTCATCTTGCACAAAGGCCACGGAGGTATTTTTTTTTCTCCAATTAACATTATTTTGCAACATTTATTCATAGGAGGCTGAATACACAATTTCTTTTCATCTGGATACAGTGCTTCTGAGCAGCTTATGTGCAACGGACATTGGTCATCACAACCTCAGTAGTCAACTTGAATGGGACAAGAAGGCCTCTATATCCAGATCTACTTATGCCTATACTTCTAGTCAGACAGTTTTTGGTATGCTTGAGAAGCTGATTTACTCTTTACACAACAACAGTGGTTCACAAACCTGGGATACTTGATAATGTTAGACTACAACAACTAGCACCTCTGGGAGATAGGCAGTTCTAGATAACTACTTTGGGGTATTAGCACCAAGGTTTGGGATACAAATTTACATTTGAAAGGGAGATTATAGGTGCATTTGCCTTTGGGGACTAACTGCCTCTTCTACAGAAGGTGATTAAGACAATCAACACTGTCATCAACATATCAGTAATGTTTAACAAGTTAAAATCATAAGAAGCATTACCTATAAAAGTATTTACCAGTGATGTAACAGGATACACAAACAGTGCATATAAACTATTCAAGTAATGTATTAGGTGCACCCCTATTGTTCTTTAAATATATAAGTTTGCTCCTTTCTGAGCAACTTCCCACACCAAAAGAAGGATTTTATTGGGCATTTATTCTTCAATATTCCACTAAAAGAAACAAAACACCTTTGACAGACAGCCTTGGGGAAAGCAGGGAGCAAAAAAAAAAAAGCGAAAAGCAGAGATGTTGATTGTCTTCCATTCTAGTGGCAGCAAAAAACAAGCAAACGTTAGGGAAACATGTTACAGTGACTGATTCCAGAGTCTCCCATCCGAGATAAGTTCCTGCTGTATCAAAGGTGGTCAAGCAAAACCAGAAAACAATTTTGGTGGCTGTATATTAGAATGGTAGACACAGACAACTAGCGTGGCACTGCAGCAGTTTGCTTCATTCCCTACCCAGTCATGATTTCAGTCTAGCTACGGTAGTTAATGCTGAAAGTACGCTGAGTATGGGTGTCCAAAGCAAAAGTCTTTAGCCTAGTAAAGGTGAGTCTGATTAAATATTATGATGATCCTGCTCTCGTTTCTTCTCCCGTATAATGGGAGCTGTTATTTGTGTAGATCACTTCCTGTTTTGGCTCAGCCAACAGTTATCTAGATCTTGCTCAGGTATGGCAATCACAGAAAATGACATGGGTTATTTTACTTATGCTCTTTCCTGGGGTTTGAAGATGTTCACATAATTCAAAATTCTGGGCTCATTCCTCACAGTTCAGTAATCCAGGAATTAAAAAGTGGTTGAATCTATGAGCAAGCATTAACTCTAAGTGTCTTTTACCTGTTGAAATCAAGTGTTGACTTGCAATTTTATTATAAAACAAAAAAGCCCGCTCCATGCCACAAGTTAGTGGAAAACATGTTAGTCACCTATGGGTTCTTCTAATATTATTTTGGTACATTTTACACTACTTACCCTGTACTGAGCCAGCTTCATGCTACCTTCTGTTCTGTCATAGAACAGAACAACAGAATCACAACATTTTAAGGGGCCTGTAAGGCCACTGAGTCCAGCCCACTGCTCAGTGCAGAAATACAAATATGGAATTATAGAATCATGAAGTTGGAATGGGTCTATAGAAGCATGCTATTATTGTAAAATAGCAACAAGGTCTTCTGCTGCTTTTCCTTCAAAAACTTGACTGATGTTCCACTTGGCGTGTCTTCTCCAATACCCATCTCAAGAACAGAAAACCTGGACCAAATTCAGAAGCATGCCTCTCGCTGCTCTTCCTTGATATTCTCTACTGCCAATATACTGCACAGGGAGGTTTTAATATAAGGACAAGTTAAAGAGGCCTAAATACGTTCCCCACCCATGTACCGTCTGAGTAATTGGAAGTCTTCCATCTGCTGCCATTTTGGCAAGGAAAGTGGCTCTGCTCCTGCACTGCCATTTTGTGACTGGTGGGCCTCAGTCATTTTCTGTTGCCTCCATGGGGCTCAATGATTGGAAACCTATAGTTAGCATGGGCAAAGATAATGGTTTAAATTCTCATACAGGCCCAGAGCTTTCAAAAATCTTTGTTCTGGCCTCCTCGGCCACATATCTACTTAAAGCTTGTGTGTGTGTGTGTGTGTGTGTGTGTGTGTGTGTGTGTGTGTGTGTGTGTGTGTGTGTGTGTGTGTGTGTGTGTGTGTGTGTGTGTGTGTGTTCTGGAAATCTTTGCACTCCCATTCTTTTTACTTTCACATGGTACCCTTTACTTCATTCGGAAACGCAAGAAAGCTTCATTCTGTTCTAAACATTAATTCTCTCTCCCTACCCCAGTTCTGAAATGCGCTTGGATATACTCCATTCCCTCCTTTCAACTATTGCCCCCATCCCCACTAATCTTCTTGGGGTTCCTTTGGGAATCCACAAGCAGTAGCAGATTCAGCATGATTACACCCGGAGTGGAGGAAAGAGAGAAGCAGCTTCTGTCCATCTCTGGCCAAGAGACAAGGAACCGGGTTTCTCAACCTAATGCCACAATACATCATGGCTCTCCTCTGGCATTATATAGAGATATAATGCCAGCCTACAGTTTATGGAGCATAATGTGAAATAATGTTAAAGGTGATATACATTTCTCCTGCCATTGTAACAAGGTAATTTAAACAAGGTCAACTGGTGTACTTCCCCATCCTCAACCCCTATTGGACAAATGGCACAGATCTAATAGATCAGGAGTTTATTCTAGACAGGGTTGAGTCATGGATATTTTATGTCTGAAATTATGTTCCAGTGTTACAATCCCTGCAGTTCCTAAATTCATGTTCACATTTTCTATGCACATAAAGAAGCCAACAAGTCTGCCAACTGGTTGTGGGGAACACAGGAAATACAAGCAAGTAAATAGATCCCAGCACTGAGTCGAGGATAACTTGGGAGGGAGTAATATCTGTATGAGAGATTTGGGGAATGGGGTTAGATGAAAATAAAACTTACAGAATTTATTACTTTAGACTAGAAGTCCAAGAATCCCACTGGCCCCAGGTGGCCCAGGATGCTGGGAATTTGAGTCCAAAATAGTAACATTTGAAACTCTGAGTGAAAAGGTCAAGAACTTTCTCCTGTTGTCCTGCACACCTACATGCTAGGCTAACACAAAGGTGGTGTTGGCAGGTGAAGTTCAAATAGAACACATAATCAGGGTATACCTACATGAGCAACAGGTAGCAAGCAAGTGTGGACTGCTTGGGAACTGTCCAACTTGATTAGAATGATCTAATCAAGCCTGACCATTCACACAGAAATGGCTCCTGGCAATATCATTAAGTGAGCCACTTCAGCATACTGGGAAATTAATCACTTCTGATCAGCAGAGGGCAGGGGAAATTAAAAAATGGTATGCAGACTGCTGCTGATGTGCCACATAAAATTATAAAACAAATATTTCAAAAATCTTTTCTTTTCTCTCTCTCTCTCTTAAAGGGCCAGTTGAGAAACTGCTTGCAGCCGCAGCCACCACCTTGGATCTGACCACAAGCAGTTTCTTGAACAGCCCTTTGAGATGAGGAAAAGAAAATATTTTTAAAAATATAAATATAACTGAGGAAGCACATCAGTTATAGTCTACATACAGTGCTCCAAAAGGTGGGCTAAACAGCCTTTGACAGGCATAACGGGTGTCCCGGATTCCCCCAAGACAACTTCAGAGCAAATATGGAACTGCAAATAATTTCAGCAGCCTTAATTCCACTAAATTAAAAAAGGAAACAAAGAAAACCAGCTGACATGCACACTTGGCACTTGAAGTGGCTTGTACATTCATAGGGAAAATCACGCTTTCTGTCACCACAGATTGGTCTCTTTTCATACGAATGCTAAGTTCCATTAATCTTATTGTGCGTCAGCTTTGTGGACGCAAAGCTTCTTCCACGTAGTCTGCCACAAGGTTCATCTGACAGTCCCTGAGCGCTTTTATGACATCATCAACCTTGGCTTCCGTGTTTTTAGATTTACGCCATTCTAAAAGCGACTTCATCAATTGTTCTTCCAAGTTGTATGGATTGGCCATTACAATTTTATCTATTTTGGCTTCTGGAATCCCAAGTTTACGGATCAGCATTTTCCAGTTCCTTCCAACATTTGTACATATGACTTCGAAAGCTTTGTCCAGCTTACCTAGAAAGGAAACAGTAGCTGGTGTCAAATTACCAGTTTGCAGCCTGATATTCTGTCAAGCCCCTGGGGAGCCTGTCAGTGACAATCCTTAACTGAGCACGATGGTTTAACACTCACTTTGCCCTGCATCTGCCACCTTGTAAATGCCCCTGCTTTACACTTAGTTGGATAAGGTTCCGAGGTGGACATAAATTCTAGACCCCCAAATTCTGTTAGATTCAAGCTTGCTTCAGTTTATGCTTTGGGGCATCAACTGATAAACCATGGACTGCTTTCAGCCTCACGCTAATTACCAACTGTCTCTTCCATGGAATCTTCTTGAAACAACTGGAAAAAGAAAGAGATAGAAATACAATAGGCAGGGTAGACTGGTAGTCACTACAGGCCTGGTCCTTCTTGTCAGTTTCCCTGCATGATCTACTGCGGAAAATGCAAATGAAAACAAGTCTTTCTGTTTCTTTCTTCCAAACCCTTCCAAAAAGTCCAAAGGATTGTCTACCTACCTCCTGACCGATCAACAAGTCTCCTTCCTGTGCCTGAACAAGTGGCCTACAGGAAGAACAACGCTATTGTAATTTTTTGAAATTGCCTAGGAAGAAGTTTTTGGAACACTGAAATGAATAAATGGCCTGAAACTCGACTAGTCAAGATTGATACCAAGGCTGCCAACAATGTACAACCCTCTTCTTCAGTGTATTAAATAGCAATCTGAAGTAGATCAAGCTACAGGAGAAGCAGAACTGAGGACGGCTGTGCCATGCAGCAGGCCCAGGTAATCTGATTTAGGCTGGCCTACCAAGTGTTGGTAAATGGGACAAACATCATGTAGAATCTTGTAATTTCAATAATGGACTACTGTAGTGCTCTCTACATGGGGCTGCCCTTGAGAGATTGCAGCTAGTGCAGAATACAGCTGCCAGACATTTAACAGGACAAAAAAGGCACCATCATATTACCCCCATGTTGGCAGCTCTGCACTGGTTGTCGGTACGCTACCACATTGACTTCAGGTTTTTGATGTTAACATAAAAGGCCCTAAACTGTTTGGGACCTCAGTATCTGACAGAGCAGCTCCTCCCAAGAAGAACTGCCTGGATCACCTGTGCTAGCCAGGCAGGACACCTGAGAGTTCCAACCCTAAAAGAGGCCCAGAAAGTTGTAACAAGGAGTAGGGCCTTCCAAGTGGTTGGTTCCCAGTTATGGAATCATCTATCTCCAGAAATTCACTTGGCACCCTCGCTTGAAACTTTTAAAAAACTATTGAAAACTTGGTTGTATAGAATGGCCTTTCCTGCTTTTCCTAAACATCTAGTAAGACACTACTCTTTTTCTTACTGCTTATTTTCTCCCCCCACCGTTTTTATTTAGCAATCTCCAGGCTATTTTTATTTTCATTAAGCTTTAGTTTAGTTTATTGTTGTTGATTTATGTATACTTTGCTTTTATTATGTTGTTTGTATTTTAGTTTTTTAAATGTGTTATTTTGTTATGCTATATCTATGTTGTAAACAGCCCAGAATAGCCCTAGGACTAGATGGGCGGTATAAAAGTCAAATAAATAAATACATAGAAATATTTTTATGTGCTGGTCCTAGTTTGGGAGTAGAGGTGGGTACTTGAGATGGCAAAATGTCTTGGACCGGCACTGAACAGAATGCAGAGTCTAATTACAGCATAAATGGCTTAATTGTCTGGATTTAGACCTGGTGGATTGCAACTCTGATAATTTACCATGCTTCTGGGGGTTAAATTCCTAAACATTTGGGGCCCCAAACATTCTCTGCTCATCATTTATTGCAAAGTGCTCTCTACTTTAAATGTAGTGGGTAACTGTGGTTCTCAAGATGTTGTTTCATCCTTCATCATTTATTATGCCTGCTCTATCTAATAGGCATGCAACCTAAAAACATCTGGAGGGCTACAGCTGTCAGTTCCTGTATTTACACTTATAATTCTACACACATTTGCTTTGAGTTAGACATGCTAGCAAAAATCCTCTTATGTCCACCAGCGTTATGAGGTTGATGCCAATTTGGATGGCACAATGTGTCCAGTTAAGATGCAAGGATAGACAGACATCTGATGTTGCACACAAATCACATAGAAGAAAATGCCCACGCTCACCTCAAGACTGGAAGCCATTTGCCACCAGGATTTATGCCAATTATATTATGCCAACATTACAGACCAAAGGATTTTGGTCTCAGGTTCTATCCCTACAATACATTTCTGATTACATTTCTTTTTATTTTTGACTGCTAGAACCGGTCCAGCAAATGTGACTGGCGATTAACAAGAAATGGTAATTCTTAGACCTGGCAAGCTGGAAGGGACCCTATGGATCACTGAATCCAGGCTTTGTCAAGGAGATCCAGTGGGATATCAAACTCCCAACCTCTGAAATGAAACCGTCCTATTTCTCTCTTTTCTCCATTGCCATGAAATGGAGTGTAACAAAAGGCAGAAGCACTCAGCAGACACCTTCTTTGAACAGAAGTTCCTCTCTCCTTCAGCACCACACCTCAGGGCTAAGAAGGGAATTCTCTACACAGCATCCCTGTGTTGTGGTGAAAATTATCTGGTTGCACAGGGGTCAAGGTTTCATTTTGCCACACAAGAAATAACAACGTCAAATCCTTTGGCCCCCTTCAAGACTAACAGCTTTTTCAAAATGCAATCTTGTGCATGTTCTAGGCGGCGCAAGATTGCACAAGATATCACACTATCCTTGAAGGCCTCAAATTGCCTCAGATTGTAGAGGGGAGAGGAATTCTCATTAACATACCTGCTGGAGGGCACAGCTGTATATAGCAGGTAACTGTAGAAAAGCCAGTCAAATGATGCCAGTTGAGGTTAAAATTCAACAACCTGCCTGGTCAGATTCTGTGCATGGACTGTGTAGTGGGGTTAATGTTGTCCCTTGCTTCAAGCAACTAAATAATTTGGACCACTCTTTCTGGTCCTTCCTCAAGACCATTTTTCCAGGCAAGCTTTCTCTGAGGGAATGGCTGCTAGACCTTATTGCTTTTTGAATGCATTTTGGTGTTATTTATGTTTTTCAGTACTGTATTTGTTGCTCCTTTTAGTGTTGTGTGCTCATTGTTACTAACTTAATGCTGACTTTTAGTTGTTGTAAGCTTCCCTGGGGGCTTTCTAACGAGAAAAGTGGGTTAAATATATTTTAAATAAATAAATTTAGTCAGGAGCAAGACCAGCTATATTCAATTACTGCCAACTAACCTATACACACAAGACAAAAGCTCATGGCCTTCAGATCAAAAATAAAAGCTAGTCACGTACATTTTTCTTGAACGTTCAGCTGGTTAATTTGTTCATCATCTCCACCTTCTTCAAACTGTTCCAGTTGGGTTAGCAGATCATCCCTTTTCAAGGTTTGGAGCCTGGTTCTTAAAAAGTCTAAGTTCTCAGGAGTAATTTTTTCCTGTTCTAAGAGTAGTTCGAAAAGTTCATGGCCGCTTTTGACAGCCTGGAGTTTTCTTTTACCAATTAAATCCCGGCACAGAAATTTCATATTCGACAGCTCCTCTGGCGACAAGGCCGCTGAAATGGAGTGCAGAAGACTCAAGAATGAATCCATGATTTCTGCAAAACCTAGAAAGGGGAGGAGATAGAGTCAGAATGTCTTCTAAAAACTGGAATACAAATACATTAGAGAAGTAAACTCGAGAACTATTATTTTCTAGCAGAAAATGCAATTTTAACTTAAACGCTGGCTTCCGGGTTTACAATGCAGCCAGTATTTACCTTCCTATGATGTCAACTATTTCACACGAATTTATGATTTATTGTTCGGAACGTTTACTAGGGAATGAAACAAAGCAATGGAAAAAAAATAAGTTTTGGTAAAGAGTACTCACTTCCTGGTTTGAAGTTTTCTGTCTCGCGAGGCCAGAACACGGGACACAGGAAAAACTTTTCTGCTGCCTCCGGGACACTCCGCCCAAGAGGTTTGACCGATTGCTTTCCGGAAATTACTGGGGAGGGGGGAAGAGACCTTCCGTGACACCAGGTGGCAGTGTTGTCCACTTTTTACACAAAACCAGAGTCTTTAAAAACCAAATGAAACTACAGTATACCTCTTAGGTCGTGGGCGCTTCACGTGCAATCTTAAAATGCTTTTACCTACAAGACAACGCAAAAGTTGGTCGTATCAGGTAAAAGCGGTAGTTGGTGTTAATGGAAACGCGAATTAGTTCCAATTAAACTCACCTATTGCCTTAGATAAATGAGATGAGTTAAAAATTGACGCGCGTCAATTTGATTGGTCCAAATGGACAATCAAAGAATTCTAAAGCACCCCTGATTTCAAGGGGACACGCCGATCGTATGTTAATTGATGGAACAACAATTTCTCGTCGTGCAGTTTTTCTCCACATAAGTGCTTCTGCTACAGCCACAAAGGTGGGACAGCTGTCTGGACAGTATGTCTTGGCTGGATTGGGGTGAACGATTAGTTCTGGAGCCCGGTCTGCTTCTGTGGCAACATTTGACTCCAAAAACTCTCTCTGCTTAGTTTGCATCCCCTTTTGCTTAGATATAGGCTTTCACTTCTTCTTCATCCTTGTCTGGTGATGGTGGAGGCAGGACACCTCCTTTCTGGATAAGAACTTGCCTAGTAACAGCTCTTCTTGGTAGTCTACTCTCTGTGTTAGAAGGTCTTTACCAGGATCATCTGTATTGTGATTTGCAGTGTGCTTAGATGCAGGGTTCTATAGTCCTTATATCCCAAGGCACCATTCCTTCATTGGTTCTGTTATCAACCTTTCCACATGGTATCGGATCCAAGACCCAGAACCCAAAGAACAGGTTGTATATATGTAGCTATGACACCTCTCCCTACCATTGGCTTTGTCACTTAGCATTTCACTACATGCACCCCTCAGTCTTTCTTATCAATAATAAATAAATAAATAATTAAATAACATTTTAGTATGGTCATTGACCCACATAGGCAAAACTGAATAAAACAGCATAGCATATATGTAGCAATTTGTAAGCCATTTTATCAATCCCCTACCTCTGCACCAGAATCTTGTCTATGAACTTCTGTGGCAGACAATATCTAAATCAAGTATCAACTTGTAATCAGCACTGTATTTACTTAAAACCCTATAAACACTATCAATCCCTGGAGCCCCTACATATAAAACAACTTATGAATACTGCAACTGAACTCTGGATGAGACCTTCCATTCAGCAATTTTAATAGCAGCAGCACAGAATTTAGCTACTTTGGTCAGCATGGTTATGTTTGGAGTGGACCCAGTGAGCCTACCAAGATAATGTCCTGTTATCTCTTATCATTCTGTTCTCTCTATCTCCATCACCATTTTCTTCAATTCTACATGGTGTTTTGACTCTATCTGTAAGCATGCCTGAATGGGATATGCAGTGTAGTTTTAGATTTTCTCCCAATTCTAATATTTCAACAGATGCAACATCTGGCTATTCTCCATCAGGAGGAAGATCACACCGTATCTAGAACAGTTGTCTACATAAGTTAATAAATAACATTCCGTTGTAAGAGGAGTCTGAATGGCTCCGCACAGATTGGTATGCACTGGTTCCAGGGGCTGTATTTCAGTGGCTTTTACTCTGAGGATTTTATAAAGTATGCTGCTTGTCTAGTGCTCTATAGTGCTTAAAGCACTCTCTGGACAGTTTATAAGTTAGGTGTGCAGGCAACCCCCCCTCCCCGAGGTGGGTACTTATTTTACTGTCCTTGGAAGAATGGAAGGCAGAATGAACCTTTAGGCACCTACCCAGGATTGAAACTTAGGCCCTTTGTACACGACCCCTAAACTCCACCGCAAATGGCTCCCAGCTCCGGAGCTTAAAATTGTTTCCTCACCAGCTCCGGAGTATACAGATAATTAAGTGCGACCACGCCCACCTAAGCGCGTCCCAGCGCACTTTTTAGGTACCTGCTCTCTGGAGGTGAAAATTCCTGATGCGATATAACGTAGTGACTGCCCGGCTCTCTCTGTTTGTTCTTTTTTTGCCCCCCGCCCCTTTAAGAGATCTGAATGCAGTGCCGGGACGGCAGAACGTAGGTGAGTGGCATTCTTTTCTTCCTTTTTTTCTCCCTCCCCTCATGCAGCCAGCAGCCAGGAGTGCGGAGGGGGTGGGAACGCAGGAACAGCGACAAACCCCTAGGATCTCTAGTCCGAATTTAAGTGGCCAGCGGATCTTAGGGGCTGTGTGAAAAGGCCCTCTGGTCATGAGCAGAATTTAGCTGCAGTACAGCAGTTTAACCACTGTGCCAAAAGGCCTTGTGTTGTTCCCATCTATATACCATACCCTTATGTGTCTTCGCTGTTGATCCGTGCCTTTTCCATCATAGCTCCGATCACATCCTTCCTAGAATGGTGTTTATATTGTAATGTGTGAGACAGATATGACAATATCTGTTCAAGACAATACGGCCCCATCTAGTCCTCAAGTACAGCATTCTAGAATTCTGGATGCTGCCCCAGAGAACGTTTCCTTTTTGTGTTTTACCACCGGCCTCACATCACATGATTAGGACTTCTGATGGAGCTGTTTCCCAACAGTAAGTTGATAGCAATAAAAAGTGCAACCTTAAATGTGATTTATGTAGCTCTGAGGATTAAAGGTCAGAGTCCTTGATGGGTAAAGCAATGGTACACAACCTGATGGCCTCTGGGTATACACCTCTCATTAGTCCCAGTCAGCATAACCAATGGTCATGATGTCATGTGGAAGCTACACCTGCAGTCATTTGGAAAGCACTAGGTTCCTGGACTAAAGAGATGGAAGTAGTTTGCACTTGGCAGTGAAAAATGCTGTAATGCTGTTGGTTTTTTTTAAAAAAATAGGAATACCGTAGATATTTCCATCAGAACATTAAACTTTAATAGGCATATCTGGAAGTTGAGTCCTGGCAACTGGACTTCTTTTCTTGAGAGATTGAAACGTTTCACTGCTCATCAAAACAGTTTTGTCAAAGCTGTTTGGATGAGCAGTGAAACGTTTCTATCTCTCGAGAAAGGTAGTCCCATTGCCAAGAGTCAACTTCCAGATAAACTCACCTGGATGAATGAGGATCTTCACAGACATTTAACAGGCATAATTATTTACCTTTTCATTCATTTTAATATCACTCTCATAGTGCATTTATAGTGCAGCATTTCAAAGCAAAATTGTTTTGTCAATCTGGTGTAAACTACATACCTAGTTTTATTACGGAATGCTCCTTTGTCAGAGAATGAACACATGCAACATAATCTGATTGCACAAGAATGCATTTTTCTTGGGGAGGGAATTCTTTCTTTTAAGAGAAATGTATTTATAAGCTGAACAACAGTGATCCAGTTTCCTCAAAAAACAAACTTTAGTGTGCATATAGCAATATCTGCTTAAATCCAACAGAGGGAACTCAAAGATTACAAAATACAGTGGTACCTTGTATAACGTAATTAATTCGTTCCAAATCAAATTACGTTATACAAATTCTAATTTCCGATAGGAATGCATTGAAACCGGATTTAATCCCTTCCAATGCGTTCAATGCGGCGCTAGGTTTTTTTGGGCGAGGGGGGGTGGGCGGGCGGTGGACCCCCGTGCAGGTGCCAGGTAAGGGTGCCCCTTCCCGGCTCACCCCCCTCTCCGTGTCTGCCGCCCCTCCTCTCCCCTCCCTCCTTCCCTCTTTCCCCGGGCGGCCGCAGGTGGTCGGGTGGAGGTGGCCGCGGGGGTGGGGGGAGGGAGTGGGTGCACCGCTTGGCCTGGGGCGGAAGGCTTGGGCGGGACCGTGCTGGGAATCCCTCCTGCTCACCTCTTACTGGAGCCCCAGAGGCTCCCGGCAGGCAGGAGGGTGCACCGGCAGCCCGCCCCGGAACCCCAGCATCCGCGGTGGTGGCCTGCCACCCCTCCCCTCCCCTCCCCGATCGCCTATACAGGGGTCTACTGTATAGGAAACACTCTTCCTTTCCAACTTCAGAACCATATCCTTCTGTTTTTATATGAAAGACAGTCCAACACACACACACACACACACACACACACACACACACAATCTTAAAGGAAATACACTTATGTGCAGAGGAAAAGGAACATAAGAGCTAGAGTGGTCATTATATTCTTGTTTTAATATATAATTAAATTAACTGTAATAATATTAACAATATTAATAAGTCATGTCCAACATCTTATGCTGAGGCTTTCCTGGAAAAATTAAAATCATGTTCCAAGTCTGTTATAAGGGCCAATACATCCTATATGTTTTGGGTAGTCCCTTATTGTTTCTTCCATTCATATATACAATAAAAGGGTGGCCATTGTTTGCAAAAGAATCCAAATGCTTTATCTAATTAGCTATATGCAGTTTGGTGGTTAATGTTTCTTACACTACTATCTTCCACACTCTAGATCAGTGATGGCGAACCTATGGCATGGGTGCCAAAGGTGGCACTCGGAGCCCTTTCTGTGGGCACCCGACATTGCCCCTCCATAGCCACCTATACCTATATACAGGTTAAATTACTGTATTGGCACTTTGCAAAAATAATAGTGGGTTTTGAATTGCAATTTGGGCACTCGGTCTCTAAAAGGTTTGCCATCACTGCTCTAAATCATTGATCCCCTACTTTGAGTTTGCACAGTAGCTGTACAGGACCCAAGGTTGGGAATCACTACTCTAGACTGGATACAACGTCCCAATTGATACCCCCTGCATATCCTTCCATTCTTAAATTATAGTCTGTGTCATAGCCACTAGAACATTGTCTTCCAAAGTTTGGAGGTGTGTGTGACTCCCTTTTATAATAGCCAAGTAACTTGGGACCAGCCACATTTACATAAAAAGATTGTTTTAATGGAGCAAAGAAAACACAGCTCAATTCAGTAATACCTTGGTTTAAGAGTAACTTGGTTTAAGAGTATTTTGCAAGGCAAGCAAACATTTCTTCTAAGTTTTGCCTTGCTCAACAAGCAATGTCTTGATAGCACTGGAGTAGGTCACATGATCACAAGTGAGCTAATGGTGGTACTTCCTCCCCCCCCCCCCTGCTGAATTGTGGGTGATTGTCTGGAATGTTGTGTCTCAGGCAGCCTTCAAAGCAGAGGAAGGAGAGAGGAATGGAGGTCTCCCTTGCACCAGCTTTCAAAGGGGAGTTTTAGGTTAGGTTTTTATTTTTCTTTACATTTATATTTTTGTTTAATTTGTTTTCAACATTGTTATTTTTCAAACAATTTCTAGTCATGGGGCAGCTAGTCAAGTGTGTATAGGGCTGGGCTACAAATTGCATTTTATGAATGTCACATTAAAAACACAGAGTAAAATCCAGCTGTTAGTCCCAAGCAGAACAGATTCAGCAGCCAGGTACCTAAACCATGGTGTGGATGTGGACTTCTAGCCAACTTCTTTTGTGAGTTTTGGCATTTGTCTGTACAGTATAAGGTCTATGGGACCAGAGAACAAATCATCTGAGTTTCCATTACAGTACAGTATTTCTTATGGGGAAATTTGCTTTGATATACGAATGGTTTGGTTTACAAGTATGTTTCCAGAACGAATTATGCTCGTAAACCAAGGTATTACTGTATATTATTAAAAATAATAGAAGAAACCATAAGCCCCAAGCTGAATGACCCTAGCTAAATGCAGCCAGCCAGCTATGTTGATAACCTAATGAGGGTCAATCTAGTACAGCTGGATCTGATGGTCCTCCGGGAACTGCAAATACTGGAGAGCAACAAGGCTTCAAGAAGCTTGACAACCCAACCAATATGCTGTACAACAGAGGAACAACAATATGCTTAGTTTCTGCACTGCATACAAAGGAGAGCCTGCATCCACACCCATCTTCACTAGCCTGCTCCCCACCTATCTGCCCAGAAGCTACACACTGGCATGGAATCCCTGGTTATGTGAGTTTGCCATGGAAGTGCTTAAAAACCCAAGGCCATATTAAATGAGCTATGTGTAACTTGGATAAATAACATATGCAGTAAAATTTCTGTTCACGCTATACCTCGAGGCAATATTCTTTTGTTGTCAATTTGTTTTAAGCTCTCTCTGTTCTGTCTGGTTCCCCCCCC
Source organism: Phrynocephalus forsythii (assembly GCA_029282475.1). Lineage (NCBI taxonomy): Eukaryota > Metazoa > Chordata > Lepidosauria > Squamata > Agamidae > Phrynocephalus > Phrynocephalus forsythii. The sequence goes on along the minus strand of JAPFRF010000001.1, from coordinate 123,766,086 downwards.
CGGGGCTTTTTTGTTTTGTTTTGGCTCCTCATGTTTTACATACTTCTGAATTTGTCTTGTACTGTCCAACCTGACTAATACTATATTTTGGGTGTGGGAGATTCTGTTTTGCTCTTCTGAAAATCCTTGCACAGGAAAGAGGAGCCCTATTTGTGTACCAACTGGCTGGAGAGGGCAGGAGAAAGTTTTAACAACAATTATTTGCTGTAATAGCAAGAAAAGGACCTTTCATTTACAAAGGCGGCACATACAAATGGGGATGGGGGTGAGGGGAGGATGGGATGGTAATTGCAAACAACGGGTTTGCTGGGCAGAGGAAGATTTCAGAGCATGGGCTGGTTGAAACCATTAAAAGAGTGGCACCTTGAAGAACAATGAACAATGTGTTCTACTTGACAGAAGTTTTTTGCAGACACTGTCCACTTCCTCAGTTGCATGACAGACTGCTTGAGTTATTTATTTATATGTACTTGCATGGAAGGGATAGGCCAGTGAAGGTGAACCTTTTAGAGACCAAGTGCCCAAACTGCAATTCAAAACCCACTTTTTTTTTTTGCGAAGTGCTGATATAGTAATTTAACCTGTATACAGGTGGCTATGAAGGGGCAATGTCGGGTGCCCACAGAAAGGGCTCCGAGTGCCACCTTTGGCACCCATGCCATAGGTTCGCCAACACTGGGATAGGCTGTAAATTGGAGGTCATAGACTGAGAGTTATGACAGTGGTAACTGTGATCAGAACAACTGTTGGTGAAACGGAACTTGAGTGGAGACACAAGCATCCTTGTGTTGGGGATCTGATTTATGGCATTCAGTTTTCTTTAACCCTTGTTCCTATCTCAAGCCACAGGGGATAGGGTTGAACCTTTGGATCCATTTTTTTTTTTGCCCAGCTATTTTGTGTTGGGTTGCTGCAATGCTTGGAGGGGTGAGGAATCTGGAGTTGTTTGGTGTGTGTCAGGATTGTGAATTTAATCTAAATTCCTGGACCAAGCATGTGCTCAGATACCCTCTCATTTCTTAACTGCAATACTCTTTTTCTGCTTCCGGAGTCATCATTTTGGACTTCAGGCTTCCAGTAAAAATAAAGTAGATCCTGCTACTAGACCAATGTTTTCCCATCCCCTTTCTGCATTGTACTGATGGAATGCTAATTTATTTATTTATTTGTTTATTTATTTCATTTCTATACCACCCATCTTCCAATAGGAACTCTGGGCGGTTTACAGCAAAATTAAAATCAACAATAAATAACAGGACAACAATACTAGCAGAAAAAGAGGGAAAACCCTCAGCAAGAGGCATCACAGAAAGAGGCATAACAAGAAGCACCTGGAAAGTCTTTCTCTCCTGTCCTCATGAGTCATTCCCTCTCTCAAGAAACAGGAAGTCTGATTCCCTGTTAATTTTTTTTTTTTTTTTTTTAAAGGGAGTTGCCCGGCAGTTCACAAGGGTGGGTTTTATCTGCTTTCCTATCAAGAAATACAGTGCAGGATATGACTAGGTGTGTGACTCATCTTACTTAAAAAGAAATGAATTACCAGTAAAGTTCCTTTCACATGCCTCATTTTCTTCTCCATGTTTCTTTTGAAACAAGGAAAAGTTGAAGTGGTTTTGTGTTTTGCCAGCAACCCATAATTATATGTTGAAATCCTGATGTAAGAAACATGGGTCATGTTCTAAACCACTGTTTCAAGTTTGTGTTGAGAGGAGCCAGAATTGCATGTGTTCTCCTACTAACACTGCCAACTTCAGTATTTATTTATTTATTTATTTATTTATTTATTTATTTATTTATTTATTTATTTAGCTTGTATGTCGCCCACTACCCAAAGGTCTCTGGGCGGCTCACAATCAGAATGAACAATTAAAACATCAAGATACAATAAAATTAGAACAATAAAACATATAAATGCAATAAATACAATATATTAAAAACACACCACTAAAATTGCCATCAGGACCCACAATCATTAGTTAAAAAACTTTTGGAATAGGAAGGTTTTTACCTGGCACTGAAATGTTATCAACGTCGGCGCCTGGCAAGTCTCATTTGGGAGGGCATTCCATAGTCTGGGGGCAGTTGCTGAAAAAGCCCTATTCCTGCAAGCCATCCCCTTCACCTCCTTAAGGGATGGTTCTTTCAGGAGGGCTCCCTGACTAGATCTTAATTGCCGGGTAGGTTCATATGGAAGGAGGCGGTCCTTCAGGTATCTAGGTCCTAAGCCGTTTAGGGCTTTATATGTCAAAACAAGCACTTTGAATTGGGCTCGGGCAGCAACTGGTAACCAGTGAAGGTTATACAGAATCGGTGTTATGTGTTCCTTGGTGGCCCTACCACTCACCAACCGTGCAGCATGATTCTGAACCAGTTGCAATCGCCAAACCGTCTTCAAAGGCAGCCCCACGTAAAGCGCATTACAGTAACCAATACGGGATGTTACTAGTGCATGTGTAACTGTCATAAGGCTCCGTTCATCTAGGTAGGGGCACAGCTGGTATATATTCTGCAGCTGGAGAAAGGCACCCCTGGCCACCGAGTCCACCTGGGCTTCCAGAGTTAGACCGGGGTCCAGGAGCACCCCCAAGCTACAGACCCTGTCCCTTAGGGGGAGTGCAACCCCATCCAGGACAGGGAAGTGGCCCTCTAGCCTGTCTGACGAGGCACCCACTAACAGCACTTCCGTCTTGTCTGGATTGAGTTTCAATTTATTAACCCTCATCCAGTCCATTATCTGGTCCAGACACGAGTTCAGAACAGAAACCGCCTCACCCCTAGTTATGCATAGTTACTCACATTTGAAATATGTGCCCATGGCCTCCAGCAACAACTTAAGCAATTAGGGGCTACTGTACTTTGTTTTTATGTCCAGCTCTTCCTCAGCTCAAGTGCCTTTCTAGCTAATTACATGTGGTCCTGTTAGCCTGAGAAATAGTTTGACCCATCCTGGTTAAGTGGGAAATATGAACCTGTGCCTCTGTTCAACACTGTAACAACTATGCCTAATTCAGCAACAAAGAAACGTAATTTTGTCTGGCAAAACACAAGACCACTTCAACTTTTCCTTGTTGCTTCTCCAAATTTTAAGCTGCCTTGCCTTCTGCTCTCTGGAAAAAGATAAATGCCTATGTGAGGGTACTGTGTAGTGTGGTGCATAGAGTGTTCATCTCTGACATCAGAAGCCCTGGGTTCAAATCCATATCTCCCCATGGAAAATTATCAGGACATGGCAATGCTAAACCACTCCGTTGATATTTCACAGACCTTAAAAATCCTATTGATGACAAGTAGATGGGAAATGTGTTTCTAAATAATAATAATAATAATAATAATAATAATAATAATAATAATAATAATAATAATAATAATAATAATAATAATAATAATAATAATAAACACTACTCAGCTAAATCAAATTGCTTTCCTCAGCAGCCCAGGCTACAATAAAAAGCCTAACTGAATAAAAAGATCATTGTTTGCTAGCATGAGGAGAACAAAGATCGGAGCAGTCCAGCTTCCCATACCTGAGGAATCGTCATGGAGAAAGCCTTCACTTATATCCCCATCAAGTGTTTCCAGTTTGTGCAGTGTGACCAGTGAGGAACACCTCCTCCTGAGGACCATAAAACATGGATAGGCTCATCTGAGAGAACATGAGCCAGATCCTACATTGTATAGTGTTCCAAAAGTCACTTGGACTTTTGCCTGAATTCACTGTAGACAGCAAACCCATTGTAATCAGCAAGTCCTCTGCTCTGCTCACCATTTCCCCCCCTTTTCCTCCTCCTTCCCTCTTTTATAGGAGTGGGATGGTATATTGTGGAAGACTGGGCATCATTGCTACCGTGCTTGAGTGCAGTGAACTCTTTTGTCAAAACTTTGTTGGTGGTTTGGAGGACTGGGGTTGGATCTGGACAGCTTAAGGGCGAAGGCAGGAACCTACTTGCCCAGAACAGTGAAGGAACTTCTCTGTACAGGGAGAGTGGGGCAGGGTCACGGTCTGGTCCTGCTAGGGGCCATGCAAGCCCAATCCTTGCCCCAGCTGTTGGAGAGTAATGGAGTGGCGCATACCTGTGTGGTTTCTAGAAGATGGCTGCTTCTGGTGAAACCTTCAGCAGCTCCTGAAGGGAACAGTGGTGGGCGCCGGGTGCCAAATGGGCCTCTTGATGCACTGGTGGGGGTGGTATTCAGCAATAGACCAGTAAAATGGGAAATTCACCATAGTTCTTCCAACATGCCATATTTCTCTTTTCCCAGAAAAGAAGTGCTCTTCATTAAGAGTTCCCTTGCAATCCCACCCCACTTCAGAAGATGGGCATTTTCTGATGTTAGATAACCCAGGCACCAACGGCACAGCATCCTAAAATGAGCAGTCTATAGGTTCTCATCAAATTTTCTTAAAATAATTCTCTCCCCCTCTTGTGTTAATTTGGGTTAAAATCAAATTTGCCAGAAGAGATTATGTTCACATCAGAACCAAACTCTGAACATGTGGCATGCTATCGTGGGAAAACACCCCACAGTATTTCGTATGAAAATTACCAAGTGGTAACAGTGTGAATCTGTAAGTAGACGTAGAATAATCAAAATTGTTTTCAAGGGTAGAAACAAATATGCAGTGAGGAGATTTTCTTTGGAAACTCCATTAGAAGGAAGCATAGTTTAAGGGAGAAATCTAAAAATACTCCAGTATTCCCACTGCCTCATATCAGATGAATTAAAAATACAGTTTGTTTACAGAACAAATTCCTCACTGTTCCAGTTTGTCACTTTTGCCATTTGTTCCAACAGCATCACGATAACTATAATGCAACATTCCCTAATAATTTAAACATTCTGGAATTGTTTCATATTGTGTGTGTGTGTGTGTTTTTAAAACTGTAAGACATTGAGGGAATCTTTTGGGTTGGTGTACTTCTAAATGTGAATACTGCAGTTGAACATACATACATACATACATACATACATACATACATACATACATACATACATACATACATAGCCTCACAGTAACAGAAGCAATATTAAGACCACTATTTAAAACACCCTCTTTGCTTGCCACAATACTAAATAATTAATGACTAGTATCCAGTTCCATTTTTGGGGAAGGTGCTAGAATGGCTTGTGGCCTTTCAACCCCAGAGTTTTTTTTTTATGAGACAAACTACCTAGATCCATTACAATCTGGCTTCAGGCCTAGTTATGTGAGAGAGATGGCTTTGGTTGCCATGGTAGATGACCTAAGTCAGGGAATGGATAGGAGATCTGTTGGTTTTACTGGACCTCTCAGCAGCTTTCGATACTAATGCCCATAATATCCTCCTGACCCATCTCTTCAGAATGGGGGCTTAGGGGCACTGTTTTACAAAGGCTCAAGTCCTTCCTGGAAGAGAGAATGCAGAAGGTGCTAGGGGATTCATGTTTGACACCCCAGCTGACTTGTGGGGTCCCCTGGGGTTCTGTTTTATCTCCTCTGTTATTTAGCATGAGACCACTGGGATTTGGTGGCATCAGTATGCAGAGGACACCCAACTCTACCTTTCCTTGTCACCTAAATGCAAGGAAGATTGTTCTGCTTTAAATCAGTGTTTGGTGTCAGTAATGGACAGGATGAAGGTGAACAAATGGTGAACAAATTGAAACTTAACTCAGACAAGACAGGGGTGCTTCTAATCCGCAGAAAGGAAATCAAGGAACAGGGATGCAGCCAGTATTGGATGGGATCACTCTCCCATTGAAAAAAAGAGGTGCATAGCTTGGGGGTGGGGTGCTCCTAGATTCTTCTTGATTCTGGATACCCATATCTTGTCATGGGCCAAGAGTGCATTTATACATTTAAAAGTAGTGCATCAGCCACAGCTGTTTCTTGAGAGATCTGATCTGGCCACTGTGATACACACACTCGTTACTTTACGGCTGGATTACTCTAACACACGCTATGTGGACCTTCCATTAGAAAGTGTCAGGAAATGTCAGTGGGTGTAAAATCCAGCAGCCATATTGCCGACTGTGGCTGGTGACAGGGATCACACAACACCCATGTTACAGCAGCTCCACTGGCTTCCAATCATTTTCCACCAGAGTTCCAAGTGTTGGCTTTTACCTATAAGGCCCTAAATGGCCTGGGTCCAAGCTACCTCAAAGCCTGTATTCCCCCATTATGAGCCTGCTTGATCATCTGAAGAGGTCTTTCTCTGCCATGCCACCCTCACAGGTAAATCTGATGAGTACACATGAGAGGGTCTTCTCTGTTGCTGCTCCAAGACTGTGGAACAACCTCCCACATGAGGCCAGACTGGCCCCGTCTTTACCATCCTTCCGCAAACAGGCAAAGACCAGACCTTTCTCTTCATGCAAGCTTTTCTTCAGTAATTAGCTAACTATTATGTGATGGATTGTCATGTATGTATTACTACTGCTTGTACTGAATTAATAGTGTTATGAGTATTACGTGTGTTTTCCATTTTTGTATATCATATCTTAGAGTGGCCTTTGTTTATTCTTAGCCTTTAATACTCTTTTTATAATGTAAAGTGTAAGATCCTTCTTGCAATATCTAAGATACCTCTTCACACTCATTATTTCTTAGCTTTAAATATGTTATCTAATTTTGTAACTGTTGCATACCCATTGTCTCCAATTATATATATACTCGCCTTCAATGTTGTAAGCACCTTTATTTATTTATTCATTTATATTTATTTATACAACTTATATGCCTTGGGTCCTTAACAGGGAGTAAGGTGGGGGTAAAAACATCTTAAATAAATAAAAAACAAAAAGAGTTTAAAATGAGAGTACTATATATGTACTGTATATTGATTGGAGACTTATTCACTTTCTAACAATGCAAGATTCTATTATTTGCAAAGCCCTTTCTTAGAAACACAGTGCTATGGAAATCAAATAGTCAGGAGTGTTAACAATATAGGGTGTGTCAGTGATTTGTGAGTCACACATAGAAACAAAAGTTATTGCCTTTCCCACAGTGACAGTGTAAGTCAGGGAGTAATAACCAAGTATAAGTTAAGTCAAATGTTCCAGTCAGACATTTTCAGCCACAAACATCCTCGCTTCCAAGTTCTGTGTGGTCAAAGACGCACCAGTTCTTTTCTTCCCAAGAAACCAGCATACTTCCATATTTTCCGTTCTGCCAGTTAAGCTTCTGGCTTGGATTCCAATTGCATGCTTGGTCAAAGACGCACCAGTTCTTTTCTTCCCAAGAAACCAGCATACTTCCATATTTTCCATTCTGCCAGTTAAGCTGGGGATGGCAGTTGTGGGATGGAGCGTGAGAGATTTGCAGACTTTATCCTTTAAATGCAGAGAGTAGAGGAATGTGAGAGCATGTTGCTACCATAATTGCAGCTTATGACAGTGTATGTTTTGTTCATCGTTTAGTAATACTGATGTAAACACTGATGTAAACGTTGAATTGGTTTCAGGTGATTTTGTTGGCTATGACTAATCTATTGCAAATCACTTCAATTTGCAGACTAATGCCTGGAAGGTACAACCACAAACACTTCTCACCTTGCAAGGGAGTATTAACTGAAGCCTCCTGGAATCCTAGAAGTCTTACTTCTAGGATTACATTTAGTCTTGCTTCCTTGTCCTTGGTCTTCTAATATCAACAGCATTAGCTTAGCCACCAGCCGATTAGTCATTTGTTTGATTCTCTGGCTGTAGCGTCACTTTGGATCCAAGGTAGAGCTACTGCTTCTTATCCTCAGAATTCCTGTTCTGAGAAACCTTGAAGGCCTAATTCAGACTTTTTACAGTCTTCCAGGTATTGTCGACTACATCTCCTGTGTGTGTGTGTGTGTGTGTGTGTGTGTGTGTGTGTGTGTGTGTGTGTGTGTGTGTGTGTGTGTGTGTGTGTGTGTGTGTGTGTGTGTGTGTGTGTGTTGTGTCGTTACAGTCGTAACCAACTCTTTGTAACTCCATGTCCATGGAGTTTTCTTGGCAGGAATACTGGAGTGGTTTGCCAGTTCCTACTCCAGGCGCCCATCCTTACAAATTGTTCATTTATACTGGAGGTACTGGGAGTTAGAATCCAACAATATTTGGGGAGCCACAGGTTTCTCAGCACTATGGCCTAGCTCGCCATAGCTCTGGGCAGCTCTACTTACCAAAGCACAACTTATTTCCTGCATTGCTTTCTGCATGTGCACATACAGCACTCTTACTGTTGTGGGTAGTGATAATGAAGGACTCTGGTGCCAGTAGGTAATGATAATTGGCAACTTGCAAGTACATTTCTACAGCCAGAAGGTGTGACTATGTCCAGGACTGTAATATCTTTTAGTGCAGGGTCAAACTGAATTTCCTTTTGAATGACCACCACGTCCTCATGAAAAAGGGCAGCAGTAGGTAAGGAACACAGAGAGATGCAGATATTTGTGTTCATGTGTAGATACCGTCATAGATATGGGAAGCAGACTCTAATTTGGAAGGAAGAAACACATGAAGTGAAAGAACTCATAAGGGCCAGAACTGCAGGGCAGGGCAGGCAGGAAATGAATGAAATGACATATTTTGTTATTCACACTTTAGAAAGGCAAGTTATTTTTAATGGAAACAAAAGAAGATGGGGAAAAGATCAGGAAGTTTTTATGTGTAAGATGAAGTGATCTCCCCTTCTTCAGTAACATTCTGTGAATGCAGTCAGGTAACTTTTGTTCTTTCTTTAGAAACATCTCTAGATAGCAGTAGAAATGGAATCTCTTTAAATTCCAAATGTGCAGAGGGAGGTGGGGTGATTCCCAAATCATAGCAAAATTAAAAATCAGTTTCAGCTTAACTATTTGTCTCAGAGACAAGAACATTGAATTTCCGATTGCAGAATGGTAGCTGTAAAAAAGGTGAATTAAAGTGCTTTGGTATAGACATAAATATTCAACAAAAACTGGAGCAGCTTTATATGTCTTTACTTTTCTTTTAAAAAAGATTCCATGAAAAGGAGCATATATAATTTTCTAGGTAGTAATACAGCATTATATACAAACCCTTTAAAAAAAGTAGTACAAAAGAAACTATAAACAAGCATAAGCATTTGCTATTATTTAATTCTTTCAAAAAAGAACAAACATTTCTAAGGATATAGTCTGATTATTTACAGGAATGTCAGTATTCAGCCAACATTTTTAGATAGGTCTTTATGAGTTCTTTATTTTGTAGGTTTTTTGTATTTAACTAAACTGGGTGATCCATCTACTTTTAAAATTGCAAGTTGGTTGATCAAGCATGGAATACCCATTTTTATAGGCGTGTACTTACATTTATTCTAGTTTTTGATGAAAATAACTGGCTATTAATAGCTCAGTATACATGAATTTACATTAGCTAGCAACGGTAAGATGAAAATAATAAAGGGCTAAACATCTGTTTCTCAAAAACAGAGGCTAGTACCTGTTATCTCCTGTTATCTCCTCTTTCTATGCCTGTTCCCCCACATATGTTACAGCCTAGCAAACATTTACCATGAAAGCAGGTTTCCTTGTGCAAATTGCACTTCTAAATATGATCCCACCTATGTTGGAATGGGAGGGAGTGTGTCCAGCTTCTGCATTATAAAAGTACCACTGAACAGGTGGTTAATTCCATGAGCAGCTTCTGCTGAAAGATGGGGTCTCCTCTCTCAATGTTCTTCAAACCTTTAGCTCCAATATCATATTTCCCCAGCTCCATATTTCAGGGAATATTAATTGCCTTTTTTGTACATTTCCTTAACAGTTGATTGATTTGATTACACCCCAGCAATGGTTTTATTTTAAAAATTGGTCCCAAAAGTGTGATTTGATAGGCTTCAAGACTGACAGGGTTCCCCTCTCTTTAATAATGATAAATGAATTCTGTAGTGTTGATTCCAACCTATGGCAACCCTTCCAAGGGTTTTCTAGATAAAGAATACACAGAAGTAGTTTACCATTTCTTCCTTCCGGGGGTGCCCTGGGATGGTGCATCTTTCCCATGCCTTCCTAGGCTGGCTCTTTTCCCATGAGGCACAATGAGGAATTGAACCCTCAACAGCAGCCAGCACTGTGCGAATCTGGCTTCTGAATCATAGCTCAGTCATCCTTAAAATGTGTGCATATTTAAGCACCCTAAATGTCCAAACTTCGCCCCTCCTGATGTTTTGGACCACAACTCCCAGAATTCCAAGCCTGTATTTCCAATGGCAAAGGACTGTGGGAGTTGTGGTCCAAAACATCTGGAGGGCTGAAGTTTGGACATGCCTGCTAAACATACCATGCATTTGTTGGAGGCGTTCATTCTGGGCATTCCCTCATAATCCAGCCTATGGCAAGCACCATCAAAGCTCATTTATTTCTGTACGTGTTTCTGTCACTGAGGACCTGTGGACTAAGAGTGTGACTGCATGGTCAAATACTCCAGGATTTGTTCTATTAATAAAACAGATGAATTTGGAGTAATTTTTAGTGACCACGTGATACAAAGCAGAATATTACCTCTGTTTCTTGGGGGGGAATTCTGCTTTTTCAAGCCAGCATTATTCAAACAGGCCTTTCCCCATGCTGTTAGTTGTGATATGTTCTTGCAAAGACAGGGGTCATATCTGTAAGGTGTTTCTGTGGTGTAGGCAGTTGGGGCACGATGTTCAGGCTTGTGGAGGGTGGGGGGCTGGGGTGGGAACATGCAAAAGCAAAGCACTGTGATTTTAATGTGAGGGATCAGGTTCTAGTCCTGAATCCAGTCATACACAGTAAGCTTTAAAACCTGTGGGAAGGCCCTTTTGTTGTGAAGCAAAAACTTGGTGCTCTTAATTGCTTAATTGACAGGTCTGAAAGTGGTCCTGCCTCTGTTTTTAGTAAACCCATCTTCTCATTTAAAGCTTCAGACCATTACATTTTCCAAAAACTTTTCTATAGAAAAATAAGATGGAAAGGTACTTCACAGTCTAAGAATACAGAACATCAAATATTTGAACAGTATTTAAAAAAAACCCCATCATAATTCACATGTCAGAATGATTCCATAACAGGGAACAACACCATCCCATTCCCATCTGTTACTTTCCAGCCTTACTTTCAAGCAATGCAGGAATTGTCTCATCTTTTCTCCCATATGGCTTTATGTGTTAAGTACCTGTTAAGTACCTTTCCATGTCATTTTTCTACAGAAAAGTATTTTTTAAAAATATTAGGAGCCTGAAGCTTTAAATGAGGAAGTGCCTTCACTTCAAACCATGAAAAGATTAGCAGAGGTGGAACCAGAGGAAGAAAGGATCCTTACGGGCAGGACCAGAGGAGGTAAAGAAAAAAACGGGGTGCTTTGGTCTGTAATGCTACTCGCATTACAAACAAGAATGAACAGTGAACCCTGGATTCAGCAGCCCTTGTGTGAGCACTAATTGCTATTTTAAACAAAATATGGGCTGCTAATCAAACGGAAGCAAAACGGAATCATTCTGATTTGGCTTTCCAGTGTAGTCACACTCTAGTCTAGTCAATGCAAGTTGCATTTGGGCTGAGTGGGTCTGGTGATGTGTTATTTCTCTCAAATTCATTAAGGCCTAATGCAAAACAGTTCAGTTCATGAGAGGAAATCCATAGGTAGTCCCAGCTTGAATAGATCCATTGAAATTAATGGCACTTATTAGTCACCACTTAGGCACAACTCTTTGGTTTGAATAATTTTATTCCAGTTGGGACTGGATTTAGTCCATGATGTTGCATGGTAGTAATGAAAAAACTGCAGTTAGTGACCCAAATTACTATGAGAAACACACTCCCACATATGTCAAATGACAGAGGGGAATGTCAGGTTCCACCTACATTATACTATCTTGTATGGACAACATCCATATGCTGGGAAATTACTATTTTGGATTAACAATTCCAGGTATCTTTAAATTCATATATATTTATATTCAGGTCCAGACATACAGGTGGGTGTCAGGAATTCCTTAACCATCTGTTTGTGCAGAAGCTGCTCGACCTTCTAAAATATGCCTCCCCTGCTCAAGACAATTTTTGAACTAGGTCAGCTGAGACTTAATTTTACAGACATGGCTGACCATGACTACCATAAAACCATCCAGGATTATTTTTAATTGAAAAATGACATTCCTGCAATTTGGTATGTAAGAAGCAGTTGTAAACAAAAAACAAGCCCTTTATTAAGAACAGTCTTTGGTTATATTGATATTTTAAATATATCTGGACAATATTTTGTTAACTTAATTCATTCCTACACAAACAAGGTTCTTTTATGGGGAAAATGATACTAAATGGTTAAAATAATATTAACATACAAATAACTGCATATTTTATCATGAAACTGGTGAATGTTACAAAACTATATACTGATTTTGCTATCATTTTAAATTATTTTGCAACAAAAGGCATTTTTATTGAGCTATAGCAGTCTTGGACATTGGTTTTGTAATAAACTATATAGTAATTTGCAACATACTGCCAGACACTGGCTGTACTCAATGAAATTACGTTTCACTCCCTAGCAAAATTAAATTTTATCCACAAATTATATAACACATCGGTGATTTGATATGTGGTATGATGTTTGCAGTTCAGAACTAGGTAGACTAGTACCTAAAACATGCCATACATGAATTTTGCACTGACTACAGTAACAGACATTTCCCCAGTTTACAACTGCATAGAAAGTGAAATGCCACAGTTATTTAAAAGAAAAAGAGAAGACAAATGCACTGTGAATAGACCAAGACAGAATCCCTGCCATTTTGATTCTATTTTCATCTGTGATGTCCATCTACATGACTGGGGATATCTATCTGTAACACCATCTTTTCCCACAGTTGGTAACTCCCATCCTCATCAGCATTCTAACACCTATAATTAGGATATTGGGAGGCATATTCTAGGTTCTAGGGCTTGGGTTACTTTATTTGGATGCAGCCATTGGAAGTTAACTTTGTTGTGTGTCCAGCTTACTTAGAGGCAATCCCTGATGCCATTTGCTTCCAAATATTGGACAGTAACAGTATATAGTGATTGCCTTTCAGGTAATCAAATGATTTCCCCCTGTTCGTTCCTTCCTGATCACAGGAACTGCAGCAGCTACTATCAGGAATGCTTTGAGGGTTAGGTATCCCTTTACATTTTGCATAAATATTTCAGCAGGAAAAAAAACACACCATATCAAGTTTTTAGAAACAACATGATATGCCTCTCTGAGGAACTTTGAACCTTGAAAAATCCTTTTAAAGCATTTATTTATTTATTTGATTTATATACCGCACCATCTAGCAACAAGGTCACTCTGGGCGGTTTACAGAGTATCACTGTTATTATTGTCTGAAAGCTTTCCATGTGGAAATCCAGACACGGCTGCTATGTCTAAATAGTCTCAAGATCAAACGTTACACATATGTGCCTTTCAAGTGCTGTGAGTAACATGTGTATTTTGTGCTTAGCCTTCCTCACCTCAGTACAAAAGGTACTGTGGAAATGTTTGGCCTTTAAGGCAAAGTAAGTGCTCCAGGACGTTTGTTCTTGATTTGCCTGGATTTTGGCATTATCACAAAGCTAAACTACCGACAGCGACTGAAACACATTTTAGAGTAGATTTGCACATGGAAGTGAGATCTTTCTTCATTGTGTTCTACTGCATAATAGGATAAATTGCACACAAGAAAGGGTGCACTATATACATTTATATGCTTATGCTAGATCAGTGGTTCTCAACCTGTGAGTCCCCAGATGTTCTTGGACTGCAACTCCCAGAAGCCTCCACCACTCGCTGTGCCGGAAGGGGTTTCTGGGATATTTGCAGTCCAGGAACATCTGGGGACTCACAGGTTGAGAACCACTGTGCTAGATGATCACATGGCCAAGATGAGGAAGCTGAAGCACCTGGTGCTTTTGAAAATGGATAGAATATCATTTTTTAAAAAATATAAACTTTATATTTAAACTGAAAAAGGCAGGGAAGAGTGCATGCGGTTTACTTTTTATTCGTTATGTCTAAGAAGCCATTTCCTGCTGTTGTACCACCAAAACACCTCTAACCCATGGCAACCCTATGAATGAGTGATCTCCAAAATGTCCTGTCCTCAACTGTCCTCCTCAGTTTTGCAAACTCAAGGCTGTGGCTTTCTTGGCAGAGCCAATTCATCTCATATTTAGCCTTCCCATTTTCCTGATGCCTTCAACTGAAAAGAAGGCATATAGTCCAATAATTCTCTTTAGCCATTCTGTTTTTCACATCACTTTCTTTGCAATTCTTTTTCCTTACCTCCTCCTGTTGCCTTTTGAGTTCACAGGGACTCTCAACTTCCAATGTATTTTAGTAAGCTTCTCCAATACCTGTCCATCCCTTCAGACCTAATATCAATTGAGTGCCTTTAGAACTAGTTATTTGAAAAATAAATAGAGAATGAACTAGGAACACTTGGAGACTTTTGATTACTATTTTGGTGAACACCTGCTTTAGAAGCCCTGCTAGTGGTAACAGACCCTGGAGATTCTTATTCTGCAGAGAGCTGTAATTTTTCTTAATAATATCGAATTTATCTGTAATTTGACATCAGTGGAACTGAAAAAAAAAACAGTTAATAAGGGGGGGGAGGAAAGACGGAAATGGACTGTGACAACAAAGGTCCAAAGAACATTTGACCGCCCTTATATTCAGATTATTCAAGGGAAGAGGCACCAGAAATCCAGCTATGTAAAATACAAAAATGAGCCTGGCTGGATTAATCCTTAAACCTACCTTGTCCAACATCTTCATTCTAACAGTGGCCCCCAAGACACTATCATGATTAAGCCTATCAGGAGTGCAGCATCCTGTAGCAGCTACGTTTATCGAGAACTTGAGATCACAGGGTTTCCTGTCTATTGACAGTCCATTCAGCTGCTATGGCTAACAGCCACTGATGAGTTTTCTGTAGATTCACTTTACCCCTTTTAAGAATTACTTTACCTGGTAGCTATTACAACATCTTTGGTAGCAAATCTAGTACATTCATGAGGCATTATGTGAAATAGCATTTCGGTTGTTTGTTCTAAGCTTATGGCAGTTCAACACTGAAAGATGACCAGGCTGAGTTTTGGTATTATGAGAAGGGAAGAACGCCCCCTACTATAGGCATATAGTTATATTCCTCTTTTAAGTAAAAAGCCCGAATATTCATTTGGTAGTTGCTCATTTTACTGTGAAAAAGAGCAAAATAGTAAGAGGTACAGAAAGGGGCACAGAATAACACTGGAAGAGTTTTTTTTTTATAAAAGATATCAGCCTAGTAGGTCATAATTGTTCAATTGAAGGATGGTGGGAGCTACAATGGTGTTATAGTCAATGAAGCACTAGAAGTACCATGGAATTTGGAAGAAGAGGGTATATCAAATGAGAAGTTTCTGGACATAATAAGCAGGGATGACATGCAAATGTGACATACCTAGGCAGTATGTTTCTTCAGTGTATTCTCAGGAACATAGGTTTTAGGTGGGCAGTGCAATTCGCTAGTAGATCTCTGTGTGCTCTGTAATGTGGGGACCTTTTTTAAAAAATAGCCCCTTAGTGCTTGGGGAAATTGTGCTGTTTCTAATAAACCTTCCTGTCCTACTCACCCCTTGTGGAATGTGCACTAGACACTCTGGATTACTAAACCAAAAGCCTTTCCACCAATTCTTCATCTTGCATGTTAAGAAAAAAAAAATGAAAGAAACTCAAACTGTTCTCAGTAATGGAGGATTCAAATGATTTTGCTTTGAGACCCTTTTGTTTCTCAAAGTGAATGAAGTGCAGCCAATCTGATGAACTGAAATCGAACAAGGCAAGAGCCCTGAATAGAAAACTGACATGGTCCTGCCACTGTTTTCACTGATGAAAAATGGAGAGCATGTTTTGCTTACAGCCAAAGAACATTCAACCCGATTTCTGCTTACTGAAGGGTCAGCAGATTCAAGTCCAGAGCTTTTCTGCCACAGCTTTGTATGAAAGCATTCTACAGTGCACTGCTACTTTTGTTTTGTACATTATAAAGCTCCCACATAGCTAACCTGGAATGGGGGCCCCGTAATTACTACGTTACCTTCTGTGATTTTTCAATAAATAAGCTAAAATAAAGCTCCCAAATAATACCCTTCTGAATCCTACCTTATAACAGTGATAGTTATAAGCTAACCATGTATTATGCATATATCTATATATGTATTAAAAAAATCCCTGGATTACTGTTCTGTGCAAAGAAAACAAAAACAAAAAAAAAGACACAGAAAAGAAAAAGAAGAAAAACAGAAACTGGTCCTCCAATTTGGTAAGAACATTGTTTTGCACATAGATATAAGCAAAAATAGTTGCATATGCTTAAACATGCACCCGGTTGTTACAGGATCAAGTCCTATCATTTAAGTAATGGCTTGTTTCGGAATGGAATGCTCCCAGCGTAAAACCATTTCCTCTTCTACACATCAACATGACATGAATGACAGGAAGACACACTCCCTCTATGGCTCATTGATGACCTCGGGCTATGGTTGTTACAGTGTTCACCTTTCCTTTTATCCTTGTCCTTCCAGGTTTCTAGTAGCTGCAGTTTTCCCTGTTCTTCTTTCATGAAGACTTCCACCATCAGAACTTTCTCCTTGTGGATCTGCTGACTGATGTCCTTGGGAATGTCAGGTATAATCCAGTCCACAAAATCACTCATAAACATGACCAAGTTCTGAAGAAGAAGAAAGTTTGAGAAAATGCTGGCAGAATGAAAATGAAGGCTGGTGAAAACTAAATTACTTGAAGCCGTTTCCCAAGAAATAGCCATGCTAACTTGTTTTAGCATGTTACCAAATTAAAGGGGAGAAATAAAAGAAAGGGAATGGGGGAAGGGTGCAATATTGTAGCACTTGAAGGACTAGAAATTAGTTTTAGTATGAGCTTTGGTAGATCAAATCTCATGTCTTTAGGCACCAGGAGTACAAATACACATCCCCTTTATTTATATATATTGCTATAGTGGTGAGGTCATGACTAGGTGAGGATACAAAATACCTGTGTTAAAATATCGAGTCGCTTTATTATTTATATACTTGTCGGTTAATAATTTCCAGCACTAAGGGGATGTACAAATGCAGAGGGCATTTTTATGCACTTCCTCTGTCTGAAGAAGTGGATATGCAGCCACAAAAGATCATTCTGCCCAAAATCCTGTTGTAGATCCTATGTGGAAAGGTGATGATGTCATCCACAGGAAGCTATTTTCCATAATGAAAATTTCCTACTTCTCCCCTGCAGCTTTACCAATTCCAGTATAAAACTGTTTCATAGTGTTGAAACCATGGGAGTTGCAGGACAAGATAAAGAAGTTTTTAAGTACTGGAAATCTCCCCCTTGCTGATAATATTACCTTGCAGAAGTGATTTTTAGTAATAAAAGTCTTCCACCTTTCACCCTGCAGCTTTTCACTGAATGAAAGGGGTTTCATAATTTATTTATTTATTTATTTATTTATTTATTAAACTTGTATCCCACCCATCTTCCCCAAGGGAACTCTGGGCGGCTTATAGCAATAAAAAACAGATATAGACAACAGACAAAAAAAAGGAGGCGATGAATCAAGATGGCAGCAAAACCCAGGGCAAACAAAACAAAACAAAACAAAACAAAACACCAGACTAACAGAGGGAGTTGCCAAAAGCCTCACTAAAGAGGTAGGTCTTCAAAGCCTTCTTAAAGGCGGGCAGGGACTCCAACAGGCGCAGCTCACTGGGGAGATGATTCCAGAGTGCAGGGCCCACCACAGAGAAGGTGCAGTCTCGCGTATGTGATTTCCGCGCCTCTCTGGGTGTGGGCAACCTCAGTGAGCGCGCCTGCGCCAGCCTAGTGGGTCTGGACCCAGTTGTCCTTTGGGAGATACACTCCGCCAAGTACTCTGGTCCCAAGCCGTGGAGGGCTTTGAAAATCAAAACCAAGACCTTGAACCTGATCCGGAGGACAACGGGGAGCCAATGCAGGCGAGCCAGGACTGGGGTGATGTGCTCGTAAGAGCCAGAGAAGCCACAAGACAAAAAAGCACAAAGTTTTTAAAGACTGCTGATGGCATCAACACCTTTCTGCAGGCATTTTTTTGTGCAACAGGATTGTAGCCACTGAAATAAAACTGTTAGTCTCCCAAGTGCCACAATGTTTTGACTTTTTCCCTCTTTTCTTTCTTTTCTATTTCCTTCCTTTATTTGCTAGTATAAACATATTGATCCTTCAGGAGAGAATACATATACTGTATCTGTCCCCTATAATAAACAGAACTTTAAAAAGCTTAACATTGCCTAGAGATTTTAACCTTACATTATGTATGTATGTATGTATGTATGTATGTATGTATGTATGTATGTATGTATGTATGTATGTATGTATGTATGTATGTATGTATGTATGTATGTATGTACTTGTTGACCACCTGATCTTGCCATGGGAACTCAGGGCAGTGTACAATACGTTGCAAAACAACTTGCCCATACAAGCCCCAACATAACAAACCAAGTACGAATAATAAAGAAAACAGTGATAATAATAAAATAAAATACAAATAGGGATAAAAATAAAAATAAGCATAACTCATCAGCAACCATATGGCACGGTTATAGCATTAGCTGTTCATGAGCTGCATTCTTTGAAGGTCTGTGTCAACTGGGGAAAATATGGGTAGCATTGTCCCGCAGGAGGAGGGAGGGAATAGTAGAAAGTACAAATACTATTTTGTCATTTTGCCCCCCTCCCCCCCCCCGTGCAGTGCTTGGGGAACATGCTCTGCTCTCCTGCCAGTTGCAGCCAGATTTCTGTGCCCAGTTCTACTAACTTTATACATTGCCTCTCCACCCTTGTTGATTGATCAAGGGAATGGGAAGCATCATTTGTTAAGAGCATGAATGACTTTTTTGCCAGGATTTATGAAATGATGTAGGCAGACTGGAATATATTTTCACATGATACTTGCATTTTAATATACTTGCATTTTAAAATGCAGAGACTGATTTCCCAGTGGGAAGTGGCTCTGGTTTGAAATACTGTAAAAAGTATTGCTCTGCTGACAGTCTCACTGAAAGAAGCTACTTGGATGAGTAGTGAACTGTTTCAATTCCACAAGAAAAGAAGTCCAGTCACCATGACTCAACTCCCGGATAACCTCACCTGGATGACTGTGAACCTCCACAATCTCATTGAAAGGGTTTTATTAATTTTCTTTCCATTTCAGGTCTCGACCTCAGCTTGCATAAATGAGCAGCTTCTTTCCAAAGTCTGGCAACAACTTGCCTGATTTCCAAAGTGATCTGCATTTAGCCTACCTGCTCTTGTCCCACCCCCCACTATACTGGGCAGCTTTTTCTACTTGGTTAGCGGCTACACAGCTGTTTTATGCTTTATGAGGACTATGTTTTGGTGTGCTATTGTAGTTTCTTCTAGGGTGCCCACAAAGTATATATTGCCAATGCAGACTTCAAAGGACAGTCTTACAATTCTTAGAGTAACGCCTTTCAGATAGTTCAAAGTAATTACCCCTGTGTTTCAGCAATACTGCTGGAAAATGGTTACAGGATTAAGGAAAGAATATGAAATTGTTACTGTTTTCCTATTCACCTTTCCTTTAAAAATATCTGATATATATAAAGCACTGGGTGATGTAATATCATTTTGCTTGTATTTCCTCACCCCACCTATTATTTGCTGTTTGGCAGTGAAGTATGGAGATACAGGGTACATGACATGCTGTGTTATAATATATTTTACCAGGAAGATAGGGAAAAAACATGGAGCAGCAGAGGCTTGGACTCTCTTCTGTTTTATAGTTACTCAGTCTTTTCTCTGCAGTGAGTCTACCTGGCTTGAACTAGATTGTTGGTTTTCCAAGTTCCTTCTGGTTAGCCTGATATATCAACAGATTTTGATCATACTTTACCTGGAACACTATTACAAATGCTAATCTTGCTGCCAGTACAGCCCAGAAGTCCTTTGCAATGTCATATTTATTTTCAGACCATGGGGGCTCTCTATAGTCTTTGTATCTGAAAAACAGGACACAACTTTTAATCAACAGGTTCCAGCTGGTGGGGGATTCATCATGGAATATATATCAAAGGCTATATGAACATTTTGTGTTGATATAATACAGATTAGTAAGCAATTCCTTTTACAGTATGGCTGTAAACATCTGTGGTTTGATGAAAACTGAAAAAATAATCCTCAAATCATGTTTCTCTGTGTATAGGAGAACAGACTGAAAACACTCTGGAAGTTGGCATGTTGAGTTCACTGTTGACAAAATTGTCTTGCTGCCTTCCCTTGTCCTGCCCACCTGTTCTCTCCTTGTATTTCCATTGTGTCGTGCCATGTCTCTGAGAGCACAGGACAATTATCTTGCTGCTCAGACTACACCAAATCATAACTTGCAGTCCATTCCTTCCCAAAAAGACAGACCACCCTTGCCAAATATCTCAGGGGTGTGTGCGTATGTTGTTTTGCTGCATGTGTGCGCCTGCCCCAGAAATCATGGCTGGGATACTTTGTTTACCAGGTGCAGGCATAGGGGAGAGCAGAACAAACATTACAATTTGGGTTACGTTATGTGACAGGATTTTGGCTCCTAGGTTTTGAACAGAAAGGTTTTGTTCCATAGAAAGTTAGTTATAGGCTAAGGCCTGAAGATTTAGGTAGGTCATCCTTTTCAAATTGTGAATATTTATGTAGCAATCTGAGCTTATTTCATTCTATAACACCACTGTCAAATTCTCTGAAAAAAGTATTTGGATTTGTTTCCCAAACAAATATATGTTTGAAATGAAGGCTGCCTTGAGACAGGGGATTCTTAGCTCTTTACTAAAACAATGCAGACATTCTGTCCTTTCATCCTAATGTTTGTTTGTTTCTAAGGAAAGGAAAAGATGAAAGCAGAAGAAGAAAACACTGGGTTTTCCATTAAACACGGGAAAGCGATGTAGTGTTCTAAGGACATGACGCGGCAACTCCCTTATGTATGTCTATCATGTCTTTGTGATACGGCGAGGGGGGAACTGAATCAGAGATGATACCTGTATTCATGGGTATGTGGAATCAAAATTATTATTTTGCAGAGGTGTGGGTGGAAGAGATATTAGTAAGCATGTAATTCTGCAAGGAGGACGTACATCTATTCAGGAAGCAATGAAGAGTTAAAGCCAGAACAATGCAGGGACAAAAATGAGAGATGATTGAAATGTAATGTGATGCTCTGAGTCTGACATATTTGTACTTCAGATAATTATTTTTTCACCTGCTCCTTTCAACTCTAATTCCAATCTTAGCATAATCGTTTCTATCACCACAGAGGTAATTTCAGACAATTGTTAGTGCCACCAGTCAAAAACACCTAGCCGCTATTTTGTGTTTTCTTCCATGATGGAGAAGTCTGTGAGTGAGGCAGGATGAGCATGCAATGGCTAAAATACTATTGCTTGGAACAGCAAATCACACTAGAGTAGACACGTTGAATCAGGGGGAATTGGTGAGTCACATTTAGATTAACTCTGAATGTGATGTCCTTTAGCATAGCTGCAGTTAGAGCAGGCCAATTTGAATCGATGGGGTTTCTGGAGAAGTTGACTAGCTCAGTGACTTAGGTACCTGGTTGTGGAACATGTCTCACCACTTCCTGGGAGAAATGTAAGAGTCATGCTCAATTCAGTTAAACAGTTTTTTGTCCACTATGCAGTATTTTTAATAACAGCAATCATCACATTTTATTGGTGGAGTGGAAACACACTAGGCTGCTAGGGACTCTTCCTTGCCTGGTTTGGTGGGACTGTAGAAGTAACAAAGTAACAAAGTGCCATTGAGCCTTTGTACACGACCCCTAAACTCCACCGCAAATGGCTGCCAGCTCCGGAGTTTACAATTGTTTCCCCAAAAGCTCTGGAGTTTGCAGGAAATTAAGTGAGACCATGCCCACCTAAGCGCGTCCCAGCGCACTTTTCATGTACCTGCTCTTGGAGGGTGAAAATCCCCAAATCCGGATGTAATCTGGTGAGTGCGGGCTCCCCTTGCTTCTTTGTTGTTGTTTTTTGCCTCCCGCCCCTTTAAGAGAAGGAATGCGGCTCGGGGCAGCTTGGACCGGCAGACTGGAGGTGAGCCTGCATTCTTTTGTTCCTTTTTTCTCCCTCCCGTCACGCAGACAGGAGCAAGGAAGTGCAGAGGGGTGGAGACGCAGGAAGAGCAACGAACCCCCAAGATCTCTGGTCCGAATTTAAATGGCCAGCGGATTTAGGGGTCGTGTGAAAAGGCCCATTGTTTTGCCACGGGATGAGTTGGTGCTCATGGACATTCTTATCTAATAAATGACTTCCTGTCTTTATATATGAAAACGTATTTATTTACAGTAAAACTTTGGTTTACGAGTACCTTGGTCTACATGTGCTCTGCAAGACGACCAAACATTTTTTATAAATTTTATCTTGATAAATGAGCAATGTCTTGCAATACGAGCACTGTAGTACATTACATGATCACAAGTAAGCCAATGGTTCTTCTCTCTTCCCCCCCTTGCTGCATTGTGGGTGATTATCTGGAATGTTCCATCTCAGGCAGGCCTCAAAAGGAGAGGGAGGGGAGAAGAAGGGAGGTCTCTCTCACACACAAAACCAGGGTTTTGTATTGTTTTTCTTTATATTTATGTTTTTATTTAATTTGCTTTATATTTCCATTATATTTTGTATTTCCTTTATTATTTTATATGACAATATTGTAATCATTTTTATATGAATATTTTTGGGCTGTAGAGCCAATCATTTGCGTTTCCATTATTTCTTATGGGGAAAATTGCTTTGATATACAGTACAAGTGCTTTGGATTACAAGCATGTTCCCAGAATGCATTATGCTTGTAAACCAAGGTTTTACAGTATTCATTCATTCATTCATTCATTCATTCATTCATTTAAAGAGAGGGTACAGTCATTATTTTGGGAAAATAAAGTCATTATTTTGAAAAAAATAATTAGGTAGGAAGGTAGAGGAACTTATGAAGAAGGATGACTTGCATAACCATCCCTTCTGGGGGCAGAGATAGAAGGAAGAGTTTAAGGAATCAATATAGAAGAAGGGGGAAAGGGTGCCAGTTTTGGTCCAGATAGTAGTCCTGATCGACTGGTTTGCTCTAAACTAAGAGGAATAAAAGGGAACATTTACAGCAAAAATAGTGTATTGAATTTGGGCTTACAACTGAATATGTGGGAACAAAAATATTCTACAATAATGTACATGAGAATAGTTCAGGGCATGGAAGAGGGTCAGTTCATTAGCCAACGGTAGCGTATGTGGAGTTGTTATATTTACAAATGGACACATGACTGGGTAACTGCTGATTGATTTTCCCAGTCCAGTCCAGACCATCAACGTTTTGCAAAACTCAGCTTCATGAAGAGTATTGGCAGACTCAAAAGCATATCTCCCCCCCCCTTTAAACATTTTGATCATCCTATAAAGGCACTGCCCAACTTGGCTTTCCACTTTTTCTGTATGTATGCTTGTCTATATGTAAAACATGTGAGTTAAGGCCCTGTTTGGATGTCTCATGTGGAGAATTAGGAAAGGAGTGTTGACAGGAACTAGAGAAGCCTAATTTCTCAAGTTTCAAGAGACAAAGCAAGGAAAATTCCCCTGACTATAATCCAGACGACTGAGAGGCAATGCTTTATGCATAGGTGGTAGAGAAAGGGTGAAGGAAGATTCATTTTGAAATGGACAGTGGAAGCAGCAAGTCAAGAGTTCAAATACATACAGCAGACAATCAGCACATAGAAACTTAAATAGGAAACCCTGTGAGATGCATGAGTAAGTCAGTATCCCAGGCAATGGCCTTAGGAAAATTGTTTCAAAGAAATAACATTATGTACCTGCATATTTCGATTGAGTAGCCAAGCTCCATAGGATCTTTTGGAGCTGTTCCTTCTTGGAAATCGCTGACATTAAAATAGGATAGCGTATGGTTCACGAAGCCATGCATGGTGCCACTTTCACTGTACATATACAGGTACACGAGGCGTGGAATGAAGTCAGATGTGAATGAGATCACAAATGCCTAAGCCATAAGAGTAAAAAATGAGCGTAATATTCAGGCAATGCTGGATTGATTACATAACCAGATTCAGCTGTTTTCTTCCCAGCAGAGCTATGAGTAGATGAATGAGGTTGGTTCAGCCCTATCCATAAGATCCAGCTGGCCAATGTGTTGTTTTGTTTCCACATGAATTGTGATACTTAAAACTCCAGAACTGAAGCAAATCGTGAAGTTGGTAGAGATCATATCATGCAAAAAAAAAAAAAAATACAAAGCCTTCCAAAATTCCAAGATTGCTTTTTTATTTGGAGTATATTTCAGTAGAAGTGCAATATGTATTATCTTGTTATCTCCATTTTAGGTCCACACATATTTTAACTGCCTGTGAATTAATGCATTCAACAGAGACTAAATATTTAAGAACTCCTCCTTGTCTTGGACCTGATGTACACTAAATAGAGCTGAAATCCTATTGCTTAGCATAGTAAATCATAACTAGAGGAGACAAATTGAATCAGTGGGAATTTGGTGAATGAACTTCTCTATAAATTCCATGGATTTAGTTGGCCTACTCTAGTTGTAGCTAACTGCATTGACAAGAGGATTTTACCCACTAAAGATATGATTACACTGGAATATCAGATGGGAAGGACTACAGCTTTGCTTCAATTTGCTTCAAAGCCTATAATTCGTTTAAATTTGTAGTTAGCGGTTGCATTGGGGCATTGAATGATTTGTAAACTCAGTATTTGCACTAAACGTGTTGCTATTGGTGTCCCAGTTCACAGCCTCCCTCCCTCCCTTCCTCCCTGTGGTCCCACCTCTGGCTTTCCTTTTATGATTTATTGTACAACAGCTTGATTTTCAAATACAGTGGTACCTCTACTTATGAGGGGCTCGACTTAAAAACTGTTCACATTTTAACTGCTGCCTTATAAATTTTAGACACAGTCTGTTCTACTTACAAATATTTTTTCAATGTTTTTATTTTTATTTTTTGATTTTTTAGATAGGGCCACTCTACTTAAGAGTTGTTTGACTTAAGAGCATGCATTCGGAACAGATTAAACTCAAAAGTAGAGGTACCATTGTACACACATTCCATCACATTGTCTTTCATATTGCTTGCTTCTTTTCCCATTCCCTTTATATATATCCAAGCTCCAATTCAAGTTGATTCAAACTACTGAGTGTGCGACTATGCAGTCCAAGATTGTGGGATTTACTTAGCTTAAAAGATTGATGCATTTGAAATATTTTTCCTGATCATATGGCACAAAGACTCATTTGAATCTGTCCAGGGCTTGGTTCTCCCAACTTTTTTTTTTGCCACTGCTACCTATTCATTCTGGAAGGATTCAAACAGGGTTTCCCCAATGTGGTTAGTTTTATAAGACTAAGGAGGGGTGCATTTGTAGGTGCTTCCTTCTAGTCCTGTCCTGAATTTCCTTTTATGGTTTGTTGTGAAGGAACTTGGTTTTCAAATACACATATTCCATGGCATTGTCTTTTCATTGCTTCTTTCTCCACTTCCTTATTTATATATATAAACTATGAAACTCTGGGCCATATTAATAAGTATTATAAATAAATATTGATTGAAATATGTTGATCAGCATAACAAATATCATTAGAGTATGCAATTTGAATCAGTGCAGATTTAGTGAGTTAACAACTCCATGAGTTACATTGGTCCAGATAGCCCACTCTTGTAAGCAATTGGATTTTAGCCAATGGCTCAAATCCAGCAGAAAGTCACAACTAGAAGAGATCCACTGAATCAGTGGGGGATTTGGTGAACCAATGTCTATGTATTTTCCAATGATTCACTGGGCCTGCTTCAGGTGTAACATACTACGTACTGGATTTCAGCCATCCCCTGTTTTAGGATTGTGTTTCATGGCATGCCTCTATTCTCTTACTTGCTACTGTCAGAGGTATCTTGGTATCTAGGATAAGAATGTCATTGACCTGACGGGTCGTGGTTTATAGCAAGAGTTGGCATAGTGACTGTTTGCATAGATACAAGGGTTCTGATGCTGATTTTGAGTCTAGCACTCTCTGCCTCCATACTTCTGGGGTTTTGTAAGCCCTGGACACCCTGTACATTTGCAAACAATATTTTTTTTAACAATACAATCATGCTGTCCTCTTAAATGAAAGTAAATAAATCTTGTCTTGAGCACCATTTGTTCATGAATGGAGAGTGTGAGACAGCAAGTAAAACTATGCCTTTTTCCATGAATGCAGAACAAGAGTTGAATGTCTCAGAAGAACAAAAAAAAATTGCCACTTTTTAAAAGACCAAGTATTGAAGAGCAGAAAATGATTCTGAATGCAAAATTTAGAAGGGGATCCTATGTGTCTTAAATTCAAATCACTCTGGTACGAGGGAGCACAAAAGAAGAAAGGACTGGAGAGTGTCTAGAAACAGCTCACACAGCTTGTGGTCATCTTCCAACATTTTTCAGGTGATTCTTTTATGATCAGCCTGAAGGGTAAGATTATAGCTCAAAAATGTCAAGAAAACAACTTACTCCATGTTTTACAGTACTAGCAGACAGTCCCTTTATGTAGCTTCTTCTTAAAAGCAGCGCTAAGACCTTTGCAACAGGTTACAACTAATGTTTGGAATTCAACAAATCTTTAAAAATCTAGAGTACCTGCTTGTTTTAATTATAACATTATCCATCCCTTATTCCAAGTTGCCCAGAAATGGGTTTTAGCTTCACAATAACTTTGTGTGATTATTTTGCTACCATTATACTACCCTGAATATGCCCAGTCCTGGCTGATTTCAGATGGTCAGCTGAGTCAGGTCTGGTAATTGGTTGACAGATCACCTGGAAATACCTGGAATCTGCAATTAGGTCTAAAAGAAAATGCTGCCTGAATACCTCCTACTAGAGCAGAAGGACCAATGGGCTGATAAAGCAGCTCCTAAGTCATCCCAATAGACAGTGATTCAACTAAGGCTGGCCAGTAAGCTTTAGAGTAGGAATCTGAAACTCCAGGACTTCAGAAACTGCTCCATGATAATCATCTTTAAAGTAATATTTGAAGCTAACTGAATGGAGAATGTGAGCAACATGGATTAACCGCTGTTTGCAAAATTAAACATAATAAACTTACATTTATTATCACAGCAAGTTTTCCTACACCTCTGAGGATATTATACCATATTCCTGGGAAAAGACAAACAAAATATTAAGAACATTTGTTATCACAAATCTTGGTAATTATTGCTTGGTATCATAGTAACATAATCACCCTGTCGTATGGATTGAGGTGCTGATTCTTACCATTAAAACGGGTGGGTGAAATGTTGAGAATGCAAAACCTGAAAAGCAATCTCAGTAAACTCTTTTTGCCATTGTTAATTTAAGGAGCAAGCCTGAATGACCACCCTCCTCCCCAGCACTTATCTTCCTTAAGCCTTGTTTATTTAAAAATGATTAGCCTTTTGTTATGTAACAGGTTTAAGTGCTAAGTGTAATGTCCAGCATTAATTGTTTATTTAAAGAGGAAGTATTTCACATCACTTTGCCAACTAAGGTCAGGATAGTCAAAGCTATGGTTTTCCCAGTAGTGATGTATGGAAGTGAGAGCTGGACTCTAAAGAAGGCTGATCGCTGCAGAACTGACGCTTTTGAGCTGTGGTGCTGGAGGAGAGTCTTGAGAGTCCCTTGGACTGCAAGAGATCAAACCTATCCATTCTGAAAGAAATCAACCCCGAATGTTCACTGGAAGGACAGATTTTGAAGCTGAGGCTCCAGTACTTTGGCCACTTTATGAGAAGAGAGGACTCCCTGGAAAAGTCCCTGATGCTGGGAAAAATCGAAGGCAAAAGGAAAAGAGGACGACAGAGAATGAGATGGTTGGACAGTGTCATCAATGCAACCAAAATGGATTTGACAAAACTCCGGGAGGCAGTGGAGGATAGGAAGGCCTGGCGAGCTCTGGTCCATGGGGTCACGAAGAGTTGGACACGACTGAACGACTGAACAACAACATTTCAGCCCCTTCCCAGTGGATTCACAGCTCGTTGTTTCTTTAAAGTACATGGTTCACAAAATAGATTTAAAATTATTCTATAACTAATTGAATCTATTCTATATTGAATGAAATGTAATCGTGGGACACTCTTTTTATAATAATTTTGCTAAGGAAAATAACCTAAGTCTTAGCAGGTTTGTGGATGCAGTTTTGTTATAATAAATATACTGATGAATGTTATTGAAATAAATATAAAATATAAACAATAGAAAAGAGGTTATTGAAACTCATCCCATTCCATTAGGTCAGGATGAGCATTTCTCCTGAGGTGGACAGATTGCACATGCCCATCCTTCAACCTCGGGGGCTGCAAGTTCTCCCTTAACCCTCTCAGCCTTAAAGATACTGTATCTTCCAAACTTGTGTGGAAAGGCTTCCCTGAATCCTCTAATGGCCAAATGGTGAGAAGCCCCCTCCAAATACAACAAAATTGCCCTCATGACTCTAGTAGGAGTGTTGGTGGTGATGGCGGGAAATAAGGAACAGGGCATGTTTGGCTCTGACTCTGGCACTCTGAAATGCTCGTTCTAGAGAAACTCACACTACACTCTTCTGGCACCTGATCAAGACTTGGTTCTGTATGGAGACTTGTGGGAATGAATGACCAATATTATGTCCAGTTTGCTCACTGTCCTATTGCAATGTTTGATCATGAGTTTCAATGAGGTCTGGCTGTATGTTATGAGTTTCTGAAACAAAAATTAGGTGGGGTTGGGGAAAAACTACAGCAACATTTTGTCCTTATATTAAATGGTGTCTGATGGTGGCTTTGCTTTAACGGACAATGTAATGTTGAGGGCAGGAGCTAACAAAACTAACAAAATCAATTGAACCAAAGTAATGCCACGTTGATTTTTCTGTATGCCCTTTATCTCTGCCTTATTGTGCGTTGTGAATCCTCTGAACTTTGCTGGAATTTCACTGCCTCAGCAAGAATGAAGAGCCTGTGTTAAATGTTCAAGGAAATCAATACGGAGGCTGCAGGGAGGATGGAACAGGGAGGGCTCTAATAAGAGTTACAGCTTGTTTAAAGAATGCTGTTGATTGGTAAGGGATGTAAATTTTAATGTATTATCGAAGGCTTTCACTGCCAGGATCTGATAGCTGTTGTGGTAGTTTATTGGGCTGTTTGGCCATGTTCTGAAAGTTTTTCTTCCTGATGTTTTGCCAGTGTCGGTGGTTGGCATTTTCAGAGGGCAAGAAGCTCAGGGAACTAGGAGTTCTCTCTGTGCTCTGGGGTATAGAATGAGTGAGATTGTGGGTTTTTTAAGTTGTGGAAAGGGGAAAACTCATCCTATTCAGGAGAATAGGTGTTAGTCATTGTACTGTGGATGTAAATTTTGTTTCATGCTGTTGTACTTAAATGTGTACCCTGACTTTGATGTGCACAATTCTTTCCTTCTACTTCATTGGGGAAGATTGCCCTTTCCTTTATTTCAACTGCAAATAAATGAATGATTATTGAATATCTACTTGTCTCAGAGTTATTGGCTAAGATATTCTGATACAAGAAAAGTTTGGGATTAGCTCGGACTCAATAGTACAAGTACATCATGGCATTCAACGTCTCCCTTGCTTAATGCAATTCTCTGCATCCACATCCAAACTTATTCTGAACAGTCTCACAGCCCTTAAAAGCAGATGTGACTGGGGAACTAATTAGAGACAAAAATTGAATATCACAACTTGGGCATGCACGAACACTTTCTGGTAAGGCAAGGTAGACTTAACATGTTTTTAACCATAGGTGCTCCTCATGAAAAATATGTCGTGCAGCGTCTGATTTTCCTCAGCTCTGTATAGCATCTTGCATATACAGTAAGACTCCAGTATCTGCTGGGGATTGGTTGCAGGCCTTCCTGTAGATAATGAAAACCGTGGATAAGAGAGAACGCCTGCCAACCCATCTCCAAACCGCTGTTTCCTAACAGTAGCTTGCTTTATGACTGCTGTTTGTGACAATAACTTGCTTTACAGCTGCTGTTGATGGCAATAGCTGTTTTGTGGCTGCTGAATTATTTTTTTTTCCTCTGCCAACTGTGGATAACTGAATCAGTGGATAATGAATCAGTGGATATGGGGGTCCTACTGTAGTATTATTTGTCTTGTAGCTGGTCACTGGTAATAATTGATAAAACCCAAGAAAACTCATTTTGGGAGGGGAAATGGGTTAATTATAGGCAATAACTATCCCACTAACACCTGGTTTGATGAAAAATCTTCATTGTTTGCAAACCCAGCATTAACAATTTTCTTTGAGATTACTTACCTATATCTTTTGCTCTAACTGCAACTGGCCTTCTAAGCTCAGTAACAAATTTCTTTGCATCCAAGCGTATTTCAATGATATTGTTCAATAGTGCAAACAAGGGAGCCAGAGGGAAGGATGCAACAAACAGGGTTACGAATCCAAACTGGATAACTAAAGATTTAAAAGATATTAGTGCAACTTTAATATTATATAGTCTAATTTTTAAAAAAGAAACAGGCCCTCATAAAGTGCCAAAATACCATAATTACCAAAACCAGAACACAGAGAGATCGAAACAGGAAACAACAGGGAAATCCTCCCCCACCCCACTTTTTATTAACATGATATACCGGCCTGAGAAACCTCTGTTAGTTCCTGTTCCAGGCAGCTAAAATATAGGTCATTGTAGGTGTGTGTCTATGAGCTAGAACTCATAGAATTCTGCTGGAGAAATTCTTGGACAATTCTACAAGGTAGAATTGAAGCCCACAAATGTCATACCCCAGAACTAACTACCAAATGAAGGATTTGGTTTCTCATTTGTGTTTCGTTAAGCCAATGGTCCGCAGTGAGCACAGCTGCTCTGCTTGGAACAGCCTTAGAGGGAAACCAGTTCAGGCTACTGATCGCCAACATTCTATCAGGACATGGCACTTGAAGAAGAAGAAAGAGAAAAGTGTCTCTCTATCCACTGCATAGTTTTGTATGTCTCAAACATATCCCCTCAGGTGCATTTTTTCCAGACTAAAGAGCCCCAAAATGCTGTAGCCTTTCCTCATAAGGGAGGTGCCCCAGCCTAGTAATCATTTTAGTCACTCTCTTCTGTACCTATTCCAATTCTTGTTGGGAAGTTGCTGGAGGAGTTTTAGGTCAGGTTGACCTTGGCCGCAGAACAAAGAATAGACAGGCTGAGAAAAATGCCTTTCTCAGCCAACTGAGAAGGGATGGGTGCACAGACTGATGCATTCGTCCCAGAAGGCTAGTTTTATTCACCTTATCTATGTTGATAAGCAATAGATTGGAGAACTTACTAAAACAATCATTTGGATAGGCTGCAGGTGCCCTTTAGCCCTGCCTCAAAGCAAAAGGTAAGGGAAAACAGAAGGTCACTTCCCTTCCAGGCATGCAACGTGGCACCAGATGTGTGTGCACATCACTGCAGCCCCTCCAAAATACCCCCTTCAAAGAAAGCTTCTTATAAGTTCCACTATGTCTTTTTTTGACATAGAACTGTATGCAATACTCCAGGTGCGGCCTTACTATTGTTTTGTACAATGGCATTATATTCTTGCCTGATTTATTTTCAATCTCCTTTTTTATGATACCTAGCATGGAATTGGCCTTCACCGTTGCCACACACTGGGTAGACACCTTCATTGAACTGTTCACCAGCACACCAAGATCTCTTTCCTGATGTGTCATGGATAGCTCAGGGCCCATGGGTTGATAGATAAAAGTTTTCAAATTTTGCCCCAATATGCATTACTTTACATTTTCCTACATTGAAACACATTTGCCATTTTGCAGCCCATTCTCAAAGTTTGGAGAGATCCTTCTGGAGCTCTTCACAATCTTCTCTGGTCTTTACCACTTGGAAAAGTTTTGTGTCATCCACAAAGTTGGCCACTTCACTGCTTATCCCTGTCTCCAGGTCATATATGAACACTTGAAGTCTTACTCACTCATTTCCATGTATTCTGGAGTAAGGCCAGCAAAAGGTTCCAGATTATAGTCTACTTCATAACGCTGCTTTTTTTTCATATGCTCTTCATGGTCCATAGGATGTTGTCGTTTCAGCTTCAAGTATCTTATTAATTTTTTCATTTTTCTGAGAAGAATAAAACCTTTTTAAGGTGTCCTGTGAATGTCATAACAACTTTTGTCTAAAAGGCTTGAAAAAATGGTATTTGTCCCACTTTCTGAGGATTTGTAACAAATGATAGGTAAAAATCATGCATGAGTATATACAAAAATTCACTGATAACAAAATCCATTGCACTAGACCTGTGGATATAAAAACCCTTAATGTGTGCCTGTTGTGTCTCTGTTTGATCTCCTAAATTATACCTTTAAAAAAGCTTCTGAAATTCCTTTGAATTTCAAGGTGTATCTTGAGACATAATCTAGAAGAATACCAAGTAGCCCTACTATGAGTGCAGTTGGTTGCTTGCTTCTGAATTAGGCGTTTTCTTTTTGTACCTGATATATTTTGAGCATTCTGTTCTGTTCATACAGTATTCTTGATTGAGTTCTGCTTATTGTAGACTGGATTTCTTACAGGTTTCTCAGACATTACTTTGGGATATACTGTATACGTACTTGAAAACCAGTATCCAGTATGTACTGAAATAAAGGTAAACCCTCAAAGCATACAACAATATGCCATTATATAGTTCTGGAATGCCCCTTTTCTGATCTTTTCTGACCTTTTTCTACATTCTGCGCTGATCAAATAATAAAAAATAGCATGTGTCTTCTATCAAATGATAATAAGAAATAATTTTTATAGACCTCCTTTGCTACTTACGGGATGCCAATTTCAAAAAGGTTGTTCTGAATCAACTGTTTGCCCAGCATAATAATACTGAGCTGTATACACAGTTCCATTAGACAACCACCAGGAGCACACTAAAGGAGAAACAAATATATACACTCAGGGCTTTCTATATAACCATGGAATTTTAATAGCTATGCTTTAGATTAGAATGATGTGTTCATAAAATAAATTGCAGTTACCTCCTCCATTCGAAAAGACTGAAAAATGTAGACATACTTTCCTGGACGTCCAACAAATCTAAGACAATTTAGAAATAATAGTTAGACCATTGTGTCCTGTATTTTCTATAAGTACAGGTTTTCTTATTGTTTCTGCAACATTTCTTGTGCATCCAAAATCCACACTAATACACACGTATAATCAAATAATAATGTGCTATGATATTGGCAAGTATTGATTACTTTATAAAAAAGCAGATTTAGACAATAAAGTTATAACACTGAATACTCTTTCAAAACATAAAGCTAGTATTTCTTTGAAGGAACAACTCTGAGCTGGCATTATTAATCTTAAAAATATAGATTTGAAGAGGATGATAGTATAAAGAATCTCTTTAAAGGATTTCATTTCAATGGTGAGCACAATCAAAAGTATAAGAATGGAATCAAACTCTTCACTATATTTTCCCTTAATGGTCTTGCTGCCATTAATGATACCTTTTGAGAAAGCTGAGAAACCACCGGGTGATTGTAACATGGAGAACGAGGCATGGTCACATGGCCGCCACATAGGCCAGACTGGGTTCCCTAGAAGGGTTGTACAGTATATGGATCCAAGGCCTAAGTTCTTCACACCTCATTTTAATGTATTTTTGGGATTGTAGTTCTGTGGGATTTGATATTAGGGCAGGCTACCAAAATCGTCTGTACTTGCAGATGTTTTCCATATTGCACTTGTGTAGACAACCAACACAGATACATTTGCAAACGTTTAAATGATTCTAAAAACATAAAGGTTGCTGTAGATACCTTGGTCTCCTCAATCATTAGATGAAGGGAGGCAATTTTTGCAGGCTGCTACTGCCAAGAAGCACTAAATTCACTGCCCTCTCCCACCATGAGAGGTTCCTGGTACTTTGATAAGGCACTGCTGCTCCATGTAGCCCCACACCTCTGGATACCTCATTGGTGCCATGGTACAGGAGATTTCTCAGAACACCCTCAGTGCTGTGCCTGGCTCTGAAGACCTCTCAGAACCAGGCCTCCAGAAGCTAGCTTGCTATGTGTAGAGTTGTTCTGGTTACATTTGTGGCTAGTGCTTCTCCAATTCCTTTAGCAAAGGTGCGCAGGTTTAATGAAAGGGGGGCAGTATCTCCCTTCCTGTTTTATGAGGACTCGACTCTATTTAAGAGATTCTATGGCTTTGAAGCAAGTCTTTAAGTTCATGCCTTTATAAGACTGAGTGGGAACACACTGGCCTTGTACATTCTATTGCATATGCTAGTTAAAGCATTCCTATCTGAAATGCAACTACAGTGGTACCTTGGATAACAAATGCCCCTGATAACAAATTTTTCAGATAACAATTTCCGGGTATAGGGCTGCCTCGGATAACAAATTTTCCCTATGGGCTGCTTCGGATAACAAATCACAATTTCTAGGTATAGGTCTGCCTCGGATAATGAATTTTCTCTATGGGCTGCCTCGGTAACTGCATATACTTTGTGAATCCTCTGCTAGAACTTGTAAGCATTCAATTCATCTTTTATGCAACTCACCGTCCTTTGAAGAAGGCAACATAGAAAATGGGAGTGTAGGCATTGACAAATTTCAAAAGGAAGGCCTTGAAGATAAGACGTTCTTCAAAATTCTTGTCTGTTTTTGGAACCTCTGGTATGGGGGAAAATCTTAATATAAATATGGATGAAAGATACACACAAATTATTTTGCATCACCTCGTATTTTAATTTTCTCACCTTCTCTTTCTTTTTGTAGAAAACATACTATAGTATAGAGTATTTTTTGAAGAAAATGATAAGGTTTTAGATGGAAATGAGAGAACAGATGGTTCCAACCAAAAATGGGCAAGATTTTAAAAACAAATGCATGTATACAGGTAAATATACCAGTGAAGCTGAAGAATCATAATGGCAAAGCATATTTACATCTTTTTATTGGTAGTTTGAAGAAATATAAGACGTCACCTTGAAACCCAACTTTTATCCTTACTCCTGACCCTAAAAACAAGGCTTATGCTACCATTTTTCGCTTATGTTTCTCTAAGTCTGTAAGTCTCTTATACACCCACATGAAACAATTTAATTCCTTGGACT
Source organism: Phrynocephalus forsythii (assembly GCA_029282475.1). Taxonomy (NCBI): domain Eukaryota; kingdom Metazoa; phylum Chordata; class Lepidosauria; order Squamata; family Agamidae; genus Phrynocephalus; species Phrynocephalus forsythii. Next base: position 123,730,923 of record JAPFRF010000001.1, on the reverse strand, counting down.
CTTGTTTTGTTCCAGAATCCACACAGAACTCGCACCACAATATTGGCATTGTGTAAATATTATCTGCACTGCAAATAGGATCGCAAAACTTCAGCAATTACTGTTTGTAGGGTTTTTAAAAATAGACAACTCAGACAAAAATACCCCTCCAGTACTGTAGCATATTTCTCTTTAATGGACAGACATTTTGAATGCAATGAATAAAGATGACATTGATGTGTGTGCAGTGACAATGAAAGGATTTTTTAAAAAATCACTGTAACAGATAAGCATGATGTAGTCCCAAGCCACATTTTATGCCTTACGACACCCCAAAATATTACTTTGAAAAAAACTTAAACATTCAATCTGCTACTGATAAAAAGGAGGGTATCTTCTAAACCAGGCATGCCCAAACTTTGGCCCTCCTGATGTTTTGGACCACAACTCTCAGAATTCCAAGCCTGTATTGTTAATGGCAAAGGACTGTGGGAGTTGTGGTCCAAAACAGCTGGAGGGCCAAAGTTTGGACATACCTGTTCTAAACCCTTTTCTGGATTATGTGTAGCTACTGTCTTGTTTATATTACAGTGGTACCTCAACTTACGAATTTAATCCATTCCGAATGCATGCTCTTAAATCAAACTACTCTTAAGTTGGGGTACCTACCTAAAAATTTAAAAAAAGTTAAAAAATAAAAAAATAAAAAAATTGTAAGTTGAGTAGATCATATCTAAAATTTGTAAGACGGCAGTTAAAATGCCAACAGTTTTCCACTCTTAAATCGAACTGCTCTTAAGTTGAGCTGCTCTTAAGTCGGGGTACCACTGTATTAGAATATACCTATTGATTGAAATCCTGTTGCTTAGTTTAAGAAAATTAGGAAGTGTGTGTGTGTGTAATACACACACACACTGGCTTGATGCACAAGTACCCACAATACTTGTGGTATGTACTTTTTATTTGCAAATTAGAAATAGGCCATGAGTCACCATTTTTTCTTACACTAGGCAATAGGATTCTAGACATTGCTTTCAGTATTTTGTTTAAATCGAAACTGGGTTGTTGTTCTTTTAACCTTAAATGGAACACCTTGTTCAGGAAATCTTCAGTCAGGTTGTTTACTTCCTAGTTTCTGACCAAAGTCTAGTGTATTTATGACTGAAGTCTTCATGTCAATGAAGTCAATTACAGTTTTAAAAACCCACCAATTTTACATTAAAACCGTAGGCCTTTGTTCTCACTCTCTCAACCCTCAATTTGAGTGGCTGTCCCCTAGTTCTGGTATTTTGTGAAAGGGAGAATAGTGTCCCTCAATCCACTTTACTCATGCCCTGCATTATTTTGTTCGTCTCAATCATATCCCCCCTCAGGCGCCTTTTTTCCAGACTAAAGAGCCCCAAATGTTTTAGCCTTTCCTCATAAGGGAGATCCCCCAGCCCGGTAATCATTTTAGTCGCTCTCTTCTGCACCTTTTCCAGTTCCACTATGTCTTTCTTGAGATGCGGTGACCAGAATTGTACACAATACTCCAGGTGTGGCCTTACTATTGTTTTGTATAATGGCATTATAATGTTGGCTGTTTTATTTTCAACCCCCTTTTTGATAATCCTTAGCATGGAATTGGCCTTCTTCACTGCTGCAACACACTGAGTAGACACCTTTATTGAGCTGTCCATCAGCACACATATTATTTGTAATTATTAGTAATTATTTATATTATTTGTTGAGAGACAATAAATTAATACTCAGCATTCTTCTGTGTGTGTTGGATTTGAGGTTCACTTCCATGTTGTTTTGTTTGCATATCCCCAAGTTGAATTATTATGCTCACTGGTCAAGTCATCTCGTGAAACCACATCTTTAAGTTTCTTGAAAATTTGTACATACCAATTTGTGTCAGCCATCTGGCAATGCAGCCATATACTTCATCCAAGATTATAATAACTACCAGATTGATAATCACTGCCGTAGCTGTGACAGTTACTCTGATATTAGACCGGCCACCTGGAGAGGAGCTGATGGCTAAGGCTGCTGCAGTAGAGATTCGGTATATGATAACCCCAAAAACAATAGCAAATGTTAGCCCAATCTGCAAAGAAAAAGGAATATAATCTGTTACAAACATTTGACAGTCAATAATTTTAACAGATCAGCCAAAGCTACATTAGAAGGAAGTTCATTCCAGATCATCTATTTAGCATCTATCGAGGGGCAATTCCTAAGGCAAAAATTGCAGTGGCTAAGGGTTCACTGCCAACATAAGCACTAGTTACAGATGTATGCCCATACAAATATTATCCAGCCGAGATCCCACTGGTGACTTCTGCATTTACATCCCCCCCCTTTCCAATGTAACTCAGTTCTTAGTTAAAAAAACAAAACACAATGCTGTTTTGTCAGTGTCTTAAGATGATGTCAACCAATCAATAATGAAGCAAAAAGGAAATCTAGCTTCAGTGGTTTCTTCTCAAGGAGGATGGAATATCCCTGGCCCACCTGAGAGGGGATTAGGGGACGGATGAAGTGTTGACACTAGCCACTATCCTAATCTTAACCACTACTGCCTTCTCCCATATATTATTTTGCCCATTCACTGAGGACTACAGATCAAGGCCTCTTGGTTGGTCCATTCTTTGCATGTGTACATTTGGAAACAACCAGAGGAAGGTGGTGTGCTTGTCCCTTCCTTTTTAATCCATTCCTCACTGCAAAACAGCAGACCCCAACCTTCATGGCATGTTTGCCACCTTTTAAAAAACCAAACATTTGTTGATTTCAACACCTAATATTGCTGTGGCTCATTTAATTATTTGCAGTTTTTTTGTACTCTTGCTTAAATTAATTTTTTGCACCATTTGTGTATCATGTAGAAAATTTCCATAGCAATGGAAAGGACATGAATATTTTATTTAAAAAAACAACAGTAGGGAGGCATTGGGACTGCCAAGGAAGTACCATTGAATGATGACCAGTGCACTGTGCCTAGAATTATAGCATCAGCTGCAGAGTGCAAAAAATTGCAACCCTCCATTGCTGTACTCAGGGTAGGCCATACACTGGATCTGCCATTCCAGGCCACATGACCTAGAAAGATCTGGGAAGTGGACAGAGGCATTGGGTGGCACGTGAGTCTCCCAAATGAAATGGATCCAGACCTAATCCTTGGTCAGGGGAACTGTGGCTGCAATCAATTAATAAAGTTGTGGCCTTCTGAGTTCCAGTTGGTGTGTGCAGTATGTTTATTGTCAGGGTGGGAGGACAGGCCTGCTTAGCAACATCTCCACAACCAGTTTAAAAATTTAGAATGGAGAGTCTTCAGAAAGGAAGGAAGGTTTGCTTCAAATTTTCTTCAACCCCCCCCCCCCAATATTCCTCTGACAAAACAGAGAGATTTAGGTAGCAGAACTGCAACGATGTAGAAGTCAATAGAGAGGGGGAGGGAAATTCCTGGGCACACTATAATACTTATGATTCCTATGGGAGGACTACAGAAAACAAATGAAAAGCAATCCCAAATTAAGGGATATGGTATTCTGGTCATTTGCACCATAAGAAATCTGGCACTACAGAAACTGTAGTGATAGATAGATTGAAAAAAGCAAGCTAGGGAACAAATATTGTTTGAAGCACACTCCAAAAAGTGAAGGAGAAAAGTCATGGGAAAGTTTCCTCCTTCCCTAATACTTTATGGACAATTTGCTCATTCTATTGGTACAATTAATTTAAGTATTTATAAAATAATGCTTACCATGAAAATAATGCTCACAAAATTTGTCAAGTAGGCAGGAAAACGATCTTTCCATGTCAGTTTTTCTTTTTCTGTCTAAGGCGAGAAAAAACAACAACCCACAAACAGTGCAATTCAGTTCAGCCATATGCAATAGCTAAACATTTTCTTTTTTCTTTGTGCTCATCATCCAAATATTGATGTGTAGAGAAGCAATCAAATGCACAATCTGATAGTAATGCAAAGACATAGGAATGGAAGTGTACACTTTAAAAGAAGGTAAACACCAGAACAGTGTGGGATTAATTCAGTGACTTTCATTGAACTGTATGAAGTAAAAAGATATAGTAAGTCACTGGCCAGAATCTTATGGGTTAGTTCCACTGACAGATGTGCAGTGGGGCAAATTACTTCTAGTTCAAAAGCTGCCAACACAATTTGTCATCACACATCAAATCATCTGACAATTGACACAACTGGTGGCATCTCAAGTAGTGGCAACTCACTGCAGCAGTTTATGCCACTGTACTTATCCTGGTGTAACCTTCCAATAAGATACAGGCCACTGGCTTTATTTTTAAAAATGTGATTAAGTGGATTTCCATTCATGGAACAAGACTTTCTCCTCTTCTTCTGCATTCTGGAGCAGATTTGAGGAGGAAGATGTGTGTGTGTGTTTTATAATGGGGATGGGGAATTTATTTCAACAACAGATGTCACAAACACTATTGAATGCATTCTTTAGAAACCAGTATCTTTTTAAAAAACAGGTATTTTGAGGTCTCTTTGCTTCAGTTTGGTTTAACTCTTGTAGACCTTTTTATTTGGGAACTGTTTCAATAGTTTTCCGATTATGTGCTTAAAATATGGTACTACAGTGGACCCTTGTATAACAAACAGCTTGTATAACATAAAATTTGTACAACATAAATATTCCAGAGATAGGGGAAATTTGCTTAACATAATTGCCTATGGGGAGAATCCGTACAACATAAAAATGGGATCACTCTGTTTCAATGCATTCCTATGGGAATTTGTATAAAGGAAAATTTGCTTAACATAATTTCATTTGGAATGAATTAATTCCTTTATACAAGGTACCACTGTATTAGGATACAGATAATGCCACATTATGTCCAAACCATACAGAACCTGCCTATTGTGCTCCTTATCTTCTTAAGTGTAAGAATTCAAAAAATGTGTTGTTTTTAAAAGTACATATCTTGGAATTCTCCAGCTTATGTGGCTGCTTACCCCTGTTGGCTGGTGGATTCCAAGAACTAGGAACATAAAAATGAAATGTTTCCAAACTTAAAAGTCAGAGGAATAACTCGGTGTAGTAAAATTTTGAAAATAGGTGGATCTGCCTATTTTGGGAACAGCTGCCTAGATTTAACCCAGGGATGATGATGTACCTGAGCAAAAAGCAACTAGAGCATCTGCCATGGACTCATTCACTTTGTCCCTACCTCTATCTTCCCAAACATAAACTAATTATGCTTCACAACTAGCATGGATGGAAGTTGAGAAAACAGAATAGAGGAAAAGCAAGGCAGAAAGCAGCTGTTGCACTTTCTCCTGATGCCCTGGGACTTCTGGAGGTTTAGGCAATATATCTAGTTCCAGATACAGTAACAGTAATACTAGATGACATCTGCTCATTTTAAAGAAACATTAAGGTGCCTCCATTTTAATTTAATACAGTGAAAGCCTCATGACATACTTGTTAAATTGCAGTACTGCAGTCAAGACTCTGCTCACTACCTGAATTCAGTCCCAACTAGCTCAGGTAGCTGGCTCAAGGTTCACTCAGCCTCCTATCCATCTGAGGTCTGTAAATGGAGTGCCCAGCTCATGGTGGTGGTGGTGGGAATGTGTATCCTACATAATTAAAGTGTAAACTGCCCAGAGAGTGCTTTGAGCACCATGTGGCTGTAGATAAGGAGCACACTTTTGTTTTGCTTTGAAAATTATTTGATTCCTAAAACCTGAAGACAGGAGATGATGTATTAACCATGGAATGTCATGTATAATTACAGAAAGCCACTGTAACAGCAAATATTTGACATAACATGCATACCACATGCATGTTGTGTTGTGGGTGGGTGGGGGAAAGCAGGCAACTCCATCAGGCATATATGGCATTGCAAAAGGAGCACAGCAGTTAACATCTGAGGATTAACCATGCAGTGCCATTCCAAACAGAGGCAAAAACCAGTCTCAACAAGAGCATTAAGGAAAGGGAGCAGGGGAGATAAGTGAATATTAGAAACAAACAGAAGAAGTTGGGGGGCAGTCAATTTGTGTTCTCCATAGTTATTTGTAATTCAGAAAGTTTCCACAAATTTGAAGGAAATGTACCAATTTCACCCCGGCCATGACTCTCTTAACTCTTTGTTGCCATTTGTTTGCTGCCTCTTCTGGCAATTGCTGGCCCTTCTGATGGCATTTGAAGGAAACAGAAAAGGATAATGCATGCAATATGGTTGTTACAAAGCACTGAGTCATACATGTAAATAAATCAATACCCTCAGCAGAATATGGACACATTACAATGAAACAAAACAAATCAAAACAAAACAAAACAAAACACTGCCTGTTACTTGTTTATGGGCCAATGTTATGTCCTCTGATATGAAATAACTTAAAAGTAAAGTAAAACCACAGAAAAATGACCATTATTATCTAGGAAAACAACAACAAAAACAACAAACAAAGGGATTATGAAAAAAAAAAGTCTTTGCTAAATTCTCTGAAGACAGAAAAGAGGATAGTTTCCCCTCCTGCATAATAGACGAATATGTGTTGTGAATTCTCACAGTTTTTTTGTACCAGGATGACTGTGTAGGGACAGTATTTAATTGAGGCAGTGACTACATTGACAAATGCTTCTGGATTTGCTCAGCAACTAGCATGGATGCATTAAAAGTATTTTTCAATGATCATATAATGCAAAGGTATAATACATGAATCACCCTGGCCCTTTTTACTTTCAATAAGGAGCTTTCCTCCCCTTCCACCGGGGGGCTTCTACTTTTTTTAAAGCAAGAAAGACTTGAATGGGTCTTGTGATAATTTGTTTTGTTCTACAAAAGAATATGAGCTGCCTAGATGCCTTAAGCACATCCAATCTCGCTTGATTTCAGAAGCTAAGCAGGGTCAGCCCTGGTTAGTACTTGGATGGGAGACCACCAAGGAACACCAGGTGCTGTAGGCGCCTGGAGTAGGAACTGGCAAACCACTCCAGTCTTCCTGCCAAGAAAACTCCACGGACATGGAGTCACGAAGAGTCGGTCACGATTGTAACGACACAACACACACAAAAGAATAGGTGTATTTTACTTCTGAGGGTGTTATGGTGATCCCTTATGCTGCGGTGTGTTGTTTTGGCATGATGGGATCATCCGTCCTTGTAGTGTTTCTCCCTAGTCGCCTCATAGTAGTTTTCCTTTTAAAATTAAAAAAAAAACTATCAAATTTACCACTAGATCACCTTATCACTACAGAGATACATTGGTTTAGTGCCAGATCAGCTGTGCACAGACAAATTAAAAAAGATAAAAAGAAAGAGCTGAGGATTGCCACATGGGCGGTGTCAAAGGAAGGGGAGCCAAGGGTTGTGGGCACATATCATACCACATTGGATCAAGGGCCAGTGTGGGCACTGGCAACAAACGACGCTAAATACAACTGTACAAAAGAGGCTGCAAACCATGCTGCAGTCAAGCTGAATTGCTCCACTTCGACTTGCCGGTGTAGTCACACCTTAATTCAGCAATGATCTGTGAACTGAACTGGCCATGTTTACAGATGAAACCAGATTATGTGGGATGATGAAATCCAAAAGAGACAATGAAGAAATCCAGAGGTATCTGAAAGGGAAATCAACCCTTTTCTGTACCTCTTCTAGCATTGCAGTGTAATTTTTGAAACAGGATGAGTAGAACTGTACACAGCATTCAAAACATGCACACAACTATAACTTTTATATGGTAGCATTAATAGCATTGGAAATCCACCCCCCCCATACCTCACCTATTAATTATTATCATAAAATTGACCTTTCTTCACCACCACACTCTGAGTTGAAAGTTTCATTGAGCCCAAACCAATAATTTCTTACCTGCTTGTTCATGTCACCTCAGCTCCTGGTAGTGTATATTACATCAATATTTTTTCACTAATATGCATCATCCCAGTGGCAGTGATTTTCACTAATTAAAGACTTCATCCCCCTGTCCCACATCCCCTAACAGCTTTCTAATAATGAAAGGAGTTCAACAGAACCTATGGGATTTTAGAATAAAAAATATCTGATTTCTCAAACATTGCCTTGTATGGCATAGCTGCCGAAACGTATGTGCCTAGTTGCAATATATGTCCTTTTTTGACCACTCAGTGACTTTGAAAAGGTATTTGGGGAGCTTTTAAAAATCTACTGGGATTTTCACTCTCCTAAATAATTTGACATAATCTGCAAACATGGCCTGTCATTTTGTCCCTACCTTCTGTTGGGCCATAAACTTACAAAATTATGAGAGAACCTCTCCTTATTCCTTGTGATTTGCTAGGTTTACACAAGGAAATTAACGAGAGACTATGTCTCTTATACATGTGGTTCGTATAAGACATACTGCATGTATTAATGAGACTGACTCCCATTTCAAAAGCCATTCTCTTTCTTCCTATGTTTAGGAGAGAGTAGAGCCTATTGAATGTTTTCTCAAGCCTCCAAAATATTTCTGCTTGTATAATTGCTATTTATTGCTATTAAACAGAATGGAAGTTGTTGTAGCTAAAAAAATAAAAAGTAAAATAAAATGGTATTAAGAGCAAACATATTCACTTCTTCTGGCCTTCATAAATTCAGCAGGGATTCATAGTTTTTAATGTCCATTCTATGGAACATTTATAAACCTTCATCAGAAGGAAAGATATATCTTGTTTAGCACACCACAATTTCTCCAAAGGGTTGCAGTTCTAGAACTGAAGTTTGATTTACAACTAGGTCTGGAGATACTGGAATAGGAAAGCAACTAAGTTATATTTTCATATAAAACTCAGAATTGAAAATTAGGCATATAATACACTACCATGTGACCTGTGCCTATGTCAATAATTTACTGGATCTGTGCCTATGTCAGTAACTTAAACCATTAATTTCAGATGGAAATCATGTGTTATGCCTAAACCAATTTTTGTGACATATAATTGCTTGATATACTGCAGAAAAAAAGTTTTAAGCCTGCTGGTGGCTGTATTCAACACCGTTTTAGCATTAACCCAGTCTGCATCACTTGGGTGGATTTATATGATTGCACACCATCACACTGAAGTATAATATGAAATACTCTGTTCCATTCCAGATGTTATGGGGAATAACTTCATTGTTTGGAAAACCCACAGGTTAATGTTCTGATTCTTGAGTTACAATCCTGGCCCATGATGACAACCCACACAACATGATTAGCAGCATCCATTCAACTTTTACAAAACCATTGTAGAGAAATGTGAAACCTCAGCAGTGTAGACACAGAATGTAAAATAAAGCAACAGAGATTAATTACTAAATAGGAAAATGCTAGGATAGGGAGAATTCAGAGTTGGGCTCTTCTGACATATAAGCGCTATTAGACAGAAGATATGCACTAGAAAGTGTATCAGAGCAAAATACTGTTCAACCAGATGCAGCCTGCCTAGTCTGTGGCACACTGTAATCTAGCCAGAGGAACAAGGACCTTTCTACATTGTTCACATAGGAAACTTTGAAAGTGATACATAGTGCACTCTCAAGAGGTAGCTGCAACTGATCATAGCTCCATGGAACATATTCCTATGCAATACATGATTTGCTGTATCTAGATTTTATATCATGAGATACACACCTAAAATCAATATGAGGAAAATGTATAGTTGTCTATAAGCCAATTCTCATGGAAATGGTTTTTCCACAATATATGGTGAGATAAAGGTTTGGAAAAATAAATACAGTGGATCCTTGTATAACAGTTTGTATAACATAAAATCTGTACAACATAAAAAATTCTGGAGATAGGAGAAATTTGCTTAACATAATCACCTATGGGGCAAATCCGTACAACATAAAAATGGGATTACTCTGTTTTCAATGCATTTGTATGGGAAATTTGTATAACAAAAAATTTGCTTAACATAATTTCATTTGGAACGAATTAATTCCTTTATACAAGGTACCACTGTATCCCTCTCTTTCTCTCTGGGTATTCTTTTGGTATACTTATGAGCCATTGCTAACAGTTGCTCTGTGAGAGTTTGTTTTCTCATCCTGAGGTCTATGGCAGTGAATGATGAATGCACCATTTGTCAGTGGTGACTTTATTTGGGGGTCCTATCTTGAAAAAGCTGCTTATAAGTAATCACAAGCCATAGTGCCTTGTAGTTGCATATATCATGGTGTTCTGCTGTGCAGCCAGAGTCAACTGTACTAGAAATAATCTATTTCCCATCTAGTCTTCCTGGGTCTTTTATTTGACATCTTGGCTTGAACGCATTAATTAAAGTTTGGCTTAACGTGTATATCCAATGTGTCTAGTACTACCCGTCCTCTTAATCTATAACTATTTTATCTGGAGTCTATCCAGAACATGAAAAGGTATGAAAACCAAGCGCATGGAACATACAATAATAAGAACCTATATACAGTATCATTTAAAACCAGGGTACTTCAAGGACCACATGCAGGGGAGTGGTATCAGGAGACAGATATCTAGTTTTGTGTGTTCCCAGACATGTTTGGCGGGGCTGCTGTAAGATACAGGAAGCTGGACTAGATGGGCCCTTGGCCTGATCCAGCATGGCTCTTCTTATGTTCTTATGTTATTTCCTAGGCCTACTGGGAATAAGAAGATGTTCATCAGGAATCAAGAAAGTCTACGGTGTAAATCTCTCTCTCTCTCTCTCTCTCTCTCTCTCTTTCTTTTCTACTTATTCAGTAGCAACTTATTTGGTAGTTGAGTGTAGTTGAGAAATAATCATTTTCTATTTGTTATCCATGTCCATCTTCTCTTAGTATCTTCCTTAAATTCTCTTTTCTGTGATTAATGGTACAATTCTAAATACATTTAGTAAGGCATAGGCCTCACTGGACACATTGGAACACTTCCAGTTAAACATACACAATTCTGTACTATTGATCAGTGGTTCTCAACCTGTGGGTCCCCAGATGTTCCTGGACTGCAACTCCCAGAACTCCTGGCCAGCTCAGCTAATGATGAAGACTTCTGGGAGTTGCAGTCCAGGAACATCTGGGGACCCACTGGTTGAGAACCACTGCTATATATGTTCCGCAGATACCAAGTAATGTAATGTATTAAACATAAGAGTACAATATATCTGGACAAGTTCAGTTTCCAACTGTCCTACACAGTCTCTAAAACTAATATACTGTATACACCATGCATGACAAACCAGATGTGTGCAGAATTCACCTTTGGCTGAGATCCTGTTGCTGTACCTTATATCAATGTAAAGCTGCTGATGTCCCAGGCATCTGTGTAACCCCTTTCATAGCTGGAAACCCGTGGAAGTTATGGAGCATTAAGGGGAAGTCTTTAGTTAACAAAAAGTATCAGAGATGAAAAAGTCATATGGGTGGTAGGGATTTCCAGCCATTAAAGACACCTTCTTCCAACCCTGCAGCTTCCACAGGTAGTCAGTGATGAAACAGATTTACATGGGAGTCACAGAATTTCACTAGTGAGTCTTTTGCAGCCTAAGCTGTTACCCGTCCTATGTTGGGTCATCCTTCTGTTTAATGGCTGTTTAGTTTCTCCAATGTAGAGGTCTGAACACTCCTCACTGCATTGGACCGCATATACTATATTGGTCCTTTTTGTTTTGGTATTGGGTCCTTTGGGTGGACATGGCTCTGCCTATGTTGGATGGCCCAACACAGGAGGGGTAAAAGCTGAGGACCAGTATCTGCAGTACACCTCCACTTGAAGGACCAAGGGCACTCATTCAAAGATGAAGATGTACACATATTAGACAGAGAAGATAGGTTGTTTGAGAGAGGGATCAAAGATGTACACATATTAGACAGAGAAGATAGGTGGTTTGAGAGAGGGGTCAGGGAAGCCATTCATGTGAGCATTGAAAACCCCTCTCTCAACAGAGGTGGGGGCCTCGGGCACAGTTTATCTGCTACTTATCAGGCTGTGCTTTCCACAATACCCAGACAAATAAAAAAGCCTTCACCACCAAGGCCATAGCTAACAACCCCTACTGTATGGGTTTCAGCACCTTAGGCCATTGTTCACCTTAAGGCTATTGATACTGTTGTCTACCTAATGAGCCTATTCAGGCCATTGTTCATCTTATGAGCCTATTTCAGACCAAGTAACACGAGGTCAAAGCGAACTATAAGATGGAGGACTCACAACTAGCTTTCTTCAGACTGATGAAGCTGTTTGGATAAGCAGCAAAACACTTCCATCTCTCAAGAAAAAGAAGGCCAGTTGCCATGACTCATCTTACAGACACAGTGCACAATTAGCTTGTTCAGCTGCACAGTGCACAATTCATTTGTTCAGAGTCACAAAACGCTCAGCAGGGCAGAATGACTGTGGCATCTGAGACTGGCCAGTATCCTCTTTAGAGCACATGGGCAATCCCATAAGCATTTCCCCATTCTGGCAGGCCCCCTGTTGCATGACCAACCATGCAACCGGTTGTACAATTATTTTTACAAGCAGGGCAGGACTGCGCACGAAACTGATCACAATGCAACAGAATACTTACTGGCTGTTGTGTGCAAAATGAAAATGTACTACTCTCTGCCACAAGAAAATAATAATCTGATTTTCCTGTAAGCCGCTCAGAGAAGCTGCTTCCTAGTGCATCTCTGTTTGTGATGAATCACGGTTTCCCCAGCCACTGGTCTAGGTAAAGTCATACGGGTCTTTCAAGAGAAAGCCTTTATACATGATTTAAGAACCAATTTGGGGATGCAAAGCTAATGTGCTTCCAATTTTAGCTTTTAAAAGGCTGCCCGTTATCTCCACCTTCATGTTGAGCTGGCGTTGAGTGAAAGTTGTATTTCAACAGACTGAAACTAGAGATGGGCATGAAATGAACAATTTTTTATTTCCATTTTCATTTTTTGTTTCGTTACACAATGAAATGACAAACGAATTTTATCTCCAAAATGAAACTAAACGAACAGAAATACCGGAAATTTTGTGTGTTTCGTTTTCGTTACTGCAATACAGTGAACTGCTTTAAATGCTAAAAAAAAATCACAAAAAATTGAAATACATGGTAACAAAACGGTAATGAAACGAACAAAAACAAATACTTTTTTTTCAAAAATTCACAAAAAACAGAAACGAACCGAAATGGACCCTCCAAACAACAAACGACACATCATTTTTTTGATTCGTGCCCATCTCTAACTGAAACCCCCAATGTGGAAAGCCTTTCCACATTCCTTGGAGGAAGGTCCCCTTGAACCTCCTGTGAGGTTTGTAAGGAATTTCCATCTGTACTGGCCTATAGATTTTCAGACTAAACTCAGTGGGCTTGCCCGTGTTCTTTTGTCCTTCCTGTGTGGTTTGTCTTCGTGTCCTCCTCCAACACTGATTGGAGGAGGACCTTCTGATTCTTTGCACAGGGTTAAGAATGGTAGCAGGTGTTCGGGTAGAAGGGAATGGGTGTTACTGCATTTATTATTATTATTATTATTATTATTATTATTATTATTATTATTATTATTATTATTATTATTATTATTATTTTATTTATTTATTTATTTATTTATTTATTTATTTTTTAAAAACATCCCTCAGTACAAACTTAAAAATAAAGTGTTTCCTTACCTCTTTATTTCTGTATTCTTTCTTCAGTGATTTCTTTAATACTTTAGCCTCATATTCAGCCCTTGGATGATCCTGTGAATAAGTCATACAAGCAGGTGAGCATGGCATCCACTATATATCTGTTCAAAGATATTGGAGGGGATCTAAAATGAATGTTTGGCTGTAATATAACTTAAAGCTCCCCAAACATAATTAATGGCTGTTGCCAATGTCATTGCTGTCTACTGGTGTTGGAGCTAAAAGCCTGGCCTGTGTACTGTACTAGGCTAGCACAACTGATCTTGTGTTGACGTTGAGACTGCTGTTGTGCTAGAGGATGCAGCATTCTTTAATTGGGAAGCAAATTAAACAATGAATGTCTGTGCCACAAATTTGTGTAGCTGCAAAGGGCTGAGATTTTGATTACAGAATCTGCTGATTTGATGCCTTGCTACTGGTTTTATCTGCCTGAAATGTTTTATTCTAACCATCGCACATAGGCTGCCCTAGTTGACAGAGAATATACTTGGGAAGTGAGAGGGCAATAAGTTGATCTGATGATCAATACTCAATTTATAAACTCCTGATTATACGCCTTATAATTTAAACTGGTCCTTGTTCCCTGAACTGCATTTCACATTAGCAAAATGAAAAGTAAGGGAAAAAACATTTGGAAAATAATCAGAAATTGAAGGAATGAGACAGCCAAAAGATTCAGAAAGTAGTTTCAAAATTGCACTGATTGAAATGGAAATGGTTATGAATAAGTTCCCATCACAGGGATATATTAATGAAGAAAGACTCATAGGAGTGGAAGCTGCAGAAGAAATAAAGCGTTAGGAAAAAAAAGAATGAGGTGAGATCAAAAGGCATCTCTCATCATTAGATAGATTTTTTTAAAGGCAGAGAAATTATAAAAAATAAAAATAAATTCCAAACCTTGACTGCTTCCTTCAGGAAACCATAAAAACACACAGAAAAAAAAACATAAAATTGAAAATTACTTCATGGCCAAAAAATTCAGACACTGGATACATTTGTTTTTATTCATGCATATTGAGAAGTAAGACTCAAAATATATACAGTTGAATCTTTGCAAAATTAATCTTCATTTTTATTGAAGCTGGGGATGAACTGATAGTGTGTTAAGAAGCCCATCACTGTATCAAGGTATAAAATAATATAACAGTGAGTAATATGGTACTGCAGAGTCCTGATGGCGTCAACCAATTAAACCCATGCGGTACTCAACTTCTGTTTTGTACTAGCCTGAATGAAATAAACAATCTTATGGAAAAAAAAGGTGAGTGGCAGTATTCCAGTTTATCTGTACTTCATTTCATTAGGTCTTGGGGATTTTGGTTTTATTATGAAGCCACTTTCAGTCTTCTGTGTGATTTAAATGCATGCTTAAGTGCTTTGCTCATAGGACCAAATTAATGGAACTGAAGCGTGATAAGTGAAAAATAAAATACATTCTATTACAACAGTTATCTCAGGTCACAGGCTGTTATCACTACAAAGAACACCAGACATAACCCTGAAAGATATGTGCCACTGAAAGGATACAGTTAATCCTTTCCACTTTCATGTAAGCTAACAACAAAGTACCAAAAATAAAAGAGCAGTTGTCTTGTGGCATTCATAAAAGACATCCTACTGTTGTTATCCATTATGTTAGGCCTCAGTCTTAGATATGTGGCTTATGTCAGCACAGTGCAATCCCTGTGAACAAGGCATCGTGGCCTTCAAATGTTACATGTTTTTGAAAAGCCATGGTCAAAAGATACTCTGGCTGTGTAGCTTAATACATTAATGAATTAGATCATTCCGTTAAGAAACGGTTGATTGATGGAAATGTCATCTTAGTACTTAAAGGAAAGTGCTTACGTTGCAAATGGCAAACACAATGTTAAAAAGGTGCTACTGGCAGTAGTCTTCCCTCTTGCAAAGGAAGCAATTGTTCCAAAATGTATCTACTACACCAGGCCTGCCCAACAGGTAGACCGCGGGCTACTGGTAGCCCGTGAAGGGTTCAAAAGTAGCCCGCTGACCATCGATAAAAAAAGTGAGGGGATAAGTTCTCCACCCCTCCCTCCCCCATCTCAAGAACCACGACTGCCTCAGCAAAGTTCTGGGTCTGCCAGCCCACTGTCTCAGATGAGCGGGGCAGTTCAAGGGCCATGGTGCATTGAAATCTGTTCCCTCCAGAACAGATTAATTGGTTTTCAGTGCATTCCTATGGGAAACAACTGCTCTACTTAAAAAGTTTTTTCTTTTGAGCATGTGCTCGGAACAAATAAAATTCGTAAGTAGAGGTTTTAGTGTAGTGGCCCTCAGGCACTTTGGGCTGGATAAAGTAGACCTTGGCCTGTTCAAAGTTGAACAGCACTGTACTACACATTCACTATGTTCAAATGTACTGATCTTATTCAGTAGCAAATTTATGGAATTTGGTTTACTAACCATCTGAAACTTACTCAGTTCAATTTGAGCTTCACTGTACTAAACTAGTTGTAAGGGGATTGCTTGTTCTCCAGCATTTTCTAAATCTGATAAATAAATCTGATAATTCTTTCCAGCAGTTACAGATAATTGAGGGAATCCAAACTAGGGATCACAAATTTAATGACTCTTAAATCTGATGCCATTCCTTGTGCTTATATCTGCTCATGGAAGGTGGTTAAATATTTTTCTTTTCTCTACCAAAACATTTTCAGCTGAATAAATATTATTGGCTATCATTGTTAAGTTACTGTGCTGATTTCCATGCTTATAAGTGATTTTATAAATAAAAGCTCAGAACTAAAACTAAATGACAACTTGATCTCATTAGCCTTCACAAATTATTTTAACTTTCATATATGAATATCTATCAAATTGCACAAACGTGGGTTGATATATAATCGGCTTCCAGGGAATTCTACATTTTAAGTGAAATTGAGAAATTGTTATAATGCACTGGCAGGTTGCTTCCAAATCAGAGCTACCCTATAAATTAATGACCTCTAAAAATTCCTGTCATTAACATTGCAAAAGTAGTAAAAATAAAGGCCATAACTTCCTTTACTGAGACTAATAATTTTAAAAAGAAAGAAAGGTGTTGGAAATTATCAGCAGTATCCTTTTTTTAAAGGGTGAAATCCAGTAGTGGAACTTATACCACATGAGAGGCTGATTGTGTCATAAGCCACAGCCATGTTTTCCAGAATTAAACAAATCTGATTCTCCACTCCAGGTCCTGAGGCTGCCTTGGGATCTTTCATTTTTTTTTTTATCACAGGAGAAGATGTTGAGGGCAATTTTACCTGTGGGAGCCATTTCTGGAAATTAAAGATATCCTCCCACCACAAACTTCTCAGTGACTTACCCACGATGAAAGGGGAATCCCAAGGTAAAGGGAATTACATATTTTTTAATTTCCCAAAACTCCAGCATCTGATGACATCATCAGTATTACACTGCTTAAGTTTTGGTACTGGATACGGACCTCTGTTTCTTAAATATTTTCTTACTATATTTAGACATATAATACTGTAGTGTTGGCAGTCTTTTAAATCTTTTGTGAGTAGAGCCTTTCCATACCAGCTATGATATCAGCTATATTAGTCATTTTGGACTCTCACAGCATGTTTCTTCCAGACCATTGCGAGTGCTGTATTCATGGCAGCATTCTTCTCAAAACTGAATAACATTCTTTCTTATAATTTCCTCATGTTTAATATCAGTGTCTTCCCATTCCTTTGCCTGACTTTCTCTGAAACATAGTATGTTTTCTAGATTAAATGACTCATTGGTGAACCATATATGTTTTTAACGCCCACACTACTAGGCGTGACTCTCATTTTGTATTTTTAACATTGTGTTTCCATAGTTACAAGACATGCTGCTAACACACCCTTCCCACATTCAGAAATAGTATGGGTACAATATTTTCCTTTCCAGTGTGTGAAGAACTGGAAACATAAGATCATTTAACAGACATAACAACCAATGAAATGGATACAACAAAATTAACTTACTTCCTCTTCTTCAAACCCTGTCAGATCCCATCTATAGTTCAGACGCATTTGTTTTCTCTTCCAGTGTTCCATGAATGTGGCAGCTAGGTGATTAAAGAAAATAATATTTAGGTATGTAGGCTAAGGCTGCCACAGTTTGTGATGACTTTTTAGTTTGCTTGCATTTAATAAATTTCTACCCTGTCTACTTGCCCAAAGAGAAATTCTACAGATTCTTAGAAACTAAAATGAATAACAGATCATTCTGCCTACAGATTTGAAAGAAATGTTAAATAGTACTAAATGATGTGATCAAGGCAAATTACTGTTAAACTGAAACTGCAGATTTTTCCAAATTAATAAAAGGGAGGGAATATTTGATAATCCTAATGTAAATGATGCTACGTGCAAAGAGATTATTTGCTTTCTATAAAGTCAAAAATAGATTCCATATTCCTTGATGGTGCATCTCATGCCAGTTTTCACTTCCGTACATAAAAGGAGTGGGTTGAGGCATAAATTGGGCTGCAATCATGGCACTGGGAGAGTGCATGTGTTCATTCTTTAATTTTATATCTCACCCTACAATGGGATCTCAGTATTTCTTGACCAAAGAATGGTGTACTTCTTCTATCTGGGATAACACCTTTCCTCTTTCAGTGAGCATGCAGTTTTGAGATGGATGTACATGGAGTGGTGAGGGAGGAAAGGATTACATGCCTAGACTGCCAGTTCAGTCAAATCAACTCTGGTTATCGGTGGGGTGACAGCGTCACAGCCAGACTGCCCTCACATCCAGGTTCTCAGTATCAAGAGAATCAAATCAAAACAAGGTCTGCAATCATATCTATAGTTAACATGAAAATAAATGCTATTGAAAAATGTGCTGCTGGGTAACAACACAGAGGGCTATACTACAGAATTCCACCTATTATTTGCACGATATTATATAACATATAATATGTACCCTAATGTACCCTGATGTCTGTGGCTGGATGTTTCTGGGTATTGAGTTGTTATCAACATACTTCAAATGTATATAAAGCTTATATCAGGACAACTTGCCAAGGAACCTCAGGCAACAAACTAATTAAGATAAGAGAACCAATATAAAGTGATCAGTAAAGTGGAGGGGCACTGCAGTGGCCAGTAACTTGTATGTGCACATAGTATACAAAGTGGTATTTATTAGTAAATTAATTAGTTGTAATTAATTCATCTCCCAACCTAGTAATGAATAAGTAGAGTTCCAACACTTGGAGTTTAAGTTGACAACTAAGGTATAAGAACAAATGTAAAGAACGTTCAAACTGTTAATCAGAACAGAACCTAGATGGTAGTTATAATTTCATTCCCAGTAGGAAACTACAATATTAAATAGTGGCATTGTCACAAGGAGTATATTTGTCTATCTTCTATTGAGTTTTATGTTTTGAGGCCTTGGATACATCAATCAGAAAACCAGAAGCCACATTATGCTTGTAAATAAGTAACAGTGAAAGAAGTAAGCGAACAGAGAAAGTCGAACCCATTGAGAATAGTTCTGAAATGACTGCTAACAGATGCTAACAACCTGTGTGATCTTCAGTAAAACTCTGGAGACTGGGAAGGGAAGAACTAGACAAGGTCACTATGCATCTTAATTATGTAGCAACAAGGGACGTTTGGCAGTTCTTCAGAGAATTAATCATATCATGTTTTTCCCCAGTTCTATTAATCTGTTGTATATTAACTATGTATAAATTGTAACTGTTCATTGCAGACTGATCTCATAATAATATAATATAATATAATATAATATAATATAATATAATATAATATAATATAATATAATATAATATAATATAATATATATAATATAATATCATATCATATCATCATATCATATGTGTGTGTGTTGTGTTGTTACAGTCGTGACCGACTCTTTGTGACTCCATATCCATGGCGTTTTCTTGGCAGGAATACAAGAAACACCTGGTATTCCCTGGTGGTTGCCCATCCAAGTACTAACCAGGGCTGACCCTGCATAGCTTCCGTAGAATATAATAGTCCTTAATCTTGGCTTCTATAGCTAATCAATAGGTTGGCCAGTGCTCTGAATGCTTGTTCAATGTGTGTGCATTTATAGTGTAATGATGAGAATAAATCATAAAACATAAAAATCTCAGTAGCTACCCGGAATTCTCTTTTACAGCATCCACCTAAACATCATAAAGAAAAAATATCACTGTCCAATATGCAAACGTGTTGGGACTGCAACAGGCATTCCTTTGGGGAACACCTGAGCCACAGAGGAAAACAAGCATTTCTTTTAAAATCCCTAACCTGTAACCACTGGAGACTGAACATACTGCATGCAAGAAGCCTATTCTGGTATCAGAAAACATAGTTTGGCCATGTAGCATCTCTGCTCAATGGAGCACAGCACAAGCTTTGCAAGTAGAAAACCCCAGGATCAACCCCTGGCACCTTCAGTTAAAATACTGATGGAGCAGTGATGTAAAGGACTTCTGTTTGAGACACTGGAGAGCCCCTGCCCATCAGAGCAGAGAATACAGGACCACACAAACACAGCAGATTCCAACACTTTTCTCCATTGACGGAGGCAGGAAAGTGAGTAGAGTTTCTCTCTGCCCAGCCATTATAGGAAAGAGGTAAACAGAAGCAGAAAGAGAGAAAATGGTGAATTAGAAGGTTGTACAGAACATCACTTTGCTGACAAAGGTTCATATAGTCAAAGCGATGGTTTCTTCCAGTAGTGATGTATGGAACTGGACTATAAAGAAGGCTGATCGCCGCAGAATCGATGCTTTTGAGTTGTGGTGCTGGAGAAGACTCATGAGAGTACCCTGGACTGCATGGAGATCAAACCTATCCATCTTGAAAGAAATCAATCCTGAATATTCACTGGAAGGACAGATGCTGAAGCTGAGGCTCCAGTACTTTGGCCACCTCATGAGGAGAGAGGACTCCTTGGAAAAGTCCCTGATGTTGGGAAAGATTGAAAGCAAAAGGAAATGGGGACAGCAGAGAATGAGATGGCTGGACAGTGACATTGATGCAACCAACATAGATTGACCAAACTCCAGGAGGCAGTGGAAGACAGGAGGGCCTGGCATGCTCTGGTCCATGGGGTCATGAAGAGTCAGATACAACTGAACAGCAACAACAGAACAAGGGAAATCAGAAGATCAGTGAGGGCTGAGGCAGGATGGAGATCAAAGGAAGAAGGAGGGAATATGTAGAGGAATTGGGCAAGGGCAGAAGAAAGGGAAAAGGGGGCAAGCAGGTACTTGAGAATATCAGCTTCCCTTCCGACATACAGTATCAGGATCCTTTCCAATGTCTTGTCCTATCAGTATCATTATTAGACATGGGCACGACTTGGCGAAATTCTCGTTTCCATTTCTGTTCCTCGTTTCCGTTACGCAACGGAAACGGTATCGACAATTAAGCCATCAGAACTCGAACTCGAACTGATAAAAGAAAAATTGGGTCTGATTTGTCATTGTCGTTCATGGCATCGCTTCGATCGCGCGATGCCAAGCGGCACAGAAAAAAAGTTAAAAAAAAAAACCGATTCCCAGCCAAAAAAGCAGGCGAAAATATGCCTGCCTGAGTGAGGGCACCTACCAGAGGGGTGGTTTTGGGGGGAGGGGGAGTCCCTGGCCTCCCCCCCCCTGTCCTGGGCTGCTCTGGTGGGGGGCATCCTCGTTGTCTCGCCATGCCATGCGGTGCGGGGGGATCCAAAATGGCGACCGCAATATTTTTTTTTGAAATCGTGGTCCAAAAACCCACCAAAGCACCACACAGAAACATGCGAAAATTAGGTATTTTAACTGCCTGAATTTTTACAGTAGCAGCAGTGGGTTTTTCTTGCAATAAACGTCTGTCTTCAATCCCATTGATTTTATTTTATTTTATTTTTATTTTTATTTTTTTACACCTGCGCAATGATGGGCTGGCCATGGGATGGGACCATGCAAATTTTTGGAGCCATTCCACCAATCGCATGGCCACTTGGCCAGGTTTTGACTGAGACTTCTGGGATGTGCCAGTCAGGCATAAAAAGCCCACTATAACCCTAGCCCTAACCCTAACCCTAACCCATACGCCAGTACCCTGTCCTTCTTAGTGGGTCAGAGGCACCCAGAGGTACAG
The DNA here is from genome assembly GCA_029282475.1 of Phrynocephalus forsythii. Taxonomy (NCBI): domain Eukaryota; kingdom Metazoa; phylum Chordata; class Lepidosauria; order Squamata; family Agamidae; genus Phrynocephalus; species Phrynocephalus forsythii. Next base: position 123,709,219 of record JAPFRF010000001.1, on the reverse strand, counting down.
CCCACTAACTCACCCTAATCTTACCCGTAATAACCCTAAGACTAGCCCTTGCCCTAACCCCAACCCTAAGCCAGATCTGTACTCGGATTGCACTACACGCAAGTACACTGTCCTTCTTAGTGAGTCAGAGGGCGCCCAGCAGAGGCATTCTTCTCTCACCTCGCTCACAGTCCAAAGTTCAAGTTCCAAAAAACTCCAAACCTGTATGCCAGTATGCTGTCCTTCTTAGTGAGCTAGAGGCACCCAAAAGAGAGGTGCCTCTGCCAGTGCCACTTGGTATGCAATGGCTACACAGTCATGTACCCTTCCTTTTCCCTTTGTAGGGGGCCAGAGGAGGCATCCACCCCAGAGAGGTGCCTCCAGGAGCCTGCTAAATGCCTTCCCTTCGTAGCGGGCCAGAGGAGGCACCCACCCCAGAGAGGTGCCTCCAGGAGCCCACTACCCTACCCCCCCAAAACCAGTACTAACGACAGATGACAAACAAAACGATAAAATTTTGAAAAATTTCGCGACAAACAGAAACGAGCCGAAACGGGCCGGCTTCGACACACGACAACTTGAAACGTCATTTTTCCTGGTCGTGCCCATCTCTAATTTATTTTATTATCTTTTCCTACAATGCTAACTGTAGCTGATTAGCTGAAAGTACCACAATGGGTGGGTTTTTTTGTTTGCTTTTATTTTAACTGTATGCTTCTTGTTGAAATGTAAACATTACTTTTAAATCTGAGAATGTGACTTGGGGCAGAACAATGGCCAGAGAGAAGGGTCGCTCTGACCCCACCCTGTTGGGGGAGGGGCGCGTTTGCCTCCTCAGCCCCGGTTTGGGCGCGCTATCTTCGCGCCCATCCGGGTTCTTCTGCCCGGGGATGGGAGCCTATAAGAGGGCTCCCGTCCCTCGCCGCCATTTCTGTCGGCGGCGAGATCTCTGGCAGGACGCGCTGTCAGTGCGCCCGTGCTGGCTCTGCGGCTCCTCGCCTTACTTGCGAGTAGCTGGGAGCTCCTGCGGCCGCCGATCAGCTGTGGAGCCTGGCGCTGATTTGCTCCTCATGATCCTTCGGGACTTGAGCGAATTTTTGTTTTATTTCCCCGGCACTCGCATCTTGTGGTCCGCGTTGATTCCACGCTTGGCGTGGCGGTCAGCCCATGACCCCCTTTTGATTAATAATGACCTTCATTGGGTCAATCACGAGGTTGCCTCTTTTCTGCGGTGTGGTGCCGGATCTGTTATATGCCACCCTGCTATCTCTGAAAGTGCCCCCCGTCTCTATCGGAGGGATGGTGTTCACCTAGCCACCCCGGGCCTAGATATTTTTCTGTCTGACCTGCAAGGGGGCCTGAGGGCCGAGCTGCTTGGCATGTTGGGGTAAGAGCCCTAGTCTCTTATGATGGCGGGTAGTGCTGCTGGTAACCGTATTCATGTTGTGAGCTAAGGTTACGCCATCACGGCAATTCACAGCCCTCATTATCAGTCTATCTACATTGGCTATGTCAGCGGACAAATTCAGCAAAATATGACTGGAGGCCTCCCGAGGGCTGTGCTGAGCTCCTGATTTAACTTGTTTAACTACTTGAATATAGAGCTTATTAGCTGTGGAATTTCATCCCACCCTGTTACCAGCTGGCACTACGGCGTCAGGTCCCCTTCAGTGATCCTGACTTTATTAGTTAAGAAGTTGTAGAGTTATTAATAAAGTTGTGGCCCGTTTGCACCAAACTTGGAAGTTGTCCGCCTTTTTATTCAGGGGCTTGGGGGGCAAAGCCTTTGCAGCCTCTCTTCTTCAACCCTGTTTCTTTAGAGTGTCAAGAACAAGTTACATACGAATGAGAATGGCCCCAAATTGATCCCTGCCCCTGACCAGTCAAATTAGACCATCTCTAGTTTGGGGTCACTAGCTCTGACATTCCGGCTAAAGGAAAGAAAAGGTATTGCGGACACTGCTGTTCTGCATTATTTATTATCAATTTGCTCTTCTCCCTCAGAGGAGCATACACCGTTTTGTTCCATTTTGTCCTCACAATCCCCTTGAAATAGGTTTCTCTGTCGCCATGACGGAAAACACATCAAGTACTGCCGACAACAAAACATCTATGAGGGGATATGGAGAGAGAGATTTCCCACAGTGATATCTGAGATTTAAAAATGATTTAAGGGGTAAATATCAGAGATGAAGGGTGTGGTAAAGGTGAGGATGAGGATTTTCAGATCTGGAATATAAATTATTTGATTATTTCCCAGCTTTGCCTACTTGTCCTATACTGTGCAGCTCAGCTGCCTATACAGGCCAGTCACTAAATAATTCAGTTAAGTCATCTCTCTACAATTCAGGAAGTCGTCTCTTTATAATATGGCTGTAGAATAGCAAGACTAGCAACACCTTAGGAATGTGTGTGTGTGTGTGTGAAAACAGTCCTGCTTAGGGTGGCATACCAATAATAATTGATTTAGATGGAAATATTGTTTTCAGTGTACTATATATTTCAAACAAACCTGTAAGTCTTATTTGTAAACATATAGGGGAAAAGGTGGTGTGTTGGTTGAAGAATGGGCATTTCGTAACATGAATGAGGGGATTGTGGCTATTTAAAGGCACAGCTTCCTGCTAGGCTCATCTATCACATTTTTCTGTACCGGTACCCTGAGAAACCTTATTAGTTATCATGAAAAGCCACACTCTACATAGTAACCGATCATACTGTAGCTCTTAGACATATAGGTTGTGTTCATCTTCTTTTCTTGGCATCCCTGCTGCTGACTGCACTATAAAATTAAATCTAAACTCAAATCAATCTGCATTCCAACCTGCCACTAGTAACATACATACATGCTCATGGTCACTCATTATCCTTCTCCAGTCATATTAATTTAATAATGCAGTCATGTTACTATTAGAGCTTTTAAAATATGTTGATTTGCTGAAAAACAAAAAGGGAAAAGCTCATTGTGAACTCTCACTGAGGCCACCTTAGCTAAAATTTAATGGCTGAAATTCAGCTAGTGTAATGCTGATGACATCAGCATTGTGTTAAATGCCGTCAAATCACCTCTGACTTGTAGTGGCCCTAAAAGGCTTGTCAAGTTATGTGAAATGCAGTAGTTTTCTCAGTGCCATCCAATCTCACTGAGTTTCAATGATTGAGTAGGGATTTAAACCCAGGTTTCCTAAGTTGTAATCAGAAATTCAATCCATTATACTCACACTGGCCCTCTCAACATCATTATACAGCCACCTGATAAACTCACTGATGAGGTGAAGAAGTAAGATTTTTATATAGCAGGAAAATGTGTGTTTCTGTCTTGCCATCTTATTGGTGGGTATGGGGTGGCATTCAGACAGACATTTAATTATCCTATGGGCACATGTTTTAAAACTACAATACACGCTAGAAAAATAGTACTCTTTAAGAAGTTATATTTTTAATGCTCAGGGTAGGGTCCTTTTATGTTTATTTCATGAAAGAATTTGGTTTCATTTTCTGATCCTTGCAATCAACTGTGTGCAATCTAAAACTTTGGATTTTTGCAACCATAAGGTATGCAAAAACAAGTATGAGTCGTTTAGCTTGGTATTCATTGCCCTTTAGCTGTTTCTTTTGAAATTATGGTTCTTTGCCTTGGCCTGACTCAGAAAAGTCAAACTGTACAGAGTTGAAGCAAATTGTGGTTTTTATTCAAAGAGCAAAACAGAAGTTTTCACAATGTCTCTCCTACATGTCTGTCATGCGTAAAATGAGCTTGAATGCCATACTCAGTGCTGATGCTACAACAACTGCAGACAATAAAGTAAAGCAAAATGTTTTGCTTATATACCACCCCATAGCGCTTCAAGCACTCTCTGGGCGGTTTACAATGTGATTATGCAGGCTACAGATTGTGCCGCCCCCACCCCAAGCAGGTTGGGTAGCTGGCTACCTGGGATTGAACCCCCGGTCGTGAGCACAGTTTTAGCTGCAGTACAGGCATTTAACCACTGCACCACGAATCTCTTCTACATATACAACAGTACATATTCCCATTTATCTGTAGGAGAGACATGTATGAGGAACAAATGTCTGATACAAAAGTTGAAGACTGCGATGTAAGACCTCCCTTGGAAATATGATAAACTTGTTTTTATTTTTGTCACCACCTAACCAAATGTTTTGTGAATCAGACCTGATGAACCAATGGATATTATCAGCCTTTTTTTTTTGGAAAGGTGGAAAGGACGATGTTCAGTGGATGTCCCTCTACTGAGAGAAGGTGGAATAGGGAGGGCAGTGATTTCGGAAGCTTTCAGTTCATGCCAGTAATTTGACTATGGCCATTCATTCAAAGAACATCATCTATTCTGTGTATACAAAGATCCTCATACAGAGTCTTGGAGTGCACCTTCAGGATTTTTGACCGGAGTTTGTGCAATCCCTGTTGTAATGTGAAGAAAGCTTGCCTTTTAAATATTTTGATGGTAGGGTTTAATTTTCTTCTTTTGGATAATGGTAAAATTATGTTTAGAAAGATATTTGAAGATTAAGTTAGAGCTTAGACTAGAATTTTTCTATTAAATATAGTAGATATTAATATATGATCAGAAATATATACTTCATCATGTAATAGTTGCAGCAAGGATATTGTATGCGAAATTTTGGAAACAACCAGAAGTGCCAACAGAGAGAAACCTCCATGAAAAGATAAGAGAATGTATTGAAATCGACAAGCTCTCTGGTTTTTTAAAGGGAGACTATGAAGAGATTTCCAAAAAAAGATGGCAAGAAGTAACAAACTTATTAGTATTGTGATACTATTTGGTGATTTGTAAATATGTTAAATTGATATTTTAGGCTTGATATACTCAATGGAATTTTTATAATGTATTCCCCCTTCCTTCCCCTCATTCCCCTCTTCTTCTCCCCAAAAACCCAATAACATTACTTAAATGAAAAAAACAAATAATTTTCTTCTTCTTCTTGGTTTTTCATAGTCTGTTATGTGTGACTCCAAGCAGCTATACCACATTAATACACAGGCCTCTTTACCAAGAGGTCTTGGTAAAGGTAGGATGCCCCACAAATAAAAAAGGAAACTTGAGTGGTACAAACAGATGCGAATAAGAGGACACCTTGAGATATATCAGATCTATTGATAACACTAATGTACTTAGTGAAGCTTAGTCATCATTCAACCTTGCTCTGTTCTGAAAAGCTGAAGACCACTTCTCTAAGGAAAAAAATGTGTCATAAATCTCTTCTTAAGTCATCTAATTTGGAAGCCAGGTCTGCAAATAGATTTTTTTGGCAAGCTACCCAGGTTCCTTTAGTGCTATCTATACATGCCTTGCAGTAGCTTTATGACAAATGCTTCATTTTATATTCATCCAAGCAGCTTTCTGTGTTTTAACCTTCAGTTCAGAGCATAAATACAAGTGTGACAGTTTTATGGAAGAAGAGGGGAGGGGAAAGGAAAGGACTTTAGATAATTAATTGATGAAATGTAAAAAAACACCAATTTATCCTTCCCACAATGTAAGCAGATTAAAACCCCAGCCAAGCTCCAGGCCAACCAAAGTCAGGCAGAAGATTCTTACCCCAGAGAGCCATGAAGACGGAGAAGAAGACAGTGGCTGGATTGTCAAATAGATGACTCGCCCGAGCTGTGGCACAAGCAGAACTCAGTTTCCAAAAGCTGCATGTTGAGTCACATAAGGGGCACATGGTGATATTGTTTCTTTGGTCACACATCTCCATGCTGAGGGAAAACAAATAGTCCAGGTAGTGAATACATGCTTTCAGTGTGCACTGATGTGTAATTCAACTGTTCTGTTATAATCCTCGGCAGTTCTCCATTTCAGATTCTCTGCCCTATGGGGTTAACTGTGGGCTAAAAATAGGTAATGTAGATGAAAAAGTGTTGGCTTAAAATAGGTAAGGCAGATGAAAAAGAGAAATAGCATAATCTATTCCTTTGTTACAGACGGCAAAATGTTAACAACCTGCTTGTACACATTTATACCTATTATGACAGCATAAGTCTGCCACTTTGTGTTGTGTGATGTTGTACTTGTTCTGCATCTTTCCGTTTTGGCACAATATATGGGGCTGTTAAGATCTTATGTAGTGCCAGCCTTGGAGATGGCAAAAGATCAGTGCATTCAAATCAGACCTTGTACACAAATCTCCTGAGACCCATAACTTAGATGTATCATCACAGAGTTAAACCAGCCCAGTGTAGGAGTACCACTGTCACTCTCTTCCCCAAGGTTAGTGATCTGGAAGAGGTCAAAGAATCACACCAGTCTTCAAACCTACTTCCTTTCCACTGCCATTTAAAAAAAAAAACTTTCCTTTTACAAATGACTGAAATATTAGCCATGATGAAACCCCCTCCCCAAGGAGCTGAATTCAATGTAGAAATATTAGTTAAAGTTGATCTCCCATGATATTCATCATGTTTGGTACACTGTGGTAGCAATTCCATGGCCTAGTTAAGGCTGAAAGGGGGAGGAAGGATATGTGCAAGAATGCAAATAATAATTCTTTTCAAAACAACGGAATTCACCCAGACAGACTGACTCACACCTGCTTGGAAAGGTACATGAAAAAAATCCATCTGTGTTTCAACAAACAGTTGTATGGGTGTGAGGAAAGGAGAGCACAGCTGAGCCTTCTTCTGAAACCGCCTTAAGAGGAACATGCAGTAACAGCACAATAATCCCATGCATGTAAGCAGTAAATCCTCATGTTTTCAGTAGATCGTAATCCCTAGAAAAATTCCCAAATTCCCATGAGAGAACGTATTTATTTATTATGACCAACCAAATATGTACAAGACGTTTATGAACTTTCATGTTCTGTAGATTACTGGAACAGGCTAAATGTTACAAAAATGGACTGAGGGGAGAGAGAGGGGGGGAGTAATTTGACTTATTGTTGTGTCATTTACAGTTGTGACTGACTCTTTGTGACCCCATGTCCATGGAGTTTTCTTGGCAGGAATACTGGAGTGGCTTGCCAGTTCCTACTCCAGGCGCCTACAGCACCGGGTATTCCTGGTGGTCTCCCATCTAAGTACTAGCCAGGCCCGACCCTGCTTAGCTTCCTAGGTCAGGCAAGATAGAATGTGCTCAGGGCATCTAGGCAGCTGATGAATTAAGTATGCTCAGACTGAAGGCAAAGAGACTAGAGATGGGCACGACTTAGCGGTATTCCCGTTTCCGTTTCTCGATCCGTTACTCTTCGAAACGAGAGAGAATAGAGAGAACGAACAATTTGGTCTGATTTGTCGTGTGTTTGCATTGCCAAGCGGCACAGAAAAAAGTTTTTAAAAGTTAAAAAAACAACGATTGGCGAAAACTGTCTGAGGGCACCTACCAGGCCAGAAGGGTGTTTTATTTGGGGGGGGGGTTTCCCCACTCCCCTCCCCTTGGCTATTGCTACTGCTGCGCTGCTGGTACCAGGCTGGGAGGGCGCATCCATTTGCCATGCAGTGGGGGATCCAAAATGGCGACCGCAATTTTTTTGAAATCGTTGCCCAAAACCCCACCAAAGCACCACAGACCCTTGCGAAAATTAGCTATTTTAAATGCTTGAATTTTTACAGTAGCAGCAGTGGGTTTTTCTTGCAAAAAAGTCTCCATTGATTTTATTTTATTTTATTTTATTTTTTTACACCTGCATCGCAATGATGGGCTCGTGGGAGTGGACCATGCAAAGTTTTGGAGCCATTCCACCAATCGCATGGCCAGGTTTTGCTGACTGTACCAGGCTGGGAGGGCGCATCCATTTGCCATGCGGTGCGGGGGATCCAAAATGGTGACTTTTTTTGAAATCGTTGCCCAAAACCCCTACCAAAGCACCACAGAAACATGCGAAAATTAGCTATTTTAAATGCTTGAATTTTTACAGTAGCAGCAGTGGGTTTTTCTTGCAAAAAAAAAAAAAAGTCTCTGTTGATTTTATTTTATTTTATTTTATTTTATTTTTACACCTGCACATTTGCAATGATGGGCTCGCCCATGGGTGGACCATGCAAATTTTCCACTAATCGCATGGCCACTTGGCCAGGTTGACCACAGAGACTTCTGGGATGTGCCAATCAGGCATAAACAGCCCACTAATTATAGCCCAAACCCGAACCCTAAGCCTAAGCCTAACAGTACACTGTCCTTCTAAGATAGAATGCACCCCAATGCCTCACCCGTAACTAGCCTAACCCTAGGCAACCCGTCTTAACCCTAAGCCAGATCTACTTGCATTGCTGCATGAATTAAAAGAGTCTGCCAGTCCATCACTTGTGGCTCTGGCTGACTCCTGCAGCTCCCTCCAGGAGCCCGCTACCCCCAAACCAATACTAACAACAACGAAAAAACAAAAAAATGAACCAACTAATTTTTGCGAAATTTCGCGAAAACGAGTCGAAACGCAAAGAGATTTTCCCTAGTCGTGCCCATCTCTAAAAGAGACCTCTTATGTGTGAAGGGTAGTAAACTAGTGGTAAAGAATAGGAACATAAATACTGTGGCCCTGAAATATGAGTCAGTCTGTAAGAAAATGGTTTGTTCATGCAGCTCTACAATTGTTAGTTTTTCATTCTCCCAATTTCTGTCTAGAAATAATTTAGAGAGGGAAAGGTACTTATGTCCATTTCAGGGTGGCAGAGGTGGAAAGGACAAGTGCCTCTTGAGGTGTTCAAGAAGTTTTAGGTTCATTGTATCCACCTCTGAAATGTCCCATTCTGGCGTATTCTGCTGATTTTTTTTTGCAGGCATCCTGGAATATTTCCTTTCCTCTTTCTAAGTGCTCACTAGCCAGTAGTAGAGTGGTATTGTTGTTCTTTTAGTCTGAACACAACCTAGGGATGGCAAATTGCTCAGTTTTGTTGTATTTTTGGACAGCTAAAGAGAACAATTAAGGGGAAAGGAACACCCTACAGCAGTGGTGGTGAACCTTCCGCACTCAAGATGTTTTGGACTGCAACTCCCACAGTCCTTTGTCATTGGCAATCTAGGCTCGGAATTCTGGGAGTTGTGGTCCAAAACATCTGGAGTGCCGAAGGTTCGCCATTACTACCCTACAGCTTAACCTTCATGTTGTGAATGAAGAAATTTTAATGAATCTAACTTCCTGTAATGTTGAGCAGTTCATTTGGGCAGTGAAGATTGGCCTTTGTACAGGAAACTCACTGGAACAGGACTAAGGAGAGACTGCTGTGGATAATTCCCAATGAAATGAATCCTGTCCCTACAACATTTTGTAAGTAAGTATAAGGAATTCATCTTCATAATTGTTTCTGTGAGTAGTTTCTTATAATATAGTTTACACAACTTAAAGACAGTAGAACCATTACATGGCATGAAAAAATTCAATATAATTTAGTATTATAAAGCAGTACCATTAAAAAGTTGTTGTTAAAATCATGCAAGCAGAATCCATGTCTGCTATTATTAAGCTTTTTGGAGAAAAAAGTAGGATATGAACGTACAAAACAAACAAATAGTTTTCAATACGGTTTCCTTGCCCTCTTCCAAGAAGGCACGTGAAAGACATGTTTCACTTCTACCCCAGACACTGAACATAAGCACAATGGCTGCTCTTTTGATCCTGGCATAACATAAACAGTTCTATAAGTCTTTCTGCTCTGGATTTGCCTTCTGGAATTTTATCACCCTCTGTTCTGAGCTGTTTCCAGCCTGTCAACATTCTTCTTAGTAATGCTTAGTACTAAAGAGAATTGAAAGCTGCAACAAATATTAAGCATGTGAAATATTGCTGTTTAGATTCCAACCATATCAGTCCATCCTGTAACTTCTCCCATCCCCTCAGGGGCATCCAGAATTTCACAATGGCGTAACAATTGTAGGATTTTTTTTTTTTCTTTTCTGCTAATTTTGTGGTGATCCCAGGTTTGTGGTCAACTCCTTGCATGCAGTCTTTTGGCTATACATATGACGACACTCCTGATCTGAACATAATAAATAGGAAGGAGCAACATCACAACTATTTTAGTATGTTTTAAATGTGATGATTCACCCAGATGCAATTGGATTATTTATTTCCCATTCCCCCTGCATAATGGCCATGCAATGTGGGCAAAAGAGATTCTACATACAGCCTGTGATAACAATAATGATTAGGTCATGTCAGATAATATATTAGGAATGTTAGCTTCCTTCATGGGATTAAAGGGGCTGTTCCTCTGGTTCCATGTGAATTTATGGAGAGAACCAATAGCCTTCTTAATTGTATAGCTCCTGTCACACAGAGTGAAAATCATGGACTGAAGCAGCAGTGGTGTCATTTGGCAGTAAGATTGACACATGACATGCATCAATACCTTAGTTTGCGAGTACAGTACCTTGGTTTACAAGTGTGTTCCAATATGAGCAACCATTTCTGATCACTTTTGCCTTGATCAACAAGCGATGTCTTCCAATATGACCACTGGAGCAGGTCACATGATCACGTGCGACAATGGTATTGCTCTCTCTCTTTCCCTCTCCCTGCTAGATTGTGGAAGATTGTCTGGAAGTTCCCTCTAAGTCAATCCTCAAAAGCAGAGGGAGGAGAGAGGAATGGAGGTCTCCCTTGCATCAGCCAGGACCATTTTCAAAGAAGAGTGCAGGTTGTGGTTTTATTTTTTTATATTTTTCTTTAATTTTCTTTCTTATTTTTCAAACCATTTCTAATCATGGGGCAGTGACTCAAGTGTGCATAGGGTTACAAATTGAATTTTATTATTATCATATTAAAAACACAGAGTAAAATCCAACTCTTAGTCCCAAGAAGAGCAGGTTCTGCTGTCAGATACCTAAACTATGCTGTGGACATGGGCTTCTAGCCAACTTCTTTAGTGAGTTTTTAGTCTTTTGTGTACAGTATGTTGTCTATGGGGCCCCAGAAAGAATCATCTGAGTTTCCATTATTTCTTATGGGGAAATTTGCTTTGATACATGAATTCTTTGTTTTACAAGCATGGTTCCAGAATGGATTATGCTCATAAACCAAGGTTCTATTGTATCTATAAAATGAGGTGGATTGTAGATATACTATTGAGAATACATTAGTTTTATTAGATTAATGTAGTCAAATTCAAATTAATGATATCTGTTTCCTGATACCACTCCCCTGCATCTGGCCCTTGAAGTACCCTGGTTTTAAGACTGGAGATTATACATCTCCATCATTGTTTGTAACCTGTGATGGACTTTTCCTCCAGGAATCTGTCTAATCCCCTTTTGAAGGCATCCAGGTCAGATGCCATCACCACCTCCTGTGGCAGGGAGTTCCATAGACTAACAATACTCTGGTTAAAAATAAATAAATAAAAATAAATAAAATATTTTCTTTTCTCTGTTCTCACTCTCCCAGACCTCAATTTGAGTGGATGTCCCCTAGTTCTGGTATTAATGTAGTCAGAAATCTTTTAATTTACATACAGTGATACCTTGGTTTATAAGCATAATTCATTCTGGGAACACACTTGTAAACCAAAGCACTCTTATATCAAAACAAATTTCCCCATGATAAATAAAGGAAACTCAGATTATTTGTTCTGGGGCCCTGTAGAACACATACTGTGAACACAAAATGCTAAAACTCACAAAACAAGTTGGTCAGAAGTCCATGTCCGCACCATGTTTTAGGTACCTGGGTGTGGAATGTGCTCTGTTTAGGAGTAACAACTAGATTTTACTCTGTTTTTTAAAAAGTGACAATAATAAAATACAATTTGTAGCCCTATATGCACTTGACTAGCTGCCCCATGGCTAGAAATGTTTTGAAAAATAAAAAAGGATGTTGGAAACAAATTAAATAAAATATAAAGAAAAATAAAACAAATCCCTAACCTGCACTCCCCTTTGAAAATGTTCCTGCCTGGTGCAAGAGAAACTTCTATTCATCTCTTCTCCCTCTGCTTTAGAGGCTGCCTGAGAAGTAAAGTTGTAGACCAGTGGTTTTCAACCTGTGGGTCCCCAGAGGTTCCTGGACTGCAACTCCCAGAAATCCCTTCCATCACAGCATCTGGTGGAGGATTCTGGGAGTTGCAGTCCAGGAACATCTGGGGACCCACAGGTTGAGAACCCCTGTTCTAGACAATCACCCATAATCCAGCAGAGAGAGAGAGAGAGAGAGAGAGAGAGAGAGAGAGAGAGAGAGAGAGAGAGAGAGAGAGAGAGAGAGACTGACCTACCATTGGCTCACTCATGATCATGTGACCTGATTCAGTTACTTGTATTACAAATCATTGATAGCTGATCAAGGCAAAATTTAGAAGAAATGTTTGCTTGTCTTGCAAAAACGCTCTTAAACTGTTTTAGTCTTAAACAAGGTATTGCCGTATATTACTACTAATTACAGCGTGGAAAGGTGCAGTCCAGAATTTTACCTCTACTTCACTCTTCTGTTTTATTTGAAGCATTGTGTAGAAATACTCAGAAACAAAGCTTGAAGCAAATGCTGTAAGAAAACTAGCTTTAAGCAGGTTTGTGACTATATTAAGGGAGATTGTTATTCCAGTGTGTTGTGCTAAATTCTGTACCTCTTGTTCATCACAGGTAGTATTTCATTTTGATATTCTTCAGAAATTCTTTCAGACAAATACAAAAGGAAATTAAGATGCTGAGTTTAAAAAAGGAATTTTCCCCACAAACCACAACTGTGTTACCGTTGTGCCTCCTGACTAATATACGGTATGTTATTAGCGTCCTTCAATTTCCTGCAACCTGCATTGATCTATTTTCAATTAAACATATTGAGGCTTTCAAAGGCAACCACAGTGAAGTGAGCTTCTGGGAGATATATAGCATATTAAGTGACATCTTTTTCTTGAATGGCATTTGTTAGCATCTGAGTATGCAACTTTCAAGAGTGACCAACTTCAATTTATTTTTTAAATAGGGGCAGTAAAAATAATTCAGTTGAGTACAATCCAATCTTTATTGTATGGGCACAGACCCAATTAGTAAAGAACAGTATCTTAGCACTGTTCTATTTCACAGTGTCCTTGTATGTGTCTACTCAGAAGTAAGCCTTATCAACCAATGGGACATACTTCTAGGAGCATTAGTATAGCATTTCTGCTTTGTTTATAAAGAACACCACTCTTCTTTTTCTTAGTGTTTGTCCCATTTGGTGGTGGAGTCCACTAAAGAACACTACTATGTACAGCAAATTAACTTTGAGTACAGCAGATGAGTGTTAAATACCTTAATATTTACATTGCAAGCAAAACTGTTTTACATGTACTTTAAGTTATGGATGTTCTCTTAAACTATGTTTTTGATTGCTAATTTAAAAGATCACAGTTAAAATGCTGGCAGTCTCTTATGACACATACATTTATATGCTGTGGTACAATGCTACTTACAGGTTTATCTGTTAAAGGTACAGTAGCAGTGTAAGCCATGTGGATGGAAGAATGCTTACACTTCACACAGTGATTGTTAATAGGTAACAAATGTTTCATGCTTATCACTGGGAATAATTTACACATAACAGAACAACTCTGTCCCCAAATATGTTATGATTAGGTACTAGAAATGGTGGAGTAGAAACAAGTACTCCACACAAGTACTTCCATGCATACAAACTGTAATTGGCTTTAAATAAACTCGTGAGAAAAATGAAATTTCCAGGAATAGGAATTTTTCCTGTGGAATGCCTTGCAAGATGAATTACATGCATTCCTATGGGAACCACGTTAAACTGTGTTTCACAGGATGAATTTTTCATAGAACAAATTGGCCCATAGAATGAATTACATTCGTCTTAAGAGGCACCATTCCACTGTATTTGGATACCCACACACTTCTGAAATAGGAAGCACATAAAAGCCCTGACTTTTATTTATTTTTTTTCTAATATTGGGAAGGGAGCGGGAGTGGACCTGTTCTCTGAAAAATCAAAATCCTGTTGCTTGGTATAGTAAATTCCACTAGAGTATGCTCACTGAATAAATGGCCATATAGGGCGTCAACTCTTCCATAGGCTCCATTGATTCAAACAGGCCTACTCTAGTCACTAACTATTATGTTAAGAGATAAGTCACAGAGTAGGCCCATTTCAATCGATACAATTTTTAGAGAAAGTGACTCACCAATCCCTACTGATTCACTGCGCTTTAGTGTTGTGCAATTTGAGTAACAGGATTTTGGCCAATGAGTGTGGTCTTAGTTGTGCTAAATTATGCAACCAGAAAGTAGGCAATTGGTAATGTCACTTTTCTGGTCAGAGAAGAATTTCATGCATGAAGTGGCTGTTTTATGACCATCAGCCTACCACCTATGGTAAAGGACTGTGGTAGCTAATAAACTGGAAACTTAAAAAACAACAACCATGAATTATTATGCTACCTAGGACTGTACAATACTCTGAATTTTTTAAAAAATACTGTAGTTTGGGGCATCCCAAATTATAAATAAAATCCAAGGGCTCCCTTTGTATTTCATGAGGATAAAATTAGCATGACTGAATGCTCAGAATAGTCTACTTGTTACAAGAGATGATGGAAACAGTTTTAACACGTGGAGCATGGAGACCCACACTTTTGCGTGTTACCTTGGTATATTTTCATCTACAGTTGCACAGCCGTACAGAAACACGATAATCCCCACAAGGGAAGCTGGAATCAGCATTTGTGTATACACTCCCAGCCAGGCAAAGTACAGTCCAATCTTTTCACCAAAGTACTTTCTGAAATACATTGAAGAGGGAAATCACTGAGTCATGTTTACTATTTCTTAAAATATATTACAGCCACGGTTATAATAAATCACACAGCAGAGTTGACTTTGAAGGTGAAAATAAGCCCTGCTGATTAGCTGGAATGCATTTCCCCTTGGAGAATTTTCGTCTGCATGTTGGCTGGAACAGATCCAAGCGTAGAAGCACCAAATTAGTCCTCTATCCCTGTTCATCCAGGAGGTTTGCCCTTATGTTTTCTAGGATTGTAAGATGGAAATCTTTCCACAATGCTTTCCATTGGAAGTGACAACCAATTATGGTTTATTTGTTATGATGAGGAAAATCAGCATTGGTGTCGTGTTCACATGCTCTTTCAATCCCCTTCTTCGCTATAAGCACGACATGGAAATTGGAAGCTTCTGCTTCTACTAAGGGATATATCACAGTTTATTATTTTATAGGGGCTAGGAGAGTGTACCGAGAAGAGTTTGAATTTAGGATGACTCCACTGCTCTCCTGCCCCATCACTTATTTGGGTTTCCTTGCTGGTGAATCCCAGGCAGTACAGTTATTGTATGCCAGCCAACATAAGTGGGTTGGGCTGACATACAGTCACATATTTCTGCTGATGCCAAACCCATACTGCCAATGTTTCTCTGAGTTTGGACTGAAGTGTCTAGATGTAGATGTATCCTAAGATTTTCTAATGTGTTATTTGCATTTACATCCATCTACATTGGTAAAGGCAAAATATAGTCTTCAATGATGGGGGATTTTAATGCTAAAATAAGGAAAGGAGCCTACAACCTTAGACCAGCAAACATGAGGCTAATTTTGAGAAGCTCAGTTTAGAGCACATATATGCTTTGCATGCAGAAATGTCCCAGGGCCAAGCCTTCATAGTTCCAGATAATACTATAAAAATGCACATGAACCCTGGATAGCTGGTGGTGGCCAGCATAGGCAGAAATCTCTTCTTTTTGCACATTTGCAGATTTATGAAAGAACTAGGGGGGGGGACATAAACATGTGACATGTTTCAATTTCCATTTCATGGGTAGATTTGGTCCAGAAACACGGTACATTTCTAAAGATGTCATTAAATTGTAAATAACTGTTAAGACAAAGAAATCTCTACTTGCAACCTGGCAATCCTTGACAATGTAAAGAAATGAATGGGCTTGTTTTCCAAATGGCCATCTTTCATTACACACACACACACACACACACACACACACACAGAGAGAGAGAGAGAGAGAGAGAGAGAGAGAGAGAGAGAGAGAGAGAGAGAGAGAGAGAGAGAACAAACAATATCGTGCAGAGCAATTATTAGTTGTAACCCTGAACAAAGAGCACATGGAGTAAAGACAAATGATAAAATCCCATATTTACCATACGATCTACTAAATTAAGTTGCATATTGCTCTCACCTGACTAAATCAATTGGTTGGTACTTATAGAAGACGCCATAGCTTGCCCATTCCTCACACAAGAGCTGTAAAAGAGGTTTACAATGAAAGGAGGATCCACAAGCAAGCAATTCCTTTCTTCCAGGCCACCCAAGAGCTCATGATGTCCTCTGGTGTTTTAATATTCCCTGTCCACCAAGATCTAGAACTTTCTTTAAGTATTGGATATTCTTGATGGTATAGCTTACTGACTGCTTCTTGTATTAGTCTCAAAGAAGATATTGGAAAGTGTTTAAAGATCTGTGTGGGATGCATGCTGCAGATACTGAATGAATATTATGCCCCACTGTATGAAAGGCATACCGGGCCTAGGAATAGAAGGCCCACATTATTTTTATTGATTCTACTTTGTCATGAACCAGAATGCTATCCAAACAAAATTAAATAACCTTGATCATATAACCCTGCAGAATTCTACCTGAGACACTTAATTTTTGGCAAATAAGACAAATTATATACATTTTAGAGTGATTCTTCTTGTTGCAGAGCAAAAATGCAGGGAAACAACCTGTTTGTAACTTGGCCGAGTCATTGGGTGGTGCAAGTATTCACTGGGGCGCTCTCCGGACAAGTACTTCATGTGGACTCCTATCTTGTTCTGCACCCTCTTTCAATTAGGAAAATTGGTTTTGACTTGTTCAAGTTCATAGGATCACAGCCAAAGACTTTAAATATCCTAAAGAGACATTGATCTTTCCACCCAAACAGCTTCCACCAAACCTGCAAATTGGTGCCCTCAAGCCATTGTGGATTACAGATTTCATCATCCTGTATCCATCACTGTGGAGTCATCTGGAAAGTAGCAGTTGGGTAGTGCTGTGCTGGGGTCCATTTATACAACAATGGTCATATCAGGCCCAGGGTCTACATGCTGTCCCAAGGAGCCCAGACACAGCTCCCCACCGGGGGTCTCCCAATCTCCCTCCCCCAAATATTTTTTTTTAAAAAGTTCCCAGAATATATGATCAGTATTTTATGATTCTCTTGTTATTGTGATAGTCTTCAGCTTAAAAGGGACCTTGTTTCTTTATAAAATAATATCTCAGAGTAATAAGAAACAATTTCAGGGATCATGTGCAAGGGTGTGGTTTATACAAATTCATTTAATCACAAAAACTAATTAGACACTTAGTCTCTCATCATTCAGTAGTGCTTTTCTGTGTAAATAATATTCTAAATTTATCCAAATTCGGGTTGCTGAAATCTGATATTCAGTCCAGCAATTTAGAAGGCATAGCTATACTCTGCTTCTGTTGCCTAGTCAGGAATGTCTACATTCCCTTACTCTGTCTACTGATAGTGCTGAATCCCTTCCCTTCCCTTCCTCCAACATAGTTCCCAATAATATTCATGGAATAGTCTTTCCAAGCAAAGCCGAGATTTCCTTCTGAATAAATCGATACAAGGATTGCCCCCTCCTACAACATGCTCAGGGATGTGTTTGCATGGCGCATAAAAACAAAGTGTCAAACCTTCAGGCCGCTACCAGCTTTCCCCCCCACCTCCCTCATTCTCTGATGCTGGAACATCCTGTCAGAATATTGCTCCCTCTCCTTGCCACGTTGACTATTTGTTGGATCGTGTGACTGATCAGAGAGTTGGCATGTATCTCTAGCTTATTTTCTGCTACAATGAATCCAAAATTTTAAAACAACACTTCCAAATGGCACTGCCTGCCCTTCAGTGAAATCTTGGCAGGTGTCCACATCCCAACAGTAGATGCTTGAAGCGGACTCGCTTGAGAGCCCACTGAGTTTCCCTGCGTCAACTTACTTTTCTGTCATTGGGCTCAACGTGTTCACCTTCGTAATCACCCTTAAGAAAAAAAAGAAAGAAAGGAACAAATTATTATTATAGAATGTGCCACCTGAAAGCTAGCAAGCATCCAGGGTTGAATTCAAGAGTTAAAAATTATCATCGTTGTCACTGTAATGCAAAGAAGGGAAGGGGCCCTATGGATCATAGGGTCCAGCCCCTGACAAGGAGGCACAGTTGGCGACTGAAATGCCAGTTATGTGCAATGGCAAAGGTGGAAAGGAGCTTCCCACTGCCTCTAGCTTTCGGCATACCTTCCAGCCTTTTCAAACTGCAACACAAAGTAGCAAGGCACACTCTGTTAAACAGAACAGGTTGTATTTTGGAGAACAGGGAGTATTGCACAAAAGTGGAACGATGCACCTTATGTGAAATACTCTGATCTTTGTGGATCTTATCTATGATTTATGTGTGGTGTACAAGGAAGTAGATACAAAAAACTAGTTTTGATGAGGAAACATAGTAATTATGGTGCAGCAAATAATGCCTGAGACACCTCAGATAAATAAGCAGAAACGGAGATAAGCACACTGGATATTGTACTGGAAGGAAACAGAAGAGGACAACAAAAACTAGAGCAACAGTCTTGTATTTGACCAGCCTTGTATTCTGGTGACAGGATGAAAACTGAGTAAGTGACCAGCACTGTTGGAAGTGGGAAGGAACATATTTATTTTTTCCTTTGATTTTCCACATTAAAGTGCTGTGGGGACAAAATATGAGTACTCATTTCTTCTTCCCCTGCAACTAAAAGTGCCACTGGGGAGAGTGATTTGGAATAAGAAAACTCGCAATTATTTCCTGTGTCCACCTGCCTTTAGCATTCATCTCCTACTAGAGATCATAGCTTGGGCGGCTGCTTCAGAAAAGATAAATAAACATCGGAGAAATATTGACACACAGTTAATGTGTGCATTATTTGAGACTGAGTGTTTCCATAGGGTGCTGTTAATGACTCACAGATTCAGAACTACTTGAGAAAACACTCTTTTGATTAGCAAGTGTATAAGCTTGCAGTAACGTCAGACACCATGCAGCATTTTCTAGTTTCTTTTTAGTGTCATGTAAGAGCCTATTTCACCATATAGCTGATACAAAGCAGGTTGCTGCCTATGAAATTTCCTGTTTCAGTCATTCCATGTAATCTTTTCAAGTGCTACAGGTCTCTTGTGGCTGCTTTGCCACAGGCGAGGGTTCTGAGGATGAAGTGGTAGAGCAAAAATGGAGGGAAATGGCAGAAACAAAAGCAATAGGCACAGGAACAGTTTTCCACACCACAATTAAATGGGAGCTTGGAAAACTTACTTTCTGGAGACTACATTTGCCAGCCATTAGGGTTCCCATAATGTTTTGTACCTTGTTACGGTCAATTGAGGAGATTCTGGCTAGTGGTTTAAAATTATCTCCTATAATAAAAGGGAAAACACTCTGAATGAGTGGGCTGTTTGCAGCCCAAAGTCAAAGGAGAATTGGCTCCCATTTGTCTTTGATTTGGGTTTTAACAGTGCAATGTGTATTCAGTGATATGTTTAAAGAGTAAAGCCCAAACGTGGATATATGTTTGCTGTTATTGAGGCGGTTGCCTCACCAAGCACCCCAAAGTGCATTAATAAATTTTTCCTGTTCTTGACCATGAAAATTACCTGCAGCCTTTGGATAGCTTGTGATAAAAATAAATTGTCAACAAGCTGCCCATAATTGCATAAATATAAATGTGACTTAATATATCACTATGTTGCAGGCTGTAAGCAAGAAGAATATACTGTATAACTAATCCATCTCTCGAATGGAAACTCTCCACACCCTTAAGAACACACGTTGTTTTTGTTTGGAGGATGTCTAGGAGATTTAGATCAGGAAACCAGCTAGATGGTGCTGGATTGTTCCACAGGTCTAAATATGTATCCTAACTTTCCCAGTGTCCTTGGAAGCAGAAGGTCAAGAGCATGATTATTTGCTGAGCTGGTCATCTGCTGAGTCATTTTTACAGTTGTATTTTATATAAAACAATGAAGTTGTTCTTTGTGCTGTAACACCCATAAAACGTTGGCAGAGGTGTTATTGAAGGAATTGCTAAAATCCAATATAAAAGCAGAGCAGGACACTGAGCTTATGAAACACTGAAGATGTTTAGGACAGTGCCATTCATACCTAACACATTACAGATTCTTGGTATCACTTTGTAGAAGCATAAAATGTATTCCAAGACCACTTACATCATGCAAGGGATATGCAGCAGTGTAAACGCCATTGGCAAGCAGACTGGTGATCCCTGGAAGAACAACAGAGGATTTCTATTTATGCTTCCAATTCTGAATTCCCAGAAGCAACCCTACTTTCCAATTCTGGTGCCCCCCCTCCCCCTGACAAAGAAAAGTCAGGAATTTTGTTAAATAATAATTATTGGCCTGTTTCATTTGCCTCCCCAATATCTGTGTGGCATTTTTGACTGCAGAGATTATTAAACATGATTCATTGTATGAAATGGAAAGCTGTGGGAGAATCAGAAGAAGTCATACATTTTAGAGTCAAGAACTGGATGCCAATGACCTGTAATTAGTCATGACAATGAAGTACATACCTAAGGTTTCAGATTTAAAAAGCGGGCCCACAGATTTGGAAGTGCAGCAAAAGGCAAGTTTGTAAGAAACAGAGATCAGCTGGGATTGAACCCCTGGGGACAACACATTCACAAGTAGGCACAACCATACAGACATTCACACAAAAGTTTTTAAAATCAGATGGAAGTTTGGTTAGAGAAGCTGTTTGGAAAGCCTTTGAAAAATCCTTGGCATATTACTTACCATATTTACCACATTTTCGCCCTTTATTTATAAGGGTAGTTTCCTTCTTTCTTCCCTCTCCATGCCCTGTTTATACATTTGTCTATTAGTTATATGATTGAGCAATTGCAATGTTTGTGTGATGGGGACTCCGAGGAGTGTATATAACTCCTTCAGGGGCACAATCTTTAATTTTGGAATGGACTGACAGATAATATATTCAGAGATACTGTAAGAATAGCTGGGATTTTGCAACAAAGAATGCACAATGAAATCTTAGCTTGCAACAGAATTCCAGTGGCCACTTACAGGCTCTTGAAGCCTGCAATATTTGATTCCTGGATGTGTTTTTCTTTACAGCTGATGTCATTAATATAAGCCACTTTTAAATATGGGATACCTTGCAGCCTTTGGGTCATGTTACTTAAGAAACATACTTTGTGATTTTGATATTCTATCTTCATAGGGAGCTCGGATCTGAGCAGTCCCAGCAGTATGCAAAAAGAAAAGAAAAAAAGGCAACATTGTCCACATAAAAAGGTTGGAGGATCCCCATAAAGTATGATACAATTTGTGGTGGAAGAAATGTTTTCAATCCACACCCACCCACATTAATTAAAACACAGAAACATTTTTCACCTATGATAGTGGTTTCCAACCTTGCATAACTCAGGTGGGTGTTCTTGGACTGCAACTTCCAGAAGCCTTCACCACTTGCTGTGTGGGCTGGGGTTTCTGGAATTTGCAGTCCAAGTACCCCTACCTGGGGTACCCAAAGTTGGGAACCTCTGCCCCAAGTATTTATTTCATTGATGGTATTTTATTTTTTGATGCTGAGTATGCCCAGTCCCACGGGGTATGGTTATTGTCTGCTTCTGTGCCAATAAGTACTACTACTGTACTAATTCCATCCCATTCTCTGCTGCTGCTGAATCTTCTGGAAAGCATTCAGGGACTTTGTGCTCAACAGATGTGACTGCCTTTGAAAGGAACCCATCAGAGAAATTTTCTTGGAAGGTAAAACCATGGACCTGGTTCTCAAATAACTGTCAAGAAAGTGGGCAGCTGAAGTGTATCTTGTATTATAATATAAGAACCGAATTACACAGGCACACAATTGAACTAGCTTATTAAAAATGGTAAAAACACTGCCCTTCGTTAACTCCTTTGGCTTAGATGGTCTTCCACCAATATATGTCTACAGTATTGAAGGCACTGAAGAAGTAGATGATTGCCTAGCTGTAAGAAAAGCTATGATCAGTTTTATTGCCTCAGTGCTCCTGGCTCAATGTTATATTTCTATAGATTGTGGTGGCAAATAAATGGCTGAATCAATAAAATGCCACAGACCACCTGTGTAGTTACTAAAAGCTCTCCCTTATAAATGTGGATCCTGCTCTGAAGAAGAAGAAGAAAAAACAATGGCAACACCATTTCTTTGTCAAACACCATCAATTATTTCTACTGTGGTCCTTCTACCCCTCTCCCCCACCAATGCCTGGAGAAGTGACCAAATTACTAACCATTCTAATAAGCATTAAAAGGTCGCACCTGCAAAGCCTCATCTTGTGAATAGGTTTTCCAAATGCTAAAAGGATGATCTGGAGAAGTGGCATGCTTGTGCCATTTCCCCCCGTGCATGAAACATCTATGGATCTCCAGCCTCCACTCAGAAAGAACTTCATTAAGGGTGCATTAAGATGCAGTAGCTATTACACTGTGCTGATGCTGCCAATCCATCCATAAGAACTATGGATCACGTTATTTGGAGGGTGAAAGGCACTCTGAGTGACTAGCATATGAAAACTAAAAATCCTGGAAGTGCTCTAAATCAGATTTTGAGGACAGCAACGTGTTGCAAATTAATTTAAATGTGGAGGATATTTTTAGAATATTGCAGTGTTTTATGGTAGAAGGACCACAAAGCAATAGTAATCTGTGTTAATAATAATCCTAGATGACTTTGGACCTTCATAGACTGTCAAAATATCAAGTACAGACCCAAATAGCAATTCATCAGTTTACATAATGTGCAGAAAGCACTTAACCATTAAAAAAAAGCTATGGATACCCATTTTATCCCATGACTACATCTGATGAAAGGAATAAATAATTCATCACACCAGTTTATCTGTTAATGTGGCTATAGCTTTTTAGGTCAGTTTTTGACCACAGTGGGGAAGTGCTTTGTAAATGCTGAAAAACAAACATAAATGGGGAAGTGAGCACTTGTGTCTTTGGGCGTTTATACATGACCCCTAAGCTGCGCTGCAAATGGCTCCCAGCTCTGGAGCTTAGAAATGTTTTCCCACCAGCTCCGGAGTTTGGAGACAATTAGGTGCAACCCCGTCCACTTTAGCATGACCCAGCGCACTTTCCTTGTACCTTCTCTTTGGAGGTGAAAAAAAATTGATGCGGATAAGAGTGCCGGGCTCTCCTGGCTTGTCTGTTATTTTTTTGCCTCCCGCCCCTTTAAGAGCTCCTTGAGACGGAACCAGGAAGTAACGGGGCTCGTGGCAAGTTCGACGGGCACCGGCAGGTTAGTAAAGGCTTCTTTTGTCCTTTTTTTCCCTCCCCCCCCACACCGACAGGAGCAGAAAGTGCTGAGGGGTGGGGACGCAGGAACAGAAACGAACCCCCAAGATCTCTGGTCCGAATTTAAGGGACCAGTGGATTTTAGGGGTCGTGTGAAAAGGCCCTTTGTTTCTCATGAAAGACAACATCCATAACTTTCTGTCATAATCCAAGCATTAGCTATGGGCTATCTCCATAAATGTTTCCTTCTGGATTATAGGATTAAATACATTATTACAGTGATTCTGCAAACACATTAAAGAACAGATCATGGTCTCTGTGACAGAGGAACAAGGACTGCTCAACCTGTCTTCATTTAATTCTGTCATTTCTGGTAAATGTGTCATCACGCCTACATATACACATTTTTGATACTTTTTTGATATGTTCTGTAGCTTGCTTCTCAGTCACATACTGACAAAATGACTTCTGCACACTGTAGCTTTCTAATTCTTAATATTAATCCAGTATTCTTAATATACAGTGGACCCTTGTGTAACAGTTTGTATAACATAAAATCTATACAACATAAAAAATTCCAGAGATAGGGGAAATTTGCTTAACAGAATCGCCTATGGAGCGAATCCATACAACATAAAAATGGTCACGATTATGGATTACTCTGTTTTCAATGCATTCCTATAGGAAATCTGTATAAAGGAAAATGTGCTTAACATAATTTCATTGGGATTGAATTAATTCCTTTATACAAGGTACCACTGTATTAATATTGCAATTCAACTTACAATAAAATGCATACAATGATCCAGAACCACTGACACATCTTAGTTTAGGTTTCATATAAAGGCAACAATTCTGACAACTCACAGATTAGCACTGGCAGTTTTAAGGTTTTAAGGTGGGCTTTAGAAATATTTACAGAAAAGCAGTTATTTTATTTCTCCAAAACCTTCCTGTTAGCTCACTTTTTTTCTGCAGCCTTCTGTTGAAACCTCTCTGTTTACATTGTACCGTTTTGTACTTTTTAAAGGTTGTCAGCTGCTAAGTCAGGGATAAGTCCTTTCAGTAAATAAATAAACAAAAGATACATGAGTACATGAGGATGTGCTGATCACATGACCTACTCTCAGACAGGAAATGAAAAATAAATAAATATAGGTGAAGGATGGTTTATCTGTCTATGTGCCAATATTTGCACATGCCTAGCAATAATCCAGTTTCCCATACTTTCAATTAACCCTCTTTTAAAAATATTATCTTTGATCACAGTAGTCAACTGAAAGATATGCACTTAATGCTACAATCCTAAACAGATTTTCAAAGAAGCTCTTTGGAACATCATGAGATGTTGGGATGTGTTTGTACAATGACATTGCTTATGCCTTGTTTTGAGGCACACCAGCAACATATACACAGATTTTGTGCAATATGACCATAAAGAGGCCAGCCTAAATCAGGAGTCTGACCCCACCCCCTTCTTAACCTTGGTGGACAACTATCCCCATCAGCATCATCCATTGTGACCAGTTATATAGGATTATGGAAGTTGCAGTCGATTGGATGAGGAGGTTCACTGATTGTAACTCCTAGCAGAAACAAGATATGACAGTGAGTCATCATATAGTGTGCATCTGTGTCTCTCTCTGTGTGTGTTAAATAAATTATTGTAATGCATATCCACATCATTGGGTGACAGCTAGTGTAGTGTAAGAGATAGAGAATAGACAGAGCACCTGACTTGGACTCAGAAGACCTGGATTCAAATCCTCATTCAACCATGGAAACTCCCTGCGGGCTGAAAATGGTAAAAAATAATCCTCATAAACCTTAAAAACAAGATTAGGGCTGGCATAATTTGAAAGTGACATGACAACACATAACACATGCCGTTAGGTATTTTATGACTAAAACTCTCTCTCTTCAAGGACAGATGGAAGCAGGGAATTAGGAAAAGATGCCAAACTCAATTTTAAATAAACTTTCTTACCCATGCTGTATTTGGCTTTGGTGCATGTGGTTCTTTTCAAAATTTCATAAACCTACAGGTGAGAAATATTTATAAATACTAGACTACACGCCATCTGTTCAAATTTTAATCATGGTACTTGATTACCAATAAAATCAAATTAAAGTGCTGGAACATCAAAAAGAAAACCAATACAGAAATTAACAACTAGCAATTATTTTAGGTTGCAAAATTAAAAGTTGTGAACAGAATGCCTAGAACACGGGTATTCCTTTTCCTTTTTCCTAAGGGAGAAGATATCCTTTCTCATCTATGAACATTCTGCACCATCATAGAATGGGACATGACTACAGTACCTTCACAAATGAAAATGAGTATGATTCACACAGGAAATGGCCTTTGTATATGTTACTGTTACTCCTAACCCTTTATATTTCCATCATTTCCCAACCCTTGTGCACTAGATAATAAGTGCTATAGCCCACCCTGTCAAGGCGAGCTCCAAGCCCCTTCTTCCCACTAACATCCCCTCACCAGTATTACAAGCCTATTGTGTTCTCTTCCGTCCCACATGCCTAGCTAGTTTGGCCACTGGTTGCTGCTCTGGAAGCTGTAGCAGGAAGTGGTATGGAGAAGGAAGGGTGATTTCCCCTTTCATCTCTGGTGTTTGGTATTTGGCAGAAGGCCACAAGTCATGCCTGGGAGTCTGCTCCAGCCAACTAAAAGGGACTGAGGAGCTGAGGTTGGGCCATGTGGATGAATTGCTTGAAAGATGGAATAATTAGATCTCTTCCCACTCTTACGATACCCAATTCATCCACATGTTGCAGTTCCTTGAGGTGAATGTCCTAGCCCATTTAAAAGCCTCTAAACACTATCCTTCGTGCCCATCCTAGTGAGCCTCAAAGTTATTTATATATAACATGAACTTGGAATTTATATTATCAAGCATGATGGATTAAAGAAAATGGAAGAGGAAAAAGCAACATAAATGGGCCATGGCATAACATTCTTAGTATAATGGTGTTTACTAATTATCTATGTTAAATTGCTTCAGGGTATCTACTGGGCAACTTGAGGCCATTTTGTAATGTTAATAGATAACAGTATATAAACTGAAGTCAGTTTTGCAAACAAGTTGCACTAACACATTATTTTTGGATGAACAAGTAGTGAGTAGCACATTTTGGATGAACAAGTAGTGAGTGGCACATTTGTCTTTCAAAATAACACTCTGAACTTCCAAGGCAAAATATAAGTTTGGAGCTAGCGTAATGGTTCTCCAATTTTACTTAATGTTTTTTTTAATTTTCTTTAAATATGTACAGGTAACCCATGGGACTATGTTTTTGTTTTGAAAGTATAGTGTTGCTGTCTGAAAAAATGAGAAGACATATAATTAAGCTCCTGTAGCTATATTCTCATGTCATGGAAACTATTCAGAATTGTACTGTACCATCTTTTCATAGCTTTCTGTCTTGCAAAATATAACCTCAGAATAAAAGTGCTTTTAGCAGACATAATACAGATGATATAAATAATCCAATACATGTGTCCTAAATTCTAATCTTCACCAAATTCAGTAGCCTTACTAGAAGGGAACTAGAAATAAGAGAACAGACTTCAAGGTTTTTCTTTTTAACAAAAAATGGAAATGTGATCCTGTATCTCTTAAAGAAACAGTGGTGGTGGTGATAATAGTAGTAGTAGTAGCAGCAGCAGCAGCAGCAGCAGGAATATCAAGAGACATAAACCTTTAATTACGTTTTTATGTGAATAGTTAATTCTCATGAAGATAGGCAGGATATCATCATCCTCACCAGAAACATCATATTACAGTACTGTAGGAAATTAACTTCACCACATAGTGTTCCTTAGAAATCTCTATAACTAAAATATTACATTGTGATACTTACTATGGTGCTCCTGGTTTTACTGTCAAAAAAGGAATCTCTGTCAGAGAGGTCAAATCTGTTAAAACCCATTCGAAATGGAAAAAAGACACAATGATTCAATGGTTAGTAACATGGATTTCAATGCAGTCTTTTAATATGGATTTCAAGACACTGCTTTCAGAGCAGAATAGGTCTTCCCTATTTGATTTTTTACTATAATAATCTTTAGAAAAGAGCCACTTTTCTATAAAAGCATTAGTATTCCAAAACCTTCTGCAGCCAAACTAAATGTTCAATCTCTTACTGACTTAAAAAGGAAAAGAATCAACAACACTGGATGTTTCTTACATTCTGTGTATTATTTTTACTGATCTGTACCTAGAGTGGTACAATGGATAGAGTGATGGACACAACCGGTGACTTGCTTTCACTGTACTCAGAGATTTTATCTGTGATCCAGTAGAGGTCCTTACATATTAAAACACTGGTAGTGTCATCAAGTGTGATTTTTGTTTTTTTGGAAGTTAAATAACAGTATTTCCAATTCTCCCATAAAACATCTGGAGGCTCCTTTAGATCTCATTTATTGCTAGGAAGCTGATGGGAGCTGCAGGATGTTGTGTGTTTGTAAGGGTGTGTGTGTTTGATTCCCCCAATTGCTGTTGGCAGTACAATCTCCCAGTTGTGGCACTTTTTAGAAATTAAAGACACCCTCACATCCTATGGCCTCCCAGGGATCACAGAAGGGATCACAAAATAGCCTTGGTTTTTTAGGGATGGATGATCAGAACTTTCAAATTTCCAGAAAAAAAAAACACCACAGCCATAATTGTATAACTTTTGGCAACACGGTTTCAACCATGGTGCAGTAGGTTTTCTAAGGCAGAAACATTATGGATAATTCATGAGTAGAAGAGTGAATTCTTTTTCCAGTTGTCTGAGTATACAGCAGCAGCTTCTCTTTCCCTCATAATTTACCAATTAGGTTGCTGTATTTTTGTTACTGATTTTTAAGATCTGCATGTGATTTGATTTCTCAGACTTTTGGTTTTAATGCTCTTATTCCAAACTATTTTTTTAAAATCTCAGCTGCTGTGACCACAGAAATGTGTGTCATTGTCCCCCGTATATACTGATCGGCCCAAACCACTGTAGTGTGGTCTTTCTTTTGTTTTAGTAAACCACTGTGTGTGTGTGTCTTTCTTGTGTTTTGTGTGTGTGTCCTCTGTAACCTGCTCCTTCTCTTTCATGCTTGGTTCCGATCAACACTGAACAGGTGGCAGCCTGTATCCACAACCCTCCTTTCCAATCCTCAGCTCAACTTCTTAATGAACAGGTTGTCTAAAGAGTGAATCAGAGAATAATATCACATTCTCTTATTTGGGATGCAAAGAAGAGGTATAAAAGACAGTTGTTTTCAGACTTTGTTTGGGAGAGGAAATTGATAGTAACATGAGTTAAAAACACTGAAATAAAAAGGTGTGTGGCCATTACAACCAAAGAAGATCCAAACGGAGAACATATGAACATAAGAAGAGCCATGCTGGATCAGGCCAAAGGCCCATCTAGTCCAGCTTCCTGTATCTCGCAGTGACCCTGCCAAATGCCTCTGGGAGCGCAGGAGACTAGATATCTGCCTCTTCATACTACTCCCCTGCACCTGGTCTTTGAAGTACCCTAGTTTTAGGCCTGGAGATTACACATCCCTATCATGGCTTGTAAACTGTGATGGACTTTTCCTCCAGGAATCTGTCCAATCCCCTTTTGAAGACATCCAGGCCAGATGCCATCACCACATCCTTTGGCAGGGAGTTTCACAGACTAACAAAGAAGTATTTTATTTTGTCTGTTCTCACTCTCCTAACCCTCAATTTGAGTGGATGATCCCTACTTCTGGTATTTTGTGAGAGGGAAAAAGTGTCCCTCTATTCACTTTACTCATGCCCTGCATTATTTTGTATGTCTCAATCATATTCCCCCCTCAGGCACCTTTTTTTGCAGACTAAAGAGCCCCAAATGTTTTAGCCTTTCCTCATAAGGGAGGTGCCCCAGCCCAGTAATCATTTAGTCACTCTCTTCTGCACCTTTTCCAGTGCCACAATGTTTGTTTGTTTGTTTGTTTGAGATGCGGTGTCCTGGTGACCAGTCCCAGGACAGATACCTGGGGCCCACCGCTTTTCACCTCTCTCCATTGTGAACATTGCCCATTGACACCTACTCTTTGTTTCCTGGATCTCAACTAGTTCTCAATCCATAAAAGGACCTGCCCTCTGACTGTGCAATTTTCTCAGCAGCCGTTGGTGAGAGACTGTGTCAAAAGCCTTCTTGGGTGGGTGTGCATGACCCTTTAGTTTGAAGGGCTAGGGCAGTGGTGGCAAACCTTCGGCACTCCAAATGTTTTGGATTACAACTTCACAGTCCTTTGTCACTGGCAATACAGGCTTGGAATTCTGGGAGTTGTGGTCCAAAACATCTGGAGTGCTGAAGGTTCGCAACCACTGGGCTAGGATGTGAAACCCAAACCTTGACTTCAGATGCAGCTTTAACAACAGCCCTGCTGCTTCCTGCCTCATCTAAGAAAGACATACCTGGTGAAAAATCATCTTGCCAAGAATTTTACATCTAAGAATAATCTCCTGGCAAACCACATCTTTGCCCATATTTGCACTTTTGGTACATGCTTTGAAGAAGTGGGTATTGCCCATGAAAGCTTGCAATGATTTTTAATTTTTTTAATAGTGGCCTATAACGGTATCACCTATAGCTTAGTCTTGCTTATGAGTTAAACACGTTTGTTTGTTTTATTTGGTCAATTTTGAAAGGACACAAAGTGGTCTAATTTTGATTCTTGAAGGCTGTCACAGCCGGGGTCTGATAGTTGTTGTGAGTTTTTCAGGCTGTTTGGCCATGTTCAGGAAGTTTTTCTTTCCGACGTAGTGCCAGACAGCTGGCATCTCCAGAGGGCAAGCAGCTCTGTACTCTGGGTTATAAAGTGAGTGAGATTGGGGTTTTTAAGTTGAGGAAACTTGTCCTATGCAGGAAAATAGGTGTAAATTATTGTATTGTGATGAAGAGATTAAGAAGTTTCAATGCAAAGAGGGGTGGCAATGATCCTTTATGGGTGTTGTTAGCTGTTCGGTTGTGTGAACTGATCACTTTTGCTTGTGGCTGGGTGGGGAATCATTGAGCTTTGACCTTTTGCACTTTGTAGCTTTTAGTACTGGAAGTCATTCTCTAGTGGGTGAATGAGTTATATGAACAGACTGATGGAGTTGCCATGGGGAGCCCCCCTCAGCAAGGTAATAGCAAACTTTTACATGGAAAATTTTGAAAAACAAGCTTTGCATGAGGCACCCTTTGCACACACAGTCTGGTTCCAATACATGGATGACACATTCGTGATTTGGAGCCATGGTGAAGATAAACTGGAAGAACTTCTAAACTACCTCAACAATATCCACCCAAATATACAATTCACCATTGAAAAAGAAATAGAGGGGAAACTCCCATTCTTAGATGTCATGGTCATATGCAAACCGGACCTTCAATCAGGACACAAGGTCTACAGAAAACCCACCCACATAGATCAGTACCTACATAAAAATTCCAACCACCACCCATGACAAAAAAGAGGCATAATCAAAACTCTTGTAGACCGTGCAAACCAAAACTGTGAAGCTGAATTCATCAACACTGAACTTAGCCAAGAATGAAATCAAAAGAGCCATCAAACTGGAAAAAATACCAAACTGAAGATGAAAAACAGCCTCCAACAAACAAAGTTTTTCTGCCATACATAAAAGGACACCCGGACCGCATGGACAAAGTGTTGAAAACACACAACCTACAGACAGTATTTAGACCCACCACAAAAATACAACAGATGTTATGGTCAGCAAAGGACAAAAGAAACCCACTCGCCACTGCAGGAGTATACTGGATAACTTGTAGTTGTGGCCAGGTATATATTGGGACCACAAAGTGCAGCATCCAGAGCAGAATCAAAGAACATGAAAGACACTGCAGACTAAAACAATCAGAAAAATCAGCAGTAGCTGAAACACACCCTGAAACAAACTGGATGTGAAATCCTCTTCTAGGACACATAGGTACGGGACAACACTACCAATTGCTATGTCAGACTACACAGGGAAGCCATTGAAATTCACAAATATAAGCACAGTTTCAACAAAAAGATGCAAGTCTAAAAATCACCAAAGCCTGGCTTTCAGTGCCAAAAGCTACAAATGATTCCCCACCCAGCCACAAGCAAAAGTGATCAGTACATACATTCTAATAGCTAACAACACCTATCAACGATCATTGCTACCTCTGTTTGCATTGAAACTTCTCAATCTCTTCATCACAATACAATGGCTAATACCGATTTTCCTGCATAGGACAAGTTTCCTCAACTTTAAAAACCCCAATCTCACTCACTTTATAACTCAGAGCACAGAGAGAACTCCTAGTTCCCGTGCTCCTTGCCTTCTGAAGATGGTAGCCACAGAGTCTGGTGAAACATCAGAAAGAAATACATCCAGAACATGGCCAAACAGCCCAAAAAACTCACAACAACTATCAGGTCTTAATTTTATTAAACATGCCTGAATAGATACAAAAGTAAGCCTGACTAAGTTCAGTGGATCTTATTTCCAAATGCACTGAAGCTCACCCCCAAGGTTTATGTGGCAATCCTGTATTCATTTACCAGAAAGTAATCCCCATTGAATTCAGTGGGAGTTTTTGACAAATAGAAATGTGTAGCCATGCAAGTCCTTAGGGAAAAGCAATAAAATAGAATTCTTTTCTAAGAAGATCCTGTTTATTTGGAAAAAAAGATAATTTTAGTGCAAAAACACTGGCCTACACGTTTCTATTAATAGTGCCACGGTTTAGCCTCTCATGGTATTCCCAAGGGCAAATTCTGTTGCACATGATATTAAATAAAGATGATGAACTATAACTTACAAGTGTTGTTTCTCCCTGGAGAAAGGGTAAGAAAGGCGCTTCACTGTCTGTTGCTTGTGTTCTGCCACTTTAGGCTGGATGGGCTCTGTTATTTTTTGAATTACAGAGTTAATTTTTTTCAAAAGACCATGTGGTTGATGAATTTGATACATCTGCAGAACAAAAAACAAACAGACCTTTTAGTCCCCTTCCAATCCATTCAGGAAACATGCCGATACTTTAAAGAATAAAACAAAACAAATGCAAAAAACAAAAACAAAAAATAAGCAAAAACAACAAAACAACAAAAACAACAACAAACCAAGAGGGCAGTTAATACTGCTAATTGGCCAGGGACCATACTACTGTACTAAGAAGTGACAGATCAATGATAGAGGACTTCTTTTGTATGGTGATTGTTCCACATTCATTCCTCAGTCTCAGATAATGGGGAAATCCTCTTTTTGGTGCAGTAGAGAATAACCACTGGTCAAAATTCTTGGCTAGATCAGTACCAACTACATGCAAATGATGAAAAGGCAGGTTGCCAGTACTGTATTCAGTGTTGATGAAAACAGTTTCAGCTGAAGCCAATAATAAAAGCTTAAGGAGTGACCAGAGAAATGCAATACATATGATAGTGCAATATGATGTAATAAAGGTAAAAGTAAAGGTTCCCCCCGCATATGCATGCTAGTTGTGTCCAACTCTAGGGGCAGTGCTCATCTCCATATTCAAGCTGGAAGAGCCAGTGCTGTGCAAGTCCATGGCCATGTGGCCGGCATGGCTGCAAGGAAACACTGTTTTACCTTCCCGCTTTTTACGGCGGTACCTATTTATCTACTTGCATTTACATGCTTTCGAACTGCTAGGTTGGCAGGAGCTGGGGTTATCAGCGGGAGCTCGCTCCGCTGCGTGGCACCCAGGATTTGAACCGCAGAGCTGCCGACTTTGCAATCTACAGTTTCAGTGCTTTAGTCCACTGAGCCACCACACCCCTATAATGATGTAATACATGCCAGTATTAAAAATGATAAGGTTTTATTTGGCAAAACCAGAACGCAACATGTCTCATTGTTAACAAAATGTAAAAAATAGACCTCTAACACAGGATCTCTAGGGGACAAAACATAAAAAGTAGACCTCTAACACAGGATCTCTAGGGGACAAAACATAAAAAGTAGACCTCTAACACAGGCTCTCTAGAGGACAACAGCACTTACATGTATATGGACAATACATAGAGATTTTAAAAATCAGAGAAATAGCTGCTTCACATTATGACCTGGACTATCACATGTTTTGTAAATTGCACTACGGTGAATGAAATTATGCCCAATAATTTGTGCAATAATTTATATAGATTATATGGAATGGTATTTACAACAATGATTATAACATTTTGTTCTTTCTGGTTTTGACCATGCTACTATCTGGTTTTGGACAAACAGCCTTAAAATGCAAGAGATTGGACAAGTTCAGATCCCTTTCAACTCTGTATCTTCATATTTCAAAATTCTTAATCATAATGGATGGACTCATTTTTAAAGTTGGAAATATAGTTAAAATAAGTAACATGAAAAATAGTTCTGGATTGGCTAATAATCCAAAATTGAAACCCAAAGTTTAATTTTAGTTTTACTTGCAGTAATTACTTTGCCCTCTTAGACTGTCTCTTGTTCCATTAGAGACATTTCCCTGGAGAGTCTGCATTCTGCACTTAGTATGTCATTAAATATTGATCCATTTCTCAGTTTTGTACCCTGAACAGGTACAGATACATCTCAGTATCACATTCATCATATAATCATATTGCATCACATTCATCATATAATCTTCCTTCCACTGACAATGTTGCTGTCTTTTTTATAATGATAATTCAAATATTCATTGGAAATAGGGGACTGGATCCTTCTAATCCATTTATGCTTGGCTATTACTGGAATCAGACAAAGAACTATTTCCATGCATAAATCTGGAAGTTGAGTCATGGCAACAGGACTTCTTTTTCTTGAAAGATAGAAACTCAAGAAAAAGAAGTCCAGTTGCCATGACTCAACTTCCAGATAAACTCAACTGGATGACTGAGAATCTTCACAAATATATTGCTATGCAATTTGGGACAGATGCCCTGAAGTTGACAGACTGACGAAGCTGTTTGGATGAGCAGCAAAATATTTCTATCTCTCAAGAAATAGAAGTCCAGTTGCCATGACTCAACTTCCAGATAAACCCACCTGGATGTCTGAGAATCTTCACAGACATGTTCCATGCATAAAGAAATATAGGTTTCCATGTGACCTATAGATTTCCTGTTATGATCTTGCCATAGAGATGCTAATGGCAAGAGGCAATACTGGACTGAAAGAAATAGACACCTTTCTACTCATCTTTACACAGTCACTTTGTGTTTTGATATATCATGGAATGTAGTATGTTATAATTTTGTCAATTTAAGGCAGGGATGTCCCATTAATACAGAGGCAGGCTAGGAAGAAGGAACAGGAAAAATGTTGCAGCTGTGTCAGCTGAATAAACCCAGAGCAGGTTAATAGGAAGATGCATTAAGAACAGCTATAGTATAAAAATATCCAATGAAATGGTACCCAAACTCTGTATATTTCTATCAAGGTATAGTATACTGTGGCACAGAGCAAGGATACTCATGCTTAAAGTTGGCAATCTTATAGCTCATATGCAGATGTCATTCTACAAACTGTATAGCAAATTGAAATCGAGTCAGTTAATTATTCTGGTTCTTTTACATGTGGACAGGACTTCTTTATGAGGACCTCTGAAGATCAACCAACAACATTTCTGAACTTCTTTGTAAAATCTAAATATTTTACATGGCCCATCTTGAATAAAGCTGGCCAGATAGCTCAGTGGATTTTCTACCTGGTTGCACATCCAGTAGCTGGGAGTTCAGTTCCCCAGTGTCCCTCTTCGGAGAAGCAGCAGCATAAAGAACATGGGAATGGTAAATTATATCTGAGTACTTTGTTCCAAGGAAGCAGTGGCAAGGGTTGCAACTGACCTTATGGCACATAATTAAAATTATTAACAAAGATGGAAAACTAACCTTTTTTGTAGGCATCTTCAGCTTCATAAACTCTGCTTCCCGGCATAATACATTCCAAGGTGCATGTATTTTTACAAATCCTAGCCCATGTATCTTTGTCTAAAAACATCAAACAAAAGAAAGAGTGAAACTTTTAGATCAGACAAAATTTTATCCTCCAAACCAGATATTAATTTAACTTCGTAAAATCCTGAGGTTTCCTCCTCCCACAAGCATTAAGAAGATCTTGAGCTGATAATGATGTCTAAATTAATAATGATTATGGAGAAAATAAAACAATAGGAAGACTTATTGGTCACCTATGGCCAGACGTGAACATTGACATAAATGAACATCACTTGTAGATTATACCATTATGGTATTTTCATCAATACAGTGTGTGGGCATAATAACATTAATACTACTGCTTTAAGACACAACAATCTCAATATAGAAAGGTTATTAACAATAGCTCAGGTCTTCCAGGCAACGACTGCAATATTAGGTGACTTTTCCTTAAAAAAACCAAACCAACCATTTATTCCACATCGCTCCCATTTGATGCAACTGGAATATAATGTCATTCACCTCATGTTAACTGGTGTCTTCACATGTAGGATGGAAGGCTTAATATTTGATTAATTTTCTAACACAAATTGGGGCATTTCAAAGTATGCTTTATTTGTTTGTTTGTTTGCTTTGTTTTTACCCCACCTTTCTCCTAAAAAAGGAACCAAGGTGGCTTATATCGTTTAAACAAATATTGAAAAAGAATAAAGATTATATTAGAAATGTTAGTTAAAAGCCCTACTGAAAACAGACATAGAAGCAACAAAATGAAAACCATCCCATTTCCTGTCTCACAGATAGTCAGTCCCTAAGAAAAAGCCTTCCTGGAGAGAAAGACCATTGCATACTTGTGGAAAAACAGCGACGATGAGGCCAGTCTGGCCTTGTGTGGGTTTTACTCTGTTATTCATTTTCCTTGCGACTTTGAGATCTTAAAGTCAGTATATTATCCCGCTAGACAATTCTACAGGCTTGGATTTTATTATTAAAATCATTTTCAGGCAAAACACACCAGTAACACCATCTCCAAAGAGTCTATTTTCCCTCAATCCTTTGTTGTATTGCCGTTGCACAGGCATAAAAGCCTGTTTCCATCCTACCACCTTGAAGCACTGACGGAAGCTGCCTCTGTTTAAAGAGGCAGCTTTAAAAAAAATTCTGGAACAGTAGATAGATCTTCTAAAATAGTAGGGGAAGTAGCAATGAGAATTGCAGAAGAAAAGGAATTGGCCATGAAAAACCTACTTCCTTTCACCAACAGAACCCTAAAAAAAAAAACGACTCCGCTAAAGGGATGCCTTGGACAGTGGAATGAAAGTCTGGTTCACAGGTTTAAAAACTGTAAAGGAGATTTGAATGGACACATTATAGTCCCCCTCCGTTGAACTTCAACTAACTAATTTTCCAGCCAGTATTGTACAGAAGGTACACACTTTATCATAAATACATATGCACGAGACAAAGTCTTACTAGAATCCGTAGTAAGACACCTAGCGTTTGCTTTAGACATTAAATGAGTGATGAAATAAAAGGGTCGAGAACATAGTTCTAAGAAACTTTTAAAGGAAAAATTGACATTTTAAATAAAACAAATGGGAAAATAGAAACAAAAAGTAGACATCATTTGAAGACATTCTTGTTATCTTAAAGCAACAGTGAGCAAAGTGTGGCTGTCCAGATATTACTGGCTTACAAGTCCCATCAGCTCCAAACCACCACAGCCAGCAGGGAGGAATGTGGGGAGTGGCAGTCTGACAATATCTGGAGGCCGATACATTCTCCACTCATGCGTGATTGTATCTTCGAACCTGCTTTACAGATTAATAATGAGAAACGATGCTTTACTCAGTATCCAGCATGTACTGAAGACGTACACCTGTAGAAGTACTCCATGCTGTGCAAAGCCACAAGAAGACTAAGGGGAAGAAATCCCAATAAGCTTGAGCCATTTGGTAATGTGCATAAAAGCGTTTTTTCCCCCTCAGAAGTTTAGATCTGAGGAGAAAGTCGATCCCCATAATTTGAATAGGCCCTTCAGATATCTTGGACTCAATTTCCAGAAACTCTTACCGGGAGAGCCAATGTTAAGGGGTGGTAGGAAAAAATACACCGAGAGCCAAGAGTTCCCTACCTTTGGTTTATCAACTCGCAAAGGAGAAACACTGCCCAAGATGCCCATACAAATATGTTCTTCAGCCTCCCCCTCCCCCAAGCCCCCGCTCTGGCTTCAGCAGGCGTGTCAGGCTCAATACAGGATAGGACTCTGCTTTTAAAAGGACTCTGCATTTTAAAAAGACTGAACTGCTTACATTTCACCTTCTACAAAATATTAAATGTGCAGAAGCTATTTCCATATTGATTCTGGCAGCCCCAGTGTGTAACCGCCAACTGAAACTGAGCCTCTCCCTTTGAAATGAGACAACTGTGGTTCTTGCTCTTAATCATCCCGGCTTTTGTTCGCACATGCCAGATTTATTTTTTGAGATTGACACTCTTTTAATAGCACACTTTGCTTTGGTTAGGCAGGTAGAAGGAGCTGTCCTGTACTGTTGCTCTTTAATCACAGGGTAATTGCATCTTGGTCCCCAGCATTTAATTTGGAAAGCTTTGCTAAAAGGTTCCCATGAACAAATGGAGGCTAAAATAGCAGTGGTAATACTTCTTCTCGACAGAAAGCTGTAATTCCTAGCCTTGTTACAGTGGATCTCTTGAATGCTGCTTTGGAGCTTTACAGGGATAAAAGCCTTCATGTGAAATTCTAAGGAGGAAGGAGGAGAAGAAGAAGAAGAAGAAGAAGAAGAAGAAGAAGAAGAAGAAGAAGAAGAAGAAGAAGAAGAAGAAGAAGAAGAAGAAGAAGAAGAAGAAGAAGAAGAAGAAGAAGAAAGTTTTATTTAAGTGTCAGGTTTAAAACTTTTCATCCCTGATTTCCAGTTACAAATTATCTTCTTGGGTCAAACCAAAAGAGCCTCAAAGCATCTTAAATATTCAAAAATGTCATTGGTTTTCAAAGTGCCATGAGACTCTTTGTTGGGTTTGCTGCAACAGGCTACTGAGCGACACAGCCAACCTTCTAGAAATGCCTCCCTGGATGCTATCCAGGTGCATAAAAGGATGCACAAGAGGTTATAATTCTCTCTTTGGTTAAATTCTGCACTCTCTGGCTCTGAAATGGCATTTGTGGCACAGCCACTTTGTCAGAAGAAACCGTTTATTAGTGGAATGAGAGGGATTTATTCAGGAGCACTCTATCCCCACTAATGTCGTCTAGTACAAGTAGCTAGAAAAGTAATGTTTCCCATCTCTGGAAGGAAGTGGGATGACTGTCAGCCAGTCATGTTCGAAACTTGTGAAATTTGTAATGGTTCTAAATTTCTCTGCATTTTTGTCATATATTTTGGTTTGAATGTGCTATGATCATCTTTTAACCAAATACTAAACTAAAATATTTTTAATTCCAACAGAAGTCCTTTAGATTATATAAAATCATTACAGTCCTATGTAACTGAGAGTCATTCATTTTTCAGAAATTTTTCAGTGTTCTTTACATATGAAGGCTGACTCTATAGCACAGTACAGTACAGTACATAGTGAAACTATTTAATGCAGTTAATCTTATTCATAAACAGCCAACCTACACAAATAAAGCTAGCATTCTGGATATGTTCATTGAAGCAAAGTGTGGAGTTTAGCTCCAGGTCATGAAGGAAAAACAGAACATAGGGCAGAAATTCTAAAATTTCCTATCTCTGCACCTTTTGAATTTGTGTATGTAATGCATGTTTGAAAGACAATAGACAACTTTCCAGTTATTTTCTAATCTAATCTGCCTCCTTCATTTTGTGGTAAATTTGGGATGAGCTGTAGAGAAATTACACAGCAATTCTGCTGCATAGTATAGTCTTCACTTCCTGGGCATAGGTTTGATATGAATGGATCCTACATCTCATTAAACTCAGGAGGTGTATTCACAACAGGAAAAAAATACAGAAACAGTATTAAATCCCACTGAAAGGTAAGCCCAGTAGCAGTACCGCTGGGGTCCTGAGGGAAAGGAAACAGACCTGTCAGAGTGATCCATGAATATTGTGAGAACTGCAATGAAAGATTGTGAGAGTATGCGTGTCAACAAAGAATTCTATTGGGACATCAGAGTACTGGGATCCTTGTATGAAACCCCAGGCTTCATTCTCATTTCAGTAAACACGGTTCTTGTTTTTCTCTTATTCATCTTCACCCTTGCATGACTAGCCTTCCCAGAGGCCATTGGCAGAAAGGGACATGTCCCTATGGGAGAGGATACAGACACGGCCAAAATATACTTCCGTGGGAAATTTCTCAATTGGTTTTTCTTGGAATCATGCCTCATAAAAAAGAGATTATATTCTCCACCTATCTATCTCCTCTACCATGCAGATTCTTCCCAATACATGCATGCAAGAAAATGTCTATTGGCTACACACCACTGTGATATCCAATGGCTGACATCCTAGAATCATAGAGTTGGAAGAGACCTCAAGGGCCATCCAGTCCAACCCCCTGCCATGCAGGAATCCCCATCAAAGTATCCCCCAAAATGGCCATCCAACCTCTGCTTAAAAACCTCCAAAGAAGGAGACTCTCCTCCTTTGCTGCTGTCGGCAGCAAAGAAGGAGAATATGCTGTCCGGCAGCATATTCCACTGCCGGTCAGCTCTCACTGTCATGAAGTTCTTCCTAACGTTCACATGGAATCTCTTTTCCTGTAGTTTGAAACCACTGCCCTGAGTCCTAGTCTCTGAAGCCATGGAAAACAAACCTGTTCCCTCTTCAATATGACATTCTTTCAAATATTTAAACATAGCTATCATATCGCCTCTCAGTCTTCTTTTGGAAAGGCTAAACATTCCCAGCTCCCTAAGCCATTCCTTGTAAGACATTTGTTCCAGACCTTCAGCCATCCTGGTCGCCCTCCTTTGTACCCACTTGAGGTTGTCAACATCCTTTTAAATTGAGGTGCACAGAACTGGACACAGTATTCCAGGCGTGGTCTGACCAGAGCAGAATAGAGTGGTACTATCACTTCCCTTTCTCTAGACACTATGCTTCTGTTGATGCAATCAAGAATCACATTGGCTTTCCTAGCTGCCATGCCACACTGCTGACTCATGTTCAATGGGAGTCCACCAAGACTCCCCGATCCCTTTCACATGTACTATTTTCCAGCCAGGTATCTCCCAGCCTATATCTGTGCAATTCATTCTTTTTAGCTCTATGCAGCATCCTACATTTCCCTCTGTTGAAACCCATTCCATTAGCTTTGGCCCTAATCTGTCAAGGTCATTTTGGATTTTCATACTATCCTCTATCATCCACAAATTTAATTAGCATACTCTCTATTCCTTCCTCTAAGTCATTAATAAAGATCCTGAACAGCACTGGACCCAGAACAGAACCCTGGGGCACCCCACCAGTCACATCTCTCCAAGCTGAAGAGAGGCCATTGTATGATCACCCTTTGAGTACAATCAGTCAACCAACTACAAATCCACCTAACAGTAGCACTATCTATCCCACTTTCTACTAACTTCTTTGCAAGAATACCACCAGGCCTGTAATTCTACCAAAGAAAGAGATCAGATTAGTCTGGCATGACTTGTTTTTAAGAAAGCCGTGTTGACTTCTGGTAATGAAAGCATTGTTTGTTAAATAATTACAGCCTGCCTGTTTAATAATCTGCTCTAGGATCTTTCCAGGAATTGAAGTCCAGCTGACTGGGTGGTAATTATTTGGGTCTTTTCCCCCCTTTTTGAAGATGGGGACAACATTAGCCTTCCTCCAATCGATGGGGACTTCCCCTGTTCTCCAGGACTTCTCAAATATTATTGCCAATGGTTTTGAAATTACTTCTGCCAGTTCTTTTAATATCCTTGGGTGTGATTCATCTGCCCTAGGAGACTTAAATTTATTTAATGTTTCCAGGTGTTTCTGTACTACCTCTCTACCTATTCTATGTTGCAATTCCCATCCTACCTCATCTACTCTTTGTCCCAGCAGATCTCTTTTTTCCTTTTTAGAGAAAACTGAGGCAAAAAAAGGTGTTGAGTAGTTCTGCCTTTCCCTTGTCTCCTGTTAGTAACTGGTTGACATCGCTATGCAGAGAGCCTATAATTTCCTTATTTTTCCTTTTGCTGCGGACATAACTAAAGAAACCCTTTTTAGTATCTTTAATCTCTCTGACAAGTCTAAGCTCATTTTGTGCTTTAGCTTTTTTTACCACCACCCCTGCATATATTAGCTATTTGTTTATATTTATCTTTGGTGCATGTCCCATTTTTC
Organism: Phrynocephalus forsythii; assembly: GCA_029282475.1. Lineage (NCBI taxonomy): Eukaryota > Metazoa > Chordata > Lepidosauria > Squamata > Agamidae > Phrynocephalus > Phrynocephalus forsythii. The sequence goes on along the minus strand of JAPFRF010000001.1, from coordinate 123,667,704 downwards.
CATTTCTTGTACTTGTTTTTCTTTATAGTTAGCTGGGTTGAAAGTTCTTCAGTAAACCATTGAGGTTTCTTTAGACATCTCCCATTTCTTCTTCTTGTTGGAACAGTTTTAGATTGTGCTTTTAATATATCACTTTTAAGGAGTTTCAGTCCATGGAATCACAGACAATAATTTCCTAAGTTTACAAAACTGGCTTTCTTAAAGTCCAGGATTCTTGTCTGACTATGCTCAGCTTCACACTCCAATTGTACGACAAATTCCAAGAGGGCATGGTCACTTTTGCCTAAATATCCCACCTCTTTGACCCCATTTATAAAGTCTTCCTTATTGGTTAAGACCAAATCTAAAATGGTTGTTCCTCTTGTTGCCTCCTCTACTTTCTGGACCATGAAATTGTCTGCAAGGGCAGTAAGGAATTTGTTAGACCTTGCATTCTTAGCTGAGTTGGACTGCCAACATATATCAGGATAGTTAAAATCTCCCATTAGTACTACATCTCTCCCTTTTGACTGTGTGACCATCTGCTCACAGAAGGCATCATCTCACTCCTCCGGCTGGATTGGGGGGGGGTCTATAATATACCCCCACAGTGACATTTTTCCCAGTTTTCTCACCCTTAATACTCTCAACATGCTTCCCCTGCCGTTTATCTTGTATTTCTTCAGCAGTAAAAATGTCCTTAATATATAAAGCTATACCTCCTTTCATACTAGGCCTGTTCCTTTGAAACAGGTTATACCCGCCAATAACAACATTCCAAACATAAGTCTCATCCCACCAAGTTTCAGTGATGCCAATGATGTCATATTTATTTTGCCGTATTAGGAGTTCCAGCTCCTCCTGTTTGTTCCCCAATCCATGCTCTGTGCATTGGTGTAGAGACATTTGAGGCTGTGTGTGCTTCTTATATGTCCTTTGCTTAACCTGCTTTTCCTTGCACTGTCCACAATTGCTTTCTTTGCTAGACCTACAATGACATTCCAACTGAGTTTTAGAAATTATCATGCCCTGAGAGGAAACTGCTTTTTTAATAAATAAATAAATAAATAAATAAATAAATAAAAATAAATAAATAAATAAATAAATAAATTTAAATTTAAAAATCCAGTGGTAGAGGTCTCATCTGCCAAACTGGGGATATAAAATGTGGTCAAAGAACATTTAACAAAGTAGTGTACAATGTGGCAACATTTGCATGTATTTACACACAAGCATACACATGTATGCACACAGTCTCTCTCTCCCCCCTTTCTCTTTCATCCCCCCCATATTTTTGTTTTTAGAATCCTTCATAGCACAATTATTTGTTGCCTCTTTGACTTAAAAACTGCCCAGATACGGCTTCTATAAAGCACCCTCCAAGGAGTTTACAATGTGAACTGCCAAGTAGTTCAGTGATTAAGGCCTCTGGCTGTGGAGTCCGAGTCTGGAAGTTCAGACTCTTGACAGAGAGTGGAATCGATTATCCATAAGCCCCCTTCCAGCTCTGCAGTTGTATGATGATGATGATAATTAGCAAACAACAACCGGTGGACTTGGTACTCATTTTACAACCTTGTAAGGATGGAGGTCTCAGTCCATCTTGAGGCAGCTGCCTGAATCTGATGGGACTGAACTCAGATCAGAAGCAGAAGCTTGACTGAAGTACTGTGGGAATTCACAGAAAGATAGATGGGGGAGTGTTTGTGATACACAGGTGCATGTGCACATATGAGCTTCTGGCTGTTATAAGCTATGAGCAGCAAACATGCAAGAAGAAGATTGTACTAGTCCTGCTCCCTCCATTTCCACTTCCCTCAACCTCCTACATGTGGAGAGTGGCAAGTGAACGAAAGAGTTTCTGTTATCTGTACCAGGAGCATGAGAGAATAAACCGTATGGCGAGTCCCATGGGGCTGTCCCATTCAGACTCAACTGATCCAGGAAGGAAGGAGGTTGGAAAATGCTTCTCCCATCTTTACTGTACCCATGTTCTAATGTGTGAATACGGCTATTCCCCAGTAAGAATACTATTGGTGCCCTGATAACACAGATATTAAGCCACAGACAAAACATTAAGGCTACAGATCTCACTGCTTCAGCAGCTATGCCTACGATAGCCTAGGTGAACCCTAGGACTGTGTGAGGTAGTGGCCAGACTGTTCTTAGGTATGAGTGTATGCTTCCCAGTTCATTTAAAAAATTCCTATATGGTGAAGAGTACAGGTTTGACTGACTGACTTATATGGACCATGGACACCAGGGCCATCTGTGAAACTGATCTAAGTTACATGAAAGAAGCTATTCCAAGGAACATAAGAAAATTATCTTCAGTTTGCACGTAAACCTATAGAGGTTTCAGAACCCCATCTTCAGTGGCTGTCTAACCAGACGAATACGTTGTTGGCACAACTTATTTAAACAAAAAGAGAGAGAAAGAGAAAGCAATTACATCTTCATCTCTTTCCAACTCAAGGCCTGCCTGCATAAGGTTGCTTTCATACTCTTCTCTGCGAAATCTCTTGTCATCTTCATGGTAGTCCATATGGGGCTCACTTTCATCCATGTTAATCTCCCCTCCTTTTCCAGGGAGTGGCTGCTCCTGTTTGATGCTTCGGGGCGCCAAGTCATTGAAATGGATGCGGCGGGTGAGTGTTCTACTGAAAGAGGACTTCTTGTAGTGGTAGACCAGGATATAATCCACTTTCCTTTTCCCATCTCTAAAATAAAGTCCATACTTGCAGTTGGCATCTGGATCTTGTGACAAGGAATTTAATATCTGCAAATGAAAGAAAAGAATGGGCATTAAATGGCCCTTTGACTTGGAAAAATTAAAAACTGAAATAAATACAGTTATTCCTTCTCAACCACAGCAGAAAAAGCTGTATGGAAAATCCTACAAGACAATGAAGAAACTAGTGGAAGTTAACACTGAAAATGTTATTGGTTGATTAGTCAGGCAAATTTAGCAGTCAAAAATCTATGTAGACATTGGCTACTTAAAACAACAAGTTTTGTGGCAATATATTGTGCAAAGTGATTTGCCTCTAGCTTTTAGTTCAGTGAACTGGTCATGGGACATAACCCCCCGGGGTTATGAACTAAAGTTACCACATCGTGAAAATCATTAGCTGATTTTTTCCATCCTGAAAACATTTGTGTAGATAGTCTGAACGTTAGCGTCAACATATTGTTACAGCAGTCTCTTCCTCTCTATGATTTAAAAATATGTGAGATCATTTGCCCTTCTCCAGAAAAGGCATCTGTGTTTTACTTCTGACAAACATCAATATTATGTTCAAACATTTGTCACTTCTCAGCATCATCTGGAAACAAAAAGGATCAGCTGTTACAGAGACAGAAAGGAGCCAGCTGGCCCTAGAGCTCAGCCAAAAAGGCCAATGGACTGCAGCCAGAAAGGGACCAAGGTTCTAGTTTTTTTTAACTTCGTTCATGACTTTTTTTTCTCATGGAAAATTTGAATGGGAATGCATTTCTCCCACCACATCCGCTACAGCCTCATCATATCAAGAAGTGGATGTTGTCATTAAAACCTGGATTGTTTTGTATTGTCAAATATTTTTGTATGCTGCATTGTTGTAAAAATATATACCTCCCAAAAGTTATATTTCTGGATGGGAAGGCACATTTGGCTGGGTATCCAGTTTCACGTTCCGCTGAAAGCAATGCAGTGAGGACCATCCAGCTTTAGAGAGGTAGCTCCGGATGTGCATGTGACAAAGCATACTTCAGTGAAAAGGCATCCTTTCCTGCAACGTAAAGACAGCTTTCCTGGTCACGGATAGGGAACCTCTTCAATCCCAAGGGACAAGAAAACCTCTGGGCCTATATGCCAACAGCGGGCAAGCCCAGAGCCAATAGTAGCTATATACCACCCTCAAGGCAGAAAGAGATGTTACAGACGCTCTCTGAAGAGAGCTGAAAGCACATTAGTGTGGGAAAGCTATGGCCCAGGCTGTTTTCCATGTTTGAGGAATCAGATGTCAAAGGAATCCTATGCTTACATCTTGAACAGCAATCATCAGGCAAACCATTCCCATGTGCACATTTTGGGAGAGGAAGAAGGCTCCTGCTAGGACCCTGAGGGAGGATTTTTCCTCTCCTAATTATGGGTTACTTATAATACCTGTTTCTTCTTTTTGCTCTCTTTCTCACAGTTCTCATACAGGTACATGCCAGCAATGCAACTCACTACATCCATACAATTCATACTGTACATACCGCTGTCACGCATATATTCTTCCAGTCCCACCTTCTCTGTTGATCCACTAAGAGGACACATGCTTCCAGCTCACTACTGTTTAATACTTCCTCAGCCACCTTTCTCTATCAAACTCCTATCAGACTTCTAACTTAAGCACACTCAGCGAGACTTCTTTTGTCTCAAAACAACAGATCCAAGAAAACAGTTGATCTCTACTCCAGCTGTATTTCAGAGATAAAATACTTTCCTTGGCCATCACTGGGACAGAGAGCTCCTCCAAGCATTAGGGAGGGAAGGCAATCTTATCTGCAATCATTGGCTGGTGGCAGATAAGTTTTATTTGCAACCTCACATCCTGCTTTGTAGTCTGAGTGACTGAGAGGAACTGGAACTTTTCTGGACTGGCATGTTCCAGCACTAAGCAGTCACGGCTTCCAGCCTTTGAATTCAGAGGACTGCCTCTCTGCTGAGCGCTCTTTCCCTCTACTTCCTGGGTTGATGGCAACTGTTTGTTTGCTTTCTGATCTGTTCAGTTGGTTGCCAGCATGGGCACGGTAAAGAAAGCAGCATACACAAGTCTTGAACTTCATGCCACTCTAAATATATATTTTTTGTTCTTTCTCTTACAGATGTCAGGGTGAGTTACAAGTACCAATTAATGAAAAAGGTAAACACTCTATAGCAAATAATAGACTCATAGAATCACAGATTTGGAAGAGACCTCAAGGGCCATCCAGTCCAACCCCCTGCCATGCAGGAACCCCATCAAATATTTCCAACAGATGGCCATCCAGCCTCTGCTTAAAAACCTCCAAAGAAGGAGACTGCACCACCCTCCATGGCAGCTAATTCCACTGCCAGACAGCTCTAACCATCAGGAAGTTTTTCCTAATGTTCAAATGGAATCTCTTTTCTTGTAGTTTGAAATCATTGTTCCGAGTCCTAGTCTCTGAAGTCATGGAATCTCTGAATCTTCTCTGTGAATTTCTGTACCCACTACTGTGTAGCAAAATAATTTTTACCAGAAACTCAAAGCAATCTCACAGTGTTTTAACTCAGGGGTAAGCAAAGCCTCACCCTCCAGATATTTTTTGGGATTCCCCAGCTTTCCTCGCCATTGATTATTCTGGCTAGAGCTGATGGGATTTGTAGTCTAACAGAGAACCACATTTTGCTGAATCCCACTATATGGCTTGTGACTGGCTTGTGACTGGAGGGAATCCTTCCTGAATTTTGGGATGAGGCACACCTACGTCCCATTCCACAAGTAGCCTGTTGTACAAACTTACAGCCAGTTAAATGCAAATCATAAAGCAGAGACTCAGACCCAAGGAAACGCTAGTGCAGGCACACAATACAAGTTTCAGAAATCAATGTAAGGCCTCCAAGCAACAATAAAAAGTAGTTCCTTCAGCACACGCTTGGCATTTGAAAGGAACATGGCTAAATTCTAAATCACAAAGTGTTAATGTGAGCTAATATTCTCAAATGCTATTGTCAAATCCAGTAGAAAGGATAGACGGGATACCTAGGGCCACCCGCGTTGCACCAGTAAATTGGAACATATGAAGAATTGGTCTGGGTTAGGTTGCTAATTATATTACTGATGTTCCAGAAAGGATCTTCATGTATAAACCCACTTTTTCTTAATTAAACAAAGTGCTCTGAATTATTCCTTTATTAGGCTATAAGAGGAAAGAAAACCACGGATGCTTCCAAGTTTACATGTGTGGTCTGTCTCCAGAGACCACTTCTCTGCAAATCTGACTGTAGCATAAAGAACAAATGTTTCCTTTTCAGGAGGGAAACATATCCAACGTGGCTTTTTGTGTCATTTCTGAAAGATATCATGGCCTCTTGGTCTGCAAAGTGTTTTGTTCAAGGGCTTTTAACAAGTCGCATTGTAAAAGTGTTAGCTGAAGTGACTAAACTGCTTTCCCTTTGGTGTAATTAGCTGAATTCTTAACATCATGCCAGGGCACTAAAGAAACATGAGGATTGTACTAAAGGGAAAATGAGATACAGTAGTATAAGAGACATTAAACTTCTAATAGCACTGTTCTCCTCTGCTCTGTTTACTTTGTTACATGTCTGATGAAAATATGAATGTGGTGCAGGACGTTACTGCCCTGCTCATCTTCCCACCCTTACAAGGACCCTGGGGAAACTTCTCTGCTCCCAAGGTTGAGATGTGGAGCGTTCTTTTCAAGTTTTACTTTCTTTTCTCATTTTAAAGTTTCACTAGTTCTGCTTTTACATTTTCTCCTGATTTCCATTTACTTCATTTTTATTTGCAATTAAATCATTTTAAAATTTGTTTCCCAGTTGCTTTCAGTAGAATAGTTAGCCAGTGTTTCTGGTCTCTCCATGACTGCAAAGAGGTACCCGGAGAAAACTTGTACTTTTTTGTGTTTTCCATCCAAATCATAGGACTTTTCAGGCACTCTTGATGAGATCTACAAAACCTCTGGTATGCGGTGTAGCATTGCATCATCTTACGGGCTATTTAAACAGGAATATGGAAATGGTAATCTAAAGCAGCCTCGAAAGGGGACATATACCCATTACCCATCCTGGGGGTAGCACATCTGAAGTGGGCTACAGGCTGTAAACAATTATTCACACGCCAGTTCATAAAATTCAATCTGTGATTCATATAATCCTGATTTGGCCTGTATTTCTTTCTTATTGTGTTTATGGCTATGTCCAAGAAAAGGTTGAGAGTGGATGATCTAAACTAAATATAGCCTTCCACTATGTTAAATGGTCAAATTTGCTACAATTGCTCATTCTCCTCCTTGGTCTGGGTAGATATTCTGCAAGATTTACAGGCTATTAATCTGCTAGTTTCCCCATTTGCCAGTCTTTTTTTGCCACTTACAGTAACTTTTCTGTGATCTGTACAGCCTGTTCCAAAGTGTTTCAATTATCACTCTAATAAAAACTGCCAAGTTTAATTTATTTTAATTTCCAACTATCTTCATGCTAAAACCAAGTAAAACAAACAACATTCCTTTCTTTTCTTTTCTTTTTTCTAAAACTGGACTTCTCTACCAAGGGACCTGTACCAAATGTGTAGGACAGAGCTCAGCAGACTCAGCACAAGTTCTGCACATCAATAGTTCAGGTCCAGTTCTGTGCATGTAAAGAACTACTGTCTCTATCCTAGGCCGTTACTTCATGAACCTCTCGCTGCGCGGCAAGCCGTAATTTCCGTGCGAATCGATCGCTTCAGTCCGCACGCTCCTCCTCTTTGGATTCGGCGCCACCCCGACCACGCCCCCTAAACCGTGCTCCAAGCGGGGCGAGAGATTCCCCTGCCGGAGGCCGGGAATATTCTTCGCCGCATCCCGCTTCGCATCCAAAGTCACGTGTGGCCAGTTAATATATATATATATATATATATATATATATATATATATTTACTTGTTTTTTTCTCCGAAATGCCGATGCATCGATATTTCGGTTAACCCGTTCTTTTGATCTTGCTTTCTGTACTAGCCATAATCAGATATTTGTGGTTGTTTATGCAGTTATATCTGTATCTCGGTGTCACATGTCTTTCCTTTTTTCCGAAATCGACAAACGAGGTGTCTTACCCGATGTTTTCTTAATTAATGAAACCACCGAGTGGTGGCGTTTGTCGGAGATGCTACTTTACTTTCTTGTATCAACTCTTTGGTTTTTCTTACATTTAGTACCGGATGTTGCTTGGAAAGCTTCGTGGTCTAGTTAGACTTAGATGTGCATATTTATTTATTTTACTAGACCCATAAATATAGTAAGGGATTAACTAATAAGTGGACTCTAAATGTAGCTTCACTTTTAAGTAATGCATTTTCACAAACATCTTTGTCACCCTTTCCACTGGAAATCCCTGCAGCGCCACAGTCAAATCTAGACAACCACCACCAAAAACCTCCTTCTGAAGATAATGAAGGAAATTTCATCCCTTTCTTCTGCTTTTTTTTTACCTCCTTCTGCTGTCCTTTAAAGTGGCCCTGAAATTACCATAATTCCCATGCAATTTCATTGATAACTAGATAGAAAGGCATATAAATTTAACCCTTCTCCCTTTGACACAGGCACATTGTCACACGCCAATATTTTTGTGATATATCCAACTAACTAGGGCTGCCAAGTATGCAGTATCCTTTTTCTGGAAATTTCAGGGCTAACACCTCAGACAGAGGGTGCAGAGACAGTGTCCTTCTTGGTGTAATAGATTTTGCATTTATACAGTATCTCTCATTTATACCTTTATAATGTCAGAAAGGCTGACTAGGCAAAGGCTGGGAAGCAAGGAAGCAACACAGCATACATGCCAGTATCTTTGCAAAGACCAGCTCTGCTGCCAGCTAGGAATAAGTGGAGCTCCAGATTTAAAGGATTTAAAGAGGTCTCTCACACAAAAAGCAAACTTTCCCCTTCTCTAGTACAACTTGTGAGATTTGATTTTCTACCTGTAGACCCTTAGAAGCCCAGCAATTTCTTCAGATTTCACAAAGAAAAGTAGGAATAAATTATTTCTGATTCATAATTTTAATTACAAGAGTGACCTGTGAGAATAGTCTTTGAAAGAACTAACTGCAACATGACACATATTTTCACGTTGGCTCAGTGCAAGTGTTCTTCTGCAGGGCTTGCTGAAAGTGCTGCTCATTCCAAAATCAGCTGAGTTAAGGTTTATAGGCACACCATTTAAAAAAAAAAAAAAGCTCTCCAAAACTCCAAAAGATCTGAGTAAGCCTGAATAATTGGAATACCTCCAATATAAATGTGTATTCATTAAATCCAAGGACATAATGCCATTTATAAATTTCAATACTTGAAAGACAGGTTCTTTCTCAACTTATGGGAGAAAGAATGTCTATTGAAAGGATCCCTACTGGAAAAAGAATGAATTATGTCTAGTGTTACAATCCAACCAAAAATCCTCTTACCTCCCATTTTATCACTTTGTTTTATGCATAGCTTTGTTAATCAGCTTAGCAATGCTAGGTTTTCATATAATGACAACAAAGCTTGTGAAAGGTCATTGCAATTTTTAAAATATATGTTGAACTTGCACCTACTGGTACTTCCTTTTTGCAGTTCATGTCCTCTTGTCCACACTATATACTGTACACATAAACACGAGCATCTATATGCATGCAAGCATGTGTGTACATTCTATCTATCTATCTATCTATCTATCTATCTATCTATCTATCTATCTATCTATCTATCTATCTATCTATCTATCTATCTATCTATCTATCTATCTATCTATCCTGATTTATAAAGCTACATAATGGGATAAAAATCTTATGGAGTAGGCTCTGGTCTGAGAATGCTTATTCTGTGATAAAGCAATTAGTTTTAATGGTTCTACCGTATTTACTCCTGCTAAAGCAGCATAGCATACCAATAAACTCTAAAAATGAACCTTACATTTGGCAGGCTGTTATGCTGAGGTTTTTATTTTTTAAATGACCAGAGGCTACACAGTAAAACAGCAGCAAGAAAAGGTCCCCCACTCCACCAACACATTGTAGATTAAAAAGCTGCCATTTCAACCTTAAATTACTTTACAGGTTAAGACTGTTTGGGTTGCCCTCATCAGAATATATGGGACCCAAACTGGAGCCTCTTGTTAACAGATACTGTATAATAAGGTAAAGTGGGAGACAGGGCATGATGTTTGAAATGGCCCTGCCTTTGGGTTGAATGGCATAGGGCAGTGTTGGCGAACCTATGGCACGGGTGCCAAAGGTGGCATTTGGAGCCCTTTCTGTGGGCACCCGGCATCGCCCCTTCATAGCCACCTGTATTCAGGTTAAATTGCTGTATTGGCACTTTGCAAAAAATTAGTGGGTTTTGAATTGCTGTTTGGGCACTCGGTCTCTAAAAGGTTCGCCATCACTGGCATAGGGTCTGGGGGGGGGGGACAGATGGAAGAGGACTGTAATGCCCAGATACGCCAACGGAAAGGGTGAGAAAGTAGCTCCTTCACTCACCGTACTTTCTGTGCGAACATATCCTATATCTTCGATGGCTCTGATGTTGATAATGTGAATCCCCTTCTCCTCAGCAGGTAGTGTGGAGTATTTGTCGTTCACCCTCATTGTCGTTTCATGTAGCGTGTCCTCAAAATCTTCTGGCAGAAACTCCACCCCATTAAAAGAACGATCCGTGTCTAACAGAAAGAGAAACAGGTTGCCTTGAAAAAAGGGGCAGGGGGGAAAGCAACGCCTTTCATCATCATCTCCTCTCAGGCGTTCGTGGCACTATCCAGCTGGAACATGTCTGGTTCCCAGTCTGCATCTGCCCCCTGGCTTTTGTCTTCCCACCCCCTTTCAAGTACCTCCCCTGCCAGCTTTGCCGTATGCTCCCCTGGCTCAGCTCTGAACACTTGTGTGGCTTCCCTAGGTGTCTGCTTCAGACCGGCTTTAGTTAACAAGCATTGCAGGAAGGATTCTGTGTCTCAGCCTACAAGTTCAGTAAGACTCCTCCAAACTGCACCTACAGCACCTGCTGCATGAACTGAATTTCTAACCAACTGTCATGGCAAATAGCCTGTGGTGAAATTAAATGTACTCCATAACACCAAAAAGTTACAGCAGCAGAGGCTCAAGCACAACAAAAGAGACTGAGAGTTACGTGCACCTGTTACTCTATCTATAGAGCATTGTCATGGCTTTATAAAATAACCATTGCATAATGGCTATATATATATATATATATATATATATATATATATATATATATATATATATATATATATATATATATATATATATATATATATATATATATATATATATATATATATATATATATATATTCAAATCACTTCAGTTCATTCAGGTGGGTTGCGGTGGTGGCCGTTTGGCAGCACTGAGCCCAGGATTAAGCCAGCCTGCAGACAGGGAAATGAAATTGCTGAAGCACCTCTAACGTTTTGCATGCTCTGCTCAAAGTGAGGGAGCAGCTTTTAAAAATCCCATTTCTCCTTTGGCATATATTGAGAATACTGTGTGCTGATCACCTTGCTGGATAATATAAATCAGCTAACTGGAAGATGTAGATCCAGCAGACTGGAAGCTGACCAAAAGGCATGCTAGCTGATATGGATTTTCATTAGTTGAGGGACTCTGGAAAATGTGCCCCCCCAGTAATATTTCGAAGGACACATTTACTTGATTCATAAAATTGTCTGGGAATGTACAGTAATAGTATGTTGTTAAAACTAAAGATGTCTTGCAGAGGCATGTGGAAATCTGAAAAGATTCTAATCTGTTAGTGCCTGGATGTCAGACAACTTTGGAACTCTAAATGCAGCTCAGTTTAAAAAGTACGTATTAGTGCAGCTGTTCTGAAACAACAACAAAATGCATGTATCAATTGTGTAGAAAAATGCTTTGTGTAGATTGTCTCTCTATTTTATTCAGTTTAAGTTGAAGAATCCACAATTTTCAGCATTTGAACACATCACTTAATAGACACAATTACTTCTTTCAAAGAAAAATATCATATTCAGATGAAACATTTACATAAATAAGTTACATTTCCTCAATAATTGCATTTGCGAAGTCTACATTTATGTAAAAATATAACAATAATTTCCAAAGAGTTAAGTAACTCTAATCTCTTGCAGCAAAAACAGAAAAGCATCTTTGTAGCACTGTAAAAAACTAACACATGTTATGGTATAAGCTTTCATGGACATAAAGTGGGCTGTGGCCAACAAAAGCTTATGCCGTAACAAAATCTTCACGTCCGTAAGGTGCCACAAGACACTCTTAATTTGGACAAGTATAGAAATAGGTTGGAACTCTGCTCAGAGAAACCAGTTCTATTGTGCAATTTCAAACAATCACCCATCTGTCAGTGTGTACACCTGAGCCCCTGGTGTCATGAGCCTTGGCAAGGCATAGCATAATGCAGAACAAACATCAACATAACAGGCAAGGAACCATGAAACATGTTTGCTGTGGACAGTGGAAGAGATGTGAAATGTAAATATTTCAGTAATATAAGGTTATAGTACCTGTTTGAATTCAGTGCTCTACAAGAAAGTAATTTAATTTTAGGAAAGCCTCAATGAAGTAATTTAAACCTTAACGTTTATATAATTTGTCAATTAGTGGCTGGAATCCTGTTTCTTAGCACAGAAAGTCACACTAGAGTAGGCTCATTTAGTCAGTGGGGATTTGGTGAGACAGCTCCTCTTTAATGCCCATTCATTCAACTGGTCTACTGTACTTGCTACTTACTGCACTAAAATGTTACAGCTAAATTTCCACTGACTCAGTGGGCCTGCTCTTGTGCAACTTATTACACTAAGCAACTGGATTTTAGCCATATTGATACTGGTCCCATATGAGAGGCTGATGTGAAACACTCTCATTCACATGATTTATTTTCCTGAATTTCTAGAGCAGTGATGGCGAAACTTTTAGAGACCGAGTGCCCAAACTGCAATTCAAAACCACTAATTTTTTTGCAAAGTGCCAATACAGTAATTTAACCTGTATACATGTGGCTATTAAGAGGTCATGTGAGCTGCCCACAGAAAGGGCTCTGAGTCCCACCTTTGGCACCCGTGCCATAGGTTCGCCATCACTGTTTTTGCTGAAGCAAAAAGGCCTCCATTGTTTGTCCAGTATTCTAGCATTATCTTGGCATTTATAAATGTAAACATCCTCCTTACTATCATCTAGCAGATGTTCCATCAGGCTATAGTAGGGGTAGAGAAGGGAAACAGGACCACCATTAGCTCTCTGGACAAGACATCAGCACCAGCCTTTCCTTCTGTTTCAATTGTCAATGCAGAATAATTTCCATTAGACTGTAGCTGAGGAAGAAATAGGATGCAGGGCCATTCCCTTGGTTTAGTGGAGGCAATATTTTGCCCTGATCACATTCTACCGGGTCAGGCCAAGGAAACTCACAGCGCCCAGTTCTATTACAGTCAAAGTTTCTCTACAGATTGCTATAAAATATATATAAAACATTAAGAATTGGTGCCTGAATATTGTTTCCTTCTCCCTTCCCATCTTTTCCTTTTATCGTGTCTTTCCAAGGAATAAGTAAATTCTTGTTTTCATTTATCTACACCTGTGGTACAAGAGAGAGAGGGATAGACTACAACTCTGGAGACCTGCATTTGAATCCCTGCTCATCTTTACAAACTCTTTCATTTGTGTGTGTTTGTATATGTGTAACTGGTGAAACACCCATTAAATATTGCACTTACCTTGAAAACCCATCACACACCTGTAGGAACCTTTAAAATAACCACTAGGCTAATTTTAAGCGAGCAAGCAAAAACTGTATACAGTATGTGCAGGATATGTTTGCAGACTATGGTTAGTATGCTGCTGCAAAGCTATGATGCAAGGGAAAGACATCTGCACCATCAGCAGATCGCTGTTCATTACAGAGTCCCCAATTCAACTCAGGTTGCCTGCAGCTTTGTCTCCTTATGCACCATGGTATTCCTGGAAGACATGGGAAGGGTTCCACAAGTGGGAAGATCTAACCAGCAGCTGGTATCCTAGGAAATTTGGGGAAGGGGCTTGCAGACACAGTCATGTCTCAGCCCCCAGTCCTTCAAAGGCCAGATGCAGGGCAGTGGAATCAGGAGACAGATATCTAGTCTTGTGAGCTCCCAGAGACATTTGGCGGGGCCACTGTGAGATACAGGAAAGTGGACTAGATGGGCCCTTGGTCTGATCCAGAAGGGCTCTTTTTAAGTTCTTATGTTCTTACAGGCAGCCTAGTTTTGTGTTGGCCCCTTGTCTCCCTTGAACACTACTGATCCCCCCCATATTCTTCTTACAACCATCCCTAAATTATATCATCCTTAGATGAGAAAGTATGTCTCCTACTCCCTCTTCTGTCCCCCACCTATAAGGTTCCAATGTGGTTGTGTTCAAAGAAAGTTATCTTCTAAACATATATTTCCCATCAAGGTACATCACTAGGGTATCTTGGGCTCTTAACACTGCATAGTCACATCTAAGCAATGACAGGGTATTTTTTTATCTTATCAGACTACCATTCCTAGAATACCCAAGCTACCATGGACAATACTTAGAATAGTGAAGTTGGTAGGGGCTTACGGGGCCATCACGTCCAGCCCTCTCCTCCAAGCAGGAAGGCAAATCAAAGGTTAGTCTGCCAGGTGGTTGTCCAACTTTACCTTGAATGCCTCCAGTGTTGGAGTGCTTGCCACCTCTTGAGGTTATCTGTTCCATTGCCCTACTGCTCTAACAGTTAGGAAGTTTCTCCTGATATTCAGCCAAAAGCTGGGTTCTCTTAGCCTGAGCCCATTGTTCATGCACTCTGAGATGACTGAGAACAGATCCTGTCCTTCCTCTGTATGGCAGCCCTCCAAACATTTGAAATGTGCTATCATACAGCCCCTCAGTCTTCTTTTCTCTAGGATAAACATCCCCAAATCTTTCAGTTTTTCCTCATAGGGCTTAGTTTCCATTGCTCTGATCATTCTTGCCGGACGCCTCTGAACTTATTTCAATTTGTCAGCATCTTTCTTGAAGTGTGGTGTCCAGAACTGGACACAATACTCAAGATGAAGCCTAACCAGTGCTGAATAGGGATTTGGAAATTATACTTCTGTTAATGCAACCTAAAATAGTATTTGTAGTTAGGAAAAAAGTATGCTTAGAAAGAGTTTGGAAAATGAACTTTCTTGGCATGTTACCTTGGAGATTCTGGGACTTATAATATAAAAAAGTAACTTTTCTAACCTCTTGTTAAAAATCTCAGTAATGACTGGTATAGTTTCCATTTGTAGTGTCCCACCTATGTACCTATGTACCCACTTGATCTGTGCATTATGATTCAATCTGGCTCACATGGATTTTCTGAGTTTACTATTATGCCATTTGACTGACAGTGTGGTACAGATAATCTCATGCCTTCCAGAATGAACAATGTAACAGAAAAAATGAGATAATATAATGAGGATGGTGTTTGAAAGATCAGATTAGACATGCATAGCTTGCTTCTCAAATCCCTTTTTCCCACGAAAGTTATGGATGACTGCCAGGCAAATCCAATTATTCAATAACTTTAGCAGAGTATATCACTATGATTAAAGAAGAATGGACATTTCCTGGTTCTTGAGAACTTCCATTAAGAGTCCTAGTCTCAGCGCATAAATGATCACTATTAATAACTCTCCCTTCCAACAAGCTGTCCGTCATGCCAGGACAGCAGTGGGAGAACAAATGAATAGTGGAAGAGTTTTGAAGGAGTCTAGCCAACCTGAACTACTAGATTCAGCAGAAAAACTGGAGTTACAATGAGAAATGTCACCTACCCATTCAGAAAGGATTACTAAGCTAAGAGGACTGTCTAAAAAATAAAACACCCACATTTCATTCCTGCCAGGTATACTGTTGTCTACCATAATTTAATTCCTAAGTCATACTCTGGAATGTTTCTCTGACTATAAAATTATTTTTGTTATTAGTATGATCAAGTCAATGAAAATACATTTTTCGTAGTTCCCTATTAGATGGGTCTGTTTTGTTTGTTTACAATGTCAGTTTTACCAACATATCACCAATATATATATGTTGTGAGATAAAGTTGTCATTTTGTTGCACTGGAAAGAGAGCAAAACATTGAAACATCTGAAACTCTGATGTAGAAGAAAGCATGGTGTTGGGAACTATTGTTGCCAGGTTTCTACACCATCTTAGGGTACTGTAATGTAGAGTATATTGGATGAGTGTGACACATAGTGGAGAGACTATATCTTGGTGCATAGCAAGTAACCACAAAGTTGTGATGATACAGAGACTGGCTCATCCCATCAAATAAAGTGAAACCAGTGCATTTTGAAATTATTCAATATTGCTACTTTCCTTCCTTTTGAAGGACTGGTGATTTTCTAGTTTATCTCCAAGATTTAACAAAATCATAACACTCAAAGTCAACCTAGTTAATAATTGCTAAATGGAATGTGAGAAAGTTTACTATACGTAAAATGATAATGTCAGTTAGAAAAAAGGTCAATGTAATGAAAAAATGATTAAAACCTAGAAGCTACACCAAAATCTTATCCAGTTTATGTGTTTATAATATTCAGATCCAAAAGTTAAATCACTTGAAATAGCTGTTTGGTTTAAATATCTGAGTAAGGGAAGCTATTTGTAAGCTTAGTTACTTTTCTACAAATTTTTCCATATTGCTGAACCCTGTGTTGTGTTGTTATAGTCGTGACCGACTCCTTGTGACCCCATGTCCATGGAGTTTTCTTGGCAGGAATACTGGAGTGGTTTGCTAGTTCCTACTCCAGGCGCCTACAGCACCTGGTATTCCCTGGTGGTCTCCCATCCAAGTACTAACCAGGACAGACCCTGCTTAGCTTCTGAAATCAGGTGAGATCGGATGCGCTTAGGGCATCTAGGCGGGGCTGAACAGTACTGCTTGTTATTTACATGTTCCTCTGCTTTCTTGTGTGCCCCACCACATCTTCTTCCCCAGAAGCCCTCACTGGGCTGGCCTCCTTTCTGCAGCTCATTCAAACCCTTCTAATCTGTCCCCAAACTTCCAGACAACCTGCTTCATCCCGACAGTTTTATTTACAAGAATTTAGAAACAGTGTGGGTTTTTAATCTCTTGTGCTCGCTGGGGGACTGTGGAAGATGACATTCAGAAGAGCAACTTCTCTGAGTTCTGCTCAATATGAGAGAAACCAATTCAACAGGATTTGAACAAATGCTCCTACAGCCAAGGTATAGGGGCTATGCATCAAAAGTTTCATCTGTACCTGGATCCGTGCTTAATAATAACAACAATAAATGTTGTGTATGCTACTATGTGGCTAAAAGTCCTGCATAATTTTCCTATATTCCTTTTGCTTCATAAAAATATGTCCAGTTGTCTCAGCAATGGCTATATCCTGTGGTAGATTAAATCAAGAATTTTAAGTGAAAGGGTTGGAGCTCAGGATAGATAGATAGATAGATAGATAGATAGATAGATAGATAGATAGATAGATAGATAGATAGATAGATAGATAGATAGATAGATAGATAGATAGATAGATAGATCCAGGACCAAATCAGTGGTCTTAATATAACTCCTCCTAATTAGTTAACACACAATATTAGCAAGTCCTTGCTATATAAGTCTGCTGAAATATGGTGGAATGCTCTTTTTAATGATTGCTTAACTGTGTCCCCCTTATGGGCAGAAACAGTCTTTATAGAGAGCCTGTTACTAGAGCTAAAAGCATGTTGAAGATGGAAGGCTGTGACTGAGCAAATTTTTGCATCTGAAAAATCAGACTTCGAAGAGAAGCCCTTCCCCTCAAAAAAAAAAAAACAAAACAAAACAAAAAACTCCAATAACTCACTCACTAATTTTGGGAGGCGAGAGAAGCTCCTCTTGTGATATTTGCACATCATCAGCCTTTCTTGCTCTCAATTCACAGTCTTAGAAACAGGCACATAAGACATATTGTCACCATAATTTGGTTGTGTTAATTGGTGTGAAAAATAACTTTCATGTTTTACATGCATCCATTTTTTCTTACTACTGTTTCTTGGAGTCCTGAAATGCTTGCCAGAAGTTTTTATACAATATCTAACATCTCTCACCCCACTCATCCCAAGGCTGATTGTTTGGGTGTTTCTTAAACTATGTTTTTTTCACAGTCCTAAAATTATGCTGTTAAGGAATGCTAATCCTCTGGCAGTGGAGGTAGATAGCAAGTCATTTCTTCTTCTATCTCTACTATCTGCATTTGTGGCTGTGACTGCTATATATGTTTTGTTTCCGACAACTCTGCTGTCCACTCGCACAACAAAAAAGGACTGAATAAAAGACATTCTGGAGATTGACTTGTTATGGAACGTAGAATAGTAAAAACTGAGACTTGTTGGAGGGGATTGCTGAGTAGAGACATGATTCCTCATGCCCATACTCTACTTGCCCCTTAGCTTTAGCTGGTGTGACGTTGGCATCATTACTAAATGCATAGGAGGCTGACGTTTCTCCTGCTGCCCAATGCGAACATAAGCAGCACTGGTAGGCAGCAGCTGTTTTAAAAGTGTCACCACTGAAATGTACACAGGCAGGTCAATGGCAGTATGCCCAGGTACATAAGACAGGCTGTTCTTTCCTCTTTGAAGCTTTATAAGCCGGCCTTCTCTTTCAGATATCCACAGCATCCTGCTAATAGATTCCACGGCAACATCACATAGAGGCATTTCAAGTCCTAATTCATTAACAAAGGATTTATTACTCTTATGAGCACGTTTGAAGGGCATCGGTGACCTCTATCAAATTCAAGACTTTAGGCTTATTGGCAATGCTTTATTCATATTCACCCTGCTGTTCATAGAACTTGTGTTGTGGGGAAGTGGATGTAAACACACAACATGCATTTAACATAATATGAGCAAAGTTTGTGTGTAAGACTATGCATGTTTGAGGCAGTCTTCTCTATTCAAAGGAAAATGCATGTGCAGTGTGTGTGTTTCCCTCTCTGGTCACGTTTAACACATTTGATAAATCACAACAAAATTGTATTGCATTTGCTGGAGGGAAAAATGGACACTTTGAAGTCCATTTATAATCGGCCCAAAAAACTCTTTATAGATGGTGCTGAGAATATTATGCGGCAAGACCTACTTTGTCCACCCAGGCCAAAATAAAGAGGCAAGACATGTTTCTGGCCACAATTTATTAACATTGTTTTCAGACTTTTTCTCCTACTGTGGCTGTCTTGGTATTTACAAATGACATAAGGGGGGCATCAACTGGAAAGGTAGTGCCCCTCCCCAGGGATGGGGTTGGGTCATAAATCACTCTGTTCTGTCATATCTACCTCTACGCCTAATTTGGGAATTTAAAGGCTGCCCTTGTACAAGGTACTCTTTCCTACTCCTACCCTGAGGGACTTTTTGCCACTTGCCCTTACTGCCAATTGTGACCGGAGGTAGAAGTTGGAGCCCCATGATAAAAAGAATGGGATGGGCAAAAACGCGCCACCAATCACAGGAGGGGCCAAAAATTCCCATCCAGCCTTTGCGCGACCAGCTAGTCTCATTCTCTTTGAGGGGAGGCCGCGTGGGTGAGCATCCAGAAAACAAAGAGGGTGCTGACCTCGTTGTTAGCCCTTTGCATGGGGCTTTACTGCGAGGTCAGGTGACCCAGCAGTTGGCAGCTGGCCAATCCTCCCAGGTGTTCTGGCAACCCCCCATTGGCCAGTCTGGCTAGTGGGCAGCGTCTCTCTCTCAGGCGGGTCATTAAAGGTGCCCCTCCCAGCACTGGGCTGGTTGGAACCCCCATTGTCCACCCAGCCCGAAATAAAGAGATGGCACAAGACACGTTTCTGGGATTAACATTGGGCCACAATTTATTAACATTGCATCAGATTATTTCTCCTACTGTTATCCTAGAAGAGGGACCTGAAAGGGCAAGTGGCTCTCTGGTATTTACAAATGATGTAAGGGGGGTATCAACTGGGGAGGTAGCCCCCCCCCAGCAATGGGGTTGGGTCATAAATCACTCTGTTCTGTCATATCTACTTCTATGCCTAATTTGGGAATTTAAGGGATGCCCTTGCACAATGGACTATTTCCTACTCCTACCCTGGGGGACTTTTTGCCACTTGCCCTTACCGCCACAGGAAGAGGGGCTACACAATAAGGACACATTGTTGTCCGTTTATAATCAGCACAAATAGCTTTATTATAGGTGGTGCTGAGAATAATATATGGCAAGACCTACTTTGTAATAAACATGCACTGGATTTGGGTTGCATAAATGCTATCTGAAAGTAGATTCCAGTGGAATCAGGACTAAAGCAGGGGTGGAGAATCTGCAATCCTTTAGATGTTCTTGGACTGCATTTCCCATTAATCTGAGCTCCCATCGCTGATGGTGAGAGTCATGTGAGTTATAGTTTATAACCACCTCTGAATATTACCATCGCTGGATTAGAGAGAGAAGCCTATAATGTAATCTGGAGTTTTTAATAATGCTATGTTTCAACAAAGTCCAGACATCAGAGGCAGGCACAGAGGTGTGTCCAGTTGGTGTTCCAAGATTAACAAAAACTTGGCTAGAAAATCTTTGGGAAGCTCTGTAAGGCCTTTTTATTTGCAATTAAACTGACAGGGGTTTAGGAGAGACTGTGATCTATTTCTGATATACTGTGTACTGTACTTTCACCCACACCAAGCATGTCAAACGGGGAGGATTAGATAGTTAGATTAATGAATAAATAAAATTTTCCTGTGCCTAAAATAACTATACTAGTTTTGCATGCTACGCAAGCACATTTCCTTATTCAGATTTCTCACTGATGTACAGTTTTTCACAGACTACAGTTTATGTAGGAGCCTTGTGGCGCAGCAGTTAGACTGCTGTACTGCAGCCCAAACTGCTCAATCCCAGGTAGCCGGCTCGTGGTTGACTCAGCCTTCTATCCTTCCGAGGCTGGTAAAATGAGTACCCAGCTTGGGGAGGGGGGATTTGTAGCCTGCATAATTAAATTGCAAATAGCCCAGAGAGTGCTTAAAGCACTATGGGGCAGTAAACTGTATAAGCAGAACACTTTTTAAAATGTACTAAAAAGCTATTTTTTTCCTTTTCCTGTAGTAAGGATTTAATTCACTTACTATCAGTCTCTGAATTATACTTGTGGCAGAATGTGAAACCAGCAAGCCTACTAGAGTTAGTGACAACTAACTGTGAATCTGTGGGGATTTGGAGAATAAACTCTGACATAAATTTCAGTGATTCAATGGTCTTATTATAGGTGTGACTTATACTGGAGTTCAGCCAATATCTTCAAAGGCATTATATTTTTAATAGACAATATCATTCAAGGAATGACTGCAAGGAAGTGATTTTATAAACCTTTTATAAACATATTTTAAACTGAAGTACAGTAAGATTAAGTGACTTTCCAGAACCATGCAGAAAATCTACTAGGAGTGAAACCAAAATTTCCTCAATCCATGAATGTTAAATTCATCACTTTGATATCCACTTAATTTTATGCTTTGTTTCCTTACATAGTCTAAAATTCCTAGTATAGAATCAGAGCTTAGAAAAGTTATGTTTCAGATAACAAAATTTGTTCTCTGGGTAATTAGGGCTGGCCTAAAATGTAACTCTTCCAAACTATGAATATACAGTATTTCAAATAGGATAGCATGAACTGCATGTGTCAGTTGTATCGGGTGGGTGGGTGGGAATCCAAATGGAAAACCCATGGTGTGACCAACCAAAAACTTATCCCTGGATCTTTAAAGTTAAAAAAAAAATCAAAGGTAACACCACAATATAATTTATAGAATTTGTCTGAAGCCAAAGACGTCTTCCACACCATTTAAAAAAATTCAAATGGTTAGGTTAATAGTTGATTCTTCTCTGTTTGGAGAACCTCTTATTCTTTTTGAAATGCCCTATTGTACCCTTGAGATTCTTTGAATTTTAGACCACCAATTTGGAACCTTCAGTGTTCTAGTTTGCTTGTACTTTGCAGGCTATACTTTTTGGGTGGGTACATTATGACTACTACACAGAAAACCCATTGAAAGATTTCATATTAAAACTCAAATTTTCATGTACTTCAGTATAGCTAATTGCTTACTTCAACCAGATGAATGAACTTTATGGGAATATACAGTACTCCATAAGTGACTCATTTAGCTTCTTCCACTGGGCACACTGCCCCATCTAAATGATTTCTTAGCTATTCCAGATAAAGACAATGTCAAATCACATAATGAACAAGTAAACAACATTGGTGAATGATCTAAGACAGGCATACCTGTTGTCCTGATGTTTTGGACCACAACTCCCAGAATTCCAAGCCTGTATTTACAATGGCAAAGGACTGTGGCAGTTGTGGTCCAGAACATCTGGAGGGCCAAAGTTTGGACATGCCTGATCTAAGATATTACAATTATTATTACAACAAACTACAGGAAAGAGTAAATAGTCATAAATACTAGAAATTACATAGTTAAGTTATGAGAATCATTTCCCACTGAATAGTACCTGTTAAACTTTTGACCAATGAGTTATGGGTATTATTTATTTATTGATTGATTTTATTTGTTTGTTTGTTTATATACTGCCATATAGGCTGGGGCCACTCTGGGGGCTGAAATAGAACAATGAAATAGAACATAATACAATCTAATAAAATAATATCAAAACAATAAAATGATAAGAAAAAATAAGTAACATCAGTAATAAATCAAAACAAAATATCTATATTATGGCTGAAATGCTATTCATAACACAAGCCAAATTATAACTTTCCATTTTTCCTCCCTGGTAAACAAAGTGCCCTTGTCACGATTCTCAGGGGTGTGTGTGGGGGGTGTTTGTGTGCGTACATGCACTTATGTACCAACTTAGTGTGTGAATCCCCATGAACCTGCAGCAGGGGAGTTTTGTTTACCAAGGCCAGGAGGGGTTGCAAAAATGGACTTTGTCCCCGGGCGCTCCAAACCCTAGCTATACCTCTGGCTGTACTGCCACTGTTATTTTCTTCACTACCACCAAGCCCGACTTTCACCTAAGGCTCTAAAAGAAAAAAAATGTCTGTAACTCCTATATTCCCTCCCGTCACCTCTACATTCAAAACTCTCCCGTTCTCTCTCTCTCTCTCTCACACACACACGCCTTCACCTTCCTTCCCTTTCCCCCTCCCCCTCCCTATGGTGTCTGTTTTCTGTCTCTTGAGAAATTTTTACAACAGAGCCTTAAAACAACACCAGCCAAATCAATGCATGCAAATGTACCATACACTCAAATGCCAGTGAATATTTGGTATGAAACTTATATTCTATTGTATATTATATTGTGCACCTCATTCTGCTGCTGTTATGTCCGTAGAAGTGGACATGTCCATGAGAACATACATTAAAATATATAGTTAGTCTTTAAGGTTCCACATGATTTTTGTCTTTTGCTTTACAGTGGTACCTTGTATAAAGGAATTAATTCGTTCCAAATGAAATTATGTTAAGCAAATTTTCCTTTATACAAATTCCCAAAATGCATGAAATTTTTTATGTTAAGATTTGCAAATTTTCCTTTATTCAAATTTTGATGTTGTACAGATTTTATGTTATACAAACCCTTTGTTATAGGAATGCATCTTGAATGCAGACTCTGGATTAATCCCATTTTTTGCATGTTATTTTTGTTGTTTATTTATTTGGTTTGTTTGTTCTTCAACATTTTACTCCCTGTGTTATAATATACAGGTGTTCTATTATTATAAGTGTGCAATTGGCAAATTTCCCTATTTTACTAACTAT
This sequence comes from Phrynocephalus forsythii, assembly GCA_029282475.1. NCBI lineage: Eukaryota > Metazoa > Chordata > Lepidosauria > Squamata > Agamidae > Phrynocephalus > Phrynocephalus forsythii. The sequence goes on along the minus strand of JAPFRF010000001.1, from coordinate 123,644,184 downwards.
TTCAGGGGTATCGGTCCGATATTTAACTTTTGGATGAAACAATCCCAGTTTTGTTTGCATTTACTCCAGAATTTTTTATGTTGTACACATTTTATGTTATACAAGCTGTTTGTTATACAAGGGTCCTCTGTATTTATTTATTTATTGCCTGGAATATTTTCACCAGAGGATGAAGTTTATAGAGCACTTCCTTTTTAACAATATATGTTACTGTGAGAAGCAATCAATCATAATAATAGGTTTTGAAAAGCATAATATGTCTCTACAGCAGCACTGGCAACAGTCAGGAAAAATGGATTGATTTAGTTAATTTAAATTAGTACAGTGGTACCTTGTATAAAGGAATTAAATTTGTTCCAAATGAAATTATGTTAAGCAAATTTTCCTTTATACAAATTTCCCATAGGAATGCATTGAAAACAGAATAATCCCTGATCGTGACCATTTATATGTTGTACAGATTCACCCCATAGACATTTCTGTTAAGCAAATTTCCCCTATCTCCAGAATTTTTGATGTTGTGCAGATTTTATGTTATACAAACTGTTTGTTATACAGGGGTCCACTGTACAATGCTCCGTAAATCTCAGGGTGTGTTTGGTGCAAAATATTATAAGCCGTGTTGCTGTTGCTGGAATAGGAAACATAAGGAAACCAAGTGGTTTTGTTTCTATCTAAGCCTCATTTTCCAGGTTTAGTTGGTCAGTTTCTTCATGAGGTCGAGACTTCCTAGTCTCCTTCTGCCATCCTTGGGCAAATGTTTGCCTGATTATCTTTGAGGCCTTTTCAGGTAGTTGATCTTGTGCTGCTTTTTACTTGTTTGTCTTCTAAAAAGATTTGAAATTTTATTGCTTTTCTGTGCTTTTAATTTATTTATTTAATAGTAGTTAATATGAGAGTGAATTGTAATTTTTAAGTATGTCTGGGGTTTTTTAATTCACATTGTGAGTTGCCTTGGCCTCTGCAAAAGAGAAAATCAGGATATAAATAAATGCATAAATACATGCATTTGTACTGAAAAATTGAGAATCTCTGTCTCTAAACTTGTGAAATCAAAAGGACATTTCTACGAGAACAGCTTACTGTTTCATAAGAGTCGATTCATTATAATAATAACTGCCAGACTTAGCATACGAAGCAGCAAAATCAACTTTCTATCAGCAGAAGCGTAAGAAAATAATCATAATAAAAATTATATTTAGTGGTTGTGATGTCATGAAATAATTTGTTCAATATACACAGCCTCAAAAGTCAGGCTATTTAAATGACTTTTGAATGTAGAGGTGACAGGAGGGAATATAGGAATTACAGACATTTTTTTCTTTTAGAGCCTTAGGTGAAAGATGGGCTTGGTGGTAGTGAAGAAAATAACAGTGGCAGTACAACCAGAGGTTTAGCTAGGGTTTGGAGTGCCCAGGGACAAAGTCAGTTTTTGCAACCCCTCCTGTCCCCCCAACTGTGTCTCACCCACCAAGCAAGGGGTGCCTGATCTTGGGGGGACATCAGGGGAGGGGGGAAAGGGTCCCTCTTTCTCACGCCTCTTTAGGGGTCTCCTGGACAAGGTTCTCCTGTGCAAACCGCACAGCACATGGACAGGTCCAAGCAGGCATTTTTTTTTCAAGCACCACCTCCGTAGCACGCTTCCCCCTCCTCTCCCCCCCTGCTAAAGCTTGGAGATTGTTAGCCTAGGGAAAGGAGGAGAGGGAAGCATGTAATGGGATCCCCCAAGCAGCACATTTGTCGCACGTTTCCCTCTCTTCCTTTCCCCAGGCTAACGATTGCCAAGCCTTAGCGGGGGTGGGGGGGAAGGAGGAGGGGCAGCATTTAATGGAGGTGCTGCTTGGAAAAAAATTGCCTGCTTCCCTCTCTGCCTTTCCCCTGACTAAGGATCACCAAGCCTTAGGGAGGCGAAAGGAGGACTGCTGGCAGGATGGCGCATGACTTCCTCCTCCTGCTCCCTCTCCAGACACCCCCAGATTGCTGCACGCCCTGGGGCAAATGCACTCTTCCGCTCCTCCCTAGTTACGCCACTGAGTGTAGCATATTAAATTTGGTAGTGACTCTAGAAACAAAATAATGAAAATATGAGAGACAGAACTTACTTTGACCATTTTAATACCAGTCTCTTTCTCTAAGGTATTCAAAGTCTTATAAGGGTCATACAGGGGTAAGCATGGGAACAAGCCTGGAGAAGCTAGCCTTTTGTTCACATCAAGTTACAGTATTTTTTCTGTAGTAACTTAAAGGGCTCTGGAACTATCTCACCTTCAGAGCCACCGATATGTTTTAACGTCTGGGATAGAATGGTCCTTGATTCTTAAAATTTAGAAAAGCCAAGGATGGTTTAGTTAACCCACCTCATAATTTGCTATGAAGCCCTAGTTTTTGATAAGGTGACATCTAGAACCAGAAACTCAGTTACAAAGGATGTCTGGTGTAGCCTTTGCCCAGACCATAAACGTCCAAGCTTCTTGGGCAATGCTTGTGATCTGTCTTTTGTAGCTTGGCTCTTCTTTTATTAGATGACAATTCTGTTCATTCTGGTCTCCTCTGCCTAGATTTTAATTTTAGTTTTGGTTTCATTTTAATTACTTGTCTATTCTATTCAGTCAGCTGTCACTCTGCTGAAGGGCCTGTGTGGTCAAATTGCCATTATTCCCAATCTTCACTTTCGAAAAACATTTTCTGGCTTTAATGGGAACATGATGGTATTCTTCTGACAAGATTAGCTGTTATTTCTTTAGCTAGCTTTTTTTCTGGGGAAAATCATCTAATGCTGAGCTGTGGTCACAGAGTTTATTTTAGTTCTCCCATCACCTTGCCATTTTTGAATATTGTCATTTTCTGATCCCTTCCTTTCACATTCATCTTGATTAATTGCCCTAATTAATTGCTTGAGTTAAATTTTCAGCTCTAATCATTTCACTGTTTCATTAAAACAAGTACAGTATGAGGAAATGTAACAGCAAGATCATTTTCTGAGTGAAAGATCTGTGATGGAAGGGACATCCAGATATCATTTCTTATGCTGTTTTCATTTCCTCATCGTTGTATCATGTCCCAATTCCAACTGTGTCCAGCTTTCAGGCAAATTAGTCCTCCATCTCTTCTGCGCAACTTCTGTCTTCCTTCAAGGTTGTTTGTGATTTCCCATCTGTCCTAGGTGCTCTCTGCAATGGAAGCCATGATTTCTGTGGATGTTACATGACATCTGCTCATTCCCCCACACACACTACATCTGCTTATATCCTCATGCTATGTTCATGCCCTGCTGATTTTCTTTTTGCAGAAACAGAAGATAGAGCTAGCTAAGAAAGAACACACAGAGTTCAGAGTTATTAATGTATAGACCAGAATCATGCCAGCCACTCCTTCTTCCTAAGCCAACTGGTCCTTTTCTATCACTATTGAGTACTGGTTCCTGCACATGTATTTAAAAAAACCTACCCACCCCAAAACAAAAAACAATGAGCATGTGCAGATTTTACAGGACTCACCATCCCAGCAAAATGGCTAAAGAAACATTTGAAGGAATCTCTGTGGATGGATCTGCTGTATAATGTTTAGGGAAATGCAGCATTGTCCACGTCAGACTAAATTTCAAGGGTTGCCCTATTGTCAGTAGCAGGAAGGGACTAGAGCATTGTGACAAAACAGTGTGGTGATTAAGTGACAACACAGCCCTCTATCCTTTCATTCCCCATGGAATGATCTCCTTGAATAACATCATTCCTGCTGGAAAGAGGTGCTGGAAAGTTGTAACTTACTAGCCCTTGGGACAGCAAATAGACAATTGGCAGGATATGCCGTTGCCATGGAAACATAACAACCACCTACCTGTTCCCCTCCTCTGGAATATTAATGTACAGTGGAACCTTGACTTACATACTGCTTGACTTGCGTCATATTTGACTTGCAGTAAAGAAGGGGCCTATTTGACTTGAGTCGCAGGCTTTGACTTACATCTCGGAGCCCCGGCGCAAGGCACCGGAATTGGGCGGCAGCCACAACCCAGCATCGCAGCTGCCACCTCCAAACTGCTCCTGCCTTCTTCCCATCCTCCAGCAGCGGCGGCTTCGGTGAGGCCAGCTCCAAGCACCTGGAGCTGGTCCTCGGCCTCACCGAAGCCGCCGCTGCCGCTGGAGGAGAAGAAGGACCGGGAGCTCGGGGCTGGCCTCGCTGGTTAGACAGTCGGCTCAGTCTTGTAAAAAATCTGGCTGCAGAAGTCTGGTCCACAATGGAAGCATTTTAGTTGGGGAGCTGTAAAGTTGTGGGACTCTAATGGTAAGCATAGAGTTGTTCAGAACTTGGAACGTCAGGTTAAAAATCAGTAAAACTTAAATGTTAGACATTGTTGCTATGAACATTAAAAAGTGGAGGCATATAACTTGTGGACTATAATTCCACTGCCTCCTCCTCTCTTTGAAGAGACATTTCATTTACATCCCCAGAAGGAATCTCCTATCCCAAATTTGTGTTAAATTGCTGTTTTCAGGGGTCTTTTTCATCATCTGGAACGGATTAATCCGCTTTCCCATTACTTTCTATGGGAAAAGTTCGTTTGACTTAAGTCATGTTTGACTTAAGTCTAGACCACTGGAACGGATTAATGACGTAAGTCAAGGTTCCACTGTATAGTGGTGCCTCGGATAATGACGGTAATTTGTTCTCCGAGGTTAGTTGTTATCCGAAACACATCATTATCCGAAACGCAGTTTCCCATAGGAATGAATAGGAAACCGTTTAATCCGTTCTGGAGCCTAGGAAAAGGCACAGACACCTTTTTTTTTGCTCAAAACTCTTTAAAAAGTGCACTTTAAAGGTACAGATGCAATTTCACCTGGGATAACTTTTTTACTGATGCATGCTGGAAATTCATTATCTGAGGCAGTCCATAGGGAAAATTCGTTATCCGAGGCAGCCCATAGGAAGATTCGTTATCCAAGGCAGCCCATTATCCAAGGCAGACCCATACCTAGAAAATTCATTCTCCTGAGGCAGCCCATAGGGAAAATTTGATCTGAGGCTATACCTAGAGAAAATTGGCAGACCTTACCTTATCTGATCTGAGGCAGCCCATAGGGAAAATTCGTTATCAGAGGCAGCCCTATACCCGGAAATTTGCAGTTGTTATCCGAATTATTTGTTATCCGGGGCAGTTGTTATCTGAGGTACCACTGTATAACTTAAATGTTGAGTTACCATACCAGCAGGACTAGGACATACTAGTAATGCAAAGGAGAACCAATGGGGAAAATGCATAAGAAACCATGGATAAATAAGTTGAAGATATACCTCTGTTATCTCACTTGTGCAACAATGGACCAAATCCTGTTGCTTAGTGTAGTCAGTCACAGTTGAGTAGGACCATTAAATCAATGGGAATTGATGAACCAATTCTTCCTTAAGTTCCATTTATTCAATGTGACCTATTCTAGTTGCAATTTACTTCAGCATAGTAAATCATAGTTAGAATAGGTCCATTTGGATTACTGAACCTTTCAGAAGACTCACCAAATTATCATTGGTTCAATGGGCCTGCTCGAGAGTGATTGATTGATTAACTACACACTAAACAGGATTTTGGCAACAAAGGTTTCTCCTCCTCCTTCTGTATTTTGAGAACAAATCAGGGATGATGAATTGGATGGGTTTCAAAGGGAACAACATACAGTATAGTCATGAAGGTTAAGACCATGAGAGGAAATGAGTAAGAATGGAGCAGTTGCTAAAGAATGTGAGGATTGAGTTGCTTGCTTGTCTTGCTGATGGGACTCCCAACAGGCAACTGGCTGGCTATTGCATGAACCAAATTTCAAACTTATTTGATCCGGTATAATTCTTCTTATGTTCTTTTGAAGCCTAAAGAAGGAGCAACAAAGTTATTTAATATTTAATACTTGTGAGTTTTTTGGGCTGTTTGGCCATGTTCTGGAAGTTTTTCTTTCTGATGTTTTGCCAGACTCTGTGGATGGCATCTTCAGAGGGCAAGGAGCTCAGGGAACTTGGAGTTCTCTCTGTGCTAAATAATATTTATTTTGTTGGGGCTGGGGTTTTCTGCCTCGTGTGCAAAAAATACCCTATCTGGCTTTGGGTACTACACAGTTTAATCTAGGGCAGGGCTGTCCAACTTTGAACAGGCCGACATCTACTTTTTCTGGCCCAAAGTGCCTGAAGGCTACTACACTGAAACCTCTACTTATGAATTTTATCCGTTCATAGCACATGCTCATAAAAATTGTAAGTGGAGCAGTGGTTTCCTATAGGAATGCATTGAAAATCAATTAATCCATTCTGGAGGGAACAGATTTCAATGCATTCCTATGGGATGCTTCCCTTGCACCCGCTCGATTTAGTGTGGGCGGGTGCAAGTGGGGTGCATGCATGCTTGCTCAGATCGCCATTTCCAAGGGGCAACTCACATGACCATGCACATGTCTCCCTTGCACCTGGCTTGAGCAGGGGACTGTGCCATGGCCCTTGAGCTGCCCCACTCAGCTGAGACAGTGGGCTGGTAGACCCAGAGCTTTGCTAGGGCAGTGGTGGTCCTTGGGGTGGGGGAGGGAGGGGTGGAGAACATATCCCCTCACTTTTTTATTGATGACCAGTGGGCTATTTTGAACCCTTCACGGGCTACCAGTAGCCCACAATCTACCTGTTGTGCAGGCCTGATCTAGGGTGCAGGCATTTGCTCCATTGTCTGAGGCATTGTCTGAACATCCCAGGAAAAGGAGTCAATTCAATGTATGTATCAAATGACAAGTAAAAAGCAAAAAGTGTTCTGCCTATATAACGCCCCATACTGCTTCAAGTAGTCTCTGGGCGGTTTTTTACAGTTTGTTAATTACAGTATGCCGGCCTCAAAGTATAATGATACAATGTATATAATAAAGGAGAAAGTTGTATCATATAAGCATATAATGCACATTCTAGGATACCCAGTAAGGACCAGTGATTATGGAATACAAAGTGCTCCTATTTTTTCCCCAATGGGAGTCATGCAGACATAAGCCATGGAGTCTCAGGCACCTCCCCTGGAGTCAGAGAAGTGAACAGAATGGATGCAATCCAGGTGTCTCTTTTGTCCTTTGCTTCTTTCCCCCCAATATAACAAGCTTTTTTTCCTTGGAGCTATTTAAATGGAAGTCTCTCCACAGAGACATTTTTTCTTTGTTTAAAGAATGGTAAAGTAACCATAAAACAGTAATTTAAGGGGGGAAGAACGATGTCCCTTTAAGATAAACTACCAGAAGACTGTAATAAGGCCTGCCTCTTGTCAACAGATATTAGGGAACAAATGTGACAGACCTGTCTGCAAAGAGACATCACTTGTACATAGGACATACCTAAGATCTGTCAGTGATTTCCCTCTGTTGATAGGTCTGCTTATCCTTAATATACACATCCTTTTATATTCATATAAAGCCGGTGCATTGTGCAAGGGGTTGATTTATTTGCTGAAGGAAGGAACATTGCTTTCCACCCCTGAATTTTGAGCCCCTCCAGATTACAGTCTTTTGTTTACCTAGATTATAAAAGAGGAAAGTCTTAGACTAAAACCAGACTCGGATTTTTCTTCCTTCTACATAATAACTAAAGTAAACAAGCGCTAGTAAATGCAAACAAAACTGGGATTGTTTCATCCAAAAGTTAAATATCGGACTGATACCCCTGAAATAGTTATCTGTAAAATACACAGGTAACCCTGTACATCAGCCAATTGCACACTTATAATAATAGAACACACTGTATATTATAACACAGATGGTAAAATGTTGAAGAACAAACAAACCAAATAAATAAACAACAAAAAATAAGTCTTCCTATGCAAACACTAATCTGGCGGTGTGTGTGGAATAGCCAAGCAGAGTCTGCATTCAAGATTTAAGGAACTACAGTGAACCCTTGTATAACAAAGGGTTTGTATAACATAAAATCTGTACAACATCAAAATTCTGGAGATAGGGGAAATTTGCTTAACACAATCGCCTATGGGGCAAATCCGTACAACATAAAAATGGGATTACTCCATTTTCAATCCATTCCTATGTGAAATTTGTATAAAGGAAATTTTGCTTAACATAATTTCATTTGGAATGAATTAATTCTTTTATACAAGGTACGACTGTATACACATCCTTCCTTGTCTCTTAAATTAGATATCACACTGGGCATTTAGGCTTCCACCTAGATCGTTTGTGGATATTTTGTTCACAAGGATACCTGTCAGTGCAACGTGGTCTTTATTTAGCTGCATCTCTTGAGTTTAATAAAGCTCTCAGTCCCAAAGGTCAGTCTGTATTTTTGTGCCACATGAAAAAGCTGACAAACTGATAATTCAGCTATAAACTTAAAGAAACTCGCCTGTTGAAATGGACCAAATATTTGGAAATCCATGTTCTAACCCTAACCATACAAAGCAGGCATGGGTAACTTTATGAGAAGCTTCAAAGGCAGCACAAGTTTGTTTATGCTGATCTACAGAGGTACATGAAATCTGTTCACAGTACAGAATGAAAATGTGAATGTGAAGTGAATATGGGAGAAAAGGTACAACAGGCATTAGTTAGATAAACATGCAGTATAAACACTATTGCACATTTTTATTCCCAACTGTTCAATAATATCCGGTTATATATTAATTAAGAACAAGAAAATGGTATTTGTTTTGGATTAGACCAAAGTCTCATCTGTAGTCTGGCATTCTAATCCTAGCAATAGGAACAGAATGTCAGACTATACAGTGCAGACCATGCAATGCAGAAAGACAAGAGGGAGGCTGCTGCATTCTTTTGAGGTTACTCAGTACCTGGAAATCAAACACAATTTTTTTCTCTCTTTAAACAAGATCATCACCAATTTATATCTCTAAATTATTGTTTATATTTGTTTGTTCTGAAACAACTGCCATTTAACTATCTTGGTCACCTCCATATTTTACTATTTTAAGGGGAAAATAATCTCTAAATTAACTGTACAACATATCCAGGAAACTCAAATCTTTTGCCATGGGAAGGTTATGCAGATGAGGTTGTTCAGTACTATAATTAAAGCAGAGGCTGTGCCAAATGAGAGAGATGTTGGGGGAAGTGAGCTTTGAAATCCCCCATGGGTCTGAGTTCAACTGGGAATATTACATTACAAAGTCCCTGCAACTAGCACCAAAGCATAAATTGATTTTTAAAACATTCAGCTAAAAAAACCCAGGAAAAACAGTTATATATGGAATAGTTGTGGTGAGTAGATAGTTCAGCACATCCACATCTGTTTCAGTTCAAAGGAATCCATGTGAACCAAAGGAGATGTGTTCTTTTAAGACAACAACCACCACCCACCCAAGGACTTATTGCTAGCTATTACATCAAGAGAAGGAAAATAAATGAAAAGAAAGCAACCTTTATAGAAGACTTTGTTTTGCAAGTTTTTAAAACTATGTTCCTCTACTCCCAGGAACTTCTTTTGAATTTATCCTCCAGTTCCAAGAATCTTCACAACACTGAAAGCTATCCTAAGAGGGGAAAACCCTCCCATGTCACGTACTGGAGTGTACACACATAAAACTTTTAGATTTTATTTATTTTTCATTCTCTCGTGGTAGTGGCAGTGGGGAAATTTCACTCATTCATTTTTGGTGTCTTTCAGGTACTGTTTGTTCCCTTTGTTAAATATGATTGTTACCTTCTCTTTTAGAGTGTATCATGTTTCGTCATTTCAGTTCTATCTGGCAATTGTCCAGAAGGATCCAAAGCAAAGATCTAAAGAATCAATTATAGGCCAAACAACAAGTCAAACATTCCCTGAATGAGGGACTTCCTACTATGTAACCTTATATGGATTACCATACAAGATTGCATTGACTGATTTCTTAAGAACACCAGTGTTTTCCATGTTACATTCCACCCCCATAGCTCTACTGTCTGTTATCTTTTAATGTTCTAAGATGCCTCTTTTAATTCCCTGTTCTTAACTTGACTATGTCTTAAATGTTTATTGACCCTCATCATTGTAAGCCACCTTGGGTCCTTTTCCAAGGAGAAAGTTGGGGTAAAAATATTCAAAATAAATAAAAATAAATAAATAAAATACTTTCTCTTTTCCTCCTTGAGTTTACTACCAGAATTCAGTAATAGGCAGCAAAAAATAATCCAGGAAATGATGATGGAAAAATTCCCCCCTCCCCCAAATCAAGGGGAGAAAGCCAGAAAAGATCCAGAGGCACAGACAGAGAGCACAGTCAAGATGTAGGGGCGCAAGGAACTCAGCGGCACACAGATCCCACCTCCGAGAAAGGACTCGAGCAAAAGGAACATTCTTCATGGAGTTCCTCAACCAATCCATGTTCTTCTACAGCTCAAAATTCCCTCTCCAGTACTCCTGGAGGTTCTCATTGGCTACTGACGCTGTTTGATTAAACAGTTCCTGGGCAATTTGACAGACAAGAGGAGAAGCAAAGGGCCAATGAAGCAAGGGGGAAGAAAGAATCCAAAGCTTTTGTCATCTTCCCTTCTATGAAAATGAAGCATTTGGATTTCAGAGGACCCTCTTTTGGAATTAAATAACAACAAAAAGCATGAAAAAGAAATTAAGAGCCTATGTCTCACCCCAACTTCAGGTTAATTAGAGATGGAGACATATCAGAAAAATGGTGATTCATTTTGATTCATGATCCATCAAAGTCAATGACTCACAAAAAACAAATTCATGATTTTTTTCTGACAAATTGATGAATCAATTCATAAATTCATTTTTTAAACTTTGAAACGCTATAAAGTGGCATCAAGTCACCAAATTTGCAGGGAAGCTCTCCCTTAACTCTACAGATTCCTGTAGTTTGGGTTCTGGCCGTCTGGGTTATGCACCCCCAAACAGGCCCTCCAGGACAGTGTGCTTTATCAAATGGCTTGGGGAAACCCAATCTTCACCAAACATGCAAGGACTGTAGAAGAGAATCAGAGGAAGCTTCTGTGCAAGTTTGGAATCTCTAGATACCTGCTGGCGGTGGGCTTTCCTGGGGCCCACTTTCAGTACAGAATAAATCAGAAACCAGAAATCCAATCTTCCCTATACTTGGAGTGGTTGTAGAGAAGAGCCAGGGGAAGATTTCTTCCAGATTTGGTGTCTCTACATGCCTCTACACGATTCATTATAGCCCAATGAATTAAAAAATCAAAAATTGCTAAAATTCATCAATACGTATTTATTGGGTGTAGGAATTTGTATGATTAAGAATCAATGAGTTAGCAATTTGGAATGAATTTTGCAAAAAAAATTTAATTTGTTCCCATATCTAAGGTTACATCTCTAGTCATGTAAAATCAGGAGGCCCTACTACCAGCAAAAACAGTTGCTATGCTGTACAGCCTATTGGGGAAGTCTGCCCCTTAGTTACTATGAAAAGCAGAGCAGACATTTCCCCAACTGGAGGTGGTACAAATGTTTTCATGACATGCATAGATGGGTGGTGACCCAGGGAGAGGGGAGAGGTATCTTGCCCTGCCTTTAGTGGGGGAAGAAGGAGGCAACCTTTTAAGTAACTGCAACCTTCAGTAGTTCCTCCTCTGCCACAGGTACAATATTAATTCCCTCTTCCTAGTTTGCAGCAAAGCACAGTTTGTTGTTTTGTCTAAATTACAAAGAAGTAAATTGCAATATGTGCTTCTCCTGCAAACTAGGATTGAAAACAAGGAGCCAGCTTTGGTTTTCAGTCCTGACTTACAGAACTTGTGACAAAGAAAGAAATTCAGAGGGAGAAAAATAGCAATAAAAGCTAGAGAACATCCAAGATACTTGTTTGGTAAGACATTATATTCTGACCTGTTCTGGCTTATTCTGTTTTGTACCTCACTCAACATATACACGGAAGTGTCTGTAGGTGGGGAAGGGGCAAAGGAGACATTCCTCTCACATTCCAATATTTATATATTTATTATTCATTGTACACCAGCTGATGTACTGTGTTGTGATGGAGTCTGCCATGTGAAAATCTTATGCCCCCATGTGTACCACTATGCAGTTTCTTGGATATGGATATGGATTACTGAATGAATGAAAGAATAAATTTTATTTACGGTCAACGACCAAAAACGATATGGATTACTGTTAAAGATAGATCAGCACAAGTGAAAACCTTTAAGAATTCCAGGAGGCTCAGGAGAAGCATTTTAAGACGGTTGAAAAGAGCATTAGGAGATATTTTAATAAATGATAACACAGTAACTCTTGCCTCAGAAGTAACCTTTGGATGCGACACTATTTTGCTAAAACAGCAAATTCAGAGTTGTTTCCAAAGGGAGACAGCAGGAGAAATTATGCGATGCAACTCATTGTAACATTTGGCAGGGCACTTCGGCACAGGCTGCCCGCTTTGTGAGCCAGATCTAGTGCAACGGGTTCCAGGTCAACCCAGTAATACATTTTCTCAGTTATTGCCAAAAGGAATGAAGAAACTTGCTCAGAAAACTTTCACATATGTAGACTCATCATATTATGAAGCTGCTTATTCAAAAGTCTGTAAGATATTGTACATCAGATCTTTCACACTAACAGCAAATTCATTCCACGTGTCAATCTTTATCGAGTCAAACTGCCATCTTCTGGGAATGAGTGTTTGACAGAGGTGCAGGTGCAACTGGAGCCTAATTTTGTTGCTGGTCTCATTTATATACTATCTCTACTGCTCTCATCTATTCATTCAGAAAGGATAAAGTGTTCCATTCTGATCATTTAAATACTTTATGGGTTCCTTAGCTTCATTTGGAGCAGCTCATTAGGGCCATGTGGGGAAACAGATGAATAAAAAAATGATGAAACTGCTCAAGACCTTATTCATGTTCTGGACACACTGCAAACTTCCACTCCCCTGTTTATATGAACATTCATATCCTTTTGGTGTTTCTGTCACTGTTTTATCTCAGTTACTTTTAAAATAAAATGTTATGTCTTCAAGGCAGGAGACTGCAACAAAGACTCCAAATCTTTAGACAACTGGTGGGGTGAGTGGGGGAGATAAAAAGCAACCACACTGTCTGAAGAGACATGGGACAAAGTAATTAATTAAGAATCTCTAGGGGAGAAAAAGGCTATATATGAAATAAATGTACTGAAATAGAAACGGCAGGATATTAGGGTACCTTGTTGGTTTTTCTTTATTTCTTTTTCGTCTTGATTTCTAAGTGATCCTGTTAGAGGAGCACAATTACTTTTGGGAGATGGAGGAAGAATGTGATTGTGGGGATGTCATGAAACGATGCTGGACAAGTGCCAACATTCTTCAAGATACAACGGACAGCAACACAGAGAAGGCCCTTCCCAATGATGCCACCTCATCTTTGGAAATCTGCTGTAACCCTCTCTGCCCTTAGGCAACAAGTTAAGGCATTTCTCTTTCATTAATGTTGTTTGGTTTCATTGCTTTTCTTCTCCAGATTGCCAGTTTAAGTCTACTTAAGCATTTTACCATTGCTGCTTGTGATGTGTGTGTTTTCAATACATCCCTGGCTTTTAAGTGATGCCAGCAACATTGTAGGATAACAACTGAAAGTTAAAAAATACAGGCCAGATTCCCAGGCTACTATGCAGGGGGTTGAGTGCTAACAGTTAAAGACTGCTCAAAACTAAGTTTGCAAAGAAGCTTTCAGTGGTATCAGTCACTCTAAGGGCCTTTTTACACGACCCCTAAGATCCGCTGGTCCCTTAAATTCGGACCAGAGATCTTGAGGGTTCGTTGCTGTTCCTCCCTCCCCACCCGCTGGGCACTTCTTTGTTCTGTCTGCGTGAGGGGGGGAGGGAAAAAAGCCTTAGACAGAGACAAAAGAATAAAAGGCTTACCTCCGGTTGCTCCGACCTCCGTTTACTTCCTGGTTCCTCTTTAAGGGGCGGAGGCAAAAGAAAAACAACAGAAAGAAGCGAGGAGAGCTCAGGCAATCTCCGCATCAAATATTTTCAATATAAAAAAGCAGGTACAAGAAAACTGCTGTTTGGTTGCGCTAAGTGGGCGGGGTCGCACTTAATTGTCTGCAAAGTCCGGAGCTGGTGGGTAAACATTTTTATCATCCGGAGCTTGCAGCCATTTGCGGCGGAGCTTAGGGGTCGTGTATAAACGCCCCAAGACCTTGCCAAATCTGCTTTGTCATCAGAACATACCTGCTGCCTCTGATGTGTTTGACTGATGCTGTTTTATTGATTTCTCTGTATTTTTATTATTATTTCTTATTCTTTCATTTACTATTGCTTTTGACTTATTTGCTTATACAGAGAGAATCTCCATGGACAAGGAGAGAGAACTGACAGCAGAAGCTGGCAAGAGGGAAGGCATGCCACTGAGTAGTGGGAGTGACGTACATTGAATCACAGTTTTAGTGAGAGAGGCTTTCTCATATGCCAAAACAATTCAAACTAAATCAGTTGCACATGCAAGCTAAAACAAACAACCACCTTGCTGTCCAATAAAATATCTCACTTTTTTTTTTTACAAAAAACATGCTTCCCAAGGGGAAGTGGGGAAGCTGAACTTTCATGTGCATCGTATACTGATCTTTTAAAAACCTGACCTAAAACATGCTAAATCTGATTCAAATATGTTTTCCCCCTAGTGTAGCTACACTCTTGAGTTGTTCAGTTCAGCTGTTTAGGTTTAGACCTTGATCTTTTCTCTTCCCCACATTCACATACTGCAGATATAAATATTTCCCCTCTTTTGCCTACCTTTCTCCCAGGAATTGTTGCTGAGAGTTACAGTATACTTACTGGACATAGTGTGGCAGACAGGAATTCCTCAGCACTATAGAAAACTATAGCTTCAAGGATTCTTTAGAAATTGCCTTTGCAATGTTAAACTCCTCCTTTTTTAACGTTTGTACCAGAGGTGTAGCCAGGATTTGGAGCTCCTGGGGACAAAGTTTGTTGTGGCGTCCTTCCTGTCGCCCCCCACCTCCTACCGCCCCCACCCAGCAATGGGGGTGAATCCTGAGGGCATGGGGTGGATGCGTGTGCGAGCGTGTGTATGGGCAGACGGGCATGTGTGCCTTACACCTCTCCCACCAAGGCGGTGAAGAGGAGGAGGAGGACGCCGTGGCCACTGCACTCCTGCCTGCCTGCCTGCTTTGCCGCTCGCCTGGCGTGCGGCGGCAGAGGCAGAGGAGGGGGTGCCATCACCAAGCCTTAGGGAAAAGGAGGACTGCTGAGCAGTGGGAGAGTGCACCACTTCTTCCTCCCACTCCCACTCCAGGCACCCCCAGATTGCTGCACCCGGAGCAGATGTACCCTTCTGCTCCCCTAGATACGCCCCTGGTTTGTACTGTGTGGTGGCATGGTCTGCTGGCTTTTGCAATTCTAAATTAAATGAAAGAATGCCACTCAATTAATTGTGTGAGATTTAATGGATGGAGTAATTCATAATTTGATTCTGATCCCACACCATTGAATATAATTTAAAAAATGGTTCTCAAAGTGCAGGGGTGGGAGTGGGGGTGGGTGGGGCATATTTTTTAGAAGGATAACCTACCAACTGTATATTTTGTATACATATATTTTGTATATTTTGGGCTGTAACTCACACAGTCCTGTAGCCTATTAGGATTTCTTGATTTGTGATCCCAAAAAATCACTTTCCTAAACTACATGCCATTCTCTGCACATACTAGATTTTCTCTGGGTTGGTAGCCACCAATTGCTAATCTTCGCCCTTTAGACCATACATAATTTCAAGTGTTATTTGGGCAGATGGTAAACAACTCCTGCTGTTTTAAGAGTTACAGTGAATGTAACGTGTATCTACTCAGAAGTAGGTTAAGCTTGAGTGACCCTTCCTTCTATATTATGTCTCTGTCCTATGGCTAAGAATGGCATTCTTCCCTACTTGAATGGAGATGTTACTCCAAGTAAGGAAGGTAGTGACTTCACTCTACAAGACTCACCTGACCATAAGACACACCTAGTTTTTAGAAGAGGAAAACAAGAAACCCTAAGGTTTCATGGTGGGGGAATCCTGGCTACAAAAGGGGAGGTTTGCCAATGAGGTGATTGGGACTGGTGAATCCAGGCTGCAAAAGGGGAGGGTTGCAAACGAGGTGAATGGAACTGTGGAATCCAAGCTGCAAAGGGTGGGGCTTGCAAAGAAGGTGATTGGGACTCTGGAATCTAAGCTGCAAAAGGGGAAGATTGCAAACAAGGTGATTGGGACTCTGGAATCCAAGCTGCAAAAGGGGAAGGTTGCAAAAGAGGTGATTTGGGACTGGAGCATCCAGGCTGCAGAAGAGAAGGGCAGAGGCTCCATGGAGGAGATCTCTCTGCAAACAAGGTGATTGGAACTGTGGAATCCCAGCTGCAGCAGGGGATGGGAGAGGCTCCATGCAGGTAACTTCTCTCTAAATGAAAATGTGTGATATATATGTTGTGGGGACTGCTGTATTCACTCTATAAAATGCACAGACATTTATCCTTACTTTTAAGGGGGGAGTGCATCTTATAGAGTGAAAAATACAGTAAATTAGAACATCATTCCAAACACTCCCCCTTTAGCCATTCATGCTCACCAGAAGCATAACACTTCCACACCAATGGACCTTGATGACATCTGGATTTGTTAGAAGCTGCATACTGCTTACACTGCATCAATTTAAAAAATGGTGAAATCCTACCTCTCTGGAAAAGTCTATCCTTCCTGAGATAAACTGTATAAGGTGCTGATTTCCTCAACTGATCCAATTAGGAACCTAAGAATGAGCCTGTATTCATCTGTAAGTCATGGTAGATATCAAAGAGAATGCAGATTTATTTGTTTCCCATTCATCCCAATATCGGGTTTCCTAAAAGAACACTGAGCAATAAGACTTGCAAATT
Source organism: Phrynocephalus forsythii (assembly GCA_029282475.1). NCBI lineage: Eukaryota > Metazoa > Chordata > Lepidosauria > Squamata > Agamidae > Phrynocephalus > Phrynocephalus forsythii. Next base: position 123,627,345 of record JAPFRF010000001.1, on the reverse strand, counting down.
AAGTTCGCCCTTACTTTCCAGTGATGGATTCAGCCATTCATCCATTCATTAAATTTGATTTCTATACCACAACCATCTGGCTGGTAGGCCACTCTGAATCACAACATGCTAAAGGTAAGAGTAGTAAATCATATGCCATCACAGAAAGATGTCTTCCACCAGTTGCAGCAGTGAAAAGAGATGATAAATGTATTAACTAGTTTAACCCTTAGGTTAGCTGGCTGAATAGCTTGGTGGTTTAGGCATTTGGCTGTGGAACCAGAGGCTGGGAGTTTGATTCCCCACTGAGTCTCCTGTGTGTACAGCCAGTCTGTGTGGTCTTGTGTGGTCTGCACAGCCCCAGTTTGCCTCCTGGAATAGGGAATGGTAAACCACTTCTGAGTATTTTCTACTTGGAGAAGTCTGCAAAGTAGAACCATAAACCAGAATTGACTTGACGGCACACAATTATTTATTTGACAGGCAGTATCTGTGATAATATGGCAAAGCAAATCTCTCTGTGAACGCTGTTTGTTAACTGCACTGTATCTCTTATCAGATTTCCAAGCAACAAAGGGCAACAATGTTATTCTTAATCCCAATGGTACATCCCCCCCCCGAATGTCACAATGTTAGTGGAATAAATAATTACGTTTCACTACCAATTAACACAAGCTTTGAGTATGTAGGGTACACAGAAGTATTGTTGTGTTCTGGGACATTCATTTTAAAAAACTGAAATCGTGGTTTCTCCCCCACTGAGACCTGTCTGTTGTTTCTCCAACCATGTTTCCACACTCCAGAAACCGTGGGAAGCAACTGCTTACTGTTCCTAAAATCACAGTCAGGCAATGCAGTGCCTGCAGCTCCCTCTAACTGTTAAAAAGGAGGCACTAGGTACTCCAGGAAGCGAAGCAGGGGAGGCAGCAGCCCACACTTTGTGACATACCTAAATAATCCCATTAATGCAGTATGGAATGCTTCACCCAGGAAATGTGGGCTGTTGCCTCCCGCAATTCCTGAAGAGTGGTTTGAATTGTCAAAGGAGTAATAGGACTGCTCCCAGGAGTACAGGCCCTCATTTTCCAGTGAAAAGGAACAGAAGTCCTATTACCTTTTCACATAGATAAGTGATATAAAGTAACATAGCATGTGGCATAATGGTGATGGAAAAAAGCTCCTGTTGTAATTGGATTAATGACTGCAATTGGGATAATGGTAATAACAAAGAGGCACCATTTGTGGTCCCTAATGGGTAAATTCCTTTCAAAATGTAACCTTCCAAGCTCTGGTACACGTTGCTGCCCTTTTTAAAAAAAGAAATGGCAACTTGCCTGCCACATTAATCCAGATTTTTCTAACTTGTCATACCAGCCATGAAATGTACTCTAATACATGGCATTCATTGGGTGGTAAACCAGGGCAGAGTGCCAAAGCCCACTGTTTTTTTCCCTAGCTTCAACTTGACTTCTGGGCACTGGCTTTTATAAGGTAGTTTTAAAAACCCACCTTGTTCCCTATCTGTCTACAATTGTTTGCATTCTATAGACCAGCTCTGTTCCATGCAGCCACATTAGATGCATGCATGAGAAGGGCCTTTGCAAGAAACAAGGCCATGTATTGCCATTGCCCTGAAACTGTGCAATGAGCTCTGGGGGAGTAGGGAGTGGTTCACTACTGGCAGACTTTGGCAGATACAGTATGGTAAAAACCATCGCTTCTAAAAAATATTTTGGACTGAATTCTTTCTCTTGCTCTGTTACACCAAAGCTACAGCTACCAATGTTACAAATCTTACCATTTTTGGAGTGTGGGAGCTGGTTCGGACACATGTTCTGCTTTTAAAATCAAATTTTTATTTTTATTTTGGACAATGTGTATTGTTCTGTAGGAATAATATCATTTACTTATAACATTTATATCCCACTGCTATAAAGATTTAGAAGCTAAGCAAAACCATGCCTGGTCAAGCAGTGGCATGGAAGACACCAGGAAATAGTCTGGGCTTCCAGGCAGGGCTAGGGAAATATCTTTCCTAAAAACCTAGAGAGGCACTGGCAATAGAGTTACTGGATATAGGGACCCATAATCTAGGCCTGCATAAGACAATTTACTATGGTCCTATATTATTCTATATTTCTGATATTTTCCTGAATGCTACTCATCTATCAATATGACATTTTACCAGAATGGATAAATATGCAATCTAATCCAATTTTAGCTGGGTATGTGTTGTTGTTGTTTTAAAAAAGTCTTTGGCGTGCATCACACACTGAATGAAGTGCTTTTGACTCAGCTTTCATGTTGAAATGCATTTACGCTCAGCCCGGCCATGTGCCAGATATCATTACTGATAATGGGAGCAAATGTAAAATAATGTTGCAAATCTTTTTCTCTCTGCTAACATCAGCACAAACCCCTTGAAAACTGGTTAGACGTTCCACTTGCCTACTTATAAGCCATTTCTCTTTCACGCCCTTTGGCTTCATATTATTTAATTCTCTGGTCTATTGTTTATTTCTATATTTATTTTCTATATTTCTTGTCACTGAAATGAAAAAGTTCCAGGAGCAAGATTCAAATCTCACTTTTTAGAGTACTATGTAAAAATGCCATATAGGTGATGGTAGCTTGAATGTTTGTGCATTTGAAAATTTCTGCATATAAATAGCAGGCTTGACACTCAGTGCTGAGCTATATGAATCCCTTTCACTTTGGATTCCAGAGCAAAGGTTATTCTGCTGAGTATAAGGGTGAGATCAGATGGCGGTGAAGGTGCATGTCCTTACTGGAAAGGGCTTTGGAGGGAGCGCTCTCTCTTAAATCAGTCCTTTTGTCTATTTTTTCTGTCTGTCTGGAAATTGCTTCAGCTGGGTCCTGAAAGTAGTAGAGCTGGACAGATTGAGCTCAGGCTGTAGCCCAGTTTAGCATCTGCTGTGTGGTCACCAGAGAATAGAGATTGCGCAGGCTGCTCCACAAGTGGTCCAAACTGCCATCAATTTCTCAGTGTGATCACACTCTGAGCCTGCTTCTTGGTTGCTTACTTCTTAGAATGATTGCTGGTTAATAGAGATGGGCATGAATAGAAAAAATGACGTTTCGGTTTTTCGTTTCTGTTACCGGACCCGATTCGGTTCGTTTCCGTTTGTCGTGACATTTTTCAAAACACTTCGTTCCGTTTGTTTGTTTATTCGTTCTTCGTTTTGTGTGTAATAGTGTGTGTGTGTGTGTGTGTGTGTGTGTGTGTGTGTGTGTGTGTGTGTGTGTGTGTGTGCAACTGTGGCTGGGGGAAACAGTGGGCTTAATCTTCCTTCCAGTCACTGTGGGGTGGGGGAAAGAGCTCCCCCAGCAAGCGCCTCTCAGCTGCTCTGTGCTGGCCCCACGCCAGCGCCTCTCGTGCTCAGCTGGCTTCCTTGCACCCCTGGAAAGGAGGTGCAGGAAGCCAGTGAGGAGCAGCTGAGAGATGGGGTGGGTGGGGAACATAAGTTTCCCATAGGAGAGGGGAATAATAGTTTAAAATGTCTCCTACCTGGTGCTGGTCCGGGTAGCGCTTGATCGCAGTAAAAAAAAACAAACAGCCAATGACGGTAGCGCTTGGTCGGCAATAAAAAAAATTAAAATAAAAAAGGAGCACCAACAGGGCAGGGCGCCAGGGGTGGTCTGGCTGGCAGCTCTGACGGGGCCGCAGGGGCCATGCGGTGGGCGCTGAAAGAAAATAAAAAACAAACCAAAAAAGTCCCACGCTAGAAGGGCCTGCCCAGCCCCAGGGGACACACAGTGGATGCTTGAAAAAATAAAAATTATGGGGCCCCAGGCGTGCCCTGGTCAGCACCCTAAAATCATAAAATAAATAAATAAATAAAACCAAGCGTGGACCGGCCCCAAGGGTGGAGCAGTTGCTTTTAAGAAAACACACCCGCACTACAGCTGTAGTGCAGGCTAGGAACCCGGAAGTAAATGGGTCATCAGGAGGGGGGAAGATAAGTTACAGGGATCCCTCTTTTCCCCCACCCCTGGGGAGGGGAGGGAAGAGAGGGCTCTTTAAACTAAATTGCTCCCGATCACAGCGCTGAGCGCCCGCTTGGCGCTGTAATCAGGAGGGGGGGAAGAAGATTAGTTTAAATAGCACCCTTATCTACCCCACCCCATGGGGAGGAGAAAAGAGGAGGCACTTTAAGCATTCCTGGTCCTGGTGGCAGCGCCCCCTCTTTCCCCCCACCCCATGGGGAGGGGGGAAGGGGGATCTTTAAACTAATCCCCCCTCCCGATGGGAAACCTATTTTTTCCACCCCACCTCTCAGCTGCAGAGCTCTCACCTTGTGGAGCTCCTGCATTGGCCACGGGACCATTTTCAGAGAGGTCCTGCTGCCCTGCCATGGGCTGGACCCCTTCTCAAATGGCCCACTTGGCACAAGGGGGTGCCCCTAGTGCCAAGCGGGTCATTTTTGAAGGGGTCCAGCCGATGACAGCTCGGCAGGATCCCACTGAAAATGGCCCTAAATCCTGCATTGGCCATATTTTCAGAGAAGTCCTGCCGCCCTGCCATGGGCTGGACCCCTTCTCAAATGGCCCGCTTGGCACAAGGGGGTCCCCCTAGTGCTAGGCGGGTCATTTTTGAAGGCGTCCAGCCGATGACAGCTCAGCAGGATCCCACTGAAAATGGCCCCATCGCCATGGTGGAGGAGGGCGGCGAGAGTGGCTGGGATCCGGTCTCTGCATGCAGAGACCGGATCTCAGCTCCTTCGACTCCGCCCTCAAAGCTGGAAGCCAGAAGACTGGATCAGGAAGGCCAGCAGCAGCACCGGCAGCAGGTAGGAGCGGAGGACTTATTGAGTGGCCAGGCCAGTAACAGAAAATTTTCTTGGTTCTGTTCGGTTCGAGCCTGGCCCATCCAAATGGTCGTTATTCGTACCGTTACGTAACGGTAACGGATAACGGGAACGACAAATTGGTCCTTTTGTGCCCATCTCTACTGGTTAACAAGGTAACCACAAGGATACAACTGGGAACCTTTGGGGCAAAATCCTGCTGTGCAGCAGCAATGTTTTAGCATGGAAATGGCAGGCTTAGCTTCCTTAAGCGATTTTAGGTAAGCCCCCCAAATATGGTGGGGTTTGGATTTTAGGGGGCTGAGTTATGAAGCTCCAAAGGGGGTGCCCCTAGGGAAAAATCTTTCTAATTGGATTAGGAATGGAAGACAAGCCGTGGTGATGTTAATAGCTCACCCGCAGCTTGGCTTACGAATCCAATTAGAAAGAATTTTTTCCTAGGGACACCACCTTTGGACCTTAATACCTCAGCCCCCTGATCAGTAAACCTTTCCAATTTTGTGGGGTTTATTAGGAAGAGCTTGAGGAAGCTCTCCAGCCAATTTGGTGTCTGTAGCACCCAGGGGACTGATGGGAGCATTTCATTTCATTTCATTTCATTATATTTTGTAACAAAAGTACTTTAAAAATTAGTTACAAAGAAAACAAAACTACTAAAGAAACAAAACAAAATGCTATTTTATTGTTTTGTGCCCATCTCTGTGGAAATCCAGTAGTGGTGGTGGTGGTGATGCTGATGCTGATTTACTGTTAAAGGCTTCTTACCATTCTCAGGGACAAAGTAGAGCTTTAGGGTACCTCAGAATCTAAATCAGAGGAATAAGAATCTTTCAACTGTAAGTTAAATGTTTCCAGCACTCAACTGAGCTCACACTGGCATCTCACTCAAACAGATCAATATTTTGCTCAATTTGCACCATGGTCTCCACTGGTGTATCAGTTCATTTTTGGAAAATACAACAAATATTACCACACTGAGGGCTTCACAGCACCAAATGGTTTGGATAGTGGGTTAGGTAATAATACCTCACCAGGAATCCTGCATGATTCCAGCAGCTCTGTGAAATCATCTGAGAACTTCTCCATGTTTTACCAACATTAGAAATGCATTTGTGGGTATGCTGGACAGACTGTGGGATGCTCTCCTTCAGGAGGGTCATTTTATTTTCTTACTGCTGGGTTTTCAAAACTGAGTTAAAGTAATTTTTTTGGCTTTTTGTTTATGGAAAATGTTCTTCCTCATTATATTTCCTGGGGCTTGATCTTGGACACTGATTTTTGTGCTGCTTCTATTTCCTTTTTCTATTTAAACTGTCACTATATTATGATTTATTTCTTAACAATTATTGTGAACTAGCTTTAACCTGTCTCATTCATCAGGGCAGAGATTTGGGGCATAAACAGTAAAATAAATAAAAGGAGGTATATATAATGACTGAATTAATAGTAACTCAATAATTCCCAAGTAGAGATGGGCACGAAATGAACTTTTTATTCATTTTGTTAATCGTTATTCGTTCCATTACCTAACGAAACGAATGACGCAATGACCCATCAAAGAGCCACGAAATGAAACGAAACGGAAATTTAAGCTTTGTTCCTTTTGTTTTTTGTTTTCCCATAGGAATCCCAAGTGCTCCTTCACCTAAAGGAAACCAAGGGTGGTGCTGAATCTAAAAATGGTCAAGAATTTGGAGGAATGAGCATACAGTGGGTAGTTAAGTCACGACAGATAAACTTGGTGTCCTCCCTTTCCTTTCAGTGGATTATTTTTCCAGTTCATCTCATGCTCTACTCAGGACCCTAACTCACAGAATTGCACAAGTCATCAAAGCATGATAATCCAGTAGCTATAAAGCTGTGGCCAAAGTTAGGGTTGTTACAAGCAAAAGAGCATCCTGGTTCTTTCATAAGAAACAGATTCTCAGAGTTTCTTCCAGACTCAAATGCAGAGACACAGAACATACCGTTCGTGCCAGATAACCTGAAGAGCACACAGATGGAATGCATGGATGGAAAGGATAAGAACGCTTATTTATCTTGCAGGACTCACAGGATCAGAGGCTATGTAGCAAAGCTGTATATACTTATATGAGAGATGGTCTACATTTCTTTAATCCCTTGTCTTTAAACACAGGATTGCTGAGTCCTCTATCATATTAAGGAAATACTTCAAAACAGTCAGGAAGTCATGTCTCCAGACAGTTCAATAGGTGTATTTTGTATCACTTGACTAATCTGCATTTCAGCAGATTACATTCAAAGAATTTTGGAAATCCAGCCCACCCTAGGCCTATCCTTCATGAAATAATATGGCAAGATCATTCTTTAATTTGATAGCATTTTATAACTATAAGAACCTTGGTTATATCCCAACTAAAATCAGCAATTATGTGTCTTTCATGAGATCTTATTCAGTTGAACACTGAGCCTAGGAGGCTGATAGCCTGAGACAAACATTTGCTCTGCTAAACAATGTTGAGGACAAATAAAGGCATAGAGAGCTCCAGAACTCTGAATGTATCTATTCTATAGGGACTATATGAAAGTTATTGCCCTAGAGAGGGAGAACAAAAGTGTCCCACTTTGGGCAAATCACAAGAAGGCAACATTCTCTGTAAAAGATAACAGCTGGAAGGCAGAGGCACAGGCAGGATTTGGAGAGCCTGGGAACAAAGTTTGTTTTTGCGCCCTTCCTGCCACCCCCCCCACATCGTACCCACCCAGCAACGGGGAGCGAACCCTGCGGGTGTTGGGTGGGTGGGTGTGCACATGTGCACATGGGTGGATGGGCAGACAGGTGTCTCTGTGTGTGTGTGTGTGTGTGTGTGTGTGTGTGTGTGCGTGTGTGTGTGTGTGTGTGTGGGACACACACACACACACACGTGCATGGTAACACATGTGCACCTTACACCTCTTCCACCAAGGTGAGGAAGAGGAGGAGGAGGGTGCCATGGCCACCACGCTCCTGCCTGCCTGCCTGCTTTGCCACTTACCTGGTGCGTGGCGGCGGAGGGGGTGCCGTCGCCAAGCTTTAGGGAAAACGAAGACTTCTGGGCGGCGGGAGGGTGCACGGCTTCCTCCTTCTGCTCACCCTCCAGGCACCCCCAGATTGCTGCACCCAGAGCAGATGTACCCTTCTGCCCCCCCCAAGATATGCCCCTGGTGGAAGGTATAAGGAATAGAGGGAGGCCAAATACTAGATGGCTCGACTCCCTATACAGGTAACTATAATTAACTGCAAGGTTACTTCTAAGGTATGCTTGCACATGCATGCCTCCACCCCTCCCACCCCCACACAGGTCTTTCCCACCCTGCCCACTCATCATGAATGTTTTTGTTTTGGTTGCAATAGAAATTGTGTGGGTGTTACATGCACGCAGGTGGAACAGGTCCCTGTATGGCAGGGAAGAAAATTAGAGTGTACAGTACATACATTGACAGTGTTAACTATACTGTACATTATTATAAGGCTGCAAGTCATTCTTGGCCATTGCTTAGTGCTCATATTCAATTCTTAAAACTTGTATTCTCTCATTTCTGTCTAGATGAGCAAGATCAATGCATTGAATCACCAGTATACATTATATTCATCTCATAAAAACATGCCTTTCTCAACTAGCCACTCTTCTAAGTGTCATGACTGAAAACCCCAAGGTAATGTCTCTGAAGATTCTCAGTCATCCAGGTAAGGTTATCTGGAAGTTGAGTCATGGCAACTGGATTTATTTTCTTGAGAGATTTCACTATTCATCTAAGTAGCTTTGTCAGTCTAAGGAGGTGAAATGCCTCCAATTTATAGTTCACCTTGGTTTCACATCACTCTGGTCTGAACAGGCTTGTTCAATGGACAATGGCTTGGGGTGTATGAAAGTCCCACTTATGCAATCCTTCCTAACACCCATTAAGTATGGGTCATTAGCTGTGGCCTTCGTGGTGGAGGTATGAAGTGCTACTGATTTGTCTGGGGATCGATGAAAGGGCAACATGATAAGTGGCAGACAGATTGTGCCCGAGTCCCCCACCTCTGTTGAGAAAGGTGTTTACAATACACACATGAATGACTTCCCTGACCCCTCTCTCAAACCACCTATATTCTCTGTCTAATATGTGTACATCCTTGCCTTTGAATGAATGCCATTTGCCTTCAAGTGAACGTACACTGCTGATTCTGGTCCTGAGCTGTTGCCCCTCCTCTGCTGAGCCATCCTCCGGTTTAGGGTCTGCTTGGTTTCTCCAAAGTAGAGGTCTGCACACTCCTCACTGCACTGGACCATATGTACTCTTCCAGGGTGGTGTGGAACCAAGGTGAAATATAAATTGAAGGGCTCGCACAAACTTTCCTTAGACTGACAAAGCTGCTTGGATGAGTACTGGAACGTTTCAGTCTCACCCTAAGGTGATCAACCACATGAAGCGGTCATTTACTTATTTATTCTATTTCTGCTCCACCAAGGCCATGGAAACACCCAACATTATATTATGTTGTAGAGCTGAATGTAGCAAATTTAGTTTTGGATTGCCTTGTTATGATTAGATGTGGCATTCTTACAATTAATTTCATCAGGTTGACATAATCTAAGGTTATGCATATTCAACTTTTATCTTTTTATGAAGGATTATCTCTTTCTAATTTTATGGGCATTTTATTGACTTGGCTTTGTGATCAATGTCATTAATTGGGTTTTTAATTGTTTTTTACATTCAGCCCACTGGCTAAAACTGCTAATAACATAAAACTAAATTTCATTACTTCAGCAAGCAAATGTTCTTAGGAACCCTGACTTTCTTGCAGACCAAAGCTGAGGAGGATGAAAGGTTTTCCAAACAGCGTAGTGTGGGAATGAGTCACCCTCTTTCTTTACCAGGCCTGCAAGCTGTACTACAAACTGGGATCTAAGTGCTTATTTACTAATTCTTGTTATGATTTACATAGGAAGAGACAAGAGGCAAGTCTAAGGCTCAAATTTGCATGCTGCCACAGGAACGACAAAGATGTGCATGTGCTTACATGGGTTTTTAAAGTGAAAAATGTTAACAACTAACTAAAAGGACACTCAGCATCCTTCCAACAACCTATCCATACATCCTGTTTGCTCTTGTTTAAGAGGTGGATCAGTAGCCCATTGATTCAGAATGGCTGAACAGATCTACATGATTCCTCTTGACTTTTGCTTCTGGATTATTTTCTCTTCATGGGAAACTGGAATCTCCTCCTCCTCTTCCTCCTCCACTACTTATTATTATTTATTATTACTAAATTTATACCACTCCCTCTAGCTGCACGGCTACTCTGGGCAGTTTACAAAGTTGTACAAATATCAATCAAGACAAACAAGAAATAAATCCAATAATAAAAACATAATAAGAAATAAAACAATATATATCTGAGCATCAAACAGGAGTTTGAATTGAATTCCTCCATAGCTGTTATCTAGAGATGGGCCTGAACCAAAAAAAATGGTGATTCGTTTTGGTTCATTTCATTTTAGGGTTTGTTTGTTTTGTTTTGTTTTTTTAATGATTTTTTTCAAATATTCATTTTGTTGGTTCATTTTGAATCGTTATTCATTTCCCTCTGCTTTGTGCGATTTATTCCATTTGACAGCACGCAGGCAGGAAACAAAATTCAAAAAATAAAAAAAAACACAGACATTGACAATTGCACAAACTGGACTGGCAGCATCCTTATCCTCACCATCCACATCATCATCATCATCATCATCTTCAATCATCCTTCATCACATCATCCTTATCGGTGGTGGCAGTGGTGGCGGGCGCTCCTGGCCCCTGTGACTGGCTCTTTTTGAGGCGCTGGCTTCGGGCCAGCACCTCGTTTTTTCCCCCAAGTGCCACGTGGCTTCCACACTATAGCACACCCTCTCCCTTCCACCTCAAACTGTCCCCTATGTCCTCTCATGCCATCTCCATTCTCCACTCTGTTTCTACTCCTTGGAAGGGCTATGCACAAGTCCTGCCCTTTTATGGACTATGGGAGAGGGAAGTTTGAAGGGACGGAAAATGGATGGAAAGGTGAAGGAAATGTAGAAGAGCATAGAGCCATAAGCTGTTTTCCCCCCTCCTTGCCGGGTAAAAAGTATGTTAGGTTGATTCTGCCAGGCACTTTTGGGGAGAGCACCCCAATCTCCTCCACTTTTAGCAAGTCAGTGAGAGACAGCCGTGCTTCATGTTGAGCAGAGCTCGCCCACAAAGGACATCATAGTTGGTGTCATGGGAATTCTCATTGCCCCCATAGGAACCAGGCTTGTTTGGGACAAAGGGATAACAGAGATGGGCACGAAATGAACTTTTAGTTTGTTTTGTTATTCGTTATTCATTATTCATTTAGTCATGTAACAAAACGAATAACAAACCTCAGAGTGGTTTTAAAACGAAATGAACTGAACAAAAAAATTGGTTCGTTTCAGTTCATTTCGTTAATGGTGGTCGGAGATGTCTCCTACCTGGTGCTGGTCCTTCCTGGATGGGCTGGTCTTCCTGGCTACAGGGAGGGGGCGACCAGAAAAAAAAAGCCGACCGGCAGCGCTACAGCTGGTAGACAGCCGTGGTCAGCAGTAAAATAAATAAATAAATAAAATAAAATAAAATAAAATAAAAGATCTGGCATGTGGGCACTGGCACCGGCCCATGAGCACCGGCCCCAGCTCATGCTTTGGAGAAACCCATGTTGTGAGGATGAGATGAAACACAGAAGCCTCGTGGTTTGGTTGTTAAGTTGCTGTACTATAGCCAAACTATAGCCAAATTTGAGGTTCAATCCCAGGTAGCTCGCTCAAGGTCCATTCAGCCTTCTATCCTTCCAACGGTAAAAGGAGTACCCAAATCATGGTGGTAAGTATGGTTGGGCAGATGTGTAGCCTGGAAAATTAAAATGTAAACCTCCCAGGGAGTGTTTTAAGTGCTGTGAGGCAGTATATAAGCTTTGCTATGTTTTGAAGAATCAAGTCTAGAAAGGAAAGTTTCTTATCCACATTTATTTTGAACCTCATTTCATATCTTTCAGAAAGAATGCTAATGTTTCTATCTAAATGCTTGGACAGAGAATAAAAAACATTTATCTGATATTCCTTCCATGCAGTAAAACTATGCTGCATGAATAAAAATGGCAAAACATACAAACGAAAGCAAGGCAGCCACATTACTTCAGGAAAGCATTTTATTTGTCATTAATCTACAACTTATTTCTGGCCTCACACTGAAATGTCAGAGAATCTTTTGCCTTCTTTATGCCAAAGAGGAGATGCTGTGCCAGTAGCTATATTAAGCAATAAAGTAATTTTCACTAATGAATGACAGCAAAACTGAATGCGGTGCTAAATACATCACAAGAAACCATGCCAGGTTTATTTTTAATTTCCATCAGCTTGCCCATGAGCAAGGAGGATGTTTGACTTCCCTCTCCCTAGCTGGAAGAACTGCGCAAGGCAGCCATTAGCCTTACAGAGAAAGGGGGAGAAACCCTCTCAATTGGCAAATACTAGGAGGGTTTTGTAATGGGAGTCACAGAAGCGACAGTAGCTCAAATACACAGAGAGAAAGAGACGGGGGGGGGGGGTCCTGCTGAAAATCATCACCCGCACTGGCTATTAAATTTATTTGAGGTAGTGAAGGGGTCATAGTAATGTAGTTTGACCTTTATTCTTTCTGCATTCATTTCTCTAACAGCCAGTTCTCAAATCCCATTGCAGTTAACACAGTTGAGGTAGCATTTGAAAGCCTGCTTACTGCTAATATACCATCCCACAGTGCTTCGAGCACTCTCTGAATGATTTATAATTTAATTGTGCAGGCTACACATGGCCCCCACAGTTTTCTGAGTACTCGGTTTACCAACCTTGGAAGGATAGAAGGCTGAATCCACCCTTGAGCCATCTGAGCCCATTGGGATCAAACTCAGGCTGTGAGCAGAGTCTTGGCTGCAGTACAGCGGTATAGCAGTTTAATCACAGTACTGTACCATGAAGCTCTTGTAAGGTAAGACATTTACATCCACACTGGATGGTTCTTTAGGTCAGGGCTCTCCAAACTTTGGCCCTCCAGATGTTTTGGACCACAACTCCCAGAATTCCAAGCCTGTACTGCCTATAACAAAGGACTGTGGGAGTTGTGGTCCAAAACATTTGGAGGGATGGAGTTTGGACAGCACTGCTTTAGGTAGTTAGGCCCCCAAAATTAGGGCTTGAATAGGGCCCCGTAAGGAAACAGCCAGCCAGTGCAGGCCTTTCAATTTGAGGGTTACATGGTCGCAGTGCTATGCAGCACCAACTGAAAATCCTGAATAATTGTTGTCAAGGGTAGCCCCATGCACAGCACATTCCAGTAGTCAGAACTGCAAACAGAGTACAAATGCCTATTGCTAAGTCAGAGCAACTCAGGAAAAGTTGTAACTGGCCATTAACCTGAGTTTGTGCAAAGGTTTGTGCAAAGGTGTTCCTGCTGCTTCCTGGGAATCCAGGAACAGCACAGAGTCAAAGAGCCTCCCCAGGCTACAGATTTGAACTGACTGAAGGCAACCCTTTATAGAACAGACTGAATTCAGTTCCAAAATCTGAATTTCTAACGACCAGCAACATCTCCCTCTTGTCAGGATTTAGTCCCTGCTTATTCACCTTCATCCACCCCGTTATCAAGTTCAGATGATGTTCAAGGATCCTGACAACTTTCCTGGTGTTGGGGGACAAGGACTAAAGCTCTGAATGACCTCTCCCCACAGCTCCATACAGTTGTTAAATAATACTGTACAAAGATGGAGCCCTAAGGGACACCATAGGCCAAAGGTCATTTGTTTGAAACAGTGCTCTCCCCGCTTCCCCAACCAACCATATTTTGTATAAGTCCCAACAGGAAAGATCAGAAACAACCCTGATATACAGGCTAGCCCAATGATACAACAGAATACAATTGTCAGTGGCATCCAATGTCCTCAAAAGGTTCAGAACAACTAATGAAGTTGTGCTCCCCTTATTCAGTCCCCCAAATAGGTCAACTACCCAGGCAAACAAAACAGCATGGCTGTTGGTATGAGATTACAGGAAGGTCAGGTGTTTCCCACCAACACTCTAACATGATTGAAGTATATGAATATTTAACATCTTGCGGACATTACCTGTACAAGAGCATATAACTGCTGTGAAAGCAAAACCATGGGCCATGGTGAAATACCAGTACCCAGCTTGCATTCTTTCTACACCTCTTGTGCAAAAATGAATGCAACACCATTAGTGCAACACCTTTCTTTCTCATGTTGTCCTCTTCTGTTTGTCCACACAGAAGCATGGAGAGTGGAATTATCAAATAATTAATCAGAGCCAGTAAAGAAGGCTAAATAAGAAATCTTCCCATTAACTTTTGACACCCCCCAAAAAAAACCTGGTGCTCTGCCAGAAAGAAGTAGGACGGCTCTGAAAAGAGGTGGAATATGACACTGTATGTCAAAACACACTATTTGATTTGAACAAAACTTATGTAAAAGCGATTCAAATAGTGATCGATATACCTGTCTAAAGAGGCTCTATGGTTTACTCAGAAACATTTTAGGCTGGTGACATTTTAACATGTCTAAAGGTAACTTTCTAGGCAAGATACTCTATATTCCTGACAAAACTAAATGTCTGTAGAACAGGGGTGGGCAACTGTCGGCCCTCCAGATGTTTTGGACCACAACTCCCAGAATTCCGAGCCTAGATTACCAATGAAAAAAGGACTGTGAGAGTTAGTTGTACATCTATATAACAAGAAAAAAGTTTGGAACAATGTTCTTTGAACCCGTATCTAGAAAAATAATTGCATTCAATTCCTATAAAAATCACAGAATAACTGATGTGATTAAATTAAGGCTCCTCAAATGTCAATGGGACTTAAATATTATTTTCTTCAGATTCATACAATATGAGTGTGAATGGCCGTGTATTACTTAAGCCTTAAGGTTACTCATATTTTACTTCAGCTTCTATAGATCAGTTTTCTTTTTAACAGGAAAACCCCCACAAACATTTGGTTATCATACAGATATTTAGAGCAATGGAAGCAGTGGGAGCCTGAGGGAATGTGTATACAAGGAGGAGTTTTATGTAAAGTCGGGTTATCTGGCACTGTGACAGAAAGACCAATAATAAAGGAGAAAGAGTCTGTCTTGAAAAAAGGCAGCAACAGGAGCTGAGTTGGCATATTACATGAATGCAAATCAGGAGGAGATTTGGGACAACTTTGCTTTGCTTCAGGTAGGAGATTTAGCAGATGGAAATAAAAGTTGACTCAGGTCAAAGGTGCCCAAATGTGACAGCATACCCATATTTCAGTTTTGAAATTCAATACATGTGTATTATGCATCCGTGCAACATCTCAATCGGATTGCCTTCCTGTTTCTATCTATATATATGTCGCAGACTCGCAGGTGGCAGCAAGTGCAAAAGCTGGGGAAGGGATTGGAAGGGTATTTATTTATTTTATTTTTATTTTTGAGTATTTTTACCCCACCTTTCTCCTTGGAAAAGGACCCAACCATCCACAACCATCATGGAGAGCTGGATGACATCATAGGGGCAAAAGTTTTTCAACAAGCAAGTCTTCTCTGCTGATATCACCCCATCTGCTTCCAACAACCACTCAGTCTTCTCCATGCAGAGACAGATAGCAAATTGGAGGCCTCTATGTCTCATCTCAAAATTGGAGAGAAGACACATTCTCTTTCTCCCCATTTGTGTTCCCAATGAAATTGGGGTCAGCTAATCTCATAACAGACATAAGAGTGGTCTTGTTCCCTCATAAACATTTAAGCCACCTTGGGTCCTTCCAGGGAGAAAGGCAGGATAAAAATATTTTAAATAAATATGTTTAAAATAAATACATTTCCCACTGGGAATGTGAGCTGAATGAGGGCCTGGTCACACAGTCAAAAACCCTGTGATTTGACCTGTGTTATACTGAATTTCACCTTCACACAATGAATTCCAATGTAGGTATACCCCACCACCCACACATTCATTTCCTTTCCTTTGAAGGTGAGGGAAAATAAATGGCTATTAGAGGATCATTTATTTAAAGACCGTATTTTTCGCTCTATAAGACACAGGTGTGTCCTATGGTCCAGTGCGTCTTATGGAGTGAAAATTACGGTACACTGTTTTCTTAATTGTCTTAAGCCCACTGTAAACTGCACAGCCAGTTTTAAAAAGGAGCATTTCAATTACTCAGCAGGAATGCAGGAAATAACAAAAAACCATGTGTTTTGAGTTGGTCAAAATTGTGTTGTTGTTTGTTTGAGAAATGTATATAAGCTCTGAGACAGTACTTGAATTAGATGTTATCTCCCCATCTCAAATCAGAGCTAATGGAAAGGTTTTTCTTCTTCTCGCATAAAACGACACTTATCATTTCAAAGTGCCTACTTTGTGAGCTTCAAAGTAAATTAGAAGAATGACACATGAAAATGACCCAGGTCATGACTGTGGTGGGGGCATCTCTGGAATTTTAGGGTGAGACACATCCTTTTCCTGTCCACAAGCCACCCTTACAGAGTGGGGAAACCATCTGACACAACACCAGTGGCAAGCAACACATTTGTTTTATCTTGTTTTTCCTGATTTTGTTTATTTAATGATGCTTATTTTATACCTGCCATCCAAACATGGTGTTCCATGCAATTTACAAGTGGGATGAAACCATATTATATTAATTGTATAGAGTTCCCACTGAAATTGGCATTACTGTACCTGTTGCAATTCACTTGCCACATCAATTAAGTGTAACTGAAGGTGAAACCACACTGACAATTTACCCCATAATTTGTATCAGATTTAGCATGGTCAGAATCAAAGTAAAAATTGTGACTACATTTTATAAAACTGAGCTTGGAGAAGCCCGGTCTTTATCATGAAGGAATCCTCTTTTTGTTCAGTTTGGCAGGACTTGGTTTATTTTGACCTGATTACGATGGCATCAGTTTTTTCCATTCTCGCTTATGCAGTTGTCTATTCCATGCAAAAGGGTGATCACATGATAGCAGTTCTCATCAACTGCATGTCTGTTTGTTGCCTCTCCTTCAAATATTTTTCTATTTTTTAAAGTCATGCTTCTGATTAAGATAGCACTGTATCAGATAAGTGCTATGTCGCTTCAGAAAAAAAAGACAAACAAAAAGGATGGTCCAAGTGGAAAATGCCTCTCTCAGCAAAGATTGCTCTTCTCCTCATGGTATTTTACTCTTCCAGCATTCTGATTCTATGTCTGTGTTTGTGAAGGTGAAAGCAACACACGTGCATTCTATCTCAACTTTTGAAACAAAGAATAAAAAAGAAAAAGGGAGAAGATATGAAAAAAAGATACAGGACCCATTGGGCTCCTTTTCATGATCCTCTCAGTAAAGCTGTATGTTAAGGGTCAAACAAAGGATAATCCTCTCTTGTGGCTGCAGTTTCTGATTCTCAAGCAATGCTTCTCCTACCAGTAAGTGAGAAAGCAGGAGTCAGAGATAATTGTGAGGCTATCCTGAGTTAAACTAATTGGGAAGTGTGTTATGGACTCATGGTAGGAGAATTGATTGTACTTGTATCGATGACAACAGCAATTGCACCACCAGAAACCAGTGACCTGGGTTGAAAAACCTGGGAGAAAACCGGATGTTCATCACTATGTACAGTAGTTGCACCTCAATTTAAGCTGTACTTCTACACTTGCTTTCAAGGGAGGAAATCCTGTAAACTCAGTGATGCAGAGTGATAGTAGCTCACTTTAATTGGGAGGTTGTTAATGTGACAGATTTCAGAAGCAATCAAAATATTAGATACCCTGTGATTATTCTGGTATATAACAATACACAATAATGGTGGCATTACTCTTGCACCTGAGCTGATGACATTTAATATGTATGATGTCCTTTACCTGACTTTGATGTAACTGAGACAAATTCTAGAACTGATACTGAAGTTCACTTTCAGAACTCAGTGAAGGATAAAGTTTAGTAATTTACTGTATTTGAAAACACGTACAGTGCTTATTTTGTAACAGATATAGGGACCAACATACAGCATGGTTCAGCATAGCAATAAAAACACTACATAGCACGTAATATTTCAACAAATTAATGGATCAGTAAAGGGCCTAGAAAGGCTGTTTTCATTAACATTTTAAAAATGACTCCTAACCTCTTCTCGGACCTTCTCTCTCTCCCCCCCTCCCTCCCTCCCTCCCTCTGTGTGCGCTTGTGTGCGTGTGTAAAAATGAATAAATACAGACTGACCAAACCTAATGGGATATTAGTTTAATAATAAACACACTTTGAGCTGTATTGTACAGCACTAAAGCTACTATAGGAAAGTTTTCATGAAGAGCCCTGCCTATTGCACAAAGGAAGGGGAACTGTGATTTAGGAATGCCAATCTGTACATGCACCAGGCAATCACTGTCTAATATTGCACTGTCCCCCTCACACTGAAGCTTCTGAGGAGTGTTGGCTAGTTGTGCACACTCCCTTTTCTGCTTTTGGGGTTGAGGAACAGTTCATGGGAAACCACAGCCTAAGAAAGGAAGGGTGGGCACCCCCCAAAGGGCCAACACTATGTGCCTGCCAATTCTTGGTGGAGCCACCCCATGCACTAAAATCTCTCTTATTTAAAAAAAAAAACAGCAGACCAAGGTCCCATGCACTCAGTAGGACACATGGATGGCAACTTCTGCGCCTTCCCAGCCTGCTTTAGGCTGGGGAGTGGGGGGCCTTTTTCTGTGGCAGAAGTCACAATGTGACCATGGAGCATTTTTAGGGTATCTAACTTGAAGTAGTGGGAGTATGAGGGGTTGGTTGGAGGACAAGTTGGGGCTCTGGGTAGTTTGTCCCTAAAGAGGGTTACCTAACCATGGAGTTTAGATTCCTCCCCCCCTCCCAACGTCACAGACCAGTACAGTTTTGTTTTTGTTGTGTAATGCCAAAGTTTCCACTTCCCATAATGTCTGGCAGCTGCTCCCACATCTGTGCATGGGACTTGTATCCACCACGATTCCCATGAGGAAATCAAAAATACATTATATGAAGGGTTGCTCAATTAAATCATTTGTTCATGTCTTCTGCAAAGGGAGCTCTCAAAAGGGCCACTGCAGAAATTGTACAGATTTCCCGGCCTTTGAAACCATACCAGTTACAGAAATGTCTTAAAATACACAGCTCTCTCTCTCTCTCTCTCTCTCTCTCTCTCTCTCTCTCTCTCTCTCTCTCTCTCTCTCTCTCTGTGTGTGTGTGTGTGTGTGTGTGTGTGTGTGTGTGTGTGTGTGTGATTTTGTGTATATGTCCATAACACCCAGGGCAGAGGAGCCAGACTTCACCTCAAATTGCCATCTCCCCTCCTCTGGAAAACACCTGATAGCTGGGATTCTGAAGCTATAAGTTAAGAAGGAGAAAGAAGGGAGACCCCTTGAGGCAGATGGAGGAAGGCAGAGAAGCAAAAAGGTGTGTGTGGGGGAAATAATGAAAAACGGGGAGGAGGAAGAACCAAAGAAAGGTGATATAAGGAGGCGTGAGATTAAGAGGGAAGAAAAAAAAAGTGATGGCATGGAGGTAATGGAGGTTGGGAATCTTGGGGTGAAAAAGGAGACCATCTTCCCAGTAGGCTAGGATTGGGTATGGAAATCAGAGACTTGGAAGAGGCCTATGTGCCTGGGGGGGGTATTTGCTCTCCAAAGGAGATGAAAAACCTCCCCAGAACACCTCTTATTGGGGAGAGAGGGAGACTTGGAGGGAAGAAAGAAACAGCAAGAAGCCTGGGCAGATGTTAAACGTAGAGGGGGTACCCCATCGATGCCATGTTGCTCGCCCAGACAGAGTGTGATGGAGACTTGTGGAGGATCGATGGACCAAGAGGGTGGTGGGAATCTGTACCATGGCTGTTGCTGCAGGTGCCCTTGTTGGCAGGACCATTGTGGAGAAGTGGGACAGAGCACCCGTTTGAGGGGAAAGTGGACTCAAAGTGTTAAGAAGGACTGACGGACTTAGTTCAAGCTTGTTGAACCCCTTTCTTCTCTTCCCATTGGGGAAGAGAAGAAGTTGTTGCCTAATGCTGAGTATGTTGGAGAGAGAGATGCAAGTGCTATAAATGTTGGTTTGTTGAAGCAAAAATCTGAGTCTGGTCTCTCTGTATGGGGTTGGGCCTTTTATTTTCTAATTACTGTAATCAGTACTCTGCATCTATTTATTTTCTGGCCATTGCACCTGCACAAATTGCAATAAATATTTCAAATTCCTATCCCTGGGACATCTTTGGTTGACTCTTGAAAAATCAACGCCCCCTTTAATTTTTCTAGCCCTGCTGGTGTTCCACCCCGATTTGCTGTAAAGAGTTCCATAAAATGTTTGATAAGAATAAACCACTTGCAGTTCTTCCTCAGAACTTATATGTAGTTCTATATTGAATCTTATCTATCTTCATAAATGTGAATATTTATAAATATTATAATTTCATATTACTATATGAAGTTAATGATGTGTGTTGAGTGTCAACTTCAGGGACAGAAGAGGATGCCTAATTAAATCAAAATGGTTATTAGTCTCTTGTCACTACTGATAAATTACTAGTGTGAAATACTTCATCACTTTAATTTCCAATGGAAAAAGCTACTGGGCTAACAAGTGTAGAAATGGAATGAATTAGATAAAGCTATAGGCTTGTGCTGCAAGTTATAATTCACAATGAGTATTTTTTAAACCTAAGAAAACCCCTATTAAAGGGAAACCAAGGGAAAATGAATGTGATTTCTTCAAAGATTGTGAAACCTTTGCCATGAGGTGAAGAAGTCTTCTGCTATCACAAGCGGCATACGAGGTACTATATTAATCATGCCACACTGAATGCTCAACCTCAACCCAAGATCTGCAATTATATAACCATGGAGTTATATTGAATTGTATCCACCCAGCTGCAGAAAGAACACAGCAGATAAACTGGGCCTCCTCTCTCCATGCAGCTTCTTGACTTTATTGGAGGGCCCAGGGAGAGTGGGAAGGAAGAAATTACATTGCATGAATAGAACTCTGCTTGTGGAGTTTTTACCTGTTGCCCCGGGACAGCAAACCTGAAGGCAGCTTCAGCCTAACTTACTCCTGCTGTCCTTCAACTAGAGCAAGTCTTGATTTACCTGTCTCTGCCCCATATTAGTAAAGCAAAAAAGCAAAGTGTTCTGCTTATATACCGCCCCATACCACTACAAGTAGTCTCTGGGCGGTTTACAATTTTAATTACAGTGTGCAGGCTACATATTGCCCCCCCAGCAAGCTGGGTACTCATTTTACCGACCTCGGAAGGATGGAAGGCTGAGTGAACCTTGAGCCTGCTACCAGGGATTGAACCCAGGTCGTGAGCACAGTTTTACCTGCAGTACAGGCATTTAACCACTGCGCCATGAGTAATTAGTAATTAATTATCTTGTCTTTCAGTAAGATTTGGGGAATGGCCATTTAAAATCTTGTCAGAGCGAGTTATATTATCTGATTTCAAAAGGTAAGACATGTGCATTTGTGTATATGTGTCCACACACATTGCTCAGGAGTAGGGGGCTAGACGTAAGCAAAGGTGTGTACATTAAAATGATACCAGTGTTCTCCTTTACTTGGCATTGCCGAAAGTCCCAGGTATCCAGTATGGGAAAAGTTGTTGAATCTCTTTGAGTCATGGCTGTTTTGTACTAAGAACCAGATTTATTATGAAATGTACCACCTTACATTTGTGTTCAGTTTCCATGAAAACATGTGCCTCAGAGTGACACTACGTTCCCTTCACACATTAATCACATTAAAAGGGCACACTGCATGATTTCAAAAGTCTATGGGCCTGGGCCATCTGTTAGAGCTCTGAAGTAGGGAGAAGACTACCGGCATAGAACTTTGGATGATGTGGGTGTGAGGAGCCATGCGTCATCAGGGTTGGAGGTGAGGGGGGTGAGCAGTGCAGTCCCTTTAATTGCATGGGTGCGTGTTAACCTTAGTGAGCTGCTATGCTTCTACCTATGTTCACCGAGGTAAGGGCAACAACCCTTCTCATATGCCAAAGTCTTCTGAAATACTATTCTTAGATAAACCGCTTGATCTCAAAATAAAAAAATTACTGCAGAGTACAGTCATCCAAATAAAACAAAAAGACTGAGAGAACTGCCTACAGTGCTAGGTTTGAGTGCATGCGGTAAGGAGGATTGTGCCCCTTTCCCCCTTTTGACTCCAGCCTCCAGGTGTTGGTTACAGATATAACAAAACATTCCTGTGAAATGTTGAGAGGTATGGCAGACTTCATTTCTTAACAGA
Organism: Phrynocephalus forsythii; assembly: GCA_029282475.1. Classification (NCBI taxonomy): domain Eukaryota; kingdom Metazoa; phylum Chordata; class Lepidosauria; order Squamata; family Agamidae; genus Phrynocephalus; species Phrynocephalus forsythii. The sequence continues at coordinate 123,605,238 of JAPFRF010000001.1, read as the reverse complement.
GTTTGAACTGGAATTAGAATAAGTAGGAGAGGGGATGAGAGATCTTAAGGCACCCACCCTACCTGCAAAACTATAAGTTACTGCATTTTTCGCTCTATAAGATGCACCTGACCATAAGACGCACCTTGGTTTTAGAGGAGGAAAACAAGAAAAATGTTTAGCCTAAGGTTTCATGATGAGGGAACCCGGGCTGCAAAAGGGAAGGGGTGGGGAGAGGCTCCCTGGAGGAAGCCTTTCTCTACTTTTTTTGAATATAAATCCCATGCAGACAAGCTAGATGTTGCCCACGGGAACATTACAACAGATTCCATTTCTACTGAGTGCTCTTACAATATATTCCAGCATCCATACAAATATAATGTACAGGCCCTCTCCTCAGACTCCTGAAGTTACATTTCGGGATTTTAACTCTTGTAAAATTCCACAATCAGCATGGTGGGTGGTCATCCTGGATGGAAGATTCTGAGAGCTAAAGTCCTTGAGGCAAAATTTCCAAGTCCTGTCCCCTCTACACATAACCTGCCTTCCATAAGAACATCTGCCTTACTGGTGTTGTCAACAGCCTTACAGAATATGGTCACAGCTACCTGGCTTCTCTGTTGCAGCAGTGCATGCCTATGAAAGCAATGAGCAGCATGTGAATTCCTGTGCTTCCTACTTCCCCATTAAGAAACTTGAAAACTTGCTTTTGTACATCTTATCAGATTGCCACCTTGGGACAGCAACCTCTGTATATTGATTAGGAAGACAATGCTGTTCCCTTAGAAGCAAAAGGAGGTTTATTCAACACTAACATTTCCAGAGCTGACTTTGGCCTGCCCCCAACTGGTTCTTCACATACACATGCTCAAAAGAAAACAGACAGAGAATGAGCTGTAAAGAGAGCAGTAAGGCTTGCCTTACAGGACAACATGCCAATAACTAGGAAGGATTATGGCAAGCGGTCATCATATTTACCCTTTCCCTTAGTGAAACCACAAACCCACGAATGAGAATTCAAGTGACTCAGACACCCTGAATGACCATATTCCAAAGAAGGGTGGCCCATCCCTTGTGAAACCCAAACTGGCTTAGTAAAATGCCACCAGGTGCAAAGTCTCCCATCCAAAGTACTGCAATGAAGGAAAGGGAGGTGTAGTTCATCTTTGGTAAGATGCTGGCTTCTTCACGGGCTCCTAATTATGGAACACAGATTTCCTTATGATGCAGGACATATGCAATAAATATAGAGCTGGAAATGGAAACCAGTAGCACCACTAAGATGATTCTAGACTCCAGGTCCCTGCAGACTTGGTTGTGTGTGTCAGGAAGGTTGAGAATCTCATTCCAACAACTTTCAAAGAGGTTTAGGTCCCTCACCTATTGTATTGAGATTAAACCTTATAGCAGACAAAAATAACCAGCATGTGTATCCATGGGAATTTTTTTCCAGGAGAAAGCAAATGTGTAGAGTGGTAGGCTAGCATAGTGTGCACACCTAGCACGTGCTCCTATAGTACAGAATTTCTACATACCTCAAAATAAAATGTAAAAATATGATTCTGAAATGTAGGTCCCCATTCCCATGGACTGACATGAAGAACACAGGCTTGCCATAAAATCACAGAGTTCAGGTCATTTATTTCGGTCTGCCACAGGTGTGGGTGTGTATGTTTGTGTGTGAGCATGCATGCATGTGTGTGATCAAACATGCATTTGTTGTTGCAAGGTTTGGCAACAGAATTCCATTCTTGTTCACATTTGGAAGAGCAAAAATTATTCTTAACTGGTAATTTTTTTATGGTAAAACAGAAGTAGCTCTAAGCCCCACATTATTTTGGAAACAATATGGACAAAGATGGGGAAAATACAAAACATGTCAGCCAGCATGGACAAAGGGTTAGGGGAGTTGTACCCTCTCATGTTACAGTAGTTAAACCACAGTACTAAGACCAAGACATTGCTGACTATCTAACTTTTCTCCCAACAGGCTCAGGAGAATGACTCAAGGTTGATTCAGCCTTCCTTCCCTTTGAGGTTGGAAAATTGATTACATAACTCAGGGGTGGGAGTGGGGGCAATATGTAGCCTGCATAATTAAATTGTAAGCTGCCTAGTTAGCTGCCAAAAAGTAACTTTAAGTCTTTAAGTATGGGATTCTTGATGTACAGAAATACCTATGCTCTTTTAGTCAGCTTGTGCTTTTTCTGTAACCTTCAAATAGGGTAGCCCAGGATGCATCACAAGGAAAAAGGAATCAGGAGCCTATTGTTCCTTCTGTAACTCGAGCACAGAAGTAATCTCAAAATATTATTCAAAACTGCTGCATGATAAAGAGCAAATCACAAGACTGCCAGAAAAGCAAAGCCATAGAGCAAATCAGAGCAATGATTTAATCTGGTTTTGCAGCTATTCTTCTATCTGCTCCGTCACTCTGAATATTCAGAGGTAAAGCCCAGATATGAATAACTTTTCTGTTATCTAAGAAACATTAAAATGTGGCCTTCGGCAGTCTAAAATTTAAGAACACTCTAGTAATGAACAGGCACATCATGGCATATCGCCATCCTACAGAAATATGTCCAGTTCCTTTCAAATACCCATATATTATTACAAAAGCAAAGGCAAAAGATAACTTTCTTGGACTGCTGAAATCTCAAGAGTAGCTTTTGAGTCCTGGTGGACTCTTCAGCAGGCTGGGCCTTACAGAGCTGTGTATGGGGTTGCAGGAGAAACAGAAAAGCCCTAAGAATCACTACGGCAAGATGCTGAGGCTCGATCTCTTGCTTACAGTGCCAAAAATCTTGTGTAGATTTCATGTGCAGAAGGGTGATGTAGGGAGAGATTTTCAGTAATTACACATATCCTCCTTCTTCCCTGTACCTTGGCCAACTTGTAAGTAATGTGTTTCTTTGCATGGAAACTGTGGAGACAGAAGGAGAAAGTCTTTAACTTCCAACAAATCTCCCTCTCTGATAATATGTGTGTGTGTGTGTGTGTGTGTGTGTTGTGTCGTTACAGTCGTGACCAACTCTTTGTGACTCCATATCCATGGAGTTTTCTTGGCAGGAATACTGGAGTGGTTTGCCGGTTCCTACTCCAGGCACCTACAGCACCTGGTATTCCCTGGAGGTCACCCATCGAAGTACTAACCAGGGGCGACCCTGCTTAGCTTCCAAAATCGGGCGAGATCGGATGTGCTTAGGGCATCTAGGCAGCTCTCCTCTGATAATATAGTGCAGGTATAATGCAAAGGCCATAATTTTTGGCAAATAGTGACATATTTCTTCTGTTCCGTGTCCCTCACTGCTTCCACATGATAGAATGGATTACCCATGAGTCAGACAAGCTGTGGCAGAGAAGGAGGGTCTCTTTAATTATTGTTAATCTCTGACTTCAGGTGACTTCATTACCCTTCCACAGGTGTAGCTTACACAACAGGATTTCAGCCAAAATGGAGTCTACAGTCTCATAGATTATACTTCATCTCAAGCAATGCAAAGTTCATTATCTTAGATTCCATTCCATTCCATATATTTTAAGTAATATAACATGAAAAGGGAAAGGGAAAGGAAAAAAAGAAAATATTTTGGCAGATTAACAGATTTATTTCAGTGAGTGTCTGTAGGTAAAAGTTAACTTCTTACATCCTGTGCTGTTATTCATAACTTCTTGTGATTTAAATAGAACTATGATCTTTGGATACTGAAATCAGTGTGAAGGATATGCACAATGTCTCTTCGATCTTATCTGGTAGATGTAGCAATCTGTGGATGTATATGTAAATTAAGTAAATTACCCAAAGAGAAAAATGAGAAAATAATATTTTCAGCTGTATATTTGCCCTAATCCTGATTTTTTTATCAGGCAAATGTTACACCTAGTGATAAGTAAAAAGGTAAACGCCTTTTCCTGACTGACTCTGTGATATGCAGTACTTTCCCAGTTTATCATGTAGCACTAGGTAGTGACAAATAGCTAACAACATACCTCATGAGTAATACTCTGTCACTGAGTACATTTATACACTGATCCCTCAAATTGATTAACACCCTCTACGAATCAGCTTCCTTTGACATGCCTGATATGAATTTATCTATTATTTAAATACTTCATTATGAAACTAATTGGTACCCCTTTTGCCAGAGTGCTTTGCAGCCAACAAAGATGCAATCTTTTTGTCTAAAGTGCAGCTGATTTATGGTCCTAATTTTCCTAAGTGTCTTTCACACTGCCAGGGCAGCCTGAGATACTCTGGCTGGAAAGACTTTTGATGAGCATGCAGTATTACTTTTAGACATGGGCTCAACTCCAGTGCAGTATTTAGCTGTTTGGATAAAAGCAACTTTAGGATAGTGGTACTTCATGGGAATTTAGAAGAAGGGAGTAAAGGAAAGGACTCCCCAGACTATTCTTAGAAGCAAAGAGTCTGATTTGGCATCTTGATTACAAAGCTTGGAATTTATAAACCGCACCATTCTAAATTTACTTCGTTTGTATAGAGTTCAACTGGACAGTCATGTGTTTCAGCATGTTCTGGCCTAACAGCTCAGTTCCACAACACCCTCAGCATTGGAAGGCAAATGGAACCACACAGTGGTAATTGATTATGTCATATACTGGCCCATGAGAAGCTGCATGGGAATATATACAGAAAGGTTTGCCTCAGAAACATACCTATCAGAGGTGACAATCAGGTGTCTTTTTCAAATTCATTGCTAACCTATTACCAATTTAAGTAATTAGCATTCATATCCGCCAGTGAAACTGACAACTGATTTTCTTCTTTAACAAATTACCAGTCTAGGTGCTGTCCTTGAAAAACCCTGCTTGATCTTTGATCACAGTCCTAATTCTATGCACATTTTAGAGTTTAGAAGTGCAAATAAAGTTGGAACACCACTCTCCAAACATGAAACAAGATCCCAAAGAGGATAAGTGTTGTACCACAATTGGGTAAGCGAATAATACTGTGGCAATACTGGAAGAGCAGTGCCAACATAATTATGCTTATGACACTGGCTACAATTTCTCTTTGCAACTTTGCAGACATTCCAAGGTGCATCTGGAGGCAGTGCAGGGAATATGTTGTACAAATGAAGGATACTTGCATGCAGAGAAACACCTTCCTAAGAAAACACAATATCTCCAGCGGTTAAAAAGTACCAAGGGAAGCCAATCATTTCAACATGGCCCTTCCTTCTGAATAAATGAAAATAAGCTCCTGATTTAAGCGTTGACAGTCCTACACTTAGGTGTGAAAAATGAAAGCTTTGATATGGCAGACTGTTATGACAGCGAAATCATCCCGGTCCTTGTAAAAAAAAAAGTACCATACTTTTAAAGAGGATCAGCTTTACTTAGATGGTTTGTTACGCTTGAAGGGAGGAGAAAAAGGAATAACTCGGCTTCATCGCAAGGCTATCTACAAGAGAAGACAAGTCCTTTTGCTCTAATAATGCCCTTCTCCGACATGCAGGCGCTAAACCTCTGCGCATCCTTTCCGTCAAAGCTGGAGAAAGAGACTTACATGGTTGGCGGGGAAGTCTGTGAAGATCAATGCCATCCTGGTCCATTTTTCTTAACCCAGCTTGGGAGGCAGGGCTGGAAACGTGGTGCACGCAGAGAAAGGAACGCTGGCAGGAATCGTTCCTCTGCCCGTGCCTCTCCTGAACGAGTTTCCCCCCCGGAGGAAAGCCCACGAACTACCGCTGCAGCAGTAGCCCCGCCAGCGGCCGGGCAAGGAAGCCGAGCGATGATTACTTCGCCCTCACGCCGGTCCGCATGGCGAGGAGTCCCCCTCGCGCGCTGCTTAGGAGGACGCCGGGGAACCGAAGGGAGGCTGGAGAAGACACACGGCGGGGTGAGGGGACGGAGTGATGAAGTGAACGCTTCCCCCACCCACCCACCCACACACTTTGGGCAGGGGAGTCTCTAGCTCTCCGAAGCCTCGGCGGGAGCCGCCACAACTCTCCTCTTTTTTTTTTTCTTTTTGCCCGGCGCCCGGCGCTTGGAAACTGATGCTGCCGCTCCCGGGGGAGGCCTGGCTGCAGGGACTCCGCTGGCCAAAGAGAGCGAGCGAGGAAGCGGAGAGAGGAGCTGACTTTAAAATAGTCACGCCGCTGACTCGCCGCCCGGGCTCTCCCCCTTAGGCTGCCGCCCGAGACCAGGGGCAGCGGCGAGTGTCGGCCGGGCACGGGCAGGAGGTGTGTGTGCGTGTGTGTGTGTGGGGGGGGAGACGCAGAGCAGGAGGTGGAGGGAAAAGCCACTCCTCCACGTGAGTCGCCCTGCGGGCAAGGAAGTCCGCCCCCACACACACCACTTTCCGAGGGGTTGGGGTTCCGTGGGGGTGGGGGTGGGGGTGGGGGCACCTCTGCCCGTCTCAGAGGAGCCCGCCGCCCAATGCAAAGGTTTGCGGCCGCTTTCCTCAGTGGAGCGAGCGGGAAAGCGGAGGGTGGAGGGGTCACAACCAAGTTGGCGGGCATTCGGCCAAGGTCCGATAGGCGGGAGCAGCAGGTTGCACTACGACGCCCCAAAGTGAACGGGAGTCTCCTCCACCCCCCTTCTCTCCGCCTTCCTGCCTGGAGTTCTGTGCCAGGTCTTTTTTTGCGCGGCAAGCCAAGAGTCGTAGGAGGGTTTTAAAAGACCCCCATGAAGCTGCTGGGCTGGGCTGGGCTCAGTCAGGGTCGCTTGGCTGCACCCACCCCACAAGGTTGCGGTGCAGGTAAATTTGAGCAAGAGCCCAAGCGGAGGGAAAGCGAGGTGGAAGTGTTGCATCCGTATTATGCATCCGTATGAGCAGGGAGATCGGAGCTGCCACTGGAGTGTGCTGGAGAGGACTTGCTTACCCATCCCACACCGACAGTTCTTGCCCATCCTTCCAAGATAAAGCGAGCAAAAAAAGTGGGGGAAAGCATTCACCTGGGAACAGACGATGCTTAGGGACAGTGTGACTCCTGTGATGAGACAGAAACCCGTCTAGGCATCCTTGGAGATGCGCTCACTCCGCCTAGTAGTAAATGGTGAAGAAATGATGGTGTCCTTTTGGGGTGACCTGAAGCCTCCGGTTTTGTTCTGCGTTTCAGAATTGCAGTCACTCCCGCACTTCGTTTTGCTCTATCGTCAGTCAAGCACATTTTGTGAGGGTCCCACCACCACCATCGTCAGGGCTGCCACCATCTTTGATGGTACTGCTGTATGCAGCTTTCAGCATCCTTGAACAAATGGCACGACCCATTAGTATGTATGCCTCCAGGGGCATCTGATCATGTCACATTGGAAGGAAGGAAGGAAGGAAGGAAGGAAGGAAGGAAGCTGGTCCAAATTATGACTGAAACAACTGAGGGAGGGACTGGCTTTTTAACCCTTCCCCCATGCCCTCTGGTGGGACATTTAGTTTGAAAGCCTAGGTCCTAGAGAGTTGACTTTGGCTGGTTTCTCTCTGCCTTTGAGCCTTAATCAAAGGCAGTGCTTGCACTTGTGGGGTGGTATATAAATTCAATTCAGTTCCATTGAATTGAATTTATATTTATGGAATGTCAACTTCCCCTTATTTGTTTTGCACCTTTTGGCCACCAGTTGTTTAAGAGCTGCCATGAAGCCCATAATCCAGTAATTTGGGTCTCACGTCCTTTTAAGGAGGAAGGTGGGATAAAATATATTTTAAAAGATTAAATAAAATAAATAAATTTGGTGAAGACACTGGTCCACTGACACTGGAACAGAAAAACGTTGGACATTGTGGTAGCTTCCTTAGCAACACAAACTACTGATACTTTCTGAAAAGGCTGGCAGCCCTTGGTCACTTCAAAAGCTATGGAGCAACTCAGTTTGACGCAGCCCTCATATGCTATCTGTTTAATAGAACAATATTAGGTTCTAGATAGAAATGGACCATATCAGTGGATTGATTTGGTGCTCTGTCACCTGATAGTACATGTACCACCTGTGAACCTATAGTTTTTGCAACATGTATGTGAATTTGCTCTCCTTCCGCCCTTAAGGCTCCTGCAGTCAAGAAGCGCTGCCTGCTCCTTACCCTTCTTGCGATAGCTTCCCTGTGACAGCTTGGAATGCTAGTCATAACTTTGGATCCTTGCATTTACTATCCAGTGTATTGCTGCAAATGGTATGCCCTTTAAAACACTGCTCATTACTAACAGAGACATGGAAGTCCAAAGCAAAGGATGGGGGGGGTAGGAGTGTGAGGATGTTCTGCAGTGATATTGTACAGAACCAGGGAATATACAGCACTGGTTTGGAAATGATCCCTGCTTGTGTTATGAACATGCCAGAGAGTGAGTGTATACTAAAGATCCTGGCATGTGTAGGGGTGGTTGGGCTCAAGTGCATTTCGTATTAATATTTTACTCATCCACAATCTCCATATGGATGTATCCTGACTTAGTTTCCCATGTCACAGACAGAGTAGCTGAGAAATTATTATTTTTTCTTGGCACCTTTGGCTTGATGAAGATGAAAGCACTTCTCAGCAAGTGTTGAGTGCCTTCCTGTCACCACTGGGCTTCTCTGCATGCTAGGCTAGCTTGCAGTTGGGTGTAGAAATATTAGCTCCATAGCAAATGTATACACAAGTGCATATATATTCCTTGCAGACAATACAACAATAAACAGACCTGCAGTTGGCGCCTGGGTTTCATTTAAGCGAGACTGCTCTAGTCCTGGAGGTGTCTGCAGAGGAGTTCAAGACCAGAACCTGAGGTGGCCTTCAGGCAGATTGAGGTGATATTTAGGGGGAGTGTCAAACCATTGGCACCTTGCATGATTCCTCTGAATCAAGGTCCACAGTATCCAAAGCCAGCCAAGTTATCTTCTGTTACTAGAAGTATAAATGCAAGTAGCAATGAAATAAATAACACTTTGCTGGCAATTCATGCCACCCAAAAACTGGCTCTTGAGGTGGCTGCCTTAGCCAGCCTAATGGCAGGGCTCACCCAGCTGAAGACTGTGGGATAGCATCCTCTTTTTCCCTGACGATTTTTCACCATGGAGCCACTTGAAGAGACATTTGTATAAACACGTCCTCGTTCTTTTTTTTTTTTTTTTAGCCAGTACAAATATCACTGATGCGTCGGCAAGCCCGAAACAAAGTCTGATGTGCAAACCCTAATGTGTTTTAAAGGATCTGGTACAAGAGTTGTTGGAGAAGCTTGTCAATTTGAGGAACATTCTGTTAGTAGATAGAACAGCCTAAACTACATAAGGATCGATATTAAGCATGTAATGAATACTCACAAAGGAATACTATTATCCTTTATCACTGGGAGCTTTTTTGCCTCCACATACCAATGAAAAGAGCCATCTTTTATGTATGTGTTAGCAACAGCTTTAGCATTGATGTTGCATGGATCAGCCCTCTTCATGTTTCCTGTTCTCCATCATTTGGTTTTCTTTTGTTTTTTTTAGTTGATCATTCCTTTATTTTTTATTTCTTAGTACATAACTTAAGGTACATTTTATTTTATGTTTGTTTTACTATGGAGGTAAGCTGCTTGGAGTGGTGCCTAGCGCCAATCAAGCCATTTTCAGTGCAAGAGTTCAATAAATAAATAAAATTGTGGGAAAGGATGTGGGGGGGGACACAACAATGTGTTTCAATTTTTCAGTGAATGAATGAATGCATAAAAGAAGAAGAAATTTTCACAAAAGTCTAGACAAATGAGAGACACACACACACCCTTGAGATCTTATCCTGAAGTGTCAATAAAACATCTAACTTTTTTCACCTGTGTGAAATTGAATGAGCAAATATTTACATCCCTGTTCTATGCACACATTTTGGAATGGACACTTAGCCTAGAAGTGACCATTTTCTTTTGGCTGGGAAAACCAATTCAACAAAGGCCTGAGCGAGAGCCTGACCACAGGAATAGGAGGCTTATGAACACAGCAAGGCCACACCAACCCAGAGCTTCAGATGAGGCAACCCTGATGGGTTCACAAAACAGGAACTGAGGCTAGACCTTGATATGCTTTTGGCTGGGAAAACCAATTCAGCAAAGGCCTGAGCCAGCTCCTGACCACAGGAATAGGAGGCTTGTGAATGCAAAAAGGCTGCACCAACCCAGAGCTTTAGATGAGGCAACAGGAACTGAGGTTAGACCTTGATATACGCCTTGCTCAACACCCAGTGGTAGGGAGTTATGTTCTCCGCTGTGCCTCCTGGGAGAGGAGGTGGTCTCTGTAAACTTGGGCAAGCTGCACAGTCCCAGGGCACCTCCAGAAGAAGGGAATGAAAAGGGTCACCATATGTTGGAATTGCTAGCACATAGTTAATATTATTTTTATTTTTTTATTTAGAGTATTTTTACCCCGCCTTTCTTTACGGTAAGGCAGCTTACCGTAAAGAGGGACAATATACAGTCCATCACAGTTAAGACATATTCAAGCTTGAGAACAGGGAATTGAGAGACATCTTACAGCATTAAAAGACAACATTAAAGCTACAAGAGAATGCGAGCTCTTGAAGAGAGAGTAAAAATTCCATGTAAAAGTTATGAGGGATGGAAACTAACATTGAAAACATATTGCCAATGCAATCACACAAGGTTATAAGTGGTTATAAACACAAAGTCTATATGATCATGTGTGGTAGATTCATATAAAAGATACATAATAGGTAGACCATTTTTCAGGGAAAACTTGCCTGAAGAGAAAGGTCTTTGCCTGTTTTAGGAAAGACCTCAGAGATGAGGCAGTCCTGGCCTCTAGTGGGAGGGAGATCCACAGTCTGGTGCAGCAGCCAAGAAGACCCATATTTATTAGTGCATAATATTATATGCACTAAATCTCCATTGCACCTACTATTTGAATGGTGGTGGGGGACTTTGTAGTAATTTTAGATTGTTCAGTGTTGTGAAGCATGCATGTGAGCTGAAGGCTTGAGAAAAACTTGGAAATTATCAAGAAACTATTTCCACATTTTTGAGGAGCAGTATGTTACCCATACTCTCCCTCCTCACATTTTCCTATTTTGATATTGCTAGGGATGGAAAATAGCAATCCTTTATTGGACTAATGGTGTTTCAGTATCTCAGGGGTGGGGTGGGGGGCTGAATAGGGAAATGTCAATTGTTACAGATTCCCAAGATCCTACTATCCTTGAATTTTATAAAGTTTTATAGGGTTATAATACTCAATTTAAGAATCAAATAGTTTGGCTTGAAATGCTTTCTGCCCAGATCAGAAGATTGGTGTGTGTGTGTGTGTGTGTGTGTGTGTGTGTGTGTGTGTGTGTGTGTGTGTGTGTGTGTGTGTGTGTGTGTGTGTGTGTGTGTGTGAGAGAGAGAGAGAGAGAGAGAGAGAGAGAGAGAGAGAGAGAGAGAGAGAGTCAGTCACAATAGAGCTCTCATGTACAATAGATGCCCACATTACCTTGTTAAAAGAGAGGTGGGCAATGCAACTCTGGAGCCAAAATGCACTCACAATCCCTCTGTCCCTCTCAAAGTTCCTTGGGATGGAAACTGGGTAGAAATTTGAAAAGACTTGTAAGATGCCAACTTGCAGCCAATGCAAAAGCCATAGGGTAAAATCCCATGTTCCTCTCTGGACTCAAAGAAATGGCACCTGCCAGCAGGACTGATTCCTCTTCATTCAGCAGTTCCTTCGGGTTCTTCTCCAAATAGGCTCTGAAGAATTGGGGATTCATGAGTAAGATGTTCAGGGGGGGGGAGTAGAGAGGAAGAGCCATTGTGTGAGCAAAAATCTGCCTACATAGGGCCAGATGCAGACTTATTTTTTTCCACAACACAAACAATATTCCATTGTATAATCTTGATTATTAAGTTTGTGTCCCATTATCTGCCTTAAGGAATTTATAGGTGCCTGTATGGATTTATCACACTTCATCAAAGTAATAAGCTAAATTAAATAGCTTTATAAAATATGCTCAGGAGAGAGGAGCAACAAACAACTCAAGCAATACATAGGACTGGCCAGTAACCTTCATCCGAATGTATACAGTTTGCCTTTTCAATAATGAGGTGTAATCTCTGTGCTGCTTAGCCAGTGTGTTTCTTAAAGCAGTTGATCTGTACCCAAATCCAGTTCAAAATAATACTGTAACTGAAACAGACTTCAATTCAATTGGGAATAAAATGTGGTCATCCCCAATCCATTTTTTTTTGCCGCCCCCTTTCCTACACAGCCACCTCTCTGTCTTTCCATCACAACAATGGTTGGGGAGAATAACTTGTCCAAAGTGAATTCAGTGAACTTGATGCCACAGTAAATATCTGAACTCAGGTCCTATCCCCCATCTCTTAATCTGCTTTTTCACATTGGCATCCCATGCTGTATCTCTCTCAAAGATATGGCCTAAAGAGTAGACCTGATCTGCCTCCTACTTCCTTCTTTCCTTCCTCACTGTGCAGGGACTTGTTAATTTCTAACTGCTGTGTGCAGTCACCTTCTGCAGATGTGAGAGACTGCCTTGCCGACTTCCCTGCCCCAGCTTGCCTGCAAAAAAATGGAGAGAGGTGGAGGGAATCCCTTTCAAGTGATGGCGCCTTCTTGTGTATTCATAAAACTTGGCAAGTGACATCCATAGATAAATATAATAAATTCAGCCAAGTCTACCTTAAACAGAGCCGTCTGCAAGGTGGGGCTGAGGTTGGGGGAACTGACCTTGGGTGCCTGAGCAACAGTACCCCTGAATGATTGCAGCAACTGGCAAGTGCATGGAGAATTCCTCTCTAAAGGTCACTAGCATACTTGTGACAGCAGGCTGCAGGAGAAGAGGCAGCTCCTGGGAAACCACAGGCTGCTATCCCAGCAGGAAAAAAAAGAGGGAAGAGTTTGGACCACATCCTCTGTGTTAATCAAGCCAAGATCTTGTGTACATTTTTGGGATGAAGTGTAATTAAGAAATGCTATTAAGTACCTGTATAGATAAAAGCATTGAGGGTTCGTCTTGGTATCTGCAGTGAAATACCACTTAGGAAAAGATCATTTATTGATTGATATTGATTTTTTAAAAAACTGACTTCTATATTCTTCACTGAAATTTCAAGTCCTTTTGCACCATGCGGTTATTTAATCTGAAGTTTGACATCTTAGCCTTCTCAGTTTTCATAAACATTTGAGCCAGATAGCAGAAGGCGTTATTATTAATTAACACATTAGCACTTTGTGAACTTCCGTATAAGATGTGGCCAGAACCTTTCTAGAAATTTGTCACTAGGCTTTGCTAACACAGTACGGTGTGGTGTAGCAGAGTGTCCTCTTGTCTAAACGTTCAGTGGATTTATCATCAAAGATCTATCTACATGAAGTTTTGTTCCACCGAAAGCATGCTATTAGTCTGTTTGTCCGTGGGTCCCAGCCCTCTCTTGCTGGATCTTGTCTATGTTATATGTTTGTTGATGTGATAGGCCTATTTTTATTTTTATTCTCATTTGTATTTTATTTTATTACTATTATTGTTTTTTATTACTTGTATTTTGATTGGTATGTCTGGGGTTTGTATGTCTGGGCAAGTTGTTTTTGCAACATGTTGTACACTGCCCTGTGTTCCCATGGGAGAATCAGGTGGTCAACAAGTACAAAAATAATAAATAAATAAATAAATAAGTGCACTAGCAGGCAACAGAGCCTAAACCTACTATAGTTTATACTATTAGGACTAATACAAACCAATTTGTGATTACTTTAACATTTGGCCTTTCTGAATTTGTACATTTGGCCTGGCACAGGGGAATGAAATGCTGAAAACTACAGTGAAAGACCATGTTAGGTTGGAGAGATGGGATTGGTTGAATATCCTACTCGTGGATTCAAATTAGCTAACTCTGAACCCTAGAGACTACTACTACTACTACTAATATAGTATATGCATTTTTGGATATTCGCATGTTAATACAAGGCCAGTGGTTTTTCTCTATTTCAACTCACAATAAAACTAAAAGCCAATCATTTTCTCGATATTTCTTGGATGCCATGAAGTGATGTTTTCCACATGAGCCACTAGCAAGTGGCAATCCCCCCCATTTTGTTACTTTGTTTCTAGATTTCTAAAACCAATTTCATGGCTAGAGGCCAACATGTTATCAGATATCATGAAACTTACCAATAATGTACATGGGGTAACAGTAAACTACTATCTTAATGTTAGAATTGCTTTCTGAATCTCAACCATAACTATTTGTCCCTCCTCCCCACCGTCCATAAACCACCAACTTTTCTTCAACATTTCTGTTTAATATGTCTGTTGTAATTAACTAGGAAACCTATGATTTATCTAACAACTGGAGCTTGGCTATCATAGCTTTGAAAAGTTATGTTTTGGGCAACACCTTTCAGAATTCCTCAGGCAGCATGAACAGTGGTGAAAAGAAGGTGTTTGACTGTAACCTAGAAAATGATGGAAACATTTTCAATCACTGTCCCAAGAATTTAAGCCAATGGTTCACAGTGGGCACTGCTTCTCTCTTTAGAATAGCTTCAGATAAAAACCAGATTATGCTACTGATGACCAACATTCTACAAGGACATGGCACTTAAGGATAAAGTCCGAAGATGGGAGGAACCCAGTATTCCTGCCAAGAAAACTCCATGGACATGGGATCACAAAGAGTTGGTCACGACTGTAACAATGCAACACACACAAGCACTATTAAACTTGAGGTGGCTTCCCCCCTCTTTTTTCTCCTGAGCAGGCAGCCCAGTGAGGTGCCATAGCATGTCCAAACCTCAGCCCTCCAGATGTTTTGGACCACAACTCCCACAGTCCTTTGTCATTGGCAATCTAAGCCTAGAATTATGGGAGTTGTGGTCCAAAACATCAGGAGGGCTGAAGTGTGGACATGTCTGACTGGATTCAACTGCCGGCTCCACCATGGAGATTGATTGGGGGCATGGAACTTAAATATCTCACTTACTTTGAAAGCCCTTGGGGGACTACTCTAAGTCAATTCAGACTTGAATGCACATAAGGAATGCTATCCTCTACTTTCTTAACCATCTGAGCAGGAACCACACAGAAAGAAGGGCTCTACTAAAGTCCAAGAGGGTGCCTTCCTATTAAGGAGTGGAGAGACTTTAAAGAGCAAGGAGGGGGGGTCCTTCCACAAATCGGAATCCTTCCCAAATGAGGGAAATAAAAAGGAAGACAAACTCTGGCAAAAGAAATGTAAAAGATGATACAGAAGGCAAAGAAGGACTTTGAGGAATGTATGGCCAGCAATATAAAGAGGAATAATAAAAGCTTTTTTAAATACATTAGAAGCAGGAAAGCTGCCAGAGAAGCAGTTGGCCCTCTGGATGGTGAGGGAGGTAAAGGGGGACTTGGAGATTGTAAAGAAATTAAATGAGCTCTGTCTTCAAGACAGAAGACCTTGGGCAGATTCCACTGCCCGAGCTGACCTTCCTGACTAAATAATTAAATCGAATACAGGTTAAAAGAGAGGATGTTTTAGGCTTAGTCGATAAGTTGAAGATCCACAAGTCACTGGGCCCAAATGGCATTCATCCAAGAGTTATTAAGGAACTGAGAAATGAATTTGTGGATCTCTTAACTAAAATATGCAAATTGTCCCTAAAAACAGTCACAGTGCCAGAGGACTGGAGGATAGCAGATGTCACACCAATCTTTAGAAAAGGAAGGAGGGGGACCTGGGAAACTACAGGCTGGCTAACCTAAAGTCTGCTCCAGGGAAGATGGTGGATAATTTTTTAAAACACATAGAAAAATAAACCTTGTGGAGGGAAAATCAGCATGGCGTATGTAAGGGTAAGTGTTGCCTCACAACCTTTTAGAATTCTTTGAAAAGGTCAGCAGGCATGTGGATGTAGGGGAACCAGTGGACATTGTCTATCTGGATTTTCAGAAGACATTTGACATGGTCCCTCACCAAAGGCTGCTGAGAAAACTCCAAAGTCAGTAGACAGCAGATTTCTGGGGAGAAAGACCATTATAGTTTACTAGCCATGATGGGGATATGTGTTATCTCCAGGCTTAAAAAGAGTGTGCCTCAAATTGCCAGATGCAGGGGAATGGTATCAGGAGACAGGTATCTAGTTGTCTCATATGGTCCCAGAGGCATCTGATGGGGCCACTGTGTGATACAGGAAGCTGGACTAGATGGGCCCTTGGCTGATCCAGCAGGGCTCTTATGTTCTTATGTTTCTTCAACATCTCATCTTCTGTTTTCATGGGCATAATGAAGCTAATTTCTCTGGCAGCCCTTTACATGCGGGGTATTGGGAGAGAGTAGATATTCACCGGCCTAGACACAGGTTTATTGCTTCAGTGAGCACTAGGATACAGAAAGTTATTCTGAAGGACATTACCAGTATTAACATCGAAAACACTTGGGATGTGCTATTGATGGTATTTGATGGCATGGTTATTTCTCTTCTGAAAGAATGAGCTTTAGTGGCATTCAGACCATGTTATCTAAATCATTTGATTTACAAAGCTTTCATCTTCACAGTCATATTTCAAAGAATGTTTTCTAAAAGGAATTCAATAGTAGAAATGGTTGCATATAAAAGGCAATTCTGCTTGTATATTGTAAATATACAAATCAGCCACATTTTAAAATGTGGGTACTTTTCAACAAAATGTAATCCTCAAAGACTTTAAAAAGAAGCAAATGTTCTGAGGTTTATTTTTAATACCCATTATTCAATTCATTGTAAATTTTATGGTTCACTGTTCAAATATGGATTTAGATAAGTTTGAAAAAGGCTCATTATTTACCTTATTAGTGCCATAGTACAGTATGCAATGTTCTAGATTTGTGATAAATTGAAGCCCAGCCGTTCTGTTTTTTTCACTCATTCATATCTGAGCTGATGCAAATTTCTGACCTCTGTTCTAAAAACAACAATCTTTTCTTCCTTCTAAATCCTTGTTCCGTAGAGAGGCATGGAAGCAATAATATAACGTTCAATAGATAAACATCTTTTAAGGAAGACTTTTCACATAACCTTTTTTAAATGCCAAGAACAGCCTTTAAAACTATTGTGCTGAAAATCTTTAAAACAAACATACACTGTTTTCCAATGGACATGATACAACAACAGGGTTTTCCTGTTTTTGGGAAAAGGATGGCTGAATCCTTACTTCAATAAATCGAGTCCTTTCCCAGCTATTCTGAGTTTCTGAATAGATCTTAGTAGAATCATCTAGATCAGCACAGGAGACCTCAGAGGAAACGGTAATATATATTGGTCCCACCCTCACTTTGCATCAACGGAACTGTTTTTTTCTGTAAGTGGATCCAAATCATTATCAGATCCCATTCCTGGAATACAGAGCCTGTTCCTTGGAAATTATTGTTCTGCAAGAATGACACAGGTTTGTGACAGCTACACTGCTAGGATCAGGCAAATGGAAAAGGGGGAGCACACAGTCCTAAAGCACAAGCAACACTAATATGTGAGTCTTACTTCATAGGCAACTTTTAAGAACACCATTTAAGTTCCAGGCAAAAATCAAATAAAATTAAAACAAAACAAAAGACACAAAACACGTGGCACCTTAAAGACTAACTTTCATATCCATTTAGTTTTCTAATCAGAAAATAGTATTCAATCAATTAACCAGGAGCGATAACAATCAGTTAAAAGGAATGCCTCAAACAGCCTAATGTTAGGCATACATTGATGACTCTAAGACACCCACCCACCCGTGTAGGTTCTAAAGAAGTTAGAAAACACATTGTATGGAAACATTTATTTGGAGTGTCTCATCTCACTTTTCGGAGCATGCTAAGAAAACACGGGCAGCCAATGCATAAGGCACCAACAGACATGGACATAAATAAATAAATAAATAAATAAATAAATAAATAAATTTTATTGGCTTCCCAGTTATATTCTTATACATCTTGACAGAAAAATTCCCAAACACATAAATGAGGCATTACTGTAGCAGCGAACAGAAGTTACGTCCAGTTATCACCAACATGTGTCTATGCCTGGTATCTTTTCATTCCAACCTTTCTGCTTTTCTGCTGCCATTTTAAAAAGCAAGTGGGAGGAGTTTACATTCCCTTAGATCATTGGTTTAGATAGATCTCTGGTTGCAGAACCACCAGAGGCTGGGGGAATTCAGTTCCCCACTGTGTCTCCTTGACAAGGCTGGACTCAGTCATCCATAAGATCCCTTTCAGTTGTGCAGTTCTGAGATTATTAAATAGGTCTTGTCTGGGGGAGAAGCAGAAAAACTTGCTCCCCTGTCACAGTGCTGCACACCTACACATACCAAGTGTGTACTATACACTACAATTTAAAGCATGTTTTTAGAAGAACCCAGTACAACAGTGGTGCTGGGGTTGTGGTGGGTGAGAACTCTTAAGACATTGTTTTGCAGCAGACTCTGAAGTGTTTTCACCTGCAGTCAAGCTTATGTTTTATGGATAAAGGAGTAAAAAGCCAACCCTCTCTAAAAGGAGCTCCAGTTTTCTGGATTAATGGGTACAATGTGAAATGCTAATAACATACTGTTCAAGCTTATTGAAAATGATAACATAGATGTGAGGGTCATGATTTCCAGTGAATGAATTACGGTTCTAACTATCAATTATTTTTGAAACAGGTTTTTCACTGACATTAATCCTTGTACAAGACAAAATTAAAACTGTGCATTCAGCAAGTCAATACATCATTTTCTATTATTTGTTACGCTGCCTAATTCAGTACACACATTTCAACAAATTCTCATCTGTGGTAACTTCAAATGCAAACTGGAATTGAAAAAAACACATTCCAATAAAACCTGCTAAAACGTAAAGGTACCACATTGGGTTTTTTGGGGGACAAAGATTACAAATCTGCTTCACATTCTTGACTGAAATCCTTTTGTACAGCTCTGTGTGCACAATGGGAATGGCCACCTCAGTGCTACAAAGTGACTGAAGGCTATTTTTAGTATACATATGACTTAATACACAATGTGATGAATCAGCCACAATTTGCCACAGCTGATGACATCATTCCAGCTGTGCATACAGAGCTGCATAAGAGAACTTCATTCACTGCTTCTTATTCTAGTTTGCCAGTTGATGACAAACAATGGTTTGTCATTTCAGACCACATAGAAAACTGCAAATACGGTTGTTTTTAAAAGAATAATTTGGCAAGAAGTCTGTCTTGAGCCACCATCTTTCATATCAGTGCAGCTATTGTTTATTATGATCATTATAGGATAATAAATTTCAGACACCATGCAAAGCTTAACAGACACTTAAAAATCTGTTTAAGTTAGACATTTTAGGAATACAAAGTTCACTGATACTTCTTGTCTTCTTAAAGACGAGCAAATCAATTTGAAATAAATAAAATATTTTCTGAAATATTTTCAGAATATATACCCATGGGTGTTAAAAATTTCCACCCAAGTTACTTGCATGTCTATATTAGCTGGAGTTTTCTCTGCAGTAAATAATGTAGAGATGTTGGATATCCATGATTTTTTCCTTAAAGAACAAATTCAGGAAAAAGTATATACACTATATATCATATCAGAGAAATGTAACTCACATGATATATTTGTGTTTCCATATATGACCTTTTCCCAGGTAGTTTAGGGTGGCATATATGTGATCTTCCACATTTTAATTTTCACAACAACCCTGTAACTTACTGGCCCATCCCAAGGTTCTTCAGGGACCGCCATGGCTGAGCTAGGATTTGAACACAAGTCTTTTCAGTCCCACATAGATGGTACATTATGAAATAAGACCACTAGTTAGTTAGTCAAAGTGCATACATTCCTTTAGACTGCGTAGATCTCTGTGCACAAAAAAATGTATTTTTAGAGAGGCTCTAAAAGATTCAAATGCCAGTCATACAGCAGTGAGAGAGGATTTAGCAGAATGTCTTGGAAAACAGCATGGCTTCCTGTCAGTATGGTACAGGTAGTCATCGGACCTCGCCATCTGTGGCTGACATGATATTCTAAAAGAGGATTGTGACTTTGGCCGGATAGCAGAATCACCCACCACAGGAATGGCACTACAATGATCCAAAACACTTGTGAGTCACCCTCTCTCAGGATCCCTCCGTGATTCCAGGAAATACCCTACCAGCCGGTGACTGGGAGCCAGACAAGTGGAAACATTTAACTTGACCAGGCTACACTTTTCTTCTCTCAGCTCCCATCGCATGTTTATTGCTGCTCGGCCATCTCCAAGGCTGGACAGCTCATATTGTAAAGCAAAGGGGTATATGTGTGTCTATAAGTGTGTGATGATGTCACTGTTCCTAAGGATATATTTGCCTATGACAAAAACATCCTAAAGGCTATTATTACATCTTACAGTACAATTAACAAAATGATGTCCATTCCTTTCCTACTTGGCCAGCAGGAACGTCTCTTTCTAATGTCTGCAGAAACAGATTATTGCTGCTTCAACTGTTGAATCTATCCCACCAGGTATAATTTGCTTATTCTCTAAGGATTCATGTTTATTTGTTCATTTACAGACTACTATATCCTCTGGAATGAATGAAAGTAGTTTCCAGCACTTTCATTCATTTCTTTCCCAAATCTCCTTCAAACCCTTGGCTAAAACCCTACTGCACAGCTCTGCATGGACAAGGGGAATAGCCAAGCAGTTTGGCAATGGTTTGGACAAACTCTTTGTACAATCCTACAGATCCCTGACGTCTACATCTGTGACAGCCAGAAGTAATATATAGGAAGACGCCCGGATGTGAAACTTCCCAAAAACCTGTATATGAAGCACATATTTATTTATTTATTTATTTATTTATTTATTTATACAACCTATGTGCTGTCCACTACCCAAAGGTCTCTGGGCGGCTTACAATCAAAAGAATTAAAACAATTTAAAAATAGTTAAAAATAGAATATCAATAAATAATCAAAGCAATAATAAAAACCTTACACTAAAATCATTACACTAGAATAAAACTGCTCAGGTAAAAAGACTCACTGAGATAGGAAAATGGTACTTTCACCAGGCTATATGTGTGTGACTCTCTCACACACACTTTTATACAAACATGTATATAATCATACAGACATATAGGCACAAGACATTTTTGGAACTACATCTCCCAGAATTCCATGGCCAGTCACAGCACTAGTCATGCATCCTGTGGAATTCTGGGCGCAACAGTCCCCATAAGCAACCCTTCCTATCTCTACAAATGCTCTACAAAAATGGCAGAATGGACTGACCCTGCAGAAGTCGCATAAGTAGGGTGTGCATTTGTAAATGCCCCTATCCAACTAACAGTCCAAGAAGAAGATGTACCACTTGGCTGTAAATTGATACACAATATACGTTTCAGGAAAGGTTGCTGGAAGGGAAGTCAGTGTTTTATTGATTTGCGGGAATAATAAATATTTTATGCCCATAATTTTTTTTTACTTCTCCCCTTTAAGGGCTGCTTGCGCATTAAGATTCAACAACTGCCTGTGTCTCAGTTTGGCCTTAAAAATATTGTTCAACAGAAGTAATGTCGTTGGACATAATATTAGTGTACAAAATCAACATTTCACTTAGATCACAGAAGCATAAAGAGAAAACAAATTGTTTGGAACAGTGGTCAGCCCACAGGTCAAATTTTACAAATCTGAACAATTCTGACGGTTGAGACTAGTGTAGGCGATATAGGTTGAGATCATAGGTAATTGCAGTATGCTGTCATCCATAGACAGAAGAACAGGAAGAACCCAGGTGACACTACAGACCACTGTAGGTAAAGGATAGGCACTCTCCAGCAGACAAATGACCTCCAAATCCCTTTATCACCAAATTCTGTCAATACCTTTACCAAATTCATCAGCAGAACACCACTCACCCATCAGGTTTCCTGCTGACTGGCAAGCCGTGGCAAATTTGACAATGAGAGGGGATGGTGCATGGGGGAGACAGTCTCTTTGCCTCATCCCCTAAATATATGTGGGCTCTGCATGAGTTTGCACATGAGTGTGCATGCAAGATGGTCTATAAGAAAAAAAAAGTATGTGTGGTTATGACTGTTCACTAGACATTATGTGAGGTGTGTGTGCATATTAGAATGTGTGTAAATCAAGGAAGATGTGGGGCATGGGGTGGGAGGAGATAAGGGGGATGCTCCCCTGCCTATGTTCACTTCCAGACCAAGCTAACCCCCCACCCCCACTTTGTTGGTTCATTCATACACCCTTCTACCTACTACTTAGAAGCAGCCTTTTGGACAAAAAGGTTCACAATACCTGCTGGAGGCCAATATTTGGTGGTAAAATACAAATTTAGATACTGTACTTGAAAGAAGTGAAACATGCCACCTTCTAGGGGAGGTGAAAAATCTTTCCCATTCTTTCATAGGGCCATCAGCAACTGGAAGAAAATGAGCACCTTTCCCACTGTGCTGAACAGGCCATCCTTAGGTCTCAGAAGAAACAGTGAACCACGTTTGTGACTGACCTTCACTGGCAAAGAGTTGCAGTCAGTCCAAATTTATACAAGTTAGCTTACGGTTAAATAAATAAATAAATACATTTAAAGAATTATAATTCCTCGTTCCTGGTTTTCAAATCTTCTATCTAATCACTGAACTGGGTAGAGTATAATGTTCTTTTTGTATTCAGAAAAGAGCTTGTTCATTAAACAAATTACAGAAAGGCAGTAACAATGTGGAATCTAGCAATTTGACCTTTATTAACTAAATGTGGAAGAGGTCTCCCCTTTGAAGCCTCCAGAGCGTTCTTTTGCAGCCATTCTTTAGCTGAATGGCTATATCCTCGACAACCAAGAATCCAAGCTAATATTTTGTTTTTGAAAATACTATGTACAGTATAAGTCACTGAAATAAAACATTTATAACCAGCCTTGCCAGCATAACTGAAGCTTAAGGTGGTTTGCAAAAATAATATGAAAGCAATTGAGAATAAAATCCATAAAGCCACAAACTATTAACTGATAATAGCAGTCCAATCAGTAACTCACCCTGATGCTGGAATCCACCTCTCTTTGATCCTACAAGACTAATCACAGCTTAGGCCAGCTAATTTTTATCAGGAAATTTTTGCAGGGAGGAAAAAAACACCACACTTCACATAGAGCTCACATTCCAATGGAATTCTGCACCATCGGTGTTGATAGCATCTGTTGATGGATATTAGCCAACCTTACCTTCAGAAGCCCTGTCAACCCTGCAATCTGGATGCCACAGTTCTAGGTTTTGGCTTCAGTTCTGATTTATGATTAGCTTTTCATTTTCAGAAAAGTTCATACATATTAATGTTTTTTTTCTAAAACACAAAAAAGGGAACTAATCTGTTATAAACTTGAAAATAATTGAAGACACTTCTCCTAAGATGATCATAGTGGAATAAAAGCTGAGGCATATTCTTTGTTGCCAATTCTTGGGAAATGATATAGCAGTCGATAAATATGATGCAATGTTTTAAACACAAGGGGGCACCACAAAGCTGATCCTCCATATGCCTGGGAAATATCTCTACTGATCCTCAAACATCTTTAAAAGAAGAAGGTGGAATCATATCAAAAATTGTAAAGCAACATGGTCTCCTTCCATAAGAATCTTAACTGATGGAGAATCCATATGATATGGTCCAAATGATGTTTATTATTTCAGAGTGCCTTCCACTGAATCAGTTTGTCTCGTGATGGCCCATTGGCTGAGTACTAAATCTGAACTGGTCTTCATTTTAATACAGGAAGACATCCAGTAGTTTTTCAAGAAGAAAAAATGAAAAGAAACGCGTTCTCCAAAAAGTCAGAACAGACATGTGCATCAATTAAAATTCAGGCCAGACATGTTTATGTGACACAGATGCCAATGGGATGGCTGTACATCGATTACAGACAATGCAGTCACAGTTATAGATAAATAATAACAAAGGGCCTTATTGTAATGCCTGTGTATGGAATGAATTATCCCCAGCCAATTTGCATGTCCTGGGTTTGATCCAGTAAATGTTAGTCATTTCTCCTTCTGTTTGAAAGCAACAAAATGGGGCTGACTGGCACAGGGAAAACTTAATTCTTAAATAATTAGCTGGATTATACCCCCTGCTTATTACATTGGGGTCTAATGTGTACCACCGGCATTCTTCTAGGCAGCAGAAATTCATGGTGCACCAACGTGAAACTAGGAAGCCGGGTGGGAGTGGCTACTGCATACAGTCATTCTGCTAGTCCTGCCAGTCTCTGGAGCCCTGCACTGCTTTGCCATAGTAGAATGAACAATACCATTCCCCAAGCAAAGATGCGAGTATGTTCCTATGTTTGTCTTTGCGCGTATGCACATACAGGCATGCAGCAGATTGCCACTGTCTTGTATTTTGCAGTTGATTTGTAGCACATTTGTCCAAAAGTGTGGCCTGATCGGGTACACAGTGAAAACAAAAGTTAGCTGGTATCTTTTAGATGCACTGCATAATTCCTTTAAACACAGAGCCTAGTGAGGAATTGGGCAACACTGTCTCCAAAAAAGAACCAGACCATCTCGTCAGCATTCTGTGGAGCAAACAGGAAATTATAAAGACAGAATTCCCTGATCTTGAACCATTTAAATGGGAACAACTCTGAAGCAATATGCCATCCTTTGCCAGCAGTGCCCCTCTGCATTTAACAGGGCCCGAAAGGATAATCACTTTGCAAAGGCAAAAATGGAGGCAGCTCTGACATAAAAAGGCACCATAAAAAAGCCATATTGGGAAAACAGTTCAGCCTTCCTGATCACTCTGATATTGACCCAAAGGTGACTGTGGAAGTAAAACAATCAAGGGAGTTGTATGAGCTACACACCCAAATTCTTGTGTGCATGAAATACCTAAACACTGGCTGATGATTTTTGACTATTAATAGCTAGTTTTATTTATAATATTGGTGGTGGTGGCTGGACCAAGTTAGGGATGATTGGCTCAGACCCATAAGGTGATTTGGGATTGGGGTGGGGGAAATAAACTGCTTCCAGATTCAACATACTATACATCTCCATCTTTCCAAATGCTGAATGTAGGCTATTTAGGGAGTGGCAGATAGAAAACTTTTAATCTATAGCTGCTAAGTAATAGCTACAACTGCCTTTTAAACCCTTCTGAATAATAGGGTTTCCTCACTTCATTTACTACACAAGGCCACCTTTCAAAACTTCTAGTTCCTCAGCTTGAAGCTTCACCACTTCCCTACTTCCTGGGATGTCAGCCTATAAGAGCTTAGCAAGCGGGCAATTCTTCACCTCACCATTATTGACTTTAACCCTTTCTAGCACCTGGAGATTCACAGAACTGAAGAAAAACAATGTCATGGCCTTACTATCTTCCTATAAATGTATATACCCAGTTACAGCTGTTTATATATATAAACAATAACAAATAACAATAGCAATAACAAAAATCAACCCATCCAATAACAAAACCACGACTGCACCATCTACTGCGGCACCCCACTCCAGTCACCACATGGAGCACACTCACACACCCCAAAAAAACATTGGGAGACCACAGACACGTAGCCAGGGTTTGCTTGCTCTGTTGCTGATTGTGGGTTCCTTTGTTCCTTTGTTCTTTTGTGATCTGCTGTGTGGCTGAGGCGATCGTTAAGGGATTAACTGCTCAACTGTTTAGATGGCTGTTTACATGCTGGTGGGTTAGATGGCTGGTAGGTTCTGGCAGTATCCTGGGCTTTGGTGGAGTGGGGTCCTGTGTCTTGTGAATTCATTTTGGTCTGGCTACGTGTCTGTGGTCTCCCAATGTTTTTTTGGGTGTGTGAGTGTGCTCCATGTGGTGACTGGAGTGGGGTGCTGCAGTAGATGGTGCAGTCGTGGTTTTGTTATTGGATGGTGGTTTCGTTTCATCTGTGGGAAGGGTCTGGGTTTGTGTTTGGTGTGGATGGAAGGTGGTGGCATCTTGTGTCCTTTTGGACCTGGTGTCAGTCTTTGTGACAGAGGCTGTCTGTTGACCAGGGCTAGTTTCAGATGTCAGGCAAGCGGGAGGTGTCATCACGTTTATTCATGTTGTTTGGGTGTTTCTCTATTTCAATGGCTTCCATGATTATTCGACTGTTGAAGTGTTCAGTTTTGGAGATGAGTTTGGTTCTTTCAAAGTCAATTTCATGACCTGTTGTTTTTATGTGCTGGAAGAGAAAGATTTTCTTCTTTTTTGACTGCGTTCTTGTGTTCTGCGATGCGTGCGCTTATTCTCCTGTTTGTCTGTCCGATGTATGTGGCTGGACAGACTTTGCATGGTATTTCGTAGACTCCTTGGTTTTCTAGCTCAATCTTGTCTTTTAAATTTTAAGAAACCCCAAAGACAAGATTGAACTAGAAAACCAAGGAGTCTACGAAATACCATGCAAAGTCTGTCCAGCCACATACATCGGACAGACAAACAGGAGAATAAGCGCACGCATCGCAGAACACAAGAACGCAGTCAAAAAAGAAGAAAATCTTCCTCTCTCTTCCAGCACATAAAAACAACAGGTCATGAAATTGACTTTGAAAGAACCAAACTCATCTCCAAAACTGAACACTTCAACAGTCGAATAATCATGGAAGCCATTGAAATAGAGAAACACCCAAACAACATGAATAAACGTGATGACACCTCCCGCTTGCCTGACATCTGGAAACTAGCCCTGGTCAACAGACGAGCCTCTGTCACAAAGACTGACACCAGGTCCAAAAGGACACAAGATGCCACCACCTTCCATCCACACCAAACACAAACCCAGACCCTTCCCACAGATGAAACCCACCATCCAATAACAAAACCACGACTGCACCATCTACTGCACCCCACTCCAGTCACCACATGGAGCACACTCACACACCCCCAAAAAACATTGGGAGACCACAGACACGTAGCCAGACCAAAATGACTTCACAAGACACAGGACCCCACTCCACCAAAGCCCAGGATACTGCCAGAACCCACCAGCCATCTAACCCACCAGCATCTAAACAGCCATCTAAACAGCCACCAGCAGTTAATCCCTTAACGATCGCCTCAGCCACACAGCAGATCACAAAAGAACAAAGAAACAAAGGAACCTGCAATCAGCAACAAAGCAAGCAAACCACACACACCCCAGCAGTATTTATAGAAGGACTTCAACTGAGACCACGCTTTGCTTCAAGAAGAAAGAAGCCAGAACACCAGCCTGAAGATGACGAGTGAGACCTCGTCGAAACGTCGCCAAAACAACCAGATTTCTACACGGGAAGAAACCCGAATCCACCCTAACATGCATACCTATACCCGTGAAAATCTACGAAAACAAATATCCGACCTCTACGGGAGGAAACCTTCCAGCTGACCAGAACCTACGAAAACTAGAAGTCCGAAGAGCCACCATCTTATGTGACATTGCATTCCTACGCAACTGCCGATACAAAAATGTGATCCCCACAAGCTTCCAACTAAAATTCCACTCAAAAACCCCATCCAGCGAAAGGATCCTGAAAAGAACAGAACTAGCCCTAATCAGAAGCGAACTACACAGGAAAAGATACCTACTAGATCAAACCAACAGAGACCTACTCACTCTCCACCTCAAACTCAGCAACAAAATCCACCCAACACTCTGGAACAAATCCAAGCAACTCGCCGCCTGGAGAGCTGAAACAGAGACCTCCCACAAGACAGACACACACACCAACAAACTCCACAAACTGGAAAAACGCCAGAAGCCCAACCCCCCCACAACAGCCCATGAAACAAACAGTTCACAACATATCAGACAGGACACTCACCATCGCAGAGACCAAAGTCCTTTCCAAAGGATTCAACTTTGCAGTCGCCCCCAGACACATCCCCACCGAAAACATCATATGCGGAGTGGAAGCCAGCCTAACCAAAATCAACCCAGATGAAGCCAACAAAATCAGACTCAAGTCACCAATGTCCTCTGCTCCAGCAAACCACCCAGAAGCAATTTACACAAAGAAGAACAAAAGCCCTCTCCAACCTGAGGAAAGACAACAACATAATCATTCTCCCAGCAGACAAAGGCAATGCCACAGTGGTGATGAACACATCCGACTACCAAGCCAAACTAT